>OW052182.1:92802251-95202251 GCA_932526625.1 Rhingia campestris | reverse complement strand
AGCTAAGTGAAAAGTTAAAAACAAGGCAACCCGTAAGCGCTTACACAATGTGTGTCTTCGTGAATCTGTAGTTTGAAGTTAAATAGAGGGCAACTTCATGCAAGAAATGTATCTGTCTTTTGACAGCGATGCAAGATACCAGCTACATATATGCATTCTGAGCAGGCCTTTACAGCAACGTTGCGTTAAGATTTTACATTTTCCATTTTAGGGTTGAAGCGCAACGCCAAAAGCTACATTGTGATATGTAACATTGATTTCATATTAGGTGCGTCAGCTACCGCAAAATACCCCAAAGCGTGATTGTGTTTCAGCCGTTATTTGTAAATAGTTGATGTTTCAAATGCGTGTGAATAAATTACTGCGTTGTTTGTAAATGTAAAATTATGCTTATACCATTTGTGTCCAATGCTTCCGAAATCTCCCTCCACTTCTCTGCTCTTAAATGTGCATTTATGTACCCATTCGATGACTTGTGAAGTCAAGTTTCTGCGCCTTAACCAACTCAACAAGATCTTCGTCGAAATTCATCACATAACACAATATCAAGATGCACTCAAATATAAATATATAATAGGCTGACAGCTTTCGAACTGACATTCCCAAGCGTGATTACTCAGAAATTTATAAATTTGTCTTTGCAGCTAACGCCCATTGCATCCCATCTCCATTCAGTTTGTCCACTTATGAATGTTCTTAAAATATATTGGTATTTCTCGTTCGTTGCATGCGTCAAGATTGCTTTAACCACCCTAAGAAAAGGCTCATTGGAAATTTTCTTTTACGTCTTGCGACTTTTTTATTAATTCAATCATTGGCAAGTTGGTGTCAAAACAAAGTTTATGAATTTTAGAACATGATTGTCCAGAAATATTTAAAATTTTTGATTTAAGTTTTTTTCTTCAGAAAATCACATTTTGCTTTTCAGTGATCAAGATTTATTTTTCTGGAGTAATGTCATTTAGATGTATTACCAACGGCTAATATTAGAGGTTGCAAAACCAATGACGACTACTTTGTTTTCTACACTTTTATAACATTTTGGTGACTGCTGTTGACTCAATAACATCGCTTACAAAGATAGGTCTGTAGGTAAAGAAGAATTAGCATTTCAATAATTTAAACAGCGAAAAATATCTACAAAAATAAACTTCAACTTCTGGATGATTTCTTTGCGACTAACATTTGTATCATTGGTAACCCTGAAACACAGCCGTTTATGACAAAAAGAAACAAAATGAATATAGCACCCTTATAAATGTACTTTTCAACCAACCAACTTTCGTTTAGGTTATGCCACAATAGTTGTAAAAGTTTTATGAAAATGCCTCTGCATTTGAAAACACTTTAAGGAGTACATAATATTGTGCACTCCTTATAATAAGTTTATGAATAAGGCGCCGTTTTTCAGTGCTGAGTTAGAATGATCTCGCACTGAAAAAAACTGGGCCTAAGGGTGTTAACATATATGCAATTCAATTCAATATTCTTTTTAATATTTTAAAACATTTTATCACCATTTAATTGTGAACTATATAAGCCACCCTTTTAATTTTCTGAGTCAGCTGTTCGCATTCACAATAGCAAATTGAAGATTGTTTGAAGTACAATTCCAAAAAAAAAAAAAAAAAAATCACCACCTAACCTAAAAAAAATCTGACAGCTAAATTTGCTTTCGGTTTCCTTGTCGATTTTCTTCTCTACCAAATGGTGTTTTTTTCCTCAAAATAAAAACTCTCCCCTTCAAGTTTACTCTTGCATTGTGCAACTGGCAGTGTTATATATCGAATTTAGTAAATAAATCAAATTCCAATCAGCTGTGAATTTTGCTATTGCACATATTTCGCAGTAATTACATCTCGGACCAATGTTCTATAGGTTTGTACTCCCATATACTTATATGTCTTTTACAACAACAACACAAAAAACCCAGCCATCTCGTATATAATTTTCGACGTAGATTTTTCCACTGAATTCAATGGAGTCATCACCAGAAATAATGGTTTTACAAGCCCTCAAAGCGGCAACCGATCGCAGCGTAGAGGTTGTCAAAAAAGCTGAACTGAAACTCGTCGAATGGGAGCAGCAGCCTGGCTTTTTTCCAACACTGCTGAGAATTTTCCAGAATCAGCAGTTTGACGTAGACGTTCGCTGGATGGCTGCGGTTTACATAAAGAACGGCGTCAACAGGTATTGGAGGAAGGGTATAAAAAATGAGCTGCCAGCCGAGGATAAACTAGAGATTCGTCGCAGGTTATTGGAACATTTTTCCGAGCCCGTTCCACAGGTCGCATCTCAGATTGCTGTCTTAATAGCAAAAATTGCACGACACGATTATCCCAAGGAATGGCCAGATTTGGTTCCTGTGCTGTTGAAAAATGTCCAAACAACAGATCATCTACAGCAGCAGCGAGTACTATTAATATTACATCATGTGATCAAGGCCTTGTTGTCAAGGCGAATGCTCTCCGAGAAGAAAATGTTCGAAGAACTGACTGCAAATATCTACGACTACATTTACGATTTGTGGGAAGGTTTCACCAACATGTTCTTCCACAGTCTGGAGAACTCACAACCTGAATTGTCGATTGCGCATATGGAAAAAGCATTGCTCACCTTGCGCACTTTACGAAAGCTGACTATTTCTGGGTTCTCAAAACCGCAGCTGTCACCCAGATGCATGCAGTTCCTTCAGGTGGTCTTTGGCAGGCTAAAGCAATGCATCGAATGTCGTTATCAACTTCAGCGTCTGAATGCAGCAAACAAGTTAGTCGAGTTGTTGGAAAAGTTTATTTTAAAACAAATGAAGACGCTCAATGAATTCTTGGAACACCATCCGGCTGCTTTTGTCCGATTCATCTCGACCGCTCTGGAGTTGTCCTTCAACTATGTCTTTCACGAAGGCACTGTGCTGATATTCGACGAGGGAAATGTTATTAACTTCCCACCGTTCACCATACACTGCATAAACTTGATGAAGGGCATTTTAATGTCCAGTCTCTACAATGAAACCAAGTCAAAGCATGCTCTGCCCTCTGAAGATAAGCCAGTGCCTTTAACAGAGTTCTTCACTTCGGAGCGTATTTGTTACATCTGCGAAAAGATCGTGACCCATTACTTTTTGCTCACCCATGCAGAGTTAGAGCTGTGGGTGGAAGATGCGGAAAGCTTCTCGCAAGATGACGCGGGTGGAGATAGCTGGAAATACTGCTTGCGACCCTCCGTGGAAAGGCTGTTCCTCACAGTGATGAACAAGTTCCGCACAGACATGACAACTGAAACATTAAAGTACATAACAAAGGCACAGCAGATCAATCTGACCCCCAACTCTGACCTGGAGGACATCCTGCTCAAGGATGCTATTTACAACGCTGCCGGACTGGCTTCATTCAATCTCTTTGATGAAATCGACTTTGACATGTGGTTTACAAATCAGCTTCTGGATGAAATCAAAATAGATTCGGATAACTTCCGAATTCTACGAAGAAGAGCTATCTGGCTGACAGCACAATGGGCGGCCGTTAAATTCTCACGAGATCTTCGCCCACTAGCATACGAAGCCTGCTTGCATCTGCTTAGACCATCGGAGGACATGTCAATCCGTCTAGAGTCGTGCAAAGCTCTTGCAGCTCTGATCAACAGCTTTGAATTTGAGCCGGATCCTTTTCATCCATATCTAGAGCAAACATTTTCGGTCCTCTTTGTGCTGCTCACCGAATGCAAGGAATGTGATACAAAGATGAATGTGTTGTCGATAATCACCGGAATCGTTGAGAAGATGAGCTACCACATACAATCGCAGGCCGATAACCTTATAGCTTACCTCCCGATATTGTGGAAAGACAGCGAGGATCACAATTTATTGCGCTGTTCGATAATATGCACGCTACAGCAGGTCATAAAAGCTTTACACGAAACTCCAGAATCAATGAAACCTTTCCTCTATGTTGTGATTGGCTTGAGCACTAATATACAAGAGCCATCGCATATCTACCTAATGGAAGAGGGGCTATCTCTGTGGCTGTCAGTCATTGAAAACAGCACGGTGATTACCCCTCAACTATTGGACATCTACAAGAACCTGCATCCGATTATCGAGAGATCTTCCGAGAACTTCCGCACCATACTCTTCATCATACAGGCGTACATCCTTCTGTGTCCACGTTCATGCCTCGAACGCTATGGCAAGCAATTCGTTGAGCTGAGCTCACGTATGTTGGATGATATTCGACCCGAAGGAATTGTGGTCATCATGAGGGTATACGAAACAATACTGAAGTCAGACTCTGCATATGGGCTGGAAATTTTGGAGCCAGTGTTGCCTCATATTTTCAGATTAATCTACGACAACACGGAGTACCCAATGGTCATGAGCACCTACTTGACAATAGCCGCTCGAGTGCTCATCATCAACCAAGGTGTGTTCTTCGATGTGTTGCACAAGCTGAATCTTCCTAACGCCCTAGAGACGATCATTGACGTCTGGAATACAAAAATGCCACTAGTCTCTGAGCTCGAAAAGCGCAAACTACTGAGTCTCGCACTCGCTTCCCTATTTACAGTCAACAATCTGGCCATACACGAACGCTTTCCAGCATCAATGCAAAATATCTCCGAAGTCCTCGGCGATGTCATGAAGGAGGAGGAGACCAAAGAGGAAGGTCGCAAATACTATGATTCCCTCGTCTTCCAAGACGAAACCGATTTGGATATAGCGGGCGGCTACTGCACGTGGGTCGATGATTGTGCATACCAAGCACACCACTACGACCGCTGCCGCCAGCTCTCTCTAAAGGATCCCGTACACACAATTGTACTCAAGGACTACGTTGGCTATCAGTTGAATACGCTGCGCTCGCAACTAGGCGAAATGGCCTACCAATATCTAATGAACACGGTCTACTCAGGTGTGCTGTCCAACATGAGCGACTACCTAGACATTTCGATTCTACCTAAGGCTGTAACTAATTAAACTAAATTAATGTGCATATAAACAATTTTGTTTTACGTTATTTATACTTTATATATTTTTAATATTAATATAGAACTAGAATTATACTGATACTTGTATGGAGTAGAAAGGAATTTCTTAATAAATGACTCGTTGAACACCAAGATGTGCATTTTGTGTGTCATGGCTGGTGTGGTTGAACAACCCCCGGTTATTAGGTCACGTCTGGTCTTATTCTCATATGTCGTACTATTCTACCTTGTGACTGGTCGTACTCGTCTCGTATTCGTGTTTGCAAAGCGATTTTATGCGCGTAACCATGGAGACACTTTTCACTCAAACTTTGTTTACAAATGGCGGCCTATGCCAAAAACTTGCTACGAAACTTGTAAACAGATTTAATTGATTGTCCTTGCAATGACTTCTGCGAAGAAAGGTCCACTCATCACCGACCTAGACCAATCCGACCCTCAGGTTCCAGTCCTCGAAGGAAAACGCCACTCCAGGCACAATGGAGGAAAACATCATCGCAACTTCTCCGGGGAATTTCCCATTCGCAGTCGGAGTGCCGAATGGAAGAAGGTGCCAACCTCTGCTGTGGATATTCAGAATCTGGTAAGTAAACAAATGTCCTTGAGACTTAATTAAATCGTTTTTGTTTAGTTACAGACTAAAGACAAGCAAATGGAGAGTCTGTTCCAAAGGGTTTGCTTGCTCTACAAGTACAACAACCAATTTGCGAAGGAGAATAAAAAACTGATGTCACTGGTTCAGCGCGCCGGCGAGCAAAAGCAATGTGATACCTGCAAGCAACTTTCATTGGAAAAAGCATCGGTTTTGGAAATTAATGGAAATCTTCAGAATGACGTCGCTATGATGAAAATTCTCGTCTATCGCCTAAATGTTCAAATCGAAAGCTATCAAGAGAAAATCCGACAGTCGCAGGTGGTTTGCGATGAAGTAACCTCCGGAAGTGATTCCATCTTACGTAAACATCACGATCGATGGGGCCCTGTTAACAGTGAAACTCTAGGTCCACTACTGAACGCTTACGAAGAAATGATCAAAGACAAGGATGATCTCATTCAACAGCACGAGACTGAGTTGAAGCACTTCACAGGCGAACTAAAGAGAATAATGGATGAAAACCTCCACTTACAGGAGGAATGTGACACCATAAAGAAGTCGTCCAACGGTTGGCTGGAGACGAAAACGCGTCTCCAATCGCAAGTGGATTCCCTCAAGTCAAAACTAGATGTACAAACGAGACGTGCAGACTTGGCCAAGGAAAAACTCCTCGAAATTATCCAGTGCTACGAACAAAAGACGCAGACCCTCACTCTGGACCTGGAGCACCTACAAAACGCCTATTCGCGATGTAAAAATGAACTGATATCAATGAAAAGCTCAACTCCAGACCAACAACCTGATGCAATAGTGGAGTCTCTGAAGGAGTGTAAACAGCTATTTGAGGAGCTGAAATCCCAACATACAAATGAAAAGTTCGAATTGGTCAACAAATTGGAAGAGCTTCGAAAGCAAAATGCTGAACTACAAAACAAGAATGAAGAACTCAAGCAGACTCAGGAGACATTGAAGCACGAGTTCAACGCAGAGAGGTGTACATTTGATGAACTGAAACGCAAGACAATAACTCTTCAGAGAATTTCGGAAAAATTAAAAAAATCTCGAGATCGTCTAAAAGCTCGTTTGAAGATTGCCCTCCAATGGGCTCAGAAATTGGAGCAGGAGCATGCTAACTTTGAAAATACATGGGATAGCGTGAAGCGTCTTGAGACTGTTGTTAAACACAAGGAGGCTCAGGTGAAAGGTCTGCATGCCCGACACTTGGAGGAGATGGAAAAGATGCAGCAGAAGTTACAGCAAAAGGAGGACACTATTAAAAATATTCTCAAATCCAAAATAGCTGGTTAGCAGATCAGGGTAAAACAGAAAAGAATTGTGTATGCTTTATTGTAAGTGGTAAGGAAATTGAATAAACTATTTCATTGATTTTAATTGTGCATACTCAGTGTTGTAGGATTCCTACGGGGATTCATGAGACTCCTTTACTGAGGTGAAGTTTTTGGTTTTCATATATAAGAACTACCTTGCACCGGTGTAAGTTATAAGAAGATTTGCTCTCATGAGTCCTCATGAGCTAATGCAGCAGGATTGTTACTCTTTAAATACGACAAGGTTTGAGGTAAGGTTCTACAGGTCGCGTTGTTAACAACTTGACAATTAAAAATATAGACGGTTGTTTTAGTGGGATGGTAGTCAAATGGTAGCTGATGCCTTTACCTACTTCGACTCTTAGCCTTCCCGTGGCGACGACTGAATGCTTAGTATCTTGACCGTAGATAGGGACTCTTTCCCTAGGTAAAGTCTTGGCGGCAGCAGATGAGAGCGGCGCAGAAGACATATAAAATGTCCTTGTCAGCAATGTAAATCAGATTGCTGAATGGGAACAGAGGACCATTTATTAGCGAGAGGCCTTATATTCTATTTCCGCCGGCAGTGAAAGAACTTCCAAGATAGAGTCAACGGTGGCTCAGTTAGAATGGACAAAGTGAATAACAGAAATGAGCTGCTTCGACATATTCAGACAACAGATAATCTAGGAATTTCATGATATTCATCCCTTGAACAGAGATGGTGGCGAATGAAACGAAAGGCCAACGGCAGCATCCCTTGCTGGATGCTGATGGCCCCATGACCTAGGGGTATCTCATAAATGGGAATTGGCCTCCAGGTTTGGTATTGTAATGAAGCAACCAAGAGCGTCGGAAAAGACTGATTTTATTGTTGATGCCCATTCCGAACGAAAAACCGATAACGACGTTCGTACTGCACCTGAAATGTAAGGCAGCAGAGGTGCAGCTAAACAACGAGCGAAAGCCCTGATAAGCTTAAAAGCAGACATTACTCCCATCCAGGAAATACGATAGGATGAATCGGGCAAAAAGGGGATCAGTAACTGTGATATCTAGCGATTGTTCAGATGTGGATTAGTCTTATGTTTTCAAGGCATTATCGAACGCTTTGTAACAATCCGCATTAAGGCCAACATAAGCTCACTCTCCGACGTAGAAAAAAGATGATATAGCGAAAGACTGCTTTTACGAGCACCTTGACAGAAGCTATGAGCAACTACAGACGTACGATGTTCAAATCGTGCTAGGAGTTTTTAACGCAAAGGTAGGAAGAGTAGACACCTTTAGCATATTGTCGGAAAACACAGCCTACACGACAACACGTTTGACAATGGACTTAGGCTAATTGACTTCGCTGCGGAACGAAATGCCACCATAACCACGGTTTCCTTACCACGATGTTCAAAAGGGGAGATGGCGGTCTCCAGATCGACGAAAGGTCAATCAGATCCCATTGCGATAGACAAGAGGCACTCATCTAGTATTTTGGATATCCGAACATTTCGAGGGTCTAACATCGACCTGGATCACTACCTAGTTGAGGCCAAGGTAGAATGTGGATTATCCACCATGCCACAAGAAATCAGAAGTACAAAACAATTTATGTGGAAAGACTGCAATCCCAAGAGACTGCATAAAGGGCCGATCAGAATGCGTATCTGTAGCTGGTATCTGTAACTGAGTGAAAAGTTAAAAACAGGGCAACCCGAAAGCGCTTACACAATGTGTATCTTCGTGAATCTGTAGCTTAAAGTTGAATAGAGGGCAACTTCATGCAAGACATGTATCTCTCTTTTGACAGCGATGCAAGATACAAGCTACAGATATGCATTCTGAGCAGGCCTTAAGTCCTTCGCAGAACGTGTATCCATTCACCTCTCGAATGACACCATAACACTAGGATATAATGTCAAAGAACAATGACAACGATGTCAACAAGCCATTAGACGAGCCGCAACTGATGTGCTAGGTTTCTCTTGCCCACCAGCAAGACACTCTTGGTTTGCTGAAGAATGCCAAAAGATGCTCGCAGCCAAGAACGATGCCTACAAGGCAAAGCTGCAGGCGATGACGAACAATCTCCCGCTGTCAGGCAGAAAGAACTATTCAATATTGGCCACGACAGCGAAAACTACTAACCACAAGTTCCTATCTGCCGTAATATTATAACTGATCGATTGAAACCGTTAAGCCCTTATCAGAGTGGCTTTAGGCCAGGAAAGTCCACAGTTGATCAAATCTTTACACTTCGACAGACAGTGCTCTGGCATCCGCGATGGCTTAGAATTTTAAACGGAGGTTCGAAGATCCTCTAAGCTGGAGCATTATTGTACATACGAGCCAATGTTGTCGACGCGTTTTGGCCTTTTGGAGTACATCCATTCGTCCTCCTTGTACACAGGACCAAAATTCCGCCGAAGTATTTTTTTTTTCGAAGGAGCCCTGTATCAACTCTCCCTTCGGGCGTGTGCACATTTTAGGCTTATGTTTTGGAACGTAGCTTTGATGCGGATCACAGAAAGGCGATCACTTATCTTCTTGACGTCAATGACTTTTGTTCTAAGCCGATTTCCCCCGACGAATCCGCATCCTAATACATGCAATCTTTTGTTGCAGCTGTAATAAAAGTCGCAAGTTTGTCTCTTCATTTTACCTAATCCTATCCATCGTATCTCCTGGATTGCGGTTATATCTGCCTTGTACCGCGTGAGGACAGATTCAAGTTTTTGAGTAGCACCCGGGGTGTAGTGTTCGAACATTCCAGGAACAAACTCTCATATCATAGTCCATTGAGGAGTTTCTCTCATAACTAATGGTTTTTTCCATGGTCGGGAAGTTACCACGTAGGCACAACCCCCAACCTGAAGGCCCAGGCCTTTATTTTGACCCTAGGACAGCGGGCTGGAAATACCGATGTCAGTAGCCCTTTTTGGGATATGAGCGCTGCCGTTGACCCATTGAGAAAATATCATGAAATTCTAAACGTCGTGATGGGAGTAAGTTATAGTTATTAGCTTAGGCTTACATACCAACAGATTTATTTAACTTTCCGATAATTAGTGGGCTGAAATCGATCAGAAAGTACCTGGATCATTGAATAAACCTGTTATTGTAGGAGCCTAGGGAATTGTTGAAATATGTATTATAAATTATTTAGTAAACCGTTGGTTAAAATGTACATCCAACATTGAAAATCATTTAAAAATTCATTTTAAGAACCGCAATTAAACACATATTTATAAATATATGTATGACATCATCCATACAGGTCCACGAACCTAGCTTCGCAATCAATTGTGTGTGCGAAATTATATTTTTGCAACAAAGAATTGGACCTCCTGTTTAACGCCGACCACGAAAGACAAAGTTGAAAAGCTTCTCATGACAGTTTTATAAGCTCATGAATGTGTAACAGCTAAAAAAATATTTATGGGAATTGAACCAGGGACAAGGCTACTGTACCCATTGTCCTCTCTCAACTGTAGACATAAAAACTTTAGGACACTCAGCATAAATTCCGAACTAATTTACCTGTTTCAATTGATGAAACATATTGTTTTTAATGTTTCATCTATATCATATTTTGTATATTTTTGTAAATTTTTCGGTTAATATTTTCTCTACAACAAATTAAAAAAAAATCGATAAACATCGATAATAACACGTTCTTTCTCTATAATTAGAATTCGAGCACTGAACGCGGCCATTCCTTTTCGTTGATTTTCTTTAACCCGACTTACCGACAGTATGGCGAAATGTCAGTTCATTTCGGTAAATTTCGCAAAGTCAATGTCGGTGTTCGTGTGTTCAATAAAACAATGTTTTAGAAAATAAATAACATAGTTACGGCAATTAATTTGTTATTGGTGCATTGTTTAAAGTTCAATTGATAAAATTTCGATGTTTGCAAGGGTTTTTCTTTACTGTAATTGTGAGTTTTAATGAAATGAATTTAGCAAAGTGTGTTTTTCTTTCGTCGAGAAAAATAGTGCCGTTATGAATCGTCAAGTGCAGCCGTTTTTGTTTAGTGAATTTGAAATTCAAATTTCTTGATGTGCTTTGAGCTGCAACCGATTTTTGCAGGTTCTATAATAAATTGTTTAATGAAAGTATGTGTAGTGGTAAAGTGCAAGTAATATAAGTTCTCCAAGGCCAATTAAAGAAGACGAATCAAATAAGGTATGTTATGTTTTTCTTTGTATATTCATTATTGTTTTGTAGCGTTTTTTCATAAAAAAATGTGAATTTTAAGGAAATTCAATCCACAACTATTCACTCAGATTCAGAATTATTAAAATCCTATATATCCATTCAAAAGATTCTGTCTGCAATCATTTAATCGATGGTCGGTCATTCAAATTGTTTATCCACTTTCCATGCTTCAAACAAGATTGGGATGATTTGATTTTGACATTCAGTATTTGGACGTTAGGAATGATCCTAGTTCTCCAAATCGATGTTAGCTGCTCGGAATATCCGGACATCCAGAATACTGGTATGTACAGTGGTCTTGTTCATCGCAATGTGGTCAATTTGTTTGGCCATTTGTTATGGTCCGGAGACTGTCTTGTTCCCTTATAAGTATCAAATAGGGGAAAATGTTCTGCTACGATATCAATTTACCCAAATCTTTTGCTAAACGTCGTGTTACTCATGATATGTTTTCCGGCACTACCTACTGCTTAAGACGTCCTCTTTTCCCAACTTGGCATTAAATCAACAAGCATGGTTTAAACAACGTATTTCAGCAGTTGCTTTGTCGTGGAGCATGTAGAAACAGTCCTTAGTGATATAATTTGCTCTTCCATTGGGGCATAAATGCATGTTAGCCTTATGTTGGTTAATGAGCTCTTTATGCGGATTATTATAATTTTTTCACTGATCTCCCTGGAAGTCTTTTTGATGTTGCAATGTTCATTATCTTGTTAAATAAATTTTGTGCTTATGTGCTATAATAGCCCGACAAATACCCCAAGTCTTAGGATGAGTTCGCTAAGCCGAGGTTGAACCAAATCCAGAAAGTTCAGTGCATGTTTTGGGACTAAATTCTAAACATATAGAAAAAGAGCTGGGCTTATGAAAATGTCTTTTAGCTCTGTAAAGGTAACTTATATGTTAGACGCTACTGATTTGGCATGATAACTTGATGCATCTGAATTTATGTTGATGCTTAGAAGATGCATTCATCTGATTTAATAGCTGTATTTTTCAATTATATTTTTTAATTTCCTAGGGTTAAGATAGGTTTTTTACTTTTAACGGACTTGGTGCGGTTGTAGACACCACTGTCGACTTCATCTTGAGAATTTTGCCGCATAAAAAGGAAGTGGTGCACGTAAAATTAAACATTGCCTTCCCCTCTTAACTTCTGCCACCAAGACTTTACAAATGAGTTCATACCGGCCAAGTTCGAAGTACCTAGTGATCGCAACGTGGTGCCCGAAAGCCAAAGTTGCTAGGGATAAGGTACTAAAATCGCTACGCATTGCCTACCAATTTAAAAGAAAAACATATTCGGCCCTATCATGGTATCCGTTCGGAGAGTAATTTTCTACGCAACGCAAATCCAGTTGGAGACTAAATTTACATTCATAGTATCCGTTTTCTGAAGGTAAACCAACGCATTCATTTGACATCAGCTGTTGATGAAATTCCGAGCTACGTCGGGTTTCTCATGCATCAACTCAACCAAGCGCTCATATTGTTTGGTGCTTGCTTATCTTTTTGAATTTTGTCTAAAACACCAGTTTTTAACAAAAAAAATCAACAAAAACTTAAATAAAATTATTTTATTCACTTAAAAATATTTCCGCGACGAAAAGATGTCGGAGACCATCGGAGAAAAAATGGCGTGTGGCTGTCAAAAACAGATACAACCAAAAATACAACCCATCGTAATGAAAAGTATTCTGCCGATGTGATTACATCGGAACGATTACCATAAAGCAAAATTCTCCGATTCCTACAAAATCGGAGAATTTTCCATTCGTAACGGATACCATGATTGGGCCGAATAACTCGATTCACATCAACACGCGATGGGTCTAAAACAGAATCTGGAGTGGGTGGAGGTGTTTTCTCCGAGATGCTTAACTTAAGCATATCCTTTCGACTTCCCAATTATTGTAGCGTTTTCCAGACGGAAATCATGGCAATTAAAGAAGAATTGTCTTGGCAAGGCAATCAAATCCTTGGGATTCATCTGCTTTAAATCGAAATCGGTCTACGAATGTTGACTATCTTCTAATGAGATGGCAGTGCATTTTATAATTTACCTCTTCTCAATACCGGGACACAGAGATATACTAGGGAACTGTAAGGCGGATGCGCTTGCATGACAAGGCACTACACTTGATATTGTACCGCCAGTAGAAACGTTAGGTCTTCCCTTCGCTACATGTAAATTACTAATCAAACTGGATGCGATTAAGAAAGCAAACCGCAGATGGAAACTGCACAACGTGTCTAATATCTAGTGGGGTCATTCCTTAACTTTGAAAACGATTATCACTCAGACGGTAGTCGAGACCTCATGAGCAATAGCTCAATAATCGTCTGATTATTGATATCGCCGACAGCAAAAACGACTATTGATCTTACATGATGCGTCGAAATGTTATCGTCAAACGATAATCACTTTTCGGAATGAGGGACCAGGCAAATGTGGCAAAACTATAACCGGAAGCACTCCATCTGCTTCATAATGCTGAACAGATCAAACATTAGCACCTTAATCGGTGTCCTTATAGGATGCTGCCCTTAAGTACTACATGCAAAAAGACTAGGCCATTAGCAATGACTTCTGTAGAAGCTGCTTCGACGAAAAAGAAGAAAAATATACCTCACCTTCTCTGCTCTTGTCCCAACTCTCTCCAACAAAACAAAACAACATCTAGCATTTTACTTCTTTGACAATCTAATGGGTCCGCCAAATAACTTGAAAATGCTATAAAAAAACTACTAAATATTTTCTCAAATTTCTTTTTTTATTTAAAAGTGGAAATGGAAAATAATTTCATTCAAATGGCTGCCTCGGCTGGCCATGCAGTAGCCTACACGATCGGTCCAATTTTTAAGCACATTATCGATTGTGTGCAGCTGTATTTCACCAATGGCTTCATGAATATTTTCCTTTAAAGCGTCAATTGTCTCTGGCTTGTCGGCGTAACACTTATCTTTTACGGCACCCCACAAATAATAGCCCAACGGTGTCAAATCGCAGCTCCGAGGTGGCCAAACGACATCAGCTCTGCGGCTGATAATGCGATCTTCAAAAACAGGGCGCAAAACATGGAGTGTAGCTTCGGCTGTGTGGCACCAAAGATAATGAATTCTATACAGATGGCGCACTCCATATAAGAAAAATTGTTCTATGGCGATTCGTGCTGGTACAGCCCGCCATATATTTTTGTTCTTGTTTTTCATGTGTTTTCATGCACACCGCCCGCCCATACCATGAAGCTACTGAGCAAAAGTTTCTGTTTTTTGTTCTCAATGCGTCATCTGTATAGAATTCATAATCTTTGGTGGCACGTAGCGCCGTCCTGTTGAAACCAAATGTTGCCAATATCCTCCTCTTCAATTTTTGTGAACAAAAATTCGTTCAACATGGCCCGATAACGATCGCCATTGACTGTAACGGCCACACCTTGCTCATTTTTGAAGAAAAATGGCCCAATTATGCCTCTGGACCAAAATCCGAACCAAACTGTGACTCGTTTTGGGTGTATCGGCTTTTCAATGTATGCGTGCGGGTTTTCTGTGCCCCAAATGCGACAATTTTGCTTGTTTACATACCCGCCAAGATCAAAATGAGCTTCATCTGAGAAGATGATTTTTTTTGGCAAAATCGGCATCTTCTCTAAGTCGATCGCAGGCCCACTTAGCGAAGCGAAAACGCATTGGATGGTCAGTTGGCTTCAACTCCTGAACCAATTGGACTTTGTATGGCGTCATACCAAGGTCTTTATGCAAAATTCGTCTCAATGATGTCTCCGAAATGTTCAATTGTTGAGAACGACGGTGAATTGATGTTGATGGCGCTTCACGCACACTTTCGCCCATAGCAGCAATATTCTCGGGTGTACGCACTGTTTTTGGCTTTTCACGCTTTGGTTTATCGATGAGGATGCCAGTTTCTTTCACTTTTTTCACAAGATAACGAACATACGGAGCTGACGGCGCATCGCGTGCAGCTACTGTAACCTAACCTAACTTTTATAAAAACTCAAGAATCGAAAAGTTCTCAAATTATAGATAAGAAATTACATTACAAACTTTGCTGTGAAGATATTGCCTACCTTCAGTGGGAAAATAACTTCACAAAAAAATGTTTACCCACTCGAGGTGAAGTTATGTCCCTGCACCGCTATGAGGTAGGATACAGTTATACACCACAAAAATTGGGATTTCTAGACAAAATGTATATAATAACATTTTTAAAGTATTTTCATCAAAAAACTCTTTTGGAATTTCTTTAATCTAGTGGGCGGATTTCGAATTTGTTAACACTCGTTAGTCGTTCTGGTTTTGTCGAAAAGAGAGTTCATAAACCAAATTTCATCATCCTACCTTAAAGTGATGGGTCCAAAAATTGATAACAGACAGACAAGCAGACAGACTAACAAACAGACATAACTAGATGAAAAAAATAAGCATGCATAGTTTGATAGCATCGTAGAACCCCAAACGGAGAGTTATGAATTTATCGGTCGGTCCATTGCTAATCCAAAGTGGTTTTAAACTATTTGACTAAAGACGATTATTCTCCGAGATTTGCACTGCAAACTGTGAAAAAAAAAATTAAATAAAACACACATTACCAACATCAACCACACAATTTATTCATTTTTGAAATGTGTTTTCTTTTGTTTGTTTACAAGCATAATATTGGGAAAATATCTGTACTTAGTACGTACCCAAAACAAATCAAAACCGAAGACTTGCGTCTTACATTATCTTTGTTATTTGTAATTTTTATTGATTGTCAGCTGTTAAAGGAAAGACCACAAATAAAAGATCAACAACAAATAGTTTGATGGGCAAGACATACAAATGACACGCATACATAAATTAAGTCGTTTTCATTTTTGTGAGTTTCTTCAAGGCTTTCCGCAAGGTACCGGAAATGATTATACAAACTACATCCGTTCGAATTTTACAATGGAAGTATATGTTGCCTATGTCTAAAATGTCATGCTAACCATAGACATTGTGTTTGCGATAACAATATTTTTTGTTTTCTGTTTTCTGAAATACATTCAAATATATATATAATCATTATTCATATATAAAATAGCAATAGAAAATTGACAGAATTTTTTTCTCGTTTCTTTTGTTTAAAATTTATATAATATATAGTCTAACAACACTTAACATACAATAAATACTTTAACAGAGTGAAGGTTTCAAAGGCAAACTCCGAACTAAATGTCGGTGTTTTCGCCCAGTTTTTCAGTTCACGAGTATAGTTAGTGGCTAAAAACCCAACAACAACTTGTTTTGTGTATGTATATAATATATATGTATGTATATTGATAACAGAGTTAATACTTTAGAAGATTTCAGTTACTTAAGGTTACAATGTAATGTATAGGATCTACAGCACGTGTAGATTTTCACAGCTCTTAGATTTAGTAATATCGCTAAGGCAAATTTTTTGCAAAATTTCTTTAGCCAAGTGCAAAGATATGTGAGTTCGAGAAGTCTTCATCTTTGATGAGGTAGCTTTCTTTTCGCGGTTTTCTTTAAGACGGATCTGGAAATAGTTTTGTTAGCAAAAAAAAAAAACGGCCTGTGATTTATGTGTTTACCTGTTTTAATGTTCCAACAAGAAGTTCGTCAACATTGTGTTGTATGCCACTGGATGTTTCAATGAATTTTATGTCTCGAGAAGCCGCTAAAGATTTACCCTCTAAAATGGTAACCAATGAGGGTAAAGAGCATTATTTTGGTTTAGGAATAAAAGTTATTTCGATTTTTGAAAATTCCGATAGACAGGCTCAGTGGTGGCTATGGTTAGTGAGATTCATTGGTGCGCGGAAGATATTTGTTCAATTCAATGACGTTGCAAGACTAAATGTAAAATTTGGCCTTATTTCGCTTTGAACATGAAAATAAGGCCAAATTGTTTTTTTTTTATTTCCAAATAGAAAAAAGGCCAAATTTGGGTGCATGCAAGGTTACCATCTATCGCATGTATCGTATGGATTTAAAGAAACTTTGCACTATTATGGGGTTAGTTCACATGACCTTCATTCACAGCACCGTAAAAAACATCGCTAGTTTTTGAAACTTACTTACTTAAGTGGCGCTACAGTCCGGGATGAACCTGGGCCTTAACCAACATGCCTCTCCAATTAGCCCGGTCCTTAGCTAACTACCTCCAGTTGCGCACTCCAAGTTGGTTGAGGTCGGTTTCTACTTGTGCGCACCACTTATGGCTCTACTGCGTCCGACGTCTGGCTGGGAATCGGAGACTCTGCGAGCCGGAGTATTGGTGTCCATTCGTTCTTCATGACCTAGCCATCTTAAACGTCCAATGCGGAGCTCTTGAGTATAGTTCTTGGTTGAATCTTCGTCTCCATAGCCCGTCAACGCAAATGTGACCGAAGATTTTCCGAAGAATTTTTCTCTCGAATCGACCAAGGATTTCTTCATCCGCTTTTGATACGGTCAATGCTTCAGCGCCGTAGAGCAGGCCTGGGATGATCAGGGTCTTATATAGGATCTCCTTAGTAGTTCGAATGAGGGCTTTACTACTAAATTGCCTCCTTAGCCCGAAGAAACAGCGGTTGGCAAGAGTAATTCTTCGTTTGATTTCTGACGAGATGTTGTTGTCAGAGTTAATAGCGGAGCCGAGGTAGACAGAGTCCCGTACTACCTCAAAGTTATATATGTCCATGGTGACTTTCTGTCCAATTCGTCGATGTTGTGTGTCCTTTCGTGTTGACAGCATATACTTAGTCTAACCCTCATTTACTGCTAAACCCGTTTTTCCGCCTCATTCTCTACACTAGCAAACGTGGCTATGACATCACGTTGAGTCCTACCAATGATGTCAATACGAACATCGTTCCTAGAGTAGTACCTCTCTTTATCCTCGATCGCGCGCCTTTCTTGCTCTTTTTTCTTCTTTCTGAAAAAACGGTGTACTTCCCTTCTTCTTTGCCTATAGTGCTCAATGGCAACTCTCGTCTTCACCTGCAGCTTAGCCTTGTAGGCCTCGTTCTTGGCTGCGAGCATCTGTCGGCATTCTTCATGAAACCAGGGATTTCTTACTGGTGGCCGCGAGAAACCTAGAACATCAGTTGCGGTTGATCTAATGGCTTGTTGGCATCATTACCATTGTTTTTCGACATTAGATGCTGGTGGTATGGTGTGAATCGATAGGTTAAGGGATACGCGTTGCGCGAAGGCCTTGTCGGTCTCTGGCGATTGCAGTCTTTAGACATTAAATTTTTTCACAATATTTCTGGTATTTTTGTGGCGTGGTGGATATCTGCATCCTTATCTTGGCTGCAACAAGGTAGTGGTCCAAATCGATGTTAGCCCCTCGGAATGTTCGGACATCCAAAATACTGGATGCGTGCCTCTTGTCTATCGCAATGTGATCAATTTCGTTGACTGTTCGTTGATCTGGAGACCGCCATGTCCCCTTGTGGATATCGAGGTGAGGAAACCGTGTGCTGGCTATAGTGGCATTTCGATCCGTAGCGAAGTCAATTAGCCTAAGTCCGTTACCAGACGTGTTGTCGTGTAGGCTATATTTTCCGACAGTACTGCTAAAGATGTCTTCTCTTCCTACCTTTGCGTTAAAATCTCCCAGCACGATGTTAACATCGTACTTTGGTAGTCGCTCATAGGTTTTGTCGAGGAGCTCTTAAGAGCAATCCTTAGCTATATCATCTTTTTCCCCCATGAGCGTGAGCGCATATAAGTCTTATGTTGGCGAATTTGGCCTTGATGCGGATTGTTACAATGCGTTCGCTAATGTCTTGAAAACATAAGACTTCTTGCCTAAGTCTGACACCTATAAACAATCCGCATACAAATAGTCGCTGTTTCTGCTCACTATAACACGGTCCATAGTAGATGTCACAGTTTTTCATCCTCTTTTTTCCCGGCCCACCCCATCGTATTTCCTGGATGGCAGTAATATCTGCATTGTAGCAGTTTAGGGCTTCCGCTAGTTGTTCGCCTGCACCTCTCCTGTTTAATGTTCTCACATTCCAGATGCAGATATGAACGTTGTTGTCCTTTTTTTCGTTTAGCTATTAGTTGCTTTGTAACAATGGTTTTTTCTATGGGTGGGTAGTTAACCCAAAGCACAACCCCCAACCTGGAGGGCCAGTTCCAATTTATTAGATACCCCTAGGACATGGGGCCATCAGTATCCACTACGGGATTGAGCGCTGCAATGATCTTCCGGTTCATCCGCCACCACCTCTGTTCAAAGTGCCTGACTTACCCTTGAAATTCCTAGATAACCTGTTGTCCGAGTATGTCGAAGCAGCTTATCTAAGTTTGCCTGGGACGGCAGACCGGGTATTCATTCCGCGCCATTCTGACCAGGGTGATTATAGTGTTGCTGTTTTACGTCTTGTTATAAACAGTCGCACTTGTCGTTTAGCAAGTCAAATCCGGTTGGATGAGACCAGTAACCGATCATTACCACTTCGAGGTAAAAAATAGTCCAATGCGGAGCTCTTGAGAATAGTTCTTGGTTGAATCTTCGTCTCCATAGCCCGTCCACGCAAACGGGACCGAAGATTTTTCGAAGAATTTTTCTCTCGAATCAACCAAGGATTTCTTCTTCAGCGCCGTAGAGCAGGACTGGGATGATCAGGGTCTTATATAGGATCTCCTTAGTAGTTCGAGTGAGGGCTTTACTACTAAATTGCCTTCTTAGCCCGAAGAAACAACGGTTGGCAAGAGTAATTCTTCGTTTGATTTCTGACGAGATTATGAAAAACTAAGCTGGAACTCCCACATAAACAACAAAATTCAAAAAGAAACCAAAGCTTTCTGAGCTTGCCGAAATATGTATGGTAAAACATGGGAAAACTCTCCAAAGACCACACACTGGATCTTCACGATCTTGATCAGGCCCATCATAACATACGCTTCAATAGGATGGTGGAACTATGCGTACCTGTCCCACAGCGACTATAGAAGCCTTAATAGGACTAACGCCCCTCTACATATATATATAAAAAAAAGTGTCAATTCGCAGCTCAGCAAGTTTGACACAAGCGGAAGAGTTAAACGAACACCCAAAACTAATTGAACTACTATCCGAACTTCCAGAACTTGACATGATCTGTGCGGTTACAGACCGCTACCAAAGACACTATGCTTCAACAAAAGATCACCAACGGAGATCACAACCAGAGAAGCATGGTTTAGCAATAACCTACCAAACTGCCAAAACGGCCTAAAGTTGTATACGGATGGTCTTAAAATGGACTCAGGGGTAGGAGCTGGCATACATGGAACAAATAGAAACATCTCAATACCTATGGGAAAAAACCCTAGTGTATTCCAAGCTGAGCTCCATGCCATAAAAGAATACGCAAACCTAATACACAACTGAGGTATTAAAGGCGCAAACATCCATATATTCACGGACAGTCAAGCAGCTATAAAAGCCCTTAGCTCACACATTATTGACTCCAAATCAGTATTAAACTGATTCAATTCCCTCCAAACACTCAGTTACAGGAACAAAACCAGACTATGGTGGGTCCCCGGACATAGAGGGATTGAAGGTAACGAAAAAGCTGATCAACTAGCCAGAAAAGGTTCGGAAACCCCCTTCATTGGACCCGAGCCCTTATGTGCAATCCCCAAATCAGCCATAAATCTGGTTATAAAAAACTGGGAACAAAACAATTCTTATTCATACTTGGAGAACATCCCAGGCCTAAGACAGGCCAAAAGAGCTATTCAGCCCTTCAAAGCAGATGCCAATAAGACAGCCGAACATATCAGATGTGAATGCCCGGCCCTTTACGGTATGAGAAGGGAATCTTTTTTCAGGGAATTATTAAGTCCCGAAGAACTAAGAAATCATGGAAATCGTCAAGTCTGATTGTCATGTAAGCACACTTTCGATTACCCTTTAGCGAAAAAATAAAAAAAATATTTGGCATTACCGGCACACACCGCGCCTCAAACTTCAAACGAATCCGAACTGCAATTTTGAAAATTTTCGCAGGACGGTTTTACTATAGTTGTTGTCATTTTCCAGACTTGAACCAGAGACACAGCGTTTAGTAGGCCAACGCATTAAGACTATACTCACGGAGCTAAACATTGCACTAAAAACCGTTTGGAACCATTTAAATAGGGCTGGATCAAGCTCGATGTATGGATAGCTCGAGGCAACAAGTTAACGCAAAAAAGGAGCTCATGTACCGAAATTCCATCTGCGGATCGCTGCTGAATCGTAGCATAATCGACCCGTTTTTGAAGCGGATAGTAAGTGGTGAAGAAATGTTGGTAACTTACGAAAACCTCAAGCGAAAACGGTCGTGCTTAAATATAGCGGCGATTCGCCGCAATCGGTGGGCAAGCCAGGATTGTCGTTCAGAAAGGTTTAGCTGTGTTTTAAGTGGGATTGACAGGGTATCATCTACTATGAGCAGCTTCCCTAGTTCTAAATTCTTAATTTGGACCTGTACTGGCAATAACTGGACCGCCTAAAGGATCACCCAGAAGCGGACAGCTTTGCCCAATAGGAGAATAATTGTATTCAATAAGGACAACACTACCACACACATCGAAAGTGACTTGCCAAAAAATCAGGCAACTTGGTTGGGAAGTTCTTAAGCATCCATAATATAGTCAGGACCTATCGACGAGTGATTACCACCCGTTTCTATCCATGGCGAACGATTTTGCTGTTAAAAATTGGCCTGAACAGAGACTTGCAAAACGGCTGTTACAGTATTTGCTTAATAGAAACGGAGGCTTCTAGGAGGGAAGCATCACGGAATTACCATTGAAGTGCCACTAAGTTTTCGAACGAATCGGATCATTCTAACTATATTAATTTTTTGTAGGAGCTGGAAGAAGAAACCATACTTCATCTCCTTTTTAACTGTCCGCCCCTGTCACACAAACGGAGCTCCATCTTGGAGCCTACTATCTCAACGATTTGACAAAAAATGGAAGCGAAAAGTCTCCTCCGTTTCATTAAAAGCTCAGAATGGTTTTCTCACAGATAACAAGGACAATGGACAATATCCTCGCCGTGGTACCATAATGGACCAAAGAGGGCCACTTTAACCTAACCTAACTATACTAAATAAAACCTTAAAATAATAATATTACCTTGAGTTGATATGACTCTGGCGCGAGCCAAATCGGCCTTATTGCCAACAAGTATCACCGCCTTATCCTTTGTTATATTTTCTTTCCACAAATAGTTTATAATCTCCTCAGCGATACGAAAAGAAGTCTTGTCCACCACTGAAAATACGATCACACATCCATGAGGCTCATATGTGGTTAAAGAGTTTTCCACCTAAAATATAATTCCTTCTCAGAAAGTGGTCTTCAATGGATAAGCTAAAATACTTACGCTCATTTCAACACTTGGGTGATCAATGAAAACCAATTCAGATTCTTCGTCGTCCAACAAAACACTGACAGTTTTCTCGCCAAATTCGTCATCTAAAACTCAAATTGGAATTATTAAGTAAAACCCTATAACCTAATCTCAAGATGCCTTTTAATTGTTTCTACATAAATGGAAATGTGAGTTTGAAGGCGAACACATCAAATATCTACGTCCACAGCAAACTTACCTAAGCTCGCATCATACGTGTGCATGTATTCCGAAGTCATGAATTGGGATACGAGTGCAGTTTTCCCAACCCCAGCATCGCCTAACATTACTATTCTGTATCTGTTTATGAAATACTTGTGTAAGACTTAAATTTAAATGTTTAGGTATATGAAATACCTTGGTGGAGGTGGCGGCTCACTGTCATCAGTATCTGGAGATGGTGGTATTGAGTCCACATTGGCATAACCACCACCGCAACATGATCCATCAAATGGTGATCGCTCACTGGCTCTGAAAATTTATTTTTTTTTTCAAAAAAAAGGATATAAGGCTTGTACTAGACATGCAATTTAATAACAATCGTAACAAAATCCTCTAACGTATAACTAATAACCTGTAAGACCAAATATTCAACAAATTTAGAGAGAACGTCACAGCTAAAGGGTAGTAAGGGACCCAACTAGGTGGCCAATGCTGCAGAGATGATCTTAAATAGCTCGAACAAGTAACTAGAAATCGAGCTTAACTTAATCGAGATGGTAAATTGGAGACCTTTAGCCGCAGATCGAGCTAACCGGTGAGGCAAGTCGACTCTTTACTGACTTCTCATCCCAACGAAAACACCATGAATAGTCAACGAGATAACCTGCGAATATTGCAGAAAAAGAGTCTTTACGGTAGTCTTTTTCGAGAACCGAAGGTATCTAGAATCTTGGAAGAATAACTGAGTGAAAGACTCCCTGCTCTGCATTTACTCACCACCAACGCCAATGCGCAGTGGATTCAGTACCGCAAAATGATTGAAGAGGTAGGCGAGTCCACAGTAGTCAGCTCCGAAAAGATGCCCGTGGTGATGTTCCGAAATGAGTTGATAGAAGATGCGCATATTAAGACGCTGTAACTCAGCGGGCTCAGTGACGCGATGGTTAGAGCGATGAACTGCCGCGCAGAAGGTCTGGGTTAATTCAATTCCCAGCCGTTGCAACACCAACATAATTTTTCACTGGCCCTCCTCTCGTGATGATCTCACAAATAATCCGAGTAGTATCAACTGTCAAGAATAGCTTATCTCAACTTAGCCGTTCGGATTCGGCATAAAACAGGAGGTCCCGCCATCGTGCAAGAAGAAGTTGTTGTATTTGTATTTGTAACTCAAAACTTGGGTGGGGGACTGTATCCAACCTAAAGAAGGGAAAAATAGAAAATCACGAGGGCTTAAGAAAATCAAAAAGTCTCGCGACAACGATCCTGCAATTCTGAAAAAAGTGAAGTGAAGTGAAGTGGCAATTCGTAGTAGGAATGTATTGTCTCCGAAAGTGATGGCAACCTGGTCATAGACGAGAACACAATGGTAGATATATTAAGAAAGCTGCCTCCTCCTAGTATAGAAGAAGTCAGTGCAGCTTTATTTGAAGCGGTTCACAACGATTAAATAACGAATTTCTTTAATTAGTGTACACGCTTTAATAGTGTACAATGTACATGCATCAGGACCAACTCTCCAAGCATAGTCAAAACCATACTCGATGACTGGCTCTCTATAAGTGCTTTCTACAATAAAGCACGTCCCAGCTGCAACAAACTTTTCGAATAATCATGCAAATCAGGCAAGGATTTTGATAACAACTTTGAAGCAGTTCATCCTTTTCAGAGTAAACATCACCCACACCGACTACCCTATTGGATATTCGACGAAGATGGACGCGTTTCTTGGTTTTGCAAAAGAACTGGCATCAAAAATTCTTTCTCGAAAGTACAAATAGTTTATCTGCCTTACCTTAATCATAATCGATAAGCAGGAAAACGAGGGAAAATATTAGGACCTTTCGAACCAAAAATGCTCCCTAGTCCTATATGGGAGGATGACAGAACGCAAGAGAATACGCAATCGCAAACTTTGTGGGCTACAGAGATGTAGATGGCCAAAAGGCCATATTGACCAAATGAACTGTAATGTCTAAGCCAATAGAATAAACGAATCCTGAGTTCCAGGTTTAAGAAGACAAGCAAGATCGATCAAGCAATGCAAGGGCGCCTGGACTGAAAAACATGAAGTGCGATAGGCTGCTTTGTCTCAGGCAGAAACAATCAATGGATATAAAGCCTGTTAGGTATTCTAAGTAAAATGATTTTTCCCTTCAAGCCACTATTCTATAACCGTATGGGAGCAGATAGACCCACATTTCTGATTAAACCAAACTACATGGTAAACATACCATGTCCGTTTCTAATTAACCTTTTTAGTCCAAGTGGTCCAACAATGGAATAGAATTAACAACCCACTAACGTAAAATATCCCAGCAATGGATTTTCTCATACGATCTTGTTTAATGGACAAGGGATAACTGTGTAGAATCTACGGACCTTGTAATAGGAAGCATGCAAACAAACAACTGTTACAGGCTCCAAGATCCTTTAAAACAGATATGATGCCATCCAAGATATATGATGGTATTGGCATGAAAAAAACTAGTCCTCGACAAAATTCCGATAAATAAATTAAACGTCAAAAAGTTGATTGCACATCTTTAGCAGTTTAACGGTAACACTAACACGACTTCACCTCTGGAAGTGATCACAGGCAAATTGAAGTCGCTGCTTACGAAATGTCACAAAAGATGGCAACAAAAGGATCATGGCAGTCCTTGGATTTAGAAACGAAAAATCAGACAACAAGTATAGGCTCAGTAAAACCAAAAAACCTGAGAAAATTCAATAACAGAAGGGGCTGTCAAAGAGACTTCCAAACCATCCCTATACATATCTTGAGAAATCCACCATTAAACATATAATACGACTCCGTCAATAAGCCTTCATAAAATCCATAGCTTAACACAGAACACATGTAGGATTGCCGATAGATCCTCGCATTAAAGAATTGGTCTTACAAGGCTCGCTGTCACAAAACTCTTTAGGGAAAGGCTTCTTTACGCTCAACGCTCGAGAACAAACGCCGGAAAAAAATAAAGAAAATGTATGTTGTCATAAAGGGTTTGAAACTTTGCTTCTTCATTCATTTGTGTGGGCGAAGTTACAGTTTTTCTGCAAACTGGGACCTCTAGTTTAATGCCTATTCCCAACGGAAAAATTAAGAAGTTCTTCATGACAGATTTCTACTCTTGGATATTTGTTAGACTTTTGTAAGATGGGCAGTGAAGAAAACTATGGTTTTGTTACTTTCGAGATTTGAACCAGGGACCCCTGCTTAGTAGTCCAACGTACTAACCACTAGGTTACTGTACTCACGAGGAGAAAGCTGTAGTTAGATATCGAAATCGAAATCGACGTCAACGACGTTGGTCGGCTTAGAAAACCAAAGATAGCCAGAGTCTTAAAAAAACAACTAAGCGAAAAACTCCTCAATATGCCTTAAACTCAACTCGCAGTTGGCTTCGAAGTAGGATCGCAAAAGGTACGAAAAAGCGATAGCAACATAGTTTCACCCGCATTGATCTATTCAGACAGCATTTCTAGCATGTGATTAATGTCGGAAACCATCAAGCTTAAGAAAAAGCATGCCCATGCTCTATATGTTCTATCTAAAATAAAGGCGACTTCATGTCTTGCTCCAGCTTTACGGATGCTGAATATCTGCAAAACACGTGTCGGCACGTACCAGACCGGATTTGTCATAAGTGCCAACCTTATAACAGACATTAGCGAACGTATTATAACAAATCGCATCAAGGCCAAATTCGCCAACATAAGCCTTATATGCGCTCACGCCCCATGCGGATATCCAACACACCACAACAAACCAATCGCAGGAGACCGCTAAGACCTTCGCGCAAGGCGCATCCTTTAACGTCTCTATTAACGCCATACCACCAACAACAATGCCAACAATCCATTAGATTAGCCGCAACTAATGTGCTAGGTTCCTCACGCCCAACAGCAAGAAACCCCTGGTTTGATGAGAAATGCCTTACAGCTAAGAACGAGGCCTACAAGGCTAAGCTGCAGGTGAAGACGAGAGCTGCCATTGAGCTCTATAGGGAGAGAAGAAGGGCAGAACACCGGCTTTTCAGAATGAAGAAAAAAGAGCAAGAAAAGCGCACGATAGAGCATATAGAGAGGTGCCACCCCAGGATCGATGTTCGCAAGTTTAACAAATTGTGAAACGTCAAAGCCATAAGGATAAAATGATCAATCCGAATCCTGTCGAGATAAACAATGAAATATCGCTGTAGAGACACAGTCGATGAACAGTCTGCAGACTGTTAAACGGCGATGACGAACAACATTCCGCTGTCAGGGTGAACGAACCATTCAATATTGGCGACGACAGCGAAAACTACGAACTGCCGAACATAAGTGAAGTAAGGATAGCAATATCCAAACTCAAGCCTAGCAAGGCTGCCGGAAAAGCACGGCCGGATATAACTTGGTAAGTAACATCCACCAACTCATAAGCCAAATCTTGCCGGATGAAAGTATGCCTGATGAATAGAATCTCAGCATCAATATGCCGATCAAAAAAGGAGACCCTGTGAACAACGCTATAGAAGCAGAAGTCTCCTCAACATATCTCATTTGCCGTAATATGTGAACGCTTGAAACCGTTTACCAAATAACCTGTCGGCCCTTATCAGTGTGGTTTTAGGTCAGGAAAGTCAACAACCGATCAAATCTTCACACTTCGGCAGATCCTGGAACACAAGCAGTCCAAATCGATAATCACCACATATTAATCGATTTCAAAGCTGCATACGACAGCATTTATAGAGACGAACTATACAAAGCCATGTCTAGTTTTTGTATACCGCCCAAACTCGTCTGTCTGTACAGGATGACGATGGAGAATTCTCGCTGCTCAGGGTCGGAAACGACCACACCGATAGATTCGATATAAAAATAGGATTCAGGCAAGGCGGTGCACTGTCAAGTGACTTCTAATTTGATTCTTAAG
This sequence comes from Rhingia campestris, assembly GCA_932526625.1. Taxonomy (NCBI): domain Eukaryota; kingdom Metazoa; phylum Arthropoda; class Insecta; order Diptera; family Syrphidae; genus Rhingia; species Rhingia campestris. The sequence continues at coordinate 95,174,661 of OW052182.1, read as the reverse complement.
AGGATTGTGAAAAACTCCAGAGCCAACACCTCAGGAACAGTCTTCCGAAAATTTAGTGTAAATACTAGCATTCGCCGACGATATTGACATCATTGGTAGGACTCAACTTGATGTCATAGCCACGTTTGCTCGTATAGAGAAGGAAGCGGCAAAAAATGGATTTAGCAGTAAATGAGGGTAAGACTAAGTTTATGCTCTCAACACGAAAAGGCACACAACATCGACGAATTGGACAGAACGTCATCATTGATAGATCGAATGGACAGCAATACTCCGGCTCACAGAGTTTTCGATTCCCAGCGAGACGTGCGTCGCGACGCTTAAGTAGAAACCCACGTCGAGTGCGTAACTGGATGCAGTAAGCTTAGGACCGGGCTAATTGAAGAGGCATGTTGGTTGAGGCCCAGGTTAATTCCGGACTGTAGCGGGACTCAAGCAATTATTTGGTTCAGGGAAATATCCAAATGCAGTTCTACTTTAATAAGCAGGGAAGTGGAGCAGATATTAAGCACTTTCGAACGAAAAATTGAATGTTTGGCAAGAGAGGTGAATGAAGGAGAAGGTACAGCTGCAAGCTTTTTGAGTTTTACCACGCAAAAGCCAATGAACAGTAATACCTGCGCTAGGAGATTCATCGAAAATTTCATTTTCAATACAAGGAACCACCAGGTAAACTGCTCACCAGAAACTAGAAGCTGGACTAGAAGCTCGCATATGTATGCTCACAATTGGGAATCAACCCTTCAAGGAATCAGCTGCAGGCGAAGACAGATGGTAAATGCTTTAACAAAAGTCCATCTACATATCACCCAGCCCCAATTAATTTAAATTGGGAATTAAAATTTTATTGATCATGACTCTGAAGTGCACGTATACTTAGAAGTGTAAGCGGTCCTTATCCAGTGTTTGATGCAAAATCGTCATGAGCCTTGCTTAATACGTGACTCACAGTCAACACCCATGAACTGATAGACTGTACTGACTTGTAAGATAACTTCTTGATCGCCAAGAAGCACCGAAGAAAAGTGGAACGGTCAATTTCAGGGCACCTATGGACTGCAACACAGAAGGTATGGGTTCGCTCGCTTCAAATATGTTTCTTCACTGGTATTCCACTCATAATGATCTGACATCAAATAAATTAGTATCAGTTGTCATGAAAAAGCTTATCTCAACACAACCAATGGTATATAGCATAAAATTGTAAATCCCGACATCGTGGAAGAAGTACACACGGAAAACATGAAAGATTGTAAGAAAAAGCTACCCCTTGGGTCCTAAAAGCCTGTTGCATCAAGAATTTGGTATACTCCCAGCTGGACGAAAAGTACGGGGTCTCCGAGGATTGCTCTATCACTTGATGTCCATTTAGCTAAACGCCGTAGGCTCTACAGGCGAACTTTTGTTCAAGCAAAATCGTGACATTTTATTCGGGAGCATAGCGTTCACAAACGTCAAAAACCGAATTGTCATTCGACGCCATTTGTAAAAACTATTACATTTTTCGATAGGTAAAGTTTTGTGTTACTTGAGCTCAGTTGGGGTCTCCGAGGATTGCTCTATCACTTGATGTCCATTTAGCTAAACGCCGTAGGCTCTACAGGCGAACTTTTGTTCAAGCTAAATCGTGACATTTTATTCGGGAGCATAGCGTTCACAAACGTCAAAAACCGAATTGTCATTCGACGCCATTTGTAAAAACTATTACATTTTTCGATAGGTAAAGTTTTGTGTTACTTGAGCTCAGTTGCAAACAAACGATCTCTCATTTGCTAGTTCTTAATAAAATTCGACAACTCCCTTTGATGGAAAATGTATGCAATTGAGGCCACTAAAGGAAACTTGAAGGACAATTTTAGTTTAACAATAAGTCTTCGCTGACTTCAAGAAGACAATTACATCAAGAGATTTATTTGGCCTATTAGTTAAAATCCAGCAACCTTATAGTTTCATCCTACTTTTGACAGCTTTTATACTTTTTAAAGCTATAAATCTTGATCCCCAAAAACCTGTGTTTTGGATTATAATCTCCTTCCATGTAAAGTAAAGTAAGATCATTCAGAACAATAAATAACGACGGAGAAGAACGCACTATGCTTCTCCAAGATCAGCCGCTTAGCAAGCCGTCGGAAGTGCAGAACTGTCGACATCAACCTTGAGAAGCTATTTCATGAGGGTACGTTTCGTGCCAAGCACATCAAAATTCTCCGTATCGTTGAAAACCACATTCAAGGAAAAGACTCATGAACATATAGACGTTGATGACAAGCACAGAGCTTCAAAATGTCCTTTCTGAGAAGTTAATCTTTAGTTGGCCGATGATTTCTAGCAGATATACAAAGTAATTGCGTATCCCTCGTAATTTCCAAGGAAGGGAATTATAGAGGTCAAAGATTCTCTGGTTGCCCCCATCTCCATATATGTTTTTAACAAAAGATTAAGAAACTCTAAACCCACCCTAAAATAAAATTAGTAAAACTTTTCTCTCACCTGCTATTTGTCGAATTAACGCTCGTATTACTTCTTGATCTTCGCGATATGATCGAGTCTCCACAGTTGACCACATTTCCTTTGCTTATCGAAAAATGGCGCAATCGATACAAGTCGTCACTTAAACGAGGATTGTATGCTCTGTCAGGCAACGAGCAAACCCTTGGTCTTACATGATCTGGAACTATAAATTAAAATTAGTTGAAGTCTTAACAGAGGGGATCCCCCAAATGAGCTTGAACAACAACAGTGCTTAGTTCGAAATAATTTCTTACTTCAGAACTTAACGTGGTTATTGGTAAGCTCTTAAAAAAATATACCAGGCAACTCCAAAAAATTCGACGTCCTTCTTTGTCGGCCTCGAGAAGAGGCCTGAAAAGCCAACGGGCCTATGTCATCATTCGAAAAAATCGATGTATTCGAGCAAGCGCTCTTCATCGACTCTCGCGAATTACGTCGAGATGCTAAATAGGCTAGACCACCCTTGGAACTGCCACGCCGCCTAGGCTTTGGATTCGACATGGCTACGCCATTGCTATTGCCGTGATTACTTTGATTGCCAGCAGTTTTGCTGTTAACATTTGTCATGTCATCCATGTCATAGGTCAAATCGCTGGTGGACTTTCGACAGCGCAATGAGACGATACTATCCGAACATGTGCGGTCCAATGTAGAGTGAGAGCTATGCAGCACCTATCCAAAGGAGAGATAATAATTTCAAAAGGAATTAAAACCCCACAAGTCCTTACTTGATATCCCGGATTGGATGTGATGTTGATGGCATGACGACGTCCGACACGCATGTGCTGTTCATGCTCATAATGTCCTGCAAGTTCATCAAAATTGCTCTCATGGACATTGCTGCTATGTGCTGCATTTCGTCGCTTTTGATATTCGTCAGTTTGTCCCGACGACTTTTCCGAACTGAAAGTCGTAGCTGTGGTCATGGATGTATTGTTCGTATCCGTCGAGTCCATTGAAATTTGCGTGGACTCCGTTACACAAGAATCCCGCTTGAGAAAAATATTATTACCCGGCCGGTTAGGATCGTCGTGAATCGTGAGAAGATGGTCCTTTTGATATGTAAACATTTCTTTGCCATTGTCGTGCTCTTTAAGCATGTGAATGGGATCATTTGGGCGAGGTCTGCCAACTCCCTTCAAAGAGTTGTGTCTTTTATGATTGTACGGCAACGATGATAGTGACATTGGCAACGAATGTACAAACTGTCCGTGACTAAAAGAGCTATCCTCACACCCGGCCACATCACCATGATTATCATCCTCGTCATCCGGAGTTTGCGGCTCGTAATATTCAAATTTCTTAGCTGTCAATAAAAATGAATAAAAGAACCACAAACAACAGGTGTTACACACATTCCTTCTGTCAATTGACTACATACCTGTCTGCTCTGACGAAGAGGGAGGTGTATCGAAAATAAATTTGCGCGGCAGGTGGGGACTCCTGTGTGGTGATTGCGATTGGGATATTTGCCCACTCAGGTAGTAATTGGATTCTGTGGATTCGTTTGGCAGAGCTGGAAGTGCCTTTGGACTTCGTAAAATTGGAGAGGAGGTTTGGTAATATTTCAAATTGGATTCGGTATCATCATTGGCATATGTGGTTGTAATCTTTGGACTACGTGGGGGATTATCATATTTTCGAGTGGCGGCAGAATCATAGCTGTAGCTGCTGTATGTGCTTATGGATGGACTCCTAGGTTGCTGTTCATAGCAGTTGAGAGATGACTGATTTTTAAAATGTCTAGAAATAGGATTGTTCTTGAGATATCCTGACAGAGACAGAGAATTCGATTTACCTTGGTGATTTTGGATTTTTGTATGACTGTGGTGGCAAATTGGGAATAGTTCTGTGGGGACTCTTGGGAGCTGAAGAACATCCTGGTGGTTCCCAGGACGGTTGCTGTACTTTTGGCGACCTTGGGCTGGCTGGAGAGCTTCTGGTGCTTGACATTTTACTTTTAGAATTCTACAAAGCGGAAAATATTTATTAATAAGTTTGTAAAAATATTGGAATTATATAACAAAAATTGGTATAAAAGTATGTATACGCCACCAAATATGGAGGAAAGCAAATCACCGGCATCTTTTCAAATTGAGTTCAAATCAGAGATTCCCAACATATTGCAATCAAAGAAAACGGTTTAATTTTATGCATCCTTTAATGTTATTAAGGCATCGCATCCATGTTTTATATTTCGAGTGAGTACGAAGTCAACCTTTAAAAAACAAAAAAAACATGGGAATATGTATCTAAAAACCTGGAAGTGACATAAACCGCGGATAATAGATCCCCTCAAACACCATACACGCCCGGAACACCATTCCTACGTAAACAGAGAATGTAAACACGCCATACACCCCGGGTGCTATTTAAAAACTTAAATCTGTCCTCACGCGAGATGTTGGCACGATTTAGTAAATAGGACGGATATGCTTCGGAATGCAAGAAGAAGAAAAATAAATTACACCTGCACATGTTGGTATGCGAATCAGTTAGGGAAGCCGTCTCAGAAGTGACACGCCTAAAGCCGTTTTTTTTTTTTTTAAATTCTGACCTGACCTAATATACACATCGACCTAAAAGATCTTTTGTGCTTGCCGTCAGATGTTTTTTAGGTTAGTAGCGCTTCTACTGTCCTAATGTAGCTGATAATACTTTCATCCGAAGATTTCCTCAGTTCTTCGAGACTTAAAAATTCCCTGAAGAAAGATTCCCTTCTCATACTGTAAAGGGCCGGGCATTCACATATGATATGCTCGGCTGTTTCGTCTTCTTCTAGACATAGTCTGCACTCCGGTGAGTCGACTAGATGCATTTTATTTTGGTGATATCGCAGACCGTGATGACCAGTTAGGTAGCCTACTAAGTTTTTGATATCGTGCCTGCGAAGATTTAGTATCTTATTGGCATCTGATTCGAAGGGCTGAATAGCTCTTTTGGCCTGTCTTAGGCCTGGGATGTTTCCCCTGTATGAAAAACATTTGTTTTGTTCCCAGTTTTTTATGACCAGATTTATGGCTGATTTGGGGATTGCACATAAGGGTTCAGGTCCAATGAAGGGGGTTTCCGAACCTTTTCTGGCTAGTTCATCAGCTTTTTCGTTACCTTCAATTCCCTTATGTCCGGGGACCCACCATAGTCTGGTTTTGTTCCTGGAGCTGAGTGTTTGGAGGGAGTTGAAGCAGTATAGTACTGATTTGGAGTCAATGATGTGTGAGCTAAGGGCTTTTATAGCTGCTTGACTGTCCGTGAATATATGGATGTTTGCGCCTTTAATACCTGAGTTGTGTATTAGGTTTGCGCTTTTTTTTATGGCATGGAGCTCAGCTTGGAATACACTAGGGTTTTTTCCCATAGGTATTAAGATGTTTCTATTTGGTCCATGTATGCCAGCTCCTACCCCTGAATCCATTTTAGAACCATCCGTATACCACTTTAGGCCGTTTAGGCAATTTGGTTGGTTATTGCTAAACCATGCTTCTCTGGTTGTGATCTCCGTTGATGATCTTTTGTTGAAGCATAGTGTCTTTGGTAGCGGTCTGTAACCGCACAGATCATGTCAAGTTCTGGAAGTTCGGATAGTAGTTCAATTAGTTTTGGGTGTTCGTTTAACTCTTCCGCTTGTGTCAAACTTGCTGAGCTGCGAATTGCCACTTTTTTATATAAATGTGGAGGGGTATTAGTCCTATTAAGGCTTCTATAGCCGCTGTGGGACAGGTACGCATAGCTCCGGTAATGCCCAGACAGGCATGCCGTTGTACCTTGTTTAATTTATTTATGGTTGTTTTTTGGGTGACTTTGTTCCACCATACTATTGAAGCGTATGTTATAATGGGCCTGACCATGATCGTGTAGATCCAGTGTGTGGTCTTTGGAGAGATTCCCCAGGTTTTACCATACATGTTTCGGCAAGCTCAGAAAGCTTTGGTTGCTTTTTGAATTTTGTTGTTAATGTGGGAGTTCCAGCTTAGTTTTTGTCGAGGATCACTACCAGATATTTTACTTCGTTGGAATACTCAATATATGTACCATTGATTGAAATTTGGGTAAGACTTAGTTTCCTCCTTTTTGTAAAATGGACGATGATAGCCTTGTTGGGGTTTATAGAAAGACTTTCTTTACTACACCAGTCTATGACTATCTTAAGGGCGTTTTGCAAACGTGTTGTAACCTCGTTTGGTTCTTTGCCCTTTATTATGATGACTAGGTCATCGGCGTATCCAAATATATTGAAACCTGCATTACTTCGGTCTTCGATAACCAGAGACCATAGTAGGGGTGAGAGTACTCCTCCCTGAGGGCAGCCTTTAACGGCTGTTACTGATACTGAGGTCAGTGCTGATGAAGCAGTTATTTTCCGACTTGCACGCATCGCTTTGATCCATTTGATGGTGGGGTGATCTATTCTTCTATGAGTCGAAGCATTTGATATGGAGTCATATCCAGTTTGTCAAAAGCACCCTCTATGTCTAGGAAGGCACATAAAGCTACTTCTTTGTTTTCGTATGCACTTTTTATTTGTGATGTTAAACTTAGAAGTGCTCCTTCCGTGGATTTACCTTTTTGGTAGGGGTGCAGAGGAGTGCTTTCATTAAAGCACTCTCTGATGTGTACGTCTAGTATTCTTTCCATTGTTTTCAGGAAAAACGATGTTAAGCTTTTTGGACGGTATGATTTAGATAGTTCTATTGGTTTGCCTGTTTTGGGGATAAATACCATGTTTACCTCCCTCCAGGTTTGTGGTATGTAGCCCCATTTGAAACTAAACCTAAATAAGGCGACCATAGTGGGTAAGAAAAAGTCCAAGCCCTTTTGTATAAGAGCAGGACAGATTCCGTCTGTCCCTGGTGCCTTGTATGGTTTAAATGAGTTGATCGCCCATTTGACCTTATCCGGAGTGAAAAGTTTGCCGGATAAACTATTAATCCTTTTCAGGTTTCTAGGGGGTGAGTCATCTATCATGTGGTTATGAAACTCACTTGTGATAGTGGAGCCGGGAAAGTGTACCTGAAGAAGTGTACGTTGACCACACTTCTTCAGGTACACTCTCTTCCCGGTCACATGTGATTTTACCGTCAGATTTGACTAGTAATCCCATGCAGTTTGTTTTATCTTTCGAGAGTGCCCTCTGGAGACGCGCCACCACCGGAAGCTCTTCGAATTCCTCACAGTATTTGCGCCATGACGCTCTTTTTGATTTACGCAACTCTATGTTGTTTTGGGTAAGTAGAGATTTATATTGGTCCCACTTACCGGTGCGTTTGGCTTTAAAAGTTTTCTTACTCTTTTACGGAGACTTTCAAGGTTATCGTTCCACCATGGTGTGCACCTCTTTGCCACAATACGTTTAACAGCTATTTGTAAAAGATGAGATGATAATGTCATTTAGTTGACATTGTGCGACTTCCGCTTCACTTACGCATGAAGGTTTTTCTGGAAGTATGTCACATTTAATCGATAGATTTTCTGGATACGTTCTCCAATTTGTAAGTTTGTTGTCGTATTTTATCGGCGCATCCGGTTAGTGATCTCCTGGTCGTCATCCTCATCGGAGAAGCGCTTTGCAACATTTTAGCCTCAAATACGACGACCAGGATGAATTCAGTCCGAAGTACGGTGTGAAAATTTCCCTTGGGGATTTGAACGCCTACGCTCTATGAAATACCAATGTCAACCTAGTCGCAGACGCGTCGGACATTTTGAATGCATTCATTTAGAATTTACAGCAATTGCTAAATAGTCATAATGACAAGTGAAAGGGCAATAATCCCACAGCGGGACTTTTTCAATACGCAAGTGATGCCTTAGAAGTGTATATGGACCACCAATTCATCAACCAATTATGGATGTATGAAAGCTTCCTTGAATATAAAACCCGCATCAACGCACTTGATAAAACACAACTAGTTGCATGATTATTCATAAAGCGTGCGCTAAAAATCACTTGTTAAGGATTGACATCTACGCTTAGCAATGTCAATCATCTCAACTCTGCTCTTAAGAAAACATAGGCATCACGGAAAGAGAATGGTTTCGTTTCATCATTTAAAATAGAAGTAAAGGGTTTTTCAATAGGGACGCTACAAAAGTAGAGCAACAGGGACAGCAAACGACGCCATATTACTTGTCGCTCTTTTGACATTTCTCTTCAGTAAGGTTTGCCATTTCATGATGGAAAGATATACGATCCAACAACGAGTCGAAATTATTAAAATTTACTACCGAAGTTCAGAGTCAGTGGCCTCAGCGATAAGAGCGCTACTTCCAATTTATGGTCGTCATAATCGTCCTAGCAGATCAACAATTGAGCGTCTAGTGGAAATTTGAATCCATAGGCACAGTACAAAATGTTCCCGTGCCATTGAGACAATGAAGTGCCCGCACTGTCTTCAGTTGAAGAAAGCCCAAATGTGTCTCTCACACGTCGTTCTCAAGCATTGGGCATCTCTGTTGCGTCGTTATGGCGAATTTTGCGAAAAGATCTTGGCCTACATCCTTACAAGATTAAATTGACGCAAGAACTGAAGTCGCTTGACCACGAGAAGCGTCGTATGTCGTGAATTGGGCTGAGCAACAACTTGAAAATGATTTTGGATTTTCATCGAAAAATCATCTTCAGCGATGAGGCTCATTTCTGGCTGAACGGCTTCGTCAATACACAAAATATGCGGTATTGGTCAAGCAGCAATCCCCACGTACTCCATGAGTCATCATTGCATCCCGAAAAAATTACGGTTTGGTGTGCTTTATGGGCCCGCGGCGTCATTTGGCCGTACTTCTTCCGTGATGATCAAGACCGGCACGTTACTGTGAATGGGAATCGCTACCGTTCAATGATAACCGAATATTTTTGGCCCCAATTGGATGATATGGACTTGGAGGACATGTGGTTCCAAGTCCAACAGGACGGCGCGGCGCCACAAGCCACAAAGCGAATGTCACAATCAATTTATTGGAAACCAAGTTTGGAGAACGTGTTATCTCACGAAATGGTCCAGTTGCTTGGCCGCCTCGGTCGTGCGATTTGAAGCCGTTAGACTACTTCCTGTGCGGCTACGTCAAGTCTATGGTCAATGCCAACAATCCAGCGACGATTGATGAACTTCGTACGAATATCGAACGTGAAATTGCAGCAGTATCGGCCGATTTATGCTTGAAAACCTTCGAAAATTGGGTTTAGCGTCTGGACTTCTGCAAGCGTGCCCGTGGTGGCCATGCAAAAGAAATCTAGTTCCATACATAATGGCATCGGACGTTCTTTCACAGGAATAAAGAATTTTCATTGATATCCAAAACCGTTTTTGTTTTATTTAAAAAAAACTTTTGTAGTGCTCTTATTGAAAAACCCGATACCTCCAAATATATTTGATAAAGTATGCGACACTGACTCATGACCTTTAATCACTATTGTCAATGAGTTTAAGCCACGTAGAGCTAAACGCGGAGTTAACTCAGCATCAAAAAACTCTACCGACTGTCCCTCTACTACCAAAATGTAAGAGGGCTCCGAACAAAAACTAAAACATTTTTTCTTAATTCGCAAGCCTATTCTCATGATATATTCTCCTTGACTGAAACGTAGCTTAACGCCAGTATACTTGACTCGGAACTCTTTAATCATGAGTTCTCGCAGTATATGAGTGACCGCCATATAAATGACCTAAAAGCGCTTACTGCAGTTCGCAGTCATCTTACCTCTGAGAAAATAGAATTTCCATTCCCTCTTAACATTGAAATCACCTGTGTTAAAAAACAATTGGAAATAAATTTCTTTATGTTGCAAATGCGTACATTCCTCCATATCGTCTATGCATTCTGTATTCTGAGCTATCGAAGTCCAAAGAATACATCTTTGACTTAGCTTGTTGTGACAGTACTATTTTGTTGCTGGGCGATTTCAACTTACCACACATAGAATGGGTGCCTTCAGATGGAGGACCTCATTTTATACCATCAGAAGTTTCTGCACAACAATTGCTATTATTGCTCGGAAAAAGTTTATCATTTGACTTACAGCAAACAAGCTGTATAAAAAATCATAATAAATATTTTATCCCTTCTGATCTGGTCTTAATATATAAAGCGGATGTACATCCCAAACTTGAGTTCAATACCCGCATATGCTCAGGTGTAAGCAAAACATCATTGCACCTACTAGATAGGATACAAAAGCATGCGATAAGATGGATAGGAGACTCAACCACAGCGAACTCCATAGTCTCGCTCGAACATAGTTGGAATGTCTCCTGCCTTAAACTTTTTTACCGCTATTATAACACAAATGCTCAAAGGAAAAAGCCAGATGCATTCCGCCCCTTGCGCAATTTAACCATAATACTCGCCGTGCCATTTATGCTCATTCACCCTCAAGCCTATGTTCAGACTCACTATGAAATATAGAGATGCGTTCCTAAACCGAACAACACGTATGTGGAATGCCATCCCTGTGCTCAAGCACTATAATGGTATGCATAATCCCTTTAGTGCGTGCATATTATAAAAAAAGAACACCAGCCCAGCTTCTTCTTCTTCTGTATAAACCCCATGTTTGACTAGGTCTTGAATACTGTTCTCATGTTTGGAGTTCAATCCCGAAACATACCCCGAATTCTCTCCAAGGACCTGCAATCCGCCTTATTAACGATTCTTCCCTTATTTCAAAGCTGCGTTATAGGTTCGTCTCATTTGAGAAAAGTTTGTAAAACAAAAATCCTGTTACAACTCGAAAAGTGTAGAATGTACCGTCTCGTTCTAACAAATACACCTAGTCTATAGCAGTGAGCGAATTTTTTGCAATCAGCTGGATATACAAGGTGGGCCAAAAGAGATCACCCTATTGGAAGATGCTCTTATTTTTGCAAATGGCCGCCAATGTGTAATCTGTTTTGACGTTTGTAGACTAGACAGATGTAGAATACAAGTGAACAAGCCATGGAGCGATACACTCCCCAAGAACGCGGAATAGCCGTGTCTATTTTTTTTGCGTAACAATTCGTCTGTAGTGTTGGCGCAGCGCGAATTCCGTCGGCGATTCCCCGGCCGTCCAACACAGACTGCGCAAACACTGCGCCGTTTGGCCACCAACCTTGAAGAGTATGGGATCACACGAGACGTTGTCAAGAGTGGCCGGCTCCGGAGCGCCCGTTGTGCCGAGAATACCGGGCGTGCCTCCCAATTAGCCATCAGCCGGTCGGCCTAAAGGCGAATTTTGGTCATAGACTTGCGAATGTTTCCATACAAAGTCCAGTCCGTGCATCAGCTGCTGCCTGTCGGCCGCCAAACGCGTGTAACCTACGCCCAAGCCATCCTCAATCTCGAGGACGAAGTGGACGATTTTTCGACCGAAATCATAATGAGCGATGAGGCTCATTTCCACCTCAGCGGGTACGTGAATAAGTAAAACTGTCGCTTCAGGGGCACCGAAAATCCACGAGTAATGCACGAGGAGCCATTTCATCCGCTCAAAGTTACTGCGTGGTGCGCTGTTCACGCTGGAGGAGTCATCACTCATCGGGCCATTTTTTTTTTCGAGAACGCCGCTGGTCAAACGACAACAATGGACGGCGCGCGCTATAGGGCCATGTTAACCGAGTTTTTTCTGCTGCAATTGGACGTATTAGGACTGGAGGACCTGTGGTTCCAACAGGACGGAGAAACGACACACACTGCGCGAGCCACAACTGATATTCTGAAGGGCCAGACAACATTGGATGACTTCTTTTGGCCCACCTTGTATAGCCAACATGACTCTTGCCCCTGGTGGTCTGCAGGACCATGAAGGACCAACTTAAGTGTGTAAAATTAAAAATCGGGTCACTAAAAATAATAACTAAATGCATTCATCGCTAGGGGCCCGTGAAGGTCTACACGAGAATGAAACCCCGCCTGATCAGTAGATAACAACCTATCAAACCTACATTTATAAGTACACAAAGTAGCTCCCAACCTGCCCTAACTCTAAACCCAACAAAGTTTCTATCAAAACAAAATCCATGCTAAATTCTATAAAAGGCAACACAGTTTAATCAAAAACTAAGTAGAGTGGATTGCTCTCCACAGACGAACAAAAAGACCGAAACAACCCTACAAAGCTTCAAAAGGATTTAATTTAATAATCCCTTCTATACCTATAACGCTGTAGCAATCTTGTGTACTTACTGTTGGGATGAAAGCATTTTCCCATGCTCTACTGTCAATCAATTGATTCATAATAGCGCAAACTAAGTGATTGAGGTTAACAAAAGGGCCTAGACAAAATCTTTAAAAATACCTACATTACATGGAATTAAGAACGAATTCGCAATGCTGTAGACCTATACGCTATACCTGTCCAGAAGGAGGAATGTAATCCCTTCAAATGCCCCAAGATAATCCTATTAACGGAGTCAAGTCGTCGCAAGATTGATTTAAAAATGAATGTTGCCCATACCCCGCATCAAGTATTTAATTTAAAAATAGAAAATCAAATCCCAAGTCAATCCTGAGCTCACTGATTAAATGAGCATCTCCTTGCTCCACCATTCAATTACACACCACTTATAGTAATGACAACAGTAGTTATCCACCCTCATAAAAATAAAAAAAAATAAAAACAACTCAACTTGAAGCAAACTAATCTTTAAGTGTTCTGGCGAATTGTCAATAAAAAATAAATGTAACTTTGCACGTACACAAGTATCCAAATACATATCTATGTGTATGTTGTGTATCTTGCCATTGCCACAAATGCCCTCTTTTTACCTAATAAGGGTACAGGTACAGGTATGTATACCCGTAAAACACTACATCCAGCCATCCCACAAACCAACCGTAATTAGCGCAATAAGCGGTTCAGTGTACACAAAATGTTAACAAGGAAATCACACACAGTCTCGTGTATACAGGAGCGCAATATTGTACAGGCCCAACTGTTGAATTGAGACACCAACTAGGCCATCATTTGTGCTATCTGTACACCTGTATAGTTCGTAATTGGTTTTTTTTTTGCTCGACCCGTCTTACGTAAACATGCCATAGTCTGGCAAACCATCGAAATGAGTCTCTTGTCAGCCACACAAAGGACTCACCGCAACACTCTTACACTTACACGAAGCAAATTGCAAATGCAAAAATATCTCGATGTGAAATACTCGAACAAACATTTTTTTTTATTTTTAAAAGAAACGAAACGTTTTTTTTTTTTTTTTATTAAGTTAGTGCGGCGGTATTGATTTTACCCAATTTGTAAAAGTGGGTTTTCCATTTTTCATACCTCGACCCCTACATAGGGGGAGGGCTTCACATGCAACAAGTGTATAGAAATGTATACGTACCATTGCCCTTGGTTGGCCGATGCAAATGGTTCGCTGGTAATTATTGGGTTAGAAAACTGTTTCAAACGATTGCACATAATTTTGCACTTGATTTGTTTTTTTTTTAATTTTTATTAATTGAAAACTTTTTTGAAAACAGCAACACCAATAGCAACTTTTCACTTTATCTGTATATGTGTGTAAGTGTATTTGTGTTTGCACAGAATTACCGTGAGCACCAACGCGAATTTTGGATAATAAATCCTGCAGCTCTGCTAGAGAACCCTCTACACTGCGCCGTGTAACGCAGAATGAGAGAACAGGGTAAGTTTCTACTCGTCGACGCTGTCTACACGCGAGCTGCTTCAAATCTGCAACACACAAAACGAAACGATTGCAAAATACACCCCATACACACAGCCAGTCAGTCGGTCAGCTGTTGCTTCGGGACTTTTCTGCAAAAAACACACACACAACAGAGTTCCTCTCGCCCCATATGGGAGGAAGTTCCATGAATATGATTTTTAACATGGTACCCACGTACGAGTACAAGTGTTCTTTGTGGAAACTCTTATGCGTCTCGGCTTTTCCGAGAATCCATGCGCTTTCACCGCAATTTTTGTTCTTTGGCTTTTGCAATGGGAGCCGGGGAAAGAACTCGTCTATGACACAGAGATACCTACTTACTAGGCATGCGAACTTGTTCTCCGGAGAGATATGCTCATTCACCTACCCCTTCCCTACCTCCACTGAGAAATTCGTGTTCTCGCATACAGTGGAGGATAGCCCGCAACGCACGCAAGGACCTATTGAGTGTACAAAGTTTGTGCCAGCGGACGACTAGTTGTCTGCGTTGGCACTCCACTAGAATCAATCTGAAATGATGCTGAGAGTGTGAGTTAATAGCGTAGAACCTCGTTTTGTGGTAGGAATCTCTCATCATGATTCTATGGACAGCAGAGCAGTAAATTGAATACATTAGATATAAGATAAGTGCACGTACGTGCTTGAGATTCGATAAGATCTGTAGTAAAAGCGAAATCACTTAAGAGCGTTCATTCATAGATTTTATGACGAAATTAATCCAAGATGTGCTGGCGGAGAATGACCGTCCGATTATAATTATTCCTGAATGTCCCCATCGGAGTCTTTAAGGATGGATTACATGAATTTAGTTTGTTTGACAAAAAAGGCTGGGAAGTAGGTGGTGTTAGGAAGTTGCATATTTAATTTAACCGCTTTGCTAAAATGAAATTTAATGTTGTAGTAGTGTTATGGTTTGGCACCACTGAAAGGTGCTGCCGCATTTTGTAATGGTTGCCGTAAACGCCATTTTAATGTTTTTGGGAAATTGCATTTGAAGTTTTGACAGCCTATTACAGCCTAAAAAAAAAATATTTTTTTTTCTTTGTTTGACACGATATTCATACGGAAATCCTTTTTCGAAAAATGTAAGAAGTTATTCTAAAACACTTTTCTTTCAAATTTATTACAAACTGATACAGCATCGAGTGTCGAAGAACAATGGCAACTATGTCAATAAGCTATTAGAGCAGTCGCAGCTGATGTGCTGGGTTTCTCGAGTCCATCAGCAAGAAACCCCTATTTTGATGTGGAATGCTGACAGATGCTCGCTGGCAAGAACGAGGCCTACAAGGCTAAGATGCTGGTGAAGACGAGAGCTGCCATTGAGCTCTATAGGGAGAGAAGAAGTACAGACAACCGACTTATCAGAAAGAATACCAAAACAAAAGAAAAGCGGGTGATCGAGGATATAGAGAGGTGCAACACCAGGAACGATGTTCGAAAGTTTTACCAAAGTGTAAACGTCAAAGTCAAGGATACAAGGCTCGAAAAGAATCCTGTCGAGATGAACAAGGAAATAATGAAAAATGAAAAAAATACGCAGTCGATGCTTATGATATGGAAGAACCACTTCTGCAGACTTTTAAACGGCGACGACGAACAACATTCGGCTGTCAGGCAGAACGAACCATTTAATATTGGCGACAACAGCTAAAACTACCAACCACCGGACCTAAGTGAAGTAGAGATAACAATATCTAAACTCAAGCTTA
The DNA here is from genome assembly GCA_932526625.1 of Rhingia campestris. Taxonomy (NCBI): domain Eukaryota; kingdom Metazoa; phylum Arthropoda; class Insecta; order Diptera; family Syrphidae; genus Rhingia; species Rhingia campestris. Next base: position 95,158,778 of record OW052182.1, on the reverse strand, counting down.
ACAAGGCCGCCGGAAATGACGGCCTTCCCGCCGAGCTTTATAACGCCGGCGGAGATGACTTGGTAAGTAACATCCACCAGCCAAATCTGGTCGCATGAAAGTATGCCTGAAGAATGGAACCTCAGCATCGTTTGTCCGATCCACAAAAAGGAGACCCTCTGAACTACGCTTACAACAGAGGCATAAGTCTCCTCAACATCGCCTACAAGATCCTATCTGCCGTAATATGTGAACGCCTGAAACCGTTTACCAAACAACCTGATCGGCCCTTATTAGTGTGGTTTTAGGCCTGGAAAGTCCACAACCGATCAAATTTTCACACTGATAGATGATCCTATCTGCCATAATATGTGAACGCCTGAAACCGTTTACCAATAACCTGATTGACCCTTATTAGTGTGGTTTTAGGCCTGAAAAGTCCCCCATTGATCAAATCACACTTTGGCAGATCCTGGAAAAAACCAAAGAAGACTTTGTTTACCACGGCTCCGCTATTAACTTCGACAACAACATCTCTTCAGAAGGCTAAGAAGACAATTCAGTAGTAAGGCCCTCACTCAAACTACTAAGGAGATCCTATATAAGACCCTGATCACCCAAGTCCGGTTCTACGGCGCTGAAGCATTGAACGTGCCAAAAGTGGATGAAGATATCCTTGGTGGATTTGAAGGGCTATGTAGATGATGATTCAACCATGAACTATACGAACTGTACAGCGACATGCCTTTAGTCAACGCAGTAGAGAAAGACCTGACCTAAAGTGGCGCGCACAAGTAGAAACCGACCTCAACCAACTTGGAGTGCGTAACTGGAGGCAGTTAGCTAAGGAGCGGGCTAATTGAAGAGACATGTTAGTTGAGGCCCAGGTTCATTTCGGACTGTAGCGCCACTTAAGTAAATCGATGAATACAGCAACCTGGCGCTCTCCAGACGGTCGAACCGCCGACCAAATCGACCATGGGCTAATTGATGTGAGGCAGGCATCCAACATCCTTGACGTTCACACATTCCGAGGGGCAAACGTCGACTCTGTTCATTTTCTTGTCGCGGCTAAATTCAGAGCTCGACTGTCCAACGAGAAGAAGCTGCGAACTGCCCAGAAGAAGAAATTCGACGTTGGACGCCTTAGCACACCTGGAGTAGCCAGAGCCTACAGTGAGCGCCTGAGTATGAAACTCTCCTCTGTGCACTCACCTACCACAGACGCCAACACTCAGTGGTCCCAGTATAGCGACAACATCAAGGAGGTAGCCGAAACCACTGTAGGGTACCAGCCATCCCCGAGAAAGAGCCAGTGGTATGATGATGAACGCGTGTACAGGAAAAAGGTGCCAGAAGATGCACATAAGAAATCGTTGCAGCGCAAAACAAGGGCAGCTAGAGAAGAGTATCGAGCCAGGAGAAGGGAGGAAAGAAGACCCTATGCGTAGAGCAGCTTCCCAGCTCAAGGAGATCGAAGAGTCGCGCGATCGTAACAACATCCGGAGTTTTTTTTAAAAAAAAAGCCAAGCAACTATAGGTGCTGGCTACAAAACCGGAAGGCAGGCTCTTTGAGACAGCGAAGGAAACCTAGTCACCGAAGCGCAGGGAAAAGTAGAAGCAGCTGCTTAATGGGCACCATGAAGAGAGAGTGATATGGCAAGAAGAAAACCCACGCCCAGTCAATGAAGAACTAGTTCCACCACCTAGTATAGAAGAAGTTGGCCTAGCTTTAAAAAAAAGCTTAAAAACAACAAGGCCGCAGGTTCTGATGGCTTACCAGCGGAGCTTTTTAAATACGGTGGTGATGTTTTGATAGATAGCATGCACCGAATCATCAACCAAGTATGGGTGGAAGAAAACATGCCCGACGACTGGACTATCAGCTCCATATGCCCCATCTACAAAAAATGCGATCCTATCGATATTGCAAGAACTATCGAGGTATATCCCTGCTTAACGTCGCATCAAGATCCTATCCGACGTACTGTGCGAACGTCTAAAACCGTGTCTTCCGGCCCGGCAGATCGACTATAGACCAAATTTTCACACTGAGGCAAATCCTGGAAAAGACCAACGTCTTTCAAGTCGAAACTCACTACCTATTCATCGACTTCAAAGCCGCGTACGAATCCCGGCAAAACTGATTCAGCTGTGTCGCGTGATGCTGGAAAACACGCGCTGCTAAGTGCAGTTTGGAAGAAGCTCCTCCGAACTGTTCCAAACATGCACCGGATTTCGGCAAGGAGACGCGCTTTCATGTGACTTCTTCAATCTCGTACTGGAGCAGATAGTGCGCAGGACAGGTATGTCAATACGGAAGGCACTATTTTCAACAGGTCCGTACAGCTGCTGGGCTATGCGGACGATATTGACATCATCGGTCGCTCCCAGCGTGCCGTGATAAAAGCGTTCACGACGATTAAAGAACAGGCGAAATCCGTTTGCCTTGAAGTAAATGAGGACAAGACCAAGTACATGCTATCAACAAACAAACAAGCATCTGTCCACCGAACCTCCGTTTCAAAAACCAAGCCATCGGGGATGCCAGAGCGCTTGGTCTACGCAAGTGAAAGCAACAAGACCGGAATCGTAGAGGATGGAATTCTGCAATGTCTCAGGCAGAGACTCTTCACGGGTCGGGAGCCCGATAAATCGAGTAGGTGTTGGTTTAATTCGATTTGGATTTTCTTAAGGATCTGACAAAGTGTGGGGATTTGATCAGTTAGGCCAGTCTGGCCAATTACTAAATTTAAAGTGGAAGATCATGTGTTTGCTCAGCTGAAGTTTAAATATTGCTATCCTGTCTTCATTTAGGTCGGTTGGATGGAACGCATGCGGCTCGAACTTTTTAATATACTACCGCCAATTGCGGCGATATTTTGGACCACAAAGTTTGTAAGTTTTTGGTGGGCTAATAAAATGCAGGCAATTCAGCAGCTATGGAGCGTTCCTCGAAAGCCGACCGCGCTTTGTGCCGTCAAGAGCCCTATAAAATTCGATTGTTGAATATTTACATACCGACATAAAAGATGTCACCTAACACATTCGTACGTAACTGTTTGAACTTCATAGCTTCAAGGGTAGTTTCGTTCTCTTTTGCTTACTTGTGAAACTGGATTCGACTTCTCTCTTTTACAAAAAGCTATGGGGTATGTTTTTAAAGGGGATTGACGATTCTAGTCACATATGTCAATTATGGGCAAATTAATTGAGCACTAAAGTAATCTTGACGAACTATTTTGACATTAATTTCCCATTGCATCCCACTACATTATAGTTCAGCCCTCACTCTGCAACACCGAAAGCTCAATTCTTCCATCCCAACAATTTCACTTCAGTTCATGTTATACGACCTTTTTATCTTTGGTGTGATGCTCATTATTCTGTTTGGGATAAAGTATCTCGCACTGAAGGAAACAAACTCCTTAAACATGGAATTGCTGTCCAAGTTTGGTAGTTGATTATTGCAGACATGCTATTAAGGGAATGATTTTGTTTTGTTGAATTTATTTTTATTGCCCCTGTATACGTTAACCTTTTACGTAATGTGGTGAATTCCTACGTATAGGGGTTTTTCACACGTCATTTACGATTTGCGATACGATTTTACGACATCATGTCCTTTGGATGGTCACTGTAATAAAGTCACTTCAACTAAGCTTGATCCTTTTTTTAACGTTTTCGAGACACCCGTCCATGTGTAGCAAGGATGAGTATTTATGTGCGAAATCATGTGCACATCAGTGTTAACTGATCTGAGGGAAGCTAAGTCGATTTGAAAATCCAAGGTCAATGAATTTGTGTGGCTACAATGTATACATATACGCATAGACACATCACATGAATTAAAAACATATTTTTTTATAACTTTTTAGACTGCCTTAGCGAATGTGTCTGGGGGTGTTATCTTCCCGTTAATGATGATGAACTTTATTAAAATTTTCTATAAAATTATGGATTGGGGGCTTATTGTCAACTCAATTTCAAAAGAAATTGCTGTCAAGTCTGGTGATTGATATTTATATTTTGCATGTTTTTTTTTGGTCCTATGGCTGTGGGTTGTATAAGCGTTATCCTGGAAATCCCCAGTGTTGTAACTTTTATTGTACATCAATTCCTCTCTGTGATAACCTTTATCATGACTTGCTTAACCTTAAAGAAGAATAGCGTCATCGTCGCCATAATATATGTCTTGTCATTTTGGCTGGAACATACGGCTTGCTACCCTAGAGTCAAAACAAAGGACTTACAAATTGGGGGTTGTGTTTTGGATTAACTGCTGAAAAATAATTATTATAAAGCAGCAAAGGACCTCGGAATACAATGTGAACGAAGTTTGTGTCCTGCACCTGGAATGTTAGTACTCTTCACAAAAATAGAGCATCACAATTAGCAAAGACTTAAACTTCAAAAAAAAATTACTGCTTTACAAAAATACAATGGAATGGGATCTCATACAGTTATTTTTTTTTTTTTCCATGGGCTGGTGGAAATCTTCATAGACACGATGAGCACGTGCCCAAAGTAGTGTGAGATTTTTACTCACTAAAACCACCACCCATTTGGTATTTCTATTGCAACTAAGTATTCGACTTATCCAGCAATTTTTTTATCACGATTATATAATATGTTTGGCAGGTAACTTTCCTTTGAGAGTTCCTGCTTTTCCGCAATTATAGCGCGGTTTGTTATTATCGGGCCAAATCTAAGGGTTTAGTTCTTTGAAGACGCCGCAATATATTTGTTTCGTCCAGAATTTGGAGGACTGTTGTGTTAACGTGTCCTAATAAACGTTTTTTATGTTTTCGTGCAAAATTTTTTGATTCATCTTTAACCGCGGGAATACCCAGATCTCTGCGTAGATCTTCGTTCCTTATGTACCACGGTGCATTGACGAATGATCTTAACATTTTGTTTTCAAAAGTTTGTAAAATGTTTAGATTCGTTTCACTGGTACAACCCCATAGTTGTATACCATATGTCCAAACCGGTTTTAGCACTTGCTTGTATAATAGCAGCTTGTTATCAAGGTTAAGCTTCGAATATTTTCCGAGCAACCAGTACAGTTCTCTGTATTTATTCTTAAGTTCTTCGCATTTCTTTTTTACATGCGACTTCCATTTTAATTTTGCATCGAGTGTCATACCGAGATATTTCGCTTCATTTGCAAACGGGACTCGAACCGTATTTAGAAATACAGGCAAATTGTTTGTCCGTTTATACGAAAAATCTACATGGATCGATTTGCTCTCATTAAGTGCAATCCGCCAGGATTTAGTCCATTCATTAACCTCGTTAAGAGCGTTTTGTAATTTAATATTTGTTTCCTCTATTGTTGTGGCAACTGCTAGTATAGCAGTATCGTCAGCAAACGTTGCAACTATTGTATCGTTTGTTTGTGGGATATCACGAGTGAATAGGAGGTACAGGATTGGTCCAAGGACGCTTCCTTGCGGTACACCTGCCATTATTTCTTTGAACTCGGAATATTCGCTTCCTAGTTTCACACGGAAGAGTCTATGCTCAAGATACGACACTAGGATTTTATATAATTGTTCTGGCAGAACTTGACTTAGTTTATAAGTAAGGCCTTTGTGCCACACCTTGTCAAAAGCTTGCGACACGTCAAGAAATACGGCTGAACAAATTTTCTTTTCTTCGAAAGCTTTCTCAATTACATCTGTAATTCGATGTACTTGGTCCACCGTTGAATGTTTACTTCTAAACCCAAATTGATAGTCAGGTAAAAGACGTTTCTGTTCAATTATGGGGTGTAAGCGACCGAGTAATATCCGTTCAAAAACTTTTGAAATTATTGGAAGAAGTGAAATAGGCCTGTAAGATTTTATTTCATTCGGTGATTTTCCTGGTTTTAGAACCATAATCACTTCCGCGACTTTCCACTGTCTTGGTATGTATTCTAAACTGATTGCTGCATTTATAATAAAAAGAAGCTTAGTTAATGCTTTCCGAGGCAACATTTTAAGAAGTTCTCCTGTAATCAGGTCATAACCCGGAGCTTTTTTAGGCTTTAGTTTCTGTATTTCCCGTTTAAGCTCGGCAATACTTGCATATCTTACTATGTTATTATCGGTTGTACTCTCGAATATATTAATGTTTTCATTTTGCGCCGGACCATCAAATGGCTTAAATGTTTCCTCAAGATGTGAGGCAAAAACGTCAGCTTTTTCCTTATCGCTCTTTGCCCAAACGTCTTGAGTTACCCTAATGGGCGGCACAGCGATTTTTGGCCGTTTTATGACTCTAATTGCTTTCCAGAGCGAATAATTCGATTCCTTTCCAGCGGTTAGGCTTTGCAGATAAGTTTCTACTGAATGGTTTTTAAAGTATTTAATCGAATTTGATAGCAAATTACTCAACCGATTGAGATGTGTTTTATCTTGCGGGGCACGAGTTTGGTGCCATCTTTTACGAGCTTTTCTTTTTTGTCTTACTAAATCTTGTATTTCACGGGGGTACTTAATTTTACTATAGCTCACTATTTTGTTCTGTTGAGGAGTATTATTCCATGCTGCTTTTTGGATGGTATTGATAAATGAGTCAACAGCGACTTCGAGTTCCAATGGGGTTCTAAGCGATACACCCAGTCGGATATTATTTTCAATATCGTTTTTGAAATTATGAAAATCTTTCAATTTAACTACGGTTCGTGTTATTCTGAGCAGAATCTACTACTATTCGGAGAAAACTAGTAATCCTGTGAACCACCCAAATGACATGCATTTTTCGTAGTTATCGTTTCAAACCCAAAAAAAATGATGTGGTCTCTTGGTCTATTGCTAAAAGCATGTATTAATTTTTATTTTATTGCTTTTTGAATCCGCCCAATCAATGAAGTTGTCACACACATGATGGTGTACATCGTTGACTTTAAAATATCAGGATCATCAAAGATGAGATTGACATATTTTTATGACGTTTACCTGATATACCAACGTCCATAACACATCTTGGATGCTGATCTGGATACTTATGTACAGCCATCGTCGAGGCATGCAACGTTCTTTTCGGAGAAGTATATAGATGCTCGACATTGAGCTCTCTGCACTCGCTGGTGTTTCTCACCAGCCACTTTGACAATAAATCGAAGAAATCTGATTTCGGTTCCTTGGAGTCACAATATTTCTTTCGATCGCATAGTCGTATCTAAAATATATTAAAATCAAGTTCCAAATAGCAGATCGACTAAGTTTTCTCAAAACTGAGCCAGCTTGGATCAGTCTAATTGCGAGTTACATCTGTCATCGATCGTAAAAAAGATCCTGAAATATTCAATATTCTTCACCTATCATACATACAGAGTGCGTTTATCAAGACTTCTGGAAACTTCCCTGCTTTCCAATTTGTTTAACTGAAACAAAGTTTTCAGGTGCCAACTGTACTATGGCTATGGAAGACCATAGGATTACCGAATGATTCGCAAAGGGCAGTTGCCTAACATAAAGGATTCCTCACCGAGTGGCAACATTCAGTTTTAATGTATGTTAGGGGAGGTGGCAAGAGCGACCTTAAAAGGTGTTCTTGAACTGCAATATATTTACTTGAATAATTCTATTACAGCTTGTGTATGGAAATCAATTCTTAAGTCCTGTACTAAATTCCATAGTTTACCAAAAAAGACACTTAGGAAGTACAAGTGAAATGTCCATCTGTCAGGTGTTTACGAGCTGTGCAGCGACATGGTCCTGCTCAAAAAAAAAATAAACCTTAGACGTTTATGATGGCTAGGACATGTAGAATGGACACTAATACTCTGGCTCGCTACCGTCGATTCCCAGCCAGACGTAGAGAAAGACTAAAACATCGCTTTAAGTGGTTAAGGTCCAGATTTCGGACTGTACTTTCTTTCTTCAGTACGGAAAGAACCTGGGCCTCAACAAACTTGCCTCTCCAATTAGCCCTTCTTCCCGCCTTCCTCTACTGCGTCCGACGTTTGGCTGCGGGAATCGAAAACTCTTCGAGCCGGAATATTGGTGTCCATTCGTAGAAAGGCCTGTATCGCCATTGGGTTATGCTTGGGTTAAGCATCTCGGAGAAAACACCTCCTATTGGTTCCGATCGTATCCGACTCCCATTCAAGTCGACTTGGAATGGTCGTTCTGGAGTTAAGCTCAAAACTGATTTAGGTCGGTGTTTTCTGTGATGTTGAGGTGATTCAGAATTTCCGTGTGTTCACCCTTTGTAAGAGTCCATTGTGACGAGGCATGTTCGGAATTTGAGAGTGCAGTCGGTTCTATACTATAGTACGGAGGTGTAGATCAATCAATCTTTCCAAGGTTTTAAGAAGAAAAGACGATAGACTGATCGGACGGAGATCCTTCGGATTTATGTTAGAGCTCTTTCCTGCTTTGGGGGATGAATACAACTTCTACTTCCGTCCATGTCTTGGGGATGTGTACAACTGGTCCAGTTTGAAGTTATTGATGGCCCAAAGAAGTTTTTCTTTGGTGATGATAATTATCGGCGGTCCAACTTCTCACAGAGCTTCTTTCATGACAGTTTCGCGCCTTTACGGTTACAGATTGCAAGTTTTTCATGCCTCTGCATAACATTTTCATAACTTCTTGGACCCCGATTGAACTAAGTCGTTATTCTCTTCACAAGATTGTTCTTCAGAGGCAATGGCCACTGTTGAAACAAAACATGATCAACAGCAACACAAAAGCTTTCGGATGTTTTTAAGGAAAATTGTTTACGCATCTTACCATCCGTTTACCTCTACTAAGATGCTACATCAAGTGATGATCAGTTGCACTTCAGATCCTCCCATCACACGAACACCACAGACCTTTCCATACACAATGCTGCTGTCAGCCGAAGACTTGGACAATTACATGTGAAATTATAGATGTCTTTATGGGGTGAGGATATATTCATTATGGATATGACATTTGCAGACTTAATATCCAACAACATTCGCACATTTTAATGAGAGTTACCCTTCTTCCGATCACCATATTTCATCACTCGAAATCCGTATTAACGTGAGCTTTGAAGTCATGCCTCAGGACATATTAATCCATATCTTATTAAAAAATCTAAGAAAGCTAAATAGTCTGGCCTTCGACTTTGTGCACTTATCTGAGCCATAAGCAGAGTCGATCTTTCAAGGTTTAGCTTTAAGATTGCATTACTTTCTACTCATGGTAACCTCTTGAATAAAAGTGCTACAAACTTAGGAGTATCGCCGACCCTTTGGAGCAGATATTAATGGAAAGACTTCTAACATAAGAGGCTTAATTTAATACATCCGTAGGGTCTTTGGTTCTAAAAACCTTTTGCTTTGTTGAAGAGACATCAACATGGGTGATCAATCAAGAGGTATTTTAAAAAAAAAAAGCGAAATATCACAAAAAAATTAAAATATATCGTGAAATCTGTATTCTTAATCTAAAGAACCATTCTTGACATTCACTTTGTAAAGATAATCGCTTTCAAATGTTGGTCGCAACTACTCCCTAGATCGTCCATGCGAACGTTCCAATTTTCTATGACGCGCTTGAGCATAGTCGTCGGTATCTCGAGAATAACACGGGTAATGTTGGGCTTCAATGATTCAATCGTAGCTGGCTTAACCACAAACACCTTAGACACCAAAGAAAAATTCGAACGGTGATCTTGCTGGTCAGTTCACTGGTCCGAAGCGTGAAAATTATTGTTCACTAAAGCGGACTCTCGATCCATTGTTTCACGTGATATGTGGCATCTTGGTGGAACCAAATGTTGTCGAGATCTCGGACTTTAATTGTAGACAAAAAAATAGTCCGTTGTCATGGCGCGATAAAGAGCCCCAATTACAATAACGTTTGCCGCAGCCTCATTTTTGAAATCTAGCCTCTACAGTAAGCTCCTTGGTTTTATCACTGAGCAAAGAGACGTGGGCCTAGTAGTCTCGTGTTTATTGCGTTGGACAAATAAGCGGGGATTCTGGGTTAAAATCCCGAAAGTGACAACAGCTAAGTTTTTCTTTTCACTGCTCTATCTCGCGAAAGTGTGGTGAACGTCACAAAACTGCCATGATAAGCTTCTCGTTTGAAGTCGGCGTGGTGTAAATATATATTTTGCACAACAAATTTAGAAGCTTGGTCCTGTACGACCCGTTAATATCAGATATTTCATTTGCGTCAAGAGACTCTTCATGTGTCTATTCAAAGTCAATGCCATTAGGGAATAATCGAAGCCTCATCAATTCATAAAAATGTTTGAATTTACAGCCCTTAAAAGATCTATAGAATAAAAATCCTTTTTCCAACTTTACTAATTTATTACGTTTCAAACGGATTAATTTCGAATCGTACCCACCCACAATATTCCAGTGCAGCCTCATGGAAAAACGAATCTTGGAGCATTTTTATAAAAACATTTCAAGATCTCATACGATACATCACAGGGGGCTTTGAAACCATTTCCTTTTAAAATTCAATTGGTTAATAAATTCCTTGGCTGATTGTTGGCACACTTGACAAACCTGCATCCTGACATGTATTCAATGCATTTTTGTATTCGTCTTTCAATTCGTCCGGAACCATCAGATCCACCTGCTTAAGTCCGAGTTCAAGTTGGTACTTTCCCTTCTTCACCTAAAAGACCAAATTTCAACACCTAGTGAACCCGCATCAATTCTTAATACCTTACCGATTTAGTCATTTCTAAAATACAGTTAATGTAACACTTTATGTCCTTAGTGTCTGGCATCTTTCCATCGCGGATACCATCTGCTATTTCTAAAGTTAATTTTTAGTTTCTTGCTTGATTCTATTAGTGGTTGCATTTAGTTACCATCGCTTACTTTAAACTTGGGCTGGCAAGACTGTCTCATCAGCTTTGCAGCGTCCATCATTTGTTGAACGGTGATCTGTTAAAAATTTAAAGACTCTTACAGAGATTCTAATCATTTTGTTTTTATAGTATCACTCGTTCCACTTGATCCGATTTGATTCTCATTAAATAATACCCATACTCACTGCTGCCTGAATGTCCTGAACAATTGCCAGAAGAACTCCCACAGAAGCCAATAAAATAAAACTCAAAGATACCATTATATCGATTTCTATAACCGCTTTACTTAGCATACAAAAGCAATAGATACAAATCGATTCCATCAACTCCCATTCATTTTTATAGACACTTAAGCAACCCATCATCTTGGATGGAAAAAAAATCGCGTGCCATACACCCTCCCACATAATAATTGAACCTTTCATCAAATTAGTGGGCATGACTAGTTCCTTCCGCACGTATCTTCAACTATAATGACATTTTCTAAAGAACTATGCAATTGAGTTGAAAATCATTCAATTAGTGAGATGCAATGTAATTTCAAATGCGCTCTCGTATTTATTTATTTTTTTTCATATAAAAAAAATATGAGATACATCTCTACGGAAACAAAAATCTGGGAATAGCAGCACTCAGGCATTTCAGTAAGGTGTAGGCTGCATCGCAATGGTTCTTTATTCCTATGGCTGCGTTAAATAAAATTTTAAAATCTATAAACGTCAGGAGAGATAAAAATACTACCAGACTCCTTGCACTGTCCCAGACCGGCAAAGTACTCCTCCTTGTAATGATCTGGCATTAGAATGTCGACTTGTTTTAGTGACGATTCATAGAGGAATTTCCCCTTTTTAATCTGTTGATGAGAGAATTGTTATTTATATAAACCAGGACAATGCTTAACCACCGCACCGTTTGCATCATTTCTAGAATACAATTGATGTAACATTTGACGTCCTTTTCATCCGGAATAACTCCATTTCGTATGTTGTCAATGACCTCTGTAAAATTTACAACAAAAATATTTATAGTTCACTTTTAACGAACCATATTAGACTGTATACCGTTAGATAATTTGGGAAACTTTGGTTGGCATACGTCCCGCATTAGCTTGCCAGCAGACATCATTTGTTCTTCAGTTGCCTAGAAAAGGGGAAATAATTGTTGAATGGGGTATAAATCCAATCATTGAAATTGGTTAGTTAACTTTTGGCAGCCACTGTTGTGATGGCTGACCTTTTTTTAACAAAATCTGCAATAGTTGGGACTGTTTTTGAATAAAACATTCTGGTAATTCCATTTTCTGAGACAATCTTACATGTCAAATGATGAAAAAAAAACTCTTAAGCATGTTTATTTTATTTTAAAAATTATATTGCCTTGAAAATTTCCTTTATGTAGAACAAAACTTTAGGACAACAGTGCTAGCTTTGAAAAGGATTCATTAAAAAAGGAAATATGAGTAGGATACAATCCGCTGTGCAAACCGTTGAATACCCTATCCCATTACCTACTTAAGTGGCGCTATAGTCCGGGATGAACCTGGGCCTCAACCAACATGCCTCTCCAATTAGCCCGGTCCTTAGTTAACTGCCTCCAGTTGCGCACTCCAAGTTGGTTGAGGTCGGTTCTACTTGTGAGCGCAACTTAAGGCGAGGTCTTCCTCTACTGCGTCCGACGTCTGGCTGGGAATCGAAAACTCTGCGAGTCGGAGCCTTCTTAGCCCGAAGAAACAGCGATTGGCAAGAGTAATTCTTCGTTTGATTTCTGACGAGATGATGTTGTCGGAGTTAATAGCGGAGCCGGGGTAGACAAAGTCCCGTACTACCTCAAAGTTATATCTGTCAAAGGTGACGTTCTGACAGCATTACCCTCATTTACTGCTAAACCCATTTTTGCCGCTTCCTTCTCTATACTAGCAAACGTGGCTATGACATCACGTTGAGTCCTACCAATGATGTCAATATCGTCGGCGTATGCTAGTAGTTGCACCGATTTTTTGAAAATTGTGCCTCTGGTGTTGGCTCGGGAGTTTTGTACAACCCCCTCAAGAATCAGATTGAAAAAGTCACATGACAGCGCATCGCCTTGCCTAAATCCTTTTTTGGTATCGAATGTGTCGGTGAGGTCGTTTCCGACCCTGATGGTGCAGCGAGAATTCTCCATCGTCATCCTACACAAACGGACGAGTTTTGACGGTATACCAAAACTAGTTCGTCTCTATAAATGCTGTCGTATGCGGCTTTGAAATCGATAAATAGGTGGTGGGTATCGATTTGGACTTCTTGGGTTTTTGTCAGGATCTGCCGAAGTATGAAAATTTGATCAGTTGTGGACTTTCCTGGCCTAAAACCACACTGATAAGGGCCAATCAGGTTGTAGGTAAACGGTTTCAGGCGTTCACATATTACGACAGATAGGATCTTGTAGGCGATGTTGAGTAGACTTATGCCTCTGTAGTTGGCGCAGTTCAGTGGGTCTCCTTTTTTGTGGATCGGGCAAACGATGCTAAGATTCCATTCTTCAGGCATACTTTCATCCGACCAGATTTGGCTTATGAGTTGGTGGATGTTACTTATCCTCAGCATCTACTTTGTCTCAACTACGATATTTCCTTGTTCATCTCGACAGGATTCTGTTCGAGCCTTGTATCCTTGGCTTTGACGTTTTACACTTTGGTAAAACGAAACCTAGAACATCAGTTGCGGCTGATCTAATGGCTTGTTGGCATCGTTGCCATTGTTCTTCGACATTAGATGCTGGTGGTATAATGTGAATCTAGGTCTCTTGCGATTGCAGTCTTTCGACATAAAATTTTTTTGTGGATATCCGCAACCTTACCGTGGCTGCAACAAGGTAGTGGTCCGAGTCGATGTTAGCCCCTTTGGAATGTTCGGGCATCCAAAATACTGGATGCGTGCCTCTTGTCTATCGCAATGTAATCAATTTGGTTGACTGTTCGTTGATCTGGAGACCGCCATGTCCCCTTATGGATATCGAGGTGAGGAAATCGTGTGCTGGCTATAGTGGCATTTCGTTCTATAGCGAAGTCAATTAGCATATTTCCATTTCCAGACGTGTTGTCGTGTAGGCTATATTTTCCGACAGTACTGCTAAAGATGTCTTCCCTTCCTACCTTTGCGTTGAAATCTCCCAGCACGATTTTAACATCGTACTTTGGTAGTCGCTCATAGGTTTTGTCGCGGAGCTCGTAGAAGCAATCCTTAGTTATATCTTGCCTTAGTCTGGCACCTATAACAAATCCGCATCCAAATAGTTGCTGTTTCTGCTCACTATAACACGGTCCATAGTAGATGTCACAGTTTTTCATCCTCTTTTTGCCCGGCCCATCCCATCGTATTTCCTGGATGGCAGTAATGTCTGCTTTGTAGCAGTTTAGGGCTTCCGCTAGTTGTTCGCCTGCACCTCTCCTGTTTAATGTTCTCATATTCCAGGTGCAGATACGAACGTCGGAGTCCTTTTTTCGTTTATCAGGGTCGTCAACAATAATATCAATCCTTTCCGAGGCTATTGGTTGCTTCGTAGCATAAGCTTTTTTCAATGGATGGGTAGTTAACCCAAAGCACAACCCCTAGGACCCTAGGACAGCGGGTCGGAAATACCGATGTCAGTAGCCCATTTTGGGATATGAGCGCTTCCGTTGACCCTGGCTCAGTATTGGAAATCCCTATGGACCAGGTGTTCAAATATGTCGAAGCAGCTCATATAGGGATTACACTACCAGTTCGATCAAACTGGAGCTGTAGGCGCCACCGTTGAGTCCATCTAGGGAATTCCTCCGCTGCCGCCTGAGAGTGAGTGCCTTAGTGAGAGGGCACTCCTCCCCCTCTCTCCTTTGCTGCCACCAACGACTTTCCACAGGGGTTTATTACCCCATCTCCAGTCGAGGTACTAGGCACCCACCAGTCACCAGCGTGGAGGTGAGAGTAGGAGTTGATAGTGAGATGCTAGAGTGAGAACGCTTGTGTCCTCATGTAATCGCATCACTATCCTTAAGCACCGACTCAAGCTTAATAAGGCCGCCGGAAATGACGGCCTTCCCGCTGAGCTTTATAAAGCTGGCGGAGATGACTTGGTAAGTAACATCAACCAACTCATAAGCCAAATCTGGTCGGATGAAAGTATGCCTGAGAGGCATAAGTCTGCTCTACATCGCCTACAAGATCCTATCTGTCGTAATATGTGAACGCCTGAAACCGTTTACCAACAACCTGTTCGGCCCTTATCAGTGTAGTTTTAGGCCAGAAAAGTCCACAGTCGATCAAATTTTCACACTTCGGCAGATCCTGGAAAAAACCCAAGAAGTCCAAATCGATGCCCACCACCTATTTATCGATTTCAAAGCCGACAAAGACGACAGCATTTATAGAGACGAACTATACAGAGCTAGAACTCGTCCGTTTGTGTAGGATGACGATGGAGAATTATCGTTGCACCATCAGGGTCGGAAACGACCTCACCGACACATTCGATACCAAAAAAGGATTTAGGCAAGGCGATGCGCTGTCATGTGACTTTTTTAATTTGATTCTTGAGAGGATTGTGCAAATCTCCCGAGCCAACACCAGAGGCACAATTTTCCAAAAATCGGTGCAACTACTAACTACGCCGACGAAATTGACATCATTGGTAGGACTCAACGTGATGTCATAGCCACGTTTGCTAGTATAGAGAAGGAAGCGGCAAAAATGGGTTTAGCAGTAAATGCGGGTAAGACTAAGTATATGCTGTCAACACGAAAGGACACACAACATCGACGAATTGGACAGAACGTGACCATTGGCAGATATAACTTTGAGGTAGTACGGGACTTTGTCTACCTCGGCTCCGCTATTAACTCTGACAACAACATTTCGTCAGAAATCAAACAAAGAATTACTCTTGCCAATCGCTGTTTCTTCGGGCTAAGAAGGCAATTTAGTAGTAAAGCCCTCACTCGAACTACTAAGGAGATTTTATATAAGACCCTGATCGTCCTTGTCCTGCTCTATGGCAGTGAATCATGGACCGTATCAAAAGCGGATGAAGAAATCCTTGGTCGATTCGAGAGAAAAATTCTTCGAAAAATCTTCGGTCCCGTTTGCTTTGACGAGCTATGGAGACGAAGATTCAAGCACGAACTATACGAGCTGTACAGCGACATACCCCTGGTCAAAAAACTCCGCATTGGACGTTTAAGATGGCTAGGACATGTAGAACGAATGGACACCAATACTCCGACTCGCAGAGTCTTCGATTCCCAGCCAGACGTCGGACGCAGTAGAGGAAGACCTCGCCTTAAGTTGCGCTCACAAGTAGAACCGACCTCAACCAACTTGGAGTGCGCAACTGGAGGCAGTTAGCTAAGGACCGGGCTAATTGGAGAGGCATGTTGGTTGAGGCCCAGGTTCATCCCGGATAAAAAAATAAAAATAATTAATTAATATTAAAGATATAACTAACCATTCAAGATCTCACAACGACACGAACAACGCAATACCAAAATTATGTTTGTTGTTTTAACGCATATCTGTCAAAAATTGTCGACTTAACGCATATCACCGATACGTGATCATGTGCATCATTTCGTCGGAATATCTGTTCGAAATGCTAATTTTCTCGGTAGAAAATTCTCCACTTTTGAACATATCGGAGAAAATTTCCTTACTCGGTAGGGTAACTCGACAGGGGTGACAATCTACAATAGTTCAATGGCAGGAGCAGGACGCTTCTTTTATACGAAAATTGCATATACATAACAGAACGCTTTTAACTAAAAATTATCAAAAATTATTTTTACGAGATCAGACTTAGTTGTTTTGTTTAATGAGTCTGAGCTGCACAGACATTTTCAGAAAGTAACTGCTTTCTGTGTTTCATAAAAAAATTGTTGAACGAAAGTGTTCTGGTTCTTGTTTTATGAGCCTGAGTTGGACAAGAACATGTTCCTACTTTTGAGTAGGAACATATAAGTTTCTTAATGCCAATGCTAAGTAGTCAGTTTTGTTGGTCGATTGGCTTTTGCTAAGTAAGAATTTATGATCTTTGGGATTTGCAGATCTATCTCTATCTCTAACATTTCACCTTGTCCAGGATCTGTACTTTTCTGATCTGACATTTTTTACGAGATTGTACTGTTTTTTTCTGTTTTGTTCTGTTCTAAGTTCATCTTCACTAAACAAAACGTTTTTGTGCCAGTCAATCTGTCATATTGCAACAACACCCGCTTAGTACCTATATGCAACCAAGGACCACTGGCCAGTAAAAAATTATAATTTGCGATGCTGCGGTTAGGGAGCGAAACCAGACTAGAGCCCAACAATGAGTTTTTGTAAATATGGGACTTCTAAAGACTAAAGGGAATATTTCTATTTTTTTTCGTCAGTTTTGCTTTCTTGAAGCTCGAATCATGTAGAAGGAACTAATCAGAGTTTTGTTCCTCTACTACTTAATTTATTTGCAAGCAACTCTAAGTGTGTGCTCTTTAAAAATGTATAAATTTCTTTATCTCCGTATAAAAATAATATTTTTACTGTTTCTTACTGATTTCTACTGTTTTTGACGTTTCATTTGTATTATACAAAACTTAGCCAAAAAAATTACTGTCGAAATTTGTTGGTAAAAATCTGTTAACTGTCAATTGGTGTCTGAAAGGACATGTCGTTAGCTTTGACATATATTTTATGTCATTTTTTTCTTTAAATGCAAACGTAACGAATACTTTTCTTTATATTTTACTTAACACGGTTCTTTTTGTGCATTTGTCCCAATTTACCCACACTCCAAAGAATTTTAGGATTAACTTAGTTTTTACAAAAGTACGGAAACAGTCCTACTTATATGAATATTTAAAAAAAAAACATCTACTTACTCCACCCATAACAATGTCAACTAAAACAGTCAATATTCCAAATTTGAAAATCACTTTAAGTATCCACATTTTGAATAAATCACTTCTCGTCGTTCTCACAATACTATCGAACACAATCTAACTTTTTCAAATACTAGGCAGATCGAACTGCAAATTCAGAGCTTTAAAGGAAAAAACCGCAACCCTATTATTAGAGGGTGATTACTATTTGAGCGCAACGACAATTGTTTTTCACGAACGTAAAGCGTTTTAGATATTTATGTTTGTAACTTAATTACATGAATTTAGTGATCAAACCGTTAGCACTAAAGAATGTTGGATAACAAATTAATTGAAGAGGTTCTTCGCAACATTGTTTTCAGAAATATTGATTTCATTGATGGATTAGGATTACACTCGATTGAGGTTGTACTATATGAATGATTTTTTTTAAATATCTGATATCAGAATAAAATCATTTACAAAAAAAGTAAAATCACAAGATGCCACTTTAAAACGTCGCTGATCGATTGAGTTAAAAAGTTTTCGTCAGCTAAGCAGTTGGGAGGAATATTTTCGTGACCTGTCTTATAAATATCCCAGCGAAGCATATTATGGTAATGAGTGCAAAGTTGTTTTTGTATGCGCAGATTTTGAAGAGGTATTGGCGACATACCTCCAACAGAAATCCAAACTTTAATCAATCATCTCAAAACTAACAAAATAACCGGTTAAAGTCCATCGCGTACCAGCTGAAAACTGAAAAGATATTCCGTCACATAATAACTGGTGTTTTACTTGCGTTAATACAGGTCACTTGGGAGAGTAAACATTTCTAGGGGACTGAAATTGTGGAGTTATCTTAAGCATACCAAAGAAAGCCGATCTTAGGAAATGTTTTAACTTGCGTTGAAGGTTAGAATTGAGCTAAGGCGCAAAAAGGCATCATGCTAAGTTTCACTGTCCTTCTGAAAACTTTCCATCCAGCGATAGAGAAACCACTATGCCAACAATAAATTGTGTGGAAATGAAAGGCAATAGCTCTTAATTCGCCAAGTTGATCCACCGCAGATGTCCATAAATTCACAGCAGGCCTCTTGTTTGTGACCGTCTCTTTAAGATTTGAAGATTTGGCGGAGATGACCATCCACCAACTCATAAGTCAAATCTGGTCGGATGAAAGTATTGCTGAAGAACGGAACCTCAGCATCGTTTGCCCGATCCACCAAAAAAGGAGACCCTCTGAACTGCGTCAACTACAGAGGAATAAGTCTCCTCGACATCACTTACAAGATCCTATCTCCTACAATATGTGAACGCCTGAAAGCGTTTACCAACAACCTGATCGGCCTTTATCAGTTTGGTTTTAGGCCAGGAAAGTCCAAAAACCGATTTTCACACTTCGATATATCCTGGTAAAAGCCCAAGAAGTCCAAAACGATACCCACCACCTATTTATCGATTTCAAAGCCGAATACGACAGCATTTAAAGAGAAGAACTTTACAGAGCCATGTCTAGTTTTGGTACACCGTCCAAACTCATCCGTCTGTGCATGATGACGATGGAGAATTATCGCTCCATCAGGATTGGAAACGACTTCACCGACACATTCGATACAAAAAAAAAGAATTTAGACAAGGCGATGCGCTGTCATGTGACTTCTTTCATAAATCAGTGCAACTACTAGCATAATCCGACGATATTGACATCATTGGTAGGACTCAACGTGATGTCATAGGCACGTTTGCTAAAATATAGAAGGAGACGGCAAAAATGGTTTTAGCAGTAAATGAGGGTAAGATTAAGTATATGCTGTCAACACGAAAGTACATACAAAATTGACGAATTGGACAGAGCGTTACCATTGACAGATATAACTTTGAGGTAGTACGGGACTTTGTCTACCAGAAAGTAAACGAAGAATTAATCTTGCCAACCGCTATTTCTTCGGGCTAAGAAGGAGATCCTATATGAGACCCAGTCCTGCTCTACGGCGCTGAAGCATGGACCGTATCAAAAATGGATGAAGAAATCCTTGGTCGACTCGAGAGGAAAACGTGTCGAAAAATCTTCGGCCCGGTTTGCGTTATGGAGACGAAAATTCAACCAAGAACTATACGAGCTGTACAGCGACATATCCCAAGTGAAAAAAAGTCCGCATTGGACGTTTAAGGTGGCTAGGTCATACAGAATACATGGACACCAATACTCGGACTCGTAGAGTCTTCGATTCTCAGCCAGACGTCGGACGCAGTAGAGGAAAACCTCGCCTTAAGTGTTGCGCCATTTAGGTAAGAATGTTAGAAGTCACGTTTTCTTAACAAATACGGAAATTTCGGCAGGCTCCAGTAGCTTCAAATTGCTAAGATGTATCCTATTGCCCGAGGTCCTGTAAGGACACCGATGATGGTACTGATTTTTTATCTGTTCAGCATTATCAAGAAGAGAGAGAGCGCTTCTGGTTATAAAGGGTGATCCATTTCGAGGTTCCCTACTTTTATAAAGAAAAAAACACAGAAATCGTGTGCTGGCTATAGTGGCATTTCGTTCTATAGCGAAGTCAATTAGCATATTTCCATTTCCAGACGTGTTGTCGTGTAGGCTATATTTTCCGACAGTACTGCT
This sequence comes from Rhingia campestris, assembly GCA_932526625.1. Taxonomy (NCBI): domain Eukaryota; kingdom Metazoa; phylum Arthropoda; class Insecta; order Diptera; family Syrphidae; genus Rhingia; species Rhingia campestris. The sequence continues at coordinate 95,138,523 of OW052182.1, read as the reverse complement.
AAAGATGTCTTCCCTTCCTACCTTTGCGTTGAAATCTCCCAGCACGATTTTAACATCGTACTTTGGTAGTCGCTCATAGGTTTTGTCGCGGAGCTCGTAGAAGCAATCCTTAGTTATATCTTGCCTTAGTCTGGCACCTATAACAAATCCGCATCCAAATAGTTGCTGTTTCTGCTCACTATAACACGGTCCATAGTAGATGTCACAGTTTTTCATCCTCTTTTTGCCCGGCCCATCCCATCGTATTTCCTGGATGGCAGTAATGTCTGCTTTGTAGCAGTTTAGGGCTTCCGCTAGTTGTTCGCCTGCACCTCTCCTGTTTAATGTTCTCATATTCCAGGTGCAGATACGAACGTCGGAGTCCTTTTTTCGTTTATCAGGGTCGTCAACAATAATATCAATCCTTTCCGAGGCTATTGGTTGCTTCGTAGCATAAGCTTTTTTCAATGGATGGGTAGTTAACCCAAAGCACAACCCCTAGGACCCTAGGACAGCGGGTCGGAAATACCGATGTCAGTAGCCCATTTTGGGATATGAGCGCTTCCGTTGACCCTGGCTCAGTATTGGAAATCCCTATGGACCAGGTGTTCAAATATGTCGAAGCAGCTCATATAGGGATTACACTACCAGTTCGATCAAACTGGAGCTGTAGGCGCCACCGTTGAGTCCATCTAGGGAATTCCTCCGCTGCCGCCTGAGAGTGAGTGCCTTAGTGAGAGGGCACTCCTCCCCCTCTCTCCTTTGCTGCCACCAACGACTTTCCACAGGGGTTTATTACCCCATCTCCAGTCGAGGTACTAGGCACCCACCAGTCACCAGCGTGGAGGTGAGAGTAGGAGTTGATAGTGAGATGCTAGAGTGAGAACGCTTGTGTCCTCATGTAATCGCATCACTATCCTTAAGCACCGACTCAAGCTTAATAAGGCCGCCGGAACTGACGGCCTTCCCGCTGAGCTTTATAAAGCTGGCGGAGATGACTTGGTAAGTAACATCAACCAACTCATAAGCCAAATCTGGTCGGATGAAAGTATGCCTGAGAGGCATAAGTCTGCTCTACATCGCCTACAAGATCCTATCTGTCGTAATATGTGAACGCCTGAAACCGTTTACCAACAACCTGTTCGGCCCTTATCAGTGTAGTTTTAGGCCAGAAAAGTCCACAGTCGATCAAATTTTCACACTTCGGCAGATCCTGGAAAAAACCCAAGAAGTCCAAATCGATGCCCACCACCTATTTATCGATTTCAAAGCCGACAAAGACGACAGCATTTATAGAGACGAACTATACAGAGCTAGAACTCGTCCGTTTGTGTAGGATGACGATGGAGAATTATCGTTGCACCATCAGGGTCGGAAACGACCTCACCGACACATTCGATACCAAAAAAGGATTTAGGCAAGGCGATGCGCTGTCATGTGACTTTTTTAATTTGATTCTTGAGAGGATTGTGCAAATCTCCCGAGCCAACACCAGAGGCACAATTTTCCAAAAATCGGTGCAACTACTAACTACGCCGACGAAATTGACATCATTGGTAGGACTCAACGTGATGTCATAGCCACGTTTGCTAGTATAGAGAAGGAAGCGGCAAAAATGGGTTTAGCAGTAAATGCGGGTAAGACTAAGTATATGCTGTCAACACGAAAGGACACACAACATCGACGAATTGGACAGAACGTGACCATTGGCAGATATAACTTTGAGGTAGTACGGGACTTTGTCTACCTCGGCTCCGCTATTAACTCTGACAACAACATTTCGTCAGAAATCAAACAAAGAATTACTCTTGCCAATCGCTGTTTCTTCGGGCTAAGAAGGCAATTTAGTAGTAAAGCCCTCACTCGAACTACTAAGGAGATTTTATATAAGACCCTGATCGTCCTTGTCCTGCTCTATGGCAGTGAATCATGGACCGTATCAAAAGCGGATGAAGAAATCCTTGGTCGATTCGAGAGAAAAATTCTTCGAAAAATCTTCGGTCCCGTTTGCTTTGACGAGCTATGGAGACGAAGATTCAAGCACGAACTATACGAGCTGTACAGCGACATACCCCTGGTCAAAAAACTCCGCATTGGACGTTTAAGATGGCTAGGACATGTAGAACGAATGGACACCAATACTCCGACTCGCAGAGTCTTCGATTCCCAGCCAGACGTCGGACGCAGTAGAGGAAGACCTCGCCTTAAGTTGCGCTCACAAGTAGAACCGACCTCAACCAACTTGGAGTGCGCAACTGGAGGCAGTTAGCTAAGGACCGGGCTAATTGGAGAGGCATGTTGGTTGAGGCCCAGGTTCATCCCGGATAAAAAAATAAAAATAATTAATTAATATTAAAGATATAACTAACCATTCAAGATCTCACAACGACACGAACAACGCAATACCAAAATTATGTTTGTTGTTTTAACGCATATCTGTCAAAAATTGTCGACTTAACGCATATCACCGATACGTGATCATGTGCATCATTTCGTCGGAATATCTGTTCGAAATGCTAATTTTCTCGGTAGAAAATTCTCCACTTTTGAACATATCGGAGAAAATTTCCTTACTCGGTAGGGTAACTCGACAGGGGTGACAATCTACAATAGTTCAATGGCAGGAGCAGGACGCTTCTTTTATACGAAAATTGCATATACATAACAGAACGCTTTTAACTAAAAATTATCAAAAATTATTTTTACGAGATCAGACTTAGTTGTTTTGTTTAATGAGTCTGAGCTGCACAGACATTTTCAGAAAGTAACTGCTTTCTGTGTTTCATAAAAAAATTGTTGAACGAAAGTGTTCTGGTTCTTGTTTTATGAGCCTGAGTTGGACAAGAACATGTTCCTACTTTTGAGTAGGAACATATAAGTTTCTTAATGCCAATGCTAAGTAGTCAGTTTTGTTGGTCGATTGGCTTTTGCTAAGTAAGAATTTATGATCTTTGGGATTTGCAGATCTATCTCTATCTCTAACATTTCACCTTGTCCAGGATCTGTACTTTTCTGATCTGACATTTTTTACGAGATTGTACTGTTTTTTTCTGTTTTGTTCTGTTCTAAGTTCATCTTCACTAAACAAAACGTTTTTGTGCCAGTCAATCTGTCATATTGCAACAACACCCGCTTAGTACCTATATGCAACCAAGGACCACTGGCCAGTAAAAAATTATAATTTGCGATGCTGCGGTTAGGGAGCGAAACCAGACTAGAGCCCAACAATGAGTTTTTGTAAATATGGGACTTCTAAAGACTAAAGGGAATATTTCTATTTTTTTTCGTCAGTTTTGCTTTCTTGAAGCTCGAATCATGTAGAAGGAACTAATCAGAGTTTTGTTCCTCTACTACTTAATTTATTTGCAAGCAACTCTAAGTGTGTGCTCTTTAAAAATGTATAAATTTCTTTATCTCCGTATAAAAATAATATTTTTACTGTTTCTTACTGATTTCTACTGTTTTTGACGTTTCATTTGTATTATACAAAACTTAGCCAAAAAAATTACTGTCGAAATTTGTTGGTAAAAATCTGTTAACTGTCAATTGGTGTCTGAAAGGACATGTCGTTAGCTTTGACATATATTTTATGTCATTTTTTTCTTTAAATGCAAACGTAACGAATACTTTTCTTTATATTTTACTTAACACGGTTCTTTTTGTGCATTTGTCCCAATTTACCCACACTCCAAAGAATTTTAGGATTAACTTAGTTTTTACAAAAGTACGGAAACAGTCCTACTTATATGAATATTTAAAAAAAAAACATCTACTTACTCCACCCATAACAATGTCAACTAAAACAGTCAATATTCCAAATTTGAAAATCACTTTAAGTATCCACATTTTGAATAAATCACTTCTCGTCGTTCTCACAATACTATCGAACACAATCTAACTTTTTCAAATACTAGGCAGATCGAACTGCAATTTCTTTTATATGCAAATGAGATTGACTTCGTTTGCATTCAGAGCTTTAAAGGAAAAAACCGCAACCCTATTATTAGAGGGTGATTACTATTTGAGCGCAACGACAATTGTTTTTCACGAACGTAAAGCGTTTTAGATATTTATGTTTGTAACTTAATTACATGAATTTAGTGATCAAACCGTTAGCACTAAAGAATGTTGGATAACAAATTAATTGAAGAGGTTCTTCGCAACATTGTTTTCAGAAATATTGATTTCATTGATGGATTAGGATTACACTCGATTGAGTTTGTACTATATGAATGATTTTTTTTAAATATCTGATATCAGAATAAAATCATTTACAAAAAAAAGTAAAATCACAAGATGCCACTTTAAAACGTCGCTGATCGATTGAGTTAAAAAGTTTTCGTCAGCTAAGCAGTTGGGAGGAATATTTTCGTGACCTGTCTTATAAATATCCCAGCGAAGCATATTATGGTAATGAGTGCAAAGTTGTTTTTGTATGCGCAGATTTTGAAGAGGTATTGGCGACATACCTCCAACAGAAATCCAAACTTTAATCAATCATCTCAAAACTAACAAAATAACCGGTTAAAGTCCATCGCGTACCAGCTGAAAACTGAAAAGATATTCCGTCACATAATAACTGGTGTTTTACTTGCGTTAATACAGGTCACTTGGGAGAGTAAACATTTCTAGGGGACTGAAATTGTGGAGTTATCTTAAGCATACCAAAGAAAGCCGATCTTAGGAAATGTTTTAACTTGCGTTGAAGGTTAGAATTGAGCTAAGGCGCAAAAAGGCATCATGCTAAGTTTCACTGTCCTTCTGAAAACTTTCCATCCAGCGATAGAGAAACCACTATGCCAACAATAAATTGTGTGGAAATGAAAGGCAATAGCTCTTAATTCGCCAAGTTGATCCACCGCAGATGTCCATAAATTCACAGCAGGCCTCTTGTTTGTGACCGTCTCTTTAAGATTTGAAGATTTGGCGGAGATGACCATCCACCAACTCATAAGTCAAATCTGGTCGGATGAAAGTATTGCTGAAGAACGGAACCTCAGCATCGTTTGCCCGATCCACCAAAAAAGGAGACCCTCTGAACTGCGTCAACTACAGAGGAATAAGTCTCCTCGACATCACTTACAAGATCCTATCTCCTACAATATGTGAACGCCTGAAAGCGTTTACCAACAACCTGATCGGCCTTTATCAGTTTGGTTTTAGGCCAGGAAAGTCCAAAAACCGATTTTCACACTTCGATATATCCTGGTAAAAGCCCAAGAAGTCCAAAACGATACCCACCACCTATTTATCGATTTCAAAGCCGAATACGACAGCATTTAAAGAGAAGAACTTTACAGAGCCATGTCTAGTTTTGGTACACCGTCCAAACTCATCCGTCTGTGCATGATGACGATGGAGAATTATCGCTCCATCAGGATTGGAAACGACTTCACCGACACATTCGATACAAAAAAAAAGAATTTAGACAAGGCGATGCGCTGTCATGTGACTTCTTTCATAAATCAGTGCAACTACTAGCATAATCCGACGATATTGACATCATTGGTAGGACTCAACGTGATGTCATAGGCACGTTTGCTAAAATATAGAAGGAGACGGCAAAAATGGTTTTAGCAGTAAATGAGGGTAAGATTAAGTATATGCTGTCAACACGAAAGTACATACAAAATTGACGAATTGGACAGAGCGTTACCATTGACAGATATAACTTTGAGGTAGTACGGGACTTTGTCTACCAGAAAGTAAACGAAGAATTAATCTTGCCAACCGCTATTTCTTCGGGCTAAGAAGGAGATCCTATATGAGACCCAGTCCTGCTCTACGGCGCTGAAGCATGGACCGTATCAAAAATGGATGAAGAAATCCTTGGTCGACTCGAGAGGAAAACGTGTCGAAAAATCTTCGGCCCGGTTTGCGTTATGGAGACGAAAATTCAACCAAGAACTATACGAGCTGTACAGCGACATATCCCAAGTGAAAAAAAGTCCGCATTGGACGTTTAAGGTGGCTAGGTCATACAGAATACATGGACACCAATACTCGGACTCGTAGAGTCTTCGATTCTCAGCCAGACGTCGGACGCAGTAGAGGAAAACCTCGCCTTAAGTGTTGCGCCATTTAGGTAAGAATGTTAGAAGTCACGTTTTCTTAACAAATACGGAAATTTCGGCAGGCTCCAGTAGCTTCAAATTGCTAAGATGTATCCTATTGCCCGAGGTCCTGTAAGGACACCGATGATGGTACTGATTTTTTATCTGTTCAGCATTATCAAGAAGAGAGAGAGCGCTTCTGGTTATAAAGGGTGATCCATTTCGAGGTTCCCTACTTTTATAAAGAAAAAAACACAGAAAATTCAAATTTAATGGAGAATGTTTATTATCATTTGAAAGAACATTCTTTGGCATTTTTTTTTGAAGATTATGTCTATCAAATGTTGGCCGTTGCTACGTCGCAGATGGTCCATCCGTTGAGTCCAATTTTCGATCACTCGTTCGAGCATTTCGACTGGTAACTGGCGAATGACACGCGTGATGTTTTCCTCCAAGGCCTGAATCGAAGCGGGTTTGTCGGCATAAGCTTTTGACTTTACATATCCCCACAGGAAAAAGTCTAACGGTGTGATATCACACGATCTTGGTGGCCAATCGACCGGCCCAAAACGTAAAATTATGTGCTCACCGAAATGTCCATTGATTGATGCGATGTTTGGGAAGTGGCGCCACCTTGCTGAAACCAAATGTCGCCGAGAGCACGAGCTTCAATTTCAGGCATCAAATAGTCGGTTATCATGGCACGATAACGGTCGCCATTCACGGTTACGTTCGCACCGGCATAATTTTTAAAGAAATATGGACCGATGATTCCACCGGCCCACAAACCACACCAAACCGTTGTTTTTTCTGGATGAAGTGGCAGTTCTTCAATCTCTTCAGGTTGCTCTTCGACCCAAATGCGGCAATTTTGTTTGTTTACATACCCATTGAGCCAGAAATGGGCCTCATCGCTAAACAAAATTTGCCTCGAAAACGTCGGATCTTCTTGGAACTTTTCAAGAGCCCATAGAGCGAAGCGATGTCGCTTGGGAAGGTCGGGTCTTTCCATTATGAAATGCCAAACAATACTAAACAAAAATAACATGACAGCATGACACGACTCACACGTGATCTGTCAAAAAAGGCTATTGAAAAAAGTATCTCTACTTGGATCACCCGTTAGTTTGGACAGGGTTGCCTGGATATAAGACACGCTGTGCCGTTTATCCATCTGCTTCTTGCTTTCTTGATCACATGCAGTTTGATTAGTGACTTACTTGTAGCGAGGGATAAACCAAAAGTTTCTACTGGCGGTTGAATATAAAGGGTAGAGTCTGGCAAGCTCATTGCTTGGTAAATTGCCTTGCCATCTCATTAAGAGATAGTGGCATTCGTGGTCTGATTTCGATTTAAATTAGATGGATCACAGGGATTTGATTTCTATTTCTATGTTTTGCTGGATAATTAATCATCTGACATTAACGGTGCATGAATGCCTCAAACCTAATTTCTCACTTCATTTTTACGTGCGTAGTTATATTTTAGCCACAAAGAAGAGGACCTCTAACGCCGACCCCAAATGGCACATTTAAGAAGCTTCTTATAATAAAATTATACGTTTGGACGTTTTTTTAGACTTTCACAAGAGGTGAGGCATTGAAAAAAATTTTGTTGTTGTTACTTTGTGATTTTAACCCGTTCTTACTAGTCTGCTTACCACACTAACCACTGGGTCACGTTAATATTAGTGATCCATATCGCAGATTTAACGGCGCAAAGTTTGTGATCTGTGACTGAAAATGATTGTTTAATTAAGCTTCTTGTGATGACTAATACTTCACCTTGGCTTCTCGCCATTCTGTTTAAATACCTACCATAACCAACTGGGGTTTGTGGACAGCCAAATCGCCAAGAAATATAACATCCATATTAATATTTTTAATCGATTACTTTCTCTTGTATGCTAAGACTGATCTTGCATAGTACTTAGGCCTTGCTGTATTTCACATCATCAAGCCCAATTGTTGTTGTGTTGTTTCCAAATGAATGCTGAAATTATAATTCAAATTACTATCATCATCCCAAAAGAAACATAAATTCAAAATAGGTAATAACCGCCAAGAATAAACCCCATCTACATGTCACCTCTACCATTGACTCAAACCGAAAGAAATTTCCCTCTAGATTTGATTAATTCCCTTCCACACCGCCAGAACGAGACAGCAATACAGTACATGTCTGTTTGACGTTTATATTTTTTTCCAATGTTTATTTGGCTTCTGAGTGAAACGTTTGTTGAAAGAATTACATCGCGTATTTTATCTTCGAAAACGTCGAATAAAAACGATAAGAGTTGGAAAAAGCCCACAAACAAATATCGCTCCAAACGAAGGAATTGAAAAAGTCCGCTTTTCAACTCAAAACCCGACCACAAAATGCCCGTAAAGAATGACGGCGAAACCGATGCTGAAGGTGACGTTTCTGGAGCGGAATCCGAGCACTCCAACTCCAGCCACGGTCATGAAACAAGTGCAGAGGAAGCGGATGAAATCGAATCAGATGATTCTTCCGAAATGGACGTTGCCGAGATCGACAGAAGGCGCAGTGAATACATGGAGAATTTATGTTAGTACAAGTCAAGTCAAACGTTAGATAAGCGATGTTCTTACCGCCCTAATGCCTTCTTTCAGCACAATTAGAGAATCAGTTCACCACGCTCCGGGAGCACTACTACCGTGAGAGAATCAACCAAATTGAATTTCAGTTGTCTGAAGTCAGAAACAATCGCTCAGACGAGTACCTGCAGCCGCTGAAGCAGCTGGACAAGAATTATCGCAATCGGATCGAAGTAGCCGATGTACTAAAACGTTATCGGCTGGATAACATCGAACACAAGTTCCTGTCCGAGGAGCAAGCAGCTCGACAAAACTTGGAGGTAAGTGAGATGCCCAAAAGTACCACTTCTCTGAATCGATGAACATTGACATCTCTTGTAGAGTGAGAAACAACTAGCAATGGATCAAATGTTCGAGGAATTAATGGAGAAGATTCGACGACTCGAGGAGGACCGACACAATGTTGACATCTCCTGGGCCGACTGGGGCACAGACAAGCGAACGAGCAAAGTTCGTGGTCCAGGTCGCAAAAAGGCGGTCACAGTGTCCGGTCCGTATATAGTCTACATGCTGCCCGACGAAGACATTATCGAGGATTGGAAGCTGATTCGTAAAGCGCTCAAAAGATCGGCGTGATGTTGACAGCCGTATCTTCACCATTTTTGAATATTTTTTTTTTATAGAATTATTGTGACAAACGAGAGTGCAAATTATGATAATAAAGGCGGAAATAGTTTTTCAAGTGAGCAAAGAGATGCGTTTTATTTTAGAATCCCTTCGAGACAAGCCAATTCTTTATGAGGTTGACATAATCTCCATGGAAGTGTATTTGTCCACTCAATTCATTGACGCGGCTAGCGACGAGCTTTCCGTCTCTAGAGGCTTCGACGACTTTGTGTAGATCTCGTTCTAAACTCCAGATATCACCCTGAATATAGCGGACGACAGTTATGCGACGTGTTCCACGGTACTTTGTCTCTAAATATACGGGAACCATGTGATTCTTAGTGCGAGCAATAAAGTATTTCTGTGTTTCATTGATCGCCGCTTGTGGTTTCCATCCAGAGGGGTATTGTGCTTTCTTCACTGGCTTTGGAACAGTTACAGATGGAAAGAGACGTTCGACAAACTTCCACTCTGGTGGATTTTTTATAACTTCTACTTCGGGATATTCCGATAGGTCGGCAACTGGCTTTGACGATCTGAAACTGGAGTGTCGGTGAGGAATTTCAGTCGTAATCACTGGAGCGGTAATACGCTGTGGAGGAAAGAAAAAAAATATACCAGGTTATGGTTTGATATTGTGGACCGGTTTCGAATTGATCAATAGAAAGTTCTATTATATCAGATTAGGTAAAGGGTTTTCTTACGTTTTTTGCAATTTTTGTGTTGGAAATTATTTGATAATTTCGTACAAATTGTGAAAATATGACGGGGAATCGTTGCGTTAAGCCAGCCATGTTTCTTATTTTTTGTAGTTATGTATTGTGACAGTTCGGATTTTGAGGGTGGATGTGCAAGACACAAGTGCGGTTCGTTCACAATAGAAGGGTGCGTTCATCGAAATAAATGAAAATGAAATATAAATATAAGGGGTATCTTGCAACATTGGGGTATTCATGCAACGTCGGAAAGTCGTCGTAAACGTGATTAAATTACGAAGTGATAAATGAACTGTCAAAATTTGTATGGGAAATCTTTTCCAACAATATCGGAATTTTCCCAAAGGAATTGTTTGCGTAAACTGAGATGGTAAACTTTGTAAACTTTTGAATGACAATTTTGACATTTAGAAAGTCACTTTCACACATCAAACGTGTTCGCTTAACTGAAACAAATTATTTAGAACGGAAAGAGAACAATAGGAACAAAATTCTATCAATAAATAAATTACTAAAAGGAGATTCAATTCAGTGGGTTACCACATTATTTAGTGGTGCAGTTTTAGGGTCGTTCATGAAACGTCGTCGTAAAATTAAAATCTTTCGCACGTAATAAAATTACGACGTTGCATGAATACCCTTATTGGAAAGTCGTCGTAAACGTTGTAAGCGTGGTAAACTTACGACGTGGTAAATGAACTTTTAACATTTGTTGACAACAATATCGGAATTTTCTCACACAGTTAGGTGTGAAAACTAAGATGGTAATCGTTGTGAACTTTTGAAAAGTCATTTTGAATTTTAATCAGTCACACAAAAAACATGCACTAAACTGGAAAAAAATATTAAGAACTGAAAGAGAAAAAAAAAGGAAAAATTTATATATAAACAAATACTAAAATGATATTGAATTGAATAGTTAATGATGCATTATTGTAGAGGCATCATTCTCTAAGGTTTTATTTTTTGGAAAATCAATTGTTCCCACGAGTAGGCGGGATTCATTTGTCACCCATGGTCTACCCGTCTAACCATAGGAAGGCTATCTTGACATCGGAGGTCTCCCGGTATCCGAAATTCGCAAACTAGCGGCTTAAAACCGTCTTTTCAGGCAAGCATCCTTCGGCGTTTGCTGTTCCACCTGAGATTGTGGTTTTCTCCCACCTCAAACTTATGGTTCCCGCTCATACATTGGTCGTACGTTGCAACAGCGCTCGGTCAATATCTAAGTGAGATAGTCATTTTCAGGTAGGCGCCCGCGAGAAGGACTGAAAGATGAGAATTTTGGCTTTTCATATCGGAAAAGAATGGCGTTAACCCACCAAAATCTGGTGTTCACAGATTTCTCTGGTTAACTAACCTAACATTTTTGGTCAACAAAATCTTTCGTTGTTTATCGGATGGAATAAACATTCGTCAAAGTTAACCGACAGTGTTACTGACCCATCAAAACTGTGAGTGTGATAATAGTAGAAGGGCTAGTGCACTGACACAAAATGTCCGTCAGTGCAAGTAATGTAAATTACGTCAGTTTTGCTTCACATAATAATTGCTTTCTTTCAAAGATTCGAGCTCTAGATTATAATCGAACCCAAAATTAAGATGATAGAGAATCCCAGAAAATCTAGAAATTCTGTCAGTCTGTCGGTTTATGCACGCATCTAGAGGCTAAACGGGTGGACGGATTTAGTTTTGGTATGCAAGGTTTTTAAGTTAATAACTTGAAGGATTTTTGTAATTGGAATTATATGTACAAAACTACTGGTACTTATAAGAGTCATATAAGGGTTTTGGTAATATCGAATTTTATAAAACTGCATCAAACGATTTTGATAAAATTTAACACAATTATTTACAACATTTTTTTCAAGAAAGCTCGAGTAACAGATTTTTGTTTTTAGGCCAAATTTGAAAAATCATCAAGTTTTCGTCAACTATATTGTCTAAATGAATATAATTAAAAATTGCAAAAATTGAATATAAACAAAAATAGACCCCCTGCTGAGAATGTTGTTCTACTGAATCAAAAAATCTCATCCGACACAGCGGAAGAAAATCTCTGAGGGATTCGTAGGTAAGTGAAACACGCCTGCTTTAAGGGAAAAAATAAAATTAATTATCTGGCATGTAGGACCCACACAGGGCCTCAAACCTAAATTCTCCCTTCATTTGTTGTTGCAACGTTTAACGCCGGATCCGAATGGCGAAAATTTGAGATAGTTATCATGACGTGTCACTCTTGGAAGTTTGTCAAACGGTGGAGCAGTGAATGCAAGAAAGCCACTGCAGGTAACGTTTATATTGAGAATGCAACTAAAAGGCCAAAAATTGTGTGCAACTGTGACTATTAGCATTCGTTTTTCTGAATTTGATGAGCTTTTGATTGATTCTAACATCATAATGATTAGTGAACACAAAAAAGTGGGTCCCGCGATTCGTCCAACGCGTGCGTCGTTTCGTTATGGCGTCTTAAGAAAATTGCATATCCAGTTTATTCGGAAAAACTGAAGGAAGAATTTTTGCATTTAGGCTAAGTAAGGAATTCGCCAATTTCTTGGAAAGTTTTTGGTCAAATTAATAAAATGTTGTATCTGTTAGTTTTGATGTCTTAAAAGTTTTGGACAAATATGGTATACCTTTTAGATTATGGAATAGAAGTTCTCATAATCATAATTCCACAAAGTGTTAATTATTTTGATTTTTAACCACAATAACCAAATTAAATGGAAAGTGTTTTCTATAACTTGGTAAAACTATGAAAAACATTTCAGATTCTCGCATTCCATTCTCAGTGAGAGAGAAAGAGAAAGTTATATACGACCCAGCAGTGCACCCATCCATCCATTTTTAATTCTTTGTCTATTATTATTACTATAAATATTATATAGATATGATTTTAATATTTCCGATCGTTTACCCAATTATTCGCTTTCTCTATTATTTGTCATCAACTTTGTCATACCCTATCCCATAGGAATATATTGGTATCCCAGCAGAACAAGAGTAAAAAATTCAAAATTCGCTCACTTTCGAACCAAAATTCTTAAAAACTTTGGTTGGGAATTTTGAAAAAGGTTCTGAACAAGACATTTAGACAATGTGATTCGCTACATTTTATCCACGTCCTATATTTTATTTATATTTGCGTTATCTTAAAACTACGATTTCTGGCAAAATTTTTGGGAAATTCGAAAATATTATATATAGAATATTTTAACCCACGTTTTTCTAAAATAAATCGATTCTTATGCTCTATCCCATAGCATATGGAATGGGAATATGGGTAGTCAGTCTTTAAATTTTGAGCTAGGATAATGAAATTTGGTATATCCGCCTACGGCCACTTCCACTTTTCAGAAAAACGTCGTTTTTAGTCAATTCATTCGAAATTTTTAAAAAGTTTATAAGCAAGATATATTTAATGCTTATTAAGTTTTTAGCCACACCCACTTATTTTGACAATAGGGGTTAGGTACTAATGTTTCGCAGAAGTATTTGAATACCCTTTTCAAAGTTTCCTTCTCTGATTTTAACTGGGTGAATGTGAGCTGTAGGCCTGTTGATATTCTTTGTTGAGTCATTAGCATCATTTGTTAGATGTGTTAGGTATTTTTTGAATTTCCCATTTTTTTAATTCAATATAAACTTTTTGAACTTACTTTATATTAAGCCTGTTCAGTTTGGTTTAGCTAATTGGCGCTCTTATTGTCTGTGGCCAACGTTTTTCACTTTTCTGCAATAATTTCACATATCTCATGAGGATAGGAGTATCTTGATTTTTTTTGGCAGTAACATGTTGCCAATGCAGGTTTTGGCATATTGAGTGTAATTATTTTCACTTCTTCCTCCAGCAGTTTCTCTTCTGTTTGAATTTTTGTATTTTCTTCCGAATTCTGTCTGAATTGGCTCCACTCAGTTAGCTGATCAACTACTTTTGAGCAATCCTCTTTCATTATTATTATTGTTTGTAAAAAGTATTGAGAGTTCTCTGATTGTAAATCTAGCCATTCTTCCGCAATTATATTATTAAAAGAGATATTTTTTGTTATAAAGAAGTCGACCAGGTCTGGAGTTTTATTCCTATCTGTTTGCCACTAGATAGGTTTTCTCGCTGAGTGGTATTTGCCGGCAGATTATTTGATTGTTTTAAATAATGTTTTTTTTTCCAAAAATCGTTAGTCTATTTAAGGCATTAAAATCTCCTCCTGCAATAAATATATTGTGAAATATATTGAGAAGGCCTTAAAAGTCATTTTTCGGTTTTCTATAGATAGGTGGAACAGTGACTTGAAATCGAGAGCTCTATATACTGATGCAACTAATAATTTTCCACGGCACGTTTTTATATACTTATGGAAGTAGATCGTACATGACTTGAATTTAGCTTCTATATGATGTTCAAACGTGTTTTTTATAAAGACTGCAGCCCCGAGTTTGGCATAGTAAGAGGATGTGGGAAGTGATGTAAGTTATATCCTGTAGATAATTAAAGTCCTTAGAAGATAAAGTACCTAAGCGACATATTTCGCAAATCCTGTTTTTTCAATAAAAAAATATTACCAACACTTGAGTTTTATTTACTTCAAAATACTTTTTATTGTTTTTATCAAAAGAGTTATAACAAATTTTTTGAAAATATCTCTTAGGCCCTTCATCTTTTACACTCTTAAATTTAAAATGAGTCTCTGAAATGGGGCATAGGTGGATAAGTTAATATCGAGAATTTCTTTCTTGCACTGCTCTATACTTCAATTCTTTAATGCAAGTTTTTTTTTATTTTAATGTCATTTAAAAACAAAAATATTTTCACGGTAATTTTTGTCCCAAAAAAAAAACATATGAGAAGGCTACAACCCGCTGTGCGAATCGTTTATCCCATCACATCATTCTTTATTCACTTAATCAGAATTCCTTGTCCATAATCGACGTTTTGAAGATTTGTAAACTTTTATTGGAGAAAAGGACGTAGGTCTTATACATCAAATTTTATTATCCTAGCTCAAAATGTTCGTACAGACTATTATACCCAAAAGAGTATGTTATTGCGGATGGGATATCGAAATGTTTTTTAAAACAGGGTCCCAAAAAGTGGACGTGAGTTAAAATGATCTGTAGACTTTCTGTACTTTTACCAAATGTCTATTTTGAATAAAACGTCAAAAAAAACTTTATATGGATTAAATATATACAACGACAAACCCCCTTTTTCTATAGATTTCACCAAAAACATCTCAACGGTGGTATAGTTATACAGTGCATAAGTATTTATACAGCCTTTCTTAAGGAGTACATAACTTTATACACTCCTTATAATGAGTTTATGAATAAGGCTGAAAGAATATAAACTTGTTTAGACACTTTTTTTTAAATTTCTTGTGGTTAAACCAAAACAGACGTTCATAGGGCCCGAAAATCGGTGACACACAGAAATCTGAATCGATCCATATACTTTACAATATATCTTCCAAAATTATTTTTTTATGTCAAAACGAATGTAGCCCTATTGTATAGAGTCTAAAAAATGTTCCTGAGAGCAAAATAATAAGGGTATTCAATATTCATGCAACGTCGTAATTTTATTACGTGCGAAAAATTGTAATTTTACGACGACGTTTCATGAACGCCCCTTAAACTGCACCACTAAATAATGCGGTAACCCATTGAATTCAATCTCATTTTAGTAATTTCCGTTCTCGATAATTTTTTGCAGATGAGCGCATACGTTTGATGTGTGAAAAAGACTGATTAAATGTTAAAATAGCATTTCAAAAGCTTACAACGTTTACCATCTCAGTTTACGCACCCAATTCCTATGAGAAAGATTTCCCATACAAATTTTGACAGTTCATTTATCAAGTCGTAATTTTATCAAGTTTACAACGTTTACGATGACTTTCCGACGTTGCATGAATACCCCTAATAATTTGTTTTGATAGCTACAACCACGCAGGTAAAGCTGTTCGGTATGACTGTTTAGGCCGCCAAACGGCTACGTTAATAAGCAAAATTGTTGGACCGATGAACATAGAGACCAGAGGCAATTGTTTTGTTTGGTGCGATACAGTATTTCTTTTAAATCGGGCCATATTTCTTTAAAAATACAGAATAAGCACGTGTGACTGTCAATGAAGATCGCTACACAGCAATGATCAATGAATTTTTGTTTCCCGAAAATTCAAGATATCGGTGTAGCTGACTTGTGGTTTCAACAGGGTGACACTACATGCAATATATCTAACGAATAAATCGTTCTGTTGAGGGGTTCAATGAGAACATCATATCTAGAAATGGTTCTGTCAATTTACCATCAATATCTTGTGATTTAAAACCATTGGACTATATAGGGATATGTAAACTATAATAAACTCAACACGATAGAGCAACAAAACCCGTGTTATTCATGGAATACCGGCCGATATGCTTGAAAGAGTGGTCGAAAATTGGACCCACAGAACGGACCAATAAAAAGTTATTCGTGGGCACTATTTGAGAGGAATTATCTTTAAACATTAAATGACATGAACCAAGCTAATACATTAAATAAAGATTTTCCTCAATACATTGATATATTATAGGTCTGAGAAAAAACTACCCCTCCATAAAAATCTTTAAAAAAATTTACTGCAGAAATTTCTGTTGGTAAAAATCAGTAAACTGTCAGTTGGTATCTAAAAGTGACAACTCGCTTGTTTTGACAGGTGTTTTATGTTATTTGTTCTTTAAAAGGCATAAATTATCTGAGATAATTAACCCCCACTCCAAGAAATTTGAGAGTTTACTCATTTTTCCTGCAAAAGTACGGGAACAGACCTTATGTTTTATTTCAAAAAAAGTAAGGACGATTTTATTGGATCACTCTTTATATGCAAAAACTTCAGTTTTCGATGATGGTTTTAGTTTAGAGTAAGAGTTTTGGTAATATCGAATTTTTTAAAACCGCATCAAACGATTTCGATAAAACTTAACACAAATATTAATGTTGGCATTTACAACATTTTTTCCAAAAAAGTTGGAGTAACAGATTTTTGTTTTTAGGCCAAATTTGAAAAATCATCAAGTTTTCGTCAACTATATTGTCTAAATGAAATTAAAAATTGCAAAAATTGAATATAAACAAAAATAGACCCCCCTGCTGAGAATGTTGTTCTACTGAATCAAAATATCTCATCTGACACAGCGGAAGAAAATCTCTGAGGGATTCGTAGGTAAGTGAAACACGCCTGCTTTAAGGGAAAAAATAAAATTAATTATCTGGCATGTAGGACCCATACAGGGCCTCAAACCTAAATTCTCCCTTCATTTGTTGTTGCAACGTTTAACGCCGGATCCGAACAGCAAACATTTGAGAAGGTTATCATGACGTGTCACTCTTGGAAGTTTGTCAAGAGGTGGAGCAGTGAATGCAAGAAATCTGCACTTAGTAGTCCAATACACTAACCACCAAGCCACTGCAGGTAACGTTTATATTGCGAATGCAACTTAAAGGCCAAAAATTGTGTGCAACTGTGACTATTAGAATTCGTTTTTCCGAATTTGATGAGATTCTGATTGATTCTAACATCACGATGATTATTGACAATTAGTGAAAAAAGTGGGTCCCGCGATTCGTCCAACGCTCAAGAGAGAGAAAGAAACTACCCCTTCATAAAAATCTGTAAAAACATTTACTGCAGAAATTTCTGTTGGTAAAAATCAGTAAACTGTCAGTTGGTATCTTTTATGTCATTTGTTCTTTAAAAGGCATAAATTATCTGAGATAATTTACCCCCACTCCAAGAAATTTGAGAGTTTACTAATTTTTACTGCAAAGTACGGGAACAGACCTTATGTTTTATTTAAAAAAAAATAAGGACGATTTTATTGGATCACCCTTTATATGCAAAAACTTCAGTTTTCGATTATGGTTTTAGTTTTTTTTTGTGAAAACTCATTCTGTGTTTCGGTGTGAAAGCCCTATTAAACTTCACCTAAACGGTATTTTTTTATGTTAAATACTAGAAAAAAGCTTCACTGCTGAACACAGCTCGTTTCGATTGAACACAGCTCGTTTCGATAGCAGGTGTTATGATTGAAAAAAATATTTGACAGCTGTTGTCAATTTTATTGTTGTTCCTCCATCATCTCCATTTTCTTTCGATATTGATTGGTATGTGTGAGAGATAATACAAAAACCAACACCGGCATTTTTGTACACATTTTTACATAGTTTCTCTTTTTTGTTTTGTTTAACAATAAAGAGATATCCGATCTCTTTACAAATAGCAAGAGCGAGCAATGTATTGTTCTTTTTGGAAATTTGTTGGTGATGCCGATTGCCGGTAATGGACTATGGATGCCCTGTTGCATTGTTTATTCGACAAAGATATATAAATTGGAAACGCGACACCATGTGTTTGTGCTCCACAGGCCAGATGATGTAATTATGATGCGCAACAATATCACAACTTACAATGAATTCAATGTTGGGGTGGGTTTTTTTTTGTGACTGCTGGTTAGTATATAAAAAACGCTCCTTATGTGAAAAAGATATTGTTCGATGTTGTAGGAATGTGTAAAATGAACGTAAAAATAAATATCTGGCATTTATGGCCCATACAGGTCCTAACACCTAGCTTCTCCGCTTCAGTGTGCCAAGTTATTATTTTTGCCACAAAGATTGGAATGTAGTTTTGCAAAACTGGCTTGGTAATTTAGACGCATTTAAATGTTTCAATTGGCATCTGGAACTTTTGTTTACATCTAGTGCTATGACTATTACATTATATTGATAAACACAGGGTTTATCATACCTATGACTTCACGGAATGGCTGCAAGGAATGAGTTCATTGAAAATTGGGCTATGATTCATGAATCACTAGAATGAATTTTAAGAAAAACGAGTGGTGGGTGCACGACTGGGTCGTACGCAACTTTCTCTTTCACAGCAAGTTGGGCGTTAGGTCTAATCATAAGCATTTTGATTATTGATGCTCAAATGATATAAATAATGTCGAAATGTATTTATACGAATTTTTACTCCAAAATTTGAAGGAATCGATGTCAATGTGAAAAATAATGATTTTCCGTTTTTGGCCAAAACTGAAAATTCCGTTTAGTAATAGTTGGGCTAAAACTAGTTATGTGGAATTGCTTCAAGCTCTAAAAGTAGTATATATATTAAATTTCATTCAATTTGACACAATAGTTTGCGAGATATTAACAATTTTCTTTATATGGCCTAAATGACAAAATCCGTTATATGGATTTTCTCGAAAAAACTGGGTATGCAGTTTTGTTGGAACTAATATGGTTATAGTATATATAAAGTTTAATTAAAATCGTTAGAGCCGTTTTCGAGAAAATTGAGGTTATGTGTAATTTTTATATGGCAGGTACCAGTTTTAACATGGCTAAAAGCAAACAAAAAAAATGGCCTAGAATTATGACCAAACCAAGCTTGGATACGAAGTTTGAAGAAAATCGGTCAAGCCGTTTAGGCTGGGGAGACCGTCACGGACAGACGGACCGACGGACCGACGGACGGAATTCCAAAAACCACTTTTTTAGGCTCCGCTATCATCGTAATGTTAGAATCAATCAAAATCTCGAGGTCGAAAATTTTCACGAAAACAATATCTTTCTCTTTGTAAGAGAAAGTTAAAATGTGTTAAGGCATTGCACAACTCTTGCTAACTTACAAAAGCAGCGCAAAGGTATGCGGTCAGCCTGGACATTAGCCTTTACAGCTAGCCTATTTTATTGCTAAGGTTTAGTTATAACCGAAGATAATGAATTCTATACAGATGACGCATTGAGAACCAAAAACAGAAAATTTTGCTCAGTAGCTTCATGGTACTGTCGGGCGGTGTGCATGAAAACATATGAAAAACAAGAACAAAAACATATGGCGGGCTGTGCCAGTACGACCCGCCATAGAACAATTTTTCTTATGTGCAGTGCGTCATCTGTTTAGAATTCATAATCTTTGGTTATAACTTATAGCTATCATTGAACAACTTCATTGGAACAAAAAACCTAATGGAATTGAAATTTTACCTCCATAGGTGCTTATAGGAATCATTGGAAAATTCCGTTTTATTTCGGTTTAACGATAAAAACTACTTTACAAAAATAAACATTGATCAGTGAAAAATAAAAAAAAATTTTTTTTTCGAAAACTATAATAAAAAATATGAGAAGCTACAATCCGCTATGCGGATCGTTGAATACCCTATCCCATCCCATCCTTTTAATTAATATCCTCAAAATATAGGCCTTATGGCGATGAAATACAGAAAATGAGATTGTCACAATATATTGCTCAGACAGTTTCTCAAAATCGTTTGTGCTTCGACAAAAAACAACGTATTTCTATTACTAATGCCTTGGGATGGGGTATACAAATGGTTTTTGTAAGAAAACTCCCCCAAATGTGGGCGTAGGTGAAAATGATCTATGGACAAAATGTTTATATTACCATTGCGGAAGTATTTGCATCAAAAATTTTTTCGAAAGTTTTAAAATTTGGACAAAAAACGTTTTTTACTAAAAACGCCCCCAAAAAGTGGGCGTGGCAAAAAACTTTGTATAGACGAAATAAAGATATTAAGATTGTCTAAATATGTTGCTAACTCACTTTTTTTAAAAGCCTTACGGTTTGGCTTAAAACTACGTTTTTTCTAAAAGGGGGCGTGGCAGTGGGCGGATTTTAAAAATTTTTACACTTGTTCTGGTGACTCGGCCAAGGAACCTATAAACCAAATTTCATTATCCTAGCTCAAAATTTAAGGCCCAAAAATCGGTGACGAACAGACAGACGGACGGACGGACGGAGGGACAGACAGACATGGCTAATTCGACTCAGCTAGCGATTCTGAGTCGATCCATATACTTTGAGGTATATGTAGCTAAATTATTTCTCTATGTTACAAACGAAGTATCAAAACTAATATACCCCTATGGGATAGGGTATAAAAATTAAAATATTTTTGGATAATCATGTTCATAAGCTTTGTTTTGACACCGACTCGCCAATGCTTGAATTTATAAAAAAGCCGCAATGAGTAAAAGAAATTTTCAAATGATGGTTTTCAATGATAGCTAAATTGGTTTTTCGAATAGAGATAAAACTGACATTTTGTGGTCAAATCGGGCAACTCTAATGTCATTTATGTTCAGTTTGGTTTGCCATTTCATCATGAACAGGTTGACAAATAAACAGCACTTGCAAATCGTGCAAATTTATTTCGAAAATAATCGTTTAGTTCGCGAAGTTTACCGCAAGCTCCGTCCATTTTATGGTCGACATAATCGTCCATCAGAGCAATTAATTCGGTTAACCATGGATCGTTTTCGCACTACGTTTACTCTATGTGATAATACGCATCCGCAGAGACGTCGAACAGTGAGCACCGAAGAAACAATTGCCGCTGTAGAGCAAAGTGTTGAAGAGGACCCGAATGAACCGATTCGCCACCGTGCACAGCAAATGTAGCTTTGTCCATCAACTTGGCGTACGACCTTACAAGATCCAGCTTGTGCAAGAATTAAGGCGCCAGACCATGCAATGCTGTATGTGCGGAAAATGAGATTGATCTCGATGCTGATTTTCATCGCAAAATTTTGTTCAGTGATGAGGCTCATTTTTGGTTGAATGGCTACGTCAACAAGCTAAATTGCCGCATTTGGAGTGAAGAGAATCCACATGAGACCCTTGAGACGCCATTACATCCACAAAAACTGACTGTTTGGTGTGCTCTATGATCTGGTGGAGTCATTGGGCCATACTTCTTCCGAAATGATGCTGGAGAGTCAGTTACCATTAATGGAGACCGGTATAGAGCCATGATAACCGACTATTTTGTTCCCGAATTGGATGGCATGAATGTGGATGAAATGTGGTTCTAAAAAGACGGCGCAACATGCCACACAGCGCACGTCACAATCGATTTATTGAAGGAAACATTCGATAAGCACATAACTTCGCGGAATGGGGCCACCAAGATCGTGTGATTTGACACCATTGGATTATTTTCTTTGAGGATATGTGAAGTCGCTCGTCTACGCCAACAAATCAAAAACGTTAGGGGACTTGGAAGCCAACATTCATGGCGTTATTGCCGACATACGACCCCAAATGCTTAAAAAAGTGGTGAAAAATTGGACCTCTAGACTTGACTTCATTTGAACCAGCCATGGCGTCTACGTGCCCGAAATCATATTTAAACATTAATGGCATAAAATTACCCTTCCATTAAAGCCAAATTGATGGACATTAAAACGATTCTCTTGTGTTTTATTCGAAGTTCTATACCTCTAAACAAAACACCCTTTATAAGTGCACCCTAATTCTGGATTTACACGAATGACATAACGGGTGGTTAAATTTTAAGGGCCGATGTTGAATGTGAACCACGCCTAAACGTCAATTTTTTTTCTGCATTTCATTTGACATTTCTCAATTTCAGACCAATTCGATTTGAACCATGGAAAAATACACAATCTAGCTACGCGTTAAAGGTATTCAGGATTATTATGAAAATGGGCGTTCAAATCGTGCACTTCGTCTTTTTTTCGGTCAATTTAATCGTCCAAATGTGCGTATAATCGGAAAAATCGTAGGAAATGTGAAAACATCAGTGCATTCTTGTACAACTCGTACTGCAGAAAATATTACTGCTATATTCGCGATAGTGTGTCTGAAGAGTCGTCCAACTCAACTCGTCGTCGTGCCCAACAATTGCAACAAGACTTGCATTTACATGCTTACAAAGTGCAATTCACTCAAGAACTCTCTTGACGATTTCAAGCGTCGTCAATGGTCAGAATGGTGGCAAGAAATGGCAACAGTGGATGATCAATTTTCTCAGAAAACCTCAGTGCTTTCGTTAATAAGCAGAATTGCAGCATTTGGGCGAATGATAATCCAAGAGTGATTGTCGAAAAACCAATGCACCCACAGAGTGACTTTTTGGTGCGGTTTATGGGCTGGCGGCATCATCGGGCCGTATTTTTTTCCAAAATGAGGCCGGTCAGGCAGTTACTGTGAATGCTGTTCGCTATCGTGAGATGATAACGAACTTTTTATGGCCCGAATTGGAAGATATGGATGTGGACGATATGTGGTTTCAACAGGATGGTGCCACTGGCCACACAGCTAACGAAACAATGGTTCTTTTGCGCTAAAAATTCAATGGCCGTGTTATCTCACGTGGTGGCGATGTCGGTTGGCCGCCAAGATCATGTGATTTAACACCGTTGGGCTTCTTTCTTTGGCGTTATTTGAAAGAAAAGGTGTACGTCGATAACCCAGAAACAATTCAAGAGCTAAAGGATGAGATAATTGGGCAAATTAACGGCATAGAATCTCAATTATGCCTCAGCGTCATCGAAAATTTCGGCCATCGGATGGAGGTGTGCCGCCGAGAAATATTTTTCAACAAATCGGGAGGTCACAAAATATCGGGAGAATTGAGAATACATCAGGAGGGTTAGAAAAACCTCATTACTTCATAGTACAAAACAAATTTATAGTTTTATTTTAGGATTTTCTTCAAAACAACAACAAAAACATTGAAAAAAAAAAACATTAACTAGCATTTCTATGTTTTCCAGAGCTTTGGCTTTGAATGACAATTGTTTCCTTTTGGTTTTAAGAAACTCAACAAATTCTTGATAGTTAAAGTTCACTTTTGTACGAATGATTTTTGATTTTATAATAATCCCTATATATTTTTAACCGATTTCTGTAATTCGACCATAGAGACCCAATTATGGAAAATATTCGTTCCACAAATGCATTAGACACGGGAATAGAAAAATTGTTCAACGATCGGAAGCTTGTTGTTTTGGAAAATTATGCGACCTATCTTTTGTGCCATCAAAATTGTTGTTTTCCTCTGTAAGCATATTCTCTACTTCCAGTCTACTTCTTCGAATTATATTTACTTTACCATATAAAGAATCAAGATCACAAGATATGTGAAGGAGTTCCAGCGGTTCTTTTACTTTCGAAAAATCAAACCGTCTGTCCGTCTGTGTGTCACCCATTTTTGGGCCTTAAATTTTGAGCTAGAAAGTTGAAATTTTGAATACAGACTCTCTGGCCGACAAAGCAGAACAAGTGTAAACATTTTTGAAATCCGCCCACTACCACGCCCCCTCTTTTAGAAAAACGTAGTTTTTAGCGAAACCATTAGGAATTCAAAAAAATTGAGAAGCATATTTAGAGAATCTTAGTCTCTATAATTCGTCTATACAAAGTTTTTTGCCACGCCCACTTTTTGGGGGGCTTTCTATAAAAAAAAGTTTTTTTCGGTACATTTTTTTTAAATATTTGAAAAAACTTTCGATGCAAAATCATTAATCAACGGCCACTTTTTGGGTGCGTTCTCCTACAAAAAAACATTTTTATACCCTACCCCAAGGCATATGCAATAGAAAAACGTTGTTTTTTGTCGAAATATAAAAGATTTTGATAAACCGTCTCAACAATATGTTGTGACAACGTCATTTTCAATATTCTATCGCAATAAAGCCCACATTTTAAGGATGGATTGATGGATGGATGGATATGGTATTCAACGATCTGCACAGCGGATTGTAGCCTTGTCATATGTTTTTTCTAATAAAAAAAATTCTAACTGACTAATTTGTATGCTAGAAAGCCGAATTTTAGGTCAGATTTAAAAAAAAAACATAGTTTACCTCATTGGGCCGAAAAAGACTGCCCGCCTTTAGGCGGACTGGC
Organism: Rhingia campestris; assembly: GCA_932526625.1. Lineage (NCBI taxonomy): Eukaryota > Metazoa > Arthropoda > Insecta > Diptera > Syrphidae > Rhingia > Rhingia campestris. The sequence continues at coordinate 95,113,822 of OW052182.1, read as the reverse complement.
CTCGAAACGGGTACTTAAACAAGAAAAATGAATAGGAAGCTTATTTTATTTATAATTATAATTTTATTTATAATTATATTTTATTACGGTGTATGGAAAAGCTGGAAGCATTTATTTTTTGTCAATAAACACAAATTGAGGTTGCACTTAGTGCAAAACATTTGCGTTTCTGACTGACAACCAGGCATTTTACACATTCTTTTCTTGCTCTGATACTAAATATCAGGCATATGGCCAATATCATCGTATTGAATATTAGAAGGTGAGGCTAGTATTTGTTGGTTTTATTTTTTTAGATTCTTTTTGGTGTTACAAAGCACTTCATGGAGTGCATCAACAGCAGCAGCTCTAAATAGCTTTACACCTGCGTATGTCGAAGCTAAGCGCACAGCCTTCCTGTCTTACCACAATACCGTTGAATTATCTATTCCAAAGCAGCTCCCAAAGACTTCCGAATAGCCTCTATCTTTTTTGTTAACTTCTAGATTGGCACAAATTGTTACAAACGAATATACCAAAACTGGGAGCGATTGGATGTCGTACCCAAATTTGGCGTGTTTTCCAGCATATCATTGTCACCTGCACCTATATAAAGGTGTACGAAAATCCATAAGAGTCACATATAAACAATTTCATACCTTATTTGTGTGGTTTAGCTGGCATATAATATTGCCGCAAAGCAGACATCATTTTCGTGGAACTCATTTGCTCATCAATGCATAATCGTGCCTTTTTCGGCACAGAATTGAAATAATTATTGAGAGTCTTATTTTGTACAGCTGATCGTAGCCTTCTTCACCTTTATTTTCCATCAAAACAAAGTCAAAGTCGTTTCGATGTCATCGTATTTTAATTTGCTTCGAATTCGTGTTTTGACCAATAGCTTTCTGTATTTGGAGTTATACCAATATAATGCTTCAGCTTCAGGATCTTTTTAGGATGGAATGGGATAGGGTATTCAACGAATCGCCCATCGGATGGAAGCCTTCTCATATCTTCGCATAACTTACATTCTTCTTTGAGCAAACAAATGAAGCATTCTTCGTAATGAAACATTTTCTTAACTTTTCGTTAGGTTTTTTTTTAAGAAAATTTAAATGAAATTCGGGAGATTTCATAAAATTTTCGGAAGACCGGGAGACTATTAAAAAAATTGGGAGACTCTTGAAATATCGGGAGAACTGGCAACGCTAGTCCATCCACTAACTTTAGTTTTTTTTTTATTTTTTTCGTAGCTTGTTACACAGCATTTACACGATGTCATTATAATGACAGCATGAAATGACACGACCTTTTTGCCATTTTGTAATGACAAATTTAAGACCGTTTACACAGTAATGACATTAAATGACAAACAAAAATGACGAATGCGTCACTCATGTAAATGCAGCATAAGTCCTTCCAGGCCTTCAGTTGGTTAAGTCGGTTTCTATTTGTGCGCTCCACGCGAGGTCTTCCTCTACTGTGTTTATTATCTAGCTCGGAATCGAATATTCTGTTGGCTGGAGTATTGGTGTACCATCGCTTTACGTGTTTTAGACATCTAAACGTCTCATACAGATTTTAACTTCCTGCTACTTACTTACTCAAGTGGCGCTTCAGTCCGCGATGAACCTGGGCCTGAACCTTCGAGTGAGGACTTTACTACTAAATTGCCTTCTTAGTCCGATGAAACAGAGATGGGCAAGAGTAATTCTTCGTTTTATTTCTGACGAGATGTTGTTGTCGGAGTTAATAACGGAGCCGAGGTAGACCAAGTCCCGTATTACCTCAAAGTTATATTTGTCAATGGTGACATTCTGTCCAATTCGTCGATGTTGTGTGTCCTTTCGTGTTGACAGCATATACTTTGTCTTACCCTCATTTACTGCTTAACCCATTTTGCCGCTCTATACTAGCAAACGCGGCTATGACATCGAGTTGAGTCCTACCAATGATGGCAATATCGTCGGCGTATGCTAGTGGTTGCACCGATTTTTGGAAAATTGTGCCTCTGGTGTTGGCTCGGGAGTTTTGTACAATCCTCTCAAGAATCAAATTGAAGAAGTCACATGACAGCGCACGCAGCAACGGTTTCAAGCGTTCATATAACTATTACGGCAGATAGGATCTTGTAGGCGATGTTGAGGAGACTTATGCCTCTGTAGTTAGCGCAGTTCAGAAAGTCTCCTTTTTTGTGGATCGGGCAAACGATGCTGAGGTTCCATTCTTCAGGCATACTTTCAGATATTGCTATCCTCACTTCTGGGTGAGTTGGCAGTTTTCGATGCTGTTGCCAATATTTAATGGTTCGCTCTGCCTGACTGCGGAATGTTGTTCATCATCGCCCTTTAACAGTCTGAAGAAGTGGTTCTTCCATATTCTCAGCATCGACTATTTCTCAACTACGATATTTCCTTGTTCATCTCGACAGGATTCTGTACGAGCCTTGTATCCATGTTTTTGGCGTTTTACACTTTGGTAAAACTTGCGAACATCGTTCCTGGAGTGGCACCTCTCTATATCTTCGATTGCGCGCTTTTCTTGCTCTTTTTTCTTCTTTCGGAAAAGCCGGTGTTCTTCCCTTCTTCTTTGCCTATAGAGCTCAATGGCAGCTCTCGTCTTCACCTGCAGCTTAGCCTTGTAGGCCTCGTTCTTGGCTGCTAGCATCTGTCGGCATCCTTTATCAAACCAGATGATTCTTGCTGGTGGCCTCGAGAAACCTAGCACATCAGTTGCGGCTGATCTAATGGCTTGTTGGCATCGTTGCCATTGTTCTTCGACATTAGATGCTGGTGGTTGCGCGAAGGTCTTGGCGGTCTCTAGCGATTGCAGTCTTTCGACAATACATTTTTTCACAGTATTTCTGGTTTGTTGTGGCGTGTTTCATATCCGCATCCTTACCTTGGCTGCAACAAGGTAGTGGTCCGAGTCGATGTTAGATCCTCGGAATGTTCGGACATCCAAAATGCTAGATGTCCGAACATATCGCAATGTGATCAATTTGATTGACTGTTCGTTGATCTGGAGACCGCCATGTCCCCTTATGGTGCCAATCTTTCGCCGGATATGCTTCTGTTAAATTTCCGACTTGGGCTATCAAACCACCCAAGCCGGAATGTGAATGGCGGATGTTGCGAAAGCCTTCCTCAAAATTGAACTCTACGAGAAGCAGACAGCGACAGCCACCGCTTTTTTTGGTATTCATTGTTGAAAAGGCCGATGACGGAAATCCTGATATAGTTTAGTATCGCAGGACAAGTGTGACAAGAGTGACTTTCGGATTAAACTGCAATTGCAAGTCCGTTCCTTTTGACAGTCACTCTCTGTATGCATTTTTCAACATCGAAAAAGGCGTGCAGGGTTTTAATTGACAGCTTTTATATGGACAATTTGGCAATGAATTTCGACGATTTGTTTTGGGATTATAGTGGTTCGTAAGGGGCGATGTTAGTGACACTGCACTCTATTGAGTATTTACTTACATCCGAGTTGCTGGAATCTACGACCCACTCAGAATGCTCGGCAAGGTAGTAATAAAAGCTTAAGGTTCTTATCCAAGATGCTTGGGACGAAAATTTGTTACGGGATCAGGGGTTTCTTTCTTAGCTTTTACATAAATGGGAAGCTGGCATCCTGGACTTTTTGCGACGCACTTTTCTATATCCCCTTGTCGTTTTTATCTTCATCTGTGATAAATGTCCATTTGTCCACATATTTTAAGATGCTAGCATGAGGTACTATGCCATTTGCTTACCTCAAAAGCTTAAACAAGCTCGGTAAAAGTAGAACCAATTTTGTGTGTTCCAAGAATAGAGTAGACCCCCTGACTGTACTTGAAACCATATAACCCTCGCTGCCCAACTTTGAGCTTACTGCAGCATTGTTGGCTATGGGTTTGTGTTCCTATCATTAGCGCTTTCTTAAAGTTGATGTCAGCGAATTCCACCTATAGACAAAATCGTCAATCTTTTTTCAATGGTGCCCTTTTCTGTAAAACAATTATATCTTCGGTCAAAAGTTCGTCCTGGTTTTTTTGAGGGCTTCGGATTCATATCTGGTAAATCTCATCATCGATTTTTATCATCTAAGGACTATTTAAAGAGATACGAGCGTTATTTTATCCCAGATGCGTCTGTTTATTAAAGAAGAACTAAAACTTGTGTCACCTGTCAGAAACTGTAGGGCCTCTCACCCACAACTATGTCTCTTATGGTGCACTCCTTCTACGATTTGTTCTGATAATGGCCGGACATTTCGTCGAGCCCCCTTGGAACTTAGTGAAACGAACGCTATGCTTGATGACAACCGCATTCAATTGCTGTGTTACATCTTAGCGGTAGCAGATGAGAGCGCTGTGATGATATCTCCTCACACTATGTCACATATAGTCCTTTTCTAATACGACAGCTCAAGAATTCTCAAGATGGAATCACCGGTCCCGCAGTTAGGATGGAAAAAGTGAAAAACCTAAAAGAGCTGCTTCGACATATTCGGACAACAGGTCATCTAGGAAGCTCAATGGTACGCAAGGCACCTTGACCAGATGGTGGCGAATGAACCGAAAGGCCAACGGCAGTGGATACTGATGGGCCCCTGTCCTAGGGGTTTCTAATAAAATGAAACCGGCCTTCCAGTTCGGGGTTGTGCTTTGGGTTAACTACCCACCCATCGAAAAAACGATTGTTACGAAGCAACCAATAGGATCAGAAAGGACTGATTTTATTGTTGACGAGCATGCTAAACGAAAAAAGGACAACAACGTTCGTATCTGCAATTGGAATGTGAGAACATTGAACAGGAGGGGTGCAGGCAAATAACTAGCAAAAGCCCTAAGATGCTTTAAAGCAGACATTACTGCTATCCAGGAAATTTGATGGGATGGACCGGGCAAAAAGAAGAGGAAAAACTGTGACATATACTACGGATCGTGTTATAGTAAGCAGAAATAGCGACCATTAGGATGCGAATTTATTATAAATGTCAGAGTTAGGCAAGAAGTCTTATGTTTCCAAGACATTAGCCAACTTATTGTAACAATTCTACGGAACGAAATGCCACTTATAGCAAGCACACGGTTTCCCCACCTCGATATCCATAAGGGGACATGGAGGTCTTTATATCAACGAACGGTCAACCATAATTGATCACATTGCGATAGACAAGAGGCACGCATCCAAATGTCCGAACATTCTGAGGGGTTAGCATCGACTCGGACAACTAACTTGTTGCATTACAGCCAAGGATATCCACCATGCCACAACAAACCAGAAAAAATGTCAAAAGACTGCAATCGCAAAAGACCGCCAATACCTCCGCGTAACGCGTATCCCTTAATCTCCCGATTAACACTACACCATCAGCATCTTATGTCGAAGATTAATAGCAACGATCCCAACAAGACATTAGATCAGTCGCTCCTGATGTGGTAGGTTTCTCCCCCCACCAGCAAGAAACCCCGGTTTGATGAGGAATGCCGACAGATGCTCGCAACCAAGAACGAGGACTAAAGGGCTAAGATGAAGATGAAAGCTGTAATTGTGCTCTAAATGGCAAAGATGAAGGGAAGAACACCGACTTTTCAGAAAGAAGAAAAAAGAGCAAGAAAAGATCGCGATCAAGGAACGATCATTGCAAGTTTTACCAAAGTGTAAAACGTCAATGCCAAGGATACAAGGCTTGAACAGATGAACAAGGAAATATCGTAGTTGAAACTCAGTCGTTGCTGATGATATGGAAGAACCACTTCTGCAGACTGTTAAACGGTGATGACGAACAACATTTCACTGTCAGTCAGAACGAACCATTTAATATTGGCAACGACAGCGAAAACTGCCAACCACCCGACCTAAGTGAAGTGAGGATAGCAATATCTTAACTCAAGCTAAATGACGGCCTTCCCGCTGAGCTTTATAAAGCTGGCGGAGATGACTTGGTAAGTAACATCCACCAGCTAATAAGCCAAATCTGGTCGGATGAAAGTATGCCTGAAGAATGGAACCTCAGCATCGTTTGCCCGATCCACAAAAAAGGACACCCCCTGAACTACGCCAACTACATAGGCATAAGTCTCCTCAACATCGCCTACAATTTCGTATCTGCCGTAAAATGTGAATGCCTTAAACCTACAATTTCGTATCTGCCGTAAAATGTGAATGCCTGAAACCGTTTACCAACAACATGATCGGCCCTTATCAGTCTGTTTTTCGGTCAGCAAAGTACACAACTGATCAAATCTTCACAATTCTGCAGATCCTGGAAAAAACCCAAGTAGTCCAAATTAATACCCACCACCTATTCATCGATTTCAAAGCCGCATATGACAGCGTTTCTAGAAACTTGCTATACAGAACCATGTTTAGTTTTGGACGATGGAGAAATATCGCTCCTCCATCAGGGTTGGAAACGACCTAACCGACACATTCGATACCAAAAAAGGATTTACACAAGGCGATGCGCTGTCATGTGACTTCTTTAATTTGATTCTTAAGAAGATTGTGAAAAACTTGAGCCAACACCAGAGGCAGAATCTTCCAAAAATAGGTGGAACTACTAGCATACGCCAACGATATTGATATCATTTGTCAGACTCAACCTGATGTCATAACCATTTTGCTTGTATAGAGAAGAAAGCGGCAAAAATGGCTTTAGCTGTAAATGAGGGTAAGACCAAGTGTATGCTGTCAACAAGAAAGTACGACATCGACGAGGAAGTAAGTCCTTCTCAGCTCCGCTATTAACTGCGACAACGCCATCTCGTCAGAAATCAAACGAGAAATTGCTCTTGCGAAACCGATGTTTTTTTCGGAATAGGAATAGAATTTAGTTATAAACATCTCACTCGAACACAGAAAATTCTATAAATGACCCATTTCATCCCAGCCCTGCTCTGCAGCGTCGAAGCATAAACCGTATCAAATGCGGATAAAGAAATTCCTGGTCCGGTTCCGGTATGCGTTGACTACAGGGATGAAGAATCAACCAAAAACCTTTTGAGAATAACAGCAATATAGACTCCGCATTGGACGTATAATATGGCTAGCATATATATAGCTAATGGACACCAATATCCCGGCTCGCAGAGTTTTCAAATCCGTGACAGTCGTCGGACGTAGAGGAAAGCCCCACCTTAAGTGAGAAACCGAGATCAATCAACTTGAATATCGCGACATGAGACATTTAGCTAATAGCTATTGGTTGAGGTCCAGGTTAATTTCGAACTGCAGCGCCACTTAAGTAAGTAAGTATGTAGTCTCCTTACGAAAACCCCAAAAAATCAATCCACGATCATATTAATTTTGGTCATGTGCATATTTTTCCTGCGCATTCCCTTGCATCAATCCACCTACAACCACTATCAGTTAAGTTATTGCCTACAAATTGATGCCCAATTTAATTGCCTCACCACTCAGTATCTGTGTATCTTTTAATTAAATCTAATTGAAAACGAACTAAAAAAAACTTCGAAAACTAGGTACCATAAGAAAGCTGTGTAACTAGGTACCATAAGAAAGCTTTGTATTCCTACTCCCGAAAGCGTTCTCCGGCTAAAACGCGACACGAAAGCTCCCTCCCAACTTGTGCAGTCTCTGTAAACTGAACTTTGCTCTTTCAACGTCCGTCGTCGTTTCCGTCGTCCGTCGTTCATCCGTCTCGTCGGACAATACAATATTTCAGAGCAAAATAATTGCAGGGCCAGGCTTTACGTAACGCTACTTTGTGCTTATGCCTGTGTGCATGTTTGTTGCTTGTTTTCTCCCTCCCTCTTCTGTTTTTGCGCGTTATCTATCCGAATCCGACTATTACCAGCGCGTGTGTACGTTTGCAAGTGTGTTTTTGGTTAGTTTTCCTCGGTTTTCTCCAAATTTTCCCGACCAATTCCAGAGGTGAGTTAATTCGGTTATTACTTGCGTAGCTCCATCGTTAAGGGTTGTTGACGATGCTTAAACGGGGCACACAACTTTGAAGGACTCTGGTGTGGCTTTGCCTTTTCGAGGTTGCACCTGCCCGTACACTCTTTTCGGTTATTTTTGGTTCGATTTTCGGTCAGCGGAAGGTTATTTGTTTGATTTGGTTTTGTTGATGCTCTTTGCACCTCTTTCGGTGGAGTATAGAGGTATGCATCTGAACAAGTTGCTTATAGAGTTGGTGGCTCTTGCTCTCAGCGTGTCTATTGGCCTGCCAATTGTCACGTTGCGTGTTCGTGTAATTTTTGCTCATTTCAGTTAATTTTTTGTTGTATTTCTGGAGTCTTTTTTTTGTGTTTCACATTCGTCTTGGGCTTGGACGATTTATTGATTGAATCGGGTTTTTGTTTGTATAACGTAAAGGTTATGTGGGTCGAGCTTTTATGCATTTTTATGGGCTTTTATTATCCTTGTTGAAGCAAGAACTTAGGTATGTATGTTGAGTACCCATATAGGGATACTGTGTATATTTTTAAAAATGATGGTGTCATACATTTTTTATTTGTTAATGGTTTTTTTGGGTTCCTCTATAATCGCATCCTTTGAGGGTTTCTGGCTGAGTTGCTTTCTAGCCTCGTTGATTTCAATCGTTCAGTCGAAGCGCTCTGCCATCCGCGATCGGTTGACCCTTCAACGGAATGTTCGGTTTTCTTTTTCGTCTCTGACCTACCTGACGATTCGATTATATTCTTGCCTGGAGCATTGCTGTTCATTAGCTTAATCTGGACGAGTCTATTTAGTCGAAATTTTCATGACAGTGTTACACTTTCGCAAGAGATTGTGCAGTGGAAAAAACATAAATGTGCAGTCATATTCGTCATAGTAGTCAAACGCACGCCACTGCATTGAAAATGTCAGCATCCCAGCTTATGGTCCAGCACTAGGCGCCGTAAAGTTGTAACGAAATGTTGTTGTTTGATCATCCTACCTAAGTTCACCCTTATGACCTCCAACCACAGGCATCGTTGAAGGCCAGTCCGGGCAAAAGTGGGACGTTTTTCGAAAATGTGATGCTAGTCGTGCTCCGTCCTAAGCTCGTAGGAATGGGGGGGATCTTACTGCGAAATTAACGAACAGTTACTTTTTTGTTTCATGCCTCTCACGTGGTGGTAGTGAGAGTTTTTTTTTTGCTTTGGGAAGGAAGCCCGAAATTGTCTCTCCTAAATTCTTATGAACGGTTTGGCAAGCGTTGGGTATCCGTAGGGGGAGGACCAGATGTTGGTGTCTCTCCGTGTGAACCCTCCCCTATAGGGGTTCGGGAATAGTCGCGATACCCCACCTTGGTAGCTAACACACTCCAAATCGAGATTAGCTACCCCATACTTTATACTAACACTTACACTCCTACAATACTACATCACTACCGGGCTGGCTCCCGCAGCCTCATCACATCCAAAAAGAACTACTCTGGCACTTCATATTTATAGTGTTCTTATCTTACCCATGTGGGTTTGTATCCGTGTCGTTAATGGGGTCGTCGAGGCGACGGATTTACAGCGAAAAAAGGATGGTTGGTGGCAAAGGGTACCGGGAGGGATAGTTCATTGATTTATTTTGGGTTCAATTATTGAGGAAAAATCACTAATTTTTTATTCAAATATTTTGGTGTCCGGCAAACCATCTAATTTTACGGTTATTAAAAAAATCTTAACTGCTAACCGATATTTATTGCTTCAAACCTTGTACAGGGACTGCGGGTCCGGGGATGTGCACAATTCCTTTCCTTCTTTGTTGAATGTCGTAGATACTAAAAAAAAAGGGGGGAGGGGTAAAATTACATGGCACAGTAACACATTCTCTTTCCAAATATTTCGGTAGAGATACTTATACTTTTTGGGGCGTAGGGGAGAGAAGCTGCAGCAGTTTTCTTCTACCCAGGAACAGCTGCCCTGTTCGTCCGCTTCCTATTTTTTTTTTTGAGTTGAGAGTGGTCTACTTGGGCCTTTCGCTTATTTTTCACTTTCTTTTTTTAGTTATAGCTACCGCTGGGATCGCAAGTCCCGAACTACGTGACCGCTTGTCCGTTCAAGATTTTGTCCAGACCCCAAAATCCCGTAGGCAAAAGGGTACGGTAGAAAAACAGTTCACATCATTCGAACTCTTCTAACTACTACAGATTGTCTCCCCTCACATATAGTGGCACCGTAGTGCAATACCGTAATAAGGTTCACCGTATTGAGCGAATCGGTCATAATTTATCTTCGCTCTCCCTCATAGTCGAGTGCCCTTTCAGGTTCTGACACTAGTCAGTGCACCAACCCTACTTTTTCCCTCTTATTAGGTGCACGAACCACCACGTACGCAGTATGCAACTTGTTGGTTGCAACATTACAAGAGGCAACAATAGGGAAACAACAATTAGGTGGACACAAACCAAAAAAAAGAGGTTTCCCACAAAGTAGGATAAGGGCCTCAACAATCATGCATTTCTAATTAGCCCGGTTCATAGTTAACTGCCTCCAATTGCGCACTCCAAGTTGGTTGAGGTCGGTTTCTACTTGTGCGCGCCACTTAAGGCGAGGTCTTCCTCTACTTCGTCCGACATCTGACTGGGAATCGAAGACTCTGCGAGCCGGAGAAAAGGTGACCATTCGTTCTACATGTCCTAGCCATCTTAAACGTCCAATGCGGAGTTTTCTGACCAGGGGTATGTCGAATAATTTTTCTCTCGAATCGACCATGGATGTCTTCATCCGCTTTTGATACGGTCCATGCTTCAGCGCCGTAGAGCAGGACTGGGATGATCAGGGTCTTATAAAGGATCTCCTTACTACTAAATTGCCTTCTTAGCCCGAAGAAACAGCGGTTGGCAAGAGTAGTTCTTCGTTTGATTTCTGACGAGATGTTGTTGTCGGAGTTCATAGAGGAGCAGAGGTAGACAAAGTCCCGTACTACCTCAAAGTTATATCTGCCAATGGTGACGTTCTGTCCAATTCGTCGATGTTGTGTATCCTTTCGTGTTGACAGCATAAACTTAGTCTTACCCTCATTTACTGCTAAACCCGTTTTTGCCGCTTCCTTCTCTATACTAGCAAACGTGGCTATGACATCACGTTGAGTCCTACCAATGATGTCAATACGAACATCATTCCTGGACTGGCACCTCTCTTTATCCTCGATCCCACGGTTTTCTTGCTCTTTTTTCTTCTTTCTGAAAAACCGGTGTACTTCCCTTCTTCTTTGCCTATAGTGCTCAATGGCAGCTCTCGTCTTCACCTGCAGCTTAGCCTTGTAGTCCTCGTTCTTGGCTGGGAGCATCTGTCGGCATTCTTCATGAAACCAGGGGTTTCTTGCTGGTGGCCGCGAGAAACCTAGCACAACAGTTGCGGCTGATCTAATGGCTTGTTGGCATCGTTGCCATTGTTGTTCGACATTAGGTGCTGGTGTTATGGTGTTAATCGAGAGGCGCGAAGGCCTTGACTGTCTCTGGCGATTGCATTATTTCGACATTAAATTTACAATATTTCTGGTTTGTTGTGGCGTGGTGGATATCCGCATTCTTATCTTGGCTGCAACAAGTTAGTTATCCGAATCGATGTTAGCCCCCCGGAATGTTCGGACATCCGAAATGGTTGACTGTTTGTTGATCTGGTGACCGCCATGTCCCCTTATGGATATCGAGGTGAGGAAACCGTGTGCTGGCTAAGTCCGTTACCAGACGTGTTGTCGTGTAGGCTATATTTTCCGACAATACTGCTAAAGATGTCTTCTCTTCCTACCTTTGCGTTAAAATCTCCCAGCACGATTTTAACATCGTACTTTGGTAGTCGCTCATAGGTTTTGTGCTCGTAGAAGCAATCCTTAGTTGTATCATCTTTTTTCCTCCGTCGGAACTTAAGCGCACATAAGGCTTATGTTGGCGAATTTGGCCTTGATTCGGATTGTTACAATGCGTTCGCTAATGTCTTGGAAACAAAAGACTTCTTGCCTAAGTCTGGCACTTATAACAAATCAGTATCCGAATAGTCGCTGTTTCTGCTCACTATAACATGGTCCATAGAAGATGTCACATTTTTTCATCTTCTTTTTGCCCGGCCCATACCCATCATATTTCCTGGATGGCAGTAATGTCTGCCTTAGCAGTTTAGGGCTACCGCAAGTTGTTCGCCTGTTTAATGTTCTTACATTCCAGGTGTAATACGAACGTCGTTGTCCTCTTTGCATCTAGCAGGGTCGTCAACAATAATATCAGTCCTTTCCGAGGCTTTTGATTCCTTCGTATTAATGGGTTTTTCCATGGATGGGTAGTTAACCCAAAGCACAACCCCCAACCTGGAGGGGCAGTTCCAATTTATAAGATACCCCTAGGACGCGGGGCATCAGTATCCACTACGGATTGAGCGGTGCCGTTGACCTTTCGGTTCATCCGCCACCATCTCTGTTCAAGGGGCATGACTAACCCTTGATATTGCTAGAAAACTTGTTGTCTGAATATGTCGAAGCAGCTCATCTAGGTTCGCCTGGGACGGCAGACCGGGTATTCATTCCGCGTCATTCTGACCAGGGTGATTATAGTGTTGTTGTTTGACGTCTTGTTATCAACACTCGCACTTATCGTTTAGCAAGTCAAATCCGTTTGGATGAGACCAGTACCGGATGGTTACCAATTGGAGGTACAAAATAAGCACATTTGATGTGTAGTCAGAGTTGCAACCACTGGGCATTGCCAAGTTAAAGCCAATCAGAGTCTACCCTTGTTCTACAACACCCAACCATCATACAGGGTGGGTCATTGATTTTAAATCGATATAATTTTCAATACATGTTAAAAAAAAAACTTCAATGCAACGCCTTCAATTTTTTGTATCGAAGTATAGCTTAAGAAAATAGAATCCTACAATATGGTCCGCCCTGTTTATAAAGAGATGCATCTAATGGCCAATATAATGGCAACAAATTTCATTTAAAAAAATTCTCAGTTAATAAAAAATATCATTTTCTATCGTTTTCAGCTTCTTAAAATGATGACGCCATTTGACAGCGACAACGTAAGTCATAATTTTCTTAATAAAATCAGTAAATGTTTTTACCTTTCAAAAATGCTTTAGGAATCAAGACTTATAACCATAAATTTTCTCGTCTGGTTGTTGGTAATTTATAGTTCCGGATGTCTCTTAAAATTCTCAATTGAATAAAAAAGTAAGAAATGATTACTAAATTATGTATATCAAATCGCAGAATCAAACCATACGCAATCAGTTGATGTTTCAATATTTTATTTGAGGTAAGGTAATGTTTTATGGGTTGTTGACATTTCCTCAAAATAATAAGTAATTGATGAAGGAGGATTTGTATATGTTTGGTTAAGGTGGGGTTTACCGAGTGTTCAAAGAAGATAGTCTAGTCTGACCTTCAAATTTGTGTCTGCCAAGGATTCTTCTTTGGCTGTTGCTTATTCCAGGGCAGTGGCACATGTGTGACATTTTCTTCTACTTCAGGTTCAGTACATTTCCTGCATAAATAATGGCAGGATGCATGCCATTGAACTAGACTGCTTGCCCAACAAGCTGTGACTTGTTATCACTCTTACCGCTAATGAAAGTGTTGCACTGAGGGTTATAAAGTTGGAGAATTCATTCGCTCTTTCATTTTCTTTTGTTCTTTCATACAAACATTTGACATTTCACTTCAACAGCTGTGTACATTTAAATTTGTGAGTTTATAAACAACACAAATTAGAGGCAAAACGACTTCCACTCTGACAATCGCTTCCTTTCACAAAAGTCTATTATGGGCAACTTTATTTATTGACAGTACTGAAGATAACTTAACGTAGAATTTTGACATTAGCTTTCGATTGCTTCCGACTATTAAGGCTGAACTATAATAGTCGGAAGTAATCGCAAGCTAATGTCAAAATTATACGTTAAGTTTTCTTCAGTACTGTAAATGACTCAAGCTGACCATAATAGACTTTTGTGAATGAAAGCAATTGTCAGATCTGTTTTGACATTTGTGGACTAGGCAGATGTAGAATACAAGTGAACAAGCCATGGAGCGATACACTCCCCAAGAACGCGGAATAATCGTGTCTTTTTTTTTGCGTAACAATTCGTCTGTAGTGTTGGCGCAGCGCGAATTTCGTCGCCGATTCCCCGGCCGTCCGACACCGACTGCGCAAACACTGCGCCATTTGGCCACCAACCTTGAAGAATATGGGACCACACGAGACGTTGCCAAGAGTGGCCGGAACCAAAGCCCCCATTGTGCCGAGAATATCTCCGCTGTTGTCGAGGATGTCGAGCTGTCGCCGGAAACATCGACCAGACGCCGTGTCTCGCAATAAGCCATCAGCAGGTCGTCACTTAGGCGAATTTTGGTCAAAGACTTGCGCAAGTTTCCGTATACAAAGTACAGTCCATTTCCCATTTTTTTTTCTGCCGCAATTGGACGAATTTGGACTTGAGGAGATGTCGTTCCAAACTGCGCTACAAACTGCCATAGCCACAACCGATATTCTGAAGGGCCTAACAACATCGGATGACTTCTTTTGGCCCACCATTTGCAATCGTTGCTCGTTTGTAAGTCTTTCCATGATTAAATGGCAGAGTATACTGAAAACTTTTCACTTTGACAGATGACGTTTGGGCGCCATTACTAACCAGTGCTGCCAACCTGAAAAACGTACCTCTTAAATAATAACCCTTTACTTAGTCTTACCCTCATTTACTGCTAAACCCATTTTTTCCGCTTCCTTCTCTATACTAGCAAACGTGGCTATGACATCGCGTTGAGCCCTACCAATGATGTCAATACCGTCGGCGTGTGCTAGTAGTTGTACCGATTGTTGGGAAATTGTGCCTCTGGTGTTGGCTCGAAAGTTTTGCACAATCCTCTAAATTGAAGAAGTCACATTGCATCGCCTTGCATAAATCCTTTTTTGGTATCGAATGTGTCGGTGAGGTCGTTTTCGACCCTGATGGAGCAGCGCGGATTCTCAATCGTCATCCTACACAAACGTGCGAGTTTGGGCGGTATTCCAAAACTAGACATGGCTCTGTATAGTTCGCCTCTATAAATGCTGTCGTATGCGGCTTTGAAATCGATAAATAGGTGGTGGGTATCGATTTGGACTTTGTTTTTTCGAGGATCTGCCGAAGTGTGAAAATTTGATCGGTTGTGGACTTTGAGTTAGGAGAATGAAATGTAGTATATAGGATCCTTGTGCGTATTTTGTCCAAGCAAAGTTTTTAGCCCCGCCCACTTTTTGGGGCCGTTTACAGTAAAACAAAACCTTTTTCGGTCAAATTTTAAAATATTCGAAAAAAACTTTTGATGCAAATACTTTAATAAATTTAATGTGAACATTTCGGCCTTAGACCATTTAAACCAACGCCCATTTTTGGGGGCGTTTTTCTAGAAAAAAAAACATTTGTATGCACTACCCCATAGTAACGGGTGATTTTTTAGCTGGTTTGGTTGACGTGTGTTTAGTACCTTGTGTCACTGTCAAACAGCTTCAGTTTGGTTTGCAATTTAACCATGGATCGTCTTACAAATGAACAACGCTTGCAAATTATTGAATTTTACTATCAAAATTCGTGCTCGGTTCGAAATGTTCATCGCGCGCTGCTTCCATTTTATGATCGGCATTCTCGACCTTCTGAGCAGTCTATTCGGAAGATTGTGACCAAATTTCGCACCAAATTTACTTTGTTGGACATTAAACCACCAACACGTTTACGTACTGTGCGTAGTGAAGAAAATATTGCGGCCGTATCAGCTAGTGTGACAGAAGACCGCGAAATGTCGATTCGGCGCCGTTCCCAGCAGTTAGGCCTTTGTTACAGCACTACGTGGAAAATTTTGCGGAAGGATTTGGGCGTAAAGCCTTTTAAGATACAGCTGGTGCAAGAACTACAGCCAGCCGACCTACCACAACGCCGAATTTTTGGTGAATGGGCTCTTGGAAAGCTGGCCGAGGATCCGCTTTTTTATCGAAAAATTGTGTTCAGCGATGAGGCTCATTTTTGGTTGAATGGGTACGTAAATAAGCAAAATTGCCGCATTTGGAGTGAAGATCAGCCAGAAGCATTGCAACAGCTACCAATGCATCCCGAAAAAGCCACTGTTTGGTGCGGTTTATGGGCCGGTTTATGATGCGAATCGCAGCGTTACTGTCAATGGTGAACGCGATGATAACAAACTTTTTTTTGCCCGAAATGGAAGTTCTTGACTTGCATGATATGTGGTTTCAACAAGACGGTGCCACATGCCACACAGCACGCGAAACAATGGCGCAATTGCGAGTTTGGTGAACAGTTAATTTCACGTTTCGGGCCGGTCAATTGGCCGCCTAGATCGTGCGATTTGACACCATTAGATTATTTTTTGTGGGGGTATGTCAAGGCTAATGTCTATAGGGACAAGCCCGCTTCGATTGACGCACTGGAAGCCAACATCCATGCATTCATTCGTGAGATACCGGTCGATATGTGTGAAAGAGTATGCCAAAATTGGACTCAGCGGATGGGCTACCTGAGACGCAGCCGCGGTCAACATTTGCATGAAATTATCTTTAAACATTAAATTGCAAGGTTCAAATTTTTGTGTTTTTTTTTTAAAAAGTTCTAAACCTCTTAAAAAATCACCCGTTATATGCAGGAGGAACACGTTGGTTTTTGTCGAACCATAAAAGATTTTGATAAACTGTCTGAACAATATGTTGTGACAACGTCATTATCTATATTTTATCGCCATATATGCCATATTTCGGGGATATTTGTTTTAAGGATGGGATGGAATAGGGAATTCAACGATCCGCACAGCGGATTGTAGCCTTCTCATATGTTTTTCCATACGATTCTTTGTTCGTCAAGCAGGAGCAAGTAGGAATAGATCTGATAAAAACTTCATCTCCTTAAGTAAGTCAATGTTAGCCTTTTTCAACATAGGTAAGGAATTTTGCTCGTGATACCTACTCCAAAATTCAATTTAACGATTAAAATTACATAAAATACTTTACCAATTGCTTAAACCTATCAATCTATAAATCTTCACCAGAGAAAACAAAAACGGTGCTTTTTAAAATATTATTTTTCATTTCTTTTCGCAACATCATATAGCTATAAACAGTTTGCAGCAAGAAATGATGAATTCGCGTACAATATTTGGAATTAATGGATCCCATACCTTCGAAAAGCAGTTGTTGCAGAGTGTAAAAGCACCTTAAAAGGCCTTGGTATGTGTTAAAATTCTCAATTATCTGTCACAGAAAATGTTATTTTCGTGGTTAGATCAAATCGTTTTATTCTCCAAATTTACAACCCCATCCCATTCCCCATATTAAATTATAGTGCTGCGGCTTACATCTGTTGGAATCAATTTCAATAAGAAATTTACAAGTCACCTACAATACAATAGTGCGATATATATTCGCGTTGCGACGTTTTGATCGCTATCTATGTATAACAAATTTCTGGAATATCTCTTAAAGAATTTTTCAGTATAAACCGGCTTATCTTTTCGATAAGATAAATTTCGCTACATCTAGCAGAACAAATAGTATTATTCTGCTGACTTTTAACTATTTAGAAAGCAAGATGTTATTTTTCTACAATTCTATAAAACTATGGAATTGCTTGCTATTATTCTTTGAAAATTGTAAAACCCACCAAACTTTCGAAATAGCTTTATAAAAATAATAATAATAGAATTTATTTCATAGGACACTTCTAGAGCATTTATCTATTTTTTCTCCCTTTTCCCTTTTCTCTTCATTCCTTTTTTTCTTTCTCTTTTTTATTTTTTCATTTCTTAGCTAAGTCCTTTTCTAACTTTTACTATTTTGAATATTTAATTGTAAAGGGTGCCCCATAATTCACGCAAAATGTAATTGTGATAGAAAATACTGTTTTTTCATTAGAAAGCTTATTTTTTTATTCATTCATAGAGTATTGATGTATACAGATTGTATGGAATATCACATCATATAAATGGCCGCCACAGCTTTGCTGGCAAGAACGCACTATTTTATTGAAATTTTCTATGACCAAAAACAAAAATAAAAAATTGTTCAACAGGCTCGTTACTACTCAAGGTCTAGCTTTTTCACAACCATTCACATGCGCGTGTGTACTTCTTTCACAAGGGCGGGACCTCCTGTTTTACGCCGAATCCGAAGTTGAGATAAGCTATTCTTGACAATTGATACTACTCGGATGATTTGTCAAGTCATCACGAGAGTGGGGCAGTGAAAAATCATTTTGGTGTTGCTACGGCTGGGAATCAAACCCAGACCATCTGCGTGGCAGTTCATCGCGCCACTGAGACCCCATTTTCCATTACCGTTTCGTATAAATATACTTACTTACTTAAGTGGCGCTACAGTCCGAGATGAACCTGGGCCTCAACCAACATGCCTCTCCAATTAGCCCGGTCCTTAGCTAACTGCCTCCAGTTGCGCACTCCAAGTTGGTTGAGTTCGGTTTCTACTTGTGCGCGCCACTTAAGGCGAGGTTTCCTCTACTGCGTCCGACGTCTGGCTGGGAATCGAAGACTCTGCGAGCCGGAGTATTGGTGTCCATACGTTCTACATGTTCTAGCCATCTTAAACGTCCAATGCGGAGATTTTTGACCAGGGGCATGTGGCTGTACAGCTCGTATAGTTCTTGGTTGAATATTCGTCTCCATAGCCCGTCAACGCAAACGGGATCAAAGATTTTCCGAAGAATTTTTCTCTCGAATCGACCAAGGATTTCTTCATCCGCTTTTGATACGGTCCATGCTTCAGCGCCGTAGAGCAGGACTGGGATGATCAGGGTCTTATATAGGATCTCCTTAGTAATTCGAGTGAGGGCTTTACTACTAAATTGCCTTCTTAACCCGAAGAAACAGCGATTGGCAAGAGTAATTCTTCGTTTGATTTCTGACGAGATGTTGTTGTCAGAGTTAATAGCGGAGCCGAGGTAGACAGAGTCCCATACTACCTCAAAGTTATATCTGTCAATGGTGACGTTCTGTCCAATTCGTCGATGTTGTGTGTCCTTTCGTGTTGACAGCATATACTTAGTCTTACCCTCATTTACTGCTAAACCCATTTTTGCTGCTTCCTTCTCTATACTAGCAAACGTGGCTATGACATCACGTTGAGTCCTACCAATGATATCAATATCGTCGGCGTATGCTAGTAGTTGCACCGATTTTTGGAGAATTGTGCCTCTGGTGTTGGCTCGGGAGTTTTGCACATGACAGTGCATCGCCTTGCCTAAATCCTTTTTTGGTATCGAATGTGTCGGTGAGGTCGTTTCCGACCCTAATGGTGCAGCGAGAATTCTCCATCGTCATCCTACACAAACGTACGAGTTTGTACGTTATACCAAAACTAGACATGGCTCTGTATAGTTCGTCTCTATAAATGCTGTCGTATGCGGCTTTGAAATCGATAAATAGGTGGTGGGTATCGATTTGGACTTCTTGGGTTTTTTCCAGGATCTGCCGAAGTGTGAAAATAGGATAGGATAGGATAGGATCTTGTAAGCGATGTTGAGTAGACTTATACCTCTGTAGTTGGCGCAGTTCAAAGGGCCCTCCTTTTTTATGGATCGGGCAAACGATGCTGAGGTTCCATTCTTCAGGCATGCTTTCAACCGACCAGATTTGGCTTATGAGTTGGTGGATGTTGCTTACCAAGTCATCTCCGCCAGCTTTATAAAGCTCAGCGCGAAGGCCGTCATTTCCGGCGGCCTTATTAAGCTTGAGTTTAAATTTTTCACAGTATTTCTGTTCTTTTGTGGCGTGGTGGATATCCGCATCCTTACCTTGGCTACAACAAGGTAGTGGTCCTAGTCGATGTTAGCCCCTCGGAATGTTCGGACATCCAAAATACTGGATGCGTGCCTCTTGTCTATCGCAATGTGATCAATGTGGTTGACTGTTCGTTGATCTGGAGACCGCCATGTCCCCTTGTGGATATCGAGGTGAGGAAACCGTGTGCTGGCTATAGTGGCATTTCGTTCCGTAGCGAAGTCAATTTGCCTAAGTCCGTTACCAGACGTGTTGTCGTGTAGGCTATATTTTCCGACAGTACTGCTAATGATGTATTCTCTTCCTACCTTTGCGTTAAAATCTCCCAGCACGATTTTAACATCGTACTTTGGTAGTCGCTCATAGGTTTTGTCGAGGAGCTCGTAGAAGCAATCCTTAGTTATATCATCCTTTTCCTCCGTCGGAGCATGAGCGCATATAAGGCTTATGTTGGCGAATTTGGCCTTGATGCGGATTGTTACAATGCGTTCGCTAATGTCTTGAAAACATAAGACTTCTTGCCTAAGTCTGGCACCTATAACAAATCCGCATCCAAATAGTCGCTGTTTCTGCTCACTATAACACGGTCCATAGTAGATGTCACAGTTTTTCATCCTCTTTTTGCCCGGCTCATCCCATCGTGTTTCCTGGATGGCAGTTATGTCTGCTTTGTAGCAGTTTAGGGCTTACGCTAGTTGTTCGCCTGCACCTCTCCTGTTTAATGTTCTCACATTCCAGGTCCAGATACGAACGTCGTTGTCCCATTTTTCGTTTAGCATGGTCGTCAACAATAATATCAATCCTTTCCGAGGCTATTGGTTGCTTCGTAACATGGGTAGTTAACCCAAAGCACAACCCCCAACCTGGGGGGCCAGGCCCTTGTTTTGACCCTAGGACAGCGGGCCGGAAAAAATACGATGTCAGAAGCCCATTTCGGGATATGAATTCCTCCGCTGCCGCCTGAAGAGTGAGTGCCTTAGTGAGAGGACACTCCTCCCCCTCTCTCGTTTGCTGCCACCAACGACCTTCCACAGGGGCTTAATACCCCATCTCCAGTCGAGGTACTAGGCACCCACCAGTCACCAGCGTGGAGGTGAGAGTAGGAGTTGATAGTGAGAGGCTAGAGTGAGAACGCTTGTGTCCTCATATAATCGCATCACTATCCTTAAGCACCGGATATATATTTAAAAAAATAGGTTGGGACTTTAGTCCTGGGTATGAGGCTAGGTGCCAACTACTCGGAATAAAGTCTTTACATTCAAGAAGAAAAATTGATAGTGTAATGCTGATTAGAGACTTACTATGCTATCATATTAAATGTCCATCGCTTCTTGCTTGATTACCTATAAAATATGTTCCCGCTAGGTCTATGAGAGCTAGAGTATTCATTTCAAAGAACTCATATGACAAACTATGGTTTATTTCAATGAAGTAGGTACCTATCTACAAACATTGATTTTCTTAATATTAATCGTAATAAATTTAAAATTGAAATCTTGTATTTATTCACCTTTTAATTTGGCTCTTGGAGTGCTTATATCTGTTAGCTGTAATATTGCTTGTAGATTAAATAAATAAATAAAAAAATTTACAAAAATAAGTTTAATCTCTTCATATCATATAAAATCTCCAATCAATAAGTTTACTTTTTCTAGTTTGAACAAACAAAAGTATCTACCTACCTATACCCTCATATCCCAAACAAACTACGAATCAACTAATAAAATGCTGACAACGTAAATACTCCAAGAGATCTCAGCGAAATCAAGAGCAAACCTGACAGAGGAGCTCATTGTGATTGTTTACCTCAGTAGAAATCGAAATCCATTATTACGATAGACTGTAAATAGATACATATGCCTAGATACAGATTAAAGTCAGCCATTAGCATTTGTCCATTCAAATTTAAGAGCATTGTTCGTCTTTGTAATCGAAAATCGTCCAAACTTGAATCGGTATTTGCGTGCTTGTGCTAAAACTATGAACTCGTTGAGATAAACAAACATGAAACGCAGAGGAAGGATCCCAAAAATTTAAGTTCGTTGGAATGTGAGAATGACAAGATACAAAAATTATTCGGAAAGTAATTTACGTTTGTTCTGTTATTCCTTCATTTCCTCTTCTTTCGGTTCGTCTTTATCGAGGCATCTGACGCGTGAACTATGCTTGAACCTACGCTCGATCGCTCTTTCATTAAAAATCGATCAACTCTTAACCAATACTAAGGTGGTGGGTGAACTTACCAGCTTTAGAAGTAGTTGTGTTCGCGATTGTAGTTGTGAGAGAGAAAACATGCTTCGGATTTCGGAAGCTTTCTCTTTAGTAACGAATGGCAAATTGGCAAGTGGGCAGTGTTGCCGGAGAGAAATATTATAAGGGAGTACTGCAGCCAAAAAAGGGGAGTATTTTGAAAAAAAAAAAAAAATAGGAGTACAGACATATTTTAGTCTTTCAAGACACCAAATGTTTTTATACCTTGTCCCATAGGGGTATATTAGTTTTGACATTAAGTTCTAGTCGATCTAGCCATGCACTTACATACACTGAATTTTGAGCTTGAGTGTTGAAATTTAGTATATAGACTCTCTTTGCGACGAAGCAGAATAAACGTCTTTTCTGACCAAATCATATAAAAATTTACAAAAAAAAAAAAGTTACTGAGCAAGAAATTTAGACTATGTCATTATCTATATACAGGGTGGCGCACCAATTGTGCTACAATAAGAAATTCAAATAACTTTTTTTTTAATCGATGTATTTCATTTGTTTTTGTTTTATTGGTTAGAAAATTAAATTTTATTTTAAATAGTTAGTTGTTTTTAAAGATTATAGATCGCAAATGACCTCCACGCGCTCCCACGCGTATGCGGCACCTGATCAAAAAATTATTCATTGCGGCCTGAAGAGTTGAAGTTGGGATCGCCTCAATTATTGTCGTTATGGACTGCTTTAATTCAGTTAAATTTCTGGGCTTCGTTTTATACACCTCTTGCTTGACATAACCCCATAAAAAGAAGTCTGGTGCAGTCAGGTCAGGTGACCTTGGGGGCCAGCGAAGAGTGGAGTTCCTAGAAATTAATTTTTTTGCGAATTTTTTGTTTAGCTCCGCCATAACTGGTCTGGCTATATGTGCAGTTGCTCCATCTTGCTGAAACCAAACGCTGTTGAATGGTATACGTCTTCGGCGCAGTTCTGGGTAAAAAAACTCCTTCAACATCTTTAAATAACGGTCCCCATTGACAGTAACGGTTACACCGTTTTCTTCAAAGAAGTACGGCCCGACAATACACCTTGATGAAACTGCGCACCACACAGTGACTCGTTCTGGGTGCAGTTCCGTCTCATGGAGCATTTCTGGATTAGACTCTTTCCATATACATACGGCAATTTTGCTTGTTTACATTGCCGTTAAGATCAAAATGGGCCTCATCAGACATGAACAAACAATTGATCAATGTGTTGTCTTCTTCGGCCATTGATATCATTTTTTGGCAAAATTCCAGGCGAACAGGCAAATCCTGAGGGTTTAACTTGCTAGTAATTTGGACGGAAACAAGTTTAAATCGTCATGAAGTATCCGTTGCAATGACGCTCGGATTGGCCTGTATTGCAGATGCTACTGCTGCGATTGTATCCTGAACCCGAACATTGGCATCTCGATGGTACGGCCTTCGTGCGATGCTTCCAGATTCGGCAAACATGTTTACAAACCTCATAATGGTCCATCTATTCGGGGGATTACCGCCAAACTCCCGCCTAAATTCCCTTTGGACGGAAATGACGGACTGCAAAGCATGGTACCGTTGCACTATCCAAATTCTTTTCTCCGTATCCCAAGCATCCATTTTTATAAATCTAAATAGTAACCTACAAAATAAAAAAAAAATAAGCCGATTACTCACACAGAAAAAAAGTTATTACGTTTTATTTTTGTAGCACGATTCGTGCGCCACCCTGTATCTCGCATTATATAGTTTTTAACCACTTTTTGTCGACGTTTTATTAAAAAATAAGATTTTCGCCAAAAAAAAAAACATTTAGTCGCCATATATCATTTTGATTCAATATACGGGGGCGTTTTCCTAAAAAGCGTATGCCATAGAAAAACTTATTTTTTTGTCGAATAATAAAAGATTTGTATAAAGGATGGTTGAACTCCTTAAAATAAATGACCCCAAAAAGTGGGCATGTCTAAAACTGAATGGAGATGAAATATAGAAAATGTCACATCTGGGTAATAAAGGTTTCTATGGGATCGTTTTTGAAAATATTTTGTTTTACGAAAACGCCCCCAAATATTGGGCGTGGGTTAAGATGATGTATAGACGAAATGTTCATAGAATATTAAATATAATATTTTCATCAAATTTTTTTTCAAACTTAAATTGTACCTAAAATTGTTGTTTACTAAAAACGACCGAAATAGGGGCCTGGCTAAAAACTTTACTTATACGAAGTAGAGGTATTGAGATTTTCTAAATATGTTTTACAAACTTTTTTTCAAAGTTCTTTAACGTTTGGACAAAAACAACGTTTTACTAAAAAGGGTGCGTGATTTTTAAGGACTAAAAATCGGTGACGTACAGACGGACAGACAGACATGGCTAATTTGATTCAACTAGCGATTCTGAATCGACCCATTCACCTTAAGGTAAAACGAAAATGATCAATATAGATAGACTCTTAAGTATTTATTGCGAAAGCATGTGTAAAAAAACAGAGCGTTATGTTTTTGAAACGAGACGGCAGTTGAACGATGTAAAAGATTTGGATTAGAAACAAAAAGGGATCACAAGTGAATTTGGGTTTTATTAACTAAAACAAATTAATATCGGTCGACAATTCTTTCTCTATGTTACAAACTATGTATCAAAATAATTATACCGGATATACTATAAATACACAAAAAAATCCCTTTTTGACTACAGTTTGGAATTTTAAGTGAATTAAATTTATTTAGGTTGACATTCACCTTACTGCAAGTGTATGCTATTTTAGGTCTCTCACAAATGGGAGTACGAATGTGAAAGGAGGAGTACGGGAGTACGAAGTTCTTGAAAGTAGTACAAAACTCCTATGGGAGTACTTTCGGCAACACTGCAAGTGGGCAATATTTCAGTTTTGAATAAATGTTGCCATCGTCGTGTTCTTTTTATAATATAGTCCATTTGAAAACTATATCCTATCATTGTATTGGATATTGTTTTTGATATCAAGGCCTTGGTATTCAGTGCTGAGTTAACTAACGCCGGAAAAATTTAATCCAGAGTTAACTCAGGAATCAGTTTTTCAGTGCATGATTAAGTTTGATTTTTGGTATTTGATTGGGTAGCACCAAAGATTATGAATTTTTTGTTTAACGTTTATTTATTCACAATTTCTTTAATACTAATTAATAACCTAAATAAACTTAAAGAATAGACATTTTTTTACTTTTGACAAAGTAAAAGACTATTATGGTTCGCATTACAAGATATAGGTATAATCTGTTTGTTTAATTCAATTTTTATATTTTTGTGAATTTTTGTATTATTGTTATGTACTATATATATATATTTTTTTTTTTTGAAAATAGGAAAATGTCAGTCAAAACCTATTAGACTCATTACGAGTATTAGACTTATTACGACTCTAGCATACAATTTCGCAAAGTATTTTTTAAACTACATTTACTAACATGTAGTTCAACTTACTTACTTAAGTGGCGCTACAGACCGGAATGAACCTGGGCCTCAACCAACATGCCTCTCCAATTAGCCCGGTCCTTAGCTAACTGCCTCCAGTTGCGCACTCCAAGTTGGTTGAGGTCGGTTTCCACTTGTGCGCGCCACTTAAGGCGAGGTCTTACTCTACTGCGTCCAACATCTGACTGGAAATCGAAGACTGCGATCCGGTGTATTGCTGTCCATTCGTTCTACATGTCCTAGCCATCTTAAACGTCCAATGCGGAGTTTTTTGACCAGGGGCATGTCGCTGTACAGCTCGTATAGTTCTTGGTTGAATCTTCGTCTCCATAGCCCCTCAAGGCACACGGTATGGAGAATTTTCGAAGAATTTTCCTCACGAATCTACCAAGGATTTCTTCATCCGCTTTTGATACGGTCCATGCTTCAGCGCCGTAGAGCAGGACTGGGATGATCAGGGTCTTATATAGGATCTCCTTAGTAGTTCGAGTGAGGGCTTTACTACTAATTTGCCTTCTTAGCCCGAAGAAACAGCGGTTGGCAAGAGTAATTCTTCGTTTAATTTCTGACGAGATGTTGTTGTCAGAGCTAATAGCGGAGCCGAGGTAGACAAAGTCCCGTACTACCTTAAAGTCATATCTGTCAATGGTGACGTTCAGTCCAATTCGTCGATGTTGTGAGTCCTTTCGTGATGACAGCATATACTTAGTCTTACCCTCATTTACTGCTAAACCCATTTTTGCCGCTTCCTTCTCTATACAAGCAAACGTGGCTATGACATCACGTTGAGTCCTACCAATGATGTCAATATCGTCAGCGTATGCTAGTATTTGCACCGACTTTTGGAAAAATTGTGCCTCTGGTGTTGGCTTTGGAGTTTTGCACAATCCTCTCAAGAATCAGATTAAAGAAGTCACATGACAGCGCATCGCCTTACCTAAATCCTTTTTTGGTATCGAATGTGTCGGTGAGGTCGTTTCCGACGCTGATGGAGCAGCGAGAATTCTCTATCGTCATCCTACACAAACGGACGAGTTTGGGCGGTATACCAAAACTAGACATGGCTCTGTACAGTTCGTCTCTATAAATGCTGTCATATGCGGCTTTGAAATCGATGAATAGGTGGTGGGTATTGATTTGGACTTCTTGAGTTTTTTCCAGGATCTGCCGAAGTGTGAAAATTTGATCGGTTGTGGACTTTCCTGGCCTAAAATCACACTGATAAGGGCCAATCAGGTTGTTGGTAAACGGTTTCAGGCGTTCACATATTACGGCAGATAGGATCTTGTAGGCGATGTTGAGGAGACTTATGCCTCTGTAGTTGGCGCAGTTCAGAGGGTCTCCTCTTTTGTGGATCGTTCAACTACATCGTTATTTTTATTGTATACCCTACTCATACGACTAATGGCCTCATGCATACCATAGTTCTGTTTATGATTAGGTATATGTAATATATTTAATCTACGCAGGTTGTAGGCACCTCCCCGGGTATTAAAACCAATGGCACTTAAAAGATCAGGAGCATCAATTTGTCCTGATAATAATTGGTGTAAGAAAACCATGTCATTGTTTAGTCTACATTGAGACAAGGGCAATAGTTGCAGCAGTTCAATTCGACACCTATACGGAGGCAAATTGTGTAGATCATCCCATGGAAGTCCTCTCAAAGCAAATCCTTTGAATTTACGTTGGACTGATTCAATTCTATTCGAATTCTGAGGCATACTCCAAGTGAGGGCGAACTAGACAATTATAGAGTGAAAAAGTGACATATGGGTCATTAAACTCTTTTGACTACCTTTTTATAAATCCTAATATAGAGTTGGATTTATTGACGATAACGTTAATGTGTTTATTAAACTCCATTTTGAGATCAAAATAAACACCAAGATCTTTAAAACTGTCTACACGACAGAGAGTGTGCCCGGATAGATGACAAATGACACATGCTGGCACTTTGTAGGGTTCAGATTAAAACCGTTTTTAAGACACCATATGGTAAAACTATTTGAATCGGTTTGTAGTGAAAGCGAATCGTTTAAATCTCCTACACATTTGAATATTTTCATATCATCAGCATATATCAATATTTTGCTATCTCGAATACAGGCTTTTACATCGTAAATTGGAAGTATAAATAAAATTGGCCCCGAATGACTTCCTTGAGGTACTCCAGATTGAGCAACAAAAGGGTTGGACTTGGAACCTCTAAATTTTTCTTGGTATGTTCTCAATGAGAGATATGATTTAACCCAATTTATGAAACCTGGAGGGAATCGATACGCCTTAAGTTAAAAAATTATGGTGTGATGTGATAACTGGTCAAATGCTTTGGAGAAGTCAGTGTATATACAATCGACTTCTTTTTTATTTTCCATACTATTGGAACAATGATGCATACAAGTTAATAGATTTGTTGCAGTGGATCGATGTTTAACAAAGCCATGCTGTTCTTCACAGATAATGTTTCGACACAGGAATACCAATTTATCACAAATAATATGTTCAAATAACTTAGGAATGCAAGATAGTTTTGAGATAGGTCTATAATTAGAGATATCTCCTCGTTCGCCTTTTTTAAAAACAGGTGTTATATATGCACTTTTCCATTGGGTTGCGAATACTCCTGTGGCAAGGGAGCTTTTAAACATATACTTAAGGTATGGCTAAAGAGCATCTTTGCATTGCTTTACGACTAACCTAAGTATCGGCTTCAGTCCAGTCTAGCCACCAGTATCGGTCTCTTTTTAACCTGTTAGTGTTACTTTTATCGCGTTTAGGTATGCTAATGCAGTATCTAATTTGATCAGTATTCCTGTCCCCCGACTCAAAAGGCTCGTAAAGGATCCTTTTATCTGTTGCTCTCCTTGCAGCATGGTATATTATTGGAACGTTCGTTGAATTCGATAGGTAGCCATATGCATCCAGAAACAGAAATGTTGTTGATGGTTAATGCGATGAACTGCCGCGCAGGAGGTCTGGGTTCTATTCCCAGCCGTAGCAACACCTTAATGATTTTTCACTGGCCCTCCTCTCGTGATGATCTGACAAATCATCCGAGTAGTATCAATTGTCAAGAATAGCTTATCTCAACTTAGCCGTTCGGAGTCGGCATAAAACAGGAGGTCCCGCCATCGTGCAAGAAGTACACACGCACACATGAATGGTTGTGAGAAAGCTAGGCCTGGGTACTAACGAGCATGTTGCCCCAAAATTTGTATTTTGGTCCTCGACTCGATCCGAAGACCATTTGAACTCGTTATTTTGAGATTTCTCTAGTTACGTCTCAAATCTGAATTACCGCGTCTTATTGGGGTGCGGAACAGTATGGTTTCTCATTTCGTATAGTTTTTTTAAAGCTTCCATCCGGAGCAGAAACCTTGGAACCTATCAAACTTGCTTTGAAGTCAGATTTGAATGTCTTCAATTTTTGAGCCGCTTGCATACAGTGTATAGAATTCATAATCTTTGGTAGCACTAATGTTTTATCGATACTGTTGTCAAAAAGTTATCGAAATGTATAGAATCTGCAACAGCTCAGTTATCCGCTGTGTGGTTTCTTTTTCCTTAAACAAATGAAAATTATTTTATCAAGATCTTACATTTTTTTTTTCTTCTTAAAACAATCAAATTGAGTCGCTGAGTATAGACGTATTTAGGTTCAAAAATTTAAAAAAAAAGTCCAACCAAGTGGAATTGAAAATTATTATTTGTTTGGTATTTTATCATGTTTGGTGAGTTTTACCCAGGGTTAACTCACCAAACTTTTTAGATTAACACGAAGTTAACTCTGGATTTAAATTGGATGAAAAACTACTTTCTTAAGTTAACTCGTGTTTAATCCCGAAACTAGGATGATCTCACACTGAAAAACCGGGCCTATGTTTACTACAGAGAATCGAAGTCTAATTCGAGTAAGCCATGAGTGTACGTCCGTCTGTGTATTACCAATTTTTCTGGCCTTAAATATTCAGCAGTTTGATGAAATTCGTTACATGATATCTCTGTTCGATGGACAAGTTTAAAAATATTTAAAATCCACCCACTGCTAAGTTTACTTTTTAGAAAAACGCTGGCATTGGCCAAAGCGTAAGATAATTTGAAAAATTGTCTGAAAAGTTGAATATTACCCCAGTCTTCACCTGCAGCCTTCCCTTGTAGGTCTTCCTGAATTATGGTTGCGACTATACATTCTTTGAGAACCTAGAGGCGTTTCGCTTTGAGCTGCGAGAAACCTAGCAAATTAGGTTTCTATGGGTAGACGGACAAAACTGGACAGAACAAATCAGACGAGAAAAAAAACTGATAGAAAACCCTGACGGAATATTCCAGACAATCCAAACCGGAGGGAATGGACGAGAAAAAACCGGATGGAAATAACTTTACTTGTCTACCCGGGATTCATATTCAGGAGTATTAATAGCAACATTTATATTGTTTAGTGTATCTTTATTAGTATTAGTGTATCTATATCTTTTAGAGAGCTCTTACTCCCAACCTTATTAATGTCAAATATATTTTGCCAACGAGTAGGTTTTCTTTTTTATATTGCATTGTTCTAGTCCGATTATCGTGTATATCATACTTTTGAGTGAATCGCTGCCGGGGTATGAAGTTTGAATTGTAATGACAGGTAACTTCATGCCACCAGTTAGAACACACCAGTTAAAAAGTTGCGCAGAAACTCACAAAACTAACACGCGTCAATATAAACCCCGTGTTTAGTGGCCCTTCAGTCCCGAATGAACCTGGCCCTCAACCAATATGACTCTATAATTAGCCCGGTTCATAATTACTGCCTCCAATTGCGCACTTCAAGTTGGTTGAGAACGTTTTCTACATGTGGGCGCCACTTTATCCGAGATTTTCCTCCACTGCCTGAAGAATTGAATCTGCGAGCCAAAGTATTGGTAGGTTTTTGACCAGGTCTATGTTGCTGTACAGCACGTACAACTCTTGCTTGAATCAATAGCGAAGAATTTTTCGCTCAAACTACCAAGGACTTCTTTATCCGTTTGTGATAGTGTCCATGTCCAATTGTGCCGATAGACTGGGCTGACCAAGGTCTTGTATTTATGTATATGATCACCTTAGTAGATCGCGTGTGGCCTTTACTACTAACGGCCCTATTACCGTTCGCGAGTCGAACTAAATATTGCGCGAATGTCACTATTTGGTATTACTGTTTGCGAGTCGAGCAAATGTACTTCGCCTTTAATGTCAATAACCAGGCGAATGTAAATGCTTGGTTATTATAGTCTTCGAGTCGAACAGATCTTATTCGCCTATAGTGTCAAAATATTGCGAATGAAAATAATCGGTGACTGTGAGCGAACAAATAATTTGAATTTAGAGTTGCGAACGGTATAATTAGATTAACGACAATCAGAGGAAAGAAAAATGAGTGAATTAACTAAAAAAATGTAAGTAAACTTATAACTTATAAACTGTGTCTATATAAGACAGTATTAATTATAGAATGAAGAGGACTAACAGCAATCAATTCCAAAAGCTGGTGGAGCTGATGGTGCAAAATCCTGACGTTGTCAAGGGGTTGAGGAAATTTGGATCAACCAACAAGAGCAATAAAGAGTTGTGGGATCTGTTTGGAGTGGAGCTGAATACTCTTGGGCCACCTATTCGCGAAGGAAAGGAATGGCAAAAGGTACATATATTCGTATTTTTTTCTTATTAGTTACTTCTTGAGATGTTTGTATTGTATCTATTTTGGTTTTTTTTTGCATTTAAGGTTTGGTTGGACTACCAACAAAAATTAAAAAACAAGATTGCCAACAACAAAAAAGAGGTAATAAGCACGGGAGGCGGACCCTATTCTCAACTGCCTTAGCCTTCAAAGAGCGGTAAATCCAGATGGAGAGGTATTTGGTCCAAGTGGAAGTGGCATACGTTCTCAACCCAATGATGATGATTATGGAGTTGAAGAAACATCAGATTTGGAAGAAGATGTTCCAAGAAATACCCCAAACACTCCAAAACGTTCCTCCAGAATTTCCAAAATCAATGAGAGGGAAAAATAAAGGCTGAATTTATTGCAAAGTCAAACAAGTAATCAAATGCAGTTACTTCAGGCTACAAAAAAAAACATTGAAAAAGATTCCAAATAAATGAATCGTGTGAAGATCCCGGATGTCTTCCATCCACGTATCGTATAACCATTTTGTGATCACAAGCCTAAAATACTAACGATTAATGATATTCAAAACATGGTTGCTATTGTTGACTTACAATAATAGCATTTAAGCTATAAAAACCTTTTCTATTTAAATACTGATGCTTTAACCGGACTGGGGAAACAATTCCAATGTGAGTTCCGTCCACACATCCAACCACACCAGGAAATCCAGCTTTAGTAAAAAAATAATTTCTTGCTTGTTGCTTTTCGTCTTCGGTCATTTCTGTTCTTATCCATTCACTACATATCACAGATTCGAAAATATTCAGTACTTCAGTTAAAACCACAGAAACAGTTGGTTGCGCGTGGCCCGGATCAAAATCATTTCCTACGCTCCTTTGGTAACTTCCATCAACAAAAAAGCGCAGCGCACAGGCCAACTTGATTATAGGAGGAATTGCAGACGTACACTTGGATGAAAATATGTTTAACACATATGCGAATGATTCTTTGCTCAGTCTAAAGTTTGAGACAAATCTAAAAGTATTGAAGAAGTTTATTTGGTAAAGAAACTGGTAATTTGTATGAGCCTACATGTGGTTTGGAAGTTCTAGGGGATTGGAACTGTCTCGGATGCTCCGCCTTAGTCTGTACATGTTCGTGTCCAAAGCGAGGACATTATCTTCCTCGAAAAATAAATCTATATTGCTGATCATTTTTGTTATTTAAAATAAATACTTCGTACTATGAAGGTTTCGATCTGTCATTTCAGGATTTTTGTTTGTTTTTTATTGGTAGCATTGATTTCAAGGCGAACGAATAACTTCGCCAACTATAATACTGCCAGTCGACAAATTCGCAAAGTTCTTCGACTCGCGCGAATCGTTTGACTCGCGAACGGTAATAGGGCCGTAAATTGCCTTCTTAGCCCGAAGAAACAGCGGTAACATCGCAATTAGATGCTGGTGGTATAGTAACTGAGAGGTGCCCAGAATGCGTATCTGTAGCTGATGCTTGTAGCTGAGTAAAAAGTTAAAAACAAGACAACCCGTAAGCGCCTACACAATGTGTATTTTCGTGAATCTGTAGCTTGAAGTTGAATAGAGGGCAACTTCATGCAAGAAATGTATATCTCTCTTTCGACAGCGATGCAAGATACAACCTACAGATATGCTTTCTGGGAAGGCCTTAAGTGATACAAGTTTTGCAAAGTACTGGGTGGTCTCTTGCGATTGCAGCCTTTCGAAATAAATTTTTTTCACAGCGTGCCTCTTTTCTATCGCAAAGTGGTCCGTTTGTTGATCCTGGAGTACGCCATGTCCCTTTATGGATATCGAGGTGAGGGAACCGTGTGCTGGATATAGTGTTATTTTGTTCTGCAGCGAAGTCAATTAGCCTAATTACGTGTTGCCAGACTTGGTGTCGTGTAGACTGTTTCGACAGTAGCTACTGCTAAAGATGTGTTCCTTTCATATATTTGCGTTTAAATCTCCCACCACGATTTTAACATCGTACTCCGGTAGTCACTCATAAGTTTTGTCTTGGACTCTTACTTACTTACTTAAGTGGCGCTACAGTCCGGAATGAACCTGGGCCTCAACCACCATGCCTCTCCAATTAGCCCGGTCCTTAGCTAACTGCCTCCAGTTGCGCACTCCAAGTTGGCTGAGGTCGGTTTCCACTTGTGCGCGCCACTTAAGGCGAGGTCTTCCTTTACTGCGTCCGACGTCTGGCTGGGAATCGAAGACTCTGCGAGCCGGAGTATTGGTGTCCATTCGTTCTACATGTCCTAGCCATCTTAAACGTCCAATGCGGAGTTTTTTGACTAGGGGTATGTCGCTGTACAGCTCGTATAGTTCTTGGTTGAATCTTCGTCTCCATAGCCCATCAACGCAAACGGGACCGAAGATTTTTCGAAGAATTTTCCTTTCGAATCTACCAAGGATTTTTTCATCCGCTTTTGATACGGTCCATGCTTCACCGCCGTAGAGCAGGACTGGGATGATCAGGGTCTTATATAGGATCTCCTTAGTAGTTCGAGTGAGGGCTTTACTACTAAATTGCCTTCTTAGCCCGAAGAAACAGCGGTTGGCAAGAGTAATTCTTCGTTTAATTTCTGACGAGATGTTGTTGTCAAAGCTAATAGCGGAGCCGAGGTAGACAAAGTCACGTACTACCTCAAAGTTATATCTGTCAATGGTGACATTCTGTCCAATTCGTCGATGTTGTGAGTCCTTTCGTGATGACAGCATATACTTAGTCTTACCCTCTTCTCTATACTAGCAAACGTGGCTATGACATCACGTTGAGTCCTACCAATGATGTCAATATCGTCGGCGTATGCTAGTAGTTGCACCGACTTTTGGAAAATTGTGCCTCTGGTGTTGGCTTTGGAGTTTTGCACAATTCCCTCAAGAATCAGATTAAAGAAGTCACATGACAGCGCATCGCCTTGCCTAAATCCTTTTTTGGTATCGAATGTGTCGGTGAGGTCGTTTCCGACCCTGATGGAGCAGCGAGAATTCTCTATCGTCATCCTACACAAACGGACGAGTTTGGGCGGTATACCAAAACTAGACATGGCTCTGTACAGTTCGTCTCTATAAATGCTGTCATATGCGGCTTTGAAATCGATGAATAGGTGGTGGGTAACGATTTGGACTTCTTGAGTTTTTTCCAGGATCTGCCGAAGTGTGAAATTTTGATCGGTTGTGGACTTTCCTGGCCTAAAACCACACTGATAAGGGCCAATCAGGTTGTTGGTAAACGGTTTCAGGCGTTCACATATTACGGCAGATAGGATCTTGTAGGCGATGTTGAGGAGACTTATGCCTCTGTAGTTGGCGCAGTTCAGAGGGTCTCCTTTTTTGTGGATCTCCTTTTTTGTGGATCATCCGACCAGATTTGGCTTATGAGTTGGTGGATGTTACTTACCAAGTCATCTCCGCCGGCCTTATAGAGCTCAGCGGGAAGGCCGTCATTTCCGGTGGCCTTATTAAGCTTGAGTTTAGATATAGCTATCCGTGTTGTCGTGTAGGCTATGTTTTCCGACAATACTTCTAAAGATGTCTTCTCTTCCTACCTTTGCGTTAAAATCTCCCAGCACGATTTTAACATCGTACTTTGGTAGTCGCTCATAGGTTTTGTCGAGGAGCTCGTAGAAGCAATCCAATCCTTATCATCCTTTTCCTCCGTCGGAGCATGAGCGCATATAAGGTTTTTGTTGGCGAATTTGGCCTTGATGCGGATTGTTACAATGCGTTCGCTAATGTCTTGAAAACATAAGACTTCTTGCCTAGGTCTGGCACCTATAACAAATCCGCATCCAAATAGTCGCTGTTTCTGCTCACTATAACACGGTCCATAGTAGATGTCACAGTTTTTCATCCTCTTTTTGCCCGGCCCATCCCATCGTATTTCCTGGATGGCAGTAATGTCTGCTTTGTAGCAGTTAAGGGCTTCCGCTAGTTGTTCGCCTGCACCTCTCCTGTTTAATGTTCTCACATTCCAGGTGCAGATACGAACGTCGTTGTCCTTTTTTCGTTTAGCATGGTCGTCAACAATAATATCAGTCCTTTCCGAGGCTATTGGTTGCTTCGTAACAATATTTTTTTCCGTGGATGGGTAGTTAACCCAAAGCACAACCCCCAACCTGGAGGGCCAGGGCCTTGTTTTGACCCTAGGACAGCGGGCCGGAAAAAATACCGATGTCAGTAGCCCATTTTTGGGGTATGAGCGCTGCCGTTGACCCATTGAGGGCTCCTCCGCCACCAACTCTTTTCCAATACACTGGCTCAGTTTTGGAAATCCCTATATACCTGGTGTTCAAATATGTCGAAGCAGCTCATATAGGGATTTCACTACCAGTTTGATCAAACTGGAGCTGTAGGCGCCACCGTTGACTCCATCTAGGGAATTCCTCCGCTGCCGCCTGAAGAGTGAGTGCCTTAGTGAGAGGACACTCCTCCCCCCTCTCTCGTTTGCTGCCACCAACGACCTTCCACAGGGGTTCAATACCCCATCTCCAGTCGAGGTACTAGGCACCCACCAGTCACCAGCGTGGAGGTGAGAGTAGGAGTTGATAGTGAGAGGCTAGAATGAGAACGCTTGTGTCCTCATATAATCGCATCACTATCCTTAAGCACCGGAAAAACTTCTTCTTTCAAGTCTGCAACTCACCAAATAAATGCTGGTGTCCCTCAAGGGTCAGTTTTGTCTCCGACTCTCTTTCTCATTTTTATAAATGATCTCCTGTCTGCAAAGTCTAATCCAATTCATTCCTTCGCTGACGACAGTAAGCTCAGCTTCTCATATACGTTTTCAGGTCCTCGTCCCTCATCTTCGAACGTGGACTTAAAACGTCAAAATATGTTAAGCTCATTGAATCCCAACGTTGACAGCATTATCAAAAAGGGTAAATAGAACAGAGTGGAATTCAATGCTTCCCAAACACAATGCTGTCTTCTGCCATTATCCATGTCTACAGCCATTATCCATGAATGGCACTTACGTGGAAGAAACCGAACAGCTTTCCATGCTAGGTATGTGTGTTAGTAACGACTAACGTTGGAACGACCACATATTCGAAGTCGCTAAAAACGCAGCGAAATGTCTACATTACATCTTAATCGATGTAAGAAATATTTTACCATCTCTGATCTGGCCACAATATATAAAGCGTTTCTATGCCCTAAACTTGAATTCAACGCCCACGTCTGGTCAGGTGCACTAAAATCAACATTGCACCTACTAGATAGAATTCAAACGCATGCGAAAAAGCTTATATGAGACATAAGAATAGCGAACTCCTTAGTTTCGCTGAAACATCGTCGAAAAATCGCCTGCCTTACCTTATTCCTCTTATTCAACAATTCAGCCGCAATACTGGTTACGCTATGAATGCAAATCAGTTTACCCTCAAGCCTATCTTCGGGCGAAGGCAGAAATACAGAGATTCGTACATAAACCGAACAACACGAATGTGGAATGATCTACCAAACTCTGTTTTTCCTTTCCATTACAACTTACAGATATTTAAAACCAATGTGCATCGGTACCTCCTTCCTTCTTATCCCGAATTTCCTTAAATCCCGCACTGTGTTAAAACATATAAAGGGTATTCATAACCTCTTGAGTGCGCGCAAATTTTAAACAAAATTGCATGTGATACGGTCTTGTTGAAACCACATGTTGGTCACATCCATATCTTGTAATGCAGGCACTAAAAACTGGGTTGTCATGTCACGATAACGAACACCATTAACTGTTACTGCCTGACCAGCAACATTTTCGAAAAATAATGGTCAGATAATGCCTCCAGCTCAAAATCCAAACAGTCACGCTTTGTGGATGCATTTGTTTCTCAACAATTACTCGTGGGTTTTCTGAACCCTAAATGCGGATATTTTGACGATTAACGAACCCATCAAGATGAAAATGAACTTCATCACTGAAGATGATTTTGTTCGAAAAATCAGCATACACTTGCTGTTGTTCCAAAATCAATTCAACGAACTCTATTCGCGCTACGTGGTCAATAGTCTTCAATTCTTGAGTCAATTGAACTTGTAAGCATGAAGTTTCAAGTCTTTCGTTAGAATTCGCTGTAGGGAGCTTTTCGAAATGTCAAATTCTTGATTGCGGTGACGAATTTATAATCCTCGACTGTCAGCAATACTCTCACGAACTGCCTCGATGTTTTCTGTTGAACAACTTGTAACAGGACATCCAGAGAGTGATAAGATCACTCGATCCAGTCTCCCTGAATTTTTCAATTGAAGCGCTTAGGTGAAGAATGACATTTTCTGGAAATTAAACTTTTTTACCACAATGAAGGGGTTATATGGCATCTTAAGTTTTCGTGTGTAATCCACGTATCTCTAAGTGCTATAATTTCCTTTTTAGCTCTATAGCTAAATATGGTGCCTACATATGGTGGCATTTACCACCATATGTAGGTGGTAAATGCCATACAATTTTGAAACTTTAAGCTCAAGTATCTCGAATCTATGCAAATGTCACTTAACTCCTTCTTCATCTAAGGGCTTCAGTTATTCTGTTCATATATGATTATTTTAAATCACTATGACGGCCATATTTTGTACGAAAATTGCGGACTGTAGCTGACAAACAAATTTTTAAAATATTGGTCAACAATGAAAATGCGTTGTTCTTGCGAATAGCGCTCAATTTCTACTAGCCCCGAACTGTCAGCTGTCACATTGTACTATGACGCAAAATTAAAATATTAAGTTATGGGACACCCTGTACACGAATGCACACAGAAAAATACAAATCTTGTATGGTCATATTTTTTGCGACCACATAATTCTATTGCTGCCACTGAAAATCGCTTGTGCTCGCCTAGTCCTTCGGTGAAATATTTAAAAAATCATGGTGACACATAACGCGATTACCAACATCCCGATTACACTTCAATAATTTCTCCACAACGGCATCACCATGCCATTGTATAATCTTCCTCCCTCTTCTAAAACCACAACCACGCCGTCACCACGCCATCGCTCTTCAAAAGCGTCCCCTACAAAGAGAACACATTCCACTCCACAGAGCAGAGCTCTCTTTGTATAATTTCTCTGTCCAAGAAAATGTCGCGAGAGAACTCAACACGTCATTTACTGCTTTGTGAATTTTTCATAATTTTCATCGGGAATTTTCTCCACTTCAACTCTACGAATCTCGACTAAATAACGCATAAATATAAACCTCAAGATTTAAATTTTCTGTTTTAGTAAAACTTTAGTTCAAATTCGGAACTTTTACGCGTTGTTTATCCAATTGAAAATGACATTCCACCCGACACCCATGTGGGTTTCTTTGTGAAGAGAATCGAAACAAAGAGTCGCACTTTGGCTTATGTTGACAACGCGCTTTGTGTGTGTGTACACAAGATAGTGTGTGAAATGGAAAAAAAATGAACACGTAATTTTATACTGAGAATGGAAAAAATGAAACGAAAGGAAATTTTAAATCCACAAGATGCAGCTGCATCCAAAAGATTGAACCCAAAATCGAATTTATTTCGAAGGGCATCTAAAAAGTCCGAATGTCCTGAGCATAGGCGAATTTCAGGTCCTGCTTGTAGCGTCCTGATTAATGTCACGTACACCACCGACATATCTACAGATATTTGACGCCATGTTTAATTTTCTGTTTCTCAAAAATGTGTTAAGTCATTTATCGGCACATTTGCATTTGCAAATTCATGCGGGTTATGTCTGCTTTTTGGGACACGAAACGATATAAAGGCAACGTTTGGCCAGGGCATGGCATGGGAAAAGGGATCTCGGTCAGGATACTCTGAGTTTTGGGGGGATCAACTCATATCGAATTGCTTAGCATTCTGAATGCAAATTCTCCTATCGAGAGACGAGGTCGCAGGTTCGTTGTGATAGCTTAGCTCTGTAAACGAAACATCAAAGTGATGGCAAGAAGAAACGGTTTCTCTTGGGTGTTGTAGCTCGGTCTCGATTTTGGTGTTTCTAGCCTCGGCTGGTGTGGTGCTGTTGCTGCTGTACTGCAAGTTAAGTAGTTGGTCGATTGGGTTAGATAGGGGAATGGGGGATGGACGAGGTTTTATGGTACGAGCGACGAGAGAAAATCGGAACGAGGCCGTGTGTACGAGTATGTTGGATTTATTTTTATCGTCATCTTCCTCCACACGAAATGCAAACGATGAGTGTGTATTCCTTTCTCGCTTCCACTGGTTCGGGTGTAGTTAGTGAGTTGCTCGCCCTGCGAGAGTGGTTACTGTGCAGTTTTTATTCGTCTGTGTCGCCACTGTTCCTTCTCCTTGGATACAAGGATTTCAGGTACGGATATTTTTGTTGTTTGCTTTTTGGAAAACCGTTTAAACTATCAACAGAGGGACGTGATTCATGCCTATTGCCTAGCCTACACGCTTTTCCGGCTGAGCATCGTTTGTTCATGAGGGGTTTTCGGTGTGAAGGCGTTCGTTCGTCCGTCACATTGTGAGCAAGCAGCGCTTTTTGCGCGTTGGCTTTTCGATGGTATTCGTTTGTTTTTTATTTGTTTTGGGCGAGGGGCTGAATTGACGGGAGCTAAGTGAAAAAGAGCCTCGGGGGAGAGATTGTGTGTCGTTTTCGGGTTTTTGAATGGTTTTGTTTATTTCTGTAAATTACAGACCCGAGGGGGTTGATTCTTGTTGCAATCTTGCATGCTGAGTTTGGGATTCAATTGTTTTTGCATCTCCCCTTT
The DNA here is from genome assembly GCA_932526625.1 of Rhingia campestris. NCBI lineage: Eukaryota > Metazoa > Arthropoda > Insecta > Diptera > Syrphidae > Rhingia > Rhingia campestris. The sequence goes on along the minus strand of OW052182.1, from coordinate 95,074,076 downwards.
CGTTAGATTTCTGGTTATGGTTTTGGGGTATGCATTCAGTATGGTAGGTACCTAACCGTTCATTCGTTAAATTTTGCGGAGGGAAATGTAGCTTGAGTTGCACATATCGCTTATCTTTATGTTTTCATCTGTTGTACCTAGGTATTTTTTTTATTATTTATAAAGCATGCTGCTGTGTATCAATTATTAATGAATGATTCATTTAGTCCGTAAAGACTGATGACTATTAGCAAAGATTATGAATTCTATTATAGAATATTATAGATTATAGGATTCATAATCTTTGCTATTAGTTAATAAGGGTTGGATCAATGATTGGTAGGTAATTAACTAAGAATAACATGCTGAATGAATGAAATGGTTGTGTGAATACTCATTCCGCAGGTACCTAGATATGAACTATTCGGCCCTATCGAGGTATCCGTCGGAGCGGAAAATTCTCCGATTTTGTACGATTTGGAGGATTTTTGCTTCGAGGTATTCTTCCGAAAAGCTGTTCGGAATATTTCTCCGACATTTTGTAACACATCCCGGCGAATTGCGTTCAGATGCATTTTTCGTGCAATTTTTGACAGCTAAGTGTCATTCTTTTTCAACTAGTTCAATTTTATTCATGGATAGCATTTAATACGGTGGATGTATGTAGTAGATGATACATACCTACCTATTGGTTTAAATGTCTGTCTAGTTATTGAAAACTTCGTGAACGCACTATGGTAGGTACCTACCTACCTAATAAATTTCCAACATACATACCATCAACAAAATTTTTATGTTTTCTATAATTAACATTTCTGAGCAATAAAATTATATAAAAAATACGGTCCAATCCGTCACCTTCATAGTTACAGGCGATGGTGAAATTAATAAACTTTCACACACACCATGAAACCGACCTACTTGATATTGATATATCGCGATACAAATTATTCGATCTCGTTAATACTAGGTATGGTGGAGCTGGATACGCCAGTCATTGGTTTTGGACTGTTCGAGAAAAGGAACCTAATTTTTACCGTGTTTCCTAATCCGAACACAACTGTTCGCAAATAGGCAACTGTGAAAAATATGCTATTAGCCATTTTACTACCTTAACTTGTTGGAAAACATTATTTTTTTCTCTTTCTGTATCACAACCCACACATACAATTTGTGTTCCTATTTTCGATTACCATATTCGTTGGTGTTCGAAATAAGGAAACTGACAGTTTTGTGGTTTCCTATACTCGATCACCCAAATTTTAACGTTTTTTATTTAATAGGTTGCAATAATGCATTCTCAAAAACAAAAATATAGGTACTTTGGTATTATATTCGACAGCACACCCGATGAATCACATATCGACCAAATGAGCGAGGTTTTTAGATATGTCCATATCCAAGGGGGTCATGAGCAATCGCTCAATAATCGTCTGTGATTTGACGAGGTTGTTAACCGATATAAGGAACATTTTATGAAGAAAGTTTTAACTCTTGAATTCCTTTGTGACCTTTGGATACAATAGGGGGTTCAACTTTACTCTTATCTGCTGTATAAGAATTTACATTTAGTGTTATCTTTCAGAAATACTTTCAACACCCAAGCTCTCATTAGAAAAATCTGTAATAAAACTTAAGGCATTCGCGAGTTTTCTTCCTCCGCAGGACTGTTCTGTTGCACCTGCTACTCATTGATATTTAAGGCTATCAAATTGCAACTAACTCATCCATTAGACTTTAGTTCGTCCAATACTGACAAAAATACAGAATGGCTACTCCACAATGATACCAATACCAGGACAAATTCCAGAATAAATTAAATTGGCATAACAGCAAACTTGTATTCTAAAACTTGCGATTATCAGATCAATCCTCAGTTGGATTTGGGGTATATTGTGCTAGGTTTCTAAAGAGATCTGGATGTGAAACGTTGCAAGAAGTTAATTTCGCCTAATGGGCTATATAATAGCGCCCTAATAGTTCAGATTCGGCGTTAAACAGGAGGTTGTGTTGGGAGAATGTCGGGAGAGGACCTGTACATTTATGCAAATGACTTCTCCAGAAGTTGTGTTGATGAAAAAGAAGAAATCGACAATTCTTCAACTTCTTTGTACCTATCCGGTCCACTGAAAGCTTCATGGACAGCAAGAAAGTGCTATGGAAAGCAAGAACCCCCCACCGACGAGATAGAACGTGCTAATGCTAGCATGCTAAGCGGTCATGGCCTGGACACCCTTCCACTTTTGCTGCCTGGACTGGCCTAGTGTGTCTGTAAGCACTAGGTCATAAGTGGAAGGTACAAATTTATGGAAGTTTCGAGGATGAGTTCAAACCATCTCGATAAGAATACTTCTTTGTATTGGATTTTCATCATAAACCATGTATCGAGAACTCATTTTTCAAAATCTTCCTAGTTTCGAACAACACCTAAGAACCCGGAATTTCGTCATTTTCGGAATGATTTTTAGCGAAGCCTATAATTTGCTTCTGTATAACCATTTATAAGCAAACAAAGTTATTTCTTTAAGTCTTATTAGAAGTATTTAAAGAAGTCTTCCAGAAGTAAATAGCTTCCTAAAAGTGCGCCAATTGTTCCATAAGACTTCCTAAAAGTAATATTGCTGGAGGGGAAATAGCTTCGGTAGTGCTTTATCGAAGCGAAATTGTTAGTTGGGCAGAGGTTTGCCAGTATGATTTCAAGAAAATATCAAGAACTCAATATGCAGATCTTGCTTTCTGCTTCTACTCTTTGAAGTCATCATACACTCGGACAACCGGAGCAATGCACATCTTCTTCAAAACTCATACTCATACCTACCCACCTGATGCATTGAAATAACCCTTGCAGGATTTATTTCCATTTCGAAAAGGAAATAAACCCTGTGGGGCTATTTGTCTTTTTTTGGGAATTAAGGCCCATGAGGCTTATTTCCGCGTATCTACATAAAATTAACATTTTAGACAAACTTATAGGTATGATTAAAGTGTTCGAAATTAGGAAACCTGTTGTTCGGCTTTAGGAAACAAGTGTTCGAAAATAGGGGAAATTGGTTGGTTTTCATATTTTTTTGATTTGTTAATAAATCGTTATAATTAATAATATCAACTATATGAGGTTTAAGAATATTTGAGTTTTTCTTTAAAATTAAATCAAAACTATATTTCTAGGACTATTCTACCTATTTTTAACTGTTTCTTATTTATGTGAATTCATTTGTAATATTTCATGATGTTTTGCAAATTTAAATTGAAATTAGCTCGTGGTTTTGGACTGTTTGAGAATAGGAACCAAATTTTTACCGTGTTTCCTAATCCGAATACGAACGCCGAAAATCCCCTTTCGCACTTACCGCCCGCGTCTGAAACGACTAAAACATTTTTAGCTGTGATGCGTACTTTTGTAGTTCTATACCCTTTGGTTATGGCAAACACTCGAAATGCGCGAAGCCATATCTGTATAGTAATTATATCATTAAATTAATTTTGGGGGTTGGTGAATTATAGTGTCCTCCACCAAGCTGCACTCAGGTCCTAGAAGTTCATTGTAATTGCAGATAGTTAAGCTAACACAGGCCACCTTTTGTGTTTAAATATGAGGCAATGCGATTAAATGAAAACGCAAGAATTTTCATACAGACGATGCCTACAAACTCCGGTACTCAGACTCCACGTGACGACCACTAAATGACAAATACCTCCACCACAGAGTGTTAACTTATTGCTTTGTAAAATAATTTAAACTTATAGAGAGGAAGGAGAGATTATATTACACTAAGGTAAATTTCCAGACTTCAGGAATTTCCAAGTTTGACAAGAAATTTTTAATTGTGGCATCAACAGTCCCAGTTAGGATGGGTAATATGAATTAACTTATGAACCTCTGAAGTAGCCGTATATGCTACTTCAATTACACAGCTAACTACCTAACTCCAGGTGCTAAATTCAAGTTGGATGAGGTCCGCTTTTTCTTAGGTCGACTCTGCGGACCGAAGAAGATATTGGTGTCCATTCGCTCTATATGTATATACGTAAACGTACAATGCGGATTTGATTCATCTGGTCTATGCCACTGTAAGATTAAATCTTCCTTTTTATAGTTCATCAACGAAAACGGAACCGCAGATCTTCCCAAACATTTTTCGCTTAAAACGATCGATTTGTTTTTGATGCGGTCCATTTTTCGGCTTTATAGAACAGGACTGGGATGATCAGGATCTTATATAGGTCATTGGTAGTTTGATTGAGGTCGTTATTACAAAATTGGCTTCTTAGCCTGAAGAAACAGTGAACGATAGTAATTCTTTGTCGTTGTAAGAGCCTTATACTATATCAAAACTGCAGCTGTCAAAGGTAAGATTCTGTGAAATTCGTCGAAATTTTGTGTCCTCTATTTTTGACAGCATTTACTTGGTCCTCGTTCGCTGCCCCTTAGTTGTTTATACTAAATACCGAGGCTATACATTGTCAAGGAGTTCGAGCAATAATGCCAATATTGTCTACATAAAATAGTACCTGCCACGATTTGTGAATGATTGTACGTCTTTTATTGGCTTGCAAATTTGCCCAATCTTCTTAAGAAGAATGTTTAGGGAATGCATCAATTTGTTTAAATCCTTTTTTTGCTATCTAACCATTCGGTGCAATAGTTGAATTAATTGTGTGGACGGTATACCAAAACTAGACATGGCTCTGTATATTTCGTCTCTATAAATGCTGTCGTATGCGGCTTTGAAATCGATAAATAGCTGGTGGGTATCGATTTGGACTTCTAGAGGGTTTTTTCCAGGATCTGCCGAAGTGTGAGCATTTGATCGGTTGTGGACTTTCCTGGCCTAAAACCACACACTTTCAGGCGTTCACATATTACGGCGGATAGGATCTTATAATAAAAACATAATTTTTTTCTCTTTCTATATCACAAGCCAAACATACAATTAGTGTTCATATTTTCGAACACCATATTCGTTGGTGGAAAGTGGACTGGCTATCAGGGTGCCTCTAATATTGGATTAAATGATGAATTTTCCACTAGATACAGTTTATGTTCATATACTCCATTTCTTTTCGCATTGGAAAACTAATGAAGAAGTCTATGGTTCATATACCTCAGGTCATATTATTATGAACCACGGATATTATGGTCGTTTATATTCACTGCCTCACCTCCCTGATAAACTTATAAGTCGTTCTTAAAAAAGGAATCTCCAAACAAAGCCTGTGACTTTAATTTCTCCTCAGGCGTTTTTAGTAAAAAACGTTTTTCCGTACATTTTTAAAATATTAGAAAAAAACTTTTGATGCAGGATCATTGGTTACAAATACAAATTTTTGGCGCAACAGGCTCGTTAGTACCCAGGGCCTAGCTTTCTCACAACCATTCATGTGTGCGTGTGTACTTCTTGCACGTTGGCGGGACCTCCTGTTTTATGCCGACTCCGAACGGCTAAGTTGAGATAAGCTATTCTCGACAATTGATACTACTCGGATGATTTGTCAGATCATCACGAGAGGAGGGCCAGTGAAAAATCATTAAGGTGTTGCTACGGCTGGGAATCGAACCCAGACCTCCTGCGCGGCAGTTCATCGCACTAACCATCGCGCCACTGAGCCCACAGGATCATTGGTTATGATAATAAAAACTTTGGACTCAGTGACTAAATTTCTTATATACTCCAGATTATGAACAGACAACATTAATTTTGTTTTCCCTTAACAGTTTTTGTTTAATTTGGTCATTTTTTATACGCTGTAGTCCAAGCCCACCCGGGTGGGATTTCTCTTTTTCTGTAAATAATGTAAACCATTGATAATAAAGAACGATAAATGTATTTAGATCAAGAAAATATAAATCTAAGGGTACACGCTACCTTCTGGATTATTTTCCATAAATAATATCAAGCAGATTGTAGAACATGGCAAAAGACCAACGACGAGTTCCCCTTGGTGTATTGAGACATCATTTTGTCCATGGTGTCTACACAGCCCTTGGTTTTATTTAAATACACTATATGACTATAATGTCCGGCTTTTGATTAGGCCCGGTTATAGTTGTATCGTCATGCTTCGTTGACACTGCTTTATTTTTGGCGGGAACGTTAGACACCATGGTTACATTTTCTCCAAACCCAAAGAGACTTGAAGCAACATATCCGGTTTTAAGGGCTTAAATTCTTGGGGCCAATATCTTTTATTTTTATTCAACGTACCCACTACAGTCAATTTCCATGAAATCATTTCCTTGGCCAACGATAGAGTTTTAAAAAGTTGTCCATCGTCACATTTCTTCCAGATCCCTTGTATGGAGCCACTAAATCTTTGACAAAACGCTATCCTTGGTTGACATCCCTTACATTGCCCCTCTTACCGGTATACATTTGGCCATGAGCAACACGCCCACCAGATCTTAATTCCGTTCTTAGCAGGTTTTGATGGTATGTACTGGGTGAACCTTGTTCGACCTCTAAAAGCTAACAACTATTCATCCATTGTTATAGACTCATGTGGCCGATAATGAGCCTTCAAATTTGAATTTAACATGTCAAATATGTCTTTTATTGGCGCATCCTTCTCAGTCTGTAGGCGAATAGCTCTAGTCCGACTGGAATTGAAACCAATAAATCTTAAAATATCTTTGAACCTATTTTCCCCCATTGTTGCTCGGTAAAGGGGGAACGATTTTCTCTTCCACAACTCTGGGATCGGTTCTTGGTTTAGAATATGACATCCAGTTACAATTAAAATTCCAAGAAATGCCATAAACTCTTCATCGATAATTACTTTCCATACACGATTTTTTCCAGCATTTGCATCGTTCCATTGAGCATACGAAGCTGCGTATGCTTTATAATTGGCATGTCTACATATGCAGCCTTATTCATAAATTCATTATAAGGAATGTGTAAAGTTATGCACTCCTTAAAATGCCTCTAAACGCAAAAACTAATTCATAAAACTTATACAACGTTGAATAGAGGCTGCACATCCGAAACGCCTCTGATGGTTGAATAGTGCCCGTTTAAGGGTATATAATATTTTGTATGTCTGTATACACAGACGTCTGAGCATCAGGGCAAAAAATTCTAATATGTCCCAAAGGTAGTAAAAACTTTTGGTCGTTTGTAAAAAACATTAAGAATTCGACCTCATCTTCCATCCCAACGCTCATCTACAATGACATTCCAGCTGTCACCTCTCTAGACAAAGCCAATGTGCTCGCTGCTCATTTTGCAGCAAATTCAACGCTGCCAGATTGTGCCCAGTCTCCCCCTGTACTAGAGAACGTAGAAAATTCTATGGGACCAATCCACTTTCGTACTCATACAGTCGCAAGAGTATTAATCGATCTTGACATACACAAATCGTCTGGTCCAGGTGGTATCTCCCCCATAATTCTGAAGAGGTGTTCTTCAACGCTGGCAAAACCACTGCGTAAGCTTTTCCATCTTTCCTATTCATCAGGACTCAAAAAAGGCGAATCTTCTTCTCTCTCCAACTACCGACCAATTGCACTTACCTCCCTTCTTTCTAAGGTCATGGAAACGCTGATAAACCGTCAGCTTATGAAATATCTTGAATCACGAAAACTCCTCAATGACCGACAATATGGTTTTCGCAGCAACAGGTCCACTGGTGATTTGATGTCATATCTCACCGAAAAGTGGAACCAATCAATCCACCTTGGTGGCGAAAACAAGATCGTTGCACTTGATATTTCAAAGTCATTTGACAGGGTTTGGCATCAAGCCCTTTTGTCGAAAATGCGTGCTTTTGGTATCGATGATACTCTTCTTCAATGGATTAGAAACTACCTCTCGAAACGTTCAATTCAAGTAGTTTTAGACGGTTTCAAGTCTGCTACTCACCAAATAAATGCTGGTGTTCCCCAAGGCTCAGCTTTGTCTCCGACACTCTTCCTCATTTTTATTAATGACCTATTGTCTGCAACTTCTAATCCAATCCATTCCTTCGCTAATGACAATACCCTCAGCTTTTCATATTCGTTCTCGAATTCACGCCCCTCACCTTCGGATGTGGAAGAAAAACGACAAAATATGTTAAGTTCATTAAATTCCGACCTTGACAGCATGGGTAAATCTAATAGAGTGGAATTTAATGCTTCCAAAACGCAATGCTGTCTTCTGTCATCCAAGTGGCACTTGCATCGTCGAAACCGAAAAACTTTCCATGCTCGGTATGTGTGTTAGTAACGACCTTCGTTGGAACGACCACATATTCGAAATCGCCAAAAATGCAGCAAAATGTCTAGGTTTCCTCAATCGATGTAAGAAATACTTCACCCCTTCTGATCTGGCCTCAATATATAAAGCGTACATACGCCCCAAACTTGAGTTCAACGCCCACATATGGTCAGGTGCAGCCAAAACATCATTGCACCTACTAGATAGGATACAAAAGCGTGCTATAAAATTTATAGGAGATCCAACCATAGCGAACTCCATAGTTTCGCTCGAACATCGTAGGAATGTCTCCTGCCTTACACTCTTTTACCGCTATTACAACAACAAATGCTCTAACGAAATAGCCAGCTGCATTCCGCCCCTTCAACAATTCAACCGTAATACTCGCCGTACCACGAATGCTAATCAGTTCACCCTAAAGCCTATCTCCGGACGTACTATGAAATATAGAGATTCATTCCTTAACCGAACAACACGAATGTGGAATGCTTTACCAAACTCAGTTTTTCCTCTCCATTACAATTTACAGAAATTCAAAACCAACGCACATCGGTATCTCCTCTTCTCTACTCCTCTATTTCCTTAATGCCAGCGCTGTGCTTAAACACCATAAGGGTATTAATAATCCCTTTAGCGCGCGCCAATTATAAAAAAAGGGTTACCAAAGGTTCAATTGTAAGTTGAAAAAAATCATCCAGGGTATTTTTGCATTTTAGCAGTTGTGTTTCACTGTATAATTTGTTCAAATGGTAATTCTTCTTTACCTACAGATTCAACATTGTAAACGATGTTATTGAGTCAACATAAGTCATCAAAATGTTATAAAAATGTAGAAAATAAAATTGTAATTGATTTTCGGAACCATAAAAATGATCCCTTGGTAACTCTGCCGAGCTTTTTGGTAATTTATTTGACACTAACCCTGTATAACTATTATGGGTGGGGAAATATGTTATGAATAAGAAATTTTGCGACCCTGAATAAAGGCTGAATAAATACTTATGCACTTTATAACTATACAACCGTTGAGATGTGTTTTAGTGAAATCTAATGAATAAGGGGGCAGGTCTATAGGGATTTCCAATACTGAGCCAGGGTGTTGGAAAAGAGTTGGTGGCGGAGGAGCCTTCAATGGGTCAACGGCAGCGCTCATATCCCAAAATGGGCTACTGACATCGGTATTTCCGGCCCGCTGTCATAGGGTCAAAACAAGGGCATGGCCCTCCAGGTTAGGGGTTTTGCTTTGGGTTAAAAACCCATCCATGGAAAAAAGCTTATGTTACGAAGCAACCAATAGCCTCGGAAAGGACTGATATTATTGTTGACGACCCTGCTAGATGGAAAAAGGACAACGACGTTCGTATCTGCACCTGGAATGTGAGAACATTAAAGAGGAGAGGTGCAGGCGAACAACTAGCGGAAGCCCTAAACTGCTACAAAAACGATGGGATGGGCCGGGCCGGGTAAAAAGAGGATGAAAAACTGTGACATCTAAAATGGACCGTGTTATAGTGAGCAGAAACAGCGACTATTCGGATGCGGATTTCTTATAAGTGCCAGACTTAGACAAGAAGTCTTATGTTTTCAAGACATTAGCGAACGCATTGTAACAATCCGCATCAAGGCCAAATTCGCCAACATAAGCCTTATATGCGCTCATGCTCCGACGGAGGAAAAGGATGATATGACTAAGGATTGCTTCTACGAGCTCCTCGACAAAATCTATGAGCGACTACCAAAGAACGATGTTAAAATCGTGCTGGAAGATTTTAACGCAAAGGTAGGAAGAGAAGACATCTTTAGCAGTACTGTCGGAAAATATAGCCTACACGACACACGTCTGGTAACTGACTTAGGCTAATTGACTTCGTTACGGAACGAAATGCCACTATAGCCAGCACACGGTTTCCTCACCTCGATATCCATAAGGGGACATGGCGGTCTCCAGATCAACGAACAGTCAACCAAATTGATCACATTGCGATAGACCAGCGGTTCCCAATCTTTTTTGGTAGAGGAGCACTTTTTAGGTCAAACATTCCTCGCGGAGCACTTCGTTACACTTACGCTATTTTCGCAGTTATGTATGTGTAAAAATGCAGTACTCAAATTTTTTTTTTATTTTATTAAATTCAAGTAAAACAAGTAACATCAACGAAAAAAACAAAAACAATGTTAATTAAAGAACATAAGGAATTCAATATCTAGTGAGAATAATGTGCCTGTTTGGTTTTGCATAATGCTTGTATATCTGGTTGAATTTGGGACAACTGCAACCGAATATCTGGCTCTGCATCGAGACGGGATCTATATTTTGTTTTGGTTCCAACGTAGGCGGAGAATCCTGATTCGCACATGTATGTTGTTGCAAACGGCAGAAGAATTATTTTGGCTCTGTCTGACAAAATTTTGAATTCGTCCTTCAACAGACACCAGAATTATGATAAAGACTTCTTAGTTTCAAAATTTGCCTTAAAGAAGAATCTGATGTCAAATCAATTAAGCACTCAAACTGCAACGATGTCAGAGATGCTGGCTTTTCCAACGCGGCGGAGTACGGGTCTGCAACCCACACATTTTCTTTAATGTTTGAATAGTATTCTTCCGGAAAGTAGCTTTGGAAGTTTTTGAGCAAACTTAGCAGATGTAAATGAAACTCATTTAAAATGTCGTCAGGAATACTCAAATCTATTTCCTCTTTACATTCGCTGACCATTGGGAAGCTGTCTAGGTTTCGATTTTTTAAAGATTTCGCCCAAAACTTGATTTTCTTTTTAAATGATTCGACCTTATCACTGGCATCGAAAACAGTTATTGTCTTTCGTTGAAGTGATACACTCAAATCATTTAATTTTTTTAAAAATATCGGCTAGATAATGAGCCAACGCTCATTACACAATCTGTCGCCCAAATCAAAGTTGTCGTTCATAAGGAAGGTTCTGACTTCAGCCCTCATTTCGAAAAGCCGCGTCAGTGTTTTGCCGCGAGAAAGCCACCTTACTTCTGCGTGAAGAAGTAAAGACGTATGTAGACTACCCATTTCATCGCACAATACTTTGAATAGGCACGCATCCACTATTTTGGATGTTTGAACATTCCGAAGGGGCTAACATCGACTCGGACCACTACCTTGTTGCAGCCAAGATAAGAATGCCACCCCACAAAAAACCAGAAATATTGTAAAAAAAATTAATGTCGAAAGACTGCAATCGCCAGAGACCGCCAATACCTCCGCGTAACGCGTTTTCCTTAATCTCCCGATTAACACCATACCATCAGCATCTTATGTCGAAGATTAATAGCAACGATCCCAACAAGACATTAGATCAATCGCTCTGATGTGGTAGGTTTCTCCACCCACCAGCAAGAAACCCCTGGTTTGATGAGGAATGCCTACAGATGCTCGCAACCAAGAACGAGGCCTAAAAGGCTAAGATAAAGATGAAAGCTGTAATTGAGCTCTCAATGGCAAAGAAGAAGGGAAGAACACCGACTTTTCAGAAAGAAGAAAAAAGAGCAAGAAAAGATCACGATCAAGGAACGATCATTGCAAGTTTTACCAAAGTGTAAAACGTCAAAGCAAAGATTATGAATTCTATATAGATGACGCATTGAGAACAAAAAACAGAAACTTTTGCTCAGTAGCTTCATGGTACGGGCGGGCGGTGTGCATGAAAACACATGAAAAACAAAAACATATGGCGGGCTGTGCCAGCACGACCCGCCATAGAACAATTTTTCTTATATGGAATGCGTCATCTGTATAGAATTCATAATCTTTGGTCAAAGCCAAGGTTACAAGGCTCGAACAGAATCCTGTCGAGATGAACAGGGAAATATCGTAGTTGAGACACTGTCGATGCTGAGGATATGGAAGAACCACTTCTGGATGAAAGTATGCCTGAAGAATGGAACCTCAGCCTCCTTTGCCCGATCCACAAAAAGAAGACTCTCTGAACTGCGCCAGCTACAGAGGCATAAGTCTCCTCAACATCGCCTATAAGATCCTATCTGCCGTAATATGTGAACGCCTGAAAGTGTGTGGTTTTAGGCCAGGAAAGTCCACAACCGATCAAATGTTTACACTTCGGCAGATCCTGGAAAAAAAACCAAGAAGTCCAAATCGATACCCACCACCTATTTGTCGACGCCAAAGCCGCATACGACAGCATTTATAGAGACAAACTATACAGAGCCATGTCTAGTCCAAACTCGTCCGTCTGTGTAGGATGACAATGGAGAATTTTCGCTGCTCCATCAGGGTCGGAAACCACCTCACCGACACGTTCGATACCAAAAAAGGATTTAGGATTCTCGAGAGGATTGTGCAAAACTCCCGAGCCAACACCATAGGGACAATCTTCCATAAATAGGTGCAACTACTAGCATAGTCTGACGTAATATCATAACCACGTTTGCTGGTATAGAGAATGAAGCGGAACAAATGGTTTTAGCTGTAAATGAGGGAAATACCAAGTATATGCTGACATCAACGAATTAGACAGAACATTGGAAGATATAACTTTAAGGTAGTACCGGACTTTGTCGTCGGCTTCGATTTTAACTCTGACATCGGTATCTAGTTAGATCTCAAGCGATGATTTACTCTTGACTGCCGCTGTTTCTTCACACTAGGAAAGGAATTTAGTAATAAAGCTCTTACTCGAGCTACTACGGATGTCCTATATAAGACCCTGATCATCCCAGTCCTGGTCTATGGCCGGTGATGAAACAAAGACCGTATCAAAATCGGAAGAATTTGGAATGCTCGGAAGATGTTAGACATTTCTTGTGCACTGTCGGGCAATGGAGACGAAGATTCAATCAAGACCTTTACGAGCTGTACTGCGACATAAACCTGGTCAAAAGACTCCGCCTGGTTAGGACATGTAGAGTGAACGGATTCCAAGAAGCAGTCTTTGATACCCAGCCAAACGTCGGATGCAATTGATGAGGCCGGTAAGGCAGTTACTGTGGATGGTGTTCGCTATCGTGAGATGATAACCAACTTTTTATGGCCCGAATTGGAAGATATGGATGTGGACGATATGTGGTTACAACAGGACGGTGTCACTTGCCACACAGCTAACGAAACAATGGCTCTTATATACACTTAACACGAGGTCTTCGTTTTAAGTGCATTAGAAAAAGAAATGAAAAAAAGACCTCAACCAACTTTATGTGCGCAACTGGAGGCAGTTAGCTTAAGACTGAGTTGATTGAAGATGCGTGTTGGTTAAGGCCCAGGTTCAATCAGGACTCTAGCACCTTTTATCTAAGTAAATATGGATCCAAGGCCAGATGTTTCGGAACCCGAATCCAATGTGGAAATAATTCGGGCCAGCTTTTGATTTTCATTTAAGCCACCCTAACTGGAACTTTAGAAGGCATAACACCGCCTTGGAAATTATTTCGATGTCGTCTAAAGCAGTCAAGAGGTGAAAGGACATATCTCCCCGTTGTCATCTGCTGTCCTCCAAGACTGGAATTGGTTACCCGAATTAGTCACTACGGCGATAGGGTCAAGTCAGGTTTGGGATTCGAAGACTCTACTAAGAAATGAAAAGCGATAGCGATCTGGGGCCTGTACCACGAAACAACAAATATTTTACAAGGAGTACTTTTTAACTTATAAATAGAGTTTCTGTACGTTTTTAGGTACAGAAACTCTAGTTATAAGTAAACAAAATCTTCTTGTACAATACTTGTTGTTTCGAGGTACAGGCCAGTGGGTGGTAATTTCGTCCAATTTCTGAGTGAATAGAAAGGAATTCATTGCAGTTTTTGGATAAGTACATATTTGAAATTATTCCAAACTCACAGACCATCCCGAAATGCAAATCAAAACACAATTGTTGTCAAAATTGGCAATTGACATTTAAATATTATTATTTAAATAACCTGCAAACAAACGTGTCTATTATTAAAAATTACATTTCTTAAAAACAAAAAATTGTCACACTTCCAAAGGAATTTTCACAGAATAAAAAAAGCACAGAAGCACAACAAAAAAGGTGAATGTCTCATTGAACACCCGAGACAACGCCACCAACATGACGTGCAAAGAGAGTGTATAAAAATAAAAAAACAAGCAAACAAAATGAACGAAGAGCATAAAGAGCAGCGGGCAATAATAACTTGATAATGATATCACCAAAAAGAAAATGTCAACAAAATTACAATAAAACAACAACAACACCGAAGAATATCTCCATTCGGTTACACGATAGACTAGAAGAATATCGAAATGAATAATGGAAATAAAAACAAAACGTAATAGACCCTGAAAAATACTCGTGGTACAATATTTGTACGTGAAATTGTACTCATATCTGTGTAATGCAAATCAAATTGATTTTGAATAGTAAAATGCATTTCAAAGGCTTAATATCCTTTTCAATCACCCTGAGAATGAAAATAGTTCTGCAGAGATTGTTTCTCTTGTCATATGGAATGGGTTTATCTTTAGGTATACTGCAGAACTTTGTATATCATATGCAAGGACGTGCTAAGAATATCATTGAAGCGCCAACCCAACGAATGTCGCTTATCGCAAAAGCAGAATAAAGTTTCACATGTAGACAATTTTATCTTGGATAAGCAAAGCAAATACGAAGTACGATGGGATGGGCCGGGCAAAAAAATTGTGACATCAGAAATACTGTGAAGAAATTTAACGTCGAAAGACTGCAATGGCAAGAGATCGCCAAGGCCTTCGCAGAACGAGTATCCCTTAAACTCTCGATTAACACCCTACCACCAGCATCTAACCCTCTAAGCCCTGTAGCTCCCCCGTGACCCGATTTTAAAATTTTCCTACAGTAGTTCAATGGATGCCGAATGGAGGAATGCCGACAGATGCTCGCAGCCAAGAACGAGGCCTACAAGGCTAAGCTGCAGGTGAAGACGAGAGCTGCCATTGAGCTCTATAGGCAAAGAAGAAGGGAAGAACATCGGCTTTTCAGAAAGAAGAAAAAAGAGCAAGAAAAGCGCGTGATCGAGGATATAGCGAGGTGCCACTCCAGGAACGATGTTCGCAAGTTTTACCAAAGTGTAAAACGTTAAAGCCAAGGAAACAAGGCTCGAACAGAATCCTGTCGAGATGAACAAGGAAATATCGTAGTTGAGACACAGTCGATGCTGAGGATATGGAAGAACCACTTCTGCAGACTGTTAAACGGCGATGACGAACAACATTCCGCTGTCAGGCAGAACGAACCATTTAATATTGGCAACGACAGCGAAAACTGCCAACCACCCGACCTAAGTGAAGTGAGGATAGCAATATCTAAACTCAAACTTAATAAGGCCGCCGGAAATGACGGCCTTCCCGCTGAGCTTTATAAAGCTGGCGGAGATGACTTGGTAAGCAACATCCACCAACTCATAAGCCAAACCTGGTCGGTTGAAAGCATGCCTGAAGAATGTAACCTCAGCATCGTTTGCCCGATCCACAAAAAAGGAGACCCTGTGAACTGCGCCAACTACAGAGGCATAAGTCTACTTAACATCGCCTACAAGATCCTATCTGCGGTAATATGTGAACGCCTGAAAGCGTTTACCAACAACCTGATCGGCCCTTATCATTGTGGTTTTAGGCCAGGAAATTCCACAATCGAACAAATTTTCAAACTTCGGCAGATCCTGGAAAAAACCCAAGAAGTCCAAATCGATACCCACCATCTATTATCGATTTCAAAGCCGCATACGACAGCGTTTTCAGAGACGAACTATACAGAGCCATGTCTAGTTTTGGTATACCGTCCAAACTCGTCCGTTTGTGTAGGATGACGATGGAGAATTCTCGCTGCACCATAAGGGTTGGAAACGACCTCACCGACACATTCGATACCAAAAAAGGATTTAGGCAAAGTGATGCGCTGTCATGTGACTTCGATAATTTGATTCTTGAGAGGATTGTGCAAAACTCTCGAACCAACACCAGAGGCACAATTTTTCAAAATTCGGTGCAACTACTAACATACGCCGACGATATTGACATCATTGGTAGGACTCAACGTGATGTCATAGTCACGTTTGCTAGTATAGAGAAGATGGTAAGACTATGTATATGCTGTCAACACGAAAGGACACACAACATCGATGAATTGGACAGAACGTCACCATTGACAGATATAACTTTGAGGTAGTTCGGGACTCTGTCTACCTCGGCTCCGCTATTAACTCTGACAACAACATCTCGTCAGAAATAAAACGAAGAATTACTCTTGCCAATCGCTGTTTCTTCGGGCTATGAAGGCAATTTAGTAGAAAAGCATTCACTCGAACTACTAAGGAGATCCAATATAAGACGCTGATCATCCCAGTCCTGCTCTACGGCGCTGAAGCATGGACTGTATCAAAAGCGGATGAAGAAATCCTTGGTCGATTTGAGAGAAAAATTCTTCGGAAAATCTTCGGTCCCGTTTGCGTTGACGGAGACGAAGATTCAACCACGAACTATACGAGCTGTACAGCGACATACGCCTAGTCAAAAAACTCCGCATTGGACGTTAAAGATGGCTAGGACATGTAGAACGAAAGGACACCAATACTCCGGCTCGCAGAGTCTTCGATTCTCAGCCAGACGTCGGACGCAGTAGAGGAAGACCTCGCCTTAAGTGGCGCGCACAAGTAGAAATCGACCTCAACCAACTTGGAATGCGTAACTGGAGGCAGTTAGCTAAGGACCGGGCTAATTGGAGAGGCATGTTGGTTGAGGCCCAGGTTCATCCCATACTGTAGCGCCACTTAAGTAAGTAAGTAAGTTCAATGGATGCATAAGTAACATCAAAAATTGAAAAGGATATTTGGGCATCTCCTTGTTTTTGAGATGTATCCTGTTGCCATATGGCAACCCCAGGGCTTGTGAATAAAAAAAACGAAATGTTTTGGACAAAAGTTTAATGAAATCAAAATAAAATAAAAAATAAAATAAAAATGGTCCATTCGATCATAACGAATTGTATTTTGAAGCGAATCTTCCTCGTAACGACGTTTTCGGCTTATGGTAGCGCTATGTGTAATAGGACTGGCACCAAAGTGCTTACAAAAGTACACAACTAACGGGTGATCCAAGTAGAGATACTTTTTTCAATAGCCTTTTTTGACAGATCACGTGTGAGTCGTGTCATGCTGTCATGTTATTTTTGTTAAGTATTGTTTGGCATATCATAATGGAAAGACTTACGCGTGAACAACGTTTACAAATTGTTCAACTTTATTATGAAAATTCACGTTCTGTGAGGAATGTGTTTCGTGCACTTCGCTCAACTTATGGTCAACATAATCGGCCTACTGAGCGTACTATTCGCAACACCATCACCCATTTTGAGACCCAGCATTCATTATTGGATAATATTCGACCGAATAGACCACGTCCAGCACGCTGTGAAGAAAATATAGCGGCCGTAGCTGAGAGTGTAAAATTATGCCGGTGCGAACGTAACCGTCAATGGCGACCGTAATCGTGCCATGATAACCGACTATTTGATGCCTGAAATTGAAGCTCGTGATCTCGGCGACATTTGGTTTCAGCAAGACGGCGCCACTTCCCACACATCGCATCAATCAATGGACTTATTGAGAGAACATTTCGGTGAGCACATAATTTCACGTTTTTTGCCGGTCGATTGGCCACCAAGATCGTGTGATATCACACCGTTAGACTTTTTCCTGTGGGGATATGTAAAGTCAAAAGCTTATGCCGAAAAACCCGCTTCGATTCAGGCCTTGGAGGAAAACATCACGCGTGTCATTCGCCAGTTACCAGTCGAAATGCTCGAACGAGTGATCGAAAATTGGACTCAACGGATGGACCATCTGCGACGAAGCAACGGCCAACATTTGATAGACATAATCTTCAAAAAATAAATGCCAAAGAATGTTCTTTCAAATGATAATAAACATTCTCCATTAAATTTGAATTGTCTGTGTTTTTTTCTTTAAAAAAGTAGGGAACATCGAAATGGATCACCCATTACTTCTCTTTTGAACTGAGATTGCTTCATTGAACGATGAAGCTGCCAAGCGTTTTGCATACAAGCGTCAACAGTCCATTTGAAGATGATAAACCACCACTTTTTTCCGCGATATCCGATTCGGTAAGCCGCCACATTTTGGTCAAACCGATCTACGCCACCCATATATTTATTGTATTCGGTTACAACATGGGGTCTAACAACTTTTATTTTCTTTTTTTCTTCTCTCGAATACCACATCGCTGTTGAAATCGGTTGAGTCCCATATAGAGTTGACGCCATACTTATAGCCGAATTGTCCTTCCACTTTGTAATATGTATTCCGTTTTCATCCATTTTTCTTAGACTCCATATACCCACGTTTTTGTTTTTTTATTGAATCTTCTTAGGCAGTGGACAAGATTTGGGGATGCGATTGTCTCTTATTGTACCAGTGCCATTGAATCCACAACTTTTTAAATGCATCAGCAAATTGAAACCCGTAAATAAATTGTCAAACAAAAATGAAAACGGTAGCTCTTGGACTTCTTCCGAAAAGTCAACTATGCCGCTACACACTTGCCAAGTTTTTCGTATTCAGGTGCCCCCCTGAATATTTTTGCCTTGGTAGATTTCAAAATTAATCATAGCGCTTCCCGTTAGCGAAAACCACATCGCAGACACTTTTCTATTGTCCTGGCATTCCATAAACCTCTTCATCGATAAGGTCGTCTTCTACTTCAATATTTTCAGCTGATTCGACAATTTTATGAAAGATTTCTTGGATTTCATCCTCCTCACTATGGTCCTGCAAGCGCTTCCCGTTAGCGAAAACCACCTCGCAGCCACTCTTCAATTGTCCGGCGCAAACATTGCCTGGCATTCCACAAACCTCTTCATCGATAAGGTCGTCTTCTAAAAATTGATTTGCGAATATTGGTTTGTACGCAGCTGAGTGAATTCTAAAACTCTACTTGCGTTGCCACATGGCAACGGCAGGGCCTACTGGGTTCCAATGTCGAAGAACAATGGCAACGTTGTCAACAAGCCGTAACTGATGTGCTAGGTTTCTCTCGCCCACCAACAACAAACCCTTGGTTTAATGAAGAATGTCGACAGATGCTCGTAGCCAAGAACGAGGCATACAAGACTTACCTGCCATCGAGCTTTATAGGCAAAGAACGGGGAAGAACACCGGCTTTTCAGAGAAGAGACCAAGAAAAGCGAACTATTAAAGGTGCCACTCCAGTTTTGATATTCGCAAGTTTTACCAAAGTCTAAAACGTCAAAGCCTGGGATACGTGGCTCGAACAGAATCCTTTCGGAAGAACCACTTCTGCAGGCTATATTGATCGGTGATGACGAACAATATAATGCTGTCAGGCAGGAATAGTGAAGTGAGGATAACAATGTATAAACTTAAGCTTAACAAGGCTGACGGAAAACACGGCTTCCCGCAGAGTTGTATAAAGCCTGCTGAGATGAGTTGGTAAGTAACATTACCGGTGCCTTACATAAGGCCATGTGACATAAGACCATATCTCAAAATATGGCCTTATGACGCTTTCGCAAAGTGTCGTAAAGCCATATTTCGAGGTATGGCTTTACGACACTTTGCGAAAGCGTCATAAGACCATTATGGCTTTATGTCACTTTCAAATGGATTTTTAATATGATTATGAATGACCCTGACCACTGGTAATTGCATGTAACAACTTTGCGCGCTTCTCATTCGTATATCGTGACTCAAACACAACGTGGTTCCTACGATAAGAAACTCTTCCGATTTAATTTACAGTTTCGAATATTGCGAAGGTCTTAGAAGAGGCAGTAACCTACTTTATATTCCGGAGATTAAGCATCTTTATAAATTTAAATACAACGCAAAATTATCGAAACGTTACGTATGCTACAATAAAACATGTAGTGCCAGTGCAGTTGTAGATTTTCTAAATCAGAATCTTGTCCGAATCCCTAAATCTAGTGCCACGCATAACCATACAACCAACGAAAATCTAAGGAAAAAAATGAAAGACATTTCTGATATAAAAATAGAGTGTGCAAATGTCTCACTTAAAAGAAGTGGCATTCGCGAAGTATTCAATGAAGTGTGTGCAAGGGATAATGAAAATCCTTCACTGGTAAGATAACAAATATGTCGTTAAAATAGGTAATCATTTTAGGTATAAATATGTTTAAGTGCAACTTCTCTTAAAACGTTGTGTTTGAGTCACGAATGAGAAGCGCGCAAAGTTGTTACATGCAATTACCAGTGGTCAGGGTCATTCATAATCATATTTCCAACGGTCAAAACGGGTTTTTGTTATTGAAAAAATATAAAAAAAACATATGGTCTTATGTCTCAAATTTATATGGTCTTATGCCGCTTTTGGAAAGCGACATAAAGCCATACCTCGAAATATGGCTTTACGACACTTTGCGAAAGCGTCATAAGGCCATATTTTGAGATATGGTCTTATGTCACATGGCCTTATGTCACGGCACCAACATTACCCAACTCATAAGCAAAATTTGGTCGGATGAAAGTATGCCTGAATAATGGAACCTTAGCATCAGTTGCCCAATTAACAAGAAAGAAGACCGTCTGAACTCCTCAACATCGTTGTGTGTTAAATGTTAACGCCTGAAACCGGATAGTTTACAACTTCGAACTTCGGCAGATCCTGAAAAAAGTTGTCACCTAGCTGATGCCTACCAACTGCGACTCACAGCCTTTACGTGGTGACCGCTGAGTGCCTAGTACCTTGATTGTAAAGGGTCCGCTAAATAACTTTTTTTTTTGAAAATGCTATAAAAAAAACTACTGAATATTTTCTCAAATTCCTTTTTGTATTTGAAAGTACAATCCTTCCGGTTAATAATGAAAAATAATTTCATTCAAATGGCTGCCTCGGCTGGCCATGCAGTAGCCTACACTATCGGTCCAATTTTTAAGCACATTATCGATTGTGTGCAGCTGTATTTCACCAATGGCTTCACGAATATTGTCCTTTAAAGCGTCAATTGTCTCTGGCTTGTCGGCGTAACACTTCTCTTTTACGGCACCCCACAAATAATAGTCCAACGGTGTCAAATCGCAGCTCCGAGGTGGCCAAACGACATCCGCTCTGGGGCTGATAATGCGATCTTCAAAAACAGGGCGCAAAACATCGAGTGTAGCTTCGGCTGTGTGGCACGTAGCGCCGTCTTGTTGAAACCAAATGTTGCCAATATACTCCTCTTCAGTTTTTGTGAACAAAAATTCGTTCAACATGGCCCGATAACGATCGCCATTGAATGTAACGCCCACTCCTTGCTCATTTTCGAAGAAAAATGGCCCAATTATGCCTCTGGACCAAAATCCGCACCACCAAACAGTGACTCGTTTTGGGTGTATCGGCTTTTCAATGTTTGCGTGCGGGTTTTCTGTGCCCCAAATGCGACAATTTTGCAAAATCGGCATTTTCTCTAAGTCGATCGCAGGCCCACTTAGCGAACCGAAAACGCATTGGATGGTCAGTTGGCTTCAACTCCTGAACCAATTGGACTTTGTATGGCGTCATACCAAGGTCTTTATGCAAAATTCGTCTCAATGATGTCTCCGAAATGTTCAATTGTTGAGAACGACGGTGAATTGATGTTGAAGGCACTTCACGCACACTTTCCGCCACAGGAGCAATATTCTCGGGTGTACGCACTGATTTTGGCTTTTCACGCTTTGGTTTATCGTTGAGGATGTCAGTTTCTTTCACTTTTTTTCACAAGATAACGAACATACGGTGCTTCTCTTCTTCCAAAATCCGTACGCAATTTTCGCACACATTCTGCAACATTACCATGATTTTCAAAGTAATGTCGCAATATTTCCTAGCGTTGTTCAAGCATATGACGCAGACATGAGCTAAGTGTTACAATTCACGAAATAAGCCCTAGTTGAAAAAAAAAAACGTTAGATGGCGGACCCGTTAGATTGTGACTCAATCCCTGTGTAAAGTGGTAGTCAGGCCCACCAGTCAACAGAGATGGTGGCGGATGAGCCGAAAGGCCAACGGCAGCGCTCAATTCCGAAATGGATTAGTAGAAACCGACCTCAACCAACTTGAAGTGCACAACGTACTAATTGGAGAGTGATGTTGGTTGATTCCTTCCGGACTGTAGCGCTACTTATGTAAGTAAATAACCAAAACCATGTTCAGACGATCGTCAGATCTTATCTTGGTTTGTCAACAAAAAATTCAGCAAATTTCTACAAATTTCGGGGCTGAAGATGGCTGTGGATAACTCCTTTTTTTACAGAACGGGATGCCGAGAAGTCAGCCTTGCTTCTAGTTATTCAATCCCAGCGACTAGCATCCGCGATCGCTTGATCCGTAAACCCAAGGTTTGGACTTTCTTGTTGCCTCGAACGTTGTGGCTGAAATTCAAAGATCCTTTTGGCTGCAGAATTATTGTTAATTCGCTCAATGTGGCCGAGCCAATGTAGTCTATGTGTTTTTACCTCTTCAACTACACCCACATCATGTTACAGCTCATAAAGTTCGCGGTTGTATCATCTTCTCCACGCATACAGGACAATTCAACGAAGAAATTTCCTTTCGAAAGTGCCTAATATTTGCTCCGATTTCCGGCTTTCCTGTGCCGTAAAGTAGCACTGGTAAGATTAGGGTCCGGTAGAGGAAACATTTAGATTTTCGAGAACGAGTTTTGATCTTGTTTCGCTAAACGGAAATGGCATCGCCTTCCAAGTGTCAGTCTTCGTCGTGCCTCCATTAATTCGTCATTCGTGGGGTTGATATTGACTCCAAAGTAGATGAACTCAAAATTGTTGTTGCTATCGACACTGACATTTTGTCCCAGATTGTACGTCGCCAGTACTCTGTTTCTTGATAGCTTATAGTTGGTCTTGCCCTGGACCAACTTTGACCAACGTTGACCAACGTGTTTCATCTCATCCTCAATTGCAGTAAATGCTTCTACAACGGCACGATGGGAGCGACCAATGATGTCGATATCGTCTGCGTACCCCAGTAACTGAAAGGATTTGACGAAGATAGTGCATTCCATATTTACGTTTGCCCAACGCACCATATGTTCCAGCACGAGATTAAAGAAATCGCAATGATAGCTCGTCTCCTTGTCGCAATCCGGGTTAATGTTTGGAAAAGTTCAGATCAGCTGTTTTCAAACTGAACGTTGCATCGCGTGTCTTCTAGTGTTAGGCGAGACAGCTGAATCAATTTTGATTGTTTCCCTAACTCCGCCATCGGTTTATAAAGCTCTAGATGATGATGATGATGATGATGAAAATAGGATGTGTCTTACTGACTTGAAATTCGTGGTCTATGGCCGATCTGCCGGAACGGAAGTTACACTGATAAGCGCTGATAAATGTGTTTCAGAAAAGCTTAAGACGTTCACACAGTACATTTGTAGACGGGACATATGGAACTGATATTCCAGTCATCGGGCATGCTGTCATCTGACTTTGATGAAGGTTTGATGCATGCACACTTCTATAGCAACACCTCCGTATTTGAAAAGTTCTGCTGCTAATTAATCAGACCCGGCTACCTTGTTGTTCTTCAGTTTTTAATAACTAACTTCTTCAATACTGGGAGGAAATGTAACCTCTTCGTTGACTGGAGGTGGCCCGGTTTTTTGACGCAACACTCTATCGACATTATGCATCCTGCGCGTCAGTGACTAGGTTGCCATTGTTATTTCGTAGAGCATGCGTTTCTACTTTCAAGCCAGCTGCCAGGTGTTTGGCTTTTTTTGTTGAATTAACGGCTGTTCTTCTTGTCGCGAGACTCTTCGACTTCCCTGAGGGTGGAGACTGCGTTTTTTTCTGGTTTTATAGTCTTCCCGCGCGGCGAGTGGTTTGCATTTTAGCACCTTGATATGTAGCTCTTCTATCATCTCTTTTTGGTACTTGCAAATAACATCAGGACACGGACATTTTTCGGGGATGACTGAGGTAGGCTATGTTGGTTTCGAGTGCTGGCTGTTGGTTTTAGTGGATGATGAGGGTTCAACGAGGAGTCTCTTACTCTGTTGTTCCTCTAATAATCTCCGGTTACCCAACGCGACCATAGTGAAGACTCTTTTTTGCACCATTCATAGCTTTTTATAGTTGGAAAGTCGGGCTCTGAATTTGGCTGCGACGAGAAATTGGTCACAGTCGAAGATTGCCCATCTGAATGTATGTACATCCAGGATGTTAGATGAGTGCCTTTATCATAGTCGATTTGGTTGGCGGTTCGACCATCTATAGATCTCCAGGTTGCTTTGTGGATCGATAGTAGCATGTACCACAAAGCCTGGAATCCATTATCTGTTGTCGTTTCGCGGAGTCTGCACTTTTCAACAAACCTGCCGAAGATGTTTTTCTTACCGTTTTTAGCACTGAAGTCCTCTAGTTCGGTTTTCACATCGTATTCAGGACAGATTCCATTTAAAAGGCCGTAAAATTCTTCCTTGATTGGGTCTTTAGTCTCATTGGTAGGACATGTGGACATATAAGGTCGATGTTGCGAAACGTTGCTCTGAAGCGGATCACAGCCAGGCGACCTAAAGTCTATTATTCGTGACCTTAGTCGACTACTCTTGCAGCCTTGGGTGGTATCTGTAATAAATGTTGCATGGCTTTCGTTTTTGTATTCATTAACCTGTCCAACTTATATCCTTAATCGCGGAATTGTTGATTTGTACCGCACGAAGTCAGATTTAAGTTGTTTTTGAGTACCATCCGGGTGTGCGTGAGTTCAAGGTGCATATTCGTAAGTCGTTGTCAGGTCGTTCCGGATCTGATTGGTATTTCTGTTATCCCAGGCTGTTGTCTCTCTCATACCTAGTAAGTAAGTTACCCTGACAGTACAACCCCAAATTGGAGGCCCAGTTCCAATTTATAAGATGCCCTAGGGCATGGGGGCATTAGTATCCACTACGGGATTGAGCTTTGCCGTTGTTCTTTCGGCTCATCCTCCACCATCTCTGTTCAAGTTGTCTGACTAACTCTTGAGATTCCTGATGACCTGCTGTCCGAATATTTCGAAGCAGCTCAAATAGGTTTTTTACTTTATCCATTCTTAAAGGGACTGTAGGGACCACCGTTGACTCCATCTTAGGGGTTCTTCTGCTGCCTCCTTTCTGAATGGAATATGTGCCTTAGTGCGAGTATTACCTTGCGTAAATGTCAAGAAGAAAAGCAAATTCACATATTGCTTCAACACACTAACTTTTATCAGCGTAGGTGTCGGCCCAATAGATCTTTTGTACACTAAGCTCTATAATTAAAAAGATGAGACTTATCTGTTCATCGAATTTAAGATCGCGTAAGAAAGCTCCCACCTCATGGAACTCTATTGTCAGGTCTAATTGTCTCTATCTCCGGAATTCGGTCATCACTCTATAGAGTTCCAGGAGGTCGGAGCTTTCATACGCGATCTTGTTGATTCACATTGAGCCGTTGCTGATGACGTTTATGGTCTTGTAGTTAATGACGACAAGACAAAGCATTATTTTCTAAGCTACTTTTCGATGCTACTTTGCTTTGGCGAAACAATACGATCAAACTTATTTACTAATTAAAACTACTAATGAACTAACTAAAACTACTTAAAAACTACTTAAAAATAACTTAAAAACTAGAACAGCCACAGCAAGCATTTTTGTATTTTTTATTTTTTTTTTTATATTTTTTTGTATTTTTTGTTATTTTTTTTTTGTGCCACCCCGACTGTTTTTCGTAAATAACCTTAAAACCTTAGAATTACGTAAGTCGGCCATTCTTCACTTTAAAAGTCAACTATCTAGATATAACTAGTCTTGCAGCCACCACAATAGGTTCTCCTGTTGCAACCTAATCCGACGGTCCGAATCGGACACACTCCTGCTGAACCGCAGGCTCTCTTCTCCACCCTGAGCGACTACGTCTCGGTCGTACAGGAGCCGCCTATCCACAGTTCGTCGGCAGACGTGGTAGATTAGCAGAACCGCCGATCTGTGCTGTATCAGCCCTCGACTATCCAAAAATAGGAAAGCTTCAGGCGGAATAAATCCACTTAAACGCGCACTTTTAAAATATTCATCATTGGGGTAGAAGGCTCCAAAGATTTTTTTTTTTCGTGGGCTGGTGGAAATCTTCATAGGCACGATGAGCACGTGCCCAAAGTAGTGTGAGATTTTTACTTACTAAAACCACCACCCATTTTGTATTTCTATTCGACTTATCCAGCAATTTTTTTATCACGAGTATAATAATATGTTTGGCAGGTAACTTTCCTTTGAGAGTTCCTGCTTTTCCGCAATTTATAGCGCGGTTTGTTATTATCGGGCCAAATCTAAGGGTTTTGTTCTTTGAAGACGCCGCAATATATTTGTTTCGTCAAGAATTTGGAGGACTGTTGTGTTAACGTGTCCTAATAAACGTTTTTTATGTTTTCGTGCAAAATTTTTTGATTCATCCTTAACCGCGGGAATACCAAGATCTCTGCGTAGATCTTCGTTCCTTACGTACCACGGCGCATTGACGAATGATCTTAACATTTTGTTTTCAAAAGTTTGTAAAAGGTTTAGATTCGTTTCACTGGTACAACCCCATAGTTGTATACCATATGTCCAAACCGGTTTTAGCACTTGCTTGTATAATAGCAGCTTGTTATCAAGGTTAAGCTTCGAATATTTTCCGAGCAACCAGTACAGTTCTCTGTATTTATTCTTAAGTTCTTCGCATTTCTTTTTTACATGCGACTGCCATTTTAATTTTGCATCGTGTGTCATACCGAGATATTTCGCTTCATTTGCAAACGGGACTCGTACCGTATTTAGAAATACAGGCAAATTGTTTGTCCGTTTATACGAAAAATCTACATGGATCGATTTGCTCCCATTAAGTGCAATCCGCCAGGATTTAGTCCATTCATCCATTCGTTAAGAGCGTTTTGTAATTTGATATTTGTTTCCTCTATTGTTGTGCCAACTGCTAGTATAGCAGTATCGTCAGCAAACGTTGCAACTATTGTATCGTTTGTTTGTGGGATATCACGAGTGAATAGGAGGTACAGGATTGGTCCAAGGACGCTTCCTTGCGGTACACCTGCCATTATTTCTTTGAACTCGGAATATTCGCTTCCAAGTTTCACACGGAAGAGTCTATGCTCAAGATACGACACGAGGATTTAATATAATTGTTCTGGCAGAACTTGACTTAGTTTATAAGTAAGGCCTTTGTGCCACACCTTGTCAAAAGCTTGCGACACGTCATTAATTGGCGGTGGGGGACGTTGTTTTAGCTGTTTCGCTTTGTTAATGATCTCTTTATCGCAGTTTATTATTTCAGGAGAGGATACAGCATTCCACTTTTCTACTGGTCTTTTCTTTAAGATCCAAGTCAGTTTCGCGACTGAGTTCTTCTTCATCCGTGTGGTATTCCGAATTCACGGGGCCGTTTGAACTTGGTTTTGGCTCATTAGGTATTTTAAATGAACTCTTCAGAGTCATATTTTCTTCCTTTAGATGGAGAATTTCTTTACGAAGTTCTTCGCAGATCAGTTCGACATTGTGAAGCCTTGTTCGAAGAACGTCGTTTTCTTCCTTTAGGCTCTTATTTTTCATTGAGTCTCTTTTTTCGTGGGCTGACACTTCTGGTGTTGTCGAGCTCCTTGAGACACATATATTTTTTTGAGATCCTGATGTAGGTTACCTCGTTACCCTTGAACTTTTCCCGAAAGGGTTACACATTTGCAATAATTGGCTCTCTCCAGAATCCGTAGAGCCGACCTCCGTAGAGGGTGGATTTTCCAGTGAAACTGAATTGCCACCTGGGGTATTAAATCTTTTCGTTGTACTCATTGTATTTTTGTTGTATGTATACGCTTTACACTCGGTATACGGGGAGTAGTCGCCTTCTATGACAGGCATTCCTTACCTCGGGTATATTCTGACCACTTACCCGAAGGGGGTAAAAAAAGACCAAAAATATAACAACGACAAGAGGTATTCCACAGGAAGGTGTTCTATCCCCACTACTCTGGCTACTCGTAGTCAACGAAGTACTGAGGAGACTAGAAATCACAGCAATAAAAACTATGGCCTATGCAGACGATGTGGTACTCATTGTATGTGGGAAATTCCCATCGACTCTTAGCGCAATCATGCAAACGAGCCTAAACATACTTAGCAGATGGTCAGAATCCTGCGGTCTGGGTGTAAACCCAAAGAAAACTGAACTAGTTCTTTTTACTAACAAGAGATCGATCGCAGAGTTTGCGGCACCGACTCTGGGAGGAGACTCCATCTCACTGTCAACAAGTGCCAAATATCTGGGAGTGATACTTGACAGCAAGCTAAATTGGAATCTTAAACGAAAGAGCAAAGAAAGCTAATATAGCACTATACAGCTGCAATAGAATCTGCGGCAAAAAATGGGGCTCCGCCCCGAAAGTCACGAAATGGCTACATACAGCCGTTGTCAGACCGATTCTCACATATGGTTGCCTAGTCTGCTGGAATGCCATGAAAAAGACAAGGCACATGAGTGTATTAACAAAGGTTCAAAAAACAGCATGCATACTCATAACAGGAGCTATTCGCACCAGCCCCACAGTAGGGTTGGAATCAAACCTAAACCTCCCACCGATTGACCTACAGATCAATGACACTGCAGCGAAAAGCGCATCACGTCTCAAAGAGGCGCGTAACTTCTGCATCAAACCCTACCGTCATAGCACAATACTGAAATTAGTAGCATATGAGAATGGGCCATCTGACTACATAATCCCATATCACGACTTCGACATTAACTACTTAATCAGAATACCAAGTAGAGACGACTGGTTGTCAAACAATGTGCTATCTAGCACTGAATTATCAGTTTACACCGATATGGGTCAAAAATGGAAATGGGAGTGGGCTCTGGGGTTTATTCCGATGCAATCGGACTAAACACATCCCTTCGACTAGCAAATTCATGCAGTGTTTTCCAAGCAGAAATCCTAGCTATACTCGAAGCTGCCTAGAGTACTGGACTTATCACAAGAGGATATCTCCATTTACGTAGATAGTCAAGCGGCCATAAAAGCTCTGGCATCAAATGTAATAAAATCACGTGTAGTTGGACAGAGCTAAATGCTCTATGTAACCAGAATAAGGTCCAAATCATCTGGGTGCCAGGACACAATAACATTCCAAATCTAGGTGGCAAAACACTTGTAAACACACCAAATACCTTTGGCCGGAATTAAGCGGTAGCAAATCAAACAAGCGTACAGCTCAGAACAGAGCTTCTATTTCTATAGCGGTGAGAGTGATAACAGGTCACAATCTGCTGGGTAAGCAGTCCAATAGAATTGGGATAACTGACTCACACCGGCTATGCCGGAAATGCGGAGATCCGGACGAGGAGGAGGACATCACCCACCTACTTTGTCACTGCCATACTCCTTGGTAACTATTACTACGAGGATTTGACGGAGCTAGCAAATGTCCCTACAGCACAGATCGTCCGTTTCTGCTGCAAATCTGGATGGAGCAACTACCTCTTTGTAGCGAATGGAGCAACACAAATCACAAAGTTAAAGAAGACTTTAACAACACTTTAGTAATTGTAACATAATTGTAAAAAAATCTTTTCAATTTAAATCATTTCAAAGTTAATGGATTCAATTTATGCACAACCACCTGCAGATAAGCACTCTGCTTAGCAGGTAATACATGTAAATGAAAAATCGTTTTAAGCAAATAAAATCCATTGAATTTTTTTTGTTTTGTGGGGGTTCGCTGGAAGGAAAAATCATCGAAAGACATTGCAGAGGTTTTATCGCGAGGGAACCTTCTGCAATAGTGAGGGACATTAACCCGATCTAAAAAACCTCCCGTAGACTGACTTTTGTATGTCTTCAAGGATTCGCACCTAGTCGTTAGACTAATCAGCAATTTACTTTTCACATGTATTATATTTTATAAAAATATAAAATTTAAAAGAAATTCCGACGTTGGTCGGATTTTTATGAGTTTTGTTTGAAATTGTACTTAAGTTTCAGTATTTCTTTTTGTTTTTTATTATATATATCTTTAGCTACATAGATCCAGGGGTTTAACCCGTCTTAATCTCCTGACTATATTATTATCGGTTCTTAAAAGCTGTGCAATTTATAAATTAACATGGCTGAGAAGCCTATCTCTGTGTCTTAGAGCTACTTTTTTAGCTTCATCTTTAACCATAAAGGGTGATCCATTTCGAGGTTCCATACTTTTTTAAAGAAAAAAACACAGAAAATTCAAATTTAATGGAGAATGTTTATTATCATTTGAAAGAACATTCTTTGGCATTTATTTTTTGAAGATTATGTCTATCAAATGTTGGCCGTTGCTACGTCGCAGAGTCCAATTTTCGATCACTCGTTCGAGCATTTCGACTGGTAACTGGCGAATGACACGCGTGATGTTTTCCTCCAAGGCCTGAATCGAAGCGGGTTTGTCGGCATAAGCTTTTGACTTTACATATCCCCACAGGAAAAAGTCTAACGGTGTGATATCACACGATCTTGGTGGCCAATCGACCGGCCCAAAACGTGAAATTATGTGCTCACCGAAATGTTCTCTCAATAAGTCCATTGATTGATGCGAAGTGTGGGACGTGGCGCCGTCTTGCTGAAACCAAATGTCGCCGAGATCACGAGCTTCAATTTCAGGCATCAAATAGTCAGTTATCATGGCACGATAACGGTCGCCATTGACGGTTACGTTCGCACCGGCATAATTTTTAAAGAAATATGGACCGATGATTCCACCGGCCCACAAACCACACCAAACCGTTGTTTTTTCTGGATGAAGTGGCAGTTCTTCAATCTCTTCCGGTTGCTCTTCGTCCCAAATGCGGCAATTTTGTTTGTTTACATACCCATTGAGGCAGAAATGGGCCTCATCGCTAAACAAAATTTGCCTCGAAAACGTCGGATCTTCTTGGAACTTTTCAAGAGCCCATAGAGCGAAGCGATGTCGCTTGGGAATGTCGAGCGGCTTCAATTGTTGCACAAGCTGTATTTTGTACGCTTTCAATTTAAGATCTTGACGTAAAATGCGCCAAGTCGTTCCATACGTCAGTCCGAGTTGCTGCGAACGGCGCCGAATCGACTCTCCACGGTCTTCGTGTACACTCTCAGCTACGGCCGCTATATTTTCTTCACAGCGTGCTGGACGTGGTCTTTTCGGTCGAATATTATCCAATAATGAATGCTGGGTCTCAAAATGGATGATGGTGTTGCGAATAGTACGCACAGTAGGCCGATTATGTTGACCATAAGGTGAGCGAAGTGCACGAAACACATTCCTCACAGAACGTGAATTTTCATAATAAAGTTGAACAATTTGTAAACGTTGTTCACGCGTAAGTCTTTCCATTATGAAATGCCAAACAATACTAAACAAAAATAACATGACAGCATGACACGACTCACACGTGATCTGTCAAAAAAGGCTATTGAAAAAAGTATCTCTACTTGGATCTCCCGTTAGATCTCTATGTAGATCGGTGTTACGTATGTGCTATGGTGCGTTAGCTATGCTCCGTAGTACGTTGTTTTGGAAGGTTTGTATTCTTAGTAAGTTTGTCTTGCATGTGCATGCCCACAGCTGAAGCCCATAGGTCCATCCTGGTTTAAGAATTTGCTTATATAGCAATAATTTATTGTAATTGGATACGGATATGTATCTCCCAATAAGCCAATACATTTTACTGTAGCGGATGTTTAACTCATCTCTTTTTTTCTTTACATGTGCTTTCCAGCGCAGTTGCGTCCAGAGTCATCCCTAAATATTTAGCTGTATTTGAATATTCCACTACATTACTATTTACGTATACTGGAATGTGTGGTAAATTTTTGAACGTAAAATTTGTATGAACTGACTTCAGGTCATTTATTTTGATCTGCCAATTTTTAGTCCATTCTGAAATATTGTTTACTGCCTTTTGAAACTTTTTTGTAGCTATTTCGACAGTTTCTCCTACAGAAAGTATAGCAGTATCATCTGCAAAGGTAGCTAGAGTGGTTTCGTCATTTTCTGGTAGATCACTAGTAAATAAAAGATATAGTAGTGGACCTAGAACACTGCCTTGAGGTACACCAGCCTTAATTTCTCTTAATGTTGAGTACGTTGTTTCTTGTTTAATTCTGAAAAATCGCTGTAGAATATACGACTCCAGTATTTTTGAATACTGCTTTGGCAGTTGCTTTTGTAATTTATGGATCAATCCTTTGTGCCATACTTTGTCGAAAGCTTGTGATATATCAAGAAATACTGTAGAGCATACTTTTTTCTCTTCAAATGCATTTTCAATTTTATCAGTGATTCTATGCACTTGGTCAATTGTTGAGTGTTTATTCCTGAACCCAAATTGATGGCTCGGTACTAGCGATTTGTCTACAATAATATTTTGCAGGCGTTTTACCAGCATTTCGAATAGCTTGGACAACATTGGTAGTATGGATATTGGCCTATATGAGGTTACTTCGCTAGGTGGTTTACCTGGTTTTGGAATCATTATAACCTCCGCGACCTTCCATATGCTTGGTACATATCTTAATCTAAATACAGCGTTTATGATCTGCGCTAGATGTTTCAGTACTTTTTTTGAGAATTGTTTTAAAATTTCCCCCGTTATTAAATCAAACCCTGGGGCCTTTTTTATGTTTATACCTTCTTTTATTTCTTTGGCAAGTTCTTTAGACGTAACCGGTCGAATTGGTATATCTTCCTGGCACGTTTCTTCCATTCCTTGATAGTCTTTATCTTCATATGGTTGGAAGACGCCTTCAAGATGCTCAGGAAAAGTATTTGCTTTTTCTTGACTGCTTTTTGCCCAGTTTCCTTCTTTGGTTTTCACTGGTGGGATGTGAGCTGTTGGCCTGTTCATTTTCTTTGTTGCCTTCCAAAGCGAGTAGTCAGTACTACCATCATTTGTTAGGCCTGTAAGGTATTTTTTTAGTGACTCGTTTCTGAATTCAATTATTGATTTTCTGAGCTTACTATTTAGCCTGTTTAGTTTGTTTTTGTCAATTGGCGCCCTTGTTTGTTGCCAACGTTTTCTAGCTTTTCTCTTTTCTGCAATAATTTCACATATTACAGGAGGGTATGAATTTTGTTTTATTTCTTTTTTTATTTTTGGAGTTGCAGCCCATGCAGATTTTTGTATATTGAGTGTAAATAGTTGCACTGCTTCCTCTATTTGCTCTTCTGTTTGAATAGTTACCAATTGGTTATTTTCTTCCAAATTCTCTCTGAAGTAGCTCCAGTCAGTTAGCTTATTAACTAGTTTTGGACTTTGTTCTTTCATTATTATTTTATCGCCAAGTGTGAAAAGTATTGAAGAGTGATCTGACTGTAGGTCTGGCCCTTCTTCCACATTTATATTATTTGAGGAGATATTTTTTGTTATATACAGGGTGGCGCACCAATTGTGCTACAATAAGAAATTCAAATAACTTTTTTTTTAATCGGTGTATTTCATTTTTTTTTATTGGTTAGAAAATTAAATTTTATTTTAAATAGTTAGTTGTTTTTAAAGATTATAGATCGCAAATGACCTCCACGCTCTCCCACGCATATGCGGCACCTGATCAAAAAATTATTCATTGCGGCCTGAAGAGTTGAAGTTGGGATCGCCTCAATTATTGTCGTTATGGACTGCTTTAATTCAGTTAAATTCCTGGGCTTCGTTTTATACACCTCTTGCTTGACATAGCCCCATAAAAAGAAGTCTGGTGCAGTCAGGTCAGGTGACCTTGGGGGCCAGCGAAGAGTGGAGTTCCTAGAAATTAATTTGTTTGCGAATTTTTTGTTAAGCTCCGCCATAACTGGTCTGGCTATATGTGCAGTTGCTCCATCTTGCTGAAACCAAACGCTGTTGAATGGTATACGTCTTCGGCGCAGTTCTGGGTAAAAAAAACTCCTTCAACATCTTTAAATAACGGTCCCCATTGACAGTAACGGTTACACCGTTTTCTTCAAAGAAGTACGGCCCGACAATACACCTTGATGAAACTGCGCACCACACAGTGACTCGTTCTGGGTGCAGTTCCGTCTCATGGAGCATTTCCGGATTAGACTCTTTCAATATACGGCAATTTTGCTTGTTTACATTGCCGTTAAGATCAAAATGGGCTTCATCAGACATGAACAAACAATTGATCAATGTGTTGTCTTCTTCGGCCATTGATATCATTTTTTGGCAAAATTCCAGGCGAACAGGCAAATCCTGAGGGTTTAACTTGCTAGTAATTTGGACTTTGTACGGAAATAAGTTTAAATCGTCATGAAGTATCCGTTGTAATGACCGTCTACTAACTCAAATTTGCCCCGATAACTTTCGGGTCGAAACGCTCGGATTGGCCTGTATTGCAGATGCTACTGCTGCGATTGTATCCTGAACCCGAACATTGGCATCTCGATGGTACGGCCTTCGTGCGATGCTTCCAGATTCGGCAAACATGTTTACAAACCTCATAATGGTCCATCTACTCGGGGGATTACCGCCAAACTCCCGCCTAAATTCCCTTTGGACGGAAATGACGGACTGCAAAGCATGGTACCGTTGCACTATCCCAATTCTTTTCTCCGTATCCCAAGCATCCTTTTTTTATAAATCTAAATAGTAACCTACAAAATAAAAAAAAATAAGCCGATTACTCACACAGAAAAAAAGTTATTACGTTTTATTTTTGTAGCACGATTCGTGCGCCACCCTGTAGAAGTCGACAAGATCTGGGGTTTTATTCCTATCTGTTGGCCAGTAGGTAGGTTTTCCCGCCGAATGATATTTACTGCCAAATTCTTTAATTGTTTCAAGTAAAGCTCTTCCTCTAGTATTCGTTAGTCTAGATCCCCAATACTTATTTCTGGCATTAAAATCTCCTCCCGCAATGAATCTATTGTGAAATATATCTAGAAGACTTTTAAAGTCATTTTTCTGTATTCTATAGCTATGGGAACAGTATACTGGTGCAACTGATATCTGCCCACTGTTCGTTTTTATTCTTATGGAGATCCCTTGAATCGCACATGACTGGAATTTGGTTTCTATATGGTGTTCAATCTCGTTTTTTATTAAGACTGCAGCCCCTCCTTTTGCACAATTGTGATGATGTGGGGTGTGATATAGTTTATATCCATTGAATTGAAAAAAAAAACCAAAAAAACTGATGATTCAGAAAATCCTGTTAACAGCAAGCCTCTGCCTTACACTAACCTTTGAATTTGCCATCAGTAGACCTGAGTGGTTTCATCCGCTCCTGCTTTGGTGTATCGTTTCAATCAAGTATCAAGGATTGACATTTCCTCGTAATTTTGGACTGAATCCAAGCAAATGCATTCAGGACGCTATTGACTTTCAAACAATGATCAATACTTCTCATTCGTATAGAAACATCTTTTCCGCCGTTTTTACGATATTCAAACTATTTGTTGCCTCATATTGATTCCAAGGAAATATTCCTTTCGTCACTCGCATTTGTAACTAAATTTTCGAATAATTTGTGCACAATATTCTCAACTTGCAGATAGTATTCATTTGGTTCTAGTATTCACACGTAATGCGAAAAAAAAACCTATATATCACTGATAAGAAGTACATGTATGTACATTGTACATATATATGTACGGAATGGACTGCCATTCAATCCAGGGTGGTGGAGAGATAAGTTTAAACTGATAACAAACGAAATCTGTCGCATTGTGTAATTCGAAATGAACGTGAAGCAATAAATTGAAAACCAATTGAGTTTTCTTGGAGAAAATACTTGCAAGATGGCTGAAGGATATACCTAGGTATATGTAATGATGTCCTGCGGGCTATATTGGTGAATAATTTTTCATGGATGAACAAATTCACAAATAAAATAAATTCCAACTTTTTTTTTTCAGTTTGTAAGATAATTGTCGCATTCTAATTCCTTTCGATAACGACAAACTAAATTGAGACAGACGTGATAAGATATTATATACCCACGGTAACAGTGCTACATTCAGCTTTTCTCTTCTTTTTTTTTTAAGAAATTAAAATCTTTCTTTGTGCCTATGTGTAGACATGTGTAGGCATAGGGCCTTGTAAAATGACTTCTTTACATCCCCAGTGTTCTTATGGTAATAGCGCAATGAATTGAAAACAGATTTCGACAGATGTTCTGGATTTCAAATAAAGGGTCCGCCAAATAACTTTTTTGAAAATGCTATAAAAAAAATTACTGAATATTTTCTCAAATTTCCTTTTTTATTTGAAAGTACAATCCTTCCGGTTAATAATGGAAAATAATTTCATTCAAATGGCTGCCTCGACTGGCCATGCATTAGCCTACACGATCGGTCCAATTTTTAAGCACATTATCGATTGTGTGCAGCTGTATTTCACCAATGGCTTCACGATCATTGTCCTTTAAAGCGTCAATTGTCTCTGGTTTGTCAGCGTAACATTTATCTTTT
Source organism: Rhingia campestris (assembly GCA_932526625.1). Lineage (NCBI taxonomy): Eukaryota > Metazoa > Arthropoda > Insecta > Diptera > Syrphidae > Rhingia > Rhingia campestris. The sequence goes on along the minus strand of OW052182.1, from coordinate 95,037,466 downwards.
ATGGCACCCCACAAATAATAGTCCAACGGTGTCAAATCGCAGCTCGGAGGTGGCCAAACGACATCAGCTCTGCTGAAGCTCGGCGCAAAACATCGAGTGTAGCTTCGGCTGTGTGGCACGTAGCGCCGTCCTGTTGAAACCAAATGTTGCCAATATCCTCCTCTTCAATGTTTGTGAACAAAAATTCGTTCAACATGGCCCGATAACTATCGACATTGACTGTAACGGCCACTCCTTGGTCATTTTCGAAGAAAAATGGCCCAATTATGCCTCTGGACCAAAATCCGCACCAAACAGTGACTCGTTTTGGGTGTATCGGCTTTTCAATGTATGCGTGCGGGTTTTCTGTGCCCCAAATGCGACAATTTTGCTTGTTTACATATCCGCCAAGATCAAAATGAGCTTCATCTGAAAAGATGATTTTTTTTGGCAAAATCGGCATCTTCTCTAAGTCGATCGCAGGCCCACTTAGCGAAGCGAAAACGCATTGTATGGTCAGTTGGCTTCAACTCCTGAACCAATTGGACTTTGTATGGCGTCATACCAAGGTCTTTATGCAAAATTCGTCTCAATGATGTCTCCGAAATGTTGATGGCGCTTCACGCACACTTTCTCCCACAGCAGCAATATTCTCGGTTGTACGCACTGTTTTTGGCTTTTCACGCTTTGGTTTATCAATGAGGATGCCAGTTTCTTTCACTTTTTTCACAAGATAACGAACATACGGAGCTGACGGTGCTTCTCTTCTTCCAAAATCCGTACACATTCTGCAACATTACCATGATTTTCAAAGTAATGTCGCAATATTTCCCAGCGTTGTTCAAGCGTATACACAACCATATTCGTTTAGCGGAAGGATATCTATCTGTCAAATCAGACATGAGCTAAGTGTTACCATTCACGAAATAAGCACTAGTTGAAAAAAAAAAAACGTTAGATGGCGGACCCTATACCTTATAAGGATTGAGTATAGCCTAGTGCAGTACTAGAGCCCACTTGGTGGATTTAACTCAAATTACAAGTAGATATGTAGGTTATTAGTTGTCATACTAATTCTAAAGATATTTTCTATTAAATTTCTCTACAAGATACTGTGAATAGGTTCAATAAACCAGTTTACAAAGTTTTGTTTTTCAAAATGATTTTGACGAACGTTAAAAACTCTTAGTACGCATTATATACTCTGCGCCTTATTTTCTGTCGGCATGAAGACATTGCATAACTTTGACATTTATCAACAGATTGCCCTGAGTAGACATGTTTTTGAAACGTCAATTCAGTTCAATTTTAACTATGAATCGCTTCACCCCGAAACAACTCGCTGAAATAGTGACTCTGTGCAATGAAAATAGTCATTGAGTTGTGTTAACTCAACGTGAATATCGTGACCAACAAGCACCGTCTCAGATCACAATTCTTCGTTTGGTGCCGACAGTCGGAGATTTTCGACATGTCATTCATCCACTCCCGAGACGTTTGAATCTTTTTTTTTTTTTTTTTTCAATTCATTTTTATTTTTCTTCAACTTAGAACTAACTTAAATGCTAGACAAAAATTACTGAAAAACTAGCCTACTTATCTACTAACTTAACTAACTTACTTATCCTCTGCGGATATCCTAAATTAAACAATAACAACTTAAAAACTAATGCCTTTCGGCCTAAAATCTAATTTAATTATTCAACTATATATTTATCTTTTTCTTTCTTGACCAAGAAACATTTTTTAAAAAAAACTTGGTTTCATATATTTTTTTTTATTTTTATTAAACTTACTTACTAATTAAATTTACTTATGAACTAACTAAAACTACTTATAACTAATTAAAACTACTTAAAAATAACTTAAAACTAGAACAGCCACAGCAAGCATTTTGCATTTTGTATTTTTTTTTTTTTGTATTTTTTTTTTTGAATTTTTTTGTATTTTTTTTGTATATTTTTTTTTTTGTGCCACCACGACTGTTTTTCTTAACCTACCCTTAAGTGAAACCTTAGATATATGAAAGTCGGCCATACTTCAAAATGAAAGTCAAGAGTCAACTACCTATAACTAATCTTGCAGCCACCACAACAGGTTCTCCTGTTGCAACCTACTCCGACGGTCCCAATCGGACACACTCCTGCTGAACCGCAGGCGCTCTCCTCCGCCCTGAGCAACTACGTCTCGGTCGTACAGGAGCCGCCTATCCACAGTTCGTCGGAAGACGTGGTAGATTAGCGGAACCGCCGATCTGTCCTGTATCAGCCCTCGACTATCCAAAAATAGGAAAGCTTCAGGCGGAATAAAGCCGCTTAAACGCGCACTTTCAAAATATTCATCATTGGGGTAGAAGGCCCCAAAGATGAGACTATTGCTCGAGGTCATCGCTCTTGCCGCGTGAAACCGAATGAGTTTCACCAGAAAATTGTCTATCCTGTTTATGTTGGCCCCGTTGTATAGGACCTGGTTGGAATAATATTTTGTGTAGTCAGATACTGGTGTTCTGTGAAGTCCAAGGCAGCTTCTCAGACACTGCCTCTCAAACACCCGTATCTTTTCCATTTGAGATGGGGCAACGTTGAACCACACCGGGCACCCATAGGCAATCATCGGTCTGATAAGAGACATGTAGCAAATCACCTTCACCCTGCTGTCAAGACGGCTGCTATAAAACAATCGTCTTGTCAGGGCAAATGCTCCCCTAGCTCTCGCCAGAGCAGCATCTACATGTCTTCCGAAATATAGATACTGATCCAGCCAGATGCCAAGGTACTTTACTACACTTTTGCTCGCCAGTGGATGTCCGTTTGGTCCAACGATCACCAGCTTGCGCCAGTTCTTTCTCGTATCCCTAGAGGCCTTAGACAACGGTGTCCTAAACAGGATAGTTTCCGATTTCTGAAAGTTGATTTTTAACTTCCAGTCATCACAATATCTCTGGATCTTATCGAAGTCCCGCTGCAAAAGAGTTCGGATGACCTCGACAGTAGGTGCTGATCTGTACGCGATAAGATCGTCCGCATACGCAATTGCCTGAGTAAGTCTACCTATCATATCGCTGGTGTAAATGCTGAAGAGAATCGGCGAGTTCACCGCTCCCTGTTGCAGACCATTTTTAATGAAAAATTCGGTGGTAGAAGTTACATTGCCACTTTTGACAACAAACGTTCTACCAATCAACATGTCATGAAGCATATATAGTAGTGGTTTACTTATGCCAAGTCTGGTCAGCTTTAGATAGAGGCCCTCTAACCATACGGTGTCGAAAGCCTTCTCCAAATCAACCAGACATGCACCCGTGCACTGTTTTTTCGCTTTGTTCCATTGTATATCAGAGACGAGCTTGGAGGCGGCATGAATACAGTCATGTCCGGCCTTGAAACCAAACTGGTTCTCTGGTATAATATTGTTGTCCTCAGACCACTTGAACAGAGCCCGATTGAGAATCTTTTCGAATACCTTGCTGATACTCGGAAGGAGACTTATCGACCGGAAATTTGCCGGATTGGAGTTGTCCTTTCCCTTTTTCGGGAGAGGATGAACCACCGCCGTCTTCCAACGCACTGGATAATATGCATTATTCAGCGCGTTGTTGAACAGCGTGGCGTAAATGTCCACAGCTTCAGGGGGTAAGTGTCGCAGTACAATGTTAGATATACCATCGACTCCCGCTGACTTCTTTTTCTTTATGGAATCGAAGATGGTCTGGAGTTCCACCTTCGAAATTAACAGGGGACTAGACCCACTTCGCTCGGCGACTATGGCGTTTGCCAAGTTTTCGTCATCGAACCGCGTGAAACCGCGGTTCTCAGATCGCCATTGCGTTATGTCATTTCTTAGGTAGAAGTGATGGAGCAGGGCATTGTTTTCCAGGATGCGGTTCGGGCGAATGCTATCATTCACCTTATACACCTCCTGAAAAACAGCCCCCACTGCCTCCACTTTCTCCTGAGGATCTTCAATAACATAGAAATCGTCGTTGAAGACGGCTTCCCCTGGATCGATTCCTGCTGTCAAAAGTATGTTTGTATTGTCAGTAGTTCGTTGGAGCTTAATACACGGAAGGTCGTTATGACCTTTCCTCCTAAAGATCTTATTAATTTGTGGAAACATACTCGGGTCGCTGGAATTTACGGCCCGAATTCTGTTATTCCAAAACAAATTAATGGACAACCGATAGTTCTCCTTGATCAATTGGTTGATGTTTTTGATCGACGCCTTCAGTGTTCTAATCTCCGGGTCACGTGGGTTTGTCAGTCGTCTGTACAAGTTTTTAAGTCTTGTCAGAAGTCCGCTTTTTTGTCTGTGCAGTGCGTCAATGGTCGCGTTTCTGTACGAAGACGTTATGTCACGTTCTTTGTATTTTGGAATCGTCCTGTCCATTGTCCTTTGGATCGATTCGTCCATTTGTTGTAAGTAGTTGTCGATTTCGTTGTTTGTCAAATTTCGGTTGTTTGGTGGCAGTATGTCCCTCGAACGTAATTCTCTTGATAAGGCGTTGGTAAAGCGTGGCCAGCGCATCTTACCGTAGTTGTAAGAATGCACAGGCACATACTCCTCCAACGCCACAAGCTCGTTCGGAAGCTGTATTACGGCGGCGAGTCCGCAGTGGTCACTGTCGTACTCGATCGTCTGTAAACAGTTTCGCGGGTGTTGACCTACTTTGTCAGTAACAGTCAGTCTTGTGTCTCGCAGTAAAAGATCCAGAAAAGCACCGCTTCTCGGAAACGATGGCCTATCTGTGGCGAGAATGTCGATCCTATATTCAACATTGTAGTGGACCATCCAATTGTATAGATGGTTACCCCGAGGATTTTGTATTTGATTTCCCCAATCTTCGTGCTTGGCATTTAAATCTCCAGCCAAAAGATAAAAGTTCTCCACTGAGTTCAGTCTCAGAGATTCGAAAAGTTTTCCGAGCTCTGTTGTGAAAAGTGTAGGCTGAGGTGCTTCCGGTGCGTAGGCCGCTATCACATACAATCGCTTCCCTTGTTGGAGAGGAATGCATATGACGCAGGCTTCCAGCAACCGGAATCGGCGTACTTCACCACTATATATGACCTTATAACTAATGCCTTTTCGTATAAAGATAGCGACCCCGCCTCCTTGAGTGGAGTTGGGCCGGTCTCTTCTGACGATATTGTAATTACTATTAGTCAATTTATGCTTCTGGTTTAGCTTAGTTTCGCTAGCCATAAGCACATCGGGACTTTGGTCTTTTAACAGTTGGAACAGATTAGCTCTACGTTCAATCCTAATCAGTGAATTTACATTCACAGCCAGGATCTTTAAGGGTCTCTCTGACAGCGCGCCCATTACGATCTATTTTGCATTAAGCTCGGCAACAAGGAGTAGATATAGTCTACCCTTGACGCCTGCTCCCGTAACTGGTTTTGAAGACCGGTTAGCTGGCCTTGAATGGCCCGCAACGCAGTCAACACATCCGCATCTACTGCTGGAGCCTGAGGCACGGGGGCCTGTTGGGCTTCCTTTGGTGGATGCTGTACCGTTTTTCCCTTTCCTGACGCCATTTGGGCGTAGGAAATTTGGGGGTTGACGGACGTTGAGGGAGGGCGAACGGCTGGCTGATTCACCACTACCGTTTGCTTCGCTTTTTTATTAATTTTTAGTTGCTGAAACTTTGGACAGCCCCGATAGTTTGCAGGGTGTCCGCCGCCTCCGCATAGTGCACATTTAAGCAGGGTCATATCTTCGACCCGCTCATTTCCTAACTTACACTCTCCTATGTTGTGGTTCTGTCCACACTTCACACAGCGTGACTGCATTTCGCAGTTGGCTGAGGCGTGGCCGAACCTTTGGCAACGCATGCATTGAAGCATGCTGTCGCTTCTTTTTAATTTTTCCCAGCGCACGACCTGGAAATTGAGGACTGAGATACTCCTCAACTTATCCAGCTTGCTTTGGGGCGATAGCTGTACGAGGAACATCGGTAGTTTCCGGTTCTCCCGTCTGGCCTTCACTGTGGTGAATGGCTTTACTCCAACGACTTCGAGGTCGTCAGTCGCTACTTGGCGAAGCTCACTTAACAGCGCCTGCGGATCCGTTGAGGAATCTATGCCCTTTAAGACAACCGTCTGGCATTTTTCTACTTTCGGAGTAAATGTGAAGAACTCCGTTGTGCTGTCTACAAGCAATTCTCTAATAATTTTATGATGCTCCACTGTTAAGCAGTGGATAGCATGCCTATCATTACTCAATCTTTTTATTGTAAAATTATTGCCTATGGCCGACTTACATATATCAATGGTTTCTTTTAGGTCCATATTAAATGTGTTGATGGGTGGCACTTTTTCTTTTTTATTTTTAGGCGGCTGTGGCTGCTGCTGGTGTTCCCGCTGCTGCTGCTGCCGCTGCTCCTGTTGTCGCTGCTTCTGCTGCTGTTGTTGTTGTTGTTGTGGCTGCTGCTGTTTCTGCTTCTGCTGTTGTTGTTGCTGCTTTGCTTGCTGTTGCTTCGGTGGCTGTTGTTGCTGGGTTTGCGGTTGCTGTTGTTGCATGCGTGACTCTTGTTGCTGTGTTTGCTGTTTTTGTTGTTGCTTTTGGAGCTGTTGCTGTACTTGTTTTTGTACATCTCCTTGTTGTTGTTGTTGATTCATTGGCAGTGGCTGTGTTTGCTGGGCTTTTGCGATTGCCGCAGTTTTGGCACTTGTTGTTGCCACTGCCGTTTGTTGTAACATTTTTTCGTCGCTGGCTTTTTTTTCACGCTCGCGACGTTCTTCTTGTTTTTTTTTTAAAGCAAGAACTAGCGGTTCAAGCTCGGATTTCAGTTTTGCTATTTTTTCCTCAAATGAGTTGACTTGCTTGCTAAGCTCAAGCTCCTCCTCTTCTTCGTCATCATCCGTTGACAGCACCGCAAACCTGTTGCTGCTGTCCTCGGTGGTATACCGCCCTTCCCCTTCATCAGACATGTAGCTGATTTCCGCTGCATCATCTGATGGGGAGGCGGCGGCCAGTTGTTGTTGTTTTGCTGCCGCCGACGTCGTAGGCAACTTCGTCGTCCCCTTCACTTCAGCAGGCAGCGTGGCTGAAGCTGTGTTTGTACGCCGTTTGACCAGGTTCGGCGTACAAATCATTTTTTTTTTCCTCTTCGTTATTACGGTCGGTCCCGTAACTGCTGGGATATCTTGCGATATCCCCGCTAACTTTCTCTCAGCCATGTGTTTATTTTCCCAATCGATAAAGTTTTCCACTTCACGATTGTGAAAAAAAGCCTCTAGTAATTTTTTGCTCGGCGGGGGATTGAACCCGGAACCGTTCGCTTGCCCGTTGGTCGCCACTACAGACACGGCCACGGACCACTTATTAAATCACTTTCTACTTTGTATTAACACTCACGTTTAAAGTCACTGCGAAAGTCGACGACGTCTACACTCTCTCGCAGTTGAAGATCGACTGAGAGACGTTTGAATGTACTGGTTGTAGCGGTAGAAGAGACACCCACATGTGTTGTATCGTCATCGCGTGCAGCATTTTGGTGTTAGTGGAAACACCTTCCGGTGCATTTTGAAGGACGATTTGCATTTTTTTTGTATCTATAAAGTGGAACTCCTTACTTCTTAAGTGGCGCTACGGTCTTCAGTTGAGCACTTCAAGTTGGTTGAAGTCGGCTTCAAAATGTGCGCGCCACTTTCGGCAAGGTCTTGATCTACTGCGCCCGACGTCTAGCTGGGAAACGAAGACTCTGCGAGTGACTACTTGTATACTTACTTAATTGGCGCTACCGTCCGGGATGAACCTGGGCCTCAACCAACATGCCTCTCCAATTAGCCCGGTCCTAAGCTAACTGCCTCCAGTTGCGCACTCCAAGTTGGTTGAGGTCGGTTTCTACTTGTGCGCGAAATTTAAGGCGAGGTCTTCCTCTACTGCGTCCAACGTCTGGCTGGGAACCGAAGACTCTGAGAGCCGGAGTATTGGTGTCCATTCGTTCTACATGTCCTAGCCATTTTAAACGTCCAATGCGGAGTTTTTTGACCAGGGGAATGTCGCTGTACAGCTCGTATAGTTCTTGGTTGAATCTTCGTCTCCATAGCCCGTCAACGCAAACGGAACCGAAGATTTTTCGAAGAATTTTTCTCTCGAATCGAAAAAGGATTTCTTCATCCGCTTTGGATACGGTCCATGCTTCAGCGCCGTAGAGCAGGACTGGGATGATCAGGGTCTTATATAGGATCTCCTTAGTAGTTCGAGTGAATGCTTTTCTACTAAATTGCCTTCATAGCCCGAAGAAACAGCGATTGGCGAGAGTATTTCTTCGTTTGATTTCTGACGAGATGTTGTCAGAGATAATAGCGGAGCCTTGGTAGACAAAGTCCCGTACTACCTCAAAGTTTTATCTGTCAATGGTGACGTTCTGTCCAACTCGTCGATGTTGTGTGTCCTTTCGTGTTGACAGCATATACTTAGTCTTACCCTCATTTAATGCTTAACCCATTTTTGCCGCTTCCTTCCCTTTACTAGCAAACGTGGCTATGACATCACGTTGAGTCCTACCAATAATGTCAATATCGTTACCGATTTTTGGAAAATTGTGCCTCTGGTGTTGGCTAGGGAGTTTTGCAAAATCCTCTCAAGAATGAGATTAAAGAAGTCACATGACATTGATGGAGCAGCGAGAATTCTCCATCGTCATCCTGCACAGAAGGACTGGGCGGTATACAGAATTATACTTGGCTCTGTTCGTCTCTATAAATGCTATTGTCTGCGGTTTTGAAATCAATGAATAGGTGGTGGCCATTGATTTGGACTTCTTTTGATCTGCCGAAGTGTGAAGATTTGATCAGTTGTGGACTTTCCTGCTTGTTGGTAAACGGTGTCAGGCGCTCACATTTCAAGGCAGATATGATATTGTAGGCGATGTTAGGTCTCCTTTTTTGTAGATCGTTCAAACGATATTGAGGTTCATATTCAGGCATACTTTACTCCGACAAAATTTTGCTTATGAGCTGGTGAATGTTACTTACCAAATCATCTCCGCCGGCTCAGTGATTTTGCCGTCATTTCCGTCAGCCTTGTTAAGCTTATGTTTAGATATTGCTATCCTCACATCACCTATTAATGCTTCGTTCTGCCTGACAGCGGTAAATTGTTCGTCATCGCTGTTTAACAGTCTGCGGAAGTGGTTCTTCCATATCCTCAGCATCGATTACGTCTCAACTACGACATTGACTTGTTCAGCTGGACATGATCCAGGAACGATGTTCGCAAGTTTAACCAAAGTGTAAAACGTCAAAGCCAAGGATACAAGGCTCGAACAGAATCGAGATGAACAAGGAAATATCGTAGTTGAGATACAGTCGATGCTGAGGATATGGAAGAACCACTTTTGCAGACTGTTATACGGCGATAACGAACAACATTCCACAACCGATCAAATTTTTACACTTTGGCAGATCCTGGAAAAAACCCAAAAAGTCCAAATCGATACCCACCACCTATTTACCGATTTCAAAGCCGTATAAGACAGCATATATAGAGACGAACTGTACAGAGCTAAGCCATGTCAAGTTTTGGTATACCGCCCAAACGTGTCCGTTTGTGTTGGATGACGATGGAGAATTCTCGCTGCTCCATCAGGGTCGGAAACGACCTCACCGACACATTCGATACCATTTCAACGTGAACTTTTCCACGTACAACGATCACAAATCACCTGGGTTATAGTTCATTTATGAAAACATCTTTGTTTTCGTTTGACAGATTTCGCAAAATGACTCTTTATTCTCCAAACTCTCGAGAAAAATAAATTCTGTGAAAAAATAATTCTCCAGGAATATTATTTAAATTCAATATGTACAATAAATTTCCATTGCTATCTCTTAAACTCGACAATTCCTCGCATACATATTATTTGGACATAATCTTCCCACACAGTGAAAGATCAATTTACATATAACATAGTCACGCATTTTAATTTTGCCAAATCATTTTCAGTTTTCAAAATTAATGTCGGACATTAAAAATTATTATTACCGCGGAATTTCAAATAATAAACTTTACATCTATTGTGACCAACTAACAAAATGCTATTGTGAATAGGTATTTAATTTGACGTTTGAGTTTTACAGATTTGTTGTGAAATTATTGTGATAGTTTGTTTTAGTTGGAAAAATTGTTATGCCCAGTGTTAATAAATAATGTGTGTGCTTTGATTGTTTGTTTAATGGAAAAAAAAAACATTTTATGGTTAATTGAAATGACACAAGTGGATATCACGGATGTGGTAAGAAATTAAACGCCAACTGGTATGTACTTCAAGTGAATTTTTCTTATAAACCGGGCTTAGCTTTGGGCTTTCTTGAAGTCGCACAATGAGCTACAAGTTCGGTGTGTTTTTTTGTGTTTTATTAGGTTAGGTTAGCTTGGTGGGTTGATGAGGCAGACGGTGTGCGTCTTCCCTCATCGCACTCAGGTCAATATAGACCCATTGTGATGCCCGTTGGGGGTCCACTTGAGTGGTTGGTTCATTCATTGTCCCGTTACTGTCGATTGTTGTTAGCCTCTTTCCAGCCATCCAGATCTTGCAAACCTGAAAAGATTAGGGAGAGGGATTTCGGATAGATCCGTGAGGTCATAGAAAAAGTATTTTCCTAAGGTTCTCATTCAGCGTTACCAGATAAATTTTTTTAAACCTGCTAAAGCTAGGACGAAAAACTGCAAAACCTGCTAGACCAGAATGTAAAAAAATGCTAAAAAAAACTGCGATCGATTTTTCCTTGAGAAATACGTGTTTTTTTTTAGTTCAAAAAATACATATACAGTTACATTTGTTATTATATAAGATGATAATTTTTAAATTTAAATATGTACAAAGTGATTATATTAAATCGTTCGGAATCTTTATAGGGAATTTTTGAATTTATTAAAGTTACCATTTTATTTGTTGGAACAAATTTATAACAGCATTCACCTTAAGAAACCCCATGCTTTACTTGCAAAGCAACATTTTCGTTACTGAAGCGATTACGGTTTTTAGTTTTTAACGAATTTACCCGCGAAAATATTATTTCACTAACTAACTTTAGGCAACCTTTAAGTACTGCCTAAGTGCAAAATCGGTATCTATAATCGATTTTCACATTTAGGCAACGTTGCCTAAAGGTCGCCTAACTTAAGCGCGAACCAACCCTGCCTAGAGGTTGCCCAGAGGCTGCCTAAGGAATTTTCACTTCATTTTCATTTTGACATTTGCGAGAATTTCCGTCTGAAAATTGATTTTGAGTTTTTGTGTGGTGATATTCAATAAAGCGAAACTAATTTAATAAAAATAGGACTCAAGCTACATTTCGTTAGTGAATGCTTTACTTTAAATAGAAGAAGTGATGGCTGCTATCATATATTGGGGGCGAAACGAGGTATATTATATACATATTACCATAATACATATTACAATGGATTTGTTTAAAAATAACATTATTCGCTTTTAGATGCAAGACGATGTTCTTCCTTTTGGATGTTTGTTTACAAATAACATGCTGTCAATCTCTGAGACATCGCCTAAGGAAATCTAATAAATACGGCTGCTAATGTCTTAAAGCCGTATTTATTAGATATCCTTAGGCGGGGTCTCAGAGGTTGCCTAGTTAGGCATGCCTAAATATTTAAGTTGCCTCTAGGCAACGTTGCTTAAATTCTTATCTATGATCGATTTTCCATTGTTGCCTAACTAGGCGAAGTTTATGTCAAAAGAAGTAGTAGAATTTACAAATCTTATAAAAAATTAAGATTCTTGTACTTTGTTTACATCAGATTTTTTTTTTTTTTTTTGGATTTGACAGCATATGTTATTTGTAAACAAATATCTCAAAGGAAGAACATGGAGCTCTCTTTAAACTTGGATTTAATCTTGTTTTGTATATTGTGGGTCTCCTACTAGTTGGCCTGTATGAATTTATAATATTCAATACACTTACTAGCTTGAGTCCATTCTTATTAAAATATTTTTACTTTATTGCAAATCACCACACAAAATCTCAAAATAAATTTCCAGATTGAAATTCTCGTAAACGTCAAAATGAAAATGAAATGAAAATTCCTTAGGCAGCCTCTAGGCAGGGTTCGCTCGCGCTTAAGTTAGGCGGCCTTTAGGCAACGTTGCCTAAATGTGAAAATCGATTATAAATACCGATTTTGCAATTGGGCAGTACTTAGAGGATGCCTAAAGTTAGGCAACCTCTAAAATGCTTTTATAAATTTGGCTGTTAGTGACGCAAAATCCTATGCTTTTCTGTTTAAAAAAAAACTCTTGGAATTCTAAAAATTCTCGTTGTCTTTTACTACTTTGAGAAAAGTATGATTAGACATCTTTGACCAATTGCTCAATGGATCTTGGCAATTTCTTACTGGCATGACTGACAGCTAGAGCAACCGAGTGACATACGAATTTAATAAATACACAATTTGGATTGAGTGTCTTTGTCCAAACAATACCTATGTAAATAACATAATAACTTTCTGCACCCTTTCCTTTACGCCTTTCCTACGCAGTAACATCAATAGGTATCCACCACACCGACACCACCCATAAATAGCTGTGTTTACTTTTTTTGCTAACTCTGCGTATTTGCATTTCTTCTTTGGGATCATTTTTCTTGAAGACGATCGTGTATTAGTGTTTACTGTCGCCCAAACAATTAAAAACATGTATAAATTTGTTTTTGTTTGAAACTGCTAAAATTTAAGAAAATGCTAAAAAACTGCTGCAGGTCATTTTCATGATCAAAAACTGCTAAAATCGCAGGAAACTGCTAAATCTGGTAACCCTGTTCTCATTCTTAATTGGCTGAGGCCTGGGCAGTGGCACAGAAAGTCTATTTCTTCATCACCGCAGCCTCTACAGAGGTCATCATCTATGAGATGCATTTTCAGTATGTGGCTTTTTAGTAAGTTGTGTCCAGTAAGAATCCCAACTATAGTCGAGATAGATTTCCTGTTTCTTCGAAGTAGTTTATGGGTTCTGGCTTTGTCATACTCAGGCCACATCCTTTTTGAAGTTTCACATGTGGGAAGGGAGTTCCATCCTTTTCTCGCCAGTTCGTCAGCAATTTCATTGCCCTGTATGCCTCTGTGTCCGGGGACCCAGCAGAGCTTAACATTATGTTGGACGCCAAGAACCTTTAGCTCTTCACGACAACGTTTCACAAGCCGAGATTTTATTTCGACAGCAGAGATAGCTTTTATTGCAGCCTGACTGTCAATAAAGATGGTGATGTCATCTGGTGGTATCGCCAGCATTGAGGTCGCTTTGGCTGCCTCTGCTACTGCCAATATTTCGGCTTGGAAGACACTGCTGTGCTCAGGGAGACGAAAGGTGCTCTTTAGCTTTAGTGTTTCTAAAAACACTTCAGTTCCAACGCCTACATCCATTTTTGAACCATCAGTGTAGATGGATATGGTTTCGGTGCCCAATTCGTTCCTCTCCCACTCCTCTCTGCTTGGAATGATACAGGAGAATGGCCTTTGAAAGTCATGGTGAGGCAGCATGCAGTCAGAGGATACAGCTGAGCCCAGATATCTGTGTAGAATTTGGGCATGTCCTCCTGAGTTCGATTTCCAGCAGTTGAGCTGGCTGATTCTTAGAGCACTTTTGGCTGCAGATTCTTGCATGTAAAGGTCTAGCGGTAGCAGATGCTTTCCAGTCCCGCTGTTGGTGTGGTTCTCATTGCGCCAGTAGCGCCCACACATGCTATCCTTTGTACCTTTGTCATATTTTTCAGATGGGTGACTTTATTTGTGGATTGCCACCAGGCAAGCCCCCCATATGTTAATATAGGTCTTACAATGGCCGTATACATCCATAGAATGATCTTGGGGTTCGGACCCCAGTTTTTTCCGAATATTCGGATACACGTATAGAAAGCGACTGTGGCCTTTATAATGCGTTCGCGCACATTTAGGTTCCAATTGAGTTTTCTATCAAGAATGACACCCAGATATTTTGGACTATCGGCTAGTTTGAGGGTAGTCCCGTCGATAGCCGGTAGGTCGAATATTGGTATCTTCCTCTTATTCGTAAAGAGAACGAGTTCCGTTTTCTGGGGGTTGATGCCAAGCCCACATTTTTTTGTCCACTCGTTGAGAGTTTTCAATGCCTGCTCGAGTAGCTCACTAATAGTGGGTAGGTATTTCCCTTTAACTAGTATCGCTACATCGTCTGCGTAGGCTAAGACTTTTACCCCATTTCGCTGTATGAGTATCTCATTGATGACTATGTTCCACAACAGAGGTGAGATAACGCCTCCTTGTGGTGTGCTCTTGATGCTATTACTTTGAGATGGGTGTCTCCCAGACCTTTATATTTCTGTAGTTGAGCATACTTCCAATAGTATGTATTAGAAGTTGGTCCACGTTGTTCTTCACGAGGTTTCTTTCGACTGCGTTTGTGTTCACATTATTGAAGGCTCCTTCAATGTCGAGAAATGCAGCGAGTGTATATTCCTTCTCGTGAAGAGGTTTTTCTATTGTACTAACGATATCATGTAGGGCAGTTTCGACTCCCTTACCTTTCGTGTAGGCATGCTGTGCCGAGGATATGTATTGGGGGTCGAGTTTGTCACGAATTTAGATATCCATTAGTTTTTCATAGGTTTTTAGTATGAAGGATGTAAGACTTATTGGTCTAAAGTCCTTCGCGGTCGTGTGGCTGGGCTTGCCGGCTTTTGGGATAAAGACTACTATTGAACTTAATTGATAGCATGGGCTAGCTTAGTTTAGGTCGATGGGTTGAGCAGTTCGTCATTCCTCATCGCATGCCAAATTTGGCACAATTTTGTATTTTTGTGTTATCTGACTGCTAAGTGTTATCTGATTGCTTATCTGGTGATTGAAAAATCAACCTTTAGGGTCTAGTTATAGCTATTATTGAACAACTTCATTGGAACATAATGGAATTGAAATTTTCTACTGCGTCCGACGTCTGGCTGGGAATCGAAAACTCTGCGAGCGGGAGTATTGGTGTCCATTCGTTCTACATGTTCAAGCCATCTTAAACGTCCAATGCGGAGTTTTTTGACCAGGGGTATGTCGCTGCACAGCTCGTATAGTTCGTGGTTGAATCTTCGCCTCCATAGCCCGTCAACGCAAACGGGACCGAAGATTTTCCAAAGAATTTTTCTCTCGAATCGACCAAGGATTTCTTCATTCGCTTTTGACACGGTCCATGCTTCAGCGCCGTAGAGCAGGACTGGGGTGATCAGGGTCTTATATGGGATCTCCTTAGTAGTTCGAGTGAATGTTTTTCTACTAAATTGCCTTCATAGCCCGAAGAAACAGCGGTTGGCAAGAGTAATTCTTCGTTTGATTTCTGACGAGATGTTGTTGTCGGAGTTAATAGCGGAACCGGGGTAGACAAAGTCCCGTACTACCTCAAAGTTATATCTGTCAATGGTGACGTTCTGTCCAATTCGTCGATGTTGTGTGTCCTTTCGTGTTGACAGCATATACTTAGTCTTACCCTCATTTACTGCTAAACCCATTTTATCCGCTTCCTTCTCTATACTATGACATCACGTTGAGTCCTACCAATGATGTCAATATCGTCGGCGAATGCTAGTAGTTGCACTGATTGGCTCGGGAGTTTTGCACAATCCTCTCAAGAATCAAATTGAAAAAGTCACATGTCAGCGCATCGCCTTGCCTAAATCCTTTTTTGGTATCGAATGTGTCGGTGAGGTCGTTTCCGACCCTGATGGTGCAGCGAGAATTCTCCATCGTCATCCTACACAAACGGACGAGTTTGGACGGTATACCAAAACTAGACATGGCTCTGTATAGTTCGTTCCTATAAATGCTGTCGTATGCGGCTTTGAAATCGATAAATAGGTGGTGGGTATCGATTTGGACTTCTTGAGTTTTTTCCAGGATCTGCCGAAGTGTGAAAATTTGATCGATTGTGGACTTTCCTGACCTAAAACCACATTGATAAGGACCGATCAGATTGTTGGTAAATGGTTTCAGGCGTTCACATATTTCGGCAGATAGGATCTTGTAGGCGATGTTGAGTAGACTTATGCCTCTGTAGTTGGCGCAGTTCAGAGGGTCTCCTTTTTTGTGCATCGGGCAAACGTTGCTGAGGTTCCATTCTTCAGACATACTTTCCTCCGATAGATTTGGCTTATGAGTTAGTGGATGTTGCTTACCAAGTCACATCCGCCAGCTTTATAAAGCTCAGCGGGAAGGCCGTCATTTCCGGCGGCCTTATTAAGTTTGAGTTTAGATATAGCTATCCTCACTACACTTAGGTCGGGTGGCAGTTTTCGCTGTCGTTCTGCCTGACAGCGGAATATTGTTCGTCATCGCCGTTTAACAGTCTGCAGAAGTGGTTCTTCCATATCCTCAGCATCGACTGTGTCTCAACTACGATATTTCCTTGTTCATCTCGACAGGATTCTGTTCGAGCCTTGTAGCCTTGGCTTTGACGTTTTACACTTTGGTAAAACTTGCGAACATCGTTCCTGGAGTGGCACCTCTCTATATCCTCGATCGCGCGCTTTTCTTGCTCTTTTTTCTTCTTTCTGAAACGCCGATGTTCTTCCCTTTTTCTTTGCCTACAGAGCTCAATGGCAGCTCTAGTCTTCACCTGCAGCTTAGCCTTGTAGGCCTCGTTCTTGGCTGCGAGCATCTGTCGGCATTCCTCATCAAACCAGGGGTTTCTTGCTGGTGGCCGCGAGAAATCATCAGTTGCGGCTGATCTAATGGCTTGTTGGCATCATTGCCATTGTTCTTCGACTTTAGATGCTGGTGGTGTGTTGTGAGTCGAGAGGTTAAGGGATACGTGTTGCGCGAAGGTCTTGGCGGTCTCTGGCGATTGCAGTCTTTCGACATTAAATTTTTTTCACAGTTTTTTGTGGCGTGGTGGATATCCGCATCCTTACCTTGGCTACAACAAGGAAGTAGTCCAAGTCGATGTTAGCCCCACCGAATGTTCGGACATCCAAAATACTGGATGCGTGCCTCTTGTCTATCGCAATGTGATCAATTTGGTTGACCGTTCGTTGATCTGGGGACCGCCATGTCCCCTTATGGATATCGAGGTGAGGAAACCGTGTGCTGGCTATAGTGGCATTTCGTTCCGTAGCGAAATCAATTAGCCTAAGTCCGTTACCAGACGTGTTGTCGTGTAGGCTATGTTTTCCGACAATACTG
This sequence comes from Rhingia campestris, assembly GCA_932526625.1. Taxonomy (NCBI): domain Eukaryota; kingdom Metazoa; phylum Arthropoda; class Insecta; order Diptera; family Syrphidae; genus Rhingia; species Rhingia campestris. Next base: position 95,020,327 of record OW052182.1, on the reverse strand, counting down.
CTAAAGATTTCTTCTCTCCCTACCTTGACAAAATCTATGATATTAAAATCGTGCTGGGAGATTTAAGCATCATAGGTTTTGTCAAGGAGCTCGTAGAAGCAATCCTTAGTTATATCATCCTTTTCCTCCGTCGGAGCATGAGCGCATATAAGGCTTATGTTGGCAAATTTGGCCTTGATGCGCATTGTTACAATGCGTTTGCTAATGTCTTGAAAACATAAGACTTCTTGCCTAAGTCTGAAACTTATAACAAATCCGCATCCGAATAGTCGCTGTTTCTGCTCACTATAACACGGTCCATAGTAGATGTCACAGTTATTAATCTTCTTTTTTCCCTCCCATCCCATCGTATTTCCTGGATGGCAGTAATGTCTGCTTTGTAGCAATTTAAGAGCTTCCGCTAGTTGTTCGCCTGCACCTCTCCTGTTTAATGTTCTCACATTCCATGTGCAGATATGAACGTCGTTGTCCTTTTTTCGTTTTGCAGGGTCGTCAACAGAAATATCAGTCCTTTCCGAGGCTATTGGTTGCTTCGTAACAATGGTTTTTTCTATGGGTGGGTAGTTAACCAAATGCCCAACCCCCAACCTGGAGGGCCAGTTCCAATTTTTTAAATACCCCGAGGACGCGGGGCCATCAATATCCACTACGGATTGAGCGCTGCCGTTGACCTTTCGGTTCATACGCCACCATCTCTGTTCAAGGGGCCTGACTTACCCTTAAAATTCCTAGATAACCTGTTGTCCGAATATGTCGAAGCAGTTTATCTAGGTTCGTCTGTGGCGGCAGACCGGGTATTCATTCCGTGCCATTCTTTTAGGGTGATTATAGTGTTGCTGCTTTACGCCTTGCACGTCTCACACGTCGCACTTATCGTTTAGCAAGTCAAATCCGGTTGGATGTGACCGGTACCCAATGGTTACCACTTGGAGGTAAAAAATAAGCACATTTGATGTGTAGTCAGAGTTGCAACCATTATATCAATAAACTGACAATTAAACATAAAGATCGAACTGATGCGTAACTTCGAATTCGTGACTAGTTTCATGACAAATATTGCGGGTTATTACGATTACATAAATCTGCCAGGCGATTTGAAAAATAAAGGAGCAACAATATCCAGATAAGAAGATTCGATATGTATCTTCAAAGCTAGCTCAAACGACTAAAGCATTAAGTCGCCACGTTTTCAAATTCAAATTGTATACTTTTTGGTAATGACGAATTATCCAATAACTGTGAACATCAAAAGCTCAGTCAATGTTCAAAAACTTTAACAAAACTCGATAACCCAGGCATTTTTTTTCATTTTGTATTCCTCAACATAAGCGTTCATTAAAATTCAAGTGTGGCAGTGAAAGCATCTATTCACTTGCAAAGCGATTTACTTGAGGCGAAAAACTGAATAGAATTGGTATTTCTGATGAGAGACATTACGATTACATCCAGCCCCCTTCTTCACATGAACACGTAACACTACGAGCACGTCATAGCAAAGGGCAAGTGTATATAATTAGACCATGTCCTTGACGATTTACAAGCTTGGCTAACTATGCCACACATGACGAATTGAAGTTTTATTTTAAAATATCGATTTTCGAGTTTTGTTTTACATTGAGGAGTTTGGTCTTTCGTCTGGAAGGGTATTGAAATGAATAATAAAATATTTAGGTGTGTGTTTGCGATTATTGAAATGTTGTGTGAATGGTTGCAATGGTAACAATTATATTTTATAGACGTTTATTGTCAGACTGACGTCAATCGATTTGTTAGCACTTTTCTTTTCTTCTTTTCGTTTGTGGATATCAAGATTAATTGGCCATTAAAATATATATCATGGTGTTATGAATGGAACACCAGTGCTTACGGCAATCGATTTGTTGTAGTCAATCTTTGAATATATTTCCACAGTCATCGGCCAGATATTCCAGCTATTTGACAGTTGATATGTCGTACCCAAAAAGATGCATTCACGCTTTCGTAAGATTATTCTGAGCATAACTATACTTGCTTAATGATCATTACAGTTCGAAATAACCCTGGGCCTCGACCAGCATGCGTCTCCAATTATCCCGTGCCTTAGGTAACTCATTCCAGTTGCGTACTTCAAATTCATTGACGTCACGTCGGTTTCCCTTGTGCGTGCTAATAAAGGCAAAGTTTTCCTCATCTGGCTGGGAATCGAGCCGGAGTATTGTCGTTCATACGCTTTACATGTCCTAGCCGTATTAAACGTACAATGCGATTTTTTGTTTGTCCAGGTCTATGTCGCTGTACAGCTGGTCAAATTCTTGGTTGAATCTTAGTCTCTATAACCAGTCAATACAAACGCTCAAAACGAGCAAAAATTTCTTCATCAGCCTTCGACGAGGCTCGTGCTTTGACGCCGAAGGAGGTCCTATATAGGATCTCTTTGTTAGTTCGAGTGTGGGCTTTACTACTGACCTGCCTTCATAGACCGATAAGACACAGTGGTTTGCAAGAGTAATTCTTTGTTTGATTTCTGACGAGATGTTGTTGTCAGAGTTAATAGCGGAACTAAGGTAGACAAAGTCCCGTACTACCTCAAAGTTATATCTGTCAATGATGACGTTCTGTCCAATTCGTCGATGTTGTGTGTCCTTTCGTGTTGACAGCATATACTTAGTCTTACCCTCATTTACTGCTAAACCCATTTTTGTCGCTTCCTATACTAGCAAACGTGGTTATGACATCACGTTGAATCCTACCAATGATGTCAATATCGTCGGCGTAGGCTAGAAGTTGCACAGATTTTTGGAAAATTGTGCCTCTGGTGTTGGCTATGGAGTTTTGCAGAATCCTCTCAAGAATGACAATTAAGAAGTCATATGACAGTGCATCGCCTTGCCTAAATTTTTTTTTATCGAATGACGAATGTGTCGGCGAGAATTCTCCATCGTCATCCTGCACAGACGGACGAGTTTGGGCGGTACACCAAAACTAGACATGGCTCTGTATAGTTCGTCTCTATAAACGCTGTCGGATGCGGCTTTCAATAGATGAATAGGTGCTGGGTATCGACCTGAACTTCTTCCTGGATATGACGAAGTGTTAATTAAGATTTAAGATTGCAATTGTGGACTTTCCTGACCTAAAACCAAACTGATAAGGGCCGATGAGGTTGTTGGTAAACTGTTTCAGGCGTTCATATATTGCGGCAGATAGGATTTTGTAGGCGATGTTGAGAAAAATGTATGCCTCTGCAGTTGCCGCAGTTCATGAGGTTCCTGAAGTTCCATTTTTCAGGCGAACTTTCATCCGACCAAATTTAGCTTATCAGTTAATCTTACTATACATACCTAAATCATCTCCAACGGCTTTATAGAGCTCGGCTTGAAGGCCGTCATTTCCGGGAGCCTTCTTAAGCTTAAATTTAAGCATCTGTTGTCTATCGTAATGTCATCAATTTGATTGACCGTTCGTTGAACTGGAGACCGCCATTTCCCCTCACGGATATCGGGTTGAGGAAACCATGGGCTGGCTATAGTTGCGTTTCGTCCCGCAGCGAAGTCCATTCGTCCGTTGCCGGATGTATTTTTTCCGACTTCACGGCTGTTTTTGCTAAAGATGTCTTTACGTTAATATCTCACAGCACCATTTTAACATCAAACTTCAGTAGTCGTTCATAGGTTTTGTGAAGAATCTTATATCAACTATTTATCAAATTTTTCATCTTTTCCCTCCTTCGGATATTGAGCGCATATTAGGTTTATGTTGGCGAATTTGGCCTTGATGCGGATTACTACAATGCGTTCGCTAAGCATAAACCTTGCCTAAGTCTGGCAGTTATAACAAAATCACATCTGAATAGTCGCTATTTCTGCTCACTAGTAGTAGTAGTATTTGATCGCATGTATTTCCTGGATAGCAGTAATGTCTGCTTTGTAGCATCTTAGGGCTTCCTTTATAGTTTGCCTGCAACTCTCCTGCTTAATGTTCTCAGATTGCAGGTGTAGATACGATCGAACAAAATATTAAAACGCAAAAAAAAGGAAAAAAAAGGATAAAAAGGAAGCTACGTTACGTTGACTGCGGACGGACCATCGCATCGGTGAGAAATCTGGGAATACTTCGCGTGTAGAAAGAAAACTTAAAATACTAAAACATACGTTGATTGCAGTCGCCCGAAGTCCTGCCGGCAGCACGTAGAGGTGAGACTCTGAAACAAAGCCAATTCGACGTATACGCGCACAAAAATTGCTAAGCACAGTATAAAAAAAGTATAATTCCTAACCTTACTTAAAACTAAAATTCATATGCAAACACAAAGCTAAGATAATCTAAAATTTACTGGCACACTATTTTATACAAAAACTCGTTCTTTCTGGAACCGCTGCTTAGGTTGAAGAACAACAGGGGCTGCTTCTTTGCAGATGATCCCAAAAAGCACAATTGCCTTAACTAGCTCTAATTTATTAGATACCCTATGGATACGGGACCATCAGTATCTACTACGGCTCTTCCGCCACAATCTCTGTTCAAGGGTTTTGACTAACCCTTGAAATTCCTAGATAACCTGTTGTCCCAATATGTCGGAGCAGCTGAAATAGATTAAATACTTTGTTCATCTTAACTGGGACTGGAGACGGCACCGCACTGTTGGCTCAACCTTGAAAATTCTGCTGTTGTCGCCTGGGTAGGTTTTTTTTGATTTGAGACCTGATCGAGATTTAAAAAAAAAGAATAAAATGTCAAAACGTTATAATAGTTTTATTCGCCAAACAAATCTCGTCAAGACAAATATTAGCGCGAGCAAAGATGTGACTCCCGTGGTGGTTGCTATCAAAAAGGGAAGAAGTAAAAACGAGTAGCCAACTTCTACAAGAATGACCCTCAAAAAGAGAAACAGTACCGCTTCGTTCCCACAACACAAACGCATAAACCCAGCGGCGCAAACCGTAAATTTGAAACGCTAGCCTTTTAAGCGTTTGTGCTGTGGGAAATCGTCTAAGCAAATGCATCAGTATGCATATTCAATATATAATACAACTTCACGTAGCTGTTCATCTTTGCTAGCAATAAAAACAATATCGTAAAGCTACCTAAGGTAAATTATACAATGTTGGGCTGATTATAAAATATAAAAAATGCGACTACAGGAGTTCAATTAGTTACATGATTAATTTCAAGTTACAATAATTTTATGATTAATGTTATTAGGTATTTCATTTCTTAACACGCCGCCACCCCTGAAGGACACTTCAGGAAGTTGGTAATAGAGCCAGCTTAGTAATAGGTCTCTTGAACAGCCCGTTCTTGGTTCGAAGGGTAACCACACGAATATGTCCATCCTTGCTTGAATGTAGCTCTTCTATGCGACCCAAAGCCCATTGGGAAGGAAGCAGATTATTCTCTTTCACGACAACAAGGTCATTCAGTTTGAAGTCTCTGCTTGTCTGTCTCCATTTTGGCCGTTGCTGAAGCGATGTTATATAATCGGACTGCCATCTCTGCCAAAAGTTTAGCAGCATATTTTGCACCAGTTCCCAGCGTCCTAATCGATTTGTTGGAACTCCCAACAAAGTATGTTCCGGTAGGGCGGTGTATGGGTGACCTATAACAAAATGAGAGGGGGTTAACGGGTTCAAATCAGTATCTGAAATGGCACATAATGGGCGAGAATTCAGCAAAGCTTCAATTTGGGCTAGCAAAGTGCCCATTTCTTCAAATGTGAGAAGATTTTTTCCAACGATGCGATAAAGATGCTGCTTAACACATTTGACACCCGCTTCCCACAATCCTCCAAAATGAGGAGCTTGAGGTGGAATGAATTCCCATCGAATGTTCTCTGCTGCCAAAGTCGTTGAAACAAGCTCATTGTGCTTTGAAGACCGAACCAACTCGTAAACTTCCGATAACCTGCGAGCAGCTCCTTGAAAGTTGGTGCCATTATCAGAATGGATGACACTACACTTTCCCCTTCTAGCGATGAATCTTCTCAGGGCAGCGATAAAGGCATCCGTAGAGAGGTCGCTGACAACTTCCAAGTGTAGCGCTTTAGTCGCCATACAAATGAAGAGAGCAAAGTACCCCTTTATCAGCTTTGCTTTCCGAAGATTCGATGCACGAAGCGTAATTGGACCAGCATAGTCGCAACCGGTTTGATCAAATGCAAATGATGGCGATAGACGAGACGAAGGCAAATTCCCCATCAGCTGTGATGAGGTCGAAGAACGCAAACGAAAACAATCCAGACAGTCGTGTACCACCTTACGAATCATGTTTCTCGCTCCAACTATCCAGAACTCCTGGCGAACCACGGAAAACAACTCCGACACACCTGCATGAAGAAACTTCTTGTGGGCATCCAAAAGTATGAGCTGTGAAATGCGATGATTTTTTGGCAAAACTATTGGGTGCTTGATGCTAAATGAAACATATGGAGCATTTGAAATCCGTCCCCCAACTCGCAGCAACCCGACCTCATCAATAAACGGAGATAAAGAAGATAGTTTCGACTGCTGGGAAACCTGGTTTTGGTGTTTCAGCATCCGAATTTCTTCCTTGAACTCCCCCTGACAGAAGCGAAGACATGCATCCTTGGAATCACGGAGCTCAGAGAAGGCTAAAAAATTAATAGAACGCTCTTCAAGGGAAAGCTTACAATTCCGCGCGAAACGCAGGACATATGCAACAATTCGAATTAGTTTGGGCCAAGAAGAAATCTTACTCAGTAGTTCATGCAAAAAATGGTCTTCCGGTTGCGAGGTAAGTACAGCAGTTGGGTGTCTCCTTTCCTCAGGAATATTGTCGACTTCCTTAACGAATGTGGCCGGCCATTGGCTGGGTTCTAAAGCGATCCATGCTGGACCTTTCCACCATAGTTCCAAATCCAGTAGCTTGCTTGGTTCCACTCCCCTTGAAGCGACATCCGCCGGATTCTCTTCCGAACGAACATGACTCCACACCGAACGCGGCAGGTTATCCAAAATTTCAGCTGTACGGTTAGCCACGAATGTGCCCCACCTGCGAGGAAGAGAAGAAAACCAAGCCAAAACAATAGTCGAATCCGTGAAAGCGAAGAGTTTCCCGGGTGTGGTATCCAACGACGAGCAAACCAGCTTCATAATGCGACTAAGAAGGAGCGCCCCACATAATTCAAGGCGTGGAATCGAAACCTGCTTCACTGGGGCTACTCGAGTTTTTGCAGCTACGAGATGCACCTCAACGACACCATTCTCCGAAATACTGCGGGCATACACCACAGCAGAATATGCCTTTTCCGACGCATCAGAGAAGCCTACCAAATCAAAACGCTTTGCATCTAACGTGTATCTTCGAGGAATCCTTAGCTGACTAAAATGTTTTAGTTCCTGGCGAAATGAAAGCCATTTTTTCGAAATCTCTGGGGGTAATGGATCATCCCAATTAATCTTATGTAGCCAAAGCTCTTGGAACAACATCTTAAATAAAACAACGGATGGTGCTAAGAACCCCATAGGATCAAAGATTTTCGACACTTCCGAGAGCAAAATTCTTTTGGTAGGCGCTGCACAATCTTCCAATGTTATTTTGAAGGTGAACATGTCAAGATATGGATTCCAAACAATTCCAAGCACCTTCTTCCATTCTGTTTCAGGATCCAATGAAACAGTCTGACACCCTTCCGTAGTATTGAGAATCCTCCAACAGCCATTTGCTCAGCTCTAATCCACCACATGAAAGAAGCCCTACCAACTGTTCCTTTAACTCCAAAACACCAGACAACGAATCCGAGCCAGCAGCAAAGTCATCAACATAAGAATTGTGCAGAATCGCATAAGAAGCCTTTGGAAATTGCTCCTTGTAGTCCTTAGCCAACTGCCTTAAAACTCTTATGGCCAAAAAGGGTGCGGGTGCAGTACCATAAGTTACCGTTCTAAGACGAAAATGAGCAATGGGGTCGGCGGGAGATTCTCGCCAAACAATGCGTTGGAAATCGCGATCTTTAGGGCTGACCCAAATCTGGCGAAACATTTTTACAATGTCAGCGCAAAAGACAAACCGATACAATCGAAACTGCATGTAAACATTTAACAAATTTTTCTGCAACGGAGGTCCGATGTGGAGGACTTCATTTAAACTAACGCCAGTCGAATCCTTATGCGAACCATTGAAAACCACCCTCATTTTGGTTGTCACGACGGCATGGTGAGGCAAGTAAAATGTTTTTCCCGACGTAGGTTCAACTTCTCTTTCCGGAATGCGCTCCATATGGCCTAGTTCTTCGTACACCCTCATGAACTTGCAATATTCTGTACGAAGATTTTCGTCCCGAGCAAAGCGACGCTCCAAACTACATAACCTCGATAAAGCACCAGAAAGGGTATTTCCAAAGCTCACTTCACCCTGGCGAAACGGCAGTTCTACAATAAACTTGTTATCGGGAGCTCTAGAAAAGGTTGCTTCAAAATGCCGATCAGCATCGTCTTCACTGCCAACCGAGGGAATATGACAACCGACCTCTTCTATCTCCCAAAACGATTTTAAAAACACGTCGATATCCAATCCTACATGCAAAGAAACGGCATGTCTGTTGGGTATGTTGCCCGCAATTACCCAACCAAAAACAGTGTTGTGGGCAATAATATTTCCAAAACCATCCGACCGATGACCATCCCGCAAACTACTCCACACCCTGTCCGAACCAAGCAAAATATCAATAGGAGCCGCTAACGGCAGATCGTTCAAAACAAGAGGGCCTGCAAAATCAAAGGCGGTTGAGGGTGTAATGGATGTAATGGTTTTCAATACAAAGGCTTCCACATTCAATAGAGAAGTATCAAAACGTGGTTTCAAGTGCAGGTTTACGACTCCTTGCGTAACACCAGCATCAACAGCAGAGATCCCAGATATGGGCAAACGAGCATGGCGACGTGAAAGCCCTAGCATCCTAACCACCCGATCGGTTACAAAGGAGACCTGCGATCCAGTGTCCAGAAGAGCGCGACAAATGTGAGGATTTCCTGCAGCATCCAAAACATCAACTAAAACGGTTGGTAAAATACCAGACATTGGGTTACCGGACCTTATGTGATGACTCGTAATCGATGGCGATGGTGAAGAAACTACAGCAGAATCATTCGAATCATTAACATTACCTGAGGGAGAGGTGCCTGGACTATCTAGATGCACCAACGAATGGTGACGCGCCCGACAATGCGAGCATCGACTCCTCGCATGACAACGCGACGACGAATGTTGTGTTCCTAGGCAGTTGTAGCAAAGTCTTTGGTCTCTAGCAAAACGACGACGATCTTCAATAGCCAGAGCGATAAAGTCCGAACACTGATATAAAGGATGGCTACCTTTGCATTTTGGACATGTAACATTTGCAACAGCTAGGCTTCTCACTCTTCCCGAAAGGTTTGATGAACGCGAGCCGGTTTTATTAACACGAAACTTAGTCTCACTTGTCTCTAAGGCACTACACCTATCCTCTAAAAATTCTATCAACTCATGAATAGTGGTGACTTCCGAATTTTGGTTAGTTAAAGCCCAAGCCTTACGCGTTTCAGCGTCAGTTTTGTTAATTAAGAGGTATATCAGCCATGGATCCCTATCTTCAGACTCCATCGCCTTTAAGCCACGAATAACCTCATCAGCGTTGTCCACTAATTTGCGCAACTGACCACTATCTGTACTATTTACCGACGGCATATTCAAGAATGTTTCAACAAATTGGTTGATGATATATAATGGCCTATTGTATCGGCGTTCAAGCTTTTCCCAAGCCGGCTCATAATTCGCGTCGGATATATAAATACCGTTCAACAAACTAGCAGGCTCATCCCGCAAAAAGGATTTGAGGTACCGAAATGTTTGCGAACCGGATAGATGTTTTCTACAGTCTATGCTACCTAGGAACATGTCGCGAAAACACGGCCACTCCCGATAATCACCAGCAAAGGGGTAATTTTAAACGATGGCAACTCAATTTCAGAAAATCGTAACGTTCTCGAACTAAGGGGAACATTTTCAACGTCAGCAGTAGACACATGTGCCTCATTCCGAGTTGTGTCGTTAGAAGCTGAAATATTTCGCTCCGCTGAGGAATCATTTGTATTTCGGATTCCAATATTCGAAGTCCGAGTGGGAATTTTCCCACCAAACGAATCGCGAGAGGGTATTTTCCCCCTAAGGGATTTTAAAAGCAGTGATTTAGCAGTAATAAATTTAGATTCAAAGCTCGTAAAATCTTCTTCCGGATCAACGTAACCTTCATCGGCATGGTATTGGTGAAGGTCATATTGATTTCCGCTGAAATCCTTCCAAGCCTCCTCCAGCCGATCTAAACGAACTTCCAGAGCCTCAACCAAAGTGTCCTCGGGAATGGATTGTGTAAAATTATAAACACGGTTAATAGAAGCTTTAATATGTTCTCGCGATTGCAATAACGTTTCCATTGCTTTGCACTAAAGCCAATCGAAGAAACACGGGAATGACGAATCCTATCTGCTAACACAATTCTATATTAACCTCAACTTTCTGTCACAAATTCCAAAGCAACACGAGCAACAATAATCCTCAAATCAAAGGTCCGCAGCAACAATTAATTATATTTGAATTAATTACCTATCCTCCAGGATTATGTGTGTGGGTAGATGGACTGTATTAAAATTCCATATCAATGAAAGCAACCACTCTCTTAACAAATCGAACAAACGAGCGAACGAATCAACAATTATCCGGCTTCACGAAGGATCAACTTTGATCGAGATTTAAAAAAAAAGAATAAAATGTCAAAACGTTATAATAGTTTTATTCGCCAAACAAATCTCGTCAAGACAAATATTAGCGCGAGCAAAGATGTGACTCCCGTGGTGGTTGCTATCAAAAAGGGAAGAAGTAAAAACGAGTAGCCAACTTCTACAAGAATGACCCTCAAAAAGAGAAACAGTACCACTTCGTTCCCACAACACAAACGCATAAACCCAGCGGCGCAAACCATAAATTTGAAACGCTAGCCTTTTAAGCGTTTGTGCTGTGGGAAATCGTCTAAGCAAATGCATCAGTATGCATATTCAATATATAATACAACTTCACGTAGCTGTTCATCTTTGCTAGCAATAAAAACAATATCGTAAAGCTACCTAAGGTAAATTATACAATGTTGGGCTGATTATAAAATATAAAAAATGCGACTACAGGAGTTCAATTAGTTACATGATTAATTTCAAGTTACAATAATTTTATGATTAATGTTATTAGGTATTTCATTTCTTAACAAGACCCATCCAACTAGCCCATTTTGGTCCACGAGTGGGATTTTTTCCACATATCCTGCATATCTGCAGATAATTTGTCTATCCGCCGCTGGAGGACGCGTGCAACACTAAAAATCATGAAGCTGATACCAAGGTCGACAAGATCTCACGTCTATTAAATAATGTGGCCTTTGATTCCTGTATATCAGTTATTGCATACTTTATTTGTTTGGGATTTTTTTTTTGTTATTTATTGTTATGCATATGTGTATGCCCTATGGGATCAAATCGGAATTAAGGGATGAATTTCAGCTTTTTGAACCGGAATCCAAATATAACAACAGTACCAATGTCCGGTCCCACTTGTGCCAAATGATTAACTTCTTCTCGTGTTCTGCTAGTGATTTATGGTCTTCTTTGAAACGCACGTCATCGTTGTACTCCAGCAGCACCGACATCCTTAATATATTCTTGACTTCCAGAACTTTAAAAGGTGTAGGAGGACTATGTATAAAGTGTGAGTTTGGGCCTTATTTTGCAAACTTTGTAGGTTCAGTAAATGTGTGGCTTAGGCATTGCCCCACGTAAGTATACCAAATCTTAACTTCGTCTGAAAAAGGACTTAATAGACATGCTTTAGGGCACTCTGTCTTGAGTAGTACCCTAGCTATTCTTAAATCCGACCGTAAGTGGTCAATATGTTTGTGCGATATGAAATGGCTGGCAATTATTACTCCCAGATACTTTAAGTTGTCAACATAAGTCAACTCATTCTGCATTATCGAGGTGACTGTCTTTGAACATCAATGTCGAACAATGGGGACTATATCGCGGCATAAGCGAAAGGAATGATAGTTTGTAAGTCTTAAAGTAATTTATTGGTGCAGAGAATAAAGAGTAGCGGCCCCAATTTAGATCCCTGAGATACTCCACATGTAAATGACTGCCTTTTTAATTCTGACATTTTGCTAAATTTTTACAGAGAAAGTCGTCTGGTTCAGGTAATCATTCAGCCAATTTCTAAGTGGCCAACGTATTTCGATCAATTCTAGGCCTAATAGTAATTTCATGGTTAATTTTATAGTCAATAGAAAGCTTTACTAAAGAACATATTTAATTTAAGAACGTTGATCTTTCCTATATATTTTTTTTAATCAGCATCAAAGTCAAAAGCATGATAACCAGTTTTGATTTAAATATTTCTTTATGGATTTTTCACATAAAAACGAAAAATCATTACCACTCCTTTAAATATATTAAACTTACCAATCTAACAATTTAGAGAACTATTAAGCATTTTCGTTATTTTATTTAATTTCAGGCTAAACTGGCAGCTTATTAGGGTAAGTGCTGTTTATTTTTATTTAATAAAATTAAAAAATATATATAATTACCCATTTTATGAATAAGACTTGTTTGTCTATACAACCTACTACTTACTTATCGGGCTCCCGACCCGTGAAGAGTCTCTGTCTGAGACACTGCAGCCTCCATCCTCTACGATCCAATTATTACTCCCTCGCTCACTGCATCCAGCTGTCTAGACCAAGCGCTCTGGCATCCGCGATGACTTAGTCTTTAAAACTTAGTCTTCCTTGCCTTCTCGAACCTGGGGGCTGGGATTCGAAGATCCTCTTTGCTGGATCATTATTGTCCATTCGATCAATGTGGCCGAGCCAATGTAGTCGACGTGTTTTGACTTTTTCGACTACATCCACAGCTTGGTACAGCTCATAGAGTTGCATCTTCTCCTCCATTCGCCCTCCTCGTACACAGGACCGAAAAACCGCCGAAGTATTTTTCTTTCTAAGGAGCCCAGTATCAGCTCTCCCTTCTTGCTTATCGTCCAGCACTCGGCATCATAAAGCAAAACTGGCAGGATAAGGGTTTTGTAGAGCACACATTTCGTCCTTCGAGTTAGGAGTTTTGAACCCAGTTGTTTCGCCAAACCGAAGTAGCAACGATTTCCTAGGGTAATTCTTTCCCGGATCTTCACTAGGGTGTCATTCGTGGTGTTTATGTTAACTCCGAGGTAGGTGAACTCCTTAACAACCTCGAAATTGCTGCTATCAATAGTGGCGTTTTGTCCTAGGCGGTGGACAGACGCTTGTTTTTTTGTTGATAGCATGTACTTAGTCTTGTCTTCATTTACTTCATGGCCAACGGATTTCGCCTGTTCTTCAATCGCCGTGAACGCTTTTATCACGGCACGCTGGGAGCGACCCAGCAGTTGAACGGACCTGTTGAAAATAGTGCCTGCCGTGTTGACACCTGCCCTGCGCACTATCTGCTCCAGTACGAGACTGAAGAAGTCAGATGAAAGCGCGTCTCCTTGCCGAAAGGAGTAGCTACTTCCAAACTTCACGTTGAAGCGCGTGTTTTCCAGCGTCACGCGACACAGCTGAATCAGTTCTGCCGGGATTTCGAATTCGACCATCGCCATATAGAGCTCCCGACGATGTATGCTATCATACGCAGCTTTGAAGTCAAGGAATAGGTGGTGAGCTTCGACTTGAAATTCGTTGGTCTTTTCTAGGATTTGCCTAAGGAAGCCACACTGGTACGTGCTGATTTGTGTGTTGCAGAACGGTTTTAGTCGTTCACACAGTACGTTGGATAGATTCTTGTATGCGACGTTAAGCAGGGATATGCCTCCATAGTCCTTTTTTGTAGATTGCGGATATGGAGCTGATAGTCCAATCATCGGGCATGTTTTCTTCCACCCATATTTGGTTGATGATTCGGTGCATGCTGCCTACACAAAAACATCACCACCGTATTTAAAAAGCTCCTACCAATGGTTACGTTCTGTCTAATTCGTTGCTGTTGTTCGTTGATGTCAGCATACACTTGGTATTTCCCTCATTTACAGCTAAAACCATTTTGCCGCTTCCTTCTCTATACCAGTAAACCAGGCTATGACATTACATTGAGTCCTACCAATGATTTCAACATCGTCGGCCTATGCTTGTAGTTGCACCGATTTGTGGAAGATGGTCCCTCTGGTGTTGGCCCGGGAGTTTTGTGATCAATGATGTGTTGCCTTGCCTCAATCCCAGACCATTTTTTTTTTGTAGATATGTTTTTACTTTTCTATTGACAGTACATCTCTTATAACTGTTTTACAACGTCGATTTGCCCATTTTGATCAAACTAACCAGAAATATTGGCATTCAAAAATATGTAGTCGAATGAAATTTAATATCTGAATTACTTTTAACGTTCTATAAAGTCCCCATAGCTACTTTTAGCAAATGATTTACAATTTTGTATATGCCTTAACCAAGGGTTTGACAAACTATAGTTGTATTTGTCAAACTAAACAAAGTTTAATGCTCTTAAGTCAGATGCTGCGTTATTCAAAAAATAAGAAAATGTTTCAATTTTGAGATCTCAACTGCTGCAGAGTCAACGAGTCATTAATTCTGTGAGTGGTTGGTTCATATGAACAAACTGTATGAACAATAAAGCTTTTATCCACGCCCACTTTAGGGGATGTGAGTTTTGAAGATACGATGAGATGGGATATGTTTTTTGTCAGATTTCCAACCAACCGGTTGTCCATTGATAGGAAGATGTTTAAATGCTTGCGGGTGGGGAGATTTCCAATATTCTGAACCGTTCTTTAGAGAATTTACCAAATATGCATTTTTTTCGGATTTAAAAGTAAGAGACTTATCCAGCGTTGCTATTTTAGGACTATTTTTTTTGGCAGTAGGTTCTGTAAAAAATTGATTTTTTATGCAAACTTTTATTTTAAACAAAACCACGTTTTAACGTGGGGTACCTTTGAAAAAAATCTTATTAAACAAATATTTGAGAGTGTTAACCAAATAATGTTTACCCTGGCAATACCGATTTGTCTAAACGTCAACTTAAAATATTAACTTACCACTAGACAAAAATGCTTAAATCTAACTTATAAATAACATGTTTTCTTAACCTTACTTAGCGACCCTTAACGGGCGTTCTAAGCTTATCTCTAACGGTTTTAATTTGCTTTTCGACTTGAAATTATCGTTGTTTTTATTTTTATGTGTAGATATTTTATTTCAATTTTCAAAGAAAAATTTAAAAAAACTTTGAGAAGTGACATTTTTTGTGTTTATATAAAAAAAGCTTAATCTAGATTAAAACTTACTTAAACTACTTAAGACTACTTACTACTACTTAACTATTTAAAACTAACTTAATTACAATCGGGGTAGCGAGCATTCGTTGCATATACCCCGAGGGGTCACCATCCTGATCGAGTCTTTCGGTCACCAGGCAGCATGCAATCAACCATATTGTACGCCAATACGGTGTACACGTCATCGCCCCAGACCTTGTTTCTTAATTCCATTTTCTTAAAAAGCAAAGTAGTGGACTTAAAGTCCGCAAAGTCCTGCGGAAGTGCAGAATCACCCTCCTCATATAGCCACCAGAATTCCGTTCGCTGCTTATCAGCATCGGTCCTATCGCGATCCGATGCCGAAGTGCTAAAGCGGAGCATTGTCGACATACCCGTCGGGGATTAGCCGCTTGTCACGGGTGTCACAGTAGCGGTGGTATATAAAACCGGGATACCGTTCCTCTCCTGTACTAACCCAAACGAGTCTATATAAAAGAATGCCTCTGGTGAAATAAAGCCAGACATGAGCGTACTCTCCATGTATGTTTCATTGGGGTAATAAGCCCCGAAGATAAGGCTGTTGTCGCTAGACATCGCCCTTGCAGCGTGCCTTCGAATCACCTTAATTAGGAAACTGTCGATTCTGTTCAGCTGAGACCCATTGTAAAGAACCTCGTTGCGATAATATTTTATGTACTCGGAGTCTGGCGTTCGGTACAATCCTAACCAGGATCGGAGACAACGCCTTCTATGTTTTAACATAAGATCAATGAGGAAAAATTGGAATAGTTTCATAGTAGAAATGCAACGTGTTTTGTGCTTCATCGATATAAGTTATAGCATCTAAAGGACTGGTTAATGTCATATTACATCCTACCCGAATTGATATTAGTTGAGGATCATCTACACTAATAGATCATATAACGGGTGATCCAAGTAGAGATACTTTTTTCAATAGCCTTTTTTGACAGATCACGTGTGAGTCGTGTCGTGCTGTCATGTTATTTTTGTTTAGTATTGTTTGGCATTTCATAATGGAAAGACTTACGCGTGAACAACGTTTGCAAATTGTTCAACTTTATTATGAAAATTCACGTTCTGTGAGGAATGTGTTTCGTGCACTTCGCTCAACTTATGGTCAAAATAATCGGCCTACTGAGCGTACTATTCGCAACACCATCACCCATTTTGAGACCCAGCATTCATTATTGGATAATATTCGACCGAATAGACCACGTCCAGCACGCTGTGAAGAAAATATAGCGGCCGTAGCTGAGAGTGTACACGAAGACCGTAGAGAGTCGATTCGGCGCCGTTCGCAGCAACTCGGACTGACGTATGGAACGGCTTGGCGCATTTTACATCAAGATCTTAAATTGAAAGCGTACAAAATACAGCTTGTGCAACAACTGAAGCCGCTCGACCTTCCCAAGCGACATCGCTTCGCTCTATGGGCTCTTGAAAAGTTCCAAGAAGATCCGACGTTTTCGAGGCAAATTTTGTTTAGCGATGAGGCCCATTTCTGGCTCAATGGGTATGTAAACAAACAAAATTGCCGCATTTGGGACGAAGAGCAACCTGAAGAGATTGAAGAACTGCCACTTCATCCAGAAAAAACAACGGTTTGGTGTGGTTTGTGGGCCGGTGGAATCATCGGTCCATATTTCTTTAAAAATTATGCCGGTGCGAACGTAACCGTCAATGGCGACCGTTATCGTGCCATGATAACCGACTATTTGATGCCTGAAATTGAAGCTCGTGATCTCGGCGACATTTGGTTTCAGCAAGACGGCGCCACTTCCCACACATCGCATCAATCAATGGACTTATTGAGAGAACATTTCGGTGAGCACATAATTTCACGTTTTGGGCCGGTCGATTGGCCACCAAGATCGTGTGATATCACACCGTTAGACTTTTTCCTGTGGGGATATGTAAAGTCAAAAGCTTATGCCGACAAACCCGCTTCGATCCAGGCCTTGGAGGAAAACATCACGCGTGTCATTCGCCAGTTACCAGTCGAAATGCTCGAACGAGTGATCGAAAATTGGACTCAACGGATGGACCATCTGCGACGTAGCAACGGCCAACATTTGATAGACATAATCTTCAAAAAATAAATGCCAAAGAATGTTCTTTCAAATGATAATAAACATTCTCCATTAAATTTGAATTTTCTGTGTTTTTTTCTTTAAAAAAGTAGGGAACCTCGAAATGGATCACCCATTACAAGAAGCTAGTGAAGTTGAAGTGTTAAATATATTATTAGGCTTAAACACCAGTAAAAGTCCAGGAGCTGATAATATAAGACCAGTAGACTTAAATAAAAATGCAATAACTTTAGCTCCAATTATAAAAACTATTATAAACCAAAGCATAAAACAAGGTCATGTTCCTAAATAACTTAAAACGGCGATCATACGACCAATTTACAAAAACGGAAGTAAAACATAAACCAAAACTACAGACCAATTGCGATCTTGTCAGTATTTGATAAAGGTATAGAAGAAATTGTATTGCGACGATTAAGCAGCTTTTTGGAAAAACACTCGGTGATACAGGATAACCAGTATGGATTTCGAAAAGGAAAAAGTACAGGAAGACTTCTGGCCGAGCTCGCAAGTACAGTGAACTTTAGCCTGAACAAAAACCATCATGTTCTAATTACTTTTATCGATTTTAGTAAGGCATTTGGTAACTTAGTCACAACAAACTCATGGAGGCTTTACAAAAAATTGGAGTGAGAGGAGTCTTAGCAGAATGGATGTAGAGCTACCTATCTGAAAGAACAACAAAGCTGAAGATATTTAATAACCTCAGTGAAGAAAAATATAATGTGTAGTGTGTACCACAGGGTTCCAAATTAGGGCCTTTGTTATTTATAATATATACAAATGAACTTCTTCGCGTATTTGAAAAAAGTACAGTTTTTGCTTATGCAGACGACATAGCAATCGTTGTCAAGCATAAATGTCTCACAACTGCTCTCTCAAGATGGTGCCATGACAACGGATTGTTGGTCGACGCAGATAAAACAAAATGTATGCATATTAGCTCACCTTTCCAGCGTGATGTTTGAAGCATAAACATCTTCTCAAGAAATAATGGATTTCCAACAGCAGGAATACGACAAACTATAGAAATGGTTAAGGTCACAAAATACTTAGGAATCATAATAGATGACCGTTTTATATGGCAATACCACATCAATAAACTGCGATCAAACATAAAAAAGTGCTTTGTTTGCAATTGTATATCTTCAAAGAAAAGCTTCTATCGATTTTATTTATTAGATATTCCGATGCATTTCCCCATGCTTAGATCCCGTATCTTAGTCGGGATTCCACTAGTGAATAATGCACTTGGTTCTGAATTATTCACTAGTGGAATCCCGACTAAGATACGGGATCTAAGCATGGGGAAATGCATCGGAATATCTAATAAATAAAATCACAAACATTCAGAAACGTTTGGTAAAAACAATTAACACTAATAATGCTAATTTCAAGGTTCTATATGCCAGAGGTATCTTCAGAATGACAGCAATCCTAGAATACTATGATGACTCTCGATTTCAACAACCAATACGACATAACTTAAACACACGAAGAAGATCACAAGGGTTTTTAGAAACTCCAGAGACATTTAACGTATACGGCAGAAGACAACTAATGTTATGAAGTGGTGGGTGCACGACTGGGTCGTACGCAACTTTCTCTTTCACAGCGACTTAGGCGTTAGATCAAATAGTACGCATTTTGATTATTAATGCTTAAAATTATATAAACAATGTCAAAATGTGATTATACGAACGTTTACTCCGAAATTTGAAGGAATCGGTGTCTATGTGAATACTAATTATTTTTCGTTATTGGCCAAAACTGAAAATTCCGTTTAGTGATAGTTGGGCTAAAACTAAATTGCTTCAAGCTGTAATAGTAGTATATATATTAAATTTCATTCAATTTGACATAATAGTTTGCGAGAAATTAAAAATTTTCTTTATATGGCCTAAATGACAAAATCCGTTATATGGATTTTCTCGAAAAAACTGGGTATGCATTTTTGTTGGAACTCCAGAAACTCCAGTTGGTTATCCAGAAAATTGAGGTTATGTGTAATTTTTATATGGCAGGTACCGTTATTAACATGGCTAAAAGCAAACAAAAAAAAATGGCCTAGAATTATGACCTAAACAAGCTTGTATACGAGGTTTGAAGAAAATCGGTTAAACCGTTTAGGCTGGGGAGACCATAACGGACAGACGGACCACGGACGGAATTCCAAAAACCACTTTTTTAGGGTCCGTTATCATCGTAATGTTAGAATCCATCAAAATCTCGAGATCGAAAATTTTCACAAAAACAATATCTTTCTCTTTGTAAGAGAAAGTTAAAAATTGTCCAAAATTTACCAAAATTAAAACTGATTATATATATTTATAGTACTTTCTAAACTCTGTATAATTTGAACTTATATGCTAACCACATGCAGATAAGCAATTCGCTTCGCAGGTAATATATCACATTTTTATAACGTTTTAAATTAATAAATAAATAAATAAATAAAATAAAAAAAACAGCCGTATCCATTCCATGTAGGCTGGTAATACATTGAACCACACAGGACAACCGTAGGCGATAATCGGCCTTATGAGGGCCATGTAGCAAATGACTTTCACCCTTAAATCAAGTTGACTGCTTTGAAACAATCTTCTTGTCAGAGCATAAGCCCCCTAGCCCTGGCCAGACAAGCATCCACATTTTTGTTTAAATACAGAAACTTATCAAGCCAAATGCAAAGGTATTTGACTTCACTTCTCACCGCCAACTGCCGTCCATGCTATCCAAACGGCAATTCTCTTCCTTATTTGCTACAATATGACGCATGCTGCTTTGAGTCTTCCCCGGTAGAAGTTTACCGTCCCAAAGGAAAAAATTTAGTTTAGTTTCGATTAATTTAGTTTCGAAGTACTTTTTAACAAAAAAAAAGTTAATTCCGAGACACATTATGTTAAAACCCGTAAAATTCTTAAAATACTCACAAAATGTCTCCTTCTGGTACCAGGTCACTTTTTTGGGGGTCAAAGGCTGTTGTAACTCGGTTTGACTTAAAATAACAAAAATTATGTATAGAATACAAATTTTGAAGAACAACATTAGCTTTCTTTTGAGATATTCTGCCCTAGCGAGGTATCCGTCGGAGCGGAAAATTTTCCGCAACGCATACTTCGTCGGAGATTCAAATTCCATTCGAGGTATGTGTCATCGGAAAGAAATACATACTACACAAATGCGATGACGAAGCTCGTACTGCTGAGGGGTGGTTTTTTCCTTTGAGCTCGCCCTGGAAACATAAATTCATACGATTAGTACGAAAATTATTGAAATACATAATTTTATATAATTACATATATTTTTCTATTACTCCACATCACTTCGTAAACAAATTCCGCGAAGAATTTGTGTCGGAGGAAATCGGAAAAAGAATTGCACTTAGCTGTCAAAAATTGAACGAAAAATGCACCTGAATGCACTTCAACGCAATTCGCTTGGGTGCGTTACAAAATGTCGGAGAAATATTCCGATCAGCTTTTCGGAAGAATACCTCTAAGCAAAAATCATCGGAATCGTACAAAATCGGAGAATTTTCCGCTCCGACGGATACCTCGCTAGGGCCGATTAAGCGTGTTTTTATTATTATTTACCGTTCTGGAGTTATGGCTCCATATGTCAGCTTTTTGGCCAAAAATTTGGATTTCTTCAAACTTTGAGCGACGAGCGGCACTAGTTAACGTAGTTTAATCGAGCTCACATTTCGGCTATCTTAATATCTGGAAAGGCAAAGCGTTTTGTGGCGTCCAGACGAACAAAACTCCTACATCGATTTTTTGCGGTCACCCTAAATTGTACAGCATCAGCTTTTTAAATAAGAAACAAGGTTCCTATAGGTTTTCCTATCCTGACATAGAAAACATATGGTCCGTAAGTGGCATTGAAATAAATGCTAAGTTGCCGTCACCAATGAATCCTCCAGGAACATGGAGGACAGCTGCGATAATGACTATGACTTCTCTAAATTTCATTTTGGTTAATGAGGCTCCTTGTTTATGTAAAAATTTGTTTGTTTCGTTATATATAGGTAAACACATAAATAAAGTTATTTTGAATTCTAGTGTGTGTACCTATTTTAAATTTTGTTATTTTTTTTTTTGTTTTTGTCGATGTTACCTTATTAAAGTGATTTGTGAATTCTCTTGTTGAATAAATAAAGAAAGCAAAGCGTGTAAAGTCTTATTTTAGATAAAAATTTACTATAAAAACTGTTGTTCAAAGGTGTCCCAACCTAATTCAAAGCTGCCCCACATGGGGTGCATCTTTGAACATAAGGACCTGCTTGATTCAAAAAATATTAATAAATCGAAATCTTCATGATACGAAAATAATTATGCATTTAAACTTAAGC
The DNA here is from genome assembly GCA_932526625.1 of Rhingia campestris. Classification (NCBI taxonomy): domain Eukaryota; kingdom Metazoa; phylum Arthropoda; class Insecta; order Diptera; family Syrphidae; genus Rhingia; species Rhingia campestris. The sequence continues at coordinate 94,998,541 of OW052182.1, read as the reverse complement.
TTAATTCCATTTCTAAAAGTGAAAATAAGTTCCACATTCAAAAACATAGGTTATCAGACTTGGAAACAAAAAGTGTTCAGAAGTGCCCCCTCACCCCTAAGGATGTTTTAGCGATTAGCGAACCAATTAAAACACATTTCGTCTATCTCATTGCACCTTCTTTAATAAAACTCCTCTAATTTTATTGACATCGGTTCCAGATTTCCATTTTATTTATTTTTTATTTCTGCAGCTTGAGTTTTGAAAACATTGCACATTTAAAAAAAAAATTGGATTTCTAATAATTTTTCTTTTCGACACGAACAATTTCCGTTTCTTTGCAGTACATTGATGTTGCTGGATTTTATGGCTCTGAGTAAACACCAAAAGAATTTATTTACACTTTTGAGAAAATTTTCATTATTGGGGGAACCACTAACTTCGTTCCTTTCAAAACAAAAAGCAAACAAAGAATTTGTAAAAATGGAAAGTACAAATTTCAACAATTCTTATTTATTTCTGTCCGTTTAAAAGAGATATTTTGATAAAAATGATATAAAGGGTGATCCAATAAGAGATTTCTAACTTTTTTTTAATAAAATTCAAAAACCAATGTTTTGAGGAAAATCTTTATTTGAGGTGTTAGTTTGGTTCATTCGCCATTTAATGTTTTAAGCCAATTTTAGTTAAATGTTGCCCACGACTTACTCTTAAATGGTCCATTCTACTTACTTACTACTTAAGTGGCACTACAGTCCGGGATGAACCTGAGCCTCAACCAACATGCTCTCCATTTAGCTAGGTCCTTGGCTAACTGCCTCCAGTTGCGCACTCCAACTTGGTTGAGGTCGGTTTCTACATGTGCGCGCCAATTAAGGCGACGATTTCCTCTACTGCATTCGACGTCTGGCTGGGAATCGAAGACTCTGCGAGCCGGAGTATTGGTGTCCATTCGTTCTACATGTCCTAGCCATCTTAAACGTCCGATGTACAGCTCGTATAGTTCGTGGTTGAATCTGCGTCTCCATAGCTTGGTCTTATCCTCATTTACTGCTAAAAACATGTTTGGTGCTTCCTTCTGTATTCTATCATTCGAGGCTATGACATCATGTTGAGTTGAACCGATTTATGGAAGATTGTACCTCTGGTGTTGGCTCGAGAGTTTTTAACAATCTTCTTAGGAATGACGTTAAAGAAATCACATGACAGTGCGTCGCCATGCTTAAATCCTTTTTTGGTATCGAATGTGTCGGTGTGGTCGTTTCCGACCCTTATGGTGCAGCGAGAATTCTCCATCGTCATCCTACACAAATGGACGACTTTGGGCGGTACATCAAAACTAGACATGGCTCTGTATAGTTCGTCTCTATACATGCGTTCGTATGCGTCTTTAAAATCGATAAATAGGTGGTGGATATCGATTTGGACTTCTTGGGTTTTTTCCAGGATCTACCGAAGTGTGAAAATTTGATCGGTTGTGGACTTTCCTGGCCTAAAACCACACTGATAAGGGCCGATCAGGTTGTTGGTAAACGGTTTCAGGCGTTCACATTTTACGGTAGATAGGATCTTGTAGGCGATGTTGAGAAGACTTATGCCTCTGTAGTTGGCGCAGTTCAGAGGGTGTCCTTTTTTGTGGATCGGACAAACGATGCTGTGGTTCCATTCTTCAGGCCTACTTTCATCCGACAAGATTTTGCTTATGAGTTGGTGGATACTACCAAGTCATCTCCGCCAGTTTTATATACCTCAGCGGGAAGGCCGTCATTTCCGGCGGCCTTATAAAGATTGAGTTTAGATATTGCTATCCTCACTTCACTTAGGTCGGGTGGTTGCCAGTTTTCGATGCTGTTGCCAATATTAAATGGTTTTGTTCTGCCTGACAGCGGAATGTTGTTCGTCATCGCTGTTTAACAGTCTACAGAAGTTGTTTCTCCATATCCTCACCATCGACTGTGTCTCAACTACTATGTTTCCTTGTTTATCTCGACAGGATTCTGTTCGAGCCTTGTATTCTTGGCTTTTACGTTTTACACTTTGGTAAAACTTGCAAACATTGTTCCTGGAGTGGCACCTCTCTATATGCTCGATCGCGCGCTTTTCTTTCTCTTTTTTCTTCTTTCTGAAAAGCCGGTGTTCCTCCCTTCTTCTTTGCCTATAGAGCTCAATGGCAGCTCTCGTCTTTACCTCCAGCCTATCCTTGTAGACCTCGTTCTTGGCTGCGAGCATCTGTCGGCATTCCTCATCAAACCAGGGGTTTCTTGCTGGTGGCCGCGAAAGGCGACGAATTGATTGATCACGGTCTTCACGAATACTCTCTGTTATTGGAGTAATATTCTTCTTATTGGATGAATGTCCAATAGTGTAAAATTTGTTCAGAATTTGGTGATAGTTTTATGAATTGTGCGTTCAGTTGAACCAAAATATGGTCAATGAACTCCATGACAATTTTTAACTGAGGACTGAATTTGGAAATAAGTTTTCACAATAAGTAGGCGTTGTACTGCCGTAAGTCTATTCATGTTGAATTGGCCAGCACACTTAGACCATTTTGGTCCATTGTGATACTACGTGGATCTTGTCCATTCTACTTACTATCTGTGGGAAAACCAATCTGAGCTTTTGATGAGGCGGCGGAGGCTTTTCACTTCCGTTCTTGACAAATCACTGAGATTTTGAAAATAGTAAGTTCCAAGATGAAGCTTCCTTTTTTTTGATAGGGCTGGGCAGTTACAAAGGAGATGAAGTATTGTTTAGTCTTCCTCCTCGTAAATGCAGCTCCTACAGAAGTCGTTTGAGAAGAGGCCTAGCTTTTCTGCGTGCCTACCTATTAAGCAGTGTCCCGTGATGTCACCTACGGTGGCGCAATTATACGGTCTATTAAGCGAAACCAGTCCTTAAACTTCTTAGACCTAGCGTTGGCCAAATTTGTTTGGTTATGACACGTCGTGCCAATACTTCATCTGAGGTTTGATTTGCTGTTAGCATGTTGTGCTAATAAGCTTTTGCATGGTAAACTGGTAATTTGGTTCCATTTCTGGCGAGTTTATCAGCCTTACAGTTCACTGGAATGTCACTATGCCCAGGCACTCAGCATAGGTGAGTGTTAAAATGCGTTGACATCTCCTGCAGAGATGATCGGCAATCTAGGGTTGTCTTTGAATTTGTTGAGACTGATTCCAGGGATGTGATGGCCGCTTGGCTGTCCGAAAAAATGCTAATATCCTTAGCAGATATTCAGCTAGGATAAGGCTTCTTGATAGCCATGAGTTCCGACGGAAAGATAGGCGGAGATTTAGCCTGTCGGAGAAGACACCAGCACCCACTCCGTCATTTGTTTTGGCGTCATCGGTATAAAAGTAGATCGAGTCGTTTAGCACAGGTTCGTTGCTCTCCCATGACGTTCTGTCTGGGATTGTGATCGGGAAACTCTTATCAAAGTTTAACCTAGTAAGGGTGTAATAGGTGTTTTCAGGAATGTGTTCGTTTAAAATTTTTGAGTGCCCATATTGAATATTTGTTTTTACTAGCCCGGACTATCGCGAACGCAAAAACGCGATCTTCGACTACGTTATTGCTTATCTATACGCTTACTAGAGTTGGTTGTAACCGCCCTTGACCATCAAATGATTATCTCAACATGGACGGCGTAATTTTATAAGGCTTTCTCATTGTCGTTTATTTTTATAATCATAGGTAATCCTTATTGGTAGCACATCATCTTTTGGCCCTCTTAACAGCTTTTCAAAGCGAATAACAAGATTGAGTCATCTGGAACGCTTTCGAGAAGCGTCTCACATGTATTTCTCCGAGAACTTCTACGGATGGTAATGAAGACCATCATGAAGAAATTGCCTTACTAACGTAGAATGCGGTTGAGAACTGCGAGATTGGGAATACAAAATTCTTCACATTGACCCCCCGTCACTAAACAGAATCCAATCTTATTTTGGACAGAAATCTTAGCTGGAACCTGACCATAACAGAAAGAGGTAAGAAAGTGACAGTCGCACTTTATACTTGAAAAAAAGCCAAAGGCACGAAATGGGGAATGAACCCTCGCACTGGCTCTATCTCTCGGTTATAAGAACGATACTTCTCTATGGAGTAGTCGTATGGTGCACAGCGCTAGAGATAGCTGTAAACAGAAAAAAACTGGCCAAAGTGCAATGGACAGCGTGTTTTTGTATCGGTGGTGTACTTCGTTCAAAACCCTCAACAGCCCTTCTACTCCTTGATATTTGTGGGAAGCAAATGGCAGCTATCTGACTTAAAACCATCCAACAGTGGTCAAATATTTAAACTGGCCACTTAACAATTCCTAACGAATATTCCTGAAAACACCGATTGTACCCTATCACTTTAAACTTTGATAAGAGTTTCCAGTCACAATCGCCATGGGAAAGTAACGAACCTGTGCAAAATGACTCGATCCATTTTTGTACCGATGGCTTCAAAACAGTTGATGGAGTAAGTCCTAGTGTCTTCTCCGAAAGGCTAAACCTCAGCATATCTTTCCGTCGTCCTGATCATTAGAGCGTGTTCCAGGCGGAACTCATGGCTATCAAAAAGACTTATCTCGGCTAAAAGAGAATGTAATATCTGCAAGGATATTAACATCTTCTCGGACAGCCAAGCTACCTTTAAATCCCTTGGATCAGTCTCATCTAACTCAAAAAAAACAACAACCCTAGACTACCGCTCATTTCTTCAAGAGGTGGCAGAGCAGTTCAACATTCACCTCTTCACCCACTTGGCACGACGTGTCAAATAACTAAAGAAATTTCGCCAAAGCTGGATTTATGATGATCCAATTTACTGATCTCGCTCGCTACACCATACATAAGCGCAACCATAGGTTCATCTAGGCCTTCATTCAAACGACATCTACAGGAGCTGCATGGAGGAAAAAGAAGAGGAAACAATACTTCATCTACTTTGTAACTGCCCGACCCTATCAAGCAAAAGGAAGCTACATCTTGGAACTTACTATTCTCAAAATCTCAGTGATTTGTCAAGAACGGAAGTGAAAAGCCTCCTCCGCTTCATCAAAACCTCAGAATGGTTTTGCACGGATAGTAAGGAGAATGGACAAGATCCTAGTCGTATAACAATGGACCAACAACTGGTCCAAAAACTTGTCTAGGTGTGCTGGCGAATCGCTGGAAGCGTCTCTAACCTGGCCTAGGGTTTGTCTTAACTATGTGACCCTTTTAACAATTGATTTCCGTTTCAGGACAGAGGACAACAGGACTAAATTGGGCCGATTTCGAAAGACGCGCTGAACATCCTTTCGAAATTTAGGCCTCGACGGATAAAGCTCGCTCGACACTGTATCCACAGTTGTTGTATATAAATATAGTTGTTGCTGCTTGCGTTAGTAATGCATCTGGTTAATAATTTATTGATTGTAACGGATCTGCATTGATTTGTTAGAATTGTTTACGTTCTTTCCAATCCTCTTATCTTTCCTATTCTCTCATATTTTTTTATTGTCGCTCCCTTCTCTATACTAGCAAACGTGGCTGTGACATCACGTTGAGCCCTATCATGCCCGTATCGTTGGCGTATGCGTATGGGAGTTGCACTGATTTATGGAAGATTGTGCCCCTGGTGCTGGCTTGGGAGTTTTGCACAATCCTCTCAAGAATGATGTCAAAGAAGTTATCGTCGCCCTGCCTAAATTCTCTTTTTGATATCAAATGTTTCGTTGTTTCCGACCCTAATGGAGCAGCGAAAATTCTCCACCGTCACCCTGGAGAAGAGTTTGGCTCTGTATAGATCGTCTCTATATATGCTGTCATATGCGGCTTTGAAATCGATGAATAAATAGGTGGTGTTTATTGATTTGTACTTCTTGTTTTTGTTTCAGGATCTGCCGAAGTGTGAAGCTTTAATCGGTTGTATCCTGGGGAGCCAGCACGTAACTTGATACAATCTAGTTTTATCGTAACAATCGGTTTGGCAGCATACATTTTGGTTCAATCGACTATTCTCGATTGTACCGTCAGATTTGACAGCACTCAACGTTGAACATGACGTTTGAAACAACAAAAATCACTCAATAGAAAATAGTTACCGTCTGCAGGAATTTTATTCAAACAAAATGGAACCTAAACAAAATATGTCCCCCAGCAAAAAAAAATAAATTTTGACCATTTTTATGAGTAGTCATCAAGATTAAGCTAAAGGAATACTTAAAAAAATTTTATGATTTGAGGGAAATAGGGGGTTTCAAGTTGTACATTCATATATTCTTTTAATTACATTGAACTAAGTTACAAATATGTTCACAAAAATAGAATATCTACTTATCAAGTCGAATGTTGCAGCATTCTTTGCTGATCCTAAACCGCTGCACAAAGCCAAGAAAAAAATTAATTTTACAATTTTTTAACACTTACTCATTTTCACATAAATTTAGTGGGTTGCTTTTATCTTTGAAACACCTCCTTCGAATTTTAGTATTAGCTCCTTCTTCATCCTCACTTTCATACTCAGAGAACATCGTTTTTTTATTTGAACTTGGAAAACGATTTACGAATATAAAATTCAAAAATACCTAACTATTTGACACTTCACACTATAGCTCACAATGACTTTTTAAGTACAAATCACAATTAAACTCGTTTCAACTTTCGTGCTGCCAAGAAACATTTGTTTCGAGTTGCACGTCGATCAACAATCCTCGATATCATGTTACGTGCTGGCAAAGATTATGAATTCTATACAGATGACGCATTGAGAACAAAAAACAAAAACGTTTGCTCAGTAGCTTCATGGTACGGGCGGGCGGTGTGCATGAAAACACATGGAAAACAAGAACAAAAACATAGAACAATTTTTCTTATATGGAGTGCGTCATCTGCATAGAGTACATAATCTATAAGAACCGATTAAACACCTAAAACTAATTGAACTTCTATCCGGACTACCAGAACTTGACATGATCTGTGCGGTTACAGACCGCTTACTAAAGACATTATGCTTCGACAGAAGATTCTCAACGGAGATCACAACCAGAGAAGCATGGTGTAGCAATAACCCACCAAACTGCCAAAACGGCCTAAAGTGGTATACGGATGGTTCTAAAATGGACTCAGGGGTAGGAGCTGGCATACATGGACCAAATAGAAACATCTCAATACCTATGGGAAAAAACCCTAGTGAATTCCAAGCTGAGCTCCATGCCATAAAAGAATGCGCAAACCTAATACACAACTCAGGTATTAAAGGCGCAAACATCCATATATTCACGGACAGTCAAGCAGCTATAAAAGCCCTTAGCTCACACATCATTGACTCCAAATCAGAACTGTACTGCTTCAACTCCCTCCAAACACTCAGTTCCAGGAACAAAACCAGACTATGGTGGGTCCCCAGACATAAGGAGATTGAAGGTTACGAAAAAGCTGATGAACTAGCCAGAAAAGGTTCGGAAACCCCCTTCATTGGACCTGAATCCTTCTGTGCAATTCCCAAATCAGCCATAAATCTGGTTATAAAAAACTGGGAACAAAACAAATGTTTTCATACTGGGGAAACATCCCAGGCTTAAGACAGGCCAAAAGAGCTATTCAGCCCATGCCAATAAGATACTAAATCATGCAGGCACGATATCAAAAACTAAGTAGGCTACCTTACTGGTCATCACGGTCTGCGATATCACCTAAATAAAATGCATCTATTCGACTCACCGGAGTGCAGACTATGTCTAGAAGAAGACGAAACAGCCGAACATATCATATGTGAATGCCCGGCCCTTTACGGTATGAGAAGGGAATCTTTCTTCAGGGAATTTTTAAGTCCCGAAGTACTCAGAAAATCTTCGGCTGAAAGTATTATCAGATACATTAGGAAAGTAGAAGCGCTACTTACCTAAAAAAAACATCCGACGGCAAGCACAATAGATCTTTTAGGTCGATGTGCATCTTACTGCTTAGGCAAGTCAGAAATTAAAAAAAAAGAACCGATTAGGTCTACATATCCGGGTAGATTGCATCTTTTAGGCGATGTTGAGAAGACTCTCATCTTTTGTGAATCAGGCAAACGATGCTTATTTCCATATTTCGGGTATACTTTCATCAGACCAAATTTTTCTTTTGAGTTGGTGAATATTAGGTACTTACCAAATCACTCCACCGGCTTAAAGCTCGGCGGAATAGCTTAAGTTTGGATATTGCTATCCTCGCTTGACTTAGGCTGGGTGGTTGGTAGTTTTCCCTGTCGTTGCCAATGTTGAATGTTTCCTTCTACGAAACAGCAAGAGATTGGTCGAAATCGCCGTTTTAGAGTCCGCAGAAGTGGTTCTTAAATATATCCTCAGCATCGATTGTGTCAGAACAGTATTCTGTTCACACCTTGTATCCCGACTTTAATATTTTACACTCTGGTAAAACTTGCGAACACCATTTCTGGAATGCCACCTCTCTATGTCCTCGATAGCGGACTTTTCTTCCTCTTTTTTTCTAAAATGCCGGTGTACTTCCCTCCTTCTTTGCCTTTAGAGCTCAATGTCAGCTCTCGTCTTCACCTGAAGCTTCTCCGTTTTGGGCAAAAAGCATCTGAGAGCATAGACACTATGTGCATTCCTTTACATATGTACCTAAACTGTACATATTTCGTGTTGATAAATAAATTGTATATTTCAGTTTAAAGCAACAAACAACACATTTATACAGTGAGATGTAGAATTCTTTTTTTTGTTAACATTTGTATATTAAAATTGAAATAAAAAAGTTTTCGTAAAAAATTTGTTTAATCCTTATTTTTTCAATAAAACAAAAAAATTTAAAATATCTCTAAAGAAAACAGAGATTTTTGTACTTTCTAGATTTTATCCCATTGGAGTTCTTTGCTTTCGATATTCATAACATTCATTTTCGACATTTGTTTCATAATTGTGAATTTTAGTCATTCTACCAAACGGCATGATCCCCCTCTCAAAATGTGCTCAAAACACGTTAGCAGCATAACGTAACATAGAAATTCAGATTTTACATACAACTGTGTCTAATTTTTCGTCCCCACTTTAAATACCAAATTTCGCATTCCTACATCCACCTCATAATTTGTCTCACTTCGGCGAATTTGGCGAATTTCCAAATGACTCACTTTTTTAAAATTAAGTTCTCTCAGGTGTGTCTCATATGCACTCAGATTCACCATCACCACTCCTCCACCTATCGGTATCCCTTCAAATCTCAGAGATCAACCACCATCAATATTCAAAGCAAAACTCTCCCAAGGATAATGCGATGCCTTCCCCCAACACCCACGCAGGACCGCACCCAAATGAAACCCTACTCCCCTGCTGGTTTCTCAAAACCCGATTTTGATGATCATCTGCGATCTGGTATCGTTCGCGTTCCATGGAAACGAGCTACGTCATCGCCGTTTCACAATAAAATAAATAAATCTGGTGAAACTTTTATGTTCACTTCGCAAGTTGAAATAAAATTGTTTTCTATGGCGCGAGTGAGCGAGAGCTCCGGCTCGGTGGTCGTACCGGATGGTGCCACTGCCAAACACCACCGACTGACACGTTGGCTATTGCCTGCTATTGCTGGCTGAGGCTGACTCTCGTCATCATCGTAATGAGACGTAGTGTTGTGTTGTTGATTGTATCTGTATGTCGTACACTAGCAGTATATACCCCGTTCCAAATGAGTATGGATTTACATTTTTGCCACGGTTTTCATTACTTGATTTTGCTTAGTTGTTGATTTTCTCGAATGTAATATTTAGCGTTAACTAATCGGCCATTTTGTAAGTATATAATCAAAATTCTTTAACAACAATAAGCAGACACTTTGCTGTAGATACATTTATCATTGTCACACCACCGTCGTATAGGTACCTACTCTTGTTTGGCTATATTGCGTTCCAGTAATGCTGTTGTATTTATTGTTGGGTACCACCTAATGAGCACATTCCGTTTTGATGACTTGACGAAGGAGTCATCCCAAGGATGGAAAATTGCTCACAGAACCGGCAACCAACAAGATTAATAGCTCATTGTCAGACTGTATATCTTTGTCGTATCTACTAGGTAATTGCTTAATTCCTTCTTGGGTATTCAGTTGGTTGGGTAAAACCAGGTGAATTTTTCTGTCTGCTAATAGATACATTTCTTATTTACAATTTACCGTGATATGATATCACGTTATATTTCTATTGGGAAATAATTAAATTAAAATTCACTGCTATAAAGTAAAGGGTTCGCTATTCCCTATGGGTGGCCCATCTTTTAGTCTCCTTATACATAAATTGGTTTGAAAAAAACTTTTTTCGGTATTTTTTTGTTATTGAAAATTGTAAACTTTTCGATTAATCGTTGTACTATGTTATCTAACTAACTGAAATGACTTTCCAGTCTACCAAATTTTTCAAACATTTTTTATAGTCTCGCCATGTTTTAAAGGGTCCGCCAAATAACTTTTTTTTTTGAAAATGCTATAAAAAAAAACTACTGAATATTTTCTCAAATTTCTTTTTTTATTCGAAAGTACAATCCTTCCGGTTAATAATGGAAAATAATTTCATTCAAATGGCTGCCTCGGGTGGCCATGCAGTAGCCTACACGATAGGTCCAATTTTTAAGCACATTATCGATTGTGTGCAGCTGTATTTCACCAATGGCTTCACAAATATTGTCCTTTAAAGCGTCAATTGTCTCTGGCTTGTCGGCGTAACACTTATCTTTTACGGCACCCCACAAATAATAGTCCAACGGTGTCAAATCGCAGCTCCGAGGTGGCCAAACGACATCAGCTCTGCGGCTGATAATGCGATGATCTTCAAAAACAGGGCGCAAAACATCGAAAGTAGCTTCGGCTGTGTGGCACGTAGCGCCGTCCTGTTGAAACCAAATGTTGCCAATATCCTAATCTTCAATATTTGTGAACAAAAATTCGTTCAACATGGCCCGATAACGATCGCCATTGACTGTAACGGCCACTCCTTGCTCATTTTCGAAGAAAAATGGCCCAATTATGCCTCTGGACCAAAATACGCACCAAACAGTGACTCGTTTTGGGTGTATCGGCTTTTCAATGTATGCGTGCGGGTTTTCTGTGCCCCAAATGCGACAATTTTGCTTGTTTACACACCCGCCAATATCAAAATTAGCTTCATCTGAAAAGATGATTTTTTTTGGCAAAATGGGAATCTTCTCTAAGTCGATCGTAGGCCCACTCAGCGAAGCGAAAACGTATCTAAGTCCATCGCAGGCCCACTTAGCGAAGCGAAAACGCATTGGATGGTCAGTTGGCTTCAACTCCTGAACCAATTGGACTTTGTATGGCGTCATACCAAGGTCTTTATGCAAAATTCGTCTCAATGATGTCTCCGAAATGTTCAATTGTTGAGAACGACAGTAAATTGATGTTGATGGCGCTTCACGCACACTTTCTGCCACAGCAGCAATATTCTCAAGTGTACGCACTGTTTTTGGCTTTTCACGCTTTGGTTTATCGATGAGGATGCCAGTTTCTTTCACTTTTTTCACGAACGATAACGAACATACGGAGCTGACGGAGCTTCTCTTCTTCCAAAATCCGAACGCAATTTTCGCACACATTCTGCAACATTACCATGATTTTCAAAGGAATGTCGCAATATTTCCCAGCGTTGTTCAAGCGTATACCATATTCGTTCAACGGAAGGATAAAACTAATTATCTGTCAAATCAGACATGAGCTAAGTGTTACCATTCACGAAATAAACACTAGTTGAAAAAAAAACGTTAGATGGCGGAACCGTTAGAATAGCTTAACCACTGTTGTTTTTCGGTGCCTGAATCGTCTGTGGATTGTTTGCGACAAATCGCAGTTCCGTGCATATTAAAAAAATAAGCCATCTGTAATAAAAATTGTTTTTGATTATTAAAGTGTATAATTTGGGATTTTTTTGTTGTTAATAAACGTGAAAATTTCGAAAGAAATAGTGTGGTTCGAAACCCAAACCCAAACCCAATGTAGTATGGGACTCTAACCGCTCTTAAAACACCAATGACCAATCAACTAGTGATGGCCAAAAGATTTTATTCCTAATTTTATTTCGGGTTCGAGATTGTACAAGGTGGTCCAAAAGAGGTCATCCGATGTTGTTTGGCTCTCAGAATATCGGCGCAGTGTGTGCCGTTGCTCCGTCCTGTTGGAACCACATGTCCTCCATTCCTAATTCGTCCAATTGCGGCAGAAAAAAACTCGGTTAACATGGTCCTAAAGCGCGCACCGTCCACTGTTGTCGTTTGACCAGCGGCGTTATCGAAAAAAAATAGCCCGATGACTCCTCCAGTCCAGCGTGAACAGCGCACCATGCAGTAACTTTGAGCGGATGTAATGGCTCCATTACATTACTCGTGGATTTTCGGTGCCCCAGAAGCGATATTTTTTGCTTGTTTACGTACCCGCTGAGGTAGAAATGAGCCTCATCGCTCATTATGATTTTGGTCGAGAAATCGTCCACTTCGTCCTGAAGATTGAGGATGGCTTGGTCGTAGGTTACACGCGTTTGGCGATCGACAGGCAGCAGCTGATGCACGGACTGGACTTTGTACGGGAACATGCGCAAGTCTTTGACCAAAATTCGCCTTAGGGACGACCGGCTGATGGCTAATTGCGAGGCACGGTGTCTGGTCGATGTTTCCGGCGACAGGGCGACATCCTCAGCAACTGCGGCGATATTCTCAGCACAACTGGCGCTCCGGAGCCTGCCACTCTTGGCAACGTCTCGTGGGGTCGCATACTCTTCAAGGTTGGTGGCCAAACGTCGCAGTGTTTGCTCAGTCGGTGTCGGACGGCCGGGGAATCGGCGACGGAATTCGCGCTGCGCCAACACTACAGAGGAATTGTTACGCAAAAAAAAAAAACGATTATTCCGCGTTCTTGGCGAGTGTATCGCTCCATGGCTTGTTCACTTGTATCAAAGAGTATACAACTACAAGAGTGCGCATCTCATACAACGAAAATTTAAAATTTTATGAGGGGTACTGATGTTGATACCCCAGGGTGCACATTGCCATTCCAGCATCAAGCAACAGCAAAGCCGATGCATACGAACGACGCAAATTCCCTTCAACGTCCGCCCGCGTCAGAAACGTCGACAACATTTTTAGTTGTGATGCGTACTTTATAGTTATATAATGCGTACTCTATAGTTAAATACCTCTTTGCTTGTATTCTACATCTGTCATTTCCACAAATATCAAAACTGATTTGACATTGGCGGCCTTTTGCAAAAACGGGTTTTACTTAATAAATTATACTACAGTCCGGAATGAATCTGGGGCTTACCCAACATGCCTCTCCATTTAGCCCGGTCGTTAGCAAAATGCCTCCGGTTGAGCACTTCAAGTTGGTTGAGGTCGGTTTTTACTTGTGCGCACCACTTAAATCGAGGTCTTCCTCTACTAAGTCCGAGGTCTGGCTGGGAATCGAATACTCTGCGACCCGGAGTATTGGTAAACGTCCAATGCGGAATTTTTTTGACTTTTGGTATGTCGCTGTACAACTCGTATAGTTCTTGGTTGAATCATCTTCTCCATAGCCCTTCAACGCAAGGATTTCTTCATCCACTTTTGATACGGTTCATGTTTAAGGACCGTAGATCAGCACTGGGATGATCATGGTCTTATATAGGATCTCGTAAGTAGCTCGAATCAGGACTTTCTTAGACCGAAATAAAAGCGGTTGGCAAAAGTAATTCTTCGTGTAACTTCTGGCGAGATGTTAATGTTAGCGGATCCGAGGTAAATAAAGTCCTGTACTACCTCAAAGTTATATCTATCTGTCCAATTCGTCGATGTTGTATGTCCTTTTGAATTGACAACATATACTGGATCATACTCTCATTAACTGCTAAACCCAGTTTTGCCGCTTCCTTCTCTATACTATCAAACTTGAGTCCGACCAATGATGTCAATATAGTCGACGATGCTAGTTGTTGTAGGTACCGATTTATGGAAGATTTGGCCTCAATTGGTGGCTCCGAACATATCGCCGACGATGCTATTTGTTGCACCGGTTTATGGAAGATTTTTCCTCAAGTGTTGTCTCCGAACACAGACGGACGAGTTTCGGAGGTATACCAAAACTTATGGCTGTGTAGTGTGTATAGTTCGTCTCCATAAATGCTGTCGTATATGCGGCTTTGGAATCGATGAATAGGTGGTGGGTTTCGATTTGCACTTTTTTGGTTTTTTTTCCAGGATCTGCAGAGTGTAAATATTTTATCAGTTGTGGACTACTGTCCTGTAACTAAACTGATTAGCGCCGATTAGGTTGCTGGTAAACGGTTTCAGGCGTTCAAATGTTTGGGCAGATAGGATCTTGTAGACGATGTTGATTAGACTTTTGTTTGGTGCAGTGCAGAGGGTCTCCCTTTTTTGTGGATCGGGCAAATGATGCTGATTATAATTTCTAAGGTATACTTTCTTCCGACCAACTTTTTAACCCAACTTCACTAAGGTTGGGTGGTTGTCTGCCTGACAGCGAAAGATTGTTCGTTATCGCCATTTAACAGTCAGCAGAATTGGTTCTTTCATAATACTATCAGCATCGACTATGTCTCAACTACTATATTTCCTTTTTCATCTCGACAAGATACTGTTCGAGGCTTGTATCCTTGGCTTTGACGTTTTACACTTTGGTAAAAATTGCGAAAATCGTTCCTGGAGTGCCACCCCTCTACATCTGCCATCGCGCGCTTTACTTGCTCTTTTTTTTGCAGAAAAAGTCAGCGTTCTTTCCTGCTTCTTAGCGTGTGAGCTCAATGGCAGCTTTCGTTTTCACCTGCAGCTTAGCCTTGTAGGCCTCATTCTTGGCTGCAGTCATCTGTCGGAATTCTTCATGAAACCATCGTTGCCCTTGTTCTTTGACTTAGATGCTGGTGGTAATGGAGAGATTAAGAGATACGCATTCTGCGACGGCTTTGGCGGTCATTCTACATTAAATTTTTTCGCAGAATTTTTGGTTTATTATGGCGTAGTGGATATCGGCAGTCTTACCTTGGGTGCAACAAGGTAGTCCTCTTGTCTATCTATCGTTTGTCTGGTCTATCGCAATGTGATCAGTTTGATTGAACGTTCGTTGGTCTGCAGATCGCCATGCCCTCTTATGAATATCGAGGGGTATATATAAAAGTTTTCATATCAAGAAGAATGATTTCTGATATCATATCAGCAGCAGTTAGTCTTTGCTGTCATCGGAAACATCGAACGGTTCGTTCTCACGTTATGAATTGTTGCGTTATCTTTATTTTTCATATCCATGAAGGCATGGAGATTGGGTGAAAAAATCAATTTTATTGTGGAAAAAGTTTTTTTTTTACAAAAAAGCTCTATATGAGTCACTAGTCATTTTGTTAAAATGAATATCATTGCAGACCATCGACTCTAATAGTACCTACCTACGTTTCTATACGAGTCAAAATGCGTTATTTCAGTGAAATTCGTGATTTCAGCCGAAATGTTATACATTCCGCCATACAATTTCACATTCCATAACGCGGAGTTTGGCTGAAATTCAATTATTCCCCGATAAAGAAGACTGGCTCTCATTTATAAACAAAATTATTTCCTTAGGTTACTAGACTACAATGTCCAGACAAAAAAAAAACAAAAACATATGACATACAATCGTTGAATACCCTATCCCATCCAATCCTTAAAATTAAAATCCCCGAAATGTGGGCTTTATGGCGATAAATTATAGATAACGATGTTGTCACACCATATTGTTCAGACAGTTTAACAAAATATTTTATGGTTCGGCAAAAACAACGTTTTTCTATTGCAATGCCTTGGGGTAGGGTATACAAATTGTGATTGTAGGAAAACGCCAGTGGGTGTCGGTTTAAATGATCTACGTACGAACGAAATGTTTATATTCTGCCCTAGCGAGGTTTCCGCCAGAGCGGAACATTTTCCGCAACGCATACTTCCTCGAAGATTAAAATTCCATTCGAAGTATGTGTCATCGGAAAGAATTACTACACAAATGCGACGACGAAGCTCGTACTGTTAAGGGGTGGTTTTTTCATTTGAGCTCGCCCTGGAAATACAAATTCAAACGGCTAGTACGAAAATAACTTAAATATATAGTTTTATATAATTACTTACATTTTTCTATTACTCCACTTTACTTCGTAAACAAATTCCGCGAAGAATTTGTGTCGGAGGAAATCGGAAAAAGAATTGCACTTAGCTGTCAAAAATTGAACGAAAAATGCACCTAAACGCACTCCAACGCAATTCGCTGGGATGCATTACAAAATGTCGGAGAAATATTCGAACAGCTTTTCGGAAGGTATTCTTCCGGAAAGCTGTTCGAATCATCGGAATCGTACAAAATCGGAGAATTTTCCGCTCCGACGGATACCTCGCTAGGGCCGATTATCATAACCAATGATCCTGAATCAACAAATTTTTTTTCCGAATATTTTTAAAAAGTACCGAAAAATGTTTTTTTTTTTATTGAAAACGCCTCCAAAAAGTGGGCGTGGCAAAAAAAACTTTTTATTGATGAAATATAGATATTCAGATTCTGTTGCTGTTCAAATATGTTGCTCAGATACTTTTTTTTTTTAAATTCCTTACGGTTTGGCCAAAAACTACATTTTTCTAAAAAGCGGGCGTGGCAGGGGCGGTTTTCGAAAATGTTTCTACTTGTTCTGCTGGGAGCAATAAAGGGCACGTGTACAAAGCTCAAAGTTTAAGGCCCAAAAATTGGTGACGTACGGACGGACGGACAGACATGGCTTAATCAACACAGCTATCGATTCTGAGTCGATCCATACACTTTAAGGTATATCTAGCTAAATTATTTCTCTATGTTACGAACTATGTATCAAAACTAATATACCCCTATGGGATAGGGTATAAAAATGTAGAAGTACCATGGATTTTGTTTGACAGTAAGAATGCGTTGTTTTTGGGTGGGAACAGTAATTTCAAATGTTGATATTAGTTAATGAAATGACCAGTTTCGGTTCGGTGGAAACGTGCTGTAAAAGATTATCCTTGATGTATTTGTTTGTTGACTGATCCTAAATGTTTATGGATTGTTATTTGGTGAAAATACCAAATCGTTTAATTGTTTGCCCAAGGCAAGTAACTATCTTGTGGGTCGTTCTAATGTCACAAGTCTTGGGATGATTTTGCTAAACTCTTCTCACACTTACCATGATTCGAATAAAATTGTTGGCGCAACAGGCTCTTTAGTACCCAGGGCCGAGCTCTTTCACAATTATAAATGTGTCCGTGTGGACTTCTTGCGCGATGGCGGGACCTCCTGTTTTATGCCGACTCCGAACAGCTACTCGGGTGATTTGTTAGATCACGACGAGAGGAGGGCCAGTGAAAAATCATTTAGATGTTGCTACGGCTGGGAATCGAACCCAGACCTTCTTCGCGGCAGTTCATCGCACTAACGTCTTTGCTAATCGTAAAGCTGGGGATTTAAAGTAAGAGACGCCTAGAAACAGATTGGTGTTCTCTGAATGTAGAGTTCAGTAAGTTCAGCGTATCTCTTAAGGTCGAATTCCAAACATGAGAACTGTATTTATGGTATTTTTTGGTGATTTGGCAATAGGGGTTATATGTTCCTGTCATGATTCATCTGAAACAATCGTGATGCCTATAAGATGTATGTATTCGCTTGATTTCATGGATGAAACCTTCATTTTTGTTTGAGAATGTTGTGTGCTATGTTTTTTTTCAAGTTGAACCAAACTTGATCTCTCCTGCCATTGTAAAATGTTTTTAGATCTTCGCTAAATGAACGAATTTGTTTGGTTACAGCAGAAATAAATGGTGAGGAGAATTCATCCTTGTGGTACTTCAGTCTAAAATCTTATGCGTATGTCGTACTTCGACACCAAACGATGAACATTTTTGTCAAACGGTGGTTGGCCACGATATTTTCGACGATGTGCACGTTGAGTTAACACAACTGAAGGACTATTTCACCGCGTTGTTTCGGTGTCAAACGATTCATGGTTAAGATTGTACTGAATTGACGTTTCAAAAACATGTCGACTTAAGTCAATCAATCAGAGAAGCATGGTATTGCAAAAACCCACCAAACTGCCAAAACGGCCTAAAGTGGTATACGGATGGTTCTAAAATGGACTCAGGGGTAGGAGCTGGCATACATGGACCAAATAGAAACATCTTAATACCTATGGGAAAAAAACCCTAGTGTATTCCAAGCTGAGCTCCATGCCATAAAAGAATGCGCAAACCTAATACACAACTCAGGTATTTAAGGCGCCAACATCTATATATTCACGGACAGTCCAGCAGCTATAAAAGCCCTTAGCTCACACATTGTTGAGTCCAAATCAGTACTACACTGCTTCAATTCCCTCCAAACACTCAGTTCCAGGAACAAAACCAGACTATGGTGGGTCCCCGTACATAAGGGGATTGAAGGTAACGAAAAAGCTGAAGAACTAGCCAGAAAAGGTTCGGAAACCCCCTACATTGAACCTGAACCCTTCTGTGCAATACCCAAATCAGCCATAAATCTGGTTATAAAAAACTGGGAACAAAACAAATGTTTTTCATACTGGTAAAACATCCCAGGCCTAAGACAGGCCAAAAGAGCTATTCAGCCCTTCAAAGCAGATGCCAATAAGATATTAAATCTTTGCAGGCACGATATCAAAAACTTAGTAGGCTACCTAACTGGTCATCACAGTCTGCGATATCGCCTAAATAAAATGCATCTAGTCGACTCAACGGAGTGCAGACTATGTCTAGAAGAAGACGAAACAGCCGAACATATCATATGTGAATGCCCGGCCCTTTACGGTATGAGAAGGGAATCTTTCTTCAGGGAATTTTTAAGTCCCGAAGAACTGAGAAAATCTTCGGCTGAAAGTATTATCAGCTACATTAGGAAAGTAGGTGTTGCTACAGCTGGGAATCGAACCCAGACCTTCTGCGAGGCAGTTCATTGCACTAACCATCGCTCCAATGAGCCCGTGATAGTTAACTCAAAATTAACATATGGTGGTTAACTCACTAGGATTAAATGATCAGATGTTTTTGACAGATGATAAAATACCAAAGGAAACAATGATTTTCAATTCCATTTCTTTGGGCATTTTCTTAAATTTTTAGAAACTAAATACCTGTACCGTACATTCAGAATCAGATATCAGTGACTCGAAATTGTTCTATATATTGAGTGTTACACAACAGTTATACTCAGAAGAAAAATATTTGTAAGATCGCGTAAAAGCATATTTTTGTTTGGGGAAAAGGAAACCGACTAATCGGATGCGGATTTGTTATAAGTGCCAGACTTAGACAAGAAGTCTTATGTTTCCAAGACATTAGCGAATGCATTGTAACAATCCGCATCCAGGCCAAATTCGCCAACATAAGCCTTATATGCGCTCATTCTCCGACGGAGGAAAAAGATGATATAACTAAGGACTGCTTCTACGAGCTTCTCGACAAAACCTATGAGCGACTACCAAAGTACGATGTTAAAATCGTGCTGGGAGATTTTAACGCAAAGGTAGGAAGATAAGACATATTTAGCAGTATTGTCGGAAAATATAGCCTACACGAAAACACGTCTGGAAGCAGACTTAGGCTAATTGACTTCGCTACGGAACGAAATGCCACTATAGCCATCACACGGTTTCCCCACCTCGATGTCCATAAGGGGAGATGGCGGCCTCCAGATCAACGAACAGTCAACCAAATTGATCACATTGCGAATGACTAGAGTCACGCATCCAGTATTTTGGATGTCCGAACATTCCGAGGGGCTAACAACGACTGGGACCACTACCTTGTTGCAGCCAAGGTAAGGATGCGGATATCCACCACGCCACAACAAACCAGCAATACTGTGAAAAAAATTTACTGCCGAAAGACTGCAATCGCCAGTGACCGTAAACTCGTATCCCTTAACCTCTCGATTCACACCATACCACCAGCATCTAATGTCGAAGAACAATGGCAACGATGCCAACAAGCCATTAGATCAGCCGCAAATAATGAGC
This sequence comes from Rhingia campestris, assembly GCA_932526625.1. Taxonomy (NCBI): domain Eukaryota; kingdom Metazoa; phylum Arthropoda; class Insecta; order Diptera; family Syrphidae; genus Rhingia; species Rhingia campestris. The sequence continues at coordinate 94,978,537 of OW052182.1, read as the reverse complement.
TAGGTTTCTCGCGGCCACCAGCAAGAAACCCCTGGTTTGATGAGGAATCCCGACAGATGCTCGCAGCCAAGAACGAGTTCTACAAGGCTAAGCTGCAGGTGAAGACGAGAGCTGCCATTGAGCTCTATAGGCAAAGAAGACGGGAAGAACACCGGCTTTTCAGAAAGAAGAAAAAAGAGCAAGAAAATCGCGCGAGGATATAGAGAGGTTCCACTCCAGGAACGATGTTTTACCAAAGTGTAAAACGTCAGATCCAAGGATACAAGGCTCGAACAGAATCCTGTCGAGATGAACAAGGAAATCTGGTTGGATGAAAGTATGCCTGAAGAATGGAATCTCAGCATCGTTTGCCCGATCCACAAAAAAGGAGAAACTCTGAACTGCGCCAACTACAGAGCCATAAGTCTGCTTAACATCGCCTACAAGATCCTATCTGCCGTAATATGTGAACGCATGAAACCGTTTACCAACAACCTGATCGGCCCTTCTCAGTCTGGTTTTCGGCCAGGAAGGTCCACAACCGATCGAATTTTCACACTTCCGCAATTCCTGGAAAAAACCCAAGAAGTCCAAATCGATACCCACCACCTATTTATCGATTTCAAAGCCGCATACGACAGCATTTATAGAGACGAACTATACCGAGCCATGTCTAGTTTTGGTATACCGCCCAAACTCGTCCATTTGTGTAGGATGACGATGGAGAATTCTCGCTGCTCCATCAGGGTCGGAAACGACCTCACCGACACAGGATTGTGCAAAACTCCCACACTGGAATCGGTGCAACTACAAGCATACGCCGACGATATTGACATCATTAGCAGGACTCAACGTGATGTCATAGCCACGTTTGCTAGTATAGAGAAGGAAGCGGCAAAAATGGGTTATGCAGTAAATGAGGGTAAGACTAAGTATATGATTCCAACACGAAAGGACACACAACATCGACGAATTGGACAGAACGTTACCATTGACAGATATAAGTTTGAGGTAGTACGGGACTTTGTCTACCGCGGCTTCACTATTAACTCTGACAACAACATCTCGTCAGAAATCAAACGAAGAATTACTCTTGCCAATCGCTGTTTCTTCTGGCTAAGAAGGCAATTTAGTAGTAAAGCCCTCACTCGAACTACTAAGGAGATCCTATATAAGACCCTGATCATCCCAGTCCTGCTCTACAGCGCTGAAGCATGGACCGTACCAAAAGCGGATGAAGAAATGAAGAAGATGGTCGATTCGAGAGAAAAATTCTTCGAAAAATCTTCGGTCCCGTTTGCGTTGACGAACTATACGAGCTGTACAGCGACATGCCCCTAGTCAAAAAAAAACTCCGCATTGGACGTTTAAGATGGCTAGGACATGTAGAAAGAATGGACACCAATACTCCGGCTCGCAGAGTCTTCGATTGCCAGCCAGACGTCGGACGTAGTAGAGTAGAAACCGACCTCAACCAACTTGGAGTGTGCAACTGGAGGCAGTTAGCTAAGGACCGGGCTAATTGGAGAGGCATGTTGGTTGAGGCCCAGGTTCATCCCGGACTGTAGCGCCACTTAAGTAAGTAAGAAAGTTGGTTAAGCATTGTCTGGATGTTGTCAGATTTTTTTGATATAAAAACGATATCGTCTTTAGTTAACACGATCCGACACGCGCATACCTAGTTAACATGATCCGACACGCGCATACATAAAACAGTTCTAACTGTATCAGCACTTTCTCACGATACTTCGAGTGCAACGTCTGGACACCGGATACTCGCACACGCGTTGGATGGATTTGGCAACTCAGGGGATTGGGCTTAGGATAGATGTCTACCTGCTTATGTGGCACGTTAGGTTTCAGTTAGTTCTAAGTAGGCAGCGGAATTGTAAAGTTGTTTAAAATATATATCTTTTATAACGTGGAACCGGTATTTCATTTTATTTAATACGAAAAAGTTGGGCCAACCCACAAAGGTTGGCGTTCGGTTTTGTTTTAGTGTCCTCGGCAGGACCTCTTTCACTTCTTTTTATCGTATTTTTACTCCATACTTATTGGTCCAATTCATTTGCATGAATATATCTTCTAATACAGCTGCGAATAGTGGAGGCGATATTGGATCTCCTTGTCTTACTCCTTTTGTTAATTTTGAATTCTCGTCCCGTTTTGTCAGTTTTAATTCTTGCTGTATTGTTGGAATAAATATTTTTAAATGCTGTTATGAAGATGGGGTCAATATTCTGGTTCTTCAACGCCATCCAAATACTTTTGTGTTCTACCATGTCAAAAGCCTTACTAAAGTCAATAAATAGAAAATAGAGAGGTTTCTTGTATTCGTTGAATTTTTCGATCAATTGTTTGATAGTCTGTAAATGGTCAGTAGTTGAATATCCTTCTCGAAAGCCAGGTTGCTTATCATTTAATTTTTGTTCCATTTTCATATATGTTGTCTTCGAGAAGAGTTTATACAAAGTCGAGATAATGCTTATTGGTCTGAAGTTATTTACATCGTCCTTTTTCCTTTTTCGTGGTTTAGTATGATTGTGCTTTGCTTCCACTGTGATGGTATTTTCTGTTTTGAAATAATGGAGTTGAATAACTTTGTCAGAATAGGTGTAAGGGCTTTTTTTCCGTATTTTATCATCTCTGCATCTATCGTTACCAGTGCTTTTATCTGTTTTTAAATTGTCTATAGAGGAGTTAATTTCAGTTTCATCAAAATAGTTTGAGGTAGTTATGTTGCTTTCTGTAATTTGTTGGTCTGAAATGTGTTCTGTCGATTTGAATAAAGACTCGAAGAAGATCGTTGCTGTTTCGTTAATGTCTTTTCTATTTGTAGTATCTTTGTTATTATTTTTGATTGATGTTATCCATTCCTTATCATTGTTTAGAAATTTTTTTGTCTTTTTAATTGATTTTGTGTTGGTAAATATGTCTTTAATAGTTCTTTCTTTGTAATCCTGTAAATCCTTTTATGTGCTTGTTTTTATAGTATTTCTTAGATGTTTGAGTTCGCACTTCTCTTCGTTGTTGAGGTTCACTTTGTTTCTCAAGTTTTCCCTTTTCTTTATTAGATTTTTGGTGTTTACTGACATTTTGAATGGTTTTAGCTATCGTTTTTATTATAACTTCAGGTTTGTTATAAATATTCTGAATTTCGGTGTCTATATTTTGTACATTTATTTCCCATTGAATTTGTCTATTTAATGAGTCGTTACATCTTGCTACATATGATGTTAGCTGGAGTCATTCTTGGAATATATAGTTTTCTTTGGTGATCACTGTCAAATTTAAGTTGTTTTATTATGGATACATCACTTAGGGTTTTCCGTTTATTTGTCAATATTAAGTATATTTCGATTCTTGTATTCCCGTCTGGTGATATCCATGTCCATTTGTTTGCGTCCTTTTTTTTCAAAGAACGTATTTCCGACTGTTAAGTTCATTTCATGAATCAATTCTGTTAGTTTTTTGACCTCGTTAATTTCTTTGTCCATATCCAAATGGTCCTATAAGTTGTTCGTCATCATTTCGCCGACCAATTTTTGCGTTAAAGTCACCAATCAGGTACATTATTTCGGTTTTTGTTTCTTTGTATGGATTTTTCAATACGTCATAGAATATATTTATTTCTTCGGCTGGTGCTCTATTTGTCGGTGGATATACTTGTTTGATCGTTAGTTTTATTTTTTGAATTTTTATTGTGATTGTACAAATTCTCTCACTAAATCGTATGTCAATCATTTTACTTTTAAGGAATTTTTCAATTAGGAAACCTTATCCATATAGTCCTTTGGTTTGTCCTATATAGCCGAATATATCTTCATTGTTTTCAATTATGTTTTGTCCATAAATTTATGTTTCTGAAAGTCCGATAATGTCCCATTTTATGTTCGTAAGTGCTAATCTTAATTCAAGTTGTTAAGCTTCGGATGAAAGCGTTCTTACATTGAAAGTGCATATATTGAGGGTTGAAAGTTTTGGGGGGTTTGAGCCTTCATTCCTCACGGTGGCTAACCGGCTTGAGGAAGTTATGTTTGTATTGTCATTGTGAAAATCATTTATTGTATTTCGAATATTGTTATTGTGATTTTGTTGCTATTCGTCATTGTTGGTTTGTTGAGTTCTTTCACTTTGGTTAGCCTTAAAGAATTTGTATATGTTGTTCTTTTGTGGTTTATTGTCGAAATTCTGTTTGATTTTTTTTTCGAACTTTTTTTGAGGAAGTGAAAAAAGGGTTGCATATCGTTTCCATTCTTATGGTCATTTTCATTTTCTTGTTGTCTTGGACGTTTGTTCGAGTTTTTATTTGTAGTATACGAATATGCATTTTGTGTCTTTGGTTACTTACTTACTTAAGTGGCGCTACAGTCCGGGATGAACCTGGGCCTCAACCAACATGCCTCTCCAATTAGCCCGGTCCTTAGCTAACTGCCTCCAGTTGCGCACTCCAAGTTGGTTGAGGTCGGTTTCTACTTGTGCGCGCCACTTAAGGCGAGGTCTTCCTCTACTGCGTCCGACGTCTGGCTGGGAATCGAAGACTCTGCGAGCCGGAGTATTGGTGTCCATTCGTTCTACATGTCCTAGCCATCTTAAACGTCCAATGCGGAGTTTTTTTTACCAGGGGCATGTCGCTGTACTGCTGGTATTTCTTGGTTGAATCTTCGTCTCCATAGCCCGTCAACGCAAACGGGACCAATGATTTTTCGAAGAATCTTTCTCTCGAATCTACCAAGGATTTCTTCATCCGCTTTGATACGGTCCATGCTTCAGAGCCGAAGAGCAGGACTGGGATGATCAGGGTCTTATATACGATCTCATTAGTAATTCGAGTGAGGGCTTTACTACTAAATTGCCTTCTTAGCCCGAAGAAACAGCGGTTGGCAAGAGTAATTCTTCGTTTAATTTCTGACGAGATGTTGTTGTCATAGTTAATAGCGGAGCCGCGGTAGACAAAGTCCCGTACTACCTCAAAGTTATATCTGTCAATGGTGACGTTCTGTCCAATTCGTCGATGTTGTGTGTCCTTTTGTGTTGACAGCATATACTTTGTCTTACCCTCATTTACTGCTAAACCCATTGTTGCCGCTTCCTTCTCTATACTAGCAAACGTGGCTATGACATCACGTTGAGTCCTACCAATGATGTCAATATCGTCGCGTATGCAAGTAGTTGCACCGATTTTTGGAAAATTGTGCCTCTGGTGTTGGGTCGGGAGTTTTGCACAATCCTCTCAAGAATCAAATTGAAAAAGTCACATGACAGCGCATCGCCTTGCCTAAATCCTTTTTTAGTATCGAATGTGTCGGTGAGGTCGTTTCCGACCCTGATGGACAGCGAGAATTCTCCATCGTCATCCTACACAAATGGACGAGTTTGTGAGGTATACTAAAACTTTGAAATCGATATACGGCTTTGAAATCGATAAATAGGTGGTGGGTATCGATTTGGACTTCTTGGGTTTTTTCCAGGATCTGCCGAAGTGTGAAAATTTGATCGATTGTGGACTTTCCTGTCCTAAAACCAACTGATAAGGGCCGATCAGGTTGTTGGTAAACGGTTTCAGGCGTTCACATATTACGGCAGATAGTTTTGTAGGCGATGTTGAGGAGACTTATGTCTCTGTAGTTGGCGTAGTTCAGAGGGTCTCCTTTTTTGTGGATCGGGCAAACAATGTTGAGGTTCCATTCTTCAGGCAAGCTTTCAACCGACCAGATTTGGCTTATGAGTTGGTGGATGTTACTTACCAAGTCATCTCCGCCAGCTTTACAAAGCTCAGCGGGAAGGCCGTCATATCCGGCGGCCTTATTAAGACTTCACTTAGGTCGGGTGGTTGGCAGTTTTCGCTGTCGTTGCCAATATTAAATGGTACGTTTACGTTCTGCCCGACAGCGGAATGTTGTTCGTCATCGCCGTTTAACAGTCTGCAGAAGTGGTTCTTCCATATCCTCAGCATCGACTGAGGCTCAACTACGATATTTCCTTGTTCATCTCGACAGGATTCTGTTCGAGCCTTGTATCCTTGGCTTTGACGTTTTACACTTTGGTAAAACTTGCGAACATCGTTCCTGGAGTCTGCAGAAGTGGTTCTTCCATATCCCCAGCATCGACTGAGGCTCAACTACGATATTTTCTTGTTCATCTCGACAGGATTCTGTTCGAGCCTTGTATCCTTGACTTTGACGTTTTACACTTTGGTAAATCTTGCGAACATCGTCCCTGTAGTGGCACCTCTCTGTATCCTCGATCGCGCGCTTTTCTGGCTCTTTTTTCTTCTTTCTGAAAAGCCGGTGTTCTTCCCTTCTTCTTTGCCTATAGAGCTCTCGTCTTCACCTGCAGCTTGGCCTTGTAGGCCTTGTTCTTGGCTGCGAGCATCTGTCGGCATTCCTCATCAAACCAGCGGTTTCTTGCTGGTGGTCGGGCGAGACCAAGCACATTAGTTGAGGCTGATCTAATAGCTTTTGGGCATCGTTGCCATTGTTCTTCGACATTAGATGCTGGTGGTATGGTGTGAATCTAGAGGTTAAGGGATACGCATTGCGCGAAGGTCTTACGGTCTCTGGCGATTGCAGTCTTTCGACATTAAATTTTTTCACAGTATTTTTGGTTTGTTGTGGCTTGGTGGATATCCCCATCCTTACCTTGGCTGCAACAAGGTAGTGGTCCGAGTCCATGTTAGCCCCTCGGAATGTTCGGACATCCAAAATACCGGATGCGTGAATCTTGTCTATCGCAATGTGATCAATTTGGTTGAATGTTCGTTGATCTGGTGACCGCCATGTCCCCTTATGGACATCGAGGTGAGAAAACCGTGTGCTGGCTATAGTGGCATTTCGTTCCGTAGCGAAGTCAATTAGCCTAAGTCCGTTACCAGACGTGTTGTCGTGTAGGTTATATTTTCCGACAGTACTGCTTAAGATGTCTTCTCTTCCAACCTTTGCGTTAAATCTCCCAGCACGATTTTATCATCGTACTTTGGTACTCGCTCATAGGTTTTGTCGAGGAGCTCGTAGAAGCAATCCTTAGTTATATCATCCTTTTCCTCCGTCGGAGCATGAGCGCATATAAGGCTTATGTTGGCGAATTTGGCCTTGATGCACTATATGTCAAACAAAAAATTCTGCACGTGTGTTTTGCTTGCTGTACTGCATGCAGAACCACTGCATGTGTGTTTCAGGCATAAGGATATGCACTACTTAAAATGGATCTAAATGGAAAAACGTTATTCATAAAATATATACAACGTTAAAAGAAGCCTAAACGCATCTGATAGTTGAATAAAAGAGAGTCTTTTCTTTAATTTATCAGGTGTGTGTTACAGTTTAATTTATTTAAATGCTTATTCGTCTTCACCTACAGAGCCAACATTGTAATCGGTATTATTGATTCAACATGAGTCACCAAAATGTTATAAATGCGTAGAAAACAAAGCGGTCATCATGAGTTTCGCAACTATAAAAATTATGCGTTGGAGACTATGCCGAGCATTAGAACAGCAATAGATTCCCTCCTGTTGGTACTTTATTTGAAACAAACCCTGCATAACTATCATGGATGGGGAAATATTTTATGAATAAGAATTTGTGCAGCAGTCCTGAATAAAGGCTGCAGAAATACCACCGTTCATATGTGTTTTAGCGTATTCTAATGAATAAGGGTGTCGGAGTACATATATAGTTGTTTACTATATACTGAATCACCCTTATGTAATTTCAGGGTAAAACTGAAAATATTTCTAAGACCTGTTTCTAAAGTTAAAACGAAGTAAGGTGTGTTAATGGGAAGGTGGAATAATTTATTTTTTAAAGCATCGAGGAAGCCTTTCGAGTTCCTCATATTGTTTGAATCCCATAGTTTGTCAGCTAAAACACATAATTGAGCGCATAACCGCTTCAAACACACGATACTTGGCTGAGACTGGTATCTCAATTTTGTCGATTATAATTTTTCACGAAACATTTATAAGGCTTTTAGATGCTGCTAACTATTTTCAAGATGATGCGTTATGTTGGGCTCCAAAATTATGCCGAGATAATTATATTGGGTGAGAACTTGTATTGTTTTACTCTCATGAAACCACTTTTCATTCAGCTCCAGTGGTTAGGTACTGCTACGTACGATCATGATCTTTGATTTTTTTAAAAGCTGCCTCTCAGATTCCACGTTTTGGAGTAGTTAAGCATTATGTTGATCATTAGTTGTAGGCTATAAGGCGAATTCGTTAACCAAACAGTATCATCTGCTTATAGCAGATTTCTTGTACAATCCTGATACCGGCAGATGTTACAATATCTCATCTATGAACAGAGCAAAAAGTACAGCACTAAGTAGGCAACCATGTTTAACTTCAGATATAGTTTTAAACCAGTCAGATATATTTCTTACGTTCCACACAGTTTGCCGACATATTTTTTTAGAACCCTTAGGCCTCCTAGCGTTAACATTCATTTTTGCGACAGGTTATAAAATATAGCGTTTCGGCCAATTGAAGTCCACAAAAAACACGTATAATTTTCTATTTGGCCTAAGGAAGCATATTGTCAACAGTGGAGTAACCTTCGTGGAACCCTGCTTGATATTCACAGCGTATCCAGAGTATCCAGAGTATCCAGCGGGATAGCGATTGATGGTTGGATTCTGTATAACGATGGTAGACTCTGATTGGCTTTAACATCGCAATTCCCAGTGATTGTAACTCTGACACATCAATAGTGCTAATTTTTTCCTCCAAGTGGTAAACATTGGATACTGGTCTCATCCGATCGGATCTGACTTTCTAAACGATAATTGCGAGTGTTGATAACACGACGAAAAACAGCAACACTATAAACGGCCTGTTCAGAATGGCACGGAAGACCCGGTCTGCTGTCCCAGTCGAACCTAGATGAGCTGCTTCGACATATACGGAAAACAGGTTATTTAGAAATTTCAAGGGTAAGTCAGACCCCTTTAACAGAGATGGTGGCGGATGAACCGAAAGGCCAACGGCAGCGCTCAATCCCATAGTGGATACTGACAGCCCGAGTCCTATTGGTTCACTATCCCCCACGGAAACAAAATCATAGTTACGAAGCAACCTGCTAAACGAAAAAAGTACAACGACGTTCGTAGCTGCACCTAGAATGTTAGGACATTAAAAAGGAGAGGTGCATGCGATCAACTAACGGAAGCCCTAAACTGCTACAACGCAGACAATACTGCCATCCAGGAAATACAATGGGATGGGCCGGGCAAAAAGAGGACGAAAAACTGTGACATTTACTACGGACCGTGTTATAGTGAGCAGAAACAGCGACTATTCGGATGTGGATTTGTGATAAGTGGCAGACTTAGGAAAGAAGTCGTATGTTTCCAAGACATTAGCGAACGCATTGTAACAATTCGCATCAAGGTCAAATTTTACTCATGCCCTGACGGAGGAAAATGATGACATAGCTAAAGATTGCTTCTACGAGCTCCTAGACAAAACCTTTGAGCGACCGAAGTACGATGTTAAAATCGTGCTGGGAGATTTTAACGTAAAGGTACGAAAAGAAAACATCTTTAGTAGTATTTTCGGAAAACACAGCCTACACGACAACACGCCTGGCTAATTGACTTCGGTGCGGAACGAAATACCACACGGTTTCCACACATCCATATCCATAAGGGGACATGCCGGTCTCCAGATCAACGAACGGTAATCAACCGTGAGGTCGTTCTCTACTGCATCCGACGTCTGGCTGGGAATTGAAAACCCTGCAACCCGGTGTACATATTGGTGCCCACTCGCTCTACATGACCTAGCCATCTTAAACATCCAATGCGGAGTTTGTTGACTAGGGATATGTCGCTGTGCAGTTAGTATAGCTCGTAGTTGAAAACCTTAGCCCCTTAACGCATATGGGACCGAAGATTTTTCGAAGAATTTTCTCTCTAAACGACCAAGGAACAGGACTGTGTTGATCAGGGAGCCGAGGTATAGACAAAGTCCCGTACTACCTTCAAATTACATCTACCAATGGTGATGTTCTGTCTGATTCGTCGATGTTGTTTTGCTGCTTCCCTCTCTATACTTGCAAACGTGGCTGTAACACCACGTTGAGTCCGACCAATGATGTCAATATCGTCGGCGTATGCTAGTAGTTTCACCGATTTTTGGAAGAATCCAAAGAATCATAGATACCCTAGGGCCTAGAGCTTTATAAAGCAAGGGCGGATTTCGGGATATCATCAAAACTGATACTGTGTCGCCTAACACTGGAGGACAGCGATGCAATGTTCAGTCGAAGTTTTCGAAACATGTATTGGATTCCGACAAGGAGACGTGGTATCATGCAATTTTTTCAATATTGTGCTGGAACAGATTGTACGTGGGGTAAATGTAAATACGGAAGGAACTATGTTCAACAGATGCGTAGACGATATCGACTAGCATTAATGGGAAATGATGAAATGGCGAAATGCGTTAATCTTGTATATAGTTGCACCGATTTATGGAAGATTGTACCTCTTGTGTGGGCTTGGGAGTTTTACACATTGCTCTCAAGAATGAGGTTGAAGAAGTCACATCACAGTGCATCGCCTAGCCTAAATCCTTTTTTGGTTTCGAATGTGTCGGATGGAGCAGCGAGAATTCTCCATCGTTATCCTGCACAGACGGACGAGTTTGGGCGGTATACCAAAACTAGACATGCCTCTGTATATAGTTCGTCTCTATAAATGCTGTCGTATGGGCCTTTAAAATCGGTGATTCGGAGCTGGTTTGTATCGATTTTGACTTTTTGAGTTTTTTTCAGGATCTGCCGAAGTATGAACATTTGATCAGTTTTGGACTTTCCTGGCCTAAAACTACATACGGGTCGATGAGGTTGTTGGTAAACAGTTTCTGGCGTTCACATATTACGGCAGATAGGGTCTTGTAGGCGATGTTAAGGAGAATTATGCTTCTGTAGTTGGCGCAGTTCAGAGGGTCTCCTTTTTGTGGATCGTTCAAACAATGCTGTGGTTCCATCTTGAGGCATAATTTCATTCGAAAAAATGTTGATTATGAGTTGGTGGGTTTTACCAAATCATCTCCGCTGGCTTTATAAAGCTCGGCGGAAAGACCGTCATTTGCGGCAGCCTTGTTAAGCTTAAATTTAGATATTGCTATCCTCACTTCACTTAGTTCGGGTGGTTGGCAGTTTTCGCTGACATCGCCAGTATTGAATGGTTCGTTCTGCCTGACAGCGGAAAATTGTTCGCAATCGCCGGTTAACAATCTGCAGGAGTAGGGTAGAGTCGCCTGTTTATAGTTATTATCGTTATTATCGTTAATTTACCGTTTCTGCTTTTTGTTACAGCATACTTGTGCGTATACATATTCCTTGTTTAATTACCTCAAGCATCACATTCATACTAACGTATATTATGTCAATAAAAATTATAAGTTTGCTTCTGGGTTTCAATGAATGTGGTGGATCTATTTTTCTAAAAAAAAAAGTTTCAGTGTACGTTTAGGAAAAGTTGTTTTTAGAACAAAATTTATCGGGTTAGTACTTTTAGCTGTGTTTTTTATGATAATACTGCATTCATTTGTAATATGTCATGATGTTTTGCAAATTTAAATTGAAGTTAACTAGTGATTTTGGACTGTTCGAGGAAAGGAATCTAATTTTTACCGAGTTTCCTAAACCGAACACAACTGTTCGCAAATAGGCAACTGTGAAAAATATGCTTTTAGCCATTTTACTACCTTAACTTATTGGAAAACATTATTTTTTTCTCTTTCTGTATCACAAACCACACATACAATAAGTGTTCCTATTTTCGAACACCATATTCGTTGGTGTTCGAAATAAGGAAACTGGCAGTTTTGTGGTTTCCTATACTCGATCACCCAATATTTTAACTTTTTTTTCATTTAATAAGTTGCAATATTGCATTCTCAAAAACAAAAATGTAGGTACTTTGGCATTATATTCGACAGCACACCCGATGAATCACATATCGACCAAATGAGCGAGGTTTTTAGATATGTCCATATCCAGGGGGTCATGAGCAATCGCTCAATAATGGTCTGTGATTTGACGAGGCTGTTAACCGATTGAAGGAACATTTTATGAAGATAGTTTAAACTCTTGAACTCCTTTGTGATCCTGAAAAGGAAAATTTGGATACAATAGGGGCTTCAACTTTACTCTTATCTGCTGTATAAGAATTTACGTTTTGTGTTATCTTTCAGAAAAACTTTCAAACACCCAAACTCTCATTAGAAAAATCTGTAATAAAACTTAAGGCACTTGCGAGTTTTCTTGCTCCGCATGACTGTTCTGTTGCACCTGCTACCTATTGATATTTAATGGCGTTTTCCATTGGGAAAAAAACAATTTTTTTATTACTTTGGTTGTGAAAAACAAGAATGCTTTGCGTTTGGATTTATTAATGGATATAGCCAAGGAAAATAAAGTTATACGTGAACTATTAAATTCATCTAGTTCGACTTCGTCTTCGGAAAGTGATGAAGATAATTTCTGTACTTTCAAATTTTTGTTATGTTTTAAATTTTGGCAGCCAATTTTTTTTTGACACCAATACAATGACAAAAAAAATATCTGAATCGTGTTCCATTGACACTCAAAAAGATCAAATTTCAGATCAAAATCTAGATTTCCCAATGGAAAACGCCATAAGGCTATCAAATTGCAACTAACTCGGACATTCGACTTTGGTTCATCCAATAGTGATAAAAAATACAGAATGGCCACTCCACAATGATACCATTACTAGGTAAAATTCCAGAATAAATTTCCAGACCCATATTTTGTCTTGGCATAACAGCAAACTTGTAGTCTAAAACTTGCGATTATTAGATCAATCCTCAGTTGGATTTGGGATATATTGTGCTCGGTTTCTAAAGAGATCTGGATTTGGATTTTGATATAATAGCGCCCTAATAGTTCAGACTCGGCGTTAAACAGGAGGTCCCCTTCATTGTGATGGGAGAATGTCAGGAGAGGACCTGTTTTAGGACCTGTACGGGCCGTTGAAATTTATGCAAAGGACTTCTCCAGAAGTTGTGTTGATGAAAAAGAAGAAATCGACAATTCTTCAACTTATTTGTACCTATCCGGTCCACTGAAAGCTTCACCTTCGTATCTTCTGCTTTTGAAATCTCTGTGATTATTCATGGAGGTGAAAAAACATATTGTACGAATATGTCGGAGCATAAATTTAAAGATAGAGTGGCTGCGAGAGGTTTGCCAGTATGATTTCAAGAAAATATCAAGAACTCAATATGCAGATTTTGCTTTCTGCTTCTACTTTTTGAAGTCATCATCCACTCGGACAACCGGAGCAATGCACATCTTTTGCAATTTTTTTTCCAACTCCTACCTTCCCAACTGGAGCAGTGAAATAACCCCTGCGGAAATAAGCCCCATGGGGCTATATTTCAAAATAAAAGGAAATAGCCCCCATGGAGCTTATTTCCTTATCGAAATGGAACTAAGCCCCGCCGAAAAAAGTATTAACACTCGCGGGGGTTATTGCCATTTGAAATTGGCAATTTGTACTCAAACTTTGCATACAACCAATTTCGCACCCATCATAAATAAAACAGTGAGCCTACTCAGGAGGGTTAATGCTTTGAATACATGCAATTATGAATTTGGCTGTATGAATAGCTTGAACATGCTTTGGAGGGGCATGCTGCCTCCCTGCAACCCCTGCTTGGTCTCACTGTTGGATTTGGGTTGCGTGCGAGGTTGATTGTATGTAAAGGAAACAAACCCCACAAGCAAAAGGAATTAACCCCTACGGGGTTTAATTCCATTTCGAAAAGGAAATAAACCCTGTGGAGGGCTATTTCTCTTTTTTGGAAATTAAGACCCATGAGGCTTATTTCCGCGTTTGTTATTGCACTGCGTCTACCTACCTACCTATTTAAAATTTATATTTTAGACAAACTTATAGGTATGATTAAAGTATTCGAAAAGAGGAAACCTGTTGTTCGGCTTAAGGAAACAAGTGTTCGAAAACAGGGGAAATAGGTTGGTTTTCATTTTTTTTTTGATTTGTTAATAAATTGTTATAATTAATAAAATCAACTATGTATATGAGGTTTAAGAATATTTGAATTTTTCTTTAAAATAAAATCAAAACTATATTTCTAGGACAATTTAAAGCATTTTTGCAAACTATTCATTATTCAAAGATTGTATACTTTTCGAGAATAGCGACTCTACCCTAGTTCTTCCATATTCTCAATATCGACTTTATCACAACGACGATCTTTCCTCGTTAATCTCGACAGGATTCTGTTCCCGCCTTGGCTTTGTCGTTTTAAACTTGGTAAAAATTGCGATCATCTTTCCAGTAGTGTCAACTCTCTATATTATTTCTATTGTTTCTCAAAAGTCGGTGTCCATTCCTTGTTCTTTGCATATAGAGCTCAATGGCAGCAATATTTTAAAATCGTAGTGGCTCACAAGAGTGGGATTAAGTCAACTTTAAAAATAATCGGCTAGTTTTATAGCAATAACTACTGAGAAACAACAAACGCCACAGACACAAGTTTTTTTTATGTTTGTGTCTACATAGCAATTTCTAACTTTTATTTGCCTTGATGAATTGTTTTGTAGGTTTTATTTGGTCTTGTTGGTCTTTTAGATTTCTCAGCAAGTTAAATGACAGTTTTCTTAAATACGTAATCGTATGGAGCTATTTTGTGTTTTCTCAATCATTGTTTCAATTATTTTCCCCGCATTATTCAGTAATTTCTAATGCATATGACTTTAAGTTAAGATTTTAGAAAAATTCCCTGCAACGCAGTTACCTATATACCTACGTCATTGTTGCCAACATGAAAAAGGCGTTGAGACAAGCACGAGATAAAAAAAAGACGGAGAAATTACCTTCGGGACAAAGATTTAACTTTTCAGCTAAAATTAGACATTTTTTATTTTTTAACGAAAACAGCCAATTCACACTTCAATATTGGTCATGATAATCCACTTAGGATATAAAAAAGAATATAATAATACCTATATGATAAAAATAAAATAATCCTACTATCTAAAACAAACTTATGCTTGGTAGCAAAAAAAAAATCCACAAACTCATTTATCAAATGTTTGTAAACATGATACGTTCTTAAAAGACGATATGATTAAATTTCTTACTTTCTAAAGTTGTACTTTTTATCACTTTGTGAGCTTTTAATAAGAACAGCTTGTTTCAGTTAATTTAAAAATTATACGATTTTATCACAATTAACATTTAAATCAAAGCTCTGCTTTTGCAAGATCAATTCAACTCTTCCTTTATATGCATTTCTAACTGCGCAATACTTAAAGTTTCTGTTATCCTATTAATTTCAAGTATTCCCTTATTTTAAAAAAAATCTCGATCCATCGTAATAACGTCGTTGTTATTTAAAGTGTCCAGGCAACCGTTGATGAGATCGATTTCATCTTACAATTTGTCCTGGTCAAGAAAAACACAACCACAGAGTAGAACATTTCTAATCCATTCGGAAGAAGTCAAAGCATTCTTGCAATTTTCTTCGGTGAACAGTGATACAGCAAAATTCTGAATAGATTTTGTTAACAAGCGTTTTTAATAGCGTTTTCGATTGGGATACAAAAAGCACTCTTTTTTTTTGATTTAGAGCACTTTTGATGAATCTCGATTCCAAGTGAGATTACACCTACATGCACCAACACACAAACACTTGACATCTGACTTATGCCATTTTGAGGTTTGCACTTCGCAGTTTGATTTGTGTTTTTTTGTAATTAGTGAAAACTAATAAGTGATTTTTTGGATAATCATGTTCTAAAATTCATAAGGTTTGTTTTGACACCAACTCGCCAATTCTTCAATTTATAAAAAGTCGCAATTGGTAAAAGAAAATTTCAAATGATGGTTTTTAAAGATAACTAGAAATGCGTCCTAAAGATAAACAATAAGCTGTCAAATGGCACACTAACACACACACAAAACCAGATTAACCTCTTTAATGTTCGATTGGGACGGGTAAAATCTAAAATCCGAGAGCAAATCTGAAAATCCCAATCGGAAACGCTAAAAGTCGAGCGATAGTTTCTGACGCACATTTGTATTTTCCGCACTAAAGCTATATAGCTAGGATCGAAGATTATTCTTCTTGAGACAATCCATAATTTTTATAACGGAAAAAGTTGTATGCTTCCTTTATTGGATTCTGATATCAAATCCTCTACGACGATTTTAAGAGCCTTAGTTCCAAACACTTTTTCGGCGTAAGTGGATCTCTTATATCGTTTTCGATTGGGACTTTCAGGTTTTCTTTCAGATTTCAGATTTTACCGTTGAATTGTACCTATTTGGTGTCTATTGCATGTTAGATCGTTGATAACTCAGCAATTGTGGTTATTTTATTCAGGTTTTGAATTTAGGGTTACCAGACGGCCCCCTTTTGGGGGGACAACCCCCTTTTTACATTCCAAGAATGTGTTTGTCCCCCGAAATACAAAAATCAATATTGGGACAAAAATGTCCCCCTTTTTCGAAATAAATCAATATCTTTAATAACTGTCGTGGATAGGTTTTACAAAGGGTTTTAACCGTTGAAGAATACTTTTTTAGAAAAGGAGAAAAGTTGTTCACCGTTACTTAATTTTTTTTTAGAAAATTATTTCAATTATTATCTAACATTGGTTCAGAAGTAAATGCTGTCATTCGTAAGTTAGAATCTGAAGGGCCGTTAATTGTGGATTATAATTAAATTGTAACTAAAAATAAGACTATCTGAAAATTTTTGTGGCTCAATCGCTCAGCAAAAATTAAATCTTGTCATAACGTTCAACAAATACTATTTAAAAACATATGAGAAGGCTACAATCCGATGTGCGGATCGTTGAATACCCTATCCCATCCTATCCATAAAACTAAAATCCCCAAAAAAAAGGGCATGGCTAAAAACACGATGTGGATAAAATAGAAAAAATGATATAGTGACAACAAATTCTTCAGACTGCTTACAAAACAATTTTACGGTTCTACAAAATACAAGGTTTTCTCCTGCATATGTTATGGGGTAGTGTATAAAAATGGTTTTTATATAAAAACGCCCCCAAAAAGTGGGCGTGGGTTAAAATGGTATATAGACGAAATGTTTATATTAATATTGTTAATGGTTCTGCATCAAAATGTTTTTCGAAAAATTTAAAATTTAACCGAAAACAGTTTTTTATTGAAAACGCCCCCAAGAAGTGGGCGTGGCAAAAAACTTTATATTTATATATGTTCAGAAACTTTTTTAAAATTCCTTACGGTTTGGTCATAAACTGAGTTTTTCTTAAAAAGGGGCGTGGCAGTGGGCGGATTTCAAAAATTTGTTCTGTAGGCAGAGACGAGGATCCTATATACCAAATTTCATTATCCTAGTTCAAAATTTAAGGCCTAAAAATCGGTGACGTACAGACGGGCGGACAGACATGGCTAAATCGACTCAGCTATCGATTCTGAGTCGATCCATATACTTTGAGGTATATGTAGCTAAATTATTTCTCTATGTTACAAACTATGTATCAAAACTAATATACCCCTATGGGATAGGGTATAAACAGCCATTGCTTTTTTAGAAAACTTATAAACTATATTGAGACTCTATTCTTTTCAGAGTAAAACCACCTTCAAATATTGAACATTTTAAAATTGACAACATTTCCTGACTTTAAAGATTTTTTTTAGAAATAGTCACCTGTTTCCACATTGCTGACATCAATGCAGATAATCTTTCCCTAGAATATATAACTTTTGTTCCTTTTTTTCTCAAATGAAATAATTTGTTTTTCTTTTCGCTTATATTAACAATAAAATTTGTTTATACCTAATGAATCTTATTTTTCTTTAAAACTTAACTTTTTTTTTTGAGTTTGGGGATTAATAATTCAATAAACTTTTGTCCCCCTTTTTTAAATATTTGTCCCTCCAGAAAATTCACGATGTCCCACTTTTTGCATTTTTCAATCTAGTAACCCTAGTTATACCCTATCCCATAGGGGTATATTAGTTTTGATACTTAGTTTGTAACATAGAGAAATAATTTAGCTACATATACCTCAAAGTATATGGATCGACTCAGAATCGCTAGCTGAGTCGATTAAGCCATGTCTGTCTGTCCGTCCGTCCGTCCGTCCGTCCGTCCGTCCGTCTGTACGTCACCGATTTTTAGGATTTAAATTTTGAGCTAGGATAATGAAATTTGGTATATAGGATCCTCGTCTCTGCCTACAGAACAAGTGTAAAAATTTTTGAAATCCGCCCACTACCACGCCCCCTTTTAAGAAAAACTCAGTTTTTGACCAAACCGTAAGGAATTTTAAAAAAGTTTCTGAACATCATATTTAGACAATATTAATATCTATATTTCGTCCATATAAAGTTTTTTGCCACGCCCACTTTTTGGGGGCGTTTTCAATAAAAAACTGTTTTCGGTTAAATTTTAAATTTTTCGAAAAACATTTTGATGCAGAACCATTAACATTATTAATATAAACATTTCGTCTATATACCATTTTAACCCACGCCCACTTTTTGGGGGCGTTTTTATATAAAAACCATTTTTATACACTACCCCATAACATATGCAAGAGAAAACCTTGTCTTTTGTAGAACCGTTAAAGTGTTTTGTAAGCAGTCTGAAGAATTTGTTGTCACTATATCATTTTTTCTATTTATCCACATCGTGTTTTTAGGCATGCCCCCTTTTTTGGGGATTTTAGTTTTATGGATAGGATGGGATAGGGTATTCAACGATCCGCACAGCGGATTGTAGCCTTCTCATATGTTTTTGATTGCAGTTGATGATCGTGAGCTTTGACCAGTATAAAAGGTGCATAATTTTCATACATCTGAATGTTGCTGCAAGTACAATATCTTAATGCCCTTTCCTTTTTCCGTTTTTTGCCACTACTGATCTTAGTCCCGAATATTTAATAACAAACGACCTTCGCACAAAGTATGTATTTATCAGCCCTACTGTTTTCCTTTCGCAGCCAACTTTTGCATTCAGGGATTCATAGACAGTGGTGTTGATCGCTGAATAGGTTTTTTTCGGTTTTTTGTAGCATATTCATATTCGTTGTCTGAACTTGTATAGTCATCATTTGACATCTCTAAAAGAAATCATTTGATAATATGACTGTAAAACGAATGTAGTAGTTTCAAGAGTGCGTGACCTTATTTATAAAATGAATTTGGGACTGAGAAATTATGCGGAAGGACAAATGACAAAGAAATGTTTAAAAAGGCAAAGTCTTTGTCTTAAACGTCCCGTGTTGGCAAGCCAGACCTACGTGGCTACTTACACACATTCGATTCACCACCATATATAAATAAATGTATCCTCCAAACTCAATACAAGATCATTAAGTTTCCCTCCCTTTTAGTCACTCTTCCCACATTACATCAAAATTTCATCGTCGTCTCTCTCATTTCCCCACATTCGAGTAGGTCGACAACCACGAACGATCACTTTGCTTATTTATTACCCTCCTCTGCGATAACGCACAGAACATACGAGAAAAAGGAAGTAAAAGAGAAACAATAAAACCACAAACGTCAACATCTGATAAAACAGCTCACTCCACTCTGCTGCTCAGCAACTATGCCATCGAAATAGGAAAAGCTTCGAAAACATTCTCGTGCTACTCTGACGAAATATCGAATATTGTCGGGAATGGGATAACTTCTGAGGAATGTTTTTGTTTTTCTTTTTGGTTCACTGGATTGTGTGGTTAGGTATTGATATTGATACCCCCTACGATTTCCTTTGTACGAGGAGAATTCATATCTATTCAGCGTTTTGTTTGTACTACATACTTGCATCCGTATGCGTGTCTACAAAATGATGGCGGAGATTCGAAGAATAAAAATGATAACTCATCAAAAATGTATTATTCCTCTTTGCGTTCGTCTTTGCAAATAGCCAAAGCCAACACATTATTATTATCTGCGTCTCTATGGGTTGGTTCATCATCATAGGCATCGACGTTTTTGCTGTTTTGCTGTGTAGTCTTCATCCCTTTTCCGGCGGTCTTCTTGTTCGCGTTTATCGCAAACATGGGCACCTATGACGGGGCACACGAATACAATATCCATGTATACATTGTACACACATGTACACCGATATAACGTCGACGGGAGTAAGAGGAATTTCTATACCTAGCTGACGATGTGGTAAAAGAATATCTTTTCGAGAATAATAATAATTAAAGCGGGCAGACATCTTGGATTTTCGTTTTACCTTATTTTCTCTTATGACCTTTTTCATGTTCTTCGTTTTGTTTCTCTTTCATATGCTTGGGATTTTATGATGCAAATTATTATTTTTTTATTAGATCGCGTAGTTTGTAGATTTTACATAATGTAGGTACGTGTAAATTTTCCCGTCAGGGGATGCAAAACGTAAGCATCTAGGTAGGTAAAAATGTGAGGGTCGTTTCGCGTACGAGATTCAGGGAATTTTTCGCAGATAAATCATTATTGCACGGGAAAAAGGATTTCATAGTTGAGTGACACAATCTGGTGCAGCAGGTGCTTTAAAAATATGCGTATCGTAGGTCAATAATAAAATATTTTATAATGGGTAATTAAACTGAGTGAAGTATGGATTTTCACGGTAGGTAGGTAATTAGGAAGTTGGAAAGTATTGATTTTCAAATTTCATATTTTTTACAGTTTGGAAATCTGTGGCCAGTTGATTTTTTCTTAGGGCGTATCGGTTTATCAAGACATTGAAACGAAATTTTATTCAAACCCAACATTGCAGTTATGTAGAAATATAAAAAAATAAGTCTTGCGATTCTGTCGGTCTATCCATATAAGCCGTACGGACTTACTTCAATTTTTTTTTAGGTAGGTAGGTATATCTAAGTGCAAGGTTCTTAAATGAATAAGTGACCGAGGAGCTTTTGAAATTTGCATTAGGTATACCTACCTACTTTCTTACTTACTTAAGTGGCGCTACAGTCCGGGATGAACCTGGGCCTCAACCAACATGCCTCTGCAATTAGCCCGGTCCTTAGCTAACTGCCTCCAGTTGTGCACTCCAAGTTGGTTGAGGTCGGTTACTACTTGTGCGCGCCACTTAAGGCGAGGTCTTCCTCTACTGCGTCCGACGTCTGGCTGGGAATCGAAATATCTGCGAGCCGGAGTATTGGTGTCCATTCGTTCTACATGTCCTAGCCACCTTTAACGTCCAATGCGGAGTTTTTTGACTAGGGGTATGTCGCTGTGCAGCTCGTATAGATCGTGGTTGAATCTTCATCTCCATAGCCCGTCAATGCAAACGGGACCGAAGCTTTTTCGAAGAATTTTCCTCTCGAATCTACCAAGGATTTCTTCATCCGCTTTTGATACGGTCCATGCTTCAGCGCCGTACAGCAGGACTGCGATGATCAGGGTCTTATATAGGATCTCCTTAGTAGTTTGAGTGAGGGCTTTACTACTAAATTGCCTTCTTAGCCCGAAGAAACAGCGATTGACAAGAGTAATTCTTCGTTTGATTTCTGACGAGATGTTGTTGTCAGAGTTAATGGGAAAAAACCCTAGTGTATTCCAAGCTGAGCTCCATGCCATAAAAGAATGCGCAAACCTAATACACAACTCAGGTATTAAAGGCGCAAACATCCATATATTCACGGACAGTCAAGCAGCTATAAAAGCCCTTAGCTCACACATCATTGACTCCAAATCTTCAACTCCCTCCAAACACTCAGTTCCAGGAACAAAACCAAACTATGGTGGGTCCCCGGACATAAGGGAGTTGAAGGTAACGAAAAAGCTGATGAACTAGCCAGAAAAGGTTCGGAAACCCCCTTCATTGGACCTGAACCCTTCTGTGCAATCCCCAAATCAGCCATAAATCTAGTCATAAAAAACTGGGAACAAAACAGATGTGTTTCATACTGGGGAAACATCCCAGGCCTAAGACAGGCCAAAAGAGCTATTCAGCCCTTCAAATCAGATGCCGACAAGATACTAAATCTTCGCAGGCACGATATCAAAAACTTAGTAGGCTACCTAACTGGTCATCACGGTCTGCGATATCACCTAAACAAAATGCGTCTAGTCGACTCACCGGAGTGCAGACTATGTCTAGAAGAAGACGAAACAGCCGAGCATATCATATGTGAATGCCCGGCTCTTTACGGTATGAGAAGAGAATCTTTCTTCAGGGAATTCTTAAGTCCCGAAGAATTGAGGAAATCTTCGGCTGAAAGTATTATCAGCTACATTAGGAAAGTAGAAGCGCTACTAACCTAAAAAGCATCTGACGGCAAGCACAATTGATCTTTTAGGTCGATGTGTATATTACTGCTTAGGCAGGTCAGAATTTAAAAAAAATAATAGCGGAGCCGAGGCAGACAAAGTCCCGTACTACCTCAAAGTTATATCTGTCAGTGGTGAAGTTCTGTCCAATTCGTCGATGTTGTGTGTCCTTTCTTGTTGACAGCATATACTTAGTCTTACCCTCATATACTTATAAACCAATTGTTGCCCTTTCTTAGCTATAACATCACGTTGAGTCCTACCAATGATGCCAATATCGTCGGCGTATGCTAGTAGTTGAACCGATTTTTCGAAAATTGTGCCTCGGGAGTTTTGCACAATCCTCTCTAGAATCTTTCTTCAGGGAATTCTTAAGTCCCGAAGAATTGAGGAAATCTTCGGCTGAAAGTATTATCAGCTACATTAGGAAAGTAGAAGCGCTACTAACCTAAAAAGCATCTGACGGCAAGCACAATTGATCTTTTAGGTCGATGTGTATATTACTGCTTAGGCAGGTCAGAATTTAAAAAAAATAATAGCGGAGCCCAGGCAGACAAAGTCCCGTACTACCTCAAAGTTATATCTGTCAGTGGTGAAGTTCTGTCCAATTCGTCGATGTTGTGTGTCCTTTCTTGTTGACAGCATATACTTAGTCTTACCCTCATATACTTATAAACCAATTGTTGCCCTTTCTTAGCTATAACATCATGTTGAGTCCTACCAATGATGCCAATATCGTCGGCGTATGCTAGTAGTTGAACCGATTTTTCGAAAATTGTGCCTCGGGAGTTTTGCACAATCCTCTCTAGAATCAAATTGAAGAAGTTACATGACAGCGCATCGCGTTGCCTAAATCCTTTTTTGGTATCGAATGTGTTAGTGAGGTTGTTTCCGACCCTGATGGGACAGCGAGAATTCTCCATCGTCATCCTACACAAACGGACGAATTTGGGCAGTATACCACAACTAGACATGGCTCTGTAGAGTTCGTCCCTATAAATCCTCGAAATCGATAAATAGGTGGTGGGTATCGATTTGGACTTCTTGGGTTTTTTCATCCATCACCGCATCCAAATATTCGCTGTTTCTGCTCACTATTATTTACACGGTCCATAGTAGATGTATACAGTTTTTCATCCTCTTTTTGCCCGTCCCATCCCATCGTATTTCCTGGATGGCAGTAATGTCTGCTTTGTAGCAGTTTAGTGCTTCCGCTAGTTGTTTGGCTGCACCTCCCCTGATTAATGTTCTCACATTCCAGGTGCAGATACGAACGTCGTTGTCCTTTTTTCGTTTAGCACGGTCGTCGACAATAATATCAGTCCTTGCCGAGGGTATTGGTTGCTTCGTAACATAAGCTTTTTTCCGTGGATGGGTAGGTAGTTAACCCAAAGCACACCCCCCAACCTGGAGGGCCAGGCCCTTGTTTTGACCCTAGGACAGCGGGCCGGAAAAATACCGATGTCAGTTGCCCATTTTGGGATATGAGCGCTGCTGTTGACCCATTGAGGGCTCCTCCGCCACCAACTCTTTTCCAACACCCTGGCTCAGTATTGGAAATCCTTATAGACCTGGTGTTCAAATATGTCGAAGCAGCTCATATAGGGATTACACTACCAGTTCGATCAATTTGGGGCTGTAGGCGCCACCGTTGACTCCATCTAGGGAATTCCTCCGCTTCCGCGGTTCAAATTGAAAAAAAAACGACACCAAGGATTTAATCAAAATGAACGTGGGTGCAGTAGCCTAGTGGTTAATGCGTTCTACTACTAAGCGCGGGGTCCCTGATTCAAATCCCAAATTTGACAACACCTACGATTTTTTCACTTGTCCACACTTTGTGAAGGTCTTACTACCCAGCAGTAATACTGTCATAAGAAGCCTCTCAAATTTGCAGTTCGGATTCGGCGTCAAACAGTAGGTCCTCTTCCTTGTGGCAAAAATAATAACTAGGCACACACAATTGAAGGGCATAGCTAGTTTTTAGGCCCTGTATGGTCCTTTAAAGACTTAATCTTTAGAAATTGCATACCCACTTTTCCCAAAAAATATACGTATGGCGTATTTCGGAACATGTTAAGGCGTTTTCTTTATTTTTTTTTGCAAACTAGGTCGAGAAGTGCTAGAAGAGGACTCACCCCATTGTAGCCCGGTGAAATACTACCAAATCCTGCTTTATGTTTCGAAGTAGTTTTTACTACTTCTCAGAGTTTGGTAAATGGACAGGTCCAACAAGGATGGGATCAGGTGGTAGATGATGACCCACCCCATTGTCCCCTGATGAGATGCCACCATATCATGCTCTAGACTTCAAGAATTAGTGGTCACTACGTTTCGGAAAACTGAAAGTCATGATGAAACATCCTGAAAAAAAGGTTTCATGTCTCCCATTCGGATCTCCGGCAGGGAATATTCCAGAGTGAACAACATCTAAGAAAAACTAACACCAGAATCAAAACCAGCCTTGTAACTGAATTTTGCAACATCCGAGGTCTTGGATACAGCAACGTCAATGCCAACTACGTTGGTACACCAATACCTCCAAAGAGAAAGACCATACATTCTGATCCTAACAGAAACATAAGTAAACTCGACTACGGATCAAACATATCTTCGTTGCCACCAGAATCCGACATCTTGGAATATTGCTAGCGATATCCGAAAAATGTGTCTTTTAACGTTTGTCTCATACATTTCTGTAATTGCCCAGTCATCCGATGGAATGTCAGGAGTTTGACGCCTGAGCATTTCTTAGTCTTTTCTTGTGGGAATAAAAAATCTTTCTCTAGGAGCAGATAGAAGGTTCTTATATTTGAGTAGCGTAAGGTCTGCATCCGGTCATACGTAGCACATTGCAGTTATTGTCACAGGACAATACCCGGAAGCCCTTGTAGTGTACCATCTTTCCGAAGGGCTATGTCTTTTGTGTGCCGTTTTTCAAGCGTGTTGCTGCGACATATTAACAAATTGTTGTGTATCAGTCGCACTTGCACTTGCTCTTCAAAAAGCCTTAATTCGGGATTGTATGTGTCGATCACTGGCACTGTTAATGTTCCTCGCCATCGCATCGGTGAGCGATTTATAAACGGGGAATAGTGCCGTTGATGTTTGCGTGTGCTACTACTGTTGGCTAATCGCGCGGTAGTTGGTTGGCTAAACTAACTTAGCGATCCTCACTTCCCCCAGTTTCAGCTGTCATTGCTCCCTCTAAGCTTCCTCTAAAAAGCCAGTTTCCAAAGATAGAAATAATTTTTATGTTTCATTTTGGTGTATCCCTCCACTCCAGCTGATCTTCCTTCAGTTGCCAAGAAATGGAAGTGCAGGGTCGCCCTCTAGAGTGGCGTTGATTCCGAAAGAAAAGCTCAACTGGATACATCTGCCAAGGAAAAAAAACATGTAAAATCGAGAGCTGTTGCCCTGGATATTTTAAAGGCTTTCGATCGAGTTTGCAACAGGGTTTTGCTTGGCCAATTGACCTCAAATAATGAGCGGATGGATAGAAAGTTTTCTCAATGACAGATATTTTCAACTAGCGGTTGAAGGCGTTTCATCGGTTCCATTGTTTGCGTGTTGTGTAAATAAAACCAGTTTTGTTATGAGGTTCTTATTATAGTAATCACAATCAGACATTTGTTGAATGCGCTTGTCCCTAGTGCAAGGACAATGACATAAGGATTTTTTTCGATGGTTTAATGGTGTCCTGTCACAAGTCATTCAACAAGAAACATTAAAGCGAGACTATTGCTGACTGTCCAGAACTTCAATTCGGAACCGTAGTAAAGAATTTAGCATTTCGAAAAGCTCTCTCGAATTCTCACGAAAGACTTGAAATTTCATTCTTACAAAGCTCAATTTTCTCAAGAACTGAAGACTACTGACCATGCAGCGCGAAGAGAGTTCGTTGAATGGATTTTGGAACAACAACAAGTGGATGGTGATTTTTGAACCGATTCACCATATTTATGGCTTCGTTAATCGTCAAAAGTGTAGCATTTGGGGTTCAGAAAATCCACCATTGTAATTGTTGAGAAGCAAATGCATCCATAACGCGTGACTGTATGGTGCTGATTTTGGGCTGTAGGCATAATCAGACCATTCTTCTTTGAAAATGCGACTGGCAGAAACAATCAATGGTGTTCGTTATTATGACATGGTAACCCAGTTTTTATTTTCTAAGAAAAGGATGTGACAGACATGTGGTTTCAACAAGACAGTGCCACACATACACCCAGAGAAAAAATTCATTGACTGCCTCAGTCATTTACTAATCGTTTTTGCGATCAGAATTGGCCATCCAGATCTTGCGATTTAACGCCATTGGAATTTTTTCTTTGGGGTTTTTTTTTAAAGTCAAAGGTCTATGCAAACAAACCCACTATCACCAATGCTTTGAAAGAGGAAATTCAGTCAGATATATACCAAACGGTCATAGAAAATTTTAAAAAATAAGTACGTACGTACCAGCAAAGCCGTGGTGGCAATTTATCCGATATGCTATTCCATATAGCCCCAATCTGTATACCCTATGAATCAATCAAAAATATATGCTTAATAATTAAAAATCTCTATTTTCCATCAAAATTACATTTTGCGTGAAAATAAAGTCTAGCTGAAAAAAAGAAAAGCCAGTGTTACTCAAGGCATTTGCAATATTGTCTTATTATCATTTTAAGCCTAAAAGTCTCTTAACTGAATCGTTAGTTTTGACCGAAAACGGCAAATCACAATTTACTGCTTTTACTGATATCCTTCAAATTCAGTATTATGGGTTCTTTTAATCATATATTAAAGTCGAGCGAGCTAGGATCTAATCGATAGATAAAACTTTCAACATCCTGTTGTTGAACATACTCTCAACATATACAGTTTTTAATCATCGAAACACATTTGATTTTTTAACAAGGGCGGATGCATTAATTCCATTCAAGCTTTCATGATAAGATGTCGACACATATATTCTTTCTTTGTGTTGAAGGACCTTGCATCACTTATTTTAGCTTTCCTTGTACAAGGTGGCGCAAAAGTTGTCACCCGTCGCAAAAGCTGTCACCCGATCTTTTTTGGTTGCAAATATTTGAATTCTTCCGCAAAAAAAGTAGAAAAATTTATTCCACGATTCATGTCCTATGCGCCACCTATAATAATTGTTTCGATTTTTTTGCAAAACACTTAAAAAAAATGACGACGAAAAATCATCGGGTGACAACTTTTGCGACGGGTGACAACTTTTGCGTCACCTTGTATTTATTATAACCAATTCCATAGAAATCTGGTACTCATTCCGTTACTTTAAAAATGATAATCGTTGACGATAGTGTAGGAGACTTCCTAGGTACTAGAATGAAATTTTTATATTGTGTGTGTGCACATTTATATTAATCTCACGGTAGGTACCCAGAAAGTCTCCTTCACTATCGTCAACGATTATCATTTCGAAAGTTACGAAACGAGTACCCTGTAAATAAATATCATTTAGGAACAACAAAACTATTAATTTGAGGTTAGGATATGCACCACGCCACAACAAACCAGAAATACTGTTAAAAAATTTAATGTCGAACGACTGCAATCGCAAGAGACCGCCAAGGCCATCGCTCAACGCGTATCCCTTAACCTCTCGATTCACACCATACCACCATCATTTAATATTGGCAGCGGCAGCAAAAACTGCCAACCACCCGACCTAAGTGAAGTGAGGATAGCAATATCTAACCTCAGGCTTAATAACGCTGCCTGAAATGACGGTCTTCCCGCTGAGCTTTATAAAGCCGGCGGAGATGACTTGGTAAGTAACATCCACCAACTCATAAGCAAAATCTGGTCGGATGAAAGTATGCCTGAAAAATGGAACCTCAGCAACGTTTGGACGATCAACAAAAAAGGATGGACACCTCATGAACTGCGGCAACTGCAAAGGCATAAGTCTCCTCAACCTCGCCTACAAAATCCTATTTGCCGTAATATGTGAACGCCTGAAACCGTTTACCAACAACCTGATCGGCCCTTATCAGTCTGTTTTTCGGCCAGGAAAGTCCACAACCGATCGAATGTTCACACTTCGGCAGATCCTGGAAAAAACGCAAGAAGTCCAAATCGATACTGACCACCTATTTATCGATTTCAAAGCCGCATACGACAGCATTTATAGTGACGAACTATACCGAGTCATGTCTAGTTTTGGTATACCGCTCAAACTCGTCCGTTTATGTAAAATGACGATGGAGAATTCTCGCTGCTCCATCAGGGTCGGAAATGACCTCACCGACACATTCGATACCAAAAAAGGATTTAGGCAAGGCGAAGCGCTGTCATGTGACTTCTTTAATCTGAATTGAGAGGATTGTGCAAAACTCCATAGCCAACTACTAGCATACGCCGACGATATTGACATCATTGGTAGGACTCAACGTGATTTCAGAGTCACGTTTGCTAGTATAGAGAAGGAAGCGTCAAAAATGGGTTTATCAGTAAATGAGGGTAAGACTAAGTATATGCTGTCAACACGAAGGGACACACAACATCGACGAATTACCATTGACAAATATAACTTTGAGGTAGTACGGGACTTTGTCTACCGCGGCTCCACTATTAACTCTGACAACAACATCTCAGAAATCAAAGGAAGAAATACTCTTGCCAATCGCTGTTTCTTCGGGCTAAGAAGGCAATTTAGTAGTAAATCCCTCACTCGAACTACTAAGGAGATCCTATATAAGACCCTTATCGTCCCTGTCCTGCTCTATGGCGCTGAATCATGGACCATATTTTCTCTCATCGAATCCTTGGTCGATTCGAGAGAAAAATTCTTAGAAAAATCTTCGGTCTACCCCTGGTCAAAAAACTCCGCATTGGACTTTTAAGATGGCTAGGACATGTAGAACGAATGGACACCAATACTCCGGCTCGCAGAGTCTTCGATTCACAGCCAGACGTCGGACGCAGTAGAAGAAGACCTCGCCTTAAGTGGCGCGCACAAGTAGAAAATGACCTCAACCAACTTGGAGTGCGCAACTGGAGGCAGTTAGCTAAGGACCGGGTTAATTGGAGAGGCATGTTGGTTGAGGCCCAGGCTCATCCCGGACTGTAGCGCCACTTAAGTAAGTAAGTTAGTGATTTATCAGACCAGCAGAAGCAAAGTAGTTCAACTCGAAGTAGAAAAGGCTCAATCAAACCAAGCAATTCTTATTGAGGTGCAGGTTAGTAAGAAAGTCCAACAAAAGGACCCAAACTAAGCTGACAATTTCCACTCTACTATACACATCTCAACTGTGGCCTGGCGCAATGGCTTCTTACTAATCCAGGAGGAAGCTATCACGAGTGCGTATATATAATGATTTGGAACACGTTAACGTCTTTAAATGGTTTTAAGTAAAGCAGCAGGTCCTATAGCCGGACCTTTGCCGATCGATATCCATGTTCACGACAATGTGGAGAGTGTACATTAAGAACACTTTATAGAAACCAACTCAGATACAACAGTGTAATCTAACAAAAATCGTAGCTTCGAATTTTAGCACCATCACAATGCTATCCTTTGTATACTGAGGAAGTAAAAACAGTTAACGGCAGCTTCTATGCATAACCGACAAACCCATCAGAACAACGACATCACTGAAGAAAAGGAAAACGGTTAAGGAGAATGAATGCAGACCTCCAATATAAATGATCCTATCAGTTTGTGGCCCTAGTCGAACTAGGAACAATTGAGAGTCTAATATAGCTAAACGCCGAGAAGATGAAAACAGCTTGAGAGGCTTACCATCCCAGTGACGTTATACCTAACGGTGGAGAAGATTGTACACATTTGTTTACAAATTCCTGAGTTGATGATTATCCAATAGTATGTTACAAGAAGCTTCTCAAATCTGTTCAGGTAGGATAGCAAGGGACACTAAAACCCAATATTTATTTAAAACAAATTTCAAAAAACTACTAACAAAAACAATTTATGTTCACGCACAAATTTTCAAAACACTAACAGTCGTACTGTAGATATAAAGGGTCCGCCATCTAACGGTTTTTTTTTTTCAACTAGTGCTTACTTCGCGAATGGTAACACTTAGCTCATGTCTGATTTGACAGAAAATTAGTTTTATCCTTCCGCTGAACGAATATGGTTGTGTATACGCTAGAACAACGCTAGGAAATATTGCGATATTACTTTGAAAATCATGGTAATGTTGCAGAATGTGTGCGAAAATTGAGTACGGATTTTGGAAGAAGAGAAGCATGTTCGTTACCTTGTACAAAAAAGTGAAAGAAACTGGCATCCTCATCGATAAACCAAAGCGTGAAAAGCCAAAAACAGTGCGTACACCCGAGAATATTGTTGCTGTGGCAGAAAGTGTGCGTGAAGCGCCATCAACATCAATTCACCGTCGTTCTCAACAATTGAACATTTCGGAGACATCATTGAGACGAATTTTGCATAAAGACCATGGTATGACGCCATACAAAGTTCAATTGGTTCAGGAGTTGAAGCCAACTGCCCATCCACTGCGTTTTCGCCTCGCTAAGTGGGCCTGCGATCGACTTAGAGAAGATGCCGATTTTGCCAAAAATATCATCTTTTCAGATGAAGCTCATTTTGATCTTGGCGGATATGTAAACAAGCAAAATTGTCGCATTTGGGGCACAGAAAACCCGCACGCATACATTGAAAAGCCGATACACCCAAAACGAGTCACTGTTTGGTGCGGATTTTGGTCCATAGGCATAATTGGGCCATTTTTCTTCAAAAATGAGCAAGGAGTTGCCGTTACAGTCAATGGCGATCGTTATCGTGCCATGTTGAACGTATTTTTGTTCACAAACATTGAAGAGGAGGATATTGGCAACATTTGGTTTCAACAGGACGGCGCTACGTGCCACACAGCCGAAGCTACACTCGATGTTTTGCGCCCTGTTTTTGAAGATCGCATTATCAGCCGCAGAGCTGATGTCGTTTGGCCAACTCCGAGCTTCGATTTGACACCGTTGGACTATTATTTGTGGGATGCCGTAAAAGATAAGTGTTACGCCGACAAGCCAAAGACAATTGAAGCTTTAAAGGACAATATTCGTGAAGCCATTGGTGAAATACAGCTGCACACAATCGATAATGTGCTTAAAAATTGGACCGATCGTGTAGGCTATTGCATGGCCAGCCGAGGGAGCCAATTGAATGAAATTATTTGCCAGCGGGGGGTGGTGCACGATCATCACGGATATGATCACGTCGATTTTCTGTTACGATGCTTATCAAGGGTGCTTCTTAGAGGTATATAACTTTGAAATGGAATAAAACAAAGTTAATTTTTTTTATCAACGTGAAATTTAATTTATTCGAAAGATAACCTTCTTGCATTATAATTTAAATATGATTTCTGGCAAATGTCAATCGTTTCGGGCTTATCGGCGTAAACTAGTGACATCACATATCCACACAGAAAATAGTCAAGCTGCGATTATTCGTACGATCTGGAAGGGCAATTCACAGGATCAAAACGCGAAACTATGCGCTCACCGAACGTTTCCTTGAACAAATCAATTGTGGCACGAGCTATGTGACATGCTGCGCCATCTTGTTAAAACCACAGCTCCGGCATATCATGGTTGTTCAATTGATTGACGAAAAAGTCAGTATTAATGGCTCTATGGCGGTCACTATTGACTGTAACGTTCTGGCCAGCATGGGCTTTAAAGATGTACAGAAGAATTATTCCACCAACCCATAAAACACTGTTTGGTGTGTTTTCTCTTTTTGATGTAACGGTATCTCAACATACAATTGAGTATCATCATCACTCCAAAAAGTGAGCTTCATCGCTAAACTTAATTCGCTTTTGAAAATCGGGATCAACGGCAATCTTGTTTTGGGCCCATTCACCAAATCGGATCCTGTGGCTTCAATTCTTTGCACGAGTTTGATTTTGTAACCACGCAAACCAAGATCTTTCCGCAAAATCTTCCACAAAGTGGATGGACACATACCCAATTCCTGTGCACGATGGTGGATAGACTGATTCGGGTCTTCCTCTACACTGTGCTCTACAGTAGCAATGACTGCTTTTGTACGCACTGTATGACGTCTCTGTGGATGCGTATTATCATTTAGAATAAACGTGGTGCGAAAACGATCCATATTTAATCGAATTAATTGCTCTGATGGACGATTGTGTTGATCGTAAAATGGAACAGAACAGAATCATGATTTTCAAAATAAATTTGCACAATTTTGAAGCGTTGTTCGGACGTCAGTTTAATCATGTTAAAATGCCAAACCGAACTAATAGCGTTTTCGATTGGGATACAAAAAGCACTCTTTTTATACTCTAGATCACTTTTTTTACTCTAGATCTATTTTTCGTTTTCGATTGGGATACAAAAAGCACTCTTTTTTTACTCTAGAGTTTGATGAATCTGGATTCCAAGTCAGATTTACACCAACATGCACCAACACAAAAACATTTAACATCTGACTTAATATGTCATTTTGAAGTTTGCATTTCGCAGTTTGATGATTACAAAGTGATTTTCGGGGAAAACTATAATTAGAAATTAAAATATTTTTGGATAATCATGTTTTAAAATTCATAAGCTTTGTTTTGACACCAACTCGCCAATGAGTTTATAAAAAAGCCGCAATGGGTAAAAGAAAATTTAAAATGATGGTTTACACTGATAGCTAATAGCTATAATTGCGGCCTAAAGATAAACAATAAGCTGTCAAATGACACACTAACACACACAGAAAACCAGAGTAACCTCTTTAATGTTCGATTGGGACGGGTAAAATCTGAAATCTGAGAGTAAATCTAAAAATCCCAATCGAAAACGCTATAAAAACAAAAAAAACTTGACAGCTGACAAAATGGCTACCAGTTCAAAATAGTGTTGCCTACTTACCCCCTTATTTTCATCTTTTTTTTCAATTCATTTGTTTTTTTTTAATGACTCAAAACCGCTACCAATATGCCTGGATAAAATTTCAAGTGATGACTCAAAACCGATACCAAGCCTGGATAAAATTTCAAGACTCTCAATATTAAAGTGTTTCCGCTATATGGCATTGAATATTTACTTAATATTAGAGGTTCTATGACCACTTTGCCGGAAATACCACGCTCCTGGAGATATCCAAAAAAATATAGCCTGTAGGTCTTTCGGGATATGCACAGCTAGGTAATGTGAAAATTTTACGAAAATCGGTCCATTTAGCCGGCTAGGTAATGTAAAACTTTTACGAAAATCGGTCCAGTTAGCCGGCTATAGACTTCAAACAAACATATAAACATAAACTCCATTTTTTTATATAAGAAGATTGAAGGTATGATATAACCCCAGCAGATTTTCGTTTAAGCTTATTTCAAACCTACTAATCCGAGTTTTTTTTACCAGGTTAATGTAGCGGTGATGATATCTCCTTGTATTTGACCAATAATATCAATACTACAGATAGATGAACGATTGTGACCCTTTTTTGGAAGATTTTGACCCTGGTGTTGACTTGGGAGTTTTGCGCAATACTGCCAAGAATAGTGTCGAAGAAGTCACCTGGCAATGTGTCACCCTGTCTAAATGCTTTTTTGGCCTCTATTGTTTTTGTGGGGTAATTGCCGGTCTAAAACAGCGGGAAATCTTCTCCACTGACAGGTGAATTCGGGGCTCATACCAAACACACGAGTCTGTATAGTACCTCTCAAAAAACGCAAGCGCATGCGGCTTTGAAGTCGATGAAATAGTAGTGGGTATAGATTTAGACATCTTTGGTTTATTTTTTCGTTCTGTAGCCGATAGTACGGTCTCAGTTTCACGATGGTTAGTGCAATTAACTGCCGCAAAAGCAAAAGCAAGAACATTTTTATAAAAATCGCAAAGTAATTTTAGAGAAAGTAGCATGAACTAATAAATTATGTGGAACTGTGATTATAAGAAATTTTATTCCGGAATTTTAAGAAAATTGGTGTCCATGTAAAGGGTCTTTCGTTAAGTGCTTCCTATCTTTAAATATAAATAAAACAAATTATGTGTGAGATAAGATACGTTCAGACGATGTGAAGATCTTCCAATTTTGTCATATATGTCAGTAAAAAAATGTTCCAAATGTCTTCCAACCGTCTGAACTCCCAATTTTGTGTGACAATTTTGTAAGACAATTTATTGTCGGCAATTGTTACAGCACATGCTGACCAATTAATTGATTTCGGTTAGTAAATTACTTCCCAAGTATTGACAACTGTAGCTTATTCAAAAAAATTACGCTATTTGTATGGAGCAACAAATTAATATCGTATTTTCTTTTTTTAACAAAATCTTAATCACACTACATTTTATATATTTAGAAAGGTTATTAATTATACAATCAAATAGCATTTACGAGTTTATATTGTACAATAGTAAAATGTTTGCAAATCCGCGTTTGCCACCCAGTTTTTCGTCCAAACACTTTGGATTTTCTGTGGCAATTCTTCCTACTCGCTGTCTTCCAACACGTAAGCCAGTAATATGGTAGAAATCGCAATATTTTGCTACATTTTTATTAATTTGTTTATTTTATTATCACAAATGTGTTCACTATATGTAACTGACCTACGAATAAAAATTTAAATATGCCCGACAATGCCTGTCAACCGATCTCCTAATTTTTTGGTAAACAAATATCTTCCAACCGTGTGAAAACACAATTTTGAAGGTGACAATATTTTCTCAAATTAATTTGTCGGACAGTAAAATTGGAAGACATTGGCACAAAATATACCAAACGTCTGAACAGACAATTACAAATTGGAAGATAGTTTGAAAGTGAGCAATTGGCAGCTATTGTCACAGCTTTGACATATACGACAAAATTGGAAGATCTTCCAATCGTCGGAACGTAGCTATATAATCAAAATGTTTCATTCGGTTGTGGTTTGTGGCTTATTCGCATAGAGCTGCGACTTCAGAAATCTCCACAAGAAAAAGTCTAACGGGGTAAAATCGCACGAGCTCACTGGATAGTTCAAATGTTATTTGCTCACGTACCTATTCATCCAGAAATTGGCCTCATCGCTGAAGATGATTTTTCGATTAAATTAGTGTCAGTATCCAACTGCTTCAAGGCCCATTTAGCGAACACACGTTGTTGTCTATGGTCGTTAACCTTCAGCTTCTGGGTCAGTTGGTTTTTTTTACGGCTGTATTCTCAAGTCACGAGACAAAATTCACGAAGTCATTCACTGTCTGCGAAAGGACGAGTTATTGTAAGCGACGCGAAATCGACAGCCTCGGATTCACCTGCACACTCTCAAGACCAGCGGCGATGTTTTTGGCTGATTTTGAGTTTGATTGAGGTATACGTTTACTGAACCAGTGGACTCAAATTTATCCACCACACAGCGAATAGTCCTCTCGGTAGGACGATGGGTGAAGCGGGCGGAATGTTATCGGAACAGAATGGATGCATTTTGACGAAACAATTTTATCATTTGTACGTGTTGTTGAACGTTATGTCCTTCGATGGTGATTTAACAAAACAGACTGAATAAATGATAGCCAATTTGACAGATGTAGCTTCAATCTGTCAAATTTCGGTAGACCCTATTGGGATACTCTTTATTTATTATGATAAATGAGTTTTCCTTAAAGGCCAACAATTAAATTTCCTTTAAGAAATATATAGGCCAAAACTATTTCAATAAGTGGAATTTTTAAAAACAGTAAAAATAACGCAGATATTTAATTTTATTCAATTTGACCAAATAGTTTGAGAGAAATCGACAATTTACCTTAATTGGCCTCAATGCAAAAATTTGTTATTTGGATTTTGTGGAAAAAAAAAACTTTGTAGTTTTGTTGCAACATTTTCTCTGATTAGAGAAAGAAAAAACAAAAGAAAAGTCTTTTCCAATTTCCTAGTTAATTTGATTCAGTTTATTATGCAGTTAACTCAGCCGATCGGCTTAAAGAAGAGCCGATTTGCAAGAACAGTTTGAAGCTTCAAAACTAGAGGGGGGAGAACTTATAAAACACGTAGCTTCTATATTGTTATCTTTAAGGGCCGCCCAGAATGTGTATCTGTAGTTTATGCTTGTAGCTGAGCAAAAAGTTAAAAACAAGGCCAAACGTAAGCGCATACACAATGTGTATCTTCGTGAATCTATAGCTTGAAGTTGAATAGAGGGCAACTTTATGCAAGAGTAGGCTGACCAGACCAGACATGTCCTCTTTTTTTCTAGAAAACAAAAGTCCGGTATATGTTCGAAAAAAAAAATGCAATTTGTCCTCTTTCTTAATTAACAAAATTTTTCGACATCACAAACTTTTTTTCAACACTAATTCAGAAATTTTTTCCATCTTTCTGGTGTGAACACGACCTAAAACTATATGTGTACCTACCTAAACTGATTCACTTCTTATCGATCGATCTATAGCCATGTATGTCTCTCCGTTCGTATGTCCATCTATGAGTCACCGATTTTTGGGCCTTAAATTTTGAGCTAGAGTGATGAAATTTGGTTTGGTTTGGTTGTCCGACGATGCAGATTAAGTGTTAAGATTTTCTGCCCACTGCCACGCCCGTGTATTAGACGTTGCTCTTTAAAATGGTATAAAAAAAATTCTATAAACTTTAAACATAAAAAAAAATCGTGAAAATTTGACCAAATTTGTACTAAAATTAGAGTTTTTCCAAAACTTTTTCCATAGAAATCCTGAATTTTTTTTCAAATCCTATAACTCGTAAACCGCTTAATAGATTAAAATGAAATTTGGCAAATTGATAGAGTGGAAACTGTTCTTGAAAATGACATGGTACTTTTTCCAGCGGGGGTGGTTCAAGGGGTATTAACTCAATTCTTAGTTCGGAACGTCATAACGCAAAAAGTACTATCACGAATGGAATGAAATTTGGTTACAAAGTGTATTAGGCGTTACTCTTTAAAATGGTATAAAAAAATTCAATAAACTTTAAACATAAAAAAATAATCGTGAAAATTTGACCAAATTTGTACTAAAATTGGATTTTTTCCAAAACCTTTTCTGTAGGAATCCTGAATTTTTTTTCAAATCCTTTTAACTCGTAAACCGCTTAATAGATTAAAATGAAATTTGGCAAATTGATAGATAGATCAAATTTTAAAATATTAAAAAAAAAAACGTTTGATGCAAAATCATAGATCATTTTGAGCAGGCCTTTAGGTGCAGCAGTTTAGAGAATATTTGAAATATGGAAATTAAGTCACATTTTCAAGAATCTGATAAGGAATGCCCCGTCTTATAGAAAAATACTGCAACAGAACACGAAGAACAAAAAGCACGTTTATATTTATATTTAAATAAAAAAATATATTTCAATAGGTATTATGAGTTTCAATTTTGTCCCGGGAGAAATTTCGAAATCCCGGTTTTTGTTACATATGTTTGCCAAATGTCCCGTCAAGCTGCGAGCAAAATCTGGCAACACTAATGACTACCAATAACAATCCAACCTTCCCAAAAATGTATACATTTAGACCACACTCATATCGGGGTCTATCCTAACAAAAGGCATTTCTTCTCATCGAATCTTTTGGTTTACTTCCTTAAATTGTTGTGCATGTTGCTCGGTGATAATAGTCAAAAGACAACACTTGCAAGCTTTTGCGGTAGTGTGGGATTTTATCAATTAAAAACTACCGGAGAAGGTATTGTAGTCTAATCAGCAGTTTTAATTTAATCCTTGAAGGTTTATATATTCGAAAACTGACTTTTGCCATTGTTGTGAGTACTAGATTAGCCACGGAGGTATCTTTGATGAAGGAAAGGAGTACTTTGCACGCTTGCGGTTGCTCAAAAGGGGGGTGGTTCTGCAATATTTGTTTATTAAAAAAAGAAAGTAAAAAAAGAAAGTTACTTTACTTAGATTTCGGATGGTAAGAAAGATAGGAGAATAGAAATGAATCTACAACTGTCTTCTCAGTCTTCTTACAAAATACTCCTCAATGACCGACAATACGGTTTTCATAGCAACAGGTCCACTGGTGATTTGATGATGTATCTCACCGAACAGTGAAACCAATCTATCAACCTTGGTGGCGAAAACAAGATCGTTGCCCTTGATATTTCAAAGGCATTTGACAGGGTTTGCCATCAAGCCATTTTGTCGAAAATGCATGTTTTTGGTATCTATGATATCTACTCTTCTTCAATGGATTAAAAACTATATCTCGAAACGTTCAATCCATGTTGTTTTGGACGGTTTTAAATCTACTTCTCACCAATTTAATGCTGGTATTCCCCAAGGCTCCGTTCTGTCTCCGACACTCTTTCTCAATTTAATTAATAACCTCTTGTCTGCAACTTCTAATCCAATCCATTCCATTGTTGATGAGTGATGACAGTACCCTCAGCTTTTCATATTCGTTCTCGAATCCACGTCCTTCACCTTCGGAGGTGGAACAAAAACGCCAAAATATGTTAAGCTCATTAAATTCCGATCTCGACAGCATAATCAAATGGGGTAAATCAAATAGGGTGGATCTAAATGCTTCTAAAATAAAATGCTGTCTTCTGTCATCTAAGCGAAACCAAAATTTACATCCATGCATGGCACTTGCATCGTCGAAACCGAAAAACTTTCCATATTCGTTATGTGAATTAGTAACGACCGCATATTCGAAGTCGCTAAAAATGCCTAGGTTTCCTTAACCTTAGCGAAAAATATTTCACCCCTTATGATCTGGCCTCAAGATATAAAGCGTACAGGTGCAGCAAAAACACCATTGCACCTACTGCATAGGATACAAAAGCGTGCGATAAAACTGCGATAGGAGACCCATGTGTAGTGAACTCTATAGTCTCGCTTGAACACCGTCGCAATGTCTCCTGGCTAACACTTTTTTTACCGCTATTAAAACAACAATTGCTAACACAAAATAACCAGTTGTATTCCGCCCTTCAAATTTTCAACCGTAATACTCGCCGTGCCATGTATGCATTTCCAGCAGCTGCTTAATGGACATCATGTAGATAGAGTGATAGGGCAGGGAGAGAACTCACGTTCAGTCAATGAAGAACTAGTTCCACCTCCTAGTATAGAAGAAGTTGGCCTAGCTATAAAAAAGCTAAAGAACAACAAGGCCGCAGGCTCTGATGGCTTACCAGCGGAGCTTTTAAAATACGGTGGTGATGTTTTGGTAGGGAGCATGCACCGAATCATCAACCAAGTATGGGTGGAAGAAAACATGCCCGATGACTGGACACTATCAGCTCCATACACCCCATCTACAAAAAAGGCGATCCTATGTCTTGAAAGAACTATCGAGGCATATCACTGCTTTACGTCGCATACAAGATCCTATCCAACGAACTGTGTGAACGTCTAAAACCGTTCTGCAACACACTAATCGGCACGTACCAGTGTGGCTTCCGGCCCGGTAGATCGACTATAGACCAAATTTTCACGCTGAGGCAAATCCTGGAAAAGACCAACGAATTTCAAGTCGAAACTCACCACCTATTCAACGACTTCAAAGCCGCGTATGATAGCATACATCGTAGGGAGCTCTATATGGCGATGGCCGAATTCGGAATCCCAGCAAAACTGATTCAGCTGTGTTGCGTGATGCTAGAAAACACGTGCTGCAAAGTGCAATTTGGAAGTAGCTCCTCCGAACTGTTCCAAACATGCACCGGATTTAGGCAAGAAGATGCGATATCATGTGACTTCTTCAATCTTACTGCAGCAGATAGTGCGCAGGGCAGGTGTCAACACGAGAGGCACTATTTTCAACAGGTCCGTCCAGCTGCTGGGCTATGCAGACGATATTGACATCATCGGTCGCTCCCAGCAAGCCCTGAT
Organism: Rhingia campestris; assembly: GCA_932526625.1. NCBI lineage: Eukaryota > Metazoa > Arthropoda > Insecta > Diptera > Syrphidae > Rhingia > Rhingia campestris. The sequence goes on along the minus strand of OW052182.1, from coordinate 94,938,477 downwards.
AAAAGCGTTCACGGCGATTGAAGAACAGGCGAAATCCGTTGGCCTTAAAGTAAATGCGGACAATATTAAGTACATGCTATCAACAAACAAACAAGCATCTGTCCACCGCCGAGGACAAAACGTCACTATTGATAGCAGCAATTTCGAGTTTGTTAAGGAGCTCACCTACCTCGAAGTAAACATAGACTCCACGAATGACACCCTAGTGGAGATCCATCGAAGAATTACCCTAGGAAACCGTTGCTACTTCGGTTTGGCGAAACAACTGGGTTCAAAAATCCTAACTCGAAGGACGAATTGTGCTCTACGAAACCCTTATCCTGCCAGTTCTGCTTTATGGTGCCGAGTGCTGGACGATAAGCAAGAAGGGAGAGCTGATACTGGGCTCCTTCGAAAAAAAAATACTTGGGCGGATTTTTGGTCCTGTGCACGAGGAGGACGAATGGAGGAGAAGATACAACCGCGAACTCTATGAGCTGTACCAAGATGTGGATGAAGTCCAAAAAGCCAAAATGCGTCGACTTAAGTGGCTCGGATACATCGAGCGAATGGGCAATAATGATAACGCTTAGAGGATCTTTGAATCCCAGGTCCCAGATTCGAGAAGACAAGGAAGACCGAACCTCCGTTTCAAAGACCAAGTCACCGCGGATGCCAGAGCGCTTGGTCTAGACACCTGGAAGCAGCAAGCCAGGGATCGTAGAGGATGGAGGCTGCGGTGCCTCAGACAGAGACACTTCACGGGTCTGGAGCCCGATAAGTTTGTAAGTAAGTCTATTGCTCGAACAAATTGTTGGAATCCATGAAACGGAGATATCCTTTCTTGGTCAGACATTGTTGTATTCATTTTTACAAATTGCGACCTCTTTAATGTAAATAACACAATAACACGTTCTATTTTTCTGAAATTTTCTATTCAATTCTTCCCGTCCAATTTCCTTTCAAGGCATTGGTGGTCGTGAGTTTGTTTGCATAGACCTTTGACTTAAAAAAAAAAACCCAAAGAAAAAAGTCCAATGGCGTGAAATCGCAGCTGGATGGCCAATTCTGAAACGGCAGATTACACGATTAGAAAATGACTCATGCAGTAATTGAATTGTTTCTTTGGCTGTATGGCATGTGGCACCGTCTTGTTAAAACCACACGTTGGTCACATCCATATCTTTTAATTTAGGCACTAAAACTGGGTTATCATGTCACGATAACAAACACCATTAATAGTAACTGCCTGACCAGCCGCATTTTCGAAGAAGATTGGTCCATTATTTTTTTTGAAATATTGCTCAACAATGAAAATGCATAGCGCTCCATTTTTACTAACCCCCAACTTTCAGCTGTCACATTGTTATCTTTTTTTTTCGTTGGCAACACAGTACTATTAAATGACGGAAAATTCAAATTTATTATGGGGACAGTACTGGGCTTAGAAAATCTATCTTTTGCTTGAAATATTTATCTTCAAGTTATTGGTTAGTACATTTTTGGTCTAGTACTTGTTGGTATGTCTTGATATGAAGCTTAAGTCCATTTTCGTTAATTAAGTTTAACCAAATGGAAATTCTCGTATATGTCAAAATTAATCTTAAAATAGCCGCAGGCAGCCTCTACGCAGGGTTCGTTCGCGTTTAAGTTAGGCGACCTTTAAGCAACGTTGCCTGAAAACCCTTTTGCAATTAAGTAAAACTTAGAGGTGTATTAAAGTTGGTAAACTTCAAAATGCTTTAATAGATATCTACGGCTTTATATGTCCATATCGGCTTTAGTATCTGCTTATATTTTAAACAGGAGTTTGTATACTGCGATAAAAGGGTATCTCCCTATTTTTTATAGTGAATATTGAATTTGAAATGCTTTTTCCTGACATAAGCATTACACCGCAATTTATCGTCAAGAGTCATGCCTAAGTATTTTTCTGAGTATTTGTTGTACCTACATTTGTATCTGTAAAGTTTACGTGAATTGACTTCAGTTCATTTAGTTAACAATGGCAATTGTTAGTGGATTCAGATACTGTCCTTTGTTGTTCGGTGTCTTCCTTCAAGCTTTTACCAACAACAAGAACAGCAATATAATCTGCAAATATGGCAACAGTAGTTCCCTCCCTTTGTGGTTAATCGTTTGTGTATAATAGGAACAGAGCGGGCCCTAATACGCTTCTATGAGGAAAGCCAGCTTTATATGTTTTAAAGTGAATTACTCATCTCATTGTTCTATAAATGATCTATTCATTGTATAAGACTCTAGAATCTTGAAATGAAAATTGTTTTGGCAGATATTTTTGCAACTTGAGTGATTTTTAAAGCGTAGTTTTTTTTAAATCGAATGAAACACTCAAATTTGAATCAAACATTCAAAATTTTTATTGTAATCGATAAATAGGCCTTTGCCATTTACGTTTTAAAGTCAACTTCATGTAAATGTTGTCCGCGGCTCCGTTTCAAATGGTCCAATTTTGGGTCACTTTTTCGAGAATTTCGGCCTGTATTCCACGAATTACGCGTGTTATGTTACCCTGTAAGGCTTCAATCTTGTTCGGCTTCTCCACATAGACTAACGACTTTACATAACCCCAAAAGAAATAATCAAGAGGCGTTTAATCGCATGATCTTGGCGGCCAACTCAAAGTGCCATTTCGAGAGATAAGCTGCTTACTAAATTCATCCTTCAACATATCCATTTTTTCACGAGCTGTGTGGCATATGGCACCATCTTGATGAAACCACATGTCAACCAAGTTCAACTCAGCCAACTTACTTAAGTGGCGCTACAGTCCGGGATGAACCTGGGCCTCAACCAACATGCCTCTCCAATTAGCCCGGTTCTTAGCTAACTGCCTCCAGTTGCGCACTCCAAGTTAATTGAGGTCGGTTTCTATTTGTGCCCGCCACTTATGTCGAGGTCTTCCTCTGCTGCGTCCGACGTCTGGTTGGGAATCAAAGACTCTCCGAGCCGGAGTATTGGTGTCCATTTCTACATGTCCTAGCCATCCTAAACGTCCAATGCGGAGTTTTTTGACTAGGGGTATGTCGCTGTACAACTCGTATAGTTCGTGGTTGAATCTTCGTCTCCATAGCCCGTCAACGCAAACTGGAACTAAGAATTTTCGAAGAATTTTTCTCTCGAATCGACCAAGGATTTCTTCATCCGCTTTTGATATGGTCCATGCTTCAGCGCCGTAGAGCAAGACTGGGATAATCAGGGTCTTATATAGGACCTCCTTAGTAGTTCGAGTGAGGGCTTTACTACTAAATTGCCTTCTTAACCTGAAGAAACAGCGATTGGCAAGAGTAATTCTTCGTTTGATTTCTGACGAGATGTTGTTGTCAGAGTTAATATCGGAGCCGAGGTAGACACAGTCAAGTACTACCTCAAACTTTTATCTGTCAATGGTGACGTTCTGTCCAATTCGTCGATGTTGTGCCGCTTCCTTTTCTATACTAGCAAACGTGGCTATGGCATCACGTTGAGTCCTACCAATGATGTCAATATCGTCGGCGTATACTAGTAGTTGCACCGATTTTTGGAAAATTGTGCCTCTGGTGTTGGCTCGGGAGTTTTGCACAATCCTCTCAAGAATTAAAATGAAAAAGTAGCATCGCCTTGCCTAAATCCTTTTTTGGTATCGAATGTGTCGGTGAGTTCGTTTCCGACCCTGATGGTGCAGCGAGAATTCTCCATCGTCATCCTACACAAACGGACGAGTTTGGGCGGTATACCAAAACTAGACATGTCTCTGTATAGTTCGTTTCTATAAATGCTGTCGTATGCGGCTTTGAAATCGATAAATAGGTGGTGGGTATCGATTTGGACTTCTTGGGGTTTTTCCAGGATCTGCCGAAGTGTTAAAATTTAATCGATTGTGGACTTTCCTGGCCTAAAACCACATTGATAAGGGCCGATCTGGTTGTTGGTAAACTTTCACATATTACGGCAGATAGAATCTTGTAGGCGATGTTGAGTAGACTTATGCCTCTATAGTTGGCGCAGTTCAGAGGGATTCCTTTTTTGTGGATCGGGCAACCGATGCTGAGGTTCCATTCTTCAGGCATGCTTTCATCCGACCAAATTTGGCTTATGAGTTGGTGGATGTTACTTACCAAGTCATCTCCGCCAGCTTTATAAAGTTCAGTGTGAAGGCCAGAAGAAGTGGTTTTTCCATATCCTCAGCATCGACTGTGTCTCAACTACGATATTTCCTTGTTCATCTCGACAGAATTCTGTACGAGCCTTGTATCCTTGGCTTTGACGTTTTACATTTTGGTAAAACTTGCGAACATCGTTCCTGGAGTGGCATCTCTCTATACCCTCGATCGCGCGCGTTTCTTGCTCTTTTTTTTTTCTTTCTGAAAAGCTGGTGTTGTTCCCTTCTTCTTTGCCTATAGAGCTCAATGGCAGCTCTCGTCTTCACCTGCAACTTAGCCTTGTAGGCCTCGTTCTTGGCTGCGAGCATCTGTCGGCTTGTTGGCATCGTTGCCATTGTTCTTCGACATAAGATGCTGGTGGTGTGTTGTGAGTCGAGAGGTTAAGGGATACGCGTTGCGCGAAGGTCTTGCCGGTCTCTGGCGATTGCATTCTTTCGACATTAAATTTGTTCACAGTATTTCTGGTTTTTTGTGGCGTGGCCAACTATGGGGCAAAAAAAAAAATCGCGTATCATGGATCGATATCGTTCGCCGTTGACGGTAACGTTTCTTCCATGGTCGTCTCTGAAGAAAAATGGACGGATGATGTCACCAGCCCATTAACCACATCGATTTCGGATTTACACATTTTTTCACAAAGCACGAATTTTGATAACAAATTTCAATAATTTGCAATCCTTGCTCGTTTGTAAGTCTTTCCATGATTAAATTGCAGAGTATACTGAAAACTTTTCACTTTGACAGATGACGTTTGGACGCCATTACTAACCAGTGCTGCCAACCTGAAGATTTTAACTCTAAAAAAAGCACCCGTTATATATCTATGCTGCCATACTTAATCAAAAGCCTGCGTTATACATCAACAAAGATGGTATTTCATATTTTTTCTTTTTTAATGCTCTTCCTATTTGATCAGTTACTCAGAGTAGGTACCTACCTGAACTAATGTTGAATATTTCTTTAGCCAAATTTTTAGTTTGGTGTCAATCTTTTGTCTTCCATGATCGGATTTATACGTTTCAGAAGATTTTTTTAAGTTTAAGATTTAAGTTCTTCTTAAGCCAAATTGATGGTTTGGCGTCAATCTCTTTCTTCTACGACCGGATGTAGACGATTTTTTTCAAAAAGTTCTGTATTGACAGCAAGAGTTGGAACCTTGCTTGTTTTCGTACCATAATTATTTGTGCGACTGTCCACATTGGTGTGAGATAGTTTAGTCGAAGTGTAGTCTATCGTCTGAGAAGTCTTTATTTTCGTATTAGCGAAAGACGTTTTCTAAATATTCGGCGAATGAATATGCTTTTTGTTTGCTTGTTTCTGCCCAGTTTTCACTTCCCATGCGTTTGACTTTTCATGTTTTTTTGTAGCCTTACACAGTTTCTATTCTGTACTAACATCAGTTGTCAAATTGGTAAGGAACCTTTCTACCGATGATTTTTTTTAAATTTTCTAATCCCTTTTCTAAGCTTGTTAGATTATTAGGTTTTGTTTTATCCGTTGGCGCTGTCGATATTTGCCAGTGTTTGCGCTATTTTCCCTTTTCAGATATTATTAGTTCGCATATTTATTCGGGGTATACATTTCTTTTTATTTGTTGTAGCTGTAGCCGCTTTCTGAACCTACGTCTAACGTGAAAGCATGTACTGTACTATCAAGTTCCTCAATTGTGTTTATTACTGAGGAAAATTCAATGCCTTTTTCCAGCAACTGTCTCAACTATCTCCAGTCCGTCAGTTTGATGAGGGTTGTTCACTTTCTTACTCTATACAGTCTGGAATGAATCTGGGCCTCAACCATCATACTTCTCCAATTAGCCCGGTTTTTAGCTCCAGTTGCACACTTCAAGTTGGTTGAGGTCGGTTTCTACTTGTGTGCATCAATTAAGGCAAGGTATTCCTCTACTGCGTGCAACGTCTGGCTGCGAATAAAAGACTACGAGCCGGAGTATTGGTGTCCACTCGCTTTACATGTTCTAGCCACTAACCGTCCAATATAGTTCGTGGTTGAATCTTCTCTTCCTCAGCTCGTCAACGCAAACATGACCGAAGATTTTTCGAAGAATTTTCCCTCAAAATTGACCAAGGATATCTTCATCCGCTTTTGATACCATCCTTGCTTCAGCGCCGTACAACCGGACTGGGATGATCATGACCTTGTATATGATCTCGTTAGTAGTTGGATTGAGTGTTTTACTTCTTAGCCCGAAGAAACAGCGGTTGGCAATAGTAATTCTTCGTTTAATATCTGACGAGATGTTGTTGTCAGAGTAAATATAGGAGCCGAGGTACACCCGCATCACCTCCAGCTTATATCTGTCAACGGTGACGTTCTGTAAAATTCGTCGATGTTGTGGTTCCTTTCGTTTTGACCAATTTTTGCCGCTCCTTCTCTATTCTTGCAAACGTGACTATGACATCACGTCGAGTGCTACCAATGAAGTTGAATGCCGTCGGCGTATGCTAGTAAAGGTTGTTTTTAGAGGTATAGAACTTCGAATTGAAATAAAACCAAGAAAATCGTTTTAATGTCCATCAATTTGACTTTATTTATGCCATTAATGTTTAAATATGATTTCGGGCATGTGGCCGCCGCGGCTGGTTCAAATAAAGCCAAGTCTAGTGGTCCAATTTTCAACCACTTTTTCGAGCATTTGGGGCCGTATGTCGGCAATAACGCCACGAATGTTGGCTTCCAAGTCCCCTAACGTTTCTGGTTTATTGGCGTAGACGAGCGACTTCACATATCCCCAAAGAAAATAATCCAATGGTGTCAAATCACACCATCTTGGTGGCCAATTGACTGGTCCATTCCGCGAAATTATGCGCTCATCGAATGTTTACTTCAATAAATCGATTGTGACGTGCGCTGTGTGGCATATAGCGCCATCTTGTTTGAACCACATCTCATCCACATTCATGCCATTCAATTCGGGAACCAAATAGTCGGTTATCATGGCTCTATACCGGTCTCCATTATCGGTAACTGACTCTCCAGCAACATTTCGGAAGAAGTATGGCCCAATGACTCCATCAGCCCATAGAGCACACCAAACAGTCAGTTTTTGCGGATGTAATGTGTCTCAAGGGTCTCATGTAGATTCTCTTCACTCCAAATGTGTCAATTTAGCTTGCTGACGTAACCATTCAACCAAAAATGAGCCTCACACTGAACAAAATTTTGCGATGAAAATCAGCATCGAGATCAATCTCATTTTCGGCCCATACACCAAAATCACGATCCATTGCATGGTCTCGCGGCTTTAATTCTTGCACAAGTTGGATCTTGTAAGGTCGTAAGCCAAGATCTTTGCGCAAAATCTTCCATAAAGTTGATGGACAAGCTCTAATTGCTGTGAACGGTGGCGAATCGATTCATTCGGGTCCTCGTCAAACAGCGGCAATTGTTTCTTCGGTGCGCACTGTTCGACGTCTCTGCGGATGCGTATTATCACATAGAGTAAACGTAGTGGAAAACGATCCGAACCGAATTAATTGCTCTGATGGACGATTTTGTCGACCATAAAATAGACGGAGCTTGCGGTAAACTTCGCAAACTGAACGATTATTTTCGAAATAAATTTCCACGATTTGCAAGCGTTGTTTATTTGTCAACCTGTTTATGATGAAATGGCAAACCAAACTGGAAATAAATGACATAAGAGTTGCCAGATTTGACATTTTGTGGTCAAATCTGGCAACTCTGTTTTATCTCTATCGAAAAACCAACCTCTAAAAAATTTTACTGGCTATAAAAAATATTTACATATGTTACCGTTCTTTTTTTTTCGAAAAAGAGAGTTTTTATAATAATTGTATAAGTGGTTGTGTTACTATAGATTTTTGTGAAGTGTACGAAGTTATTTTTTATATTGTTTGTTTGTACCAATGTGATATAAACCCTGTTAATGGCTAAGGAGGTGGATTGCGGAACTCGCGAGCTTGGTATAGCCTTAGTACTAAGAGATAATATATATTTCAGTAAATATATTTAAAGCTAAGTACACACGAGCAAACAATTGCAGCAAAAATTTGGGGCAAGTGTTTGCATAGTTGATCACACCAATGATACATTTGCATGGAAAAAGTTTGCAGACATTTTTTTTAAGGCTCATGCAGCTTGTTTGCAGGACTGTTTGCCTCAAGATGTTGCACAGTAGTTCACACCACATTAAACAGAATGCGAAGGGTTTTATGTACTTACAAAATATTTTGACAGTTTCCTTTTTCAATTTTTTTTTTTTTTTTTAAATTCTGACCTGCCTAAGCAGTAATATACACATCGACCTAATAGATCTATTGTGCTTGCCGTCAGATGCTTTTTAGGTTAGTAGCGCTTCTACTTTCCTAATGTAGCTGATAATACTTTCAGCCGAAGATTTCCTCAATTCTTCGGGACTTAAGAATTCCCTGAAGAAAGATTCTCTTCTCATACCGTAAAGGGCCGGGCATTCACATATGATATGCTCGGCTGTTTCGTCTTCTTCTAGACATAGTCTGCACTCCGGTGAGTCGACTAGACGCATTTTGTTTAGGTGATATCGAAGACCGTGATGACCAGTTAGGTAGCCTACTATGTTTTTGATATCGTGCCTGCGAAGATTTAGTATCTTGTCGGCATCTGATTTGAAGGGCTGAATAGCTCTTTTGGCCTGTCTTAGGCCTGGGATATTTCCCCAGTATGAAACACATCTGTTTTGTTCCCAGTTTTTTATAACTAGATTTATGGCTGATTTGGGGATTGCACAGAAGGGTTCAGGTCCAATGAAGGGGGTTTCGGAACCTTTTCTGGCTAGTTCATCAGCTTTTTCGTTACCTTCAACTCCCTTATGACCGGGGACCCACCATAGTTTGGTTTTGTTCCTGGAACTGAGTGTTTGGAGGGAGTTGAAGCAGTGTAGTACTGATTTGGAGTCAATGATGTGTGAGCTAAGGGCTTTTATAGCTGCTTGACTGTCCGTGAATATATGGATGTTTGCGCCTTTAATACCTGAGTTGTGTATTAGGTTTGCGCATTCTTTTATGGCAAGGAGCTCAGCTTGGAATACACTAGGGCTTTTTCCCATAGGTATTGAGATGTTTTTATTTGGTCCATGTATGCCAGCTCCTACCCCTGAGTCCATTTTAGAACCATCCGTATACCACTTTAGGCCGTTTAGGCAGTTTGGTGGGTTGTTGCTACACCATGCTTCTCTGGTTGTGATTTCCGTTGAGAATCTTTTGTCGAAGCATAGTGTCTTTGGTAAGCGGTCTGTAACCGCACAGATCATGTCAAGTTCTGGAAGTTCGGATAGAAGTTCAATTAGTTTTAGATGTTCACTAATGTTTAATTCTTCCGCTTGTGTCAGACTTGCTGAGCTGCGAATTGCCACTTTTTTTATATAAATGTGGAGGGGTGTTAGTCCTTTTAAGGCTTCCATAGCCGCCGTGGGACAGGTACGCATAGCTCCGGTAATGCCCAGACAGGCAAGCCGTTGTACCTTGTTTAATTTATTTATAGTTGTTTTTTGGGTGACTTTGTTCCACCATACTATTGAAGCGTATGTTATAATGGGCCTGACCATGATCGTGTAGATCCAGTGTGTGGTCTTTGGAGAGATTCCCCAGGTTTTACCGTACATGCTTCGGCAAGCCCAGAAAGCTTTGGTTGCTTTTTGAATTTTGTTGTTGATGTGGGAGTTCCAGCTTAGTTTTTTATCGAGGATCACTCCAAGATATTTTACTTCGTTGGAATACTCAATGTATGTACCATTAATTGAAATTTGGGTAAGATTTAATTTCCTCCTTTTTGTAAAAGGGACGATGATAGCCTTGCTGGGGTTTATAGAGAGACTTTCTTTATTACACCAGTCTATGACTATCTTAAGGGCGTTTTGCAAACGTGTTGTAACTTCGTTTGGTTCTTTGCCCTTTATTATGACTTTTTCAATAGTTTTTTTTTAAATGTGTGATTTAAATCGACAAAAAACGAAAAGTAAAATAGCAGCAAAAAAAAAGACAAAAAGAACCGAGCTTGGATTTCACCAGCAACTTTTAAATGAGCTCAAAATGAAGATTAAGAGGTCTATTCCAATTTTTTACGAGTGTCCAAGAATGACTTTGAAGCTTTATTAGCCCTGGTAAGAACTGAAATCACAAAATATTACATAGCTGTGCGTTCTTCAATTTCACGCATCCTATCCCATAATTCGGGAAGAGTTTCATATTTAACGACAAATTGTTGTATTAGATCGCAATTCCACATTGTTGTTTTCTCATCCTCACTGAAATATTGTAGTAAATTGCAAACATCAGCTGCAAACACGCAAACAGTTCATGCAAACAAAACTGACGTGTTCACAATTCACATGACATAATACATTATTGTCGCAAATTTTAGCAGCAAATTTTGCTCGTGTGTACGTAGCTTTAGAAAGAAAAATATGGATACCCTGCATTTTTATGCTTTATCAAAAATATGATGAAAGATAACATTGAATGCAACTGCTTTTGGGTCTATCTTCCGTTTTAAACCCGTGTTGATGTAAAGCCTGTATATAAAGCTTTAGTAATAATTGATTTTTTTTTATCAAACTAAGCTAAATTATCAAAAGTTTGTGTTTTCTAAGAATAATAATTACTTATGTTTACTGTTTCATATATACATTTGTTACTACTGACAACGAAAAGACCACTGCTGGAACATTCCTGTCGAGAACTGACGGTGACGATCACTAAGGAGATGATTTTGTTCGAGATTGCTCATGAGGTGATCTTAAACAGTACTGGCCTTCAAGATATACCGGTAAGACCTCAAAACCGGATGGATAGTTATTTTTCAGCTTTTTTCTGTATGCTTTGAAATAGTATCGTGTCAGTTAACCCAAAATCCGTGGCCCCCAGCCCTTGTTTTGATCGGATAATGCGTACTGATATAATGTTGCAATATTTCTTCCATTTATCAGGACTTGGGCTTTTAAATTTAAAAAAAAAATCATAGTTATCCGTTTGAATTTACCACAAACCGGTAAAATAAGCACAAGGGGCAATGAAGTTAATGGCGATCAGTGTCTATCTTCCCTTAACACCCATCCGAACTATTTGTTAAATTCGGTAAAACAATGTCGCACGATCGTTTTCGTTCCACCCGATTAGACCCCAGGTAAACAAAAACAGAATACCTACCTAGGATTTTATAGATTCTTTTCACTTCAAGAATAAAGGTGCTTATTTTTTGAAAACAAAATGTCAATCTAGTCCTTAAACAACGATTTATTAAATTTTAGCAGAATATTACCTACAAAAAAAAGTCTATAACTAGGAGTGCCCATGACGTAATAGTAGCAGACATCTACCTACGTATGTACCTACCTACATACCTAATTACTTAACAAGCACACAAAAGGTAGCGACTAGATTTCTTCCTACCACCCATGTGCAAATTCCATAATCCTTTATCCATTGCACCCAATATTCTTCACAGAGATCCTATTAAAAACAAATCCCAAATAAATACTAACTAATTCATCACACTCTCTGACAGCGTGATTGGTTTTTATAGCCCCATTTTGAACTTAGAAAGTGGTTATTGCTTTCATTAATTAACCAAATTCATGCCAAAGAATTCAACTCTTCCATGCGTCTTATATGGCTCTCTACCTTGCAGAAACCCTAATTACATATGCGCAATTCAATCGAAAAACCCTCAAGAATCTTCAGCTGTGCAAAAGTCCTCTTAAAACGATTCCGAAAACATCCTTTTAACCCAAAAAGTACGTAACCCAAAAAAAAAAAACTCGATGGAAAAAAAGCCATCCGCGTTTTCAGTTTTACTCGCAATCGAAGTCCGAAGAGGTTTATGTCAGTTCTCTGCCGCTCTCTTAACATCCATTCACTTTTGTATTTCTTCTTTCGTTTTTAATTCCATGCTTGCCCTCTCTCAAAACGCCGCCATTTTATATTTAACGAAAAAAACCCACCGCTCTGTTGGCACTCACACCACTTTGCCTGCCATCAACAATACCTCGTATGTACACGGAATTAGATCTATCCGTGACACACCGTGTTGCTGGGTGTGCACGCACACCAACCATTCTAGCACCTATTTAAGAGAACTCATTAAATGTGTGCGCGCACTCTCTCTCTCTCTCTGTGCTTAAAACACCGCAGTCGTTTCGACCGACGACGAAATACCGGATTGCGCGTATGTGGTGACATTTTCCCGTGCTCACGTTTAGTTTTATTTTCTACCCCTCATGGAGCGGGTCCTTTCGACGATCGACCACGACAATTATTATCTCCTGTCGTTTGCCTAAATATTTACCATTACTAGTATTGTTGCTATTTTTTTTCTTACATTTTGCTCGTCACATATTCTCATATTGATTGGTTTTTGCTGGTTTTGCTTTGATTTGAAATTCGCCTGTTTGTTGTGTGTGCCGTGGTTCGCTCACGGTGTGTGCCTTTTTTTTTTTCGACGCGATGAGTTTTAATTGATTTGCTGAATTATTGTTTCGCGCAACAACCGAGAAAATAAAACACGAACAAATTATCAAAGTGAACAAAACAGAGAAAAGACAAATTGAAACGAGAAGGACATTTGGATGATATCCTTGTTGTGATTTCTGTTTTCATTCAGTGACGACGTTTGTGTTGTTTTTGGTTTTAAAGAACTACGATACTTTTTTTTCCTCGGTTTGGAGAACGAGAAAAGTTGTAAAAAGGTTACGGTGAAGACGGAGCAAAAGAATACGACCGAGAAGAAGAAACACAGTGGACAAGGAATAATGAAAAAAGTTTTCCTAAATTGATTTTGCATTCTCTTTCGTACTCTCTGAGTGGGATTTTCTTCTTTTTTTTTTGTGTGCGTTTTGTCGCGAAAGAGGAATTGTTCAAACAATTTTTTTTAGTTCGTCGTCTCGCAATGAATTGAAAATTGACTGTCAAGTGGTGAAAATCCTGCCGACTGGAGACTGGCTAAATCAACAAATGGTGAGTTCAATGGGGTAGAGTTGTGATTGTATATTGGGGAAAAAGTTTTTCCATTTTGAAGAAGAGTGCGGTGGGTGTTGTGTTTTTTTTTAGTGCATTTTCCATCTTTTCTACATTATTGGTAGGTTGCAACTGCAAGGATATCCCGCGCGAGAGAAAACTTGTTGGCGGGGGTTGGTACTTGTTGTTGATGCTGTTTTCATTTTGACAGCTTTTGACAGTTTTGAGAAGAATTTTGTTGTTGGATGTGGTCTTGGTAAGCGTTTAATTTATTCTTGTAGTGGAAATTTTATTAATTTTTCTCTCGTTGGGTGGGAAAAATAGAAGAAATGCGTCGAGGGGCGGATGGAGATGGGATTTTTTTATTCTTGTCGGCGTGTTTTGGTTTTTTCTTTTATCAGCTTTCTTTGGGCACTGTTTTCGTAATGGCGAACGAAGTTGTGCGGCTGTTGCTGTCAAATAGAAAATGGGGAACAAATTGAGGAAGGTGTTGAGGTGGTGTTTCTTTTTATGAGATTTTGATATATTTATGTTGAGTTGGGAAAGGACTGTATGCGAATTGGTCGGTGGGATTGTTATTTCAATTAAATTGACCGGCAAATTCCCTGATTTCGGGAATAAAAGATTTCTACGAAATTGGAATGTAGCTACTTTTCTGGAAAGAGTGAGTTGTAAGAATTTAGCTTGAATAATTTGGCACTTGTTGATTATTGTTCACAGGTTGGGGGCATGCACTTTGTTTAAGGTATCGTGGATCTACCTATTATGAAGACGATGTTCTGGTTTAGAGGGATAAAGAAACAGTGCTGTGCTGAGAAGATGTCCACTTCAAGGAACCCATGTCAATTTCCAAGCAACTATCTGCTAACAATTCTTTAGCTTTAAAATTCTTCTTAGCTGAATTTGCATTCTGGTCTCGTGGCAATGGTAAGGTAAATGCGATAATCTCCTGGGTAGAGGGTACCTAAGTGCATCTGAATAATAAGTGCGTTGTCCATAGTTCAAATCCCAAAAGTAACACCTATTAGTATTCACTATCCCATCTCTTGCGAAAGTCTGACAGATCCCGACGAGCTGTACCTAACTGGTGGTCCCATTGTTTAAGGCAAAAATATATATCCGCACACACAAACCCATGGAGAAGCTAGGATTGAGGTCCTGTATGGGCGGTTAATGACGAATTGCTTTACATTTAGCCCCACCACTGGCTCTTCTCTCTTAATGATTTGACAAATCACCCATGTAGTACCTATCAACTGTCAATAAAAGCTGTTCGGATGCCGTATAAAACTGTGCGTCCTGCATTCGGGCAATAAAAGTGCACATGCATACCTACATGAATGTTTTTGAAAAAAGTCTTAAGAAGCCTGTTGCGCCAACAATTTATGTTTCTTTTGCATTCAAATCTCATTTTTTTTATTCTGGTTACACTTTTTCGGCACCTGTTTCCTACAGTCTAAGGCATACACATACATGCCCCTAAAAAAAAGAGGCGGGCACATTTTTAGGAAAAAGTAAATTACGCCGTACCGGTAGGTACTATAGAACACACGGCCTTTAGCATTATCCACTGTTTGCTTTAGAACTTCGGGCGGTAGGTTCTCCACTATTTGGTGGTGGTCTCCATTAGAGCTGCAAGAGTTTGTGGCTTGTTTTGTCATGATTTTCAATAATAGGGTTGTCTAGGGGACCAGTCAAAATGGCCAAAACACGCTATCAGACGACCGATTTTGTGATTTCTTTTTTTATTATTATTTGACAACCTTTGTGTGGTATTGCTTTTGGTAAACAATAATGACGTCCGTTCAGACGACCAAATGACCGAGTAACGCTAGCTTCAGAATGTAAGTTGTGGCGCGTGCAGTATGTGCCAACTCTCTGCTCTGTTGAAACCACATGTCCTCTAGTCCCAATACATCAAATTGAGAAATAAAGACTTCACTGCCCTGTAGCGCTCACTTTCCGAAGTGACCCGCCAGTTTCTAACAAAAAAAAAAATCGTCCAGCACACTATTTTCCCTTTTCACTATTCAGATTTGGGAGGGCAGAAGGGTAGGTAATAATTCACGGTTAACACTCATCAGTTGATTGGCTGTCTGCACTTTGTAAAGAACACTTTGAAGCTTAATCCAACTCCTTTTCAAGTAAGGACTAGGTTACGTTTTATATACGACAACTAAAAAGCTTTAACGGTTTATTAGTTGAATAGGTAAACATAAAAGTAAATGCTTAGTCCATTCTATTGTCGAGAATTTATTAATGTTCAACGTCGCGTCGTTGCACTTCAATTGGAAAGTTGTAAGGAATCAGTTTTTATAGGCGTCACGCCCATGATGTCTCCTTCTTACATCGTTGTTGTGAAACCCATAAAAAGTAAACAAACTTCGTTGGGAATCTTAGAAAAACTGCTCAAAACGGACTAAAGTTGCACAATGCCATGTTGCCTATGAAGTGGACATTTATTTATGTTGGACCCAAAGTTTACCTTTAACTTACCTATTATCAAACACAACAGGCTCGTAAGAGCCTAAGGTGTATACATTCCTCTAGCGGACCCGACAGACGTTGTCCTGCCCGACTGCAGCACCATCTCCCGGGCTAATTTGTGAATTTAAACCACCCAAACGCATACAAAAAAATTCATTCGTTGCATTGTTTGCTTATGCTGGGACAAAATATTTTTAGTCATTGAGTTGTTGGTGTTTTTGTTAGTTGGACTATTATGTCAATGTGCGGCGACTGCTTGTTTTAAGGGTCGCTAAAATCTCTCTTTTATAAAGGCGATTCTTTTGAAATATGTATATCGTTACCATATTTTCATCTCGATAGGATATATCGGGTTTTTCAATAAGAGCGCTACAAACGTTTTTTTTTTTAAATAAAACAAAAACTGTTTTGGATATCAATAAAATTCTTTATTCCTGTGAAAGTACGTTCGATGCCATTATGTATGGAACTCGATTTCTTTTGCATGGCCACCACGGGCACGCTTGCAGAAGTCCAGACGCTGAACCCAATTTTCGACGGTTTTCAAGCATAAATCGGCCGATACTGCTGCAATTTCACGTTCGATATTCGTACGAAGTTCATCAATCGTCGCTGGCTTGTTGGCATAGACCATAGACTTGACGTAGCCCCACAGGAAATAGTCTAACGGCGTCAAATCTCACGACCGAGGCGGCCAAGCGACTGGACCATTTCGTGAGATAACACGTTCTCCAAACTTGGTTTCCAATAAATTGATTGTGACATTCGCTGTGTGGCTTGTGGCGCCGTCCTGTTGGAACCACATGTCCTCCAAGTCCATATCATCCAATTGGGGCCAAAAATATTAGGTTATCATTGAACGGTAGCGATTCCCATTCACAGTAACGTGCCGGTCTTGATCATCACGGAAGAAGTACCGCCCAATGACGCCGCCGGCCCATAAACCACACCAAACCGTAATTTTTTTCGGGATGCAATGATTATATATGGAGTACGTGTGGATTGCTGCCTGACCAATACCGCATATTTTGTTTATTGACGAAGCCATTCAGCCAGAAATGAGCCTCATCGCTGAAGATGATTTTTCGATGAAAATCCGAATAATTTTCAAGTTCACGAACATACAACGCTTCTGGTGGTCAAGCGGCTTCAGTTCTTGCGTCAATTTTATCTTGTAAGGATGTAGGCCATGATCTTTTCGCAAAATTCACCACAACGACGTCACAGAGATGCCCAACGCTTGAGAACGACATGTGAGAGACACATTTGGGCTTTCTTCAACTGAAGCCTCAGCGGCAGCAATATTCTCGACACTACGACACTTCTTTGTCGCACTGGCACGGGAACATTTTGTACTGTGCCTGTGGATTCAAATTGTTCCACTAAACGCCCAATTGTTGATCTGCTAGGACGATTATGACGACCATAAATAGGACGTAGCGCTCTTAACGTTGAGGCCACTGACTCCGAATTTCGGTAGTAAACCTTAATAATTTCGACTCGTTATTGGCTCGTATATCTTTCCATCATGAAATGGCAAACCTTACTGAAGAGAAATGTCAAAAGAGCTGCAAGAAATATGGCGTCGTTTGCTGTCCCTGCGCTCTACTTTTGTAGCGTCCCTGTTGAAAAATCCTTTATATACTGGCATACCACTCTAACTTAACTGCTGTGAGATTCATCATAATTTTGTTTGTAATCAATGAGGCGAATCTCTTGTCTCTGAATAAAATAAAAAAAGTTACATGCTGACCCATCAGTTTTTATTGCCCACATACATCTAAGCTTACTGAGATATCCTTCCATGTGTTGTTTATAGCGTCACCTGTTGTAAAAGTATGACAAACATCCAATAGTATAATACCGTCATAAGAATCTTCTTGAATTACCGTTCGGTATCGGCTTTAACCTGAAGGTTCCATTCTTATATAGAAGCTATTAGGCCCGATATGGGTCGTCAATTTTATTTTTCGTGCCTAAAAAATCTTGAAATCTTTCAAAGAGAATTGTGGGCAACTCATGTGTCTTAAGTTGTCAAACAATGCTTCGTCATGGTTATTGAAATCAATTCGCCAATTGTGAATAAAAGAAAAATTCCTTATCGCGTCCATAGTTACCCTTTCTGATACCTTATTTGCGCATGTTTAAGGGTACTCAAGAACATCGGTGTTTGTAATTTTTTTTTGATTCCTTTTGAGGTATGATCTATATAGTTGTAATCTTGACAAGAGGAGTCGCAAATTTTTTTAATGTCTACAATATGCCACATGATGTAAACCTATTGGTTTACTCACAAAATATACACGCCTACCGAGGTTGTCGTAATCTTAATCCACCTGATAATTCTTACTTCGCTGAAACTCCTTTATATAGATCAATTTGTATCCACCTTCATCCACTCTTGCCTTTCAAGTTTGATTATGTTCCGTCTAAGTAGTCTTGTATTAACACAGTGACAACAAAATGATAAATCTGGAATTTACGTCTCAAACCTAGCTTCTCCCTTCATTTGTGTGGTTAAAGTCATTAGGTCTGTTCCCGTACAAAATAATATTTACTGATTTTTACTTATTGCCGTTCCCGTACGCAAAAATAAGTAAAAGAGACAGCTCACGAGAGAGCAAAAAACTACCCCTCCATAAAAATCTGTAAAAAAATTTACTGCAGAAATTTCTGTTGGTAAAAATCAGTAAACTGTCAGTTGGTATCTAAAAGTGACAACTCGCTTGTTTTGACAGGTGATCTATGTCATTTGTTCTTTAAAATGCATACAAAATATATAATTTTACTGTTTTTTACTTAAACGCGTTCCCGTACTTTTAGTAATTTTGTCTCTTTCTGAGATAATTTACCCCACTCCAAGAAATTTGAGAATTTACTAATTTTTTACTGAAAAAGTACGAGAACAGACCTTTTATTTTACAAAGGAGAAACGCCGAATCCGAACGTCAAGATTGAGAAGCTTCTGACAATTCTTTGGGTGAAGACTCTGCAGCGCGGTGAATTGGTGTCCATTCGCTATAGATGCCATTTTAAACGTCCGAAGCGTATTTTTTTTTGTCAAGATATATGGCTCTCTGTTGCTCGTAAAGTTCATGCAATGATACTTCCGATCCCTAAGACCTGTGAAAAAACAACGACACTATAGCAACGTTAAGTTAGCTTTAAATTACCAAAATCCTAACAAATATGCAATCGCTTTCGACATTCCATGGGTCAATATGCTCCGTCATAACACTATGTGGCATGTTTTCAGCGCAAGATCATTTTGTTTTAGGTATAATCTCAAGTTAACGACAAAAACATAATGTTCAGTCAGTTTAATCCCAAATTAACGAAACAACTTTACTCAAGGTTGAATAGTCAGGACTAAAATATGAATCGGTGCAGGGTTTTTGCGGACTGCCTTTCTTACATAAATGACTAAAAAGAATTTCCCTGAAAGTCCGTGAATGATCATCATAGCTAAATTCGACTTTCCGGGTGCTTTATTTGTCGCTAAGGGATTTACACCTCCTGAGCAATGTTGCGTTGCGTTTACTTCATCTTGTCAACTAATTAAAATATGAAGGTGGTTGTGTTAAATCTGAATGATTGATCTCGTCAGTGTCGCTACAGTCCAAATTGAGCCGATCCTCAACCAACATGCCTTCCCATTATCCCGGTCCCTAGATAACTGCCTTAAATGCGCATTTCGAATTCGTTGTGGTGCGTCCGACGGCTTCCTGTGAATCGAAGACTCTGCGAACCAGAGTTTTGGTGACCCTAATCTTATTTTTCTTTGTCCTGGGAGACAAAGAGATTAAAAGGTTAAAAATCCACGTGCTGTTCCCTTTTGGACCATATCCCCTTTTGTATATTCCCCTAAAGTTTCCATTCTTGCATACAAGACCAAGGATCCACTTTATATTTTGAACTATTTTCAAATCTAGGTACAACACATAAAGTTTGCGTTTGAACTTGATCCGTTTTGTCCTGATCCAATGTTCTTTTTTCCATACAGAATTGATAATTTACAACCTTGACTGCATTTCTTCTGTTCCGCTTGTGTTATGGACGCCAGTAATCTTCGGATCGGACTATAATCCATACCTGTAGCATAGTATGGTGGGCATAAATGTCCACGATTGTTCGTCGCTTTGTTTCCCAGCACTCAATCTGGTATGGTTGCAATGGGAGGACAAGGATCTCGTTTATCCACATTTGGACATCGTAGTGTTATTTTTTTTTTTTGAGATCAAAACCATATCGTTTTCCAAGAGACAATTTCAGAGTCAAACCTCCGAACTCACAAATCTGTTGACACATATTGTTTGCTAAACACATGACCTTTGTCTAGGTATCGCTATGTACAAGACCAATATGTTCACCTACCATTGGGTACATGTTACACTATGAGCTATATGTTGCACCACGACATTATAAAAAAATTCAAGGTATACCTACTCCTTGCTAAAAGTCGGAACTGCTTTGAAACATACACATGGGATACCAGGAAGGGTTGGTATAGTTAAAAGAAATGAAGTAAAGAAGTCCTGCAAAACATGACCCTTGAAATTGATATTAAAATCCATTTGTACGTTAAATTTCATTTGTACGAAGCACACGAGTAACCTAGTTAGCGCACTACTCCGTAAAGTCTTCATAATGTGGTCTTAAAATTCCAGTGCCTCCATTTTGTAAGTGCACTGTGGTATTAAAAAGTCCCCGCTTAAGAGATTGCTAAACGTTGGTAGTAGTCTCGAAGATTACCAACCGGTGGGTAACAAGATCGAATTTAAAAGCAGGGAAATGCAATTAGGAGACATTGCAGGTTGGAATTTATCCTCAGCCAATATAGTGATCCCACCATTCGCATTTAACTAAAAGCCCCACAGCGTAAACGTAGTTCTGATAAAATTAGACGGTTTAAAGCAGTTCCCATCAGACATGTTACAGATTTTCCAAGATATCGAAGCGATCCGTAAGTGGGACGTGTTTATTTTCAGTGGGATTGTTTAGTTTCAAGTCAATGTAACTTAACCAACATAATCATATTCTACCTTGTCATACCTAGCTAATTGTCATTGTAAGGTCTTGCCTAGTTGATTTTTTTGAAGGTGCATGACCTCAGGATCTCATTAAGTGTATCATAACTCATCTGTACAATAGTTAGAGTAGATAACAACTTTACAGCTCAATACTTAATAACCGTAGCCAGCAATAGCCAATAAGGTCATTCCCTAAATGATAACTTCAGTGTCGCAGTCACCTGTCAATTTAGTAACTCGACCTAACTCCTGTCCTACCTTTTCATCCAAACAGATCTACTGGAGAACGAAATAGTAATTTAAGTCCAGCGACGCGTTTATAGGGTTTGCTCCACGATCCCGTGGGAAAGTAATGTCCGCTCGTAAACCACTCGCAAGAATGGATACTCTTGCGACCACAGCAGTGGTGGATGACAAAATCTCAAAACCAGAGCCGATTGAAAACGGCGACAAAACAAATTCAACCGAAACACAAAGTCTAATGAAAATCAAAGAAGAAAAGCCAGACCCCGATGAAACGGAATTTTCCGAAACATCGACATCGTTATTCTCAGATGGGAAGAGAGTTACTCGCAACTCGCCCATGTTGCAGGCATCCCCTCAGAAGAAGAAGGTGAGAGAGTCACAGGAGCAAGATTCATCAGCTGAATCGACCAGCACTGTAGATGAAGCCCCCTCCAAGAAGGAAAAAGAAAAGCCACCAACAGGACGGAGCCGAAAACAATCGGACACAAGCAGTAAATCTGCAGTGCCTCCGCCAACCAATAGGATGACGAGAAATGCAGCAGCAAAAGATTGGGCTGAAAACACAAGACTAACCAGAGCTAGGCGTGCGAGTACTGGTATCGCAAGGGCAGATACACCACCCAGGCGAAGGGTTACTCAGAGAAGAAACGCTGAGCCACCTGCGGCCGCTGTAAAGAGAAAGAGATCGTCCTCACCAAAGTCGAGTGCAGATGAACCGGTGGCGAAGATTATCAAAGCCGATGAGGACTTTGATATTAATTCGGTCGTGATTAAGCAGGAACTTTTGGAGAGCAGTGAGGAGATGGCTTCAGATGTGGCCTCTGACATAACAGAACCGTTCCTAGCGGAGCTATCGACGCGAATCTTGTTGAGGGCCCGCAAAGCAACGACCTACTCGCCGACACGACCATATCGAAGAGCAGACAAAGACAAAACGAATACAGACGCCTCCAAGACGGAAGGCAAAAGGAAAAGACTGAGTCGAATGCGTACAGATGAAGATAGCAAAGATTCCCTAGCCTCATCGACCATTGACGATATGGTAGACATAAAGAGGGAAGACAAATTTCCCTCGGAAGACACCAATGAAGCGGTTCTTACGCTAAGTTCGGCGACAGATGAAATTACCGGTACTCCTCCGTCTGTAAGTGAAGAAATAACCGCCACTCCCTCGGAAGACACTAATGAGGGAATTCTTACACAAAGTTCTGCTGCAGATGAAACGACATGCACTCCGCCGTCTGTAAGTGATGAAATAACTGCTACTCGTCCTCACCTCACAGATGATAAACCTGTTGCTACACCAGAACCTCCAAAGGATGCAATTGCGAATGGGACGGATGAGAGTCAGGCGCTAGAGGAAACCATTAATGAATGTGCGCCTGCAAAAGACATCGCAGTCTCAATTGATACCCCTCTGACAGTGGATACGACAGAGCCAAGTAACGTACTCGAAGTGAACACAGATGATGTTGAGGCAGGAGCAGACACTGAAGCACATGTGGCTAGTACAAGTGCTGCTTCCGTTTCAGACCAGTCGTCGGTAAAATCCGCTTCCCTTAGCCCCGAGTTGGTAAGCGAGGGCGTCAGTGCAATTTGTGTGAAGCAGTTTTACAAAAAGCCAGAGTTTATGGAAAACAACCTGGGCATTGAAAAGGATCCCAAATTGGGTGAGCTTGTCCAAAATGTCGTCGAAAAAATGGATGAACCAACGGATAGAACCAGTGTTTCCAACGAGTCCATAAAAGAGGGCGAATTAATGTTCGAAGATGACGACGAAGAAGTCTCCAGCATCGGTGAGATAAAGAGCAACAACTATAATGACGATGACGCGAATAGCGTTAGCACGGGATTCATTTCACCCCTGATCGTTGAGGAAGATGAGGATGATGAAGAGGAAATGCAATCGGCTCTGAGTGGTGGTGAAGAAAAGATTGAAGAATCCTCAATTCTCGATGAGAATCCAGAAGATTGTCTAATTCAAAGCCTGCCGGTTATACCGCCAGTTAATGATTTGGAAAAGGATATAAATATGGAAGAAGTCTCCGAGGTAACGGAATCAGAGGGCAATGAAATGCCGTCTGCAGAAGAGCCTATTGTCAAGACAACAGAGGAAAAGAGCGACGGTGAAGAGGTGATTGAAGAATTGCTTGAAATAGCATGTGATAAGGCAGATATTGATATCGAAGAGAAAGCCCTTTCAAAGATAGAATGCGAGAAGAAACTTAAATTAGCGGATGACCAGCCAAACTCAGAAGAGAAACCAAAATATGATGAGTTGGAGAAACATATCTCTGAAGAGAAGGTGGCAATCGTTGACCAAAAGTTGGAAATTATTGAACAGAAAGTGCAAACCACTGAAGAAATGGAAATCGATATCGAGCCAAAGGCTGAGGAATGCAAAGAAGTCGAGACCAAGGCTGAAGAAACCATTACCGACCAAGAAGAGAACAAAGAAAACGTAGAACTTGGCATTGAACCGGTAAACGAGGGCACTCCAGAAATTGAGAAATCACCCGAAAAAGAAAGTCTTACCTCTATGTCCACTGATGAGCAGGAAGAGTCCTCTTCGGAGATGTCAAAAACAGTATCTCCATCGAAAACACAAGATGAATCCTCCGGTGAATCGACGACTCCCTCCACGTCTCCGCAATCTTCGAAATCATCATGCCTGCCGCGCACCCCTGAGAACGATGAAAGACTGCGACAAAAGGAGCGCCACTTGAAGACTCTGGGTCTGTTAACTCACAAAGCCGCAGACGAGGCAATCATAGCGAAGCAGAAGCGTCGCAAATTCCTTCACAATCTCAGTAACAATGGGTCGAAGAAGAACGCAAACGCTACCAGTACAAGTGGACCAACGGCAGCAGGTAATGCTCAAAATAAATCCGCCCAAGAGTACACGGGCACACTGAAGACAGTTATAAAACTTAATCGTCAATCAGGTGGCGGTGGTGGTGCTGGAGCTAATGAACCAAAGAAGGGTAAGAACGCTGAAGGTGGTACCAAAGCTCCCACATCTGGTAACCGACGTCAGTCATTGAAGATGACATTTCAAAAAGGTCGCGGAAGACCATCTAACGCGGAGAAAAGCTGCGACCATCCGGCGAATACGTCAGGAGAAGACTCGTACTACACAATTCAGAACGAGGTGAGTTCAGCAGAAAGACTTGTATGCTCACATGATTCTATGGTTTCTTTCTTTCAGGGCGAAGGCGCCACAACCGGAGAGAACCCAAGCAGCACAATGGCATCGGCCGCACATGGAAGGAAGTCATACAATCGATCGAATACAACTGGTGAGTCCTAAACAAAATCTGTTGCGTGATAGATTCCTAAATGCGAATCTCTTTCAGATGCTACTCATGCAGAGCACCATGACCCTGCAGCCTCAAGCAAAAAAGGCGAGAAGGAAGAGGTGGTGATTCCAGAAAAGGCGTCATCGTTTAAATTCCATCCTGGTCGCCTGTGTCAAGACCAGTGCTACTATTGCAGTGGAAAGTTCGGTTTATACGACACCCCCTGCCATGTTGGTCAGATCAAGTCTGTTGAACGACAGCAGAAAATTCTAGCCAGTGAGTAGCAAATAATGGTTTTCAATGAAATTTCGTAACATTCGAACATATTTCCAGATGAAGAGAAGCTCACAGTAGACAACTGTTTGTGTGACGCCTGCTTCCGTCACGTGGATCGACGTGCAAATGTTCCCTCATATAAAAAACGGTTGTCGATGCCCGGACGCATAGAAAGTACGCCAGCAAACACCAGTCCTGAAGACACATCAAGTGAACAGGAGAAGACAGAACCAAAGCCAAAATCAACACAACAACCGGGTTATCCAAATGCCACAACAACAGCATTGCACAATTGCGCAGTGCCCGACTGTGGCCAGAAAGCTGCACACTCGCTCCGCCGTAAATGCATTCGCAAGAACATTAAGAAGTCGCTTCTCAATTTCGACATGTCCACCGCAGGGACGTACCTACACATTTGTGAAAAGCACTACGAAGCGGTGGTGCAGAGCAGTGGATGTGTGCTTTGCAAGCGACGATTGGGCAAGAACAACATGTATCACATTACAACGGTAAGCCTTTGGAGAAAATACAGCAAACCTGAATTTCTGAATAATATTTTAAAATTTTTTAGGACACAAGTCGCCTGGAGAAGGCCTTAAGTGACATGGGTATACCAGTGACTCTGGGTCAAGGCACAGCTGTGTGCAAGTTGTGCCGATACTTTGCTAACTTGCTGATGAAACCACCAGAGCATGGAAAGGCCCAAAAGGTGGAGTTTGTCAAAAACTACAGAAAGAGGTGTGTATACCTGATGTTGTGTCTCGATTGAAGAGGTATTAATGAGGTTTCTTTATAGACTTCTTCAGTTTTACAACATTCACGAGAAAAAGGATAACTCCCATGAAGAGAACGACCAAGCTAAATCTCCGTTAAAGAAACAAAACACACCCGCGGGCAGTAAAACGCCACGAAAATCCCTTAACACCACGGAAGACGAACCGATGGACGTTCCTGCATCGCCGGCTCATTCAACGGGTTCTTCGGTAGAGGTGATCAGTGATGATGGTGGCATGCTTGACGATACCCCTCAGCAGCCTGCAACAACAGCCGCAGGAACCGGACCATCGGGTAGCCATCAAATGGTTTTGGACAACGATGTCATGGTGGACTACGATGTTCCGATGATATCAGACTCATCATCTTCCTCATCATCACCGTCTCCACAGCGAACCAAACAAACAAAAGATAAAGATCAGCAATCCAAGTTGAAGGCGATTCTACAAAGCGTCGGCACATCGCTTGAGGACCGCAACGATATCTCGACTGCGTTGCGTTCCAATCCAAATATATCAATGCGCGAGCTCTTCCACGGAGAAGAAGATTTGGGTCTACAGTTTAAAGCTCCATTTGGCGGTACATCGGCACAGCGAACGCCTGAGGGCTGGACTCGAATAAATACATTCCTGCAATATGATGAACCGACTCGTCGCCTCTGGGAGGATCTTCAGAAACCCTACGGCAACCAGTCAAGTTTTCTGCGACATCTTATACTCCTCGAGAAATACTATCGCAACGGCGACTTGGTACTCTCGTCAAGTGCAAGCTCCAACGCCACCGTGTACACGCAGACTGTGCGTAATCGTTTGATTTCGTTCGACAGCAGAAGCAGTGCGCCCTCCCCATCCCCATCAAAGGAAGAAGCGAAGGGATCTCGGTCGCGAAGCTTATCAGTAGATAAAATCCAGCGCCAGTTGAGCTCAAACTCAGTGACAATCACGGCGAGACCAAAGGACTCCAAGACTCAGCCAAATGAGAGCACTGAGAGCAATAAACAAAAGGATGAAGCAATAGCCACATCAACGCCGAACAGTCGCAGCATATTAAAGACGAATCTGATCAAGGGTGGTAGTGTGGAGATCGT
This sequence comes from Rhingia campestris, assembly GCA_932526625.1. Classification (NCBI taxonomy): domain Eukaryota; kingdom Metazoa; phylum Arthropoda; class Insecta; order Diptera; family Syrphidae; genus Rhingia; species Rhingia campestris. Next base: position 94,912,170 of record OW052182.1, on the reverse strand, counting down.
GCCACTCTCCACAGCAAATTCCACTCCGAATTCTACCTCGAATTCACCACATTCATCCAGCGGATCAGTCACTCCAAGCGATACTACACTTGTACTCACGAAACAGCAAAAGATTCTCGCTGCAGCCAATAAGTTGATGAGCAATAAGCTAGACACGTCGCCTCAGAAGAAACCGGCACTTAGCACAACACCTCCGGAGTTGATTAGTCTTAATCGTCGGCCGGTGCAAGCTCAAACCCAGCCAGTGAAGCGCCCTCAGTTGCTGCCAAAGCCGATGAGTGGCAAACCCATTCCGCCAAACGTCATTGTCCTGCCAGATACTTTGACATCCCAGGAGCGGCTCGAAAGCAAGAGCTGGCGACCCACCCTACTGCCGGTCACTACGACGTCACACCACCTCAACAATCAGCAGGGTCCACTTTATCAGACCGCCGACGGAAGACGTCTGCCCGCCCTGGTACAGGTGCAGTCCGGTGGACGACCATTCCTCATCTCAATCCACGACTACAACCGCATGTGCATTTTGCGACGGGAGAAGCTGATGCGCGATCAAATGCTCAAGGGCAGCAAGGGTAAAGTGAAGGTCATATCCAGCGCTACAATATTTCCCTCAGCAACAGCCGATCCTTCAAGCAACAAATTTACTTCCACTATTCCTCCATTCAACAAAACAGTGAATCCAACGAAAGTTGTGAATGCCAAATATGAGCGATTTCCAAAACATTCAAATTACACGCCCATTGCTCCCAAGCCAACCACAACAGCGACCACATTAATACCATCTACAGTCACGTCGCAATCACAGCCGACTGTAGTCATCCCAGCTGCCACCATGCAACCCAACAAAGTACCATCAACACAGATTCCAAACTACAGCAGTGGCCAAGTCCTGCCGTCACTCAATCCTAGCACATCAACATCAACGGTGTCCACAGTCAGTGGAGTACCAAGCAGCTCATGGCTGTGGAACAACTTTCCCGATCCCAACCAAATGCTGATGAATGGCAAAGCTGTACAAAAGGGACCACAACAACAACAGAAGCAGCAACAACAGTCATTGCTTTTAGACAACAGCCTGATGTCCAAGATACCCAAATCGCTAACGGTCATACCACAGCATAAACTGATGCCAGCACCAGGTGGTGGATCAACAGGAAGCATTTCAAAGGATTGATTTAGAAAATGTAAAAAGAAAACAACAACAAAATAATACAACTAGTGCCTAAACACACACATACACACACACACAGAACACTTTGTGGATAAACGCGAAACAGGTGAATTTGTGTGGGGATTTTTTGTTTTTAATTTTCTTATCATAGAGGAGGAGTGAGTGGGGGGGCAGTGATTGTATCGTTTGGAGATGGTGACCGAAATTATGGTCGATGTTGTCTCTTATGTTGTGGGTTCCCCAAAGAGGTTTGAAAACGCACACTACGCTGAGTTGACGTGCAATGAAGATGTATATCATCAAATGGACTTGAATATGTTTAACTGATCGGCACAGCACTTTCTAAATGATGTGCTTGCTAGTTGCTACCTTGCAATATCAATGGTTCTCCAATTTCCGCTTTCCATTATCTGACGGCATGTTCTTAACTAAAAATTATGGAATCGCTTGAAATGCTTATAGTTGCACTCTAATGGAACAAATTTTCACTGAAATGTCTTGCATTTCAGGAAAACAATGGCATCTCAGCTTGGAATGACTTTGGGTTTCATTTTAGTGAAGGTTACACATTCTGGAACATGTCTTCTAAATGTGTACACTTTTTTTTTTTTTAATTTGTAACCTAAATCCTCATACTTGATGCATTGTACTCCCTCAAGGCACTAGCTAGTCATCAGCAAATCAAGTGGAACTCTTACCTCTTGGACTACCAAATGTGCTTTTTTCATCACAAAATTCTCTCATCGTAAAAGGATTCCGTCGAGAGTGTTCAAAATCTGGAATTGAAAGCCATTGAAGTCAGCCTAGATGATTCCATAACCTATAAGTGAACGCATTTATATACCATTAACATTCAAAAATCAATTTCGAATGAATTTCTTTGACTTACCACTGAGCATACTCGACTGCCAAGTTGACTCTCAATAGCAATAACTAGTCAATACCAAACCAAACGTTAGATATGATTAAACAAGTGTCATCTTCGGAGCTACCGCTTACCACGTCGATTACGGTTTGTGCTTAGTTCACTTACTTGATCATCATTCGTTCATAGATTCATTTTGACATTCATTTGCAAAAAATCATCTACGGAGTTGCAGACTGCTTGCTCACTTGGTCTTGAAATATACCCGAGAGAACGTGTAAATTTCTATTACTTACCACTTCCGTTACCATATGTGTTAGGTATGCTTACCCGATCATGTTCATAGATGCAATTTGCCCAATACTAAAACAAATCGTTTGCTTGATTGCAAAGATATATTTTTTGAGCTTTTAACTGCTATGAGATGTCATCTTCACAAGACATGTTGGTTTCCACCAAGATGATTGGCTTATAGTCCAGCTTCATGCAGTTCAATAAGATCCAGCTCTGTATTACCTATAAAGATCCCCATAGAAGCTGTGAAAATGGGATTACGATAATAGAGATTCGTTATCAATTTTTAACAGACCTAATGGCCATGATATCAAATATAAGATTAAACTAATCTCAAGTTGGTTGCACATCATTGATATGCCTTTCTCGTTTTTCACAATCGCTCTTTTTCGTGACTTCCCGTTCTCTTCGTAATGAACAATAGGGCCCCAAGTGACAACTTACCGCTGAAAAACCTTACAGATCATCCATCTTCCGAAAAAAGGCAAACCTCATTACTTGCTCTGTTCCTTCCACTCTTTCAACTCAAATTCAAGTGTCTCTTGTAAATAGCTGCCCAAAAAAAAAACAAAAATCTTCACTTCCCGAAATTTGTACCTAATCAGATTTTATTATAAATAAGAAAAAAAACTAATAATCTAGTTATACGAGTAAATATATTTAGACATTTAAGTCCACAAATCCACACGAGTTTTGTTCACCCAACAAAACACCTCACACCTTAAAAATTACATTTTACGTATATTTTACAAAATAAAAAAAAAGTTATAAATATTTTCAAAGTTAAAAACTTAATAAAAAAGCGAATAACAAACATTTCTTATGATTTACTACAAGGAACTTGTATATAAAGAGAAAAATAAAATAATTGTTACTAATTGGGCGAATTTGTTAAATGAATCAGAAAAAAATTTAAATTAGAATCCTTATAACATAATTAATTTTTTTTTTTTTGTAAGTCCAAGTACCATATTTTTCTACCAATTACTGGCAAATATACATTATTTTATCCCACAAAAAACTAAAACAAAAAAAAAAATACTTGTTATAAAAATCAGATTTTGTTAATATATTTATATACATATATATTAATGCAGAAAATAATTAAATATATTTTTATATTAGGTCTTAGAAGCCGTAGTCTTAAAAAAACTAACAACAGAAAAAAAGTTACAAAGAAAAAAAAATATATAATGAAAAGTTATAGAGATTATGAACAAAAAAAAAAAGAAGTAAAATAAAACCCCCTCCTCATAGTTTAGAGAGGACGCCTTCAGAAAAACAAAATATAATAAATGTTTTAAAAACAAAAGAAATTATAAAGTATACACAAAAATTTACTTAATATTAAAAACCGGAAGTTATATGTTATAGGTAGAAATAGTTAAGTTAAAATATTGATTTATTCGTACGTTTTAATTTTTGTTTTCATTCATACTAGAAAACTATGTTTAATGTAAAAGAGACGCAAATATTCGTATAACACTATTATTGTTCTACCGACATTTTAGTGTCAATTATTCAAACAAACAAAAAATACATATGACTATTATTAATTATTATTATTATTCATTCTTGCAGATATGAACAGTTTTATTTAAATCTATTATTAAAATAATTATAATTACCTATGCTGTGTATGAGTTTAGAACACATTAAAATTTAATGATGTAAAAAAAACAAATACGTGATTTTTCATTTTTTTCATTTAGGGTCCAATTATAGCTGTCATTGAACATCCTTGGAAGTTTGGACCACAAAACATGATGGAATTTAAATTTTTCGTTATATCATTGTATATGAAGCTTATAGTAGTATCATCACGACAATTTTTTTTATACCCTATCCCATAGGGGGGTATATTAGTTTTGATACTTAGTTTGTAACATAGAGAAATAATTTTGCTACATATATGGATCGACTCAGATTCGCTAGCTGAGTCGAATTAGCCATGTCTGTCTGTCCGTCCGTCCGTCTGTCTGTTCGTCACCGATTTTTGGGCCTTAAATTTTGAGCTAGGATAATGAAATTTGGTATATAGGATCCTCGTCCGTGCCACCAGAACAAGTGTAAACATTTTTGAAATCCGCCCACTGCCACGCCCCCTTTTTAGGAAAATTTATTTTTTGGCCAAACCGTAAGGAATTTCAAAAAAGTGTCTGAGCAGCATATTTAGACAATCCTTATATCTATATTTCGTTCATACAAAGTTTTTGCCACGCCCACTTTTTGGGGGCGTTTTTAGTAAAAAACGCTTTTTGTCCAAATTTTAAAACTTTCGAAAAATTTTTTGATGCAAATACTTCCGCAATGGTAATATAAACATTTTGTCCATAGATCATTTTCACCTACGCCCACATTTTGGGGTCGTTTTCTTACAAAAACCATTTGTATACCCAATCCCAAGGCATTAGCAATAGAAAACCGTTGTTTTTTGTCGAACCACAAAAGATTTTGAGAAACTGTCTGAGGAATATATTGTGACAATGTCATTTTCTGTATTTCATCGCCATAAGGACTATATTTTGAGGATATTATTTTAAGGTGGGATGGGATAGGGTATTCAACGATCCGCATAGCGGATTGTAGCCTCTCATATGTTTATTTCTGTCTCCAGCCGCCTAGGGGGTGATCGATCGTGTCTCACGAGAGAAGAAACATTTGTTCACTCTTTCTGAATAGAGTAATAATATAAGATAATGAGCAATATACAGAGGTGAGGTGATAACTTCAATATGCTTTTCCACGTCACCCAAGAGGTAGCATTATTAGACGCACTTTAGAACTAAAAAATACAATATGTAAAATAAGTTTAACATAAATATGAGAAAACATAACAATGTTTATGTATAAACGGGGTAAAAAACAGAAAACCAGCTAGGTTCCAGAAATCGAGTGAAATGAAAGTGAAATTACTTTTGTAAATCGAGTGAATTTGTTTTTGGTGTTCCACATTCCGACCGATTTCATAACTTCGAAAAGTTTTCGAAATCACTCGGTGAAATTAAAGACAGCTGATACAAATCTGTCATATGGGACATTGCAAAATTATTTTTATTTTGATAAATTTGTTTGTTTACAAATTCTGCTTAATTTTTTTAAAATAAATAATAAATTATAAAATATTGAGTGCTATTTATATTGCTGCGGTGTTGCAAGTTGAAAAACAAAAGTACGCAGAGGAAAAATAAAAAGGTATACGATAAGACCCCTTTCTAATCATTTAGAAATTGTAGATGCTGCGTAACTAAAATAAATAAATTTCAAATGCAAATTAAAAATTGTTATTTCATTTAGATTTATGTCATATTATCGACTTAATAAACATGCTTTCCAAATTTTGCTGCAAACTTTTGCGCCACACCTAAAACAATCATAGATTTGTTGTGTTATGCAGTTCGCCTCAGTTTTGTGTTTCTTTATTATTGCTTTCTGAGATCAATTGGAAAAGATTCTGATGTTGCTCTGGGCCGTAGCACTGTATCAAAGATATTGAAAAGAATTCTCAATGTTTTGGAGAACAAAATTTGTCCGAAATGGTTAAACATTCCATGTCGGATGAAGAAAAACGGAAATCAAAACAAAATTTCATGGACGAATTTCTTATTCCTGGGGTCATCGACATCGAAGGCAGGAAAGAATACTTCTCAGTTAATGCACTGCTTGTGAGTAGGATCCAAAAATAATATCTTTTCAAAAACTAAGCGTCCGCTGCAACTGGACCTCCTTTCATAAATCCTCTGACAAGATCTTTATGCCTCCTGGGAATTATTTTTGTGTTTACCTTTGGTAAAATACATTCAGCCCTATCGAGGTATCCGTCGGAGCGGACAATTTTCCGCAACGCATACTTCGTCGGAGGTTAAAATTCCATTCGAGGTATGTGTCATCGGAAAAAAAATCTTCCCAAATGCGGCGGGTTCACTTCACTACAATTCGTAAACAAATTCCGCAAAGAATTTGTGTCGGAGGAAATCGGAGAAAGAATGGCACTTAGTTGTCAAAAATCGCATGAAAAATGCACCTCAACGCAATTCGCCGGAGTGCGTTACAAAGTGTCGGAGAAATATTCCGAACAGCTATTCGGAGGAATACCTCGAAGCAAAAATCCTCCGAATCGTACGAAATCGGAGAATTTTCCGCTCCGACGGATACCTCGATAGGGCCGAATATCTTTTAGTATATCTATTTAAACAACATTACTACACTCAGATATTCACTTATATTTTCAATCACGTCAGCTCATCCCAACAATTTCACAGATACTAAAATGATCGAATTGAAATCACACACAAAACGATAAAACCGAATTGTGGAACATGGAAATTCATTTTTTTAACTTCGAAAAATGTGAAATTGAAATCGGTAATAGTGAAATGTGGAACCCAAACTTTCACTTTAGAACGATTTTAATTTCATTTCGAGTGAAAGTGAAATGTAGAACCTAGCTGAACATATCGATAATTCAATAAACAAACAAAAATTTAAAAAAAAAAAGTGGGGATTTTAGTTCCTCGCACTTTTAACTCCACAGAAATCCTTATTGAATTTTCTTATAGAAAATAAATTTTCTGCAACATCAGTATTTAGATGTGCAAGGAGAAGAAACTGGTGGTCATTTTTGAGTTTTTCCCATATTAATTCTATGGCCAGCAACGTTTGCATAAGACCACCAAAGCAATGTGGCTTTTTCATTTTACCAGTAGACTCCCATAATGAGATCCACTCCCTAGCTGTTTTGATGGACTATAGAGTTTCACTACATGCTGAAACAGGTCGACGATCAGGGTTGGATGTGTTAAGACTGTAGCTATTTAAGTTATCAAAAAGATTATTCATCTTTATAGCAAAATGTGCCGTTGAGACAGCGATTTTTTTAGCAGCTGAAAACCTGTGTAGCCAGTTTGACTGATAATTTTTCAAAACTGTTTGAATTTATATGACTCTTCGTTAGTTTGAAGCATACTTGAAAGATATTCTTGGAATCTTCTTCAAACAGTTTGACAAGAGGTCCCCAAGAAACGATATCATCAGCTATGCGAATTTTATTCGCACGCTTTTGAATAAATGCGGGTAGTCATATAAAAGAAATATTACCTGGTCCTGGTACAGATGGTAAGCTAAATCCGGTGTTCAGCATATCGGAATATAATGAAGAAGACATAAAAAAACTTTAGACACAAATCTTTTTCATTATATGTCCAACGTGCAATTACCTTATGAAGAAGTTGCATGCTAACAAATGTTTTAACATCGACTTGTTTTTCCTGCAATTGCCAGTCAACGTTTTTCTCTAAATTATACTCCTTATCATATTTTAACCTTTTCGGTGTATCGAAAATGTAACGCGGTACAGAATTTTGTATTCCAACTTTAGATTTATGAACGAAACGTGAACCGGGAGATGGAAACTGTGAGGGAGAAATTTCGCAGCTATTTTTAAGATGAGGTAAAGAGAAATCTCTTACATATGTTACGGGGTTAGCAACCCTTTTTATAGAACTGACAGGTGAACACATTGCACCATTTTCAGTTTCACCAGTTTCTTGAATAAAGTTTGGATTATTGCATGATCTGGAGTTGTGTTAAATTACCGTCGATGCAAGTTTAGTCTTTCGATTATTATACATAATTTTTAAGCAAGAATCGTCAGTGAATAGATTCGAGCAATTGCAAACTTATGGGGATGAAATTGGAACTGCATTTTTAGAAAGACATTTTCGAAGTGATTCTTATTTTAGGTCTTTGGTATAGAAATGGTTTTTTCCGCTTTCTTCTCCATACTAGCAATCGTGGCTATGACATCACGTTGAGTCCTACCAATGATGTCAATATGCTCAGCGTATGCTAGTAGTTGCACCGATTTTTAGAGAATTGTGCCTCTGGTGTTGGCTCGGGAGTTTTGCACAATCCTCTCAAGAATCAAATTGAAAAAGTCACATGACAGTGCATCGCCTTGCCTAAATCCTTTTTTGGTATCGAATGTGTCGGTGAGGTCGTTTCCAACCCTGATGGTGCAGCGAGAATTCTCCATCGTCATCCTACACAAACGGACGACTTTGGACGGTATACCAAAACTAGACATGTCTCTGTATAGTTCGTCTCTATAAATGCTTTCGTAGGCGGCTTTGAAATCGATAAATAGGTGGTGGGTATCGATTTGGACTTCTTGGGTTTTTTCCAGGATCTGCCGAAGTGTGAAAATTTGATCGGTTGTGGACTTTCCAAGCCTAAAACCACATTGATAAGGGCCGATCAGGTTGTTGGTAAACGGTTTCAAGCGTTCACATATTACGGCAGATAGGATCTTGTAAGCGATGTTGAGTAGACTTATGCCTCTGTAGTTGGCGCAGTTCAGAGGGTCACCTTTTTTGTTGATCGGGCAAACGATGCTGAGGTTCCATTCTTCAGGCATGCTTTCAACCGACCAGATTTGGCTTATGATTTGGTGGATGTTGCTTACCAAGTCATCTCCGCCAGCTTTATAAAGCTCAGCGGGAAGGCCGTCATTCCCGGCGGCCTTATTAAGCTTGAGTGTAGATATAGCTATCCTCACTTCACTAAGGTCGGGTGGTTGGCAGTTTTCGCTGTCGTTGCCAATATTAAATGGTTCGTTCTGCCTGACAGCGGAATGTTTATCGTCATCGCCGTTTAACAGTCTGCAGAAGTGGTTCTTCCAACTACGATATTTCGTTATTCATCTCGACAGGATTATGTTCGAGCCTTGTAGCCTTGGCTTTGACGTTTTACACTTTGGTAAAACTTGCGAATATCGTTCCTGGAGTGCCACCTCTCTATATCCTCGATCAGGCGCTTTTCTTGCTCTTTTTTCTTCTTTCTGAAAAGCCGATGTTCTTCCCTTCTTCTTTGCCTAAAGAGCTCAATGGCAGCTCTCGTCTTCACCTGCAGCTTAGCCTTATAGGCCTCGTTCTAGGCTCATCAAACCAGGGGTTTCTTGCTGGTGGTGAAATACTAAATTGCTATGAACATTTCCTCTGTTGATCAATTTGACCCACGCCTACATTTTATGGGCGTTTTCCTAAAGCAATTTTATATTTATATCGTAGGTAGCATATGCAATAGTTAAACGTTGGAGGATTTTAGCTGGTAGGCAAAACGTAATGTCCTGGAAAGTCTCCTATCTCTTCTTTACCTGATTTCTGGCCAAACATGCTAGGACTAATTACGTATTACCAAAGAGGTATATAACTATAGAGTACGCATCACAGCTAAAAATGCTGGCATGGCAATGTGCACACTGGGGTATCAATATCAGTACCCCACATATAAATTTTCGTTGTATGAGATGCGCACTCTAGATATGTAGTTCTATACTCTTTGGTATTACCAACTCACTTCTCAACCCAAGGTCGCGACGTTTAATTCGCAAACAATATGCTATTGTGAATAGGTATTTTGTTTGACGTTTAATTTTGGAATTGTTTTGCTTGGTGATTTGTATTTGTTTGTTTTCCTTTTGAAAGAAATTGTTAAAGTATTCTACTAAATGTTTCGAGTGTGTTGCTATAAATATCCTTAGTCAATAAAATATGTGTTTTCAGTTTTAACAAATAAAAAATTATACTTTTTCATTGTGTATGACTGGAGATCACTGGAACCGTAAAAATACCCACAAAACAACAACAGGTACAGATGTTGTTTATTTATCTTTTGATTAACTTGGTTTTCGCTTTTGCCTTATTCGACAAAAGTTAAAAGATCATTGGTTTTTTAGTTCTTTATTAAAACGCTGATAATTGGCCGTTTTCTGGATTTCAGATTTATGCTCTGTTCTCATTTGTCAAGGTGGTCGAATGATCAATGTGAACAGAGCTTCATCAAAGATACCTTACTAAATGTGAAATCCGGAATACGGCAATTATTCAGGGACTGAGTCCGCCCTTCATTTGATCCCAACCAAACGTAGAAAAACTTTCATGGATGATGAAGTAGTAGATGTAGATAAATTGGTAAGAAAACAACACGTATTTGATCTGATACGCCCATATAACGCTGCTGTGGTGATCCCATTATTATAATTAAGGGTATTCATGCAACGTCGGAAGTTAATTACGCGCGAAATTTTGTAATTTTACTACGACGTTTCATGAACGAACTGCACCACTAAATAATGCGGTAACCCACTGAATTCAATCTCATTTTATTAATTTAATTATTGATAGAATTTTGTTCCTATTGTTCTCTTTCCGTTTTCGATAATTTTTTTCAGTTTAGCGCATACGTTTGATGTGTGAAAGAGACTGATTAAATGTCAAAATAGCATTTCAAAAGTTTACAACGTTAACCATCTCAGTTTACGCACCCAATTCCTGTGAGAAAATTCCGATATTGTTGGAAAAGATTTGCCATACAAATTTTGACAGTTCATTTATCACTTCGTAATTTTATCACGTTTACAACGTTTACACGACGACTTTCCGACGTTGCATGAATACCCCTATTATGATTATTCTTCTAATCATTGTCACAATTTCCACTTTAAAGGCGATAATCGATATTGGTCGTGTTCCTGGTTTTAGTTTTACGAGTTTAGTTTTACGAATGCACTATTCTCATTGGTCAATCGAGCATTTTTAGTCACGTGACATGGTCGATTGACCAATGAGAACAGTGCATCCGCAAATTTAACTTTGGGAATCTAAAACCCGGAACACGGCCATTTATAGGCAATCGATCTTCGATTCTGACGTTTCGTATTTTGTATGAAGGTCGATATCCATCGATTTCAATTTTTCTGTCGTTCATGTTTTTTCCTGGTCGATTTCTCTTTAAGTGGCTGGAACCAAAGATTATGAAGTCTATACAGATGACGCACTCCATATAAGAAAAATTGTTCTATGGCGGGTCATGCTGGCACAGCCCGCCATATGTTTTTGTTCTTGTTTTTCATGTGTTTTCATGCATACCGCCCGCCCGTACCATGAAGCTACTGAGCAAAAGTTACTGGTTTTTGTTCTCAATGCGTCATCTGTATAGAATTTATAATCTTTGCTGGAAATTAACCAACATATCTCCCCACTTAGCACGGTCCCTAGCCAGCTGTCTACAAATGCGCACTATAAGTCGGGTGACTTCGGTTTTGTGGCGTCACCTAAGGCGGGATCTTTCCCTACTGTGTCTGACGCCTGCCTGTGAACCAAAGACTCTGCGATCCGGATGTTGATGTCTACTCGCTGAACTTCCTAGTTCGAGTGACGACTCTTTGTTTTATTTCTGACGAAATATCATTGTCAGAATTAATAGCGGAGCCGAGGTGGACAAAGTTCCTAACTATCCTTAATACCCCATCTCGATGGTGAAGTTTTTTTTAAATTGTGTGTCCTTTCTTGTGGTTATTTACAATTAAACCCTTTTCCCGCTTCCTTATCTATACTAGGAAACCTGCTGTGTGACCTCGTTAAGTAGGATCATGCTCCGATATGGACATCGCGTCCGTATCAAGTGTTTGTGGAAGATTGTTCCTCTGGTGTTGTCGCGGGAGTCTTACACAATCCTCTCAAGAATTATGTTAAAGAAGTGACACGACAATGGTCCCTTGCTTAAACTGTTTTTGGTATCGAATATTTCAGTAAGTTCGTTGTCGACCAAGGAGGAGCAGCGAGAGTTATTTGTTGTCATCCTGCACAGACGGAAGGAATTGGGCGGTATACCCAAACTACATATGGCTTTGTATAGTTTATCTCTATAAATGCTGTCGTATGCGCCTTTAAAAACGATGAATTTATGGATTTTTACTCCTTGAATTTGATCAGGGTACTCATACCGTAACTTTTAAAACGATAAACTTTGACGCTAGTGAAGAAGACTTGCTGGGTATGTACCATGTAATTTGTATACATATGTACACACACAATATAAAAATCACAAGCTACGTACCTAGCAAGTCTCCTACACTATCGTCAAAGATAACGGTTTTAAAAGTTACGAAACGGAAACTAAGAAGATTGGATTTCATAAATTTTCCTAACATAAAACCGCTTTGTTAAGGGCCGATCAGGTTTTTGGTAAAAGGTTTCAGGCGTTCACATATTACGGCAGATAGGATCTTGTAGGCGATGTTGAGGAGTCTTGTGCCTCAAGAGTTGGCGCAGTTCAGAATGTTTTTTTTTTGTGGATCGAGCAAAAGAAGCTGAGATTCCATTCTACGGGAATATTTTCGTCTGACCAAATTTTGATAACAGTTGCCAAATCATGTTTTTAATTCGGTTGTGCGTGAGCGCATATAAGGCTTCTATTGGACAACTTCACCTAATGTCATTGAAGCATAAGACGCAGACGCCTGGACAGAATGTCACCATTGGCAGACGCCTGTTACTTATGACTCCGTGATTATTGTTTGACGATAACATTTCCACGGTACATCTGGCATCACGTAAGATCAATAGTCGTTTTTGCTGTCGGCGATATCACTTTATTTGCTCCACTTAAAACAATAATCGTCAGTTCACAGACGACTATTGAGCGATTGCTCATGAGGTCTCGACTACCGTCTGAGTGATAATCGTTTTCAAAGTTACGGAATGACCCCTCCAGTATAATCATTCCCCATTCCTTTTCGAGTATGTAATGGCACTCGTCTGAGTTAGCTCACACGTTTATAAATAACGTGTGACTCACACTCAGGAGAGATTGCTATCTTTGACTAACATATTTTTCAAGACCTATAAATGTATATAAGCCATTACTTAATCATGTTATTGATATTTTTATGTCCCTGCATTTAAAATACTTAGGTACACACCTCTTCAAATGGCTTAGGAACCAAGGGCTCAACAAGTATTCCTTTTCAAAAAGCCTGGCACTTAGCTAACTTCCTCTAGTTTCCCACTTTAAGTATGTTTCTACTTGTACTCGCCACGTGATATTTCCCTTCATTTAAATTACCATTTGGCTTGAATTAAATAGTGTGCGGGCCGGACTTTTAGGGCCCCTCCGCACTATATGTCATAGCTATCTAAATCTTTCAACGAAAAGTTTTGTTACCAGGTGTATGCAACTGTACAGCTAAAAAAGTTCGAGCATAAATCTTCGACTTCATTGCCCGTTTTCGGAATCGAAGACTACGAAGATCTTTTATCCTCAATAAGGCTAAGTATTTCTATATCTGCCCTTGATAGGATGGAATGCTGTGCAACTGATGTTTTCTCGGGTGTGTTGCACAAGTGTCTTAAGAATTATGTTCGAGACATCACATGTGCATCATGTTGTATAAATTTAACGAGAAATCTTAATCGTCATTCTGCACAAACGAATGAGTAAGCGGTATACCAAAATAAGGCATGCCTCTGTATAGCTTTTCCCTATAAACGCTATCCTATGAGACTTAAAAATCGTTGAATTGGAGGTCTGTATCGCAATGTACATTTTTCTTCCAGGATCGGTTGATCTGAGAAGATTTGATCAGCTGTGCTATCTTCGCTCCATTTAGGTCAGGTGAATGGTGGTTTTCGCTGTCATCGCCAATATTTGTTTGTTCTGCCTGGCACCGGGATATTACTTGACATCGCCGTTTAACAGTCTAGTCTGTGACTTAACTACGATTTTTCTTCGTACATTTTGACAGGAATCTGGTTTGGCCCCCTCACTGACGTTTTACCTTCCTTACATCGTTTCATGCTTCCGTTGGGTTTCCTGCTGTTGATTTTTATTTTCACTTTAGTTGCAGTAAGGAAATGATCAAAGTCGATGTTTGCTGCCCGGAATGTTCCTACATTTAGATTACTGAATGCATGTCGTTCGTTTTTCGCAATGTGATAGCCCTCCACTAGTTGTTTTACTGCCCCTTTTCTCTGTGTGTTTCTGTTTCTACGTGTTTTAACACACGTCGAAGTCCGTTGTGCTTTCTTCATTTAACATGGTCGACAACAATGAAATCCGTCTATTCCGATAATAAAGCCAAATTTCTAAAGTTTTTATTGGCTTTGGATCTTAATACAAATGCTCGCTGATCCTTCTCTATATGAAACATTTATTGACCCACCAGCACTAGCTGGAGAGTACTGGCTAAACCACTCGTTGATTTCGTCCATATTTTATGAAAAAAAAAAAAGAAACCATCAATCTTTAGGGTCTAAGTTTTTTCTTGTAGATAAATCTTTTTATTTCTTACAAAACGTACGAAGGTAAGCACATAACTCTATAAATATGTATATGTTTATGTATAATAGTAATAATATATTAAATTTCAATTAAAATGAAAACAAATTAAACTTTTAAAACTACAGGGTTTGATCGTTGCTTAGAGCGACAAGAACAGATTAAAATAAATGAAAAATAAGAGCAACTATAATAAATTATATATCCCTTCACCATAAAACAACTTTTTCAAGAATCCACAAGGAAGGCTTGCTTCTTAACCAGATCCTTAAATATTCCAGTTTCGCGTGAGATCAGATCTTCATAGCGACCCTCTTCGCACACGAGTCCATTGTCGAGAACTACTATTTTGTCTGCATTGCGAATTGTACTCAGTCGATGAGCGATTGTAAGGACTGTCCGTCCTTTGGACAGTTTTTCAAGAGCATTTTGTACTAACTCTTCTGAGGCAGAGTCCAGAGCACTGGTAGCCTCGTCGAGTATTAGAATGGTGGGATTCTGAAAAAAAAATTTTTCTTTGGCACTTGGAATGCATACATGAGGGAAGGCATGTACTCACCTTAATTAAAGCCCTGGCAATTGCGACTCTTTGCTTCTGGCCACCACTAAGCATCATTCCACGTTGACCAACCAAAGTCTCCATGCCATCGGGCATGGTTTTTGCAAATTCATCGATGTGAGCATTTTCCACAATTGATTGAAACTCATCGTCGGTGATTTTTGTACCTGGATTTAACCCATAAAGGATGTTCTCCTTGATTGTTCCACTGAACAGAACGGGTTCCTGGCTCACAGCACCGATGTTTTTTCTCAACCAATAGGGACTCAAATCCTTTAGATCTACTCCATCTAGAGTAACACTTCCCCTTTGTGGGTCATATAGCCTCAGGAGCAGCGTTGCTATTGTCGTTTTGCCCGATCCACTCCTTCCTACAATCGCTGTTGTCTGTCCTGGCGAAAGTGTCAACGAGAGGTCTTTCAGCACGGGATTGTCTGGCCGTGCCGGGAAACTGAATTCCACATTGGAGAAAGAGATTTCGCCTCGAGGTTTCACCGTTGGGACAATTCCCGAATCTAGTGGAATCGCGTATTTTCTGTCGAGAATTTCCCATATCCTCTGCCCTGAACCGACACCCTTGTTCAATTCTGTGTAGAAATTACTGAGACCATTGATGGAGATTGCTGAATAGGCGGCATACAAGATGAACGATGTGAGCGCACCAATTGTTAGTTGGTCAGTGACTACCAGAGTGCCGCCATAATAGAGAACCGAGATGATGATAACATTTCCCGAAAAGCCAGTCTGCATGAAATGAAATTGTCATTATGAAATAAAATAACGAAACATATGTGCATATCGACTTACAAATCCAAAGAACATCGATTTGGCCATTGTCTCATCGTAGGCCACCTTCATTGCATCAGTGAGAAGACTATCGTATCTCTTTGCTTCTTCATCCTCCCGGCAGAAAGATTTTACTGTTTTAACATTGCCCAAGCGTTCTTCAGCTTCTTTTCCGATTTGGGCATGTTTGTCAAGGTAACTTCGTGTGATTGTGCGGACGTAACGCCCGTAGATCACAGCGATTCCTGCTACGCAAGGAACCACACAGGTACTAATGAGAGCCAGCTTTGCTGACGTGTAAATCTGTACAGGAGAACATAGAAGTTAAAGCAGTTTTCGAATTGGAAGCTGTTGGAAGAATACGTAAGACTACAAGCAGTCGTTAAGGTTAGGCTATTACTTTAAACTGAACGACTCATTTTAAAGATGGATTGAAGTGCTTATTTGCTATATTTGGGTAAGGAGTACTGACCAGCTTTTTGCCAGCACATTCACACAAAAAAAATACATTTTTTACGTTGACAGATATTGCACTCCGTTGAGCTCTACGTATCTTCTGTTGTCTCTACCTATGACAAGACATCCTTGCACCTAAGTGTCCTATCATCCATTCATCGCTAAGTCGGATGATTCAAAAAAGATTTAGAAAAAGCGGACGATTTTGCCGCCCATCTTGAAGAAACCCTTTGATGGTCAAGCGATTCACGTCAATGTCAATAGGACGGAACTAATATTTGACACTTGAGAACTAAAACTCGAGATCGAAAATCTTAAGCCTAAGAAAGCTCCTAGTTATGATTTCTCAAAGCTCTACCTAGGAAGGCATGAACTCAAGCTTAATAAGGCCGCCGGAAATGACGGCCTTCGCGCTGAGCTTTATAAAGCTGGCGGAGATGACTTGGTAAGCAACATCCACCAACCATTAAGCCAAATCTGGTCGGTTGAAAGAATGCCTGAAGAATGGTCCGTCCTTCATTCTGAAAACGTTTGAAAAACTAATGAATATATACATTCGTGAAAAACTTAACTACAATGATATCTCCCCAGCCCAACATGCTTATACAAAGGGCGAAGGGGTTGAAACAAGACTGCATGACGTTATTAGTGCTATAGGAAAGTCTCTAAAAGACAATGAAGGAGGAGGAGCTTTCAACAATGTCAAAACATGCGCAATGGAAAGGGCATTGCTGAATTCCAACGTTGACCACGCACTCACTAACGTGATTGTAAGTCTTCTCAAAGAAAGGAATATCAAGGCAAAACTGGGCGACACTGAGTTAAAAGTAAACGCCTCATGGGGCACACCACAAGGAGGAGTCATCTCTCCTCTCCTATGGGTTCTTGTCGTTAATGAAATACTAATGAAATTCAAATTGCGTACGCAGAAGATGTAGTATTGCTTGCGACAGGCAAATTCTTACCATTACCAACCATAAGCGAGCTGTTAGAAAACTCGCTCCGGACACTTAACACGTGGACAAAGCAATGCGGCCTTGGGGTCAACCCCCAAAAAACCGAGCTGTTGTTCACAATTAAAAGAACAATACCACACTTCGAACCACCAGCTATAGAGGGAATACCCCTTTAAATAGCTGAAAGTGCGAAATATCTGGGAATAGTTCTGAGGCAGAAAGCTCAATTGGAAACTAAATGTCAATGAAAGAGTTAAGAAAGCAGCAAATGATTTCTACGCATGCAACCGAATATTCGGCAGAAAGTGGGGACCTAACCCCAAAATAATCCTGTGGATGTATACGGCTATCGTGCGACCAATACTCACATATGGCAGTATAGTCTGGTGGCAAGCCACAGACAGAGCAACCAACTTGAAGCAAATGACAAAAATACAAAGACTGGCATGTATAGGGACAACCAGTGCGATGAGAACAACCCCAACTCTGGATTGGAGGTGATTCTGAATCTGCTGCCCTTAGATCTATACATGCAGGAATCAGCTGCCAAAAGCTCCTCGAGGATCAGCCAAACGAACAGCTGGATCCCGAGCCTCGCTGGGCATGCGCAGGTCCTTAAGAAATACGTAGGCGGCGTAGTTAACTCTGACTATTTATCTCCCTATCTAGACTTCGATCGACCCCTCACCTGCTCGTTTCCGAGCAGAGACGAATGGGACAAGAATGAACCCACAAAAAGGAAATCGATATTCATCGTCACAGATGGATCAAAGATGGACTGTGGAACAGGTGCTGGCATATTCTCAGAGGAATTAGTAATACACAAATCAATCAGGCTTCCTGATCATAGTAGTGTGTTCCAGGCTGATGTGCTAGCAATCGCTGAAGCGGCTCATCAATAATGGAAATACCACACAGCGATATCACCATATTCATTGACAGCCAAGCGGCTATAAAAGCAGTATCCGCTACCGAAATTAAATCAAAGCTAGTGCGCCGCTGTCGCGAAGAATTCAAGGATCTCTGCTCACAGGGACATAGACGGAAACGAGATGGCCGACGAACTGGCTAGTAATGGATCTGCTACAGATCATGACCAGACACTACAAACGGTCGAACCACCACTCTGTAACCTCAGAGAACGAGTGGAATACAAGACCCGAATGAAAGCCAATACCAGGTTTAAGTCATTGACTACCTGCAAAATATCTCGGAAGCTCTGGCCAGAATACAACGGGAACCGGACCAAAAAACTTTTGCGGTACGACAAAATCTCCTTATATATACTGGTAGGGGCTCTCACTGGTCACAACTTTCTCAGAACCCACACAATGAAACTAAATCGCAAGGATGACGATATCTGTAGAGGCTGCGGAGATGAAGAAACACACGAGGATACACCTCATTTCCTCTGTCACTGCCCGAGTCTCTGTTACCTGAGGAACAGAAAACTTGGAAGCTACTACTTCCAAGACATCCAAGAACTTTCCGATATGCCATTACCCTATCTTTACAGGTTCCTACGAACATCAGGATGGCTGGATAGAGTGGAGTAACCCAAAGTAACATTAAGGAAGGACGTAATCCCACCAAGGGTATCACAATGGGTCCACATGGACCTAAGTGTGGCGGAATAGAGGATCCTCTACTCCACCAACCGGTAAATCTAACCTTACCTAAATGAAATACATAGAAGGGTGTCCAAACTTGTGGGGCATTAATCCTAACATATAGTTGGATTTATTGACAATAACGTTAATGTGTTTATTAAACTTTATTTTAGGATACAAAAAAACAGCAAGATCTTTAAAAAAAAAACTGTCTACACGACAGAGTCCGGACAGAGTATAATAAAAATTGCAGGGATCACGTTTTCGTGAAAATGTCATATACTGGCATTTTTGATGGTTCAGTTTCCAACCGTTTTTAAAACACCGTATGGTAAAACAATTTAAATCGGTTTCCAGTCAAAGCGAATCGTTTAGATCTAATAAGCATTTAAAATGTTCATATCACCAGTTGTGCTTTGGGTTAACTACCCACCCACAGAAAAAAAACATGGTTACGAAGCAACCGCCTCGGAAAGGACGGATTTTATTGTTGACGACCCTGCTAAACGAAAAAAGGACAACGACGTTCGTATCTGCACCTGGAATGTGAGAACATTTAACAGGAGAGGTGCAGGCGAACAACTAGCGGAAGCCCTAAACTGCTACAAAGCAGACATTACTGCCATCCAGGAAATACGATGGGATGGGCCGGGCAAAAAGAGGATGAAAAACTGTGACATATACTACGGACCGTGTTATAGTGATCAGAAACAGCGACTATTCGGATGCGGATTTGTTATAAGTGCCAGACTTAGGCAAGAAGTCTTATGTTTCCAAGACATTAGCGAACGCATAGTAACAATCCGCATCAAGGCCAAATTCGCCAACATAAGCCTTATATGCGCTCACGCTCCGACGGAAGAAAAAGATGATATAGCTAAGGATTGCTTCTACGAGCTCCTCGACAAAACCTATGAGCGACTACCGAAGTACGATGTTAAAATCGTGCTGGGAGATTTTAACGCAAAGGTAGGAAGAGAAGACATCTTTAGAAGTATTGTCGGAAAACAAAGCCTACACGACAACACGTCTGGTAACGGACTTAGGCTAATTGATTTCGCTACGGAACGAAATGCCACTATAGCCAGCACACGGTTTCCTCACCTCGATATCCATAAGGGGACATGGCGGTCTCCAGATCAACGAACGGTCAACCAAATTGATCACATTGCGATAGATAAAAGGCACGCATCCAGTATTTTGGATGTCCGAACATTCCGAGGAGCTAACATCGACTCGGATCACTACCTTGTAGCAGCCAAGGTAAGAATGCGGATATCCACCACGCCACAACAATCCAGAAATACTGTGAAAAAATTTAATGTCGGAAGACTGCAATCGCAAGAGACCGCCAAGACCTTCGCACAACGCGTATCCCTTAACCTCTCGATTAACACCATACCACCAGCATCGAATGTCGAAGAGCAATGGCAACGATGCCAACAGGCCATTAGATCAGCCGCAACTGATGTGCTAGGTTTCTCGCGCCCACCAGCAAGAAACCCCTGGTTTGATGAGGAATGCCGACAGATGCTCGCAGCCAAGAACGAGGCCTACAAGGCTAAGCTGCAGGTGAAGACGAGAGCTGCCATTGAGCTCTATAGGCAAAGAAGAAGGGAAGAACATCGGCTTTTCAGCAAGAAGAAAAAAGAGCAAGAAAAGCGCGAGATCGAGGATATAGAGAGGTGCCACTCCAGGAACGATGTTCGCAAGTTTTACCAAAGTGTAAAGCGTCAAAGCCAAGGATACAAGGCTCGAACAGAATCCTGTCGAGATGAACAAGGAAATATTGTAGTTGAGACACAGTCGATGCTGAGGATATGGAAGAACCACTTCTGCAGACTGTTAAACGGCGATGACGAACAACATTCCGCTGTCAGGCAGAACGAACCATTCAATATTGGCAACGACAGCGAAAACTGCCAACCACCCGACCTGAGTGAAGTGAGGATAGCAATATCTAAACTCAAGCTTAATAAGGCTACCGGAAATGACGGCCTTCCCGCTGAGCTCTATAAGGCCGGCGGAGATGACTTGGTAAGTAACATCCACCAACTCATAAGCCAAATCTGGTCGGATGAAAATATGCCTGAAGAATGGAACCTCAGCATCGTTTGCCCGATCCACAAAAAAGGAGACCCTCTGAACTGCGCCAACTACAGAGGCATAAGTCTCCTCAACATCGCCTACAAGATCCTATCTGCCGTAATATGTGAACGCCTGAAACCGTTTACCAACAACCTGATTGGCCCTTATCAGTGTGGTTTTAGGCCAGGGAAGTCCACAACCGATCAAATTTTCACACTTCGGCAGATCCTGGAAAAAACTCAAGAAGTCCAAATCGATACCCACCACCTATTCATCGATTTCAAAGCCGCATATGACAGCATTTATAGAGACGAACTGTACAGAGCCATGTCTAGTTTTGGTATACCGCCCAAACTCGTCCGTTTGTGTAGGATGACGATGGAGAATTCTCGGTGCTCCATCAGGGTCGGAAACGACCTCACCGACACATTCGATACCAAAAAAGGATTTAGGCAAGGCGATGCGCTGTCATGTGACTTCTTTAATCTGATTCTTGAGAGAATTGTGCAAAACTCCAAAGCCAACACCAGAGGCACAATTTTCCAAAAGTCGGTGCAACTACTAGCATACGCTGACGATATTGACATCATTGGAAGGACTCAACGTGATGTCATAGCCACGTTTGCTAGTATAGAGAAGGAAGCGGCGAAAATGGGTTTAGCAGTAAATGAGGGTAAGACTAAGTATATGCTGTCAACACGAAAGGACACACAACATCGACGAATTGGACAGAACGTCACCATTGACAGATATAACTTTGAGGTAGTACGGGACTTTGTCTACCTTGGCTCCGCTATTAACTCTGACAACAACATCTCGTCAGAAATTAAACGAAGAATTACTCTTGCCAACCGCTGTTTCTTCGGGCTAAGAAGGCAATTTAGTAGTAAAGCCCTCACTCGAACTACTAAGGAGATCCTATATAAGACCCTGATCATCCCAGTCCTGCTCTACGGCGCTGAAGCATGGACCGTATCAAAAGCGGATGAAGAAATCCTTGGTAGATTCGAGAGGAAAATTCTTCGGAAAATCTTCGGTCCCGTTTGCGTTGACGGGCTATGGAGACGAAGATTCAACCAAGAACTATACGAGCTGTACAGCGACATGCCCCTGGTCAAAAAACTCCGCATTGGACGTTTAAGATGGCTAGGACATGTAGAACGAATGGACACCAATACTCCGGCTCGCAGAGTCTTCGATTCCCAGCCAGACGTCGGACGCAGTAGAGGAAGACCTCGCCTTAAGTGGCGCGCACAAGTGGAAACCGACCTCAACCAACTTGGAGTGCGCAACTGGAGGCAGTTAGCTAAGGACCGGGCTAATTGGAGAGGCATGTTGGTTGAGGCCCAGGTTCATTCCGGACTGTAGCGCCACTTAAGTAAGTAAGTAGTATATCATCAGCATATATATCAATAATTTGCTGTTTCGAATACTAGCTCTTTCATCGTTAATAGCAAGTATAAAGGGCCTAAATGACTCCATTGGTGTTCTCCAGATTGGGGAACAAAACGATTGGACTTGGAACCTCTAAATTTTACTTGATAAGTTCTCAATGAGCGATATGATTGAACCCAATTAGTAAATCCTAGGGGGATTAAGTTTTAAAATTATAATGTTACTAGCTGACCCGGCAAACGTTGTTTTCCCTTCAAATTTTAAAACGTATTCTTGAATGGTCATTTGTTTTATGAAAAAATATGAATCTTAAGGTGTTTTGTTTACATTCTATTTGATAAATCGATATTTAGGTAACCCATCTAGGTATATAAATAAAAATTAAAGTAAATAAATACTTTTTTTCGATTGCTTTGCTGGGATATAGTGACATGCTGTGACACTTTTTGTTTTGTTGTCTGGCGCCAAAAATTAGGATGCGGGTGGCGTTCCGAGACTGGGACAGACGACATACAATTGGATATTTAAGGTTTATGCTGCAAACACGCAAAGACTGCCATTGAGATTTTTTAGTTGCCATTGCGAACGCAAGCTGTAGTGGAAACTGCAAGCGTTTAAAATGGAATGGCAAGTCAGTCGCAACCATTGGTCAAAATAGAATAAACTCATGCATTAATGTTGTTGAATTGTCCATTGCAAATATTTGTGTTGAAACATTTGCCACCGGACGGGTTGCGATCGGGTCGATTTTGATCTTTATTTCCCATCATTGAAGCACTCTGTGATTAACGATATTTTTCGTTCTGTTTTTAGGTGCGAAAACGATCAAAGCGGATGGTTTTCCGACACTGGAACATGCGACACACTGTTGACAGTGTGAAAAACATTAATTTTCCAGATTCAGGCCACGAATACCGACGAATACTCAATGATTGGCCTTGTGATTTATTAATTGTCATGGCGAATTCGAGACGAATTTCGGATTCGCTTAAGCTCGAATGGCATATCGGTAGGGATCATTGGAATGAGAACTTCCTCACCTTTGAATTTTCCTTTTTAGTACTCTCGCGTAAATCACATTCCTGAGATCACATTGATTGAGATTGCGAAGCATGTTGACCACTGAAGCAACCTTTAATTGTAAATTGAGCGGTGGCAAGCCAGGCATAACCAATTAATTCAAAAACTCAGTTGGATAGTTGGTTGCTTCGTCTTTGTTTGTTACACAGTCAATAGATTTGAAGGAATGCAGGGAACCGACCATTTGATTTTGAATTGTGCAATTTAAGTGATCCACATCCTTGTTCTTTGCCGCTTAAATTGCTCTTTCACTTAACCAATCGTAGTTTGTGGTTAGCAATGGTGTTCGGAAACACTTTGTTGATGAGCTCCTCTCTCGTTGAGACAAAATTGCGAAAATTCGGCAGGAACGAAATCAATCCATTCGATGCGTCGACAGGAACACAATCATTACCGATAGTTAGGAGTTGAACACTTCGGCAGATGGATCGTTTAAAAATACAACTCGCATGTTTGTCGCAAGCTGAAGTTTCTTCACATAACGCCGAAATATCGATGATTGAAGGCAGGCACTGATCTCATTGGCAGCGGTCGATCGTGGTATTACTGGTAGTGTTTGTCGGAAATCGCTTGAGAGCAAAATCAATGCACCCCCAAAAAGTATTGCGTCATTACGCAGATCTTTCATAGTGCGATTCAGAGCTCCTAACGTGCATTGTGCATTCATCCCAGAAAATGATTTAGCTTCCTATCAAAACTTTGGTCATTGCTGCATGTTTCGCTATGTGTCATGCTGGTTTTTCAATGCAAGATAAAAAAAACAGGTGTTATAAAAGCTTTCCATTGAGTTGGAAATACTTCTGTGAACAGCGAGCTACTTAAGGAATGGCAAAATAACATCTTTGCTTGCTTTACGACTATTGGAGGGATTCCATAGGGTCCCGTAGAATAATCATTATTTCATAGAGAGTTATATTTGAGTAGTGTAGCTCTTGCTAAAGTTGAATGTTTGCCTATTAGTGATGACAATTTATTTGTTTCAGATTAAGCTACATCGATTGATCTATCAATTTATGATACGATTTCCTGATTATGTTTTGCGTATGTTTGCATTTGATTGGTATACCTTTTGGTATACAGTTTGTGGGATTAGTATTGTTTAATCTCGGACTTTCATCACCTTAACAATTTCTTCGGAAGTCTTACACGAAATTAAAGTATTGTGCTATTTTCTCTTAAAGAGATTCCCACATTCTAAGCCTTCTTTTGTATTTGATAGGACTCAGTCTAAAGATTTCAGATCCATTAAAATGCTGTGATTTATTAATTTCTTTTGCTATTGTAGATCTGTCTCTTTGAGAGATACCAACTTCCAGTTTAGTGTTTCTTACCAACAGAATTGTAAATAAGAATGAAATATGAGGCATTCACGGTCCATTCAGTGCCTCAACCTAGCTTGTTCATTTACTTTCATGTACAAAGTTACATTTTTGTCACAAAGAATGGCAAATTCGAGAAGCTTTTCATGGCAGTACATAGTTGGATGTTTGTCCAACTTTCGGAACAGGTGGTCAGTGAAAAACGTGCGTATTTGTATTTGACCCAGGGATCCATCCAGTATTTCCACTAAGTATACATTAGTAAAACAATATAGACCTACTTTAAAAGTCGTATCAACCGCCCCACAATAAGCCGTTCCGGATGGAAAGTGACCTCAATTCTTTGAATTGCTTACAAGATTCTAAGTTGTTCAGTCAAACCTTTGCGCCAACATTTTTATTGGTAAAAAATCAAAATAATTTAACACCTACATGTATTTTCTTTGAAATTAATTGTCTAATTAGTAATTAGATTAATTTTGTTGACCCTCATTGCCCTGAGATTTCCACAATTGAGTGGGGAGGATGATAACGCAAATCAACAAATGTCTACAGCCAAAAATCTCTACAGATCTTTAAAAGTGCACGAGTTTGCTGAATTCTCGAAACTCGTTTAATTCATCAGAAGGTGTTATGACTGACTCATTTCGTCAGCACTCTCCCAGCTTGAGTTCCCAAGAAAACCTGTTGATATTGATATAGTAGGCGCCCCTTCCACTCCTCTGCGGTTACATTGCCCTAGGCCAGATTAATTAGCTTTTCCAATTCACATTTCGAAACACACTTTTCTAATCGCACTATTGAACTGACATTCCTATACACCGCGCCAATATTCAACGATAATCTACCTACAATCAATTTGCTTATCAAACCCGCCACTTTGCAACTCACGTTCTAGAGATAACACCTACTTACCATCATCGACGTTCCAGCTACAATCATCACCGTTGAACGTAGCCCATCTGACATATTTTGACTCAGGGAATTTCCAACTAAAAACGTGTCCGTCGACAAACGATTCACCAACTCACCAGTGCCTTTCGTGTCGAACCATCCCGTCTCCTGGTTCAGCATTGTACGATACAGTCGAGCCCGCAAATCCTTCACGATTCGAATTGCTACAAAATAGATAAAAAAAAAATCATTACAGAATCTAACCCCAAAATGCATCTTTACACAACTCACAGGCACTATTGAATAAGTACACACGGCCAAAGTTGGCCAAACCTCCGACGACAAACACCCCGCTGAGGATGAAGCAGAAATGCTTCAGTCGCGCCATAGTTTCGACGTTACCTGCCTCTTCTCGACTGAAGATTATGTCCAGGATTTTCCCCAATGCGAAGGGAACACTCATGGTAATCGCCGAAGACACCACCAGACAGCCGACCGCAGCTGCAACACAGAGAAACACTTGCGTTGACCAAACCACCACCATACTACATAACTACTATCTACTCACCGGCTAGCACCAGCTTCTCGGATTTGGCCAGAGCAAAGAGCCGACTAACGTCCCGTCTCTTCAGTTTGACCTTTTCCGGCTTGACCTCCTTTGCTGCATTTTGACTCAGATCGGACTTACTGCGGTCTTTATCCACTTCTGGCTTCCGCCGACGCAGCGCCATCAAGTCGCGCGATTGTTGTCTTCCTGCTGGTGTTGGCTGACGCTTCAGGGTGAACAGTCGACTTCTTCCACTGCCTAGTTGACTGTGCTGTAGTGTGTTAAATGTTCGTGCTGTTAGTCCGTGTCCAGTTCGCAGGTAGAATGGTGACGTGATCAATTGGCGACTCAGTCTCGTGCAAGAGCTCAAACACTGTATCAACATGATGTCGGTGTGCGTTTCGTGTCAGAGTGAAATAGTAATTTTTGGTATAAGTCTTTGGCTTAAGTGTTTAGTTGGTAGGAGGAAGAAGGAGGATTTATGTACAGGTAGGCAAAAGTAGAAGAATATTACAAAAGAGTACGAGTTATGAGATGTTAATTACAGAAGAGGATCCGCAAAAGCAAAACACATTCCCCGGAGTGTCACTGTGGCGGAGCGCAAGTTCGATTATGGCAGTATGAGTGAGATTGGTTTTGTGGTTTGTGGAGAGAAAGTGACACTTTTCCTTCTCTGTTGCTGTAGTTTCCGCTCGACGGTGGCTCCGCAACCGCATTCACTGCTGGTTATCGCTGAACTTTCAAAACAACAGCAAAGCAAAATATCTCTTGATATCGAAATGTCAAACACTAGCTTTCACCGCAGCAACAGCTGTCAAGATGAAATGGAAAAAGAGACACGAAAACCACAAAACACCGGAAGTCAGCTGAGTTGGGTTGTTGACGAGGGTGCGACATCGAACAGTGGGCTAATTGATGGTAGATGGCGTTGCGTCATTGTTTGCGTATTTTCTGACTTATACATTTAAATTTTACTAATTTTAAAATTATGATTTAGTAGATTTTCAACTGAAGGTGTTCCCTTGCTTAACTATCTCAAATGAACTTAAGTAATTCCTATAAATCAATGGTTTGTCCAGACACCATATATTATCTAATTAACGAGTTGATATAGCTGATGACGAATTTAAAACATTTATAAGTTATATTCATTGATGTGAGGTGGATTTTAATTAGCAACCGAATAAACTGAGACAGGTGTTCCACTTAAAAATTTTAAGAAGCAAATGGCTTGTGCCAGCCATTAGGTACTTAATACGAGAGTAAGATGTCAGTGGAAACTGAAGGACCGCAATGGCAAATTTTGTATAAGGGAAGCATGGTTTTTACTCAATAATTCGAGTTGATTTAATATTAAACTAAAAATACCGGGAAAACGTTCGCCTTTAAATTTGTTCACAGTCTTTCACATTTTTTGTAGCGTAGTGAATATCCGCATTCTTCCTTGGCTGCAACAAGTTATTAGCGATACGAGTCGAGCAACAGCTTCACTAGAGACAACTAACAACATAACACCATTTCAATTTTTGTCGCCGATGATACAAATATCAGTTAAGAGAACTCGTTTATCGCATTATAAAACCCCTGTTTTCTTGACACATTTATGCCTGAAACACACGTGCAGTGGTTCTGCATGCAGTGCGGCACGCAGTGCAGCAAGCAAAACTCACGTGCATTTTTTTTGTTTGACATACATGCAGTGCAGTGGCTCCTGTCATTTCATTCAGCTTACTGTGGTGGTGTTTGGTGATATATAATTGCCTCATAGTGCTTCATTATATGAAATAAATAAAAAAAATATGCATATGGTAGGAACTTGGGTTTCAGCTGGTTGAAGCATTCATTCCAAATACACATTGAAAAAAGCAATCTCATTTTTGATACTTTACTGGATTTACTTTATACTCTTAGGTCATAATAAGATTGAATATATATTCGTTCAGTAATTGCTTCCTTCATCAAGCCATTCAAATTGGAAAACATTTTCATGTATAGTCCGTACCAAATCAGTTGGCCAATCTACTGCGCAGGTCTCTTAAAATTTATTGTAAAATATCTGAAATTTCCCTTAAATCCTCTCTCTGCGCAATCGACCGTTGGCCAACTGATTTGGTACGGACTATATACGCATTTGTTTTGTTATGGCATATATTTGTTTTTTTTTTTTATGCGGATTAAACGTCATAATTCAATGATGCCAAATATCTTAATATTACGTTTTTTTTTCTTTTGTGTTGTGGTGCCATTGAATTTTTGCAGTGGATTTAGAAACAGAGACAACTTGCAGTACTGCAACGCTTGCAGATTTAACATGTGTTCGCTCCCATTGAAAACTGTGTGTTCTATCTTTTCTGCAAGGAGAATTCTGCACATGTGTTTCAGGCATTAAGTGTATGAGAGTAAATCTAGTACAATATCATACTGCAAATCACTGGTCCTATTTTTTGCCTAGATTTCTAGATTTCTTCATGTTCACTTTTCGTTTTCCATTTAGGAAAATGTATTGATTTTTTTTTATCTAGATTCCAGTTGTACACCTGCCAACATCAACCGTTCTGACAATTTCTTTACATTAGTTTGAGATTTTATTTCGATTCGCACTTGATAATTCATTTTATTGATTGAATTATTGGTGCAAGTTATGTTGCTTTGCTTAACACTTCTTGCGAACTATTTATTTTCATTTGATGCACATATTTTTTGTTATTTTTCTTTTTTAAAGTACCAACCTTCGAAATATTGCAAAGCTGGCAGCTGCGGATCGTTTTCGAGAGTCACAAGGGGTATTAATTCAGCGTCGTAAGTTTACAACATATAAATTATCAGCCGTATTTATAAAAGTATTTTAGAGGTTGCCTAACTTTAGGCAACCTTTAAGTACTGCCTAAGTGCAAAATCGGTATTTATAATCGATTTTCACATTTAGGCAACGTTGCCTAAAGGCCGCCTAACTTAAGCGCGAGCGAACCCTGCCTAAAGGCTGCCTAGAGGCTGCCTAAGGAATTTTCATTTCATTTTCATTTTGACGTTTACGAGAATTTCAATCTGGAAATTTATTTTGAGATTTTGGGTGGTGGTTTGCAATAAAGTGAAAATATTTTCATAAGAATGGAATCAAGCTTCATTTCACTTGTAAATGATTTATGTGTAGTGAATATTATGAATTCTCCAACTAGTAGGAGGCCAAAAATATACAAAACGCTTACTCGATGATGGGGGCTATGCCTGCTCCAACATTCTTTTCACTCCACTGTTGAATCCTCAAACTGATTCCGAACAGCAATATAACATTGCCCATATAGCTCCATGTTCTTCCTTTAAGATATTTGTTTACAAATAACATATGCTGTCAAACCCAAAAAAAAAAAAGAAAATCTGATGTAAACAAAGTACAAGAATCTTAATTTTTTATACTAGATTTGTAAATACTACTACTTTATTTGACATAAACTTCGCCTAGTTAGGCAGCAATGGAAAATCAATTATAAATAAGAATTTAAGCAACGTTGCCTAGAGGCAACCTTAATATTTAGGCATGCCTAACTAGGCAACCTCTGAGACCCCGCCTAAGGAAATCTAATAAATACGGCTGTATAAGTATAATTCAATAGTTTCATGAACGACCCTAAAACTGGTTGCGAAGAGATAGTAAACCAATCAACTCAATTTAGTTATTTTTTTTTTATTATGTATTTTTCCTTTTTATACTTCCGGTATTTGATAATGTTATTAATATAGCGCATAAAATAATTGTTTTGTAAATGCGGTGCCAGATTAAATGTCACAATAGTATTTCAAAATGTCTAAATGTTAACCACTTATGTTCACACATCCAATTCGTGTTTAATTCCGATATTATTGTAAAAGACGTTTCATACATTTTTTTTCAATTCATTTACAACGTTTATGACGACGTTGCATGAATACCCGTATCTATATTTAAAAGTTCTAAAAGAAATGGATTATGAAAGAATTGCAACCCAATCATGCATAATAATTCTTTCACTTTTCTTCGCTTCCCTATTCTAAATAATAAGACGGCGGTGAATTATTTCCTTTAAACTTTCATCCTAAACAAACTTCAGAAAAGGGAAAAATTCGTAGGAGAAAAATAAGTATCACAAACGTATCAAAAATAGCGGAACGCGATTGCGTTTCTCATTTTGCTTCTCCAACACTCCAAGCGCGATATTTGATGAAAATGTGAGTTTTATATATTTTAGCAAAAAGTATAGAACTACACAGAGTGCGCATCTCATACAACGAAAATTTACTATGTGGGATACTGATGTTGATACCCCAGTGTTCACATTGCTAACCCGGCATCAAACAACAGCATAGCCGATGCATACGAACGACGAAAATTCCCCTTCGCACTTACCGCCCGCGTCTGAAACGGGTACACAATTTTTAGCTGTGATGCGTACTCTATGTAGTTCTATACTCTTTGATTTTAATTAACATTTGAGCAGTAAAATATCATTAATTTTAAATGTTAATGTCTTAAACTGTCAACAATGTCAGAAAGCAGCTATGAATTTGTAAAAAAAAACCGACACCGGTAGGCCAAATGTTGACTACAACTTTTCCTCTCTGGAACGTGATTTCGAAGCGCAAGCAAGCACACAGTTGGTCGAAAATATTTTTTGAAATTTACATAGTAGGTAAACATTAGCACGTGAAACCAAACTAAAAACGAATGAGTTCTATTTTGTCTATGCTTTTTTTATGTTTTCACTAATAGATAGGTGATGTCCATTAAGTTCCTCCTTTCTTTTCGACGGTTTTGTTGTTTACTAGCTGATAGCTCCTCTGCCATCATTCTGTGTGCGACACAATTTTAAACGTATTTTTCAAAGAACAACAATAACAAACCACCTGTTTAAAAACTCATTTAAGAATATTTTTATATTAATATTCTTTTGACAGAATTCGCAATATGACACTTTATTCTTCTAAACAGCTAATATTGAATCTTGACATATTCCTCCTCCCGGATTTGAAGTGTATAATGTTTCCCCGCGTCCATTTGTGTGTGCGAAGTTATTACTTCTGCCACAAAGAAGGAGATTTGAGAAGCTATCACTTAGATGTTTCTCAGACCTTCGCAAGAAGTGGGGCATTGAAAAACTAGGTTCTGTCACTTTCGGTATTTGAACCAGGGATTCAGAATAGGAGGATTTATTTATCGAGAAAAAAACTCGCCGGGAATATTCATAATTCTCATTCGCAACTACATTACTAGTTACTCATTTTTAATTTTAATATTCCAATTAAATGACTCCATTTTACTTTACTTTCAGAATTGCGACGTACCTTACCTTTAGTTTGTTTCTAGAAATTCTACATAATGGCCATGAGTTGAACATTTGAATGCAGTTCTAACCTATTCAGACCTTCCTGTGATGAGATAACCTAATTATGGCGTGAAACAAGGACCAGTGAAGAACATAAATAGGTGTTCCTACGGTTGCGGTAATCAAACTCAAACTAAAATAGTAAATAAAAATACGTCACCCACCAGTGTTTTATTTCTTTAACTACATTTAAGCCTCGCAGTTATAGCCACATAACAAAAAATGTCTCAGCTTATAGTATGTAAAAACAATGTTTACTAATTATTTTTTATGTAAATTCCAATCATGAATTGAATTTTCGTAATTGTGCGTTGTTCAATTTTCTTTCGAAATAGTACTAGATTTTTTTAAAAAGATTTTGCTCAACAAATCGCCCATCTCTAACCAATAAAAATTACCCATCTCTAATAAATGAACTGTTAGCAACAACTTGAAAAGCTGAAATGTAAGGAAATAAGTTTTTAGCCCGATACCTGTAGCTGATTCTGTGCGCCTGGTGATTTTGGAAAATTGTTTTTTTTTTCTGGCAAAGCTGAAAAGTATTTAAAACAGCGGGAACTTTTAAAAATGAAAATTCTCGATGATTTTGATTTTTTCACATTTTTACAGAGGGCCGAAAGTATGGATGGCTGTTCTATGAATGACATTATTATTTTAAATCGATTTTATGGACGCTAGAATTCATCTCTTGAGAATTATAAGAATTCTGTCGATAAAATCGAATTTCTTTAAATCGATTTTATGGACGCTAGAATTCATCTCTTGAGAAATATAAAAATTCTGTCGATAAAATCGAATTTCTTTAAATCGATTTTATGGACGCTAGAATTCATCTCTTGAGAATTATAAGAATTCTGTCGATAAAATCGAATTTCTTTAAATCGATTTTATGGACGCTAGAATTCATCTCTTGAGAATTATAAAAATTCTGTCGATAAAATCGAATTTCTTTAAATCGATTTTATGGACGCTAGAATTCATCTCTTGAGAATTTTAAAAATTCTGTCGATAAAATCGAATTTCTTTAAATCGATTTTATGGACGCTAGAATTCATCTCTTCAGAATTATAAGAATTCTGTCCATAAAATCGAATTTCTTTAAATCGATTTATTGGACGCTAGAATTCATCTCTTGAGAATAATAAAAATTCTGTCGATAAAATCGAATTTCTTTAAATCGATTTTATGGACGCTAGAATTCATCTCTTGAGAATAATAAAAATTCTGTCGATAAAATCGAATTTCTTTAAATCGATTTTATGGACGCTAGAATTCATCTCTTCAGAATTATAAGAATTCTGTCCATAAAATCGAATTTCTTTAAATCGATTTTATGGACGCTAGAATTCATCTCTTGAGAATAATAAAAATTCTGTCGATAAAATCGAATTTCTTTAAATCGATTTTATGGACGTTAGAATTCATCTCTTCAGAATTATAAGAATTCTGTCCATAAAATCGAATTTCTTTAAATCGATTTTATGGACGCTAGAATTCATCTCTTGAGAATTATAAAAATTCTGTCGATAAAATCGAATTTCTTTAAATCGATTTTATGGACGCTAGAATTCATCTCTTGAGAATTATAAAAATTCTGTCGATAAAATCGAATTTCTTTAAATCGATTTTCTGGACGCTAGAATTCATCTCTTGAGAATAATAAAAATTCTGTCGATAAAATCGAATTTCTTTAAATCGATTTTATGGACGCTAGAATTCATCTCTTGAGAATAATAAAAATTCTGTCGATAAAATCGAATTTCTTTAAATCGATTTTATGGACGCTAGAATTCATCTCTTGAAAATTATAAAAATTCTGTCGACAAAATCGAATTTCTTTAAATCGATTTTATGAACGTTCGAATTCATCTCTTGAAAATTATAAAAATTCTGTCGATAAAATCGAATTTCTTTAAATCGATTTTATGGACGCTAGAAGTCATCTCTTGAGAATAATAAAAATTCTGTCGATAAAATCGAATTCCTTTAAATCGATTTTATGGACGCTAGAATTCATCTCTTGAGAATTATAAGAATTCTGTCGATAAAATCGAATTTCTTTAAATCGATTTTATGGACGCTAGTATTCATCTCTTGAGAATTATAAAAATTCTGTCGATAAAATCGAATTTCTTTAAATCGATTTTATGAACGTTCGAATTCATCTCTTGAAAATTATAAAAATTCTGTCGATAAAATCGAATTTCTTTAAATCGATTTTATGGACGCTAGAATTCATCTCCTGAGAAATATAAAAATTCTGTCGATAAAATCAAATTTCTTTAAATCGATTTTATAGACGCTAGAATTCAACTCTTGAGAATTATAAGAATTCTGTCGATAAAATCGAATTTCTTTAAATCGATTTTATGGACGCTAGAATTCATCTCTTGAGAATGATAAAAATTCTGTCGATAAAATCAAATTTCTTTAAATCGATTTTATGGACGCTAGAATTCATCTCTTGAGAATTATAAGAATTCTGTCGATAAAATCGAATTTCTTTAAATCGATTTTCTGGACGCTAGAATTCATCTCTTGAGAATGATAAAAATTCTGTCGATAAAATCGAATTTCTTTAAATCGATTTTCTGGACGCTAGAATTCATCTCTTGAGAATTATAAAAATTCTGTCGATAAAATCGAATTTCTTTAAATCGATTTTATGGACGCTAGAATTCATCTCTTGAGAATAATAAAAATTCTGTCGATAAAATCGAATTTCTTTAAATCGATTTTATGGACGCTAGAATTCATCTCTTGAGAATGATAAAAATTCTGTCGATAAAATCAAATTTCTTTAAATCGATTTTATGGACGCTAGAATTCATCTCTTGAGAATTATAAGAATTCTGTCGATAAAATCGAATTTCTTTAAATCGATTTTCTGGACGCTAGAATTCATCTCTTGAGAATTATAAGAATTCTGTCGATAAAATCGAATTTCTTTAAATCGATTTTCTGGACGCTAGAATTCATCTCTTGAGAATAATAAAAATTCTGTCGATAAAATCGAATTTCTTTAAATCGATTTTATGGACGCTAGAATTCATCTCTTGAGAATAATAAAAATTCTGTCGATAAAATCGAATTTCTTTAAATAGATTTTATGGACGCTAGAATTCATCTCTTGAGAATAATAACAATTCTGTCGATAAAATCGAATTTCTTTAAATCGATTTTATGAACGTTCGAATTCATCTCTTGAAAATTATAAAAATTCTGTCGATAAAATCGAATTTCTTTAAATCGATTTTATGGACGCTAGAAGTCATCTCTTGAGAATAATAAAAATTCTGTCGATAAAATCGAATTCCTTTAAATCGATTTTATGGACGCTAGAATTCATCTCTTGAGAATTATAAAAATTCTGTCGATAAAATCGAATTTCTTTAAATCGATTTTATGAACGTTCGAATTCATCTCTTGAAAATTATAAAAATTCTGTCGATAAAATCGAATTTCTTTAAATCGATTTTATGGACGCTAGAATTCATCTCTTGAGAAATATAAAAATTCTGTCGATAAAATCAAATTTCTTTAAATCGATTTTATAGACGCTAGAATTCAACTCTTGAGAATTATAAGAATTCTGTCGATAAAATCGAATTTCTTTAAATCGATTTTATGGACGCTAGAATTCATCTCTTGAGAATGATAAAAATTCTGTCGATAAAATCAAATTTCTTTAAATCGATTTTATGGACGCTAGAATTCATCTCTTGAGAATTATAAGAATTCTGTCGATAAAATCGAATTTCTTTAAATCGATTTTCTGGACGCTAGAATTCATCTCTTGAGAATGATAAAAATTCTGTCGATAAAATCGAATTTCTTTAAATCGATTTTCTGGACGCTAGAATTCATCTCTTGAGAATTATAAAAATTCTGTCGATAAAATCGAATTTCTTTAAATCGATTTTATGGACGCTAGAATTCATCTCTTGAGAATAATAAAAATTCTGTCGATAAAATCGAATTTCTTTAAATCGATTTTATGGACGCTAGAATTCATCTCTTGAGAATGATAAAAATTCTGTCGATAAAATCAAATTTCTTTAAATCGATTTTATGGACGCTAGAATTCATCTCTTGAGAATTATAAGAATTCTGTCGATAAAATCGAATTTCTTTAAATCGATTTTCTGGACGCTAGAATTCATCTCTTGAGAATAATAAAAATTCTGTCGATAAAATCGAATTTCTTTAAATCGATTTTATGGACGCTAGAATTCATCTCTTGAGAATAATAAAAATTCTGTCGATAAAATCGAATTTCTTTAAATCGATTTTATGGACGCTAGAATTCATCTCCTGAGAATAATAAAAATTCTGTCGATAAAATCGAATTTCTTTAAATCGATTTTATGGACGCTAGAACTCATCTCTTGAGAATAATAAAAATTCTGTCGATAAAATCGAATTTCTTTAAATCGATTTTATGGACGCTAGAAGTCATCTCTTGAGAATAATAAAAATTCTGTCGATAAAATCGAATTCCTTTAAATCGATTTTATGGACGCTAGAATTCATCTCTTGAGAATTATAAAAATTCTGTCGATAAAATCGAATTTCTTTAAATCGATTTTATGAACGTTCGAATGCATCTCTTGAAAATTATAAAAATTCTGTCGATAAAATCGAATTTCTTTAAATCGATTTTATGGACGCTAGAATTCATCTCTCGAGAATAATAAAAATTCTGTCGATAAAATCGAATTTCTTTAAATCGATTTTATGGACGCTAGAATTCATCTCTTGAGAATAATAAAAATTCTGTCGATAAAATCGAATTTCTTTAAATCGATAAAATCGATAAAATCGAAATCCTTTAAATCGATTTTATGGACGCTAGAATTCATCTCTTGAGAATAATAAAAATTCTGTCGATAAAATCGAATTTCTTTTAATCGATTTTATGGACGCTAGAATTTATCTCTTGAGAATAATAAAAATTCTGTCGATAAAATCGAATTTCTTTAAATCGATTTTATGGACGCTAGAATTCATTTCTTGAGAATAATAAAAATTCTGTCGATAAAATCGAATTTCTTTAAATCGATTTTATGGACGCTAGAATTCATTTCTTGAGAATAATAAAAATTCTGTCGATAAAATCGAATTTCTTTAAATCGATTTTATGGACGCTAGAATTCATTTCTTGAGAATAATAAAAATTCTGTCGATAAAATCGAATTTCTTTTAATCGATTTTATGGACGCTAGAATTCATCTCTTGAGAATAATAAAAATTCTGTCGATAAAATCGAATTTCTTTTAATCGATTTTATGGACGCTAGAATTCATCTCTTGAGAAAAATAACAATCCTGTCGATAAAATCGAATTCCTTTAAATCGATTTTATGGACGCTAGAATTCATCTCTTGAGAAAAATAAAAATTCTGTCGATAAAATCGAATTCCTTTAAATCGATTTTATGGACGCTAGAATTCATCTCTTGAGAATTATAAAAATTCTGTCGATAAAATCGAATTTCTTTAAATCGATTTTATGGACGCTAGAATTCATCTCTTGAGAATAATAAAAATTCTGTCGATAAAATCGAATTTCTTTAAATCGATAAAATCGATAAAATCGAAATCCTTTAAATCGATTTTATGGACGCTAGAATTCATCTCTTGAGAATAATAAAAATTCTGTCGATAAAATCGAATTTCTTTAAATCGATTTTATGGACGCTAGAATTCATCTCTCGAGAATAATAAAAATTCTGTCGATAAAATCGAATTTCTTTAAATCGATAAAATCGATAAAATCGAAATCCTTTAAATCGATTTTATGGACGCTAGAATTCATCTCTTGAGAATAATAAAAATTCTGTCGATAAAATCGAATTTCTTTAAATCGATTTTATGGACGCTAGAATTCATCTCTCGAGAATAATAAAAATTCTGTCGATAAAATCGAATTTCTTTAAATCGATAAAATCGATAAAATCGAAATCCTTTAAATCGATTTTATGGACGCTAGAATTCATCTCTTGAGAATAATAAAAATTCTGTCGATAAAATCGAATTCCTTTAAATCGATTTTATGGACGCTAGAATTCATCTCTTCAGAATTATGTATAAGAATTCTGACCATAAAATCGAATTTCTTTAAATCGATTTTATGGACGCTAGAATTCATCTCTTGAGAAAAATAACAATTCTGTCGATAAAATCGAAATCCTTTAAATCGATTTTATGGACGCTAGAATTCATCTCTTGAGAATAATAACAATCCTGTCGATAAAATCGAATTCCTTTAAATCGATTTTATGGACGCTAGAATTCATCTCTTGAGAAAAATAAAAATTCTGTCGATAAAATCGAATTCCTTTAAATCGATTTTATGGACGCTAGAATTCATCTCTTGAGAATTATAAAAATTCTGTCGATAAAATCGAATTTCTTTAAATCGATTTTATGGACGCTAGAATTCATCTCTTGAGAATAATAAAAATTCTGTCGATAAAATCGAATTTCTTTAAATCGATAAAATCGATAAAATCGAAATCCTTTAAATCGATTTTATGGACGCTAGAATTCATCTCTTGAGAATAATAAAAATTCTGTCGATAAAATCGAATTTCTTTAAATCGATTTTATGGACGCTAGAATTCATCTCTCGAGAATAATAAAAATTCTGTCGATAAAATCGAATTTCTTTAAATCGATAAAATCGATAAAATCGAAATCCTTTAAATCGATTTTATGGACGCTAGAATTCATCTCTTGAGAATAATAAAAATTCTGTCGATAAAATCGAATTCCTTTAAATCGATTTTATGGACGCTAGAATTCATCTCTTCAGAATTATAAGAATTCTGACCATAAAATCGAATTTCTTTAAATCGATTTTATGGACGCTAGAATTCATCTCTTGCGAATAATAAAAATTCTGTCGATAAAATCGAATTTCTTTAAATCGATTTTATGGACGCTAGAATTCATCTCTTCAGAATTATAAAAATTCTGTCGATAAAATCGAATTCCTTTAAATCGATTTTATGGACGCTAGAATTCATCTCTTGAGAATTATAAAAATTCTGTCTATAAAATCGAATTTCTTTAAATCGATTTTATGGACGCTAGAATTCATCTCTTGAGAATAATAAAAATTCTGTCGATAAAATCGAATTCCTTTAAATCGATTTTATGGACGCTAGAATTCATCTCTTCAGAATTATAAGAATTCTGTCCATAAAATCGAATTTCTTTAAATCGATTTTATGGACGCTAGAATTCATCTCTTGCGAATAATAAAAATTCTGTCGATAAAATCGAATTTCTTTAAATCGATTTTATGGACGCTAGAATTCATCTCTTCAGAATTATAAAAATTCTGTCGATAAAATCGAATTTCTTTAAATCGATTTTATGGACGCAAGAATTCATCTCTTGAAATCATAAAAATTCTGTCGATAAAATCGAATTTCTTTTAATCGATTTTATGGACGCGAAAGATAATTATAAAAATTCTGTCGATAAAATCGAATTTCTTTAAATCGATTTTATGAACGTTCGAATTCATCTCTTGAAAATTATAAAAATTCTGTCGATAAAATCGAATTTCTTTAAATCGATTTTATGAACGTTCGAATTTATCTCTTGAAAACTATAAAAATTCTGTCGATAAAATCGAATTTCTTTAAATCGATTTTATGGACGCAAGAATTCATCTCTTGAAAATCATAAAAATTCTGTCGATAAAATCGAATTTCTTTTAATCGTTTTTATGGACGCTAGAATTCATCTCTTGAGAATAATAAAAATTTTGTCGATAAAATCGAATTCCTTTAAATCGATTTTATGGACGCAAGAATTCATCTCTTGAAAATCATAAAAATTCTGTCGATAAAATCGAATTTCTTTTAATCGATTTTATGGACGCTAGAATTCATCTCTTGAGAATAATAAAAATTCTGTCGATAAAATCGAATTTCTTTAAATCGATTTTATGGACGCTAGAATTCATCTCTTGAGAATTATAAAAATTCTGTCGATAAAATCAAATTTCTTTAAATCGATTTTATGGACGCTAGAATTCATCTCTTGAGAATTATAAGAATTCTGTCGATAAAATCGAATTTCTTTAAATCGATTTTATGGACGCTAGAATTCATCTCTTGAGAATTATAAAAATTCTGTCGATAAAATCGAATTTCTTTAAATCGATTTTATGGACGCTAGAATTCATTTCTTGAGAATAATAAAAATTCTGTCGATAAAATCGAATTTCTTTAAATCGATTTTATGGACGCAAGAATTCATCTCTTGAAAATCATAAAAATTCTGTCGATAAAATCGAATTTCTTTTAATCGATTTTATGGACGTTAGAATTCATCTCTTCAGAATTATAAGAATTCTGTCCATAAAATCGAATTTCTTTAAATCGATTTTATGGACGCTAGAATTCATCTCTTGAGAATTATAAAAATTCTGTCGATAAAATCGAATTTCTTTAAATCGATTTTATGGACGCTAGAATTCATCTCTTGAGAATTATAAAAATTCTGTCGATAAAATCGAATTTCTTTAAATCGATTTTCTGGACGCTAGAATTCATCTCTTGAGAATAATAAAAATTCTGTCGATAAAATCGAATTTCTTTAAATCGATTTTATGGACGCTAGAATTCATCTCTTGAGAATAATAAAAATTCTGTCGATAAAATCGAATTTCTTTAAATCGATTTTATGGACGCTAGAATTCATCTCTTGAAAATTATAAAAATTCTGTCGACAAAATCGAATTTCTTTAAATCGATTTTATGAACGTTCGAATTCATCTCTTGAAAATTATAAAAATTCTGTCGATAAAATCGAATTTCTTTAAATCGATTTTATGGACGCTAGAAGTCATCTCTTGAGAATAATAAAAATTCTGTCGATAAAATCGAATTCCTTTAAATCGATTTTATGGACGCTAGAATTCATCTCTTGAGAATTATAAGAATTCTGTCGATAAAATCGAATTTCTTTAAATCGATTTTATGGACGCTAGTATTCATCTCTTGAGAATTATAAAAATTCTGTCGATAAAATCGAATTTCTTTAAATCGATTTTATGAACGTTCGAATTCATCTCTTGAAAATTATAAAAATTCTGTCGATAAAATCGAATTTCTTTAAATCGATTTTATGGACGCTAGAATTCATCTCTTGAGAATGATAAAAATTCTGTCGATAAAATCAAATTTCTTTAAATCGATTTTATGGACGCTAGAATTCATCTCTTGAGAATTATAAGAATTCTGTCGATAAAATCGAATTTCTTTTAATCGATTTTATGGACGCTAGAATTCATCTCTGGAGAATAATAAAAATTCTGTCGATAAAATCGAATTTCTTTAAATCGATTTTATGGACGCTAGAATTCATTTCTTGAGAATAATAAAAATTCTGTCGATAAAATCGAATTTCTTTAAATCGATTTTATGGACGCTAGAATTCATTTCTTGAGAATAATAAAAATTCTGTCGATAAAATCGAATTTCTTTAAATCGATTTTATGGACGCTAGAATTCATTTCTTGAGAATAATAAAAATTCTGTCGATAAAATCGAATTTCTTTTAATCGATTTTATGGACGCTAGAATTCATCTCTTGAGAATAATAAAAATTCTGTCGATAAAATCGAATTTCTTTTAATCGATTTTATGGACGCTAGAATTCATCTCTTGAGAATAATAAAAATTCTGTCGATAAAATCGAATTTCTTTTAATCGATTTTATGGACGCTAGAATTTATCTCTTGAGAATAATAAAAATTCTGTCGATAAAATCGAATTTCTTTAAATCGATTTTATGGACGCTAGAATTCATTTCTTGAGAATAATAAAAATTCTGTCGATAAAATCGAATTTCTTTAAATCGATTTTATGGACGCTAGAATTCATTTCTTGAAAATCATAAAAATTCTGTCGATAAAATCGAATTTCTTTTAATCGATTTTATGGACGCTAGAATTCATCTCTTGAGAATAATAAAAATTCTGTCGATAAAATCGAATTTCTTTAAATCGATTTTATGGACGCTAGAATTCATCTCTTGAGAATAATAAAAATTTTGTCGATAAAATCGAATTCCTTTAAATCGATTTTATGGACGCAAGAATTCATCTCTTGAAAATCATAAAAATTCTGTCGATAAAATCGAATTTCTTTTAATCGATTTTATGGACGCTAGAATTCATCTCTTGAGAATAATAAAAATTCTGTCGATAAAATCGAATTTCTTTAAATCGATTTTATGGACGCTAGAATTCATCTCTTGAGAATTATAAAAATTCTGTCGATAAAATCAAATTTCTTTAAATCGATTTTATGGACGCTAGAATTCATCTCGAGAATAATAAAAATTCTGTCGATAAAATCGAATTTCTTTTAATCGATTTTATGGACGCTAGAATTCATCTCTTGAGAATAATAAAAATTCTGTCGATAAAATCGAATTTCTTTTAATCGATTTTATGGACGCTAGAATTCATCTCTTGAGAATAATAAAAATTCTGTCGATAAAATCGAATTTCTTTTAATCGATTTTATGGACGCTAGAATTTATCTCTTGAGAATAATAAAAATTCTGTCGATAAAATCGAATTTCTTTAAATCGATTTTATGGACGCTAGAATTCATTTCTTGAGAATAATAAAAATTCTGTCGATAAAATCGAATTTCTTTAAATCGATTTTATGGACGCTAGAATTCATTTCTTGAGAATAATAAAAATTCTGTCGATAAAATCGAATTTCTTTTAATCGATTTTATGGACGCTAGAATTCATCTCTTGAGAATAATAAAAATTCTGTCGATAAAATCGAATTTCTTTTAATCGATTTTATGGACGCTAGAATTTATCTCTTGAGAATAATAAAAATTCTGTCGATAAAATCGAATTTCTTTTAATCGATTTTATGGACGCTAGAATTCATCTCTTGAGAATAATAAAAATTCTGTCGATAAAATCGAATTTCTTTTAATCGATTTTATGGACGCTAGAATTCATCTCTTGAGAATAATAAAAATTCTGTCGATAAAATCGAATTTCTTTTAATCGATTTTATGGACGCTAGAATTTATCTCTTGAGAATAATAAAAATTCTGTCGATAAAATCGACTTTCTTTAAATCGATTTTATGGACGCTAGAATTCATCTCTTGAGAATAATTTCTTTAAATCGATTTTATGGAGGCTAGAATTCATCTCGAGAATAATAAAAATTCTGTCGATAAAATCGAATTTCTTTTAATCGATTTTATGGACGCTAGAATTCATCTCTTGAGAATTATCAAAATTCTGTCGATAAAATCGAATTTCTTTAAATCGATTTTATGGACGCTAGAATTCATTTCTTGAGAATAATAAAAATTCTGTCGATAAAATCGAATTTCTTTAAATCGATTTTATGGACGCAAGAATTCATCTCTTGAAAATCATAAAAATTCTGTCGATAAAATCGAATTTCTTTTAATCGATTTTATGGACGCTAGAATTCATCTCTTGAGAATAATAAAAATTCTGTCGATAAAATCGAATTTCTTTTAATCGATTTTATGGACGCTAGGATTCATCTCTTGAGAATAATAAAAATTCTGTCGATAAAATCGAATTTATTTAAATCGATTTTATGGACGCTAGAATTCATCTCTTGAGAATAATAAAAATTCTGTCGATAAAATCGAATTTCTTTAAATCGATTTTATGGACGCAAGAATTCATCTCTTGAAAATCATAAAAATTCTGTCGATAAAATCGAATTTCTTTTAATCGATTTAATGGACGCTAGAATTCATCTCTTGAGAATAATAAAAATTCTGTCGATAAAATCGACTTTCTTTAAATCGATTTTATGGACGCTAGAATTCATCTCTTGAGAATAATTTCTTTAAATCGATTTTATGGAGGCTAGAATTCATCTCGAGAATAATAAAAATTCTGTCGATAAAATCGAATTTCTTTTAATCGATTTTATGGACGCTAGAATTCATCTCTTGAGAATAATAAAAATTCTGTCGATAAAATCGAATTTCTTTTAATCGATTTTATGGACGCTAGAATTCATCTCTTGAGAATAATAAAAATTCTGTCGATAAAATCGAATTCCTTTAAATCGATTTTATGGACGCTAGAATTCATCTCTTGAGAATTATAAAAATTCTGTCGATAAAATCGAATTTCTTTAAATCGATTTTATGGACGCTAGAATTCATCTCTTGAGAACTATAAAAATTCTGTCGATAAAATCGAATTTCTTTAAATCGATTTTATGGACGATAGAATTCATCTCTTGAAAATTATAAAAATTCTGTCGATAAAATCGAATTTCTTTAAATCGATTTTATGGACGCAAGAATTCATCTTTTGAAAATCATAAAAATTCTGTCGATAAAATCGAATTTCTTTTAATCGATTTTATGGACGCGAAAGATAATTATAAAAATTCTGTCGATAAAATCGAATTACTTTAAATCGATTTTATGAACGTTCGAATTCATCTCTTGAAAACTATAAAATTATGGACGCAAGAATTCATCTCTTGAAAATCATAAAAATTCTGTCGATAAAATCGAATTTCTTTTAATCGATTTTCTGGACGCTAGAATTCATCTCTTGGGAATAATAAAAATTCTGTCGATAAAATCGAATTTATTTTAATCGATTTTATGGACGCTAGAATTCATCTCTTGAGAATAATAAAAATTCTGTCGATAAAACCGAATTTCTTTAAATCGATTTTATGGACACTAGAATTCATCTCTTAAGAATTATAAAAATTCTGTCGATAAAATCGAATTCGTTTCAATCGATTTTATGGACGCTAGAATTCATCTCTTGAGAATTATAAAAATTCTGTCGATAACATCGAATTTCTTTAAATCGATTTTATGGACGCTAGAAT
Organism: Rhingia campestris; assembly: GCA_932526625.1. Lineage (NCBI taxonomy): Eukaryota > Metazoa > Arthropoda > Insecta > Diptera > Syrphidae > Rhingia > Rhingia campestris. The sequence continues at coordinate 94,867,772 of OW052182.1, read as the reverse complement.
TCATCTCTTGAGAATAATTTCTTTAAATCGATTTTATGGACGCTAGAATTCATCTCTTGAGAATTATAAAAAATCTGTCGATAAAATCGAATTTCTTTAAATCGATTTTATGAACGTTCGAATTCATCTCTTGAAAACTATAAAAATTCTGTCGATAAAATCGAATTTCTTTAAATCGATTTTATGGACGCAAGAATTCATCTCTTGAAAATCATAAAAATTCTGTCGATAAAATCGAATTTCTTTAAATCGATTTTATGGACGATAGAATTCATCTCTTGAAAATTATAAAAATTCTGTCGATAAAATCGAATTTCTTTAAATCGATTTTATGAACGTTCGAATTCATCTCTTGAAAACTATAAAAATTCTGTCGATAAAATCGAATTTCTTTAAATCGATTTTATGGACGCTAGAATTTATCTCTTGAGAATAATAAAAATTCTGTCGATAAAATCGAATTTCTTTTAATCGATTTTATGGACGCTAGAATTCATCTCTTGAGAATAATAAAAATTCTGTCGATAAAATCGAATTCCTTTAAATCGATTTTATGGACGCTAGAATTCATCTCTTGAGAATTATAAAAAATCTGTCGATAAAATCGAATTTCTTTAAATCGATTTTATGAACGTTCGTATTCATCTCTTGAAAACTATAAAAATTCTGTCGATAAAATCGAATTTCTTTAAATCGATTTTATGGACGATAGAATTCATCTCTTGAAAATTATAAAAATTCTGTCGATAAAATCGAATTTCTTTAAATCGATTTTATGGACGCAAGAATTCATCTTTTGAAAATCATAAAAATTCTGTCGATAAAATCGAATTTCTTTTAATCGATTTTATGGACGCGAAAGATAATTATAAAAATTCTGTCGATAAAATCGAATTACTTTAAATCGATTTTATGAACGTTCGAATTCATCTCTTGAAAACTATAAAATTATGGACGCAAGAATTCATCTCTTGAAAATCATAAAAATTCTGTCGATAAAATCGAATTTCTTTTAATCGATTTTCTGGACGCTAGAATTCATCTCTTGAGAATAATAAAAATTCTGTCGATAAAATCGAATTTATTTTAATCGATTTTATGGACGCTAGAATTCATCTCTTGAGAATAATAAAAATTCTGTCGATAAAATCGAATTTCTTTAAATCGATTTTATGGACGCTAGAATTCATCTCTTAAGAATTATAAAAATTCTGTCGATAAAATCGAATTCGTTTCAATCGATTTTATGGACGCTAGAATTCATCTCTTGAGAATTATAAAAATTCTGTCGATAACATCGAATTTCTTTAAATCGATTTTATGGACGCTAGAATTCATCTCTTGAGAATAATTTCTTTAAATCGATTTTATGGACGCTAGAATTCATCTCTTGAGAATTATAAAAAATCTGTCGATAAAATCGAATTTCTTTAAATCGATTTTATGAACGTTCGAATTCATCTCTTGAAAACTATAAAAATTCTGTCGATAAAATCGAATTTCTTTAAATCGATTTTATGGACGCAAGAATTCATCTCTTGAAAATCATAAAAATTCTGTCGATAAAACGAATTTCTTTAAATCGATATTATGGACGCTAGAATTCATCTCTTGAGAATTATAAAAATTCTGTCGATAAAATCGAATTTTTTAAATCGATTTTATGGACGCTAGAATTCATCTCTTGAGAATTATAAAAATTCTGTCGATAAAATCGAATTTCTTTAAATCGATTTTATGGACGCTAGAATTCATCTCTTGAGAATAATTTCTTTAAATCGATTTTATGGACGCTAGAATTCATCTCTTGAGAATTATAAAAATTCTGTCGATAAAATCGAATTTCTTTAAATCGATTTTATGAACGTTCGAATTCATCTCTTGAAAATTATAAAAATTCTGTCGATAAAATCGAATTTCTTTAAATCGATTTTATGAACGTTCGAATTTATCTCTTGAAAACTATAAAAATTCTGTCGATAAAATCGAATTTCTTTAAATCGATTTTATGGACGCAAGAATTCATCTCTTGAAAATCATAAAAATTCTGTCGATAAAATCGAATTTCTTTTAATCGTTTTTATGGACGCTAGAATTCATCTCTTGAGAATAATAAAAATTTTGTCGATAAAATCGAATTCCTTTAAATCGATTTTATGGACGCAAGAATTCATCTCTTGAAAATCATAAAAATTCTGTCGATAAAATCGAATTTCTTTTAATCGATTTTATGGACGCTAGAATTCATCTCTTGAGAATAATAAAAATTCTGTCGATAAAATCGAATTTCTTTAAATCGATTTTATGGACGCTAGAATTCATCTCTTGAGAATTATAAAAATTCTGTCGATAAAATCAAATTTCTTTAAATCGATTTTATGGACGCTAGAATTCATCTCTTGAGAATTATAAGAATTCTGTCGATAAAATCGAATTTCTTTAAATCGATTTTATGGACGCTAGAATTCATCTCTTGAGAATTATAAAAATTCTGTCGATAAAATCGAATTTCTTTAAATCGATTTTATGGACGCTAGAATTCATTTCTTGAGAATAATAAAAATTCTGTCGATAAAATCGAATTTCTTTAAATCGATTTTATGGACGCAAGAATTCATCTCTTGAAAATCATAAAAATTCTGTCGATAAAATCGAATTTCTTTTAATCGATTTTATGGACGCTAGAATTCATCTCTTGAGAATAATAAAAATTCTGTCGATAAAATCGAATTTCTTTTAATCGATTTTATGGACGCTAGAATTCATCTCTTGAGAATTATAAAAATTCTGTCGATAAAATCGAATTTCTTTAAATCGATTTTATGGACGCTAGAATTCATTTCTTGAGAATAATAAAAATTCTGTCGATAAAATCGAATTTCTTTAAATCGATTTTATGGACGCAAGAATTCATCTCTTGAAAATCATAAAAATTCTGTCGATAAAATCGAATTTCTTTTAATCGATTTTATGGACGCTAGAATTCATCTCTTGAGAATAATAAAAATTCTGTCGATAAAATCGAATTTCTTTTAATCGATTTTATGGACGCTAGAATTCATCTCTTGAGAATAATAAAAATTCTGTCGATAAAATCGACTTTCTTTAAATCGATTTTATGGACGCTAGAATTCATCTCTTGAGAATAATTTCTTTAAATCGATTTTATGGAGGCTAGAATTCATCTCGAGAATAATAAAAATTCTGTCGATAAAATCGAATTTCTTTTAATCGATTTTATGGACGCTAGAATTCATCTCTAGAGAATAATAAAAATTCTGTCGATAAAATCGAATTTCTTTTAATCGATTTTATGGACGCTAGAATTCATCTCTTGAGAATAATAAAAATTCTGTCGATAAAATCGAATTTCTTTTAATCGATTTTATGGACGCTAGAATTTATCTCTTGAGAATAATAAAAATTCTGTCGATAAAATCGAATTTCTTTTAATCGATTTTATGGACGCTAGAATTCATCTCTTGAGAATAATAAAAATTCTGTCGATAAAATCGAATTCCTTTAAATCGATTTTATGGACGCTAGAATTCATCTCTTGAGAATTATAAAAATTCTGTCGATAAAATCGAATTTCTTTAAATCGATTTTATGGACGCTAGAATTCATCTCTTGAGAATTATAAAAAATCTGTCGATAAAATCGAATTTCTTTAAATCGATTTTATGAACGTTCGTATTCATCTCTTGAAAACTATAAAAATTCTGTCGATAAAATCGAATTTCTTTAAATCGATTTTATGGACGATAGAATTCATCTCTTGAAAATTATAAAAATTCTGTCGATAAAATCGAATTTCTTTAAATCGATTTTATGGACGCAAGAATTCATGTTTTGAAAATCATAAAAATTCTGTCGATAAAATCGAATTTCTTTTAATCGATTTTATGGACGCGAAAGATAATTATAAAAATTCTGTCGATAAAATCGAATTACTTTAAATCGATTTTATGAACGTTCGAATTCATCTCTTGAAAACTATAAAATTATGGACGCAAGAATTCATCTCTTGAAAATCATAAAAATTCTGTCGATAAAATCGAATTTCTTTTAATCGATTTTCTGGACGCTAGAATTCATCTCTTGAGAATAATAAAAATTCTGTCGATAAAATCGAATTTATTTTAATCGATTTTATGGACGCTAGAATTCATCTCTTGAGAATAATAAAAATTCTGTCGATAAAATCGAATTTCTTTAAATCGATTTTATGGACGCTAGAATTCATCTCTTAAGAATTATAAAAATTCTGTCGATAAAATCGAATTCGTTTCAATCGATTTTATGGACGCTAGAATTCATCTCTTGAGAATTATAAAAATTCTGTCGATAACATCGAATTTCTTTAAATCGATTTTATGGACGCTAGAATTCATCTCTTGAGAATAATTTCTTTAAATCGATTTTATGGACGCTAGAATTCATCTCTTGAGAATTATAAAAAATCTGTCGATAAAATCGAATTTCTTTAAATCGATTTTATGAACGTTCGAATTCATCTCTTGAAAACTATAAAAATTCTGTCGATAAAATCGAATTTCTTTAAATCGATTTTATGGACGCAAGAATTCATCTCTTGAAAATCATAAAAATTCTGTCGATAAAACGAATTTCTTTAAATCGATATTATGGACGCTAGAATTCATCTCTTGAGAATTATAAAAATTCTGTCGATAAAATCGAATTTTTTAAATCGATATTATGGACGCTAGAATTCATCTCTTGAGAATTATAAAAATTCTGTCGATAAAATCGAATTTCTTTAAATCGATTTTATGGACGCTAGAATTCATCTCTTGAGAATTATAAAAAATCTGTCGATTAAATCGAATTTCTTTAAATCGATTTTATGAACGTTCGAATTCATCTCTTGAAAACTATAAAAATTCTGTCGATAAAATCGAATTTCTTTAAATCGATTTTATGGACGCAAGAATTCATCTCTTGAAAATCATAAAAATTCTGTCGATAAAACGAATTTCTTTAAATCGATATTATGGACGCTAGAATTCATCTCTTGAGAATTATAAAAATTCTGTCGATAAAATCGAATTTCTTTTAATCGATTTTATGGACGCTAGAATTCATGTCTTGAGAATAATAAAAATTCTGTCGATAAAATCGAATTTCTTTAAATCGATTTTATGGACGCTAGAATTCATCTCTTGAGAATAATTTCTTTAAATCGATTTTATGAACGTTCGAATTCATCTCTTGAAAACTATAAAAATTCTGTCGATAAAATCGAATTTCTTTTAATCGATTTTATGGACGCAAGAATTCATCTCTTGAAAATCATAAAAATTCTGTCGATAAAATCGAATTCCTTTAAATCGATTTTATGGACGCTAGAATTCATCTCTTGAGAATAATTTCTTTAAATCGATTTTATGGACGCTAGAATTCATCTCTTGAGAATTATAAAAAATCTGTCGATAAAATCGAATTTCTTTAAATCGATTTTATGAACGTTCGAATTCATCTCTTGAAAACTATAAAAATTCTGTCGATAAAATCGAATTTCTTTAAATCGATTTTATGGACGCTAGAATTCATCTCTTGAAAATTATAAAAATTCTGTCGATAAAATCGAATTTCTTTAAATCGATTTTATGGACGCAAGAATTCATCTCTTGAAAATCATAAAAATTCTGTCGATAAAATCGAATTTCTTTTAATCGATTTTATGGACGCGAAAGATAATTATAAAAATTCTGTCGATAAAATCGAATTTCTTTAAATCGATTTTATGAACGTTCGAATTCATCTCTTGAAAACTATAAAAATTCTGTCGATAAAATCGAATTTCTTTAAATCGATTTTATGGACGCAAGAATTCATCTCTTGAAAATCATAAAAATTCTGTCGATAAAATCGAATTTCTTTTAATCGTTTTTATGGACGCTAGAATTCATCTCTTGAGAATAATAAAAATTTTGTCGATAAAATCGAATTCCTTTAAACCGATTTTATGGACGCAAGAATTCATCTCTTGAAAATCATAAAAATTCTGTCGATAAAATCGAATTTCTTTTAATCGATTTTATGGACGCTAGAATTCATCTCTTGAGAATAATAAAAATTCTGTCGATAAAATCGAATTTCTTTAAATCGATTTTATGGACGCTAGAATTCATCTCTTGAGAATTATAAAAATTCTGTCGATAAAATCAAATTTCTTTAAATCGATTTTATGGACGCTAGAATTCATCTCTTGAGAATTATAAGAATTCTGTCGATAAAATCGAATTTCTTTAAATCGATTTTATGGACGCTAGAATTCATCTCTTGAGAATTATAAAAATTCTGTCGATAAAATCGAATTTCTTTAAATCGATTTTATGGACGCTAGAATTCATCTCTTGAGAATTATAAAAATTATGTCGATAAAATCAAATTTCTTTAAATCGATTTTATGGACGCTAGAATTCATCTCTTGAGAATTATAAAAATTCTGTCGATAAAATCGAATTTCTTTAAATCGATTTTATGGACGCTAGAATTCATCTCTTGAGAATAATTTCTTTAAATCGATTTTATGAACGTTCGAATTCATCTCTTGAAAACTATAAAAATTCTGTCGATAAAATCGAATTTCTTTAAATCGATTTTATGGACGCTAGAATTCATCTCTTGAAAATTATAAAAATTCTGTCGATAAAATCGAATTTCTTTAAATCGATTTTATGGACGCAAGAATTCATCTCTTGAAAATCATAAAAATTCTTTCGATAAAATCGAATTTCTTTTAATCGATTTTATGGACGCGAAAGATAATTATAAAAATTCTGTCGATAAAATCGAATTTCTTTAAATCGATTTTATGAACGTTCGAATTCATCTCTTGAAAACTATAAAAATTCTGTCGATAAAATCGAATTTCTTTAAATCGATTTTATGGACGCAAGAATTCATCTCTTGAAAATCATAAAAATTCTGTCGATAAAATCGAATTTCTTTTAATCGTTTTTATGGACGCTAGAATTCATCTCTTGAGAATAATAAAAATTTTGTCGATAAAATCGAATTCCTTTAAACCGATTTTATGGACGCAAGAATTCATCTCTTGAAAATCATAAAAATTCTGTCGATAAAATCGAATTTCTTTTAATCGATTTTATGGACGCTAGAATTCATCTCTTGAGAATAATAAAAATTCTGTCGATAAAATCAAATTTCTTTAAATCGATTTTATGGACGCTAGAATTCATCTCTTGAGAATTATAAAAATTCTGTCGATAAAATCAAATTTCTTTAAATCGATTTTATGGACGCTAGAATTCATCTCTTGAGAATTATAAGAATTCTGTCGATAAAATCGAATTTCTTTAAATCGATTTTATGGACGCTAGAATTCATCTCTTGAGAATTATAAAAATTCTGTCGATAAAATCGAATTTCTTTAAATCGATTTTATGGACGCTAGAATTCATCTCTGGAGAATAATTTCTTTAAATCGATTTTATGGACGCTAGAATTCATCTCTTGAGAATTATAAAAATTCTGTCGATAAAATCAAATTTCTTTAAATCGATTTTATGGACGCTAGAATTCATCTCTTGAGAATTATAAGAATTCTGTCGATAAAATCGAATTTCTTTAAATCGATTTTATGGACGCTAGAATTCATCTCTTGAGAATTATAAAAATTCTGTCGATAAAATCGAATTTCTTTAAATCGATTTTATGGACGCTAGAATTCATCTCTTGAGAATAATTTCTTTAAATCGATTTTATGAACGTTCGAATTCATCTCTTGAAAACTATAAAAATTCTGTCGATAAAATCGAATTTCTTTAAATCGATTTTATGGACGCTAGAATTCATCTCTTGAAAATTATAAAAATTCTGTCGATAAAATCGAATTTCTTTAAATCGATTTTATGGACGCAAGAATTCATCTCTTGAAAATCATAAAAATTCTGTCGATAAAATCGAATTTCTTTTAATCGATTTTATGGACGCGAAAGATAATTATAAAAATTCTGTCGATAAAATCGAATTTCTTTAAATCGATTTTATGAACGTTCGAATTCATCTCTTGAAAACTATAAAAATTCTGTCGATAAAATCGAATTTCTTTAAATCGATTTTATGGACGCAAGAATTCATCTCTTGAAAATCATAAAAATTCTGTCGATAAAATCGAATTTCTTTTAATCGTTTTTATGGACGCTAGAATTCATCTCTTGAGAATAATAAAAATTTTGTCGATAAAATCGAATTCCTTTAAACCGATTTTATGGACGCAAGAATTCATCTCTTGAAAATCATAAAAATTCTGTCGATAAAATCGAATTTCTTTTAATCGATTTTATGGACGCTAGAATTCATCTCTTGAGAATAATAAAAATTCTGTCGATAAAATCGAATTTCTTTAAATCGATTTTATGGACGCTAGAATTCATCTCTTGAGAATTATAAAAATTCTGTCGATAAAATCAAATTTCTTTAAATCGATTTTATGGACGCTAGAATTCATCTCTTGAGAATTATAAGAATTCTGTAGATAAAATCGAATTTCTTTAAATCGATTTTATGGACGCTAGAATTCATCTCTTGAGAATTATAAAAATTCTGTCGATAAAATCGAATTTCTTTAAATCGATTTTATGGACGCTAGAATTCATCTCTTGAGAATAATTTCTTTAAATCGATTTTATGAACGTTCGAATTCATCTCTTGAAAACTATAAAAATTCTGTCGATAAAATCGAATTTCTTTAAATCGATTTTATGAACGTTCGAATTCATCTCTTGAAAACTATAAAAATTCTGTCGATAAAATCGAATTTCTTTAAATCGATTTTATGGACGCAAGAATTCATCTCTTGAAAATCATAAAAATTCTGTCGATAAAATCGAATTTCTTTTAATCGTTTTTATGGACGCTAGAATTCATCTCTTGAGAATAATAAAAATTTTGTCGATAAAATCGAATTCCTTTAAACCGATTTTATGGACGCAAGAATTCATCTCTTGAAAATCATAAAAATTCTGTCGATAAAATCGAATTTCTTTTAATCGATTTTATGGACGCTAGAATTCATCTCTTGAGAATAATAAAAATTCTGTCGATAAAATCGAATTTCTTTAAATCGATTTTATGGACGCTAGAATTCATCTCTTGAGAATTATAAAAATTCTGTCGATAAAATCAAATTTCTTTAAATCGATTTTATGGACGCTAGAATTCATCTCTTGAGAATTATAAGAATTCTGTCGATAAAATCGAATTTCTTTAAATCGATTTTATGGACGCTAGAATTCATCTCTTGAGAATTATAAAAATTCTGTCGATAAAATCGAATTTCTTTAAATCGATTTTATGGACGCTAGAATTCATCTCTTGAGAATAATTTCTTTAAATCGATTTTATGGACGCTAGAATTCATCTCTTGAGAATAATAAAAATTCTGTCGATAAAATCGAATTTCTTTAAATCGATTTTATGGACGCAAGAATTCATCTCTTGAAAATTATAAAAATGCTGTCGATAAAATCGAATTCCTTTAAATCGATTTTATGGACGCTAGAATTCATCTCTTGAGAAAATCGAATTCCTTTAAATTGATTTTGTGAACGCTCTTAAAATTATAAAAATTTATAAATTGAATTATTTTAAATCGACATTTAACGCTTCTGATGAATTCGCATGATTTTGATTTATACTTACCGTACACGTAGAAATGTTGAAATAATAAATCGAAAAGTTTTTATTTTGTCATTTTAATAAAAATTTGATTCTTTTTGTGAGTTTATAAAATACAAAAACAATTTCAACTTAAAAATGTAATTTAAAAAAAAAAACGAAATTATATTATATAGGATACATACGATAATTAAAATGAAGGAAAATAATTACAAAGTGTGCTTGCTTACATACAAAAAACAAATTGAAAACAAACAAAAATATAAATAACGGCAATCAAAGAGAAACAGTGGTGTCGGTCGTGTAGGAGGATGGAGACATCTACTTTCCCATAGAAAGAAAACATTACAATTTTCGTTTGTACATAATACCAATAAAAATGAATTTTTATTAAGTGAGTTACACGTCATCCTTACAATTGTTGTAAATTGGATATTTCATTTAAAATTTAAAATTTTTAAGATTACATTGTGTGTATGGTTTGAGAAAAGCAGCAAACGATTGTTTCTTTTTTACATGTTTTTGTTGGTCTGTCGTTTTCGTTATAATTTGTCATATGCATGCATATAGTTTGGGTTTAATTAGAAAGTAATGATTAAATATTATTTATATGAGTGTTATAAGTGAGTGTATGTACAGGTATATATTTGTCGAAACTTGTATATATAATATACTCGGGCAAACCTCCAAAAATACATATAATTTTGCTTTTGTTGTTTAATTTGTTTTTGATTTTAATTTTTAGTTAAATACTGATTATTAGTACGAAAAAATATTCTTTAAGCTTACGTTTATATCTTTATAATAAATGTATGTATGTGTTTAACGTTAAGTATTATGAGCGATTACATGAGGAGAAGAAGAAAGTAATTTTTTTTAAATGTTAGTCATGGAAATTGTTGATGCAAAGTACATAAAAATGAAAGACAATTGTAAACGTAAAATAGAAATCCTTAAAATTATACACAATGAACAAAAGTACTAGATTTTAGGGATTGCCAGCGTTTTTCCTTGCGGATTGGTGGTGGGCCTCAGGCGTACGATGGTTGGGCAGCTGTCGGCCATGCGATCTTCGCATCGATTCGCTTGTACGCCAGCATGCAGTGCTTGCCCTTTGCGGCTAGGCGGATATCTTGAGGGCATTCGACGTCGGTGAGGAGAGTCTCTTCGCCATCGACCAGCTTGAAGAGGGCGTAGTCCTGTGGATTGGTAATGCGGGCTTTGTGGGCAATTATGCGGCATACTTCGCGAGTTGTGGTGTGTGGCCGAACGGGAAGGGTGCGTGTCTGAAGGGAACCGTTGCACTCGTCGGGGATGATGACACGCAGGACTGAAGAGCAGGCTGGTAAAGATGACGAACGCCACTGTTAAAGAGAGATAGAGAAATCGGTTAGGTTTTTTTGTTATTAACCAAAGGGCGTGTATAATATTTGTTAAAGGATTGCATCTCCTAAGCAAAAATACACAACTTCTTGTGGTACTTTTGATTGAACAAATTCAGGACAAGCCATCGAACTATAGAAATTGACACAAAAGTTTCAATCATAATTCTAGAGATTCCGACTTGTCTCACTTGTCCATTCTTGTTGTGTGTGCGCTTACTCAAGAAGAAGTCAATTTAAACTCAATAAAATAAGGAATCAGCAAACATCGAGACCAATATTGATTACATCCAACTTACATCTAACGATCCAGTTCCCTCGTTATCCGAAGCCATGAAACTCTTCAGCACATGCACAGCACTACACAGCGCCGTCAAATAGTAGCCGGCCTCGCCGTTCAGCAGAGCTGGCTGCAATAGACCCCACATAAATTCGGCTTCAATCTCGGCACCGACAAAGCCACACTTGGCCACCACAAACACGAGTATTGGCAAGAAGTCATCGGCTCCCAACTGCTGTCCGCGTGGGCAGCCAGTCGCATCGAATATCGACGATATAATACACAAGAACAAGTCCAGTTTCTCCAGTGGCAGTTCGGCTTCTTGCAGCCGCAAAAGGAGATTGGAAATTTGATGCAGAGCTGATGATGAGGGCGGTGTCACCGCTGGCCTTATACCAAAATCAGTAGCACTCCGACCGCACGCGTACTTCACATTTTGAGCGAGCAGTTGAATATCCTCCGATCGGGTGTAATAGTCGACAAACATCCCGCAGAGGTGTTCACGTAGCGGCAGCACAACCAGCTGATGCATCACAGTTTCGAGTATGGCGTCCAAGTTGAGAAACTCATCGGACTTGAGACGTGCTCGCGCACTTTCGACCTCCTGGTGGAACTTGCCTTCGCCATGCTTCACCAAGTAGTTCTTCATGCCGTTCATGAATTGACGCATGTTGCGCATCACAACTTGTGGTGCAGCCTCACGAGATTCCTTTGTGCACGAAATGAAGTTCTCAATGTTTTGCGCAAACGTTGATGTGTGATCGTTGGCAAGTTGAAGGGTGTAGCAGCGAACTGAGTCGCCCGGTCCACCGATTGGGTTTGATTTGTTTCGTGGATGACCTGCAAAGAAAGGGGACAAAATATTAATATGGGTCGAGTTAAAGCTGTGGTAGGAGTAATATAAGAAAACGATACGCTAACGATTTGGTTTAGATGTTGAATTGCTTAGTGCATAGGGAATTTCCAAACAGGAACGAGAAGATACAATAAGAAAATGGCATTTAAATGGTCAACAACCATTTTTGACAGGGTAATTTAATTCTTGCCAAACTAGTCAGATATCGAAAACAAATACAGGGATTGCCTGGACACAATTTGCAGGGTGTAGCAGCGATCATCAGCAACCACGATATTCAGTCTTTTTGATTGCACAAATGTATACCTAACAGGACTGCATTCTTATTAGCTGTGAAAGACTACTTCTTCTAATCTATTCTACGATATGAAATACAACAGAAAGGGCCAATTTTGTTTATAATTTCACTTTTTAAATCTAAAGTCACTTGTAGAAATAAAATACAATCTGCAATAAAATACAATCTACACAACGACTATGCAGTAGACAATATCTAACAATGACACTCTCATGCGGCACAATGGGAAATGGGAATAAAACTTAACTAGCACAAGGTGAATCAGAATCCGTCTGAGCTTTTCATTTTCTAAAACACACACTCACTGGCACATCGAAATGACTTATCTAAGTGCTATTTGATTTGCAAATTTTTCACATTGCGTCTGATATGCAATTCTCTTACCAGTAAATATATTCCACAGATATCGCACGATCCTCTTCAAGATCACCAACCAGCGTTTGCGACGCGCATAAGTCTCGTCGCAACACTTTGCTGATACAAATTTTCTGCAAATCTTGTTGCTGTAATGCATTTCACATCCCTTGATCTCGTCAATATGATTTATACTTAGAAGGATGTTTCCATTATCATCGAGACGAAAAAACTCTTTCACATCGAAATGGTCTTCCGACGATTGGTCATCGTCGGTGGTTTTTTTTTGCTCGTGGCACTGTCCGAGGGCACCCATTATCGATTGTGACAAAGCCTCTTTTCGGGACAGTCCACGATCGATTTTATAACTCGAGCTACCTGCTTTCAAAAGATCTGTCTTCTTCTTTATCAGTTGTACCTTAAAATCTGGGTTTACCCGTGGGATAAGAATACCCGTCTCGATTCTCTCTCCGAAAAACATTGCACTAAGCTTCCGTCGCGGTTTGCTCGCAACTCCCTGCCGCTGTTCACAGCCAACTGCCTTCGTCGAGGAGTGATCTTGCGACATCTCGAGCTCAAGCTCTCTCTCTTTTCTCTCTGCATTTTCGTCGACACTTGTAGTCAGCTGGGTTTTCATGTGAATCAGCTCCTCTTCAAAGTCTGCGGAAAAAAAGTTCGCATGCCTCTCTGGATGATCGATGATCTCCCACTCGGACATGATCGTGAGAAATTGCGCTTCCTCTTTGTAGCGACGCACATGATCGGGGTCTTGAAAGAAATCCTCTGGATCGACTAGCTCAATTTTACCACCACACAACGATGACAACATACCCGTAGCAGTTGCAGATGGACATGTGATATGTGTGCAACAACGTTTGTGGTGACAACACTCGTCGCACTGTTTACCTGGGTTCACGCGCCTTTCCTTTGACAACCTTCTGAACCAGCTCATGATTTATATGGAAACGATTTTTGCCCGATAGCACAAATTGTCGAAATCGAAAGTTTCTCATCGGCACTGGTAGCACAAGGGGTACAAGATGCCCTATCAATACTATGCGTTATAGTACCAGTAATCTTATCGCGGGATTTTCCTTCGCATGCGGAAATTGTTCGCGAAATGAAAACACAAAAACACATAAAAAAATAAAAAAAAAAAGACAACGGACACGACTCATGCAAGACTAAAACGCGTGGATAACGACCATAGGCGTGTAGTTAACGCGACGAACGCGGGCTCGATTCTGATCTGAGAGTTAGCTTTGCCAATGAGGTCTATATCAATGAAGAGCGAGAGACGCTGAAACCGAGAAAACGCTTAACAAAGGGAGGAGAGCGAATGTCAATATTTGATTTGTGTTTGGCGATAAGAATGCTGCACGAGACAGTAAGAAAATTCAGATCGACAATGCGATATGCGTGTCTACTTGAATGACAGATTTGCTAGGTACCTGTGATTGTAATGAATTCAGGTCGCTGAAGGAGCAAATCTATGGGAAATTTGTAGCCTTCGTCGTTTCAGATTCAGACTTTCAGTAACTGTAATAGTTGTATGCTGAGAGAGAGAGAAAAGAGTGCGTGTGATAAGGGAATGATTGAGGTTACCCTACCGATACGGCGATACCACTATCTAAGCTTTAGTAAGTTTTAAGCACTGATGTAAGCATTATTTTGGGTTGGAAATAGCTTTTCTCCCGATTGGAAAACATAACCAAAAAGTATTAGAATTTAAAAAAAAATCTGAAAGCTGATTGCATAGGTCAGTTACAACAATGGTTATGTGACAAATGTGTCCATTACCAAATTACATTGAGGACATGCAATACAATTTCCCCAATAACTGCTGTTTCTTTTGTGATAAATTTCAGAGTAAAGACGTTTTTGTGACATCACCTGAGGCATTACTTTGATATTTTAACACTTAAGATCACGTTTGCATTATACTCACGGACATCGTATTTTTGGGACACAGAAGAAAGGGGCAGTGTAATGGACCTGCGGATACGGATTTTTGTGGAACACGAATCCTCACTTAAAAAAAATGGAGTTTTTCTGCAATATGTTGAGACCAGAGTTGCAAAAGTCGATACAATTGTACTGCTTTTGATACAATCGGCCTTGTCACAGTACACATACATATACGATATACCCCTTATATAAAATTCTATCTAGCGTGTATAGGGACAACCAGTGCGATGAGAACAACCCCAACCTCTGGATTGGAGGTGATTCTGAATCTGCTGCCCTTAGATCTATACATGCAGGAATCAGCTGCCAAAAGCTCCTCGAGGATCAGCCAAACGAACAGCTGGATCCCGAGCCTCGCTGGGCATGCGCAGGTCCTAAAGAAATACGTAGGGAGCGTAGTTAACTCTGACTATCTATCTTCCTATATAGAGTTCGATCGACTCTTCACCTGCTCGTTTCCGAGCAGAGACGAATGAGACAAGAATGAACCCACAAAAAGGAAATCGATATTCATCTTCACAGATGGATCAAAGATGGACTGTGGAACAGGTGTTGGCATATTCTCAGTGGAATTAGTAATACACAAATCGATCAGGCTTCCTGATCATAGTAGTGTGTTCCAGGCTGAGGTACTAGCAATCGCTGAAGCGGCTCATTTGGTGTAAATAATGGAAATACCACACAGTGATATCACCATATTCATTGACAGCCAAGCGGCTATAAAAGCAGTATCTGCTATCGAAATTAAATCAAAGCTAGTTCGCCGCTGTCGCGAAGAGCTCAAGGTTCTCTGCTCACAGCATAATGCTGATCTCTGCTGGGTTCCTGGTCACAGGGACATAGACGGCAACGAGATGGCGAGACGAACTGGCAAGAAATGGATCTGCTACAGATCATGACCAGGCACTACAAACGGTTGAACCACCACTCTGTAACCTCAGAGAAAGAGTGGAATACAAAACCCGAATGAAAGCCAATACCAGGTGGAAGTCATTGACTACCTGCGAAATATCTCGGAAGCTCTGGCCCAAATACAACGGAAACCGGACCAAAAAACTTTTGCGGTACGACAGAAGCTCCTTATCTAAACTGGTAGGGGCTCTCACTGGTCACAAATTTCTCCGAACCCATACAATGAAACTAAATCGCAAGGATGACGATATCTGTAGAGGCTGCGGAGATGAGGAAACACACGAGGATACACCTCATTTCCTCTGTCACTGCCCGAGTCTCTGTCACCTGAGGAACAGAACACTTGGAAGCTACTACTTCCAAGACATCCAAGAGCTTTCCGATATTCCATTACCCTATCTTGGTTCCTACGAACATCAGGATGGCTGGATAGAGAGGAGTAACCCGTAGTAACGATAAGGAAGGACGAAATCCCACCAAGGGTATCACAATGGGTCCACATGGACCTAAGTGTAGCGGAATAGAGGATCCTCTACTCCACCAACCCGTAAACCTAACCTAACCTATATAAAATTTGATACAATTTAATAAAAATTTATTTTTTTAGGTTTTTTCAACAAAATATGTTTAAAAAAACCGAAAACATCGCATAATTTGCTTTGCTACAAAAAATCCGTTCGAGTTTAGATCAATTTCACTAAACGTACCCATTTTTTGTCAGTCGGCTATCACTCTGTTTCCTGTTTTAGTTTTTCTTATAAAAGATTGAAAGTACATGGAACTCCCCAATTGTCTTTCATATTTAAATATGTACATACAAATTTTCACGGATCTTTAAGTTCCTTCATTATCCCGTTACTGTCCATTGTTTTTAGTTCCTTTACAGCCATCTAGATTTGTTGCAAACCTCAAAAGATTAGAGAGAGTGTCAGTGGCACAGAGAGTGGAGGGTATCCTCGTGTATTTCTCCATCACCGCATCCTCTACAAAGGTCATCATCTATAAAACGCAATTTCAGTTTGTGGCTTTTAAGAAAGTTGTGTCCAGTAAAAATCCCTACTAGTGTCGAAACCGATTTCCTTTTTTTTTGAAATAGTTTATGGGTTCTGGCTTTGTTATACTCAGACCATCCTTTTGAATGTTTTTCCCCGTTTTTTTTGGCAATATTCAGTGTTTTCTGTCCCACCAGTGATTTGGGTTCACATAGTGGTGCTTTCACAAACTGGTCTGCCTGATCATTGCTGGAGGCAGATCCTTTTCCCGCCAGTTCATCATCAATTTCATTGCCTGTATGCTTCTGTGTCCGGGGACCTAGCAGAGCTTAACATTATGTTGGGTGCCAAGAACCGTTAGCTCTTTACAACAACGCTTCACAAGCTTAGATTTCATTTCGACAGCAGAGATTTTATTGTAGCATTACTGTCAATGAAGATGGTGATATCATCAGCATTAAGGTCGCTTTGGCTGCAGCAGCAGTTGAACTGGCTCATTCCGAGCACTTTTGGCTGCAGGGTCTTGCATTTAAAGGTCTAGCGGTAGCAGGTTTAGAATGAATTCCATTCCCGCTGTTGGCCAAATGTCAAAAGACCGAGTTGTTATGTTCCATTAAGCAAAAAAAAATGTTTTTGAGATCCAAAAATACAAAAAATACAGGGCCTAGCTTTTTTCACAACAATTCATGTGTGCGTGTGTACTTCTTGCACGATGGCGGGACTTCCTGTTTTATGCCGAATCCGAACGTCTAAGTTGAGATATACAATTGATACTACTCGGATAATTGGTCTGGTCATCACGAGAGGTGGGCCAGTGAAAAATCATTTAGGTGTGGCTACGCGGCAGTTAGTAGTTTCAAGTTATATGCTACCAAAATTCATTTGTTGAATGACGATCAACAATCCTTGATTGTATCAAGATAAGATTGTAGGAAACCCGTGGTACGTCGCTGATGGCATCCAGATAATTCATTTCTAACGGCATTCAACATTACTTTGAAATTGGGGTTGAATTAACGCTCGGGTTGAACGGATCTGCTAAAACTTGAGTTGTAAATAAGTCCCTCACAAAGGGATTTCAGGCTGGAGTTACCTAAAATACCGAATACTGAGCTACCTTGACTACAGAACGTATATACAAAGTTACGACAGGTTATTTGTAAATGTAAGCAAAAAGAACAACAATTTTTTTAAACGGAAATTCTTTGTAGGGGATGTGAACTATGACGCCTTAAATTCGAATCAGACATAATACATCAGATAAGATATACCGGCACCATAAGAACAACTGTGTACTCTAAAAACAAATAATTTAAATTGACGTAACGAAATTCTTGTGAAAAATATCAGTTCTTCGTATTAAAAAAAGTAAACACAAATATTGATTTTTGGAAACAAATAAATAAATTTTTAAACCATTAAAAGGAATGGATTCAGGACACATTTTCTTTGGACACATTTGCTGTGCGTCGCTTCAACTTCTATTGATCAGTGAAAATCACCAAATTTTTGTTCACTTTAATCACTTTAAGAAACTGTCTGTCATAACTGGTGCCTAAATGAAATTTTTATACACCTATCACGGTTTACGATTGGCAAAAAAACTGTTATCTGAATTAACTCAGACCTGTTCAAACGAATATTCTGACATTTCTCAGAAGGGATTTTTATACCGTAGCCCATAGGGGTATATTCGTTTGGATACATAGTTTGTAACATAGAGAACGAATTTAGCTAGATATACCTCAAAGTATATGGATCGACTCAGAATCATTAGCTGAGTCGATTAAGCCATGTCTGTCTGTCCGTCCGTCTGTTGGTCACCGGTTTTTAGGCCTTAAATTTTAAGCTAGGATAATGAAATTGGGTACATGTTATCCTTGTACGTGCTGTTGGAACAAGTGTAAACATTTTCAAAATCCGCCCACTGCCGCGGCTACTTTTTAGAAAAACCTTATTTTTAAGAATTCTGAAAAAGTGTCTGAGAGCATATTTAGATAATTTCAAATCTATAATTCAATCTCATAATCTTCATCCATATAAAGTTTTTAGTAAAAAAACATTTTTGGTCAAATTTTCAAATATTTGAAAAAAACTTGATGCAAAAACTTTAATTAAATTAATATGAATATTTCGTCCTTAGACTATTTTAACCCACGCCCACTTTTTGGGGGTGTTTTCCTAAAAAAAACATTTCTATACCCCACCCCAAGGCATATGCAATAGAAAAACGTTGTTATTGTCGAACCATAAAGTATTTTGATAAACTGTCTGAACAATATGTTGTGCGTATCATTGCATGACAGACATATCTTGTGCAGAAAACTATTTTATTTTCACCCAAAAGATATTTTGAAAGAAGAGATTTGCAGTGGACTTTCATTAAAGTCGGAGTGGGCTCTGGTGTCTACTCTGAAAAGATCGGGCTAGCTACATCCTTAAGATTAGAAAACTCGTGAAGTGTATTCCGAGCTGAGATCCTAGCCATACTCAAAGCTGCCGAATCGGACATATCACATGATGATATCTCCATCTACGTGGATAGTCAAGCGGCCATTAAAGCTCTGGCATCCAATATAGTAAAATCACGGGTAGTTGGACGCTGCCGCGAAGAGCTGAAGGTTCTTTGTAACCAGAACAAAGTCCAAATTATCTGGGTGCCAGGACATAATGACATTATAGGAAATGAGAAAGCAGACGAACTAGCCAGACTAGGATCGTCCAGTTGCATTTCCCTAGCTGATAAAAGGGTCGATCCCCCGCTAGCATCTAAAAAACATGAATTAACTAAGCACACTAAAAAAGCAACCATACAAAATGGCAAAATACAATAAGTTGTACACACACAAAATCTCTCTGGCCAGAATTAAGCGGCAGCAAATCAAACAAGTTATTAGCGGTTCTAAAGCGGTGAGAGTGATAACAGGTCACAACCTGTTGGGTAAGCACTCTAATAAGATAAAACTGACTGGTGCGAACCAACTTTGCAGGAAATGCAGCGACCCTGACGTCGAAGAAGATGTCTCACACCTGCTATGCCACTGCCCTGCGATCAGTGGCAGTCGATTTAAATTACTAGGCAGCCTTTACTTCGATGACCTAAGTGACCTAACGACTATCCCAATAGCGCTGATAGTCCGTTTTTGTTGCAGATCAGGATGGAGCAACTACTTCTTTGAGGCTAAAGGAGCAACACAGACCAGCACCGCATAAGTATCACTAGCGAACTTAACCAGGTATCCTCTTTCTCTTTTTCAGGATACTTCTTCGAAGGGTATCGCTATGGGCCCACGTAGCCCTATGCGTGTTTGACGACTCACCCGAGCGGCTACAGCCCATCTAACCTAACCTAACCTTCATTAATGTACTGCTACGACTGATCGCACATAATTCGGTCCAAAGCATTCGTACAAAATCTGAGTAGTTCGTACGAACGAATCTAGTCGTATTAGAAAAGTTTGTTTGCTTTTCCATTAATTTTCTGATGTTCTTGTTCACAATTGAAAGGAGATTGACGACTGAAAGATCCATTTTTTGTGGACAAATTAAGAAGCTAATTACCTCCTATCACAATGCAGTAAATGAAGGTAACACTGCCGACAAGTGAACAGTGTTCTCTTAGAAATTTAATTCAGGATTTCAAGTTCAAATTCCGAAAGTGACAACACGTAAGTTTTTCACAGTTTCATCTCTTGCGAAAGCCTGACAAACGTCTTAGAGTAACATTATTCAATTCATTTCCTACGTTGCATGAATACCCATATTCGGCATTAAACAGGAGCTCCACTTGTCGAAAAAAGTTATAAGCTTGGTTTGAAGCTCTTTATAGGCCGTTAATGCCAGATATTTATTTCTTTTTTTTTCAAGATGACGAGTAGAATGTTTGGGGAATGTTCCCTCCGCCTGTTTCTGGAAAAAGGATGTAAAGGATATCGAATTTATTTTAAAATAAATATTTAGTGAGCCGAAAATAAGTGACATCGCAATGTATTCCTTTGAGCGGAACTTCGTACAAATGTCAAAACAAGTATATATTTGACAGTTTAAAGTTGTTCGATACAAAAATTGCTGCCAGGACACGCATACGCAAACGTTCCATGTCATCAATTGTCTTTATTTACTTTTTTCGGTCGAAATATTCAGCTGCACTCTGAGATCAACTTCCAAAAAATTGCATAAATTAGCAATTTAACTCGGTTAGACTTATTTTAATGGGATTGTTTAAAAAGTAAAGCCATCAAAACATTCTTTTAGGGAACTAAAGGGGAAATATAATGACGATATTTCATAGATGCTCCAATCAA
The DNA here is from genome assembly GCA_932526625.1 of Rhingia campestris. Taxonomy (NCBI): domain Eukaryota; kingdom Metazoa; phylum Arthropoda; class Insecta; order Diptera; family Syrphidae; genus Rhingia; species Rhingia campestris. Next base: position 94,846,757 of record OW052182.1, on the reverse strand, counting down.
GTGATATACCGACCGACAGAAATGATGGCTTGGAAATAGATACCAATGATTTAACTGGTAAAGCCTTATATTCGCATCTAGAAGATCGTTGTAGTGGGGGAAATTTTGCTTTTAGAATTCAACAATTGTTTGGAGGCTGCAATTCAAGTCAATGTGGATGCAAAACGCCTGGCCCATATTGCAAACCCCGCAAATAAGAATACCTAAAGTGCATTAGTTCTTGCAGAAGTCCGAAAAAAACATTCTTCTCAAACTTGGCGTTTCAAATAGACGTTTCCCAGTCTTTATGCCAAAAATATAACTTCGCACATTAAAATTAATGGAAAAGCTAGGTTCGCCCTGTAAGAGCCGTTCATGCCTAATATTTATTGTGCGTAAACTAAACATAAGCCCAGTTTTTGAGTGAGAGATCATCCTAGTTTCAGGATTGACCTCGACTTAACCGAAAAACTTTTGTGAGTTTAAATTTAGATTTAAATCAGAATTGAAAAATAACTAGAAAGGTATATTGGTATTCATATTCACAAGTCTAGGCACGACTAAGAAAATAGTGATCAAAAGTGGTAATGTTGGTATCTTTCAAGGGGGATTTCAGTTCGTCGACTATTTGTGCAAGCTGAACGATCTGTTTCACACGTAATAATTATCTCATCCCTCTAAAGCTGCAAATATCCATCCTCGTGTTATCGAAAGACAAAGGAAAAGCCCTCAAGGCATGTATGCCACAGTTACGTAAAATCAACCAACTTGTCTGGCAATTTCTAAAATTAAATAGACGAAGCAGGTGACAGTTTATTGATTTATTTGCTGCAGACAAATAAACAGCGAGCCTTAATCTGTTCCCATGTCAAAAAGGGTGTTTTGAGCTTAAATTTGTTGTTCTGTGGATTAAGAACTCGGTTCTCGACTCAGATGTCATCCACCTGTGAAAATTTATTTAAATATCGTAAAAATGTTTTCTTTTATAATATTTGGTTGCTGGGCTGCAGTATCAGTGAACAGAGGGTTCACAGTGCGGGTAGTATTAGGAAGGTGTAGAGAATAATGATATGGGGGGCGTTGTTCATTGGTGGAACCGTCAATAAGATAACCGAATGGTTGAGGGAATTCAAATAAGTTGTATGTTGAGGTGGTTGACTTGGGTATGATTCGAGTTGAATTATTTAGGTGTGAATAAGCTATATGCATGGCCATCAAGAAGGCTGTAGTTGATGTGCACAAATATTGTGTTGTGTAATCAGCTGTTGCGCTAAGAAACTCTGTTCTGATGACGTTTTGAAGGTTGGTGTTACTTTCCTGAAAAAAAAGTATCAAGCCACTAAGCTGTCATGTCTTTGTGATATGTCCATGTGATATGATCAGTGGGCGATTATGTGGTTTTAATGATTTTGGTGAATTTAAAGTCTAAAACATGACCACTTTGGACCAAACATTTGCAAGAGACATGCGACGTCCCACTAGAAAGCTGACGAAATAGGATTAATAGAGCTTCCCTACCTTTGATGATCTTTTGATATTTTTTTAATATCTCAAGCTCAACTCGCTGAAATGACATGAGAATATAAGACCACTAATAGGTATCTGAGTAAATGTTTGTACTTTCAGTCCTGAGGATATCCATGAATGGTTATCAAAACGGAAAATAACTTCAAAGTCAAATTCATAGTTAGTTACTAAGTCAATTTGGCCGTTGGTTCGAGGCCAAACTCAACTAGCGCAAAGGTGTCCCGTTTTGATGCAAAATAGTCGTCTGTCGATGTTGTTCTGATTGGAAAAATTGTCAACGAAAGGTTTAGTTAGTGTTCGAGGTTTTGTTGTTGACAAAGCTGGGTATTATCATATTAGATGAGCTCGAGTTTCACACTACCCCATCTCTTTATAACAGTGGCAGTAAGTGTTATGACCTATATACTCAGTCTTTTAGCCTGATCAGCGATGGGCCGGTGTCAGGTAGTAATAGCTACCACTCTGGCTGCTATCGGGATCTGGTTCTGAGGTCGCTTTTCCTTGTCAATTTGTAAAATGCAAAGTTTTTGTGTGTTTCACAAATTCATAGTTTTGTAAAGAAAATCTTCCTCCCAAATATATTTTTTTATCATTTGAACATGGAAAATTATAAGATTTTAAAAACTAAGACGTAAGACTTCATGAGCTTCTCTCAAATGTTTCATCTAACATTGCGCATTTCCATTCTTTGCAAGGTTTCTAATTTGCGGTAGACTTATTATAGATCTACGCAGCCTACACCCCGTTCATTTCCGTTTCAACTATGAACCCTAGCCCGACAAGGAAACGCCATAAATCTCAATGCAAAGTCAAATCAATTAAATCATACTCCAGCCTCTCTGAGTCCTTCTCCCACAAAAACAAGCTCTTCATTTTGTTTAAATAATTTACTACGCACAATTTTATTCCATTTGGAACACAATAGAACTAAAGATGATCTAAGAAAATCGGGACATTGCATCATACAATTCCACGCTCCTATTCGCGATTCAAGTTTTGGACGATACCATAGGTCGATCGTGAATAGTATAGTATACCCACTCCACTAGTACGCACACACTAATCTAATCCGACTAATCGGACCAGCAATGACAGCTGCATTGTCTGAGGCACGAGCGAATAGATAATTGTTGACATTTAATCATGACACATATTTTCGTCGCGAATATGGGATATTTTATTTTCCAGCTCAGAGGGAAAGAAACACAAAAACAAACGCACATCCCAACAATTAAGTCAAGGATGTGTTGTTTCTGTTGGATGATAAAGCCTTTGCTCGATTCATATAGTCTGGCTGTGGCCGGGAACAATGCTATTTTTGTTGCTATTGATAAAAAAGTGTGTAGAATGCAAGACCTGTACAAATAAAAGAACGGTCAGCTATCATTGTGACGATTGTATTGGTCGGGCGCCAGTCAAAGTTCGCACGCTTCTTGAGAGCCCCGATGGGCGCGCGCGCTGATACATTTTTAGAAAGGCAATATTTACTCGTCTGGGATGGTTACTTCTTTTCTTATCAACACTCGATGGATTGTAAATATTTTGGAGTGTATTTTTGTTTTCATGATTTTCAGTATACATGGACTTTCGAAAAGGAGTGGCAACACTAAAGGGGTGGAGTCAGTAAAAATCGTTTATAAACGGAATCATCGGCCATTTTTGACACGATTTTCGGCAGGTAGGTGAAAGGTAGGTATTTGAAGGTTTGAAATTATACCCTTTTTGTAATCCGGAAACACCAAATTTATCGCTAAATTTATGTCCTGAAAATATTGAACAATATGCAGACAGACAACGAGGATTATGATTTATTGTTTTATGGCATCATCCAAAATGTCAGCTAATACTTTTTGCGTTGACGTTTTATAATGATTGTGCATAACAAAGAACAATAATTTCAAGGGCGATGATTTTCTAAAACTAGTCGTTGTTCGCTGTCGACATGTTTGACAGGAGTGTTTCATCACAGAATGACATCTAATAAAACACTAAAGATAATAACTTCTTCTTCAAACTTTGACATTCTTCATTTTCCCTTTAAAAAAACGTACAGGTGTTTTTCTTCGAATAATGAGAGTTCTCTATCCATTTTGAAGATTTGTCAGCAGTGGTCGCTGGTTGACAAGATTTAAATGTGAACACGTTTCTTTGTTTTAAGCTCAGCACTAAAATTCAATAACAAAGTTGTTTTACTATTCCGATTGCAAAAGTTATGTTTGTGAATGCAGGATGCGTGTGGGTTAAAGGGTGCGCTGCTAGATAGTATGAAAGTTTTTGATTCAAATTATTTTTGTTTGGCGCAGGGCCCTAGTGGTTAATGAGCGAAATCCAAAGATTTAATTATTTCGCTTAGTAAATATGTTAATTTAATGCAATGCTGCTACTGAGGCGTGGTACGATTTGTCTCACTTTAATTTTAACCAACGAGATTTATTTGACGGTTTAAACAAATTGACGGATCTACCGAATAAACACACGTTGGTTCCCAAAAACTACGTTTCAGCAACGTTTAGTGACTGTTTTTTGGTTTGTAATGACAGTTTTAACTGTGCTGTTTGGTCCCGTATTATTTTTGTTTTTGCTATCATTACAGTTGATTTTAATTATTTAATTTTAATTGAATTAATTTGTTTGAAATCCTTACTGCTGAAAGTCAGCGAACCCCAGTTTAGTTGGAGCATTATAGACAATTAAGTCGTTTCGATTGTAATCCAACTTTTCACGGTAATAGTAGTAAGAGCTATTGAAGGGCGTATTTTTTTCAGGGAAATTAATTAAATTCTTTGAAAAGCTATCGTGAAAATGAAGACTTACATGATGTTTAATTAAAAAAATTAAATGAAATGACAGTTCGATAGAGTACTTCGCTACAACGACAATAGGTCTGTTCCCGTACAAAACAATATTTACTGATTTTTACTTATTGCGGTTCCGTACGCAAAAATATGTAAAAGAGACAGCTCACGAGAGAGCAAAAAACTACCCCTCCATAAAAATCTGTAAAAAAAATTTACTGCAGAAATTTCTGTTGGTAAAAATCAGTAAACAGTCAGTTGGTATCTTAAAGTGACAACTCGCTTGTTTTGACAGGTGATTTATGTCATTTGTTCTTTAAAAGGCATACAAAATATATAATTTTACTGTTTTTTTACTTAAACGCGTTCCCGTACTTTTTGGTAATTTTGTCTCTTTCTGAGATAATTTACCCCCACTCCAAGAAATTTGAGAATTTACTTATTTTTACTGAAAAAGAACGGGAACAGACCTAATCTGTCAGCCATATAATTTGTATGAATGCAAGGGGTCGGGGAGTAGTTTTTTGTATGAATTTGATTTCATATAAATGATATGGCTATCAGATTGACGTTGTCGCAAAGTACTCTATTGAACAAGATGCACATAATAGATTAATAGGCCTGTTCCCGTATCCACAATTTTATTTTTACTGATTTTTAGTTATCGCCGTTTTCGTACGTAAAAATTAGTAAAATAGCAGGCTAATGAGAGATGTAATAACCATCATTCCATAAAATCAGTAAAATAATTTACTGTAGAAATTTCGGTTGGTAAAATTAAATAAACTGTCAGTTGGTCTCTTAAAGTCACAACTAATTCACCAAGGCTCCAACTAACTACTTTAGAAATGTCTGTTGGTAAAAATTAGGCAACTATCAGTTGGTATCTGTCATTTGTTCTGCATACGTTTCATGACATTTATTCTTATTTAATTTACGAAAAATTACGAGACCGGTTTTTTTTTTTTTTTTTTTTTTTTTTTTAGTAAAATGCAGTCAAATTTTACTTAAAAACGGTTCCGTAGTTTTTTGAAAATTTGTCGTCCTTTTTCTATCTGAGAATTTAAATCCATTTAATTTGAAGGGTTTGCTGATTTTGACTACAAAAGTACGGTAACAGACCTAATGTCATAGTAAAAAAGAGAACATAACAACGTAAACAACTTTATTACAGTTTACACTTAAAAATGTCAAACGCAAAAAATAAAGGGCCATGACATAAACAAATTAAAAGTTCAACAAAACAAATCATTGCTTCAGGTTGATAACAATTAGAAAGTAAAGAACACATCATTGCTTGAGGTTGATAACAATTAGAAAGAAAAGAAAAAAGAAAATATTCAATTTCACTAAGGTGTAAACTAGCAAAAATACAGGCATACTAGATTATTAATGAAGTTCATAAATATGTTGACATTCACTTGAGTGAATATGTCAACAGAGTTCTTGAAAGTAATTTCAAAAAAAAAAACGCGAACAAGTTAAAGTTTGTAATCTTTACCAATAAAATCTGCTACAAACGAGTATGTACATACATATGTTCGTATATATATATCTACACTATTTATATATTTATTTGTTCAGATAGATTACAAATTAATTGCCAATCAAAACGACAAATCACTAACCTTCAAAATTTGTATAAGAAATGCAACCAATCCAAAAATACAATCAAACTGTCAAAACTGACAGATTGTTATTTATATACCGTTTGTTATTTTTGATAAACAAAAAATGACACCTTGCCTGACATTTGTTACACATTTTGATATATTTTTGGCAAACGCAAAACTAAAATAACTCACGAGATTGTAATTCGTGGCCACATGGTATGCATTATATGCAACTGTTGTGATTAGTAAAGTCAATCGTGTGTTGTACACATGATGAATAATCAATTCATAAATAATCGTGTGTAATAATGTGGATTTGTTATTGTTTTGCACTTTTCTTTCAGTGATATGAATTTATTGTGCTTTTGTGTAGTCCGATACGTACGCTAAACAAGGCCTTTTCGATTAAGTTATTCATCAATGACAATGCGTAACAGCTGACACACTTATTTTTTAATAGACAGAGTGTCATCGGAGTTAAAATGGGGGTAGGTTTTGAGCATTTTGATAGGCGGGTTACATTGCCGTATGATGGCTGTCAGACAAGACAATTGAATTATAAAGCCCTCAGTCGAAATACTAAGGAGATTCTACATAAAACCCTTTATTGTGCAAACAATTCTTCGGCCCATTTGCGTTGACAGGCCGTGAAGACCAAGATACAACCAAGAACTTTACGAGCTACATACACATGGCCAAAAAAAAAACGCATTAAATGTTTAAGATGGCTAGGACATGAAGAGACCCAAGTTCATTCTGTAGATTAAGTAAGTACGGAAGTATTTTACATAAAAGAGAGTTGATGAAACCTGTCCTGTGCACTACTGGCCAAATGAGTTGATTAGCGCTATATCACACAAGCCTTCGTAAATGGAAAACTAGGTACGCATTATAGGATTTTTGGCCAAACCGCATATTATAGAGGCCATGATTCAGCACAGGAGGGCTCAGTGGCGCGATGGTTAGTGCGATGAACTGCCGCGCAGAAGGTCTGGGTTCGATTCCCAGCCGTAGCAACACCTAAATGATTTTTCACTGGCCCTCCTCTCGTGATGATCTGACAAATCGTCCGAGTAGTATCAATTGTCAAGAATAGCTTATCTCAACTAAGCCGTTCGGAGTCGGCATAAAACAGGAGGTCCCGCCATCGTGCAAGAAGTACACACACACACATGAATGGTTGTGAGAAAGCTAGGCCCTGGGTACTAACGAGCCTGTTGCGCCAAAAATTTGTATTTTTTTTTGTATGATTCAGCACAGATCACTGTATGGACTATAAATTGGCAGTAGATCGGCCATAAATTAAGGCGGAAAAAAACGGTGTCGCGCAGAAGGTCTGCTATAAAATAAGCTTACTGATAGATAAACGGAACGCCTATAAGCGCTGTGCATAGAATACATCGATATCACTTGGCATGAGGTGGAGAGAATTAAAACGCGATTCATACCTACGAATAAAATGGCATGCAGACGATGTTTAATCCTCATGGCCATCGATTCTTCATAGAAAGTACAACAGGCCATTTGTTGTGAAAGTATTTACGAGAACGTGAAGCTTGAGGTTCTGATTGCGATCATTTTTTTGCCTTTGAAACTTAAAAAAAATGGTTAAATGACAATTACATCAGAAAAGATCAGTGGGAACTCAAACCTCTTAAAGGTTTTTTTTTTCAAATATCGTTTAATATGGACAAAGCGTCCCAAAAATGTTTTGCTTTCTTTTAAACAAAATCTTTATACCATTTCAGTGTACCTATCAAAGCTCATTTTGTACAGCAGTTCACTGCATTTCAACAAACATTTTGTAAGGCACGTCGTGTTGGGTAGATAGAAGTTCGAAGAAGAAAATTTATCTATTCTTGTCTGTGGTGGTTTGAAAGTGAATCAAGTAACGATGCTTGAAACGATCAGCAGAAGGGTCTTACAGTTGCAACTTTTCTTCAACACGATCGCCAGAATATTGAAGATTGTGTTCATATTTAAAATTTCTTTAAAGTTCTTTTGAGAAACGTTGGAAAACAGCTTTAAGCAGCAAGACGATTTTATACTATTGCGTGAAAAGAAAGCAGGTTGGTTGAGACCTGGGAATAGACGCGTCACTTATGTTTATGTGTATAAAGAAAAGGATGGTAAAAAGAAAACGAAATTAAGAGTGATCAGTGCTCCAAATAATTAACCTTGAAGCTGAAATGGAATGGTCACGTATACATGTGTAAGTTTTAGTTAAAATGTTGGCTGTAACCTCTGGCGAACCTGTCGTCTCTCGACTAACCAGACTTTCCAACATTTAACAGTGGATAATCGCCTTTTAACGAACAATTTATGAGAACACGTGATTTCTTGTCGATGTTGTATGCCTCCTTTCAATAACAGGTTGGTTGAAACCCGGGACTTAGCGCGCCACTTATGCATTTGTATAAAGAAAAGTATGACCACACATAAAACGAAATCAATATTAATCAGTGCTCCAAAGAGTTAACTTGAAGATGATATGCTAATGATGACTACTAGTGATCCTCTCAAAATTCGCCAAACCCGATTTTCAAATATTTTACTTTGGGAACACTTTTATAGAACACGCGACATCTTGTCAATGTATTATCAAACCAATCGTATGTCTCATTTACAAAACCTCCCCAACTTTCAAAAAGAAAACCCCTTCCGTTCTAAAGTAAAACAAAATCCTTTGTTCACAACAACAAAACCAATTGACTTCCTCTGTCATTACTACAGTCCTACTCATAAAGTGCACAGGCCTCTATTCAGTGTACCTATCAAAGCTCATTCTTCATTATTGAAATTTCTCCACAAAAGTAACACGATTCACATGTGATTGTCAAACATTTACTCTGGAACTGATCAAGTGACTATGTCCAGGCAATATCAGCCCGATTAGACAATGTACGCATTAGGTTTCCGCTTTGCGAGCTGTGCATACACAGACACTTAGGTATAGGGCTATTTATACGCAGTTGGAATTTGTCAGTGCAAATAAAGAAATGCAAGACTGCACTATTTTCTCCGCGAGTCCAGTCTAAGCTGGTTACGCCTGTAATTGTATACACTCGCTCGTTGTTATTGTTTATTTCCCTTTTTTTGTTTCATTCGTCTCCCTTTCTGGGTCTTGAGGAGTTGACGAGAGTCTGTCTTACAACGCAATTCGTCTAAAATTTATCCCGACTACGACGAGTTCACAGCTTGTGTACTCGATTGTAAAAAGAGATAAGTGATGGGACGGACTTTGGTTGGCTTTGAAGTGATGATGCATTTCCTTTAAGGGCACGCGAACTAGAAATCTTAATGCGGCGATATCAGTCAATCAATATACAGAAGAGCTCTTTATTGTACTACACAGAAGCTGTGTGGGAAAGAAGGTAATGAATTGTATTTTTTGGTCGATACATAAACTATGTTTGGGCATGCTGATGAGCTTTTTTTAATCATTCAGATCATCAAAGTCGGTGAGAGGCTTAAAAAATAAGGGTAGCTGTAAACATATAATTTTTGGCGCAAAAGACTTTAGAAACTAGAGCATAGCTTGTTTCTCACAACCCTACCTGTGTGTGAATGTATATCTTGCAAGAGTAGTAGAAACAGCAATCTGCTGATGGTAAGGGTTTTCATGCAAATTGTTTTCACTTTGGTTGAATGGGATCATTACCCGATGCCTGCCACTGGAAACTCAACTGATTTGTAGTCAAATACGCCGCTCTGTGTCTACTATCGTTTTTTGAAACTAAGTATGGTCAGGTCTTGAATATTGTTCTCAGAGTGCTGAGGAAATACCAATGTAAACCATTCACCTTATAGAGAATCTCTAGTCAATAAATTTTGGACTACAATACTTCAATCATAGTTGGCTTATCCACAAACACCTTGTACAAAGGAAAAGTCTAACAGTATGATATCGCATGATCTTGCTTGGCAATTCCCTAGTCCGAAGCGTGAAATTATTGTTCACCTAAGCGGTCTCTCAATGTGTCTATTATTTCACAGGCTTTGTGGCAAGTAGCGCCGTCTTGTTGAAACCAAATGTTGAGGCAAAAAATTGTCTGTTATAATGGAGCGATAATAAGCCCCATTTGCAGCCAACCTCATTTTTGAAATACGGACCGATGATTCCACCGGCCCATAAACCACACCACATGGTTGCTTTGACTGGATGTAACCTCTTCCGGTTGTTCTTCGGCCCATATATGGCAGTTTTGCTTATTGACGTATCCATTGAGCCATTAATAGGCCTCATCGCTGAACAAGTCTATCAACCAACCCTGCGTTGTTAGAAAGACTTCGGCTATGGTTGAAGTAGACCAACCTAGGGAGGGGACCTAATCGAAGAACCACTTACCCTACAGGGCACACAAAGTAGAAGTGCGACCTCAGTCCGAAAGAAATATTATTTTCTGCCCATTCTCACTCCTTAACCAACAAGATCCACCTCCAACGATGGAATCATACAAAAATAACCCTTAATTCTATAACTTACACAAAATCTCTCTGTCCCGCATGCTGGGATTCCTCAAAATCGTTGCCACCTTCTGATGTGATGAATGGTATCTCGATCGATTTGCCTTCAGTGTACCTTGGCTATCTTTGGTGCTGATTTCCTCAATGATTGTCGAATCATCTTCGGACAGGAGTGTGGGCCGACACTTGGAAAGATGAATTGATTCCGAGGTGATTGTATCTGCAAAAGAATCATAATAAGACCCACATTCCATAAGGCAAACCCCACTCGCTCTTACCATCCTGTGGAATAAATGAATCCCATTGTGTGCTGTCCCATGGCTCTGAAAATACCGTCCCATCGTCCGACTGAGCCGAGTCCATGCCATTGAAGTATGAAAAAGCAAAGTTCTTCTCGACATTGTCATATGACGAAAGTCGGAAGCCACCGTTCTGATTGTCAGACTTGTGCTCCTTTACGTAGTGCTGTTGTGGAGTGGAACACCGCACCAATTCGGGAAGATTCAAATCAGGAAGACGCTTTGCGATGATTTGATGAACTGTGATCGGTTTCTCCTTGTTCTCCTTGTTCTCACCATTTAACTGACTAGCATTCTTTTGCGCTGGTATACCACTCCATTGTTCCTCAGAGTCGTAATCGCCGTATTCACCATCACCATCATCGTTCTTACCCATAAACTCCCAGCTGCTGTCGATCTGCCAGTGATCGTTGCGTCCACGAGGTCGTTTCGACGGCTGGTGTTGCTTCTTCTTGAGTTCGTCCAAACTGCCGGCGATTTTTTCAATTTCTGATGGCACCAGCACTGGACAGACTGGAGTTCGAGCGATTCCCCCCTTTGGAGGCTCTGAGTGTCGATGATTCGCTGGCAAGAGTGTACCTCGTTGCGAACGGCGAAGGATGCTTGCAGTGAGTCCGGCAGCTCGCAAAGCGTCTGCCGGTTCTGCGTAGAATGGGCTACCTTGCTTGCTGCGAGAGCTGACTGGCGTCTGTGCTGTTGGTGTTGTGTCCGATTCGGATGCTTTTAAGGGGTCATCGCCGGATAGCGGTAGGGCTAGACCAGATCGACTTCGTGGCTGAGCCTCTGTCGGTAGCTGGATAAAGTTTTTATTAGCATCGAGCGGACTGAGCAAGTCAGTTATAGTTGTTGTTGGGCAAGCTGCGGGGGTTTGTATGGGTTCTGATGAGGGCGGGCTAGCTGACGAGCTGACTGAGTTCGCGGGGGAGAGTATATTGCAGTTGAGGGAGGTGATTGTAGCTGTAAGTTAAATAGGCATTAGTTGTGGTTATATATTATGGTTGATGTTACTTACGAGTTTCAGCTAACAAATCTGGTCGCTTGCCTTGCGTTCCGTCTGGCGGACGGAAGCTAGTTAGCAAACCTGCTCTATCACTCGGATCCTGCGACCATAGGTCTTCGTAATCACTGATTTTATCACCCAGCGCACTGCGGCAATAGATTTGTGGACTCTCTAAAATGTCGCACTCCTGGTAGTGCTTGGATTCCTTGCGCTGCTTTGACTTTCGTTGCTTGCCACTGCTGCTCGTCGTCGAACCTGGCGATAGGATCTTCTTTTGGCTCTGATTTGAGTCTTTACTGCTTTGAGAGTTCCAGCGGTTATTCGAAGAGCCCTGCGATGAGAGGGTGTCCTTGCACTCACCCTCGGGTGACAGGCGCTTGGAGAAGGTTTGGAACGTTGCGTTGTTGCTGCTGGGTGGGGATATCACCTCCACGAACTGCTGTTGATTTTTGATGTCCACACAGTATGTGGTTGTTGTTGTGACTGTGAAGTGGTCCGTTGGTGGAACCGGACTGTTTGGAGTTAGTGGCTTCGACCATCGCACTGGTGGTGCTGGCGGTTTCCGGAGCACCAAGTTGAGCGTGTTTGGTGGCGTTGGACGCTGTGGTCTGATGCCGTTGTCTATGTTTGTCAGCTTCTGTTGTGACGTTGATTTGAAGGTTGATAGCTTGTTATCACCACCAGCAACTCCACCAACTCCCAGTGCGCGATTGTGTCCAGCATCTACAGGTGACATTGTCAATATAACACTGTCGACAGATTCTGGACTCATCAGTTGGATATTTTGACCGCCACTTGTAGTGAAGCTGCTCATGCTCGATGCAGTATCAGATGGCGTTCCCAGGGGACTAAACAGACCACCCAGCTGATTGGTTGGACTGAACAGCTTTGCTGCGCTCAATTGCTGGTTTTGTGTGTTCGACGCGGAGCTGAAAACAGTCATTCCAATGCCGGACGTGTCTGTCATCGAATTCGGCGACTTCGCCTCATTCGGGTTCGAACTCGACATCGGGTACCTCCAGAATTCCTGTCCCAACAGCGCTAACGACGACAATTGCTGTCGATTGTTAGCCTCACGTAGAGCTCTTGGCAAGATTAGCTGCACTGGCAGCTCGTCGCAGCACTGCGCGTAGTGCTCAATCAACGACGGGATCGACTCAAACTTGAACCGAGAGCTCTCCAAACTGAGTACGCCGCCATTTGACTGGATCAGGTAGTGCTCAATATACGGCCCAGTGTCGGGTGGAAGCCGCACCGACACCGCCATTGTGCTCGGCTGGCTGGAGCTGCGAACAACAAAGTTCTGAAACGAGAGAGAAGAGTGAGTGATAAATTATAGGTCTTTAAGGACAGATGGCAATTTGTTGTGGGTAGGAGAAGACAAAGTTGAAAATCACAGTTAAATGGTGCGTTAAAAGTCTGCTGCCTTTTTATCGCATAATAATGATAAATGATTCCCAATACCAAGCGGGCAGAACCACCCCTTGACTCTTTTTTTCCGCAAGCCCAGACACAATAACACAAAACTTCCCAGACAGGACACAGCAGATAATCGACTTACTCGGAATAGGACACAGTCGATGGGGGGGAATGGATAAAACAATTTTTTTGTTGCTGATAACAATTGGCCAGAACATGAATGGGGAGGGGTGGGTGGCACAGAGCGCAGACTTTCACTTGTCGTCGTGTTCTTATGAATGCGTGAGGAATGATAATTTTTGCGTATTGTTCACCGGCTTTTAGATGGAACGTTGTCATTAGGGGATGCTGGTGTCTGTTCGCTGCGCAGTGTCTTCGGCGGAAAATAATTACGGAGAATCATTTTTAATTATGAATTCACGTTTTTTTTTGCGAAATTAAATGGAGCCTTGCAAGCTGGCAGTTGGGGCGTTCAAGTGGAAGGCGTCGCTACTTGAATGTGTAATGAAAGATGCGATAATGACAGGAAAATGGTGCTAACAGCTATACGCTGCGCTAGGTGCTACATAGGTGGTACAAGATGGTTTTGGTGGGTGGGTGTTTGTGCTTTGAGTGCGATCATTGAATCATTATAATCCTTGTGCAAGTAGCAATTTTCCAAATGGGAATCGTTTTGAGAAATGCTTTCATTGCAATGGAATGTGGCTTGGGATGTGATGGGTAAAAAGTCGGACAAGTGGTGCAGTTGAATGGGCGCATGTGGCAAAGAGGTCTTGTGAAGAGTCGCCTAACCATGACACACAATCAATGACGAGTGCTGGATGTGCATAATTGAAAGAATTTGCAAGTGTCCTTACGATGAACTGGAACGGACTCTTGTTTGGAATGGGTTTTGTGCTCGTAATTGAATTAGGGCGAAGTGGTTGCATCAGGTGAGGTAGATGCCAAATGGAAAAGTGTAGTTAAATGTGTGTTATGATTCAATTGGAGGTTCTGTCACGTAAAGGTCAGCCTAGTGAAAATTCCATTAGAAGGTAAAAATGGATTAAAAGTCGAAACGAGTTCTTCAGATATGAAATCGTTAAATAGTCAGAGGGCAACACCGCTTTGGGAAGCAAGTAGCGTGGTTCTTCTCACTTCGATCTGCCGGGTAAGGGCAACATAGTGAAAAATGCTTTAGAAGCTAAAAATGGATCAAAATCGAATTGAGTTGCTCAGATTTGAAATTGTTAAAAGTTAAGCGGAGTACACTATTTTGGGAAACCAGCAGCATGATGTTGCACATCTCGGTCAGCCGCACAAAGGTCAACATAGTGAAAACTACTTTGGAAACATAAAAAGGTTCAAAAGTCGAATCTAGTTTATAAGACCTAAAGTATAATGTCGAAGAAGCCATATGGCAGCGGCTCGTATTGACGAAATTCTCATTTTTCGGTGCTGAAGGTTTTGATGAGGCCTTGGCTTTGTTATTGAAACGGCTACAAAACTCGAGCTCAAACTGACGATTCACTGTGCAATACCAAAACTAAAAGTAGCTCGTCTGTAAAATTTCTGTCAAATGTCGCCTTCCAGTCCATTAATAGAGTACTGTATCTTTGAGGGCCAGTTTTTCAGTGCGAGACCTTATTAGTTTAAGGATTATTCTCGTGTCAACTCGAGAAACATGTTTGGTGTTTTTTTAGAGGCATAGAACTTTTTTTTTAAATAAAACAAAACAAATTTTATGGCATTTAATGTTTAAAAATAATTGCTGGCATATGGCCTCCGTGCCTTATGAACGCCATTCTGTCGGTCCGATTTTGCACCACTTTTTCGAGCATACCCGGTCTTATTTCGTCAATAGTGCGTTGAATGTTGGATTCTAAGTAATTGCTGATTTATCAGCATAGACCAGAGATTTGTCGTACCCCAACAAAAAGTAGCCCAAATGTGTCAAATCACACGAAAGAGGTGGCCAATTCACAGGTCCATTTCTTGAGATGATTCGGTCACCGAACATATGGCTCAACAAAGTCATGGTTGCACGCTCTGTATGGCATGTTGCGCCGTCATGTTGGAACCATTTCCCCTCCGAATGATTTCCAACGACATGAGGAATAAAAAAATCACGAACCATTTGCCTATAGCGTTCGCCATTCACGTAATGATGGCACCGATTTCGGATTTTAAGACAAATGGGCCGATGAAGCCTTCGGCATGCAAACCGCACCAAACAATGATTTTCTCGGGATGTAATGGAGTCTCAAGAGTCTGCTCTATAAGTTTGGCGTACAGAGCACTAATTTTGGAAATAAATTCTCACCGAAACAATTTTCAAACGTTGCAACAACGCGTTTTTCCGGTGTAAGTCTTTCCAGGGTGGTTTACCAAAGTTATTCCTATCGGAAGTTCTTTACCTCTAAAAGAATTTATTTTAGGACTGACCTAACTTAACTTTGCTGAGTTTATTCTCGCACTGAACAGCCCGGCCTTAGTTATTTCATGAGTTATTGATCCCCAGGATCTCTTCAATTTTAATGCTTGGGTAGGTGGATTTTTTCTAAAAACCACACTACAAGAAGACATAGTTCTTAAAGGCTTTTTGGTGTTCCACATATTGGGTCAGAAGGTAGGCTATGTTGAAGAGACTTACGCGTAGTAAAAGGCGAAGTTTAGAGGGTGTCTAATTGACATCACCATTCAAACGATGGATTCACCAAGCTAAATTTTACTGATGAGGTAATGTATGATAATAACCAAGTAATCAGCCACTGCTTTACAAAGCATGGCAGTAAGCCTGCCCATTCAACTAAATTGTGGTCATAATCCCAATTCTAAACTCTGCAGAAGTGTTTTTTTTTCCATTTTGTTAACAACAATTGTTCATTTCGACAATATTCTATTCCATTCTTTAATCGCTGACTTAATCCTACACCCTGAATCGGACCATTAAATGCCAGTGCCTCTATTTCTTTCCTGGTGTTCACTTCTGCATGAACATTTTAAAATCGCATTATACAGTGTAGCTTTGGTTTAATCCCACGTTTACCTAAATGAAGACTTTGGTCCTCACTGTTTACCTGTTTAACGAGTTTGAAGACGAAGAACACAATTGCTGGAAGCAAGAGTAAAGGAGGTTGACAGCTTGTCAGAAACACTATTCCTCACAGAAATCACTTATTCGCACCAGTTTTCATCCATTTTTAAATACAACTAAACCTGCGACTTTAAACCCATTCCAGTGCACTTCTACGAAGACCTTCTAATTAAAAAAAAATCCACCTTCCTCCGCCAATGAATTAATTGATTAAAATCCACCCGAACCGTTAGGGATAATAAATCTCAATGACTTATCAGTACTTATTGTATTTCCCAATTAATTTACTCTGCCGTATCCTTTATGCGATCAAGAACAAACCCAAAAGAAACACATTCCCTCCAACATACCTCCACAGGAGCACAGTACACACAAACAGAAAATCCTTCTCCTTATCGAATTCGCTTCTTTCGCAAATTGCATCCCAATTTCCTAACATCCAGTACAAGAAAAGGACTTCCGCTTTCATTTTTTATTTAATGTAAAATTCAATAAAGGAATTTTCAGATCCTTTGGAGCGGCTTCTTGATTTTTATTCGGGCAATTCTAACACTGATCTTGGTATGAACTAACCATGTCCAGCCAGACAAAACAGGATATCAGAACTTTCGCTCAAGGGCAGGCAGCCAGTCGACAGACACTGACTGGTGCACATGGAATAGTTATGCTTAAGGATACTTCAATATCTAACGAAATAATCGACTGCTGTTGCTCTTGGTCTGGCCGAAGTAAGATATCGAAATAAAATAATAAAGGACAAGGGGTTTATTGGCAAAACATAAATTCGCTACCACACTAGCTGTGTGCGCTGGTGTAAGAAAAATCCATAAAATAGAAAGTTGTCCTGTGCAAAGGAAGTTGGTTGGTTTTTTTTTTGTTTGTCTCTGTGTTGAACAACAATTTGATTTACAGCGTGTGCAAGGGTATTTGTGGTCTTTTGCCAAAAGTAGAAAAAGGAGTAAGACCGTGAGTCGAAAATAGGATGAACAGAAGATGAAAGAGAAATGGTGTCCATTTCTGCTTTAAGGATTAATTTTAACTGAGTTATCGAATAAGGAAGGGATGGAATCTTGTTTGTGTTTGCGTTTGATATGCCATCAGTTTGTGTCCTTTTTCTTTTTGGTTCAAAGACGATAAGTATATTCTTTTGAAATGCAGAAGATGTCTGCAGGAACTTTAATTTGATGTTTGGAAATTCGATTTTATGCCATTTTAAGCAATTCAAGGGGTGGCTTGAGAGGAGATTGAGTTGTCATATTTATTTTTGTTGGGAAGTAGAGATACTGCATAAGGAAATGGGTATTATTGGAATCCTTCAAGTGCATTCGGGGATGAAATATCGAACTGTGTATGTGATTTGTTTTCGAAAGAAATGCGGAGGAATATGCAAAATGAATGGAAGCTTCTGACATCTGCATGAGGGTAGTTCGTTTGAATATCGGGTATTCTAAGAGATGACAGGAGAATGATTTTGAAGATTTTTTTTTTTTAATTTGGTGTATTGCGACTTATATAGCTTTCGATCCCATCTTGTTAATAACTCACGAAAACATAATCGAAGAAGTTTAGTCACGGCTTAAGCAACATATTAATATGCAAGGCTAGAGTTGATAGGTGTGTCTATGCCCTAACATTCAGATTATCAAGGTGATACTACACCGGATTCAGCCTTTTTTTGTCGGAATTTTTGGTTATTTTGAGTGATGGACCATGCCCATTTTTGAAAATTGAGTCAAAAATCTTTATAAACAACTGAGAATATATGTGTTGAGTTTGTTATCGCTGTATTAGATTAGGATTTCAATATACCTACACCTTCGGGCAGAACTGCACTAATCAGAGCTTAGATTAGGCTACTCTGAGCAAACGTTGCAACATAAGGTTTTTAATTTAAATTTCGATCCGGAGCCGTAAGTTGGATCTTGAAGAAACTGGACTTTGGGAAATGCCATTGGACTGGATACCATCTTTTTGAGGAAATTTTGCTCTTTATCATATGACAAACAGATTTTTCCGCGAGTATGAGAATTAAGAACTACAAACCCGTTGCTTTTTATTCCCACTCTCGATGGTTGGACAAATTTCTTTAAAGCAACAAGTTAAACACTTCTGAGTCAATACATAAATCAAAAACAAAAATCATTTGGGCGTGACGAACACTGATACTTCTATATGAACAAGAAACGGGGGCTAACAGAAACTTTTCCTGAATCAATTGCCAGCATCAAAAAATATTTTCAAGCTGAGAAATCCGCAGAGAAGTGCTGCTGTAAAGAATGGCAAAGACAATCAACAGGCCTAATGGAGTTTGGAAGCACAAACTCTGAACATTTTAAGTGCAAAAGTGGAAATTGGGAAAGGATGGTGAAGTAAACTTTTAAGGTACACAGTTTGTGCACCTACACATAGGTTAGGTTAGAGTGGCGATACGCCAGCACACTTAGACCAGTTTTTGGTCCATTGTAATACCACGTGGATCTCGTGATTTCTCCTTGCTACCTGTAGGAGAAACAGAGGAGACTTCTCACTTCCATGTTTGACAAATCGTAGAGATGATGAAACAAGCAAGCTCCAAGATAAAGTTTTCTTTTGTTTGATAGGGCTTGACAGTTACAAAGAGGATGAAGTATTGTTTCTTCTTCCTCTTCGTCCATGCCGATCTTGCAGTAGTCATTTGAGTATAGTCCTAGCCTTTCTGCGTGCCTACTTATTAGCCTATGGTGGCGCTAAAATCTACCGAGGGAGATCCGTCCCTTGGAACTTGTAATAGGAATTTATTTTCATTATAACACTATAACATCAGACATATAGAAGAGCTAAGTGTAGTCATCTGTTGACGTGCGAAGTTTAAAGAAACAAAGCAACAGTTCAACCAACAATAACACGAACAACGCAATAACAGAAACTCCTTTAGTGGTAGAATAAGGAAACAACGAAATCAACTACAAAGGAAGATATTTGCACCAATATAAAATATTCTCCAAGTCAAGAACAGAGTTAACAAACACAATTTGGTGGTCACGCGTGGCAAGATTAAATCCTATGTTCTCATCTTTATAAAGAAGTCGATTAAAAATTTGAAAAAAAGTATTTTTTGGTAGAAGACTATAGACCAGTAGCTCATAGCTAAGCTTTTCGTAATACTTTCAGGAAATTTTAAAAATCAAGAAATTAATAGATTTTAAAATAACCTAGATAGCAGAGCCCCAAAAAATTGTCTGTTTGTATTTACTTGTCCTACCTTATACCGTTTGCACACCGAACCGAAAATAGCTGAAACCTTATTCGAAAACGGACGTTTTCTTATACAATTTCAGCTTTCAAAAATATTATGTTACGACGTTACTACCTTAAAACCGCTTAGCAGACCTTAATTTGTTGAAAGGAACACCACTTTTGATACATTCCACACGTCCCACAGATTAGCTGCCATACTAGCTATCATGGGAATTTTGTTGTTTAAAAAAGCGGTGGCAGTTTTAGAAAATATTGCTTTTTGTATTAATATGAAATAAATGTTTTCAAATGTTTAACGCTGCAAAACAGTTTGGACAAGGAGACTTCTTCAATCTCGTACTGGAGCAGATAGTGCGCAGGACAGATGACAACACGGAAGGCACTATATTCAACAGGTCCGTCGAGCTGCTGGGCTATAAGGACGACATTGACATCATCGGTCGATCCCAGCGTGCCGTGATAAAAGAGTTCACGGCGATTAAAGAACTGGCGAAATCCGTTGGCCTTGAAATAAATGAGGACAAGCTATCAAAAAGCAAACAAGCATCTGTCCACCGCCTAGGACAAAACATCACTTTTGATAGCAGCAATTTCAAGGTAGTTAAGGAGTTCACCTTAGTCTAGATCCGGCGAAGAATTACCCTAGGAAACCGTTGCTACATAGGTTTGACAAAACAACTGGGTTCAAAACTCCTAACTTGAAGGACGAAATGTGTGCTCTACAAAACCTTTATTCTGCAAGTTCTTCTTTATGGCGCCGAGTGTTGGACGATGATAAGCAAGAAGGGAGAGCTGATACTGGGCTACTTCGAAAGAAAATACTTCGGCTGATTTTTGGTCATGTGGGCGAGGAGGGCGAATGGAAGAGAAGATACAACCGCGATCTCTATGAGCTGTACCAAGATGTTGCCCAAAAAGCCGAAACACGCCGACTACATTGGCTCGGTCAGATCGAGCGAATGGACAATAATGCCAGAGCTAAGAGGAATGTCGAATCAAAGCCCCCCCCCGGTTCGAGAAGGCAAGGAAACCGAAACACCGTTTCAAAGACCAATCCATTGCGGATGCCAAAGCGCTTGGTCTGGACAACTGGAAGCAGCGTGCCCGGGATCGTAGAGGATTGAAGGCTGCAGTGTCTCAGACAGAGAGTCTTCACGGGTCGGGAGCCCGATAACTAAGTAAAAGTAAATGTTTTCAACAGATAATTTGGGATTGTGCCGTTTGGTGATACTCTCCCTAAACTTAAGTTCAACTTAAACCGCTAAGTGACATATTTTTGGTTCAATAAGTATCACTTAAGGGATTGAGTTCAACTTAAGCGTTTTGGGAAAGTATCAGCAAACGCGCATAAACCTGATGTAAAAATGAAGTAGGTGCATACCACTTTATGAACAAATATTTTTTTAAACGTCAACGAAAAAGTAGTTTTGATTCGTTTTGAGAGCTGGGGTCGAATTACCACATCAGTTATCGACTCATACCTGACTGAATATTGTTGATTTGGTATGATCGCATACGAGATTTGAGTATCGAATTTTGGAATTCTGTCATCAGTGATCGAGTATATTTTCATATAGTCGTATGTGATCATCCCAATGAAGTTATTCGATCATTCGATAACGTGTGCATTTCACTTACTCGATAACTGATGTGGTAATTCCACCCCTGATCTAGAAGAATATACTAATTGATAATAGACTTACTTCCTCTGTAAGTAGGTATCTAATGCCTTTCATTTTATTTTTTTAAATCAATGAATTTCATTCTGTTCCAGATAACATTCGAGAACGACATAAAATTAATGGTAGGTTGGTACATGCGCGTATCACTTGAGAATGATTTGCAACGGACGGGTTGGTGGGATGTACAACTGATGGAGTCTTCAAATCAATCCAGGAACATAACTTTTTTCATTGCACTACCCCTTGTAAAAGTCTGACAAAGCAGTAGGATAAAACTGTCATAAGAAGCACCTCAAAAATGCCGTGCAGAATCGGCGTTTAATTGCATGTCGGAAGTACAAAAAAAAATTACTTTGAGTACACAAATGCTTCGAGAAACTAAATGTAGACACTATACACTGTACGCCTAATAGATATTCTCTTGGGAGTAGTTTTGTTTCGTTGATCTAGGTTCACAGCTATCGCGGGATCGCACTCCGCCTGTTAGATTTTCCTAATCTACACAAAATGACTGTGAAGCAAAAGATTTATCCAAACTAGAATTTAAATCCAATCCAATCATATTAAAATCGCTCAGCTAACCACATACCGATAAAACATAGCACACGGCTAGATTAACCTCAGTAAATGTCCATCAAAAACCACTCGAATTATTTCTACATGTCATCCGAGCCATCGTTTACCATTGGCGGGGTTTCTTTTTAATGATATGACCCACTCCTGCATCCAATTGGAAAATCCCTTCAAAATCTATCTCATTAAAAACGAAATGACATTCTGTACGATTCGCCGGCGACTATCTGCTGCCTCGCGGCAATTTAATTTCCACTCTAATCTCCAATCCGCAAGTGAAAGGATATGGAACTACTATTTGACTTTTATGATCCCCGTTTGACTGTCTGTCGCCATAGCAAACATCCTTTTCCTTTAGACATTTAAATAAACTCAAGGATTTCCGCTTTACACCATAGTGTAAGGAACTATCAAGATTCTGCTTATGTATGCATTACATCAACCCAATACCCACGACCATTACAAACTTAAAGGCATTTTGATTTGCCTCATATCTGGAATTCAAATCCCCGTCTTCGCCTTTGACACAATCCTCCATCGAACCCATGACGAGATAGGTACAAGTTGAACATAAACTGAATACAACATCCACGAATGGGAAACAGTTGTGCGATGATTTGATGGAGTGGCAGTGAATGCCAAATGTGGTCCCTTACTCCCTGATTGACATACATGCAGAGAAAATGAAGAAAATGCCCCAAGGGCGACCGGGCGTCTAGGGGATGAATTCCGAGAGTGAATTTTGTTGCCTAGCCACGCAGGGAGATACTTGTACAGAGCAATACCAAGAGCCAAATGCAATTTTGTGGTTTTGCAATGAATTTCCGATTGATTGAGCTGAAAACTAAATTTGTGTGATTCCGGTCCAGTGGTTACGGAATTCTGGAAGGAGGAGTACTCCATTTGCATATGTGCAAATGTGAGTGCAGAAGATCAATCAAATTTTAATGGCGGCGCTCAATTAGTGCACATGCACAGACGGAATTAACTGAAAGTTCGTAAAGTACATCTGTAAGGATGGGTGGCACATCATTTGGAATACAAAAAAAAAAAGTTTCTCCAGCTTATCGCTGAAACCATTTGGGCAGGAGCCAAATTGCCAAACTCTGACACTTTATCTTAGCACATACAAAATGGACTACGACATAATTACGACTCTGGTAACAGTTGCAAAAATGATTGTTTCGCAATGCCTCCTCAAGGATTATTAAATTCCATCAATTCGTGCGAGTCCTTTCGTGCGTTCGCATGAATGCCAATTTCATCCGAACTGATATGCATACAGATATTTGGCCCATCAATTTTATAGACATCCACAAGCTAACACGTCCCGGGTCCATTATCTCTTTTAGTCACTCCGGTCCAAAGTCACATACGGCCGGAGCTGTATATACGAACGTGGGTGGACACATCCTCTACGGATGTGACTTGCTAAATTATGATTATGTTAATTATTGTTATTTGCTTTGTATTGTTGTGTGTGCGGTGCTTTGCGGACGCACACATTACGACACTCGCTTCTGGATACTGGACAATTGAATAATTCAAAGTGTAATCTTGTTTGAGGATCTCTCCGCATGCCGCATGCTTCACATATTTCTTCCGAAACAATGAACAAATGATGCCAGACAAGTGTTGTGATATACATTGGCAGTTTAATCGGTCCGAAGTTGGAAGCAAATCGTTGCTGTTGTCCAGCCAACGAGCTATACGTTGCAATGAATAACAATTTAATGTGATGGAAATTTTAATTGGATTTTTATAGCTATGGAACAATTCATTGATGGTGCATGATTGAACCGGAGACTAATTAGGAAGACAGGTGGTTGCAATTTATTGTGATATTTTCGACATTTATTGAAATTGAAAAATATGATCAAGTGTTTGGAGTTTCAATGTGGGATGTGTATACAGCGCCATCTGTTGGCTGACGAAAAATTAATGATCATGGTGTGGTTTGAATGTGTTAGGCCGTTGATTAGGAGGTTTAACGTTAAATCACGAATCCTGAAGCACCAAGAACATTGAATTTTCGAAAAAGTTTCTGCGAATGATAAACAAACTCAAACCGAGGCAGAATAATATTATTTTCGCCTAGAGCTTGGACACCAACCATAAAGTATGTCATCACTATACATCTACACCCTTATTCATAAACTCATTAATGTGCATCTTAATGAAAACCCCTTTTTTTATAAAACGTCTTATTTGAGTAGAGGCTGCATAAGCTAAACGCGTCTGATGGTTGAATAGCAGCTGATTAAGGTTGTTTTACGTATTCTAGATATATTTGACAAACGGCGGAGTCTCAGGATTACCAATGACATATTTTAAAAGCCAAACAAAGTTGTCCAGAGGTAAAAAAAAAGGTTTTTTTTGTTTTTTCTCTTGGGTTTCACTGTTTAATTAGAGAAATTGGAATTCTTCATTATCTACAGAACCAACAGTGTAAAGGATGTTATGTATAGTGAACATAAAACAAATTCTGCAGAGTTGTGGAACAGCTAATTGTAATAGATTTTCCTCTTTCCTGTTCTTTATTCGACACAAACCCTATACAACTAATATGGCCGGGGAAGTGTTTTACGAATAAGACATTGTGCGACCCTAAATAAAGGCTGCATACATAATTATGCACTGAATAACTATACAACCGTTTAGAGGTATGTTATCAAATTCGAATTAATAAGGCGTCTAACATCTGTATAACTATTTCTTACACTTTTCATCACACACCGGCGATGTTCAAAAGCACTATAAGGGTATTGGTTATCTCACGGGGAAGCTCTTTTTTTAAATTAACATATCTGACATCCTGATGACTTTCGTAAGCATATTAATTTTAAAGCATACAAAATTTAACATTCGAATAAATTAAAGCCAACCGATCTTCTGAACTCTTCGAGCTCTTGAAAAGCTTGAAAAAGATCGCTGTTTTCGACTATTGTTCAGCGAAAGGGCCCATTCCTCCAATAAGAAAAATTGCTGTATTTGAGAAATCCTAATTCCCGGTTTTTCAGTTCGAAATCATCATAGTTTCGGGATTAAACTGGAGTTAACTCGAGAAAGTAGTTTTCCAGTCAATTAAAATCCAGAGTTAACTTCGAGTAAACCCAGCAAGTTTGGTGAGTTAACCCTGGTAATAAATGATCCGATGTTTTTGACAGGTGATAAAATAGCAGGCGAACAATTATTTTCAATTCCATTTGGAATTGTACGTGTACGATATATTCAGATTCAGCGACTCGAAATTGTTTTAAATATTGAGGTAAGCTGTTTTAAGAAGAAAAAGACTTAAAATAGCGACAAAAGCATTTTCATTTGTTTAAGAAAAAGAAAACGAAACAGCTGATAACTGAACTGTTGCAGTTTCCATACATTTTGATAACTTTTGGCAACAAAATCGATAAATCATGAGTTAGCACAAATGAAATCGCCACCCACGGAGTAAAATTTAATGCTGCACTGAAAAACTGCTTCATGATTTAACCCTAGTTATCTATGGTTAAGTTTCTAGGTTTCTCGCGGCCAACAGCAAGAAACCCCTGGTTAGATGAGGAATGCCGACAGATGCTCGCAGCCAAGAACGAGGCCTACAAGGCGGATATAGAGAGGTGCCACTCCAGGAACGATGTCCGCAAGTTTAACCAAAGTGGAAAATGTCAAAGCCAAGGATACAAGGCTCGAACTGAATCCTGTCGAGATGAACAAGGAAATATCGTAGTTGAGACACAGTCGATGCTGAGGATATGGAAGAACCACTTCTGCAGACTGTTAAACGGCGATGACGAACAACATTCCGCTGCCAGGCAGAACGAACCATTTAATATTGGCAACGGCAGCGAAAACTGCCAACCACCCGACCTAAGTGAAGTGAGGATAGCTATATATAAACTCAAGCTAAATAAGGCCGCCGGAAATGACGGCCTTCCCGATGAGCTTTATAAAGCTGGCGGAGATGACTTGGTAAGTAACATCCACCAACTCATAAGCCAAATCTGGTCGTCTAAAAGCATACCTGAAAAATGGAACCTCAGCATCGTTTGTCCGATTCACATAAAAGGAGACCCTCTGAACTGCGCCAACTACAGAGGCATAAGTCTCCTCAACATCGCCTACAAGATCCTATCAGCCGTAATATGTGAACCCCTGAAACCGTTTACCTACATCCTGATCGGCCATTATCAGTGTGGTTTTAGGCCAGGAAAGTCCACAACCGATGAAATTTTCACACATCGGCAGATCCTGGAAAAAACCCAAGAAGTACAAATCGATACCCACCACCAATTTATCGATTTCAAAGGCGCATACGACAGCATTTATAGAGACGAACTATTCAGACCCATGTCTAGTTTTGGTATACCGCCCAAACTCGTCCGTTTGTGTAGAATGACCATGGAGAATTCTCGCTGCTCCATCAGGGTCGGAAATGACCTCACCGACTTTTTCATTTTGATTCTTGAGAGGATTGTGAAAAACTCCCGAGCCAACACCAGAGGCACAATTTTCGAAAAATCGGTGCAACTACTAGTATACGCCGACGATATTGACATCATTGGTAGGACTCAACGTGATGTCATAGCCAATTTTGCTAGTATAGAGAAGGAAGCGGCAAAAATGGCTTTAGCAGTAAATGAGGGTAAGCCTAAGAATATGCTGTCAACACGAAGAGACACACAAATTCGACGAATTGGACAGAACGTCACCATTGACAGATATAACTTTGAGGTAGTATGGGACTTTGTCTACCTCGGCTACGCTATCAACTCTGACAACAACATCTCGTCAGAAATCAAACGAAGAATTAATCTTGCCAACCGCTGTTATCGGGCTAAGAAGGCAATTGAGTAGTAAAGCCCTCACTCGAACTACTAAGGAGATCCTATATAAGACCCTGAGCATCCCAGTACTGCTCTACGGCGCTGAAGCATGGACCGTATCATAGCAGATGAAGAAATCCTTGGTCGATTCGAGAGAAAAATTCTTCGAAAAATCTTCGGTCCCGTTTCCGTTGACGGGCTATGGAGATGAAGATTCATCCAAGAACTATACGAGCTGTACAGCGACATGCCCCTGGTCAAAAAACTCCGCATTGGACGTTTAAGATGGCTATAGGACATGTAAAACGAATGGAAACCAATACTCCGGCTCGCAGAGTCTTCGATGTCCAGCCAGACGTCGGACGCAGTAGAGGAAGACGTCGCCTTAAGTGGCGCGCACAAGTAAGTAGAAACCGACCTCAACCAACTTGGAGTGCGTAACTGGAGGCAGTTAGCTAAGGACCGGGCTAATTGGAGAGGCATGTTGGTTGAGGCCCAGGTTCATCCCGGACATCATCTGGTAAGTATCTCAGAGCAAAGATTATGAATTCGATACAGATGACGCACTCCATATAAGAAAAATCTATGGGATCTACGACGCCAAAATCCAGACCTAAGATGCAGTCAAAGATATCGAGCTGGAAGAAAAACGACGAAGCTGTAGAGTATTGGAGGAGAGATGGAACCAGTCTTCAAAGGGAAGATGGACTAATGACTTAGACCGGATATTGAAATGAATGGACCGAAAACACGGTCCTTTCGGCTGCTTTCGAGGATATTAACACAGATATGGTCTTTAGGTATGCCCTGACTGTTCAAGCTGCGAAGAGGTCAGATAGGATATACAACACGTAATTTTTTGGTGCCGTCGTGTCATATGGAGCTGAAATATTTTTAAATATTTTTTTGTGCGCATTCAAGGGGTTGTGAATATCCTTTAAATATTTTACTACAGTACTAGCGTTAGAGAAAGGGAACAAAGAGAAAGAGAGGAAAGATTTTGGATGCAGTGGAGACTTACTCACATGGGTGGTGTCCGAACTAACTTCGGGCAATAACGCTGAACTTCCAAGAAGGTGTATACCTTTAGGAGTAACTATCGACCTTTTATATTTCTTTGAATACAAATTTCATGGATTTTGGCTGGGATTGAACGCGCGACCTTCCACTCAACAGGCGAACACATTACCACCACATCGTGGCCACTTACTGACTCAAATAGTTTCTCTGTCAGTCACTCAAAAAGTGAATGAGATGTTTCGAGTTCAAAGTTGGTTTTGATGTTATCATACCCTTGGCATATACCATAACGTTGACTTAGCTCAATGAAGATTATCTAAAGCCGTCGAAACACTAGATGTTTTCTCAAAAAAATGCATGTGTGCGTATATACTTCTTGCACAATGACAGTACCTACATTTTTGCACCGAATCCGAACGAAGTTGAGAAAAGCTTTACATGACAATTGATTGTAAGATAATGGCGAGAGCTGGGCCAATGAAAAATATGTTGGTGTTCCTAAAACTAGGACTAGAATCCAGACCTTCTTTGTGGCAGTTCTTTGCACTTATCACGGCGCCACTGATCCGCACACAAAAAAAGTGACGAACAAAGTGGTCCACTTTCTGAGGCAACTCGAACCAAGTTTCAACATCAGAACTCGATAAAGGTCATTCATTTCAAATTAATCCCAAAATAGTAAATCAAAGTGTTTAGGTAGTGAGAACGATCGTTACAGAATTAATAAAGGCCAATAACCCACCCAAAATATAGCTAGGACTAAGCAATCAATTAGCATTGCTCCAGATTGCTGACTTCCTAAATCCCAAAGACTTGGAAAAAAATTGTTTTCGTGCATGATTAGGGGCTAATCAGTCGAGTAACGTCACTGCAAAAGGCTGTCTTTTCCTAGAATTCGAATCGAACTGGAAGGAATTTTTGGTCTTTACTATAGGTGAGCTCGTGTATTGGTAATCTTGGCACTCCTGGTGTTGAATTTTGATTGTCTTCGACAAGAGGAGGTTTAAGATCAAAAATCGTGTAATAGGCTTCAACGTAAACATTGAATCGGAAAATGTTTGTTTTCGACATATGATGAGGCATATATTTAAATTCGAATGAATGCTGCAAAACGTCTTTAGAAACGGCATCTTTCCAAGTTGGATCAGTTAAGGTCAATTCTAAGAGGAGGCTATTGCCAATTCAATTCAACATCGGCTTAAATTAGTAACAGAAAAAAGAACAAAATCAAGCCGTTGCCTTGAGCCAAAAAACAAATTTTGTTGGGTTTTATTAAGAGCCTTAGCTTGCCTTTAAAGTGAAAAACTTTTCGCATGATTGGTCCTCCTTGACTGCTAAAAAAGCCCCCCCTCAGAGGCTTTCATAAAGTCACAATGAACGGCAAAACCACTTAAACTTGGCGCACTATTATATGCAACCATGAGCAGGCATATAGATTGCTCCTCTACACGAATTGATGAATATTTAAAAGTTCCTCTGCGCACTATTCACAGAGCACTTCCCTTTCGATAGCTACAGGCCTATTCATTGACTCGACGACCTAAATTGCAATTCTTTTCTTGGCCACTTTTGTGTGCGGCCATGTCAATGCCTGATAGAGTATGGAGCTTGATATAGCATGAGCGAAAATCTCCTCCACATCATTTAAAGAGTAGGCGTACGATATGTTTCTAATTAAATTAATGCAACAGCAGCGGAAGTTTATAATTTGCACACACACACACAACTCCGCAATGGAGATGTATATTCTCTGTGATTTTTTCCACTTCTCTAATTCCCTTTAATTACCGTTGCGTTGCACTGCCGAAGATGAGAATGAGTGATGTGGTAAAAAATATTAAAAACCATAGCGAGTAGGTAATCCGAATAAAGCCGATTTTCCATCGTAATGAACAGCAGCCTTCTAGTAATAGAGATCTAAGTCCGCCCAACAACATCGAACAAAAAGAGGAGTAATTTTTTGATTAAAAGTCCAAACAAAGGATATAAGCTGTACTACGCAGAAAAATACGGCATCCTGCGGATGTTGGTTTGGAGGTAAATAAAAATCAAAAAGTCAAAACGCATTCATATTGTTCCGGATGAATGATGCGAACCGAGCCGAAGCTAACTATACAACGACGACAGGTCTTACTGTAATAGGCTTATCACCTGCACAACACTCAGGACAGCAGAGAGTATTTTTTTTCTTTTCGTTGTCGTCCTTTATGGTTGTCTTTCATTATCGGACCATTTGCAGAAGCAATCATCTTGTTGTATAAAAAAAAATTATACAAAAATCATGAGGGATGGCCAGAGAAGTCTGGATGTCGCCCTTCTGTAGCAGAAGCAACGGAAAAATCAATAAACCTCATCAATGTATTCAATACGAAAGTCATATTGTTGGTGTCCTTTGCATGCGCAAATTTGGCCAAACAGGGGTGGATTTCAACGAAGTCGTTGGGGCGTTCGTTAATTTGGGATGAATTTTCATTGATCTTGTGAGCTCATGCTGAAAAAGTGATGAATTATATTCAAAAATTAAAAAAATGTAGAAAATAAAAACGATAGCGGGGACACAAACCCAAACTAGATCGTTGGTTTGTGTTTTGTATATTCCATCAAGGGCATAGCAGGATGGTGGTGTATAAATACTGTCTGTTATTAAATTTAGTTAACTATTAATTATACGAACAAAAATATTGGTGTAGCAATACAATACGATTAACAGCGCCTTCTTTTGAATAGTTTACAAGCACTTGAATATATTTTACACAAGACTACCATTAAATTACCAATAAATGTCGGTAAGACCTGTAACGAGTTGGAGACCAGTGGCTATTAGTGTGTACCTCAATATTATAAAATAGAGGTTTGTGATTAACGATATGGATGCACTCACCTAGTTTAAGCTCCGAAATAGTATTTAAAATCGCAGTGACATTCGAATACATTTTTCGTTTGTTTAATGAGCTTCATGGTTTCCGTTCAGTAACTAAGCCGCTGAGACATATTTCCAACGCCCAGAGACTGTTTGGATCATTTTTTGTGACAACGCAGCCACTAAACTTTAATAAGTCGGTTTTTTAGAAAGCTGTTTGTAGCTTCAGGTTATCCCGTTCTATTTTTTGCTTAAAAATAATAATCTAGAGTGGTTTGGTAGCCATAATTAAATATTGAGTTTCAATGCATTACCAACAAACTAAAGTCGAAACATAGGCCAATGATACGTCCAGCAGAAAGCCAGGACGAATTGTGTAATGACATTGATTAAGGTTGCTGACTTGACCAAATGGCACAATATTGCTTCCTGAATCGCGAAGACATGAATAATCGTTTTCATATAGGACGTAATCATTGAATCACAGAAATAACGTTACTTTAGAAGACCTTCCAAAGCATCAGTTCTTGGATCATTCCGATCTTGTGTGCTTGAGACCCAAGTTTTTGTCAAAAATTCGGAACTGGGGAACAAACATACAACTCGTGGCTGCAGACCTAATATTCCGGGCGCTGCTTGTATTTCATTTTAATGAATTTAGCCTTCAAAAAGAGGAGTTAATTGATCGTCATGATTACCGATCAGGGACCAAAGTTGCGTACAGCTATTGTTTCGACGCCCATCCTTGCTTTATAAGACACCCTTCTTCCTGGGTTTTTGCTGAAGACTTGCTGGTGCTCCCTTAAGATCGGACAAAGTTAAAGCTATTGGGAGAGTTTCACGTCAACCGAATTGTCTAGATCACCTGTTGGTTCCTACTTCGAGTTGATTTCATCAACTACTTCGCAACAGTTTCAATCATTCTTAAGAAACTACACTTAGAGATGAAAAAATACATTCACTCGTACCTTTTGTGATGAAAAATGAAGAAGGGCTTGTTAGCGATGGAATGATGGCTCAGTCCTGCAGTAGTTCGAGGCGCAATAGGTATGATTCACAATGATTTAACAAATCATTTGAGAAGCATTAATAGTCATAAAACTGTGAATACCCGAGCTTGGCACATGGACGCACTTGGACGTCAAAAAACCTACCTTTACTCACCACAGCGCCTAATTTCATTTGTCAATACCACCCCTGGATGAAAGTCACAATCTCTCAAAAAGACAATAGTTCTTGGTCTAGACCAAACAACACAGGATGTACCGGATGGATACATTCAACAGCAACTGCGGACGAGTTCCAGAGATTTATGTGACAGAGGTTATTGAAATTTTTCCTAACGATTGGATATCATCATTAAGGGGACCAGAGCGAGAGTCCTTTTTTTTGTGTGTATGTTCATTTCCTCTCGTCTGCACTTCACACCACATATGCATATCAATCCTGAATGAAGGGATTACCACAACAACGACAAACATTGATTCAGTCACAACGACAACCCACATGCATCCCTTCTCCGCAGCCACCCGGCGCACATCCTTTTTTTATGTCATGTTTCGCTAATGAAATATTAACACAAAAATAATTGAAAGCTTTCAATCTTAACGGCACAAAAGGGGACTGTTGATGGCTATATGCGAGTTTTTATTAGAAGCCATTCGTGCTTCTCGCATAAACGGGGTAATAAAATGAAGAAAGGACATACTCGCGATAGCCCTTAGCAACCCTCTGCGTGTACTTGCACCTGTTAAGTCGCAATGATGCGGCTATTATGTGCGAAAATTGGCCTCAGCTTGTCGACCGGGAGAGGGTTAATTACATATATACGATGCATAGAAATGCCCCCAAAAGCGTCTTTAGAATTTATGAATGAAAAAGCATGCATATCTTGAACGGTTGGGTCTGGCGATAGTAAAAACAAACGAGTATCTTGAAACCAATCAAGGCAGCTTTCCGTTGAGTCCTTGGGGAGACATCATCGCGAGGTTTTATTTTTGTGAATCTGAGACGACAATATGGGGTGGCAATTGGATAGCCGGGGTAGCATAAATCACGCGTGGCGGGGTTAAATTGATGGATTTATAGCCCGATTCTCCCCATCATCACTGACACCTCACAAGTGACAAGAAGAGGTGAAATTGATTTTGTGACTTTTTCGTATTCTCCCCCACAGACACAACTTGTGAGAGTCACAAAAACAATCGAAATTGTGATCACCTTCAGAGCAGGTCACAACTAGCAAATTATTTGAGATTTGATATTTTGATTGTTGAGTAGTGTTAAAAATGGAAGTTGAAATGAATATGGCGCATGTTATTGACGAAGAACAGCACGTTTGTAAGGTTTTTTTTTCGATTTCCAAAATCATTATGCTGGGATCTCATGTAGAGCTTGAAGCCTTGCCTTTTGTACTTCGAGTATGTATTACATTTTGTTCTTCTCAAGTT
Organism: Rhingia campestris; assembly: GCA_932526625.1. Classification (NCBI taxonomy): domain Eukaryota; kingdom Metazoa; phylum Arthropoda; class Insecta; order Diptera; family Syrphidae; genus Rhingia; species Rhingia campestris. The sequence goes on along the minus strand of OW052182.1, from coordinate 94,813,940 downwards.
CTCATTGCAGTTTTATTCAATTTGTTTTGAATATAGTTTCATTCAGAGCTATATTTCCTTGCACATGGCTGTTATAAGAATGTATATATAATGTGTATACGAAATAACTATACAATACCAAGCCACAATTTGCACAAACGTTGCTTATATATATTCACCTTTGCTGTGGTGAGTTTCGTTGTGACTTTTCTTGTGAGGATTATCGGAGAACCGACAAATGTTATCGAGTCACAATAATCCTCACAAAGAATAGTCACAAGAGCTTGTGACTTTTGATTCCTCACAAGGGGGAGAATCGGGCTGTTAGAGTCCCTTTGTGATTTTAATGGGATTTTGGTTAAGGCAGAGCTAGACATGTTCAAAGGCCAAGATAGAATTGTCAAGGAAATTTGTTTAACTCTGATTGTCTGACCTGAGTTGGGAAGGGAATATGTGTAAGAAATACATTGCCGGTTGAGTAGAAGTTTCTATTTTGACGTGCACTAAAGTTGTGTCGACAGTTCCTACGTTCATTACAATATTGTTCTCATATTATTGAAATGGTTGGGCTAATACTCTATACACCGATCAGACTCACTCTACGGATTTTTTTTACGACTATATGATTCTCAACCCCGCAATACGATAGTGTTGCTTCTTTATATAACCTCACTCCGGCTCATATAGTTAAAATATGACCTTTAGCAAACGACACCGAAAATGACAAACCGAACAGCGTTAAGTTGGACCTGATATGTAATATAAGATCTTTATGAATCTAGTTATGATTTTAAAGGTTTTGGTGTGAAATGCTATTTGATTGGTTGGTGTCTCAAACGTATAAAAATAAAAAGTATTTTAACCTTTAAGCTTTATGTGCATCTTTCAGTCTTAGCATCATAATCTATAAAAATTGTCCATCGGTGGATTGAGAATACTACAATATTCAACAGTCATAGTGTCATCTTGAGAAATTTAGTCCAAGCCTTACACAAAACACAGCATAAAGATTTTGTGTTGAAATATTTGTGTACGGAGAAGAGTCGGTGATGGACATCGCGTAAAGCAGAACTTTGCAGGAATATATATGTAAGTAGATTCGAAAGGAAAGTGGGGAACATTTTGCTGTCCAGGAGGCCGGTCGAATGGGTAGAAAAGTGATTGTTTAAGGATTAGTACTGAATAAATGTCGGTTGGTTACGATAGCTTTTGAAAGGTCATTCTAAAGAGTTTTTCAACAAGGACGTTACAAAAGTAGAGCGACAGGGACAGCAAACGACGCCATATTTCTTGCCGCTCTTTTGACATTTCTCTTCAGTAAGGTTTGCCATTTCATGATGGAAAGATATACGAGCCAACAACGAGTCGAAATTATTAAAATTTACTACCGAAATTCGGAGTCAGTGGCCTCAACGTCGTCATATGGTCCTAGCAGATCAACAATTGAGCGTCTAGTGGAAACATTTGAATCCACAGGCACAGTACAAAATGTTCCCGTGCCAGTGAGACAAAGAAGTGCCCGTAGTGTCGAGAATATTGCTGCCGCTGATGCTTCAGTTGAAGAAAGTCCAAATGTGTTTCTCACACGTCGTTCTCAAGCGTTGGGCATCTCTGTGACGTCGTTGTGGCGAATTTTGCGAAAAGATCTTGGCCTACATCCTTATAAGATTAAATTGACGCAAGAATTGAAGCCGCTTGACCACCAGAAGCGTCGCATGTTCGTGAATTTGGCTGAGCAACAACTTGAAAATGATTCGGATTTTCATCGAAAAATCATCTTCAGCGATGAGGCTCATTTCTGGCTGAATGGCTTCGTCAATAAACAAAATATGCAATATTGGTCAGGCAGCAATCCACACGTACTCCATGAGTCATCATTGCATCCCGAAAAAATACGGTTTGGTGTGGTTTATGGGCCCGCGGCGTCATTGGGCCGTACTTCTTCCGTGATGATCAAGACCAGCACGTTACTGTGAATGGGAATCGCTACCGTTCAATGATAACCGAATATTTTTGGCCATAATTGGATGATATGGACTTGGAGGACATGTGGTTCCAACAGGACGACGCCACAAGCCACACAGCGAATGTCACAATCAATTTATTGGAAACCAAGTTTGGAGAACGTGTTATCTCACAAAATGGTCCAGTCGCTTGGCCGCCTCGGTCGTGCGATTTGACGCCGTTATACTATTTCCTATGGGGCTACGTCAAGTCTATGGTCTATGCCAAAAAGCCAGCGACGATTGATGAACTTCGTACGAATATTGAACGTGAAATTGCAGCAGTATCGGCCGATTTATGCTTGAAAACCGTCGAAAATTGGGTTCAGTGTATGGACTTCTGCAAGCGTGCCCGTGGTGGCCATGCAAACTAAATCGAGTTCCATACATAATGATATCCAAAGCCGTTTTTGTTTTATTTAAAAAAAAACTTTTGTAGCGCTCTTATTGAAAAACCCGATATATTGAATAAAGGTCTGACGGGGATAACGATTGCGTTTGGATGAAAGTGGTCCAATTTGGCAGTATATTTTTATATTCCTATAGATAGCGGCTAAAAACGATTTGTCGAAATTCCCAAATTTAGCGTTAAAACTAGCAAAATCTACTTTTTAAGAAAATGGCCTCAAAAAATGTGCTGGGCTCGACAAAAACTGTACGTATGAAATTTGAATCAGGAAACTATCTAAATATGTCCTTTAGACATTTTTTTCAAATTTCCCCATTTCAGTTTGACCCATGGTAGGTATACCAAATTTCAATGTGTAGCTTTGGTGGTATTTGCTTTTTTTTTTTAATTTTTGAAGGATTCGCTAATATTGAGACAGTTTACAGTGAGACAGGAGGTCTGTTCCCGTACTTTTTCAGTAAAAATTAGTAAATTCTCAAATTTCTTGGAGTGATGGTAAATTATCTGAGAAAGAGACAAAATTACCAATAAGTACGGGAACGCGTTTAAGTAAAAAACAGTAAAATTTTAAATTTTGTATGCCTTTTAAAGAACAAAGGTCTGTTCCCGTACTTTTTCAGTAAAAATTAGTAAATTCTCAAATTTCTTGGAGTGGGGGTAAATTATCTCAGAAAGAGACAAAATTACCAAAAAGTACGGGAACGCGTTTAAGTAAAAAACTGTAAAATTATATATTTTGTATGCATTTTAAAGAACAAATGACATAAATCACCTGTCAAAACAAGCGAGTTGTCACTTTTAGATACCAACTGACAGTTTACTGATTTTTACCAACAGAAATTTCTGCAGTAATTTTTTTTACAGATTTTTATGGAGGGGTAGTTTTTTGCTCTCGTGAGCTGTCTCTTTTACATATTTTTGCGTACGGGAACGGCAATAAGTAAAAATCAGTAAGAATCAGTAAATATTATTTTGTACGGGAATAGACCTAGGGTTTCACTGTTTGACTGTTTTTTTTGTTATATGTGAGAAAAAAGTTAGCAACATACAACTTTACAGGATCATGAATACTTTTCCATACGGAACATTTACTGAGGATGCAATGAAGACCGCCTTTGACTTAGTAAATAATGGGATGAGTCTGCGAAAAGCCAGTGAGCAATGCCACATAGCACACCAACCTTTGGCATGTTATCTGAGGAAATTTAAAAATGATAGCTGCTCAAAAATGTCCGGAAATTACTCTGTAAACCAGCTGTCTCACTATATGTGCATGTGTCCCATCAGTGAGACAAAAGAGTCCTGCAGCCTTTTTGTATCACCAATCCTATTCCATTAACACAAAAACTAAATTTGTTTTGTTTTTTTGATGTGCAAAAATTAAGGTAAAACCCAATGCAAATGGATGCATATTAGAATTTCAAAATATTTTGAAAACTTTTTAAGATACTGTCATTTAAAAAAAAAGTGTCTCACTGTTGACGTGCCTCTTCTACATTTTGAATCTGAATCATCAGGCGCATTTATTTAAGCTTATCCATCCCCGAAGTTTATATGTACTATAGGGTGGGACTAGTTTGTGACACTAATAGCGACATAGATTTTACAAATGGCGTCGAATGTCAATTCCGTCACTTGTAATGCAAAAAGATTTATAATGGGTGTGAGTAAGAGTTGGGATGTTGATGTTTTTTTAGTCGCCCGGCTACATTTAGCGTTTCAATGGTGACTAAAGCTGCATGACTCTTTGAGACTGGAATATGAAGGTATATCGAGCAAAACCTGAGAACCTACATTTCTTTCGGTCGATTATTTCGGTTCTGTAGATGAAGACTACATCGATCAGATGTGGTGGTACGCAATTAGTCATTTTGCTGGAAGATGTTCACTTACAAAGTGCAGTCAGTCCACCGTAAATCGCGTATAACTTACGCTCATACTTTTCTAAATCTCCACAAGGAAGTTAATCGGGTCCAATTCCACCACTGTGTATTTCCTACAGAAACAAAATGTCAGGTTATGGGGCATACTGAAATGATCAAAATTCAATCTTTTTAAAGCCCCTACTTGATGTGAAGGAATCACTGGGCCATTTTTGGGGCCTGTGGCTGGTTAAATCTAGAGTACCTCATGAAATCGGAGTAGAGGTTCAATCAAGACGTTACCTAACAAATTTTTGGGGCAGTTGGCTTTTTAAGACCCATGACCTAGCTTTCTCTCAAAACCATTCATGTGTACATATGTGGATATCTCGCACGATGGCGGGTCCACCAATTGTATACCGAATTCGAACGACTGAGTTGAGGTTAGCTTTTTGTGGCAGTTGATACTACTCGGATGATTTGTCAGATCATCGCTAAAAAGAGCGCATATTGCACGATCCTCAGCCAACATTCTGAAGGTGTCGTTTTGCGATGGTCTGATATTACGTTTTGGCGCTTTGCACTGACATGCAAGACCATCCGATTTAACCGCTCTAGCTATTTTTTATGAGGTTATTTAAACTCGCGGGTTTATATGAACTAGCCACAAACTCTGGGATCAAATAATTTGAAAAATCTTAGTTGATGGGCTTTGGAGACGAAGATTCAACTAATCACTTTAAGAGGTGTACAGCGACATAGTTCTGGGAAACAAAAACTTCACATTGGACATTTAAGATTGCTACGATATGTAGTGCGGATCAAATTATTTGAAAAATCTTAGGGGCCGTTTGTGTTGATGGGCTTTGGAGACGAAGATTCAACTAAGAACTTTAAGAGGTGTACAGCGACATAGATCTGGGTAACAAAAACTTCACATTGGACATTTAATATTGCTACGATATGTAGTGCGAATGGATACCAATACTCCGCCTTGAAGAGTATTTGATTCCCAGCCAGATGTCGGACGCAGTAGAGGAAGGGCTTTCTTTAAGTGGCGCGCACAAGTAGAAACCAACCTCAACCTACTTGAACGGACCAACTGAAGGCAGTTAGGTAATGATTGGGCTGGTTTCAGAGGCATGTTGGTTAAGGCTCAGGTTCATTCCGGACTGTAGCGCTACTTAAAAAAAAATGGTAATCAACAATGATGGCTGCGACTTAACCGACATGGTTTCCAAAGCATAAATGAAAATAGGGTCACACATTATTGCAAACCTTGGACATGTACATTCGGCGAGTATGATAACCAATGTAGGGATGGTTTGAAATTTTTCCTCGCAATCTTCACAACAGCCAGACGAAAAGATTGCCATGATTTAAGTTTAGACCAAGAGTCAAGTCCCACACCCACCGACGAGCTAGCATGCCAGCAGTGACTGAAATGCACATAAGGTCTAGGCAACAATACGCCAAATTGCACATTTGACTTGTCATCTGCAGATTTCGGAATTTGCTTTGACAATTGATATCTCTATTGCAAGGGGAAATATCAATAACAATTTGACATTTTCACTGATGAGCTGTTCAATTGCATTTAATTAAGGCTTGTCAACTCTCTAACCGTTTATTAAATCTCATTTGCAACTACTTTTCCCACAAATGGGGTGGCCATTATCTCATTACGAAATGAACATTTTAATGGGAAATGGAAATGGATTTGGAAATGTAATACGATCAGGTTAACTTAAAACTCCGAGTTTGATTCGTTGAACTAAATTGATAGTAGCCCCATAGAAAAATCCTTTTTCGAGCCGGAGATTTGTTAACAGGTGTGACAAAGACCACCAGCCTTTACTGCAGCAGCTCTCCACTAACCATCAAAGCAAATCAAATTCCATATTCAAATGCCCTTAATGTCCTTTCATTTGCATGGGCTGCGGAAATCCCATTTAAAGTGGTCTACCACGCGACCATGGATTAATTTTCATATACCTCCATCCAAACCCAGATCGAAGTGAAATACCGCATTTGTCCAATTATTCGTCCGAAACGATGTGATTAAATTAAAAGTCGCCACACAAACACAGGTACGACTGCTGCCTACTGCATAATTTGTTTAAAGTGAAAATCCTTTCATAATTAACAGTAAAAACAAAAAAAGGGAAATAATTTGTAGCGGCTTAATTAAGGTGAATTTATTTTTGTTTAAATTTTTTTTTTATTCAAAGAGGGAGGGAGAATTTATTAAATTAAGGATAACATTTCATCTGCGCACTCATACCGATGTATAGATACAAACCCACCCGTGTATTTATACAAATTGCAATCAATTAACCAAACAAACAATGGGATCGTTACGATATCGAATTTTAGGAAGCACACAGCGCCAGGGATTCAACGGATTTGTGTATCTGGACAGTATAGCATGTGTATTGTGTACATATCCCAGCATCCATAATCTACCACTCCAGATGGGTAGGTATCTCGTTGTGCAGTGTGAGGTATTGTAGCGTTCCATTGTGTGTATTTGCAGAGCTTTACAATATGATATCCGAGATTCAGGGTCGTCATCGTTTTTGTATGTTTCGCTTCTGTTTATAAATATGTATATGTTCAGGGGGAAACTGTTGTTGTTTTGTATTGTTTTTGTCAGATACTCATGATGGATGTGGGCGAACGGTATGAGGCAAATTCCTGAACTAAGCAGAAAAAAATGTGAAAAATTCCTCTCTTATGGAAATATGCATGTTGACGGAACGTAAAAGCCTGGAACCCTGATCGGTGTTAAATAAACTCTTTAGCCCGTTGTGGGGGGTCGCCATCGACATCGCCAAAGCATTAATCAATGAGCAATAGTCCAAGGATATGGGTGGCATGAAGTTAGAGAATGGGCGGATATGTTAAAACTGTAGAATTAAAAACCAATCACTGCTGCAAAAGCAGAGAACAAAAAATTCGATTAATTGAATGAAGGGCAGCATATGTCTGATGGACTCTTATCAATCATGCGGGACTAATACAAAAGGCATCTGCGGATTGTGGATGATGATGGCAGGAACGAAAAAAAAAACAATCAAAGCCAACCAACTTCCATTGAAGTATTTATTCACAATAATTAGCGGCAGATGCGGTCTGAATGGTCATTAGTGATGGCACAAGCTACACTAGGGGTAGATATATCCTATCTGATCTGTCTGGAGTCTAGCCTCCACTACATTTGTCTCATGTGGCTGTTTTGAAGGATATTTAAATTTTATTAAAGGGCTTCATAAAAAAGTTTTAAGTTTTTCAAATGAGTATGACTGGGGATTAGATTGGCAATTATAGAGGCCACTTGGTGTAAGTGTTGGCCCTTAGGTCAAAAGGGCAATTACGGTATAATTGAATAATTGGCAAGGATATTTAGTCAAGCGTGGGTTTTTAAAAACTTTGTTTTTGACTCGCAGATAAATAGTGAAGGTTGAGGGTTTCCACTTAGATTTTTGTTTTTGAATACAAATATCTGCGTTAAAAATGACAATAAATGCTAAGAAATGGTGATAACAATTTACAAATACAATTATTGGAGAAATTTGTGTAATGTTTGAAAATTCGAGAGTGTATGGTTGAAACATAAAATACGATTCGAAATTAGCAAAAATTGTGATTTTAAGAATATTTAGAGTGCTTTCGCTATCAATTACTGATCTTTCTCAATATCTGTGTTAATTAGGGACTGCAACGTGATCAACAAATTTCGACATCAACCGACGAATAGTGGTGTCAGACGGTGCTTTTTTGCATCTATGTATATTTCGACGATATGCACGTTGAGTTAACGACTATTTTCTATGTATAGCGTCACTTACGGGTGATCCTAGTAGAGATACTTTTTTCAATAGCCTTTTTTGACAGATCACGCGTGATTCGTGTCATGCTGTCATGTTATTTTTGTTTAGTATTGTTTGGCATTTCATAATGGAAAGACTTACGCGTGAACAACGTTTACAAATTGTTCAACTTTATTAAGAAAATTCACGTTCTGTGAGGAATGTGTTTCGTGCACTTCGCTCAACTTATGGTCAACATAATCGGCCTACTGAGCGTACTATTCGCAACACCATCACCCATTTTGAGACCCAGCATTCATTATTGGATAATATTCGACCGAATAGACCACGTCCAGCACGCTGTGAAGAAAATATAGCGGCCGTAGCTGAGAGTGTACACGAAGACCGTGGAGAGTCGATTCGGCGCCGTTCGCAGCAACTCGGACCATGATAACCGACTATTTGATGCCTGAAATTGAAGCTCGTGATCTCGGCGACATTTGGTTTCAGCAAGACGGCGCCACTTCCCACACATCGCATCAATCAATGGACTTATTGAGAGAACATTTCGGTGAGCACATAATTTCACGTTTTGGGCCGGTCGATTGGCCACCAAGATCGTGTGATATCACACCGTTAGACTTTTTCCTGTGGGGATATGTAAAGTTAAAAGCTTATGCCGACAAACCCGCTTCGATTCAGGCCTTGGAGAAAAACATCACGCGTGTCATTCGCCAGTTACCAGTCGAAATGCTCGAACGAGTGATCGAAAATTGGACTCAACGGATGGACCATCTGCGACGTAGCAACGGCCAACATTTGATAGACATAATCTTCAAAAAATAAATGCCAAGAATGTTCTTTCAAATGATAATAAACATTCTCCATTAAATTTGAATTTTCTGTGTTTTTTTCTTTAAAAAAGTAGGGAACCTCGAAATGGATCACCCTTTATAAAAAAAACTACCTAATATTTTCTCAAATTTCTTTTTTTATTTGAAAGAACAATCCTTCCGGTTAATAATGGAAAATAATTTCATTCAAATGGCAGCCTCGGCTGGCCATGCAGTAGCCTACACGATCGGTCCAATTTTAAGCACATTATCGATTGTGTGCAGCTGTATTTCACCAATGGCTCCACGAATATTGTCATTTAAAGCGTCAATTGTCTCTGGCTTGTCGGCGTAACACTTATCTTTTACGGCACCCTACAAAAAATAGTCCAAAGGTGTCAAATCGCAGCTCCGAGGTGGCCAAATGACATCAGCTCTGCGGCTGATAATGCGATCTTGAAAAACAGGGCGCAAAACATCGAGTGTAGCTTCGGCTGTGTGGCACGTAGCGCCGTCCTGTTGAAACCAAATGTTGCCAATATCCTCCTCTTCAATTTTTGTGAACGAAAATTCGTTCAACATGGCCCGGTAACGATCGCCATTGACTGCAACGGCCACTCCTTGCTCATTTTCGAAGAAAAATGGCCCAATTATGCCTCTGGACCAAAATCCGCAAAACAGTGACTCGTTTTGGGTGTATCGGCTTTTTAATGTATGCGTGCGGGTTTTCTGTGCCCCAAATGCGACAATTTTGCTTGTTTACATACCCGCCAAGATCAAAATGAGCTTCATCTGAAAATATGATTTTTTTTGGCAAAATCGGCATCTTCTCTAAGTCGATCGCAGGCCCACTTAGCGAAGCGAAAACGCATTGGATGGCCAGTGGGCTTCAACTCCTGAACTCCAAGGTCTTTATGCAAAATTCGTCTCAATGATGTCTCCGAAATGTTTAATTGTTGAGAACGACGGTGAATTAATGTTGATGGCGCTTCACGCACACTTTCTGCCACAGAAGCAATATTCTCGGGTGTACGCACTGTTTTTGGCTTATCACGCATTGGATTATCGATGAGGATCCCAGTTTTTCTCACTTTTTTCACAAGATAACGAACGTACGGAGCTGACGGTGCTTCTCTTCTTCCAAAATCCGTGCGCAATTTTCACATTCTGCAACATTTCCATGATTTTCAAAGTAATGTCGCAATATTTCCCAGCGTTGTTCATGCGTATACACAACCATATTCGTTCAGCGGAAAGATAAAACAAATTATTGTCAAATCAGACATGAGCTAAGTTTTACCATTCACGAAATAAGCACTTGTTGAAAAAAAAAACGTTAGATGGCGGACCCGTTACAATAAAAATTACTAAAGTCGTAGTTCACACGTTTAATATCAGTGACCTTATTTTAAAAAAATAAAATATTTGATGTTCGAAAATTCGAACTAGACAAGGAGAAAAAAAAAGCCACTTTCTTATTAATTCCTATTTTTGATTTGTTCGAAATCGGACAATTTTGTACCGAGGAATCCGTTCTGATTAGCATTTCGATCAGATCTTCCGACGAAATCTTCTGCGTAATACGTTAAGTCAACAATTTTTGACAGCTACGCGTAAAATTTCTTTCGAAATTGTCCGACAAAAAAATGTTGATAAATCAAACAACCGCAATTGTGTATTTCATATATTTTATTTCGCAACGGATACCTGTAATGCAATCTGAGTTCCGATTGGAGCTGACTTTCGTACCCAGGGCGTAGATACTACTCGGATGATTTGTCAGAACATCACGAGAGGAGGGCTAGTGAAAAGACATTTTATGTATTTCTATGTTTGGGGAGACCGCAATAACAAACAGTATATGTTAGATGATATTGTTCGAAGATTGCTATCGATACGATTATAAATTGAAAAACGTCCAAATCCGACCATAACAACGTTCACAAAAATAGTTGAATATCGAATCAGTGCCTAAGGTGCCAACTAATGTTGTTCGAAAATTCAAATTCCAGAGTGAAACAAGAATACGCTTCTCGCCAATTAAAAAAATGTTAAACTCGAAAAAGTCTAAATCCAACTAATTTGATTAATTTCATGATTGAACAATTTTACTTTATCGGATTATGCTAAAAAATAGATATTAATGGCCAAAAGTAGGCACAAACAATTATTGAAGAATCCAAGAGGTTTAAAAATTCGAAAATGAAGTGTTGAAACAACGCATGACTACACAGTACACATTTTCTAGTTGTCAAAAAGCTCCTATGCTGGGAAAATAAATCGCCAAAGAGTATGTTCGAAAATTCGAAATAAAATGTTTAACACTGAAAGAATGTTTTGGAATGACTAAATTTTTAGTTAGCTAACATCAAAGTTTTTTTTTAATAAAAAGAGAAAAAAAACATTCTCAGAGGAGGTACAACAAGGATATGCATTCCCAAAGCAGAAGAAAAGATACACAAACTGAGAAAATTAATTATGTGTCAAAAACATCTCTCTTAGAAACCAAAGTATCCCCAAACTCAGGGACAATGTAGCAATCCAAACTATAGACAATTGCCACCCTCTTCTTGACATCTTCAAACCTCAGCCAGGTCTTCCCAGTTATTTATTTCATTTCCAACCTAAACAGGATGCATTTCTCGCATAAACTAACTCAAAGATCACTGTCCTTTGCGCATAAACCAATTTGCATGGCAAAAACATGACATTCTAAGGATACAGCATAAAACAAACACCACAACAAATGAATCCTTTTAGGCTTCACATATTCCGGGTACCCTGGATAGTAGACGTTTATCGACAAACAAGGAAACTTTAACTCCTTTGATAGTAAAAACTTTTATTTACATAGCAAGAAGTTTAATGGGTGTATCCAAGGAATGCAAATAAACAAGGACTCTGTCATGTAATCTCGATTTTATAACACGCATCCATACAGGAAGCAATTTCCGCCACTTTGATTGCTAATTACTTGCAAATATTTCAAAAAAAAAACGAAAGCATCTGCTTATGACAGGTTTTTTGGTGATGTGGAGTTCGATTCTCTAAAGGACTTGGCTCGGAACATACCACACAACAACAGTCTGTCATATGCATGAACAACCAAAAACCAAACATAGTCAACAGAAAAATAAAGTTAAAAGTCCTTTGAAGTGGAAAAAAGGATTGACAAAGATTTTTTTTTAACTTACCCCTTCCTCTTTGCCCTGCAAAAAGTGTACCGCTCCGGCACGTTGTATTCCTGGCAAGAACCACACAGGATGAGAACGCAACAATCGCTCCCTTAATCCCAAATCACACGGTGGACCGTCAGAGTTTTCGGATGCTTCACTTGATGTCTCACCTTCGGCCAAGACACCACCATCCGAACTTGACACAAGGGATGCACGTGACTGAAAATAGAAGAAAAACCGAAATCAGGAATAAATCAATGTAAGAGGAATGAAAAATGTATAAGAAGCAAGCAAGGTACACAAAGGATCCAACTTTTTAAGTGCGTCATGTACGCCCTCTCCAAGGACCATGAAAATCGTTTTTCAATTCAACATTCATTGGCAACAAAATATCAATTTGAGATGGGAATTGTAAATCCATTAGAGGTCCATCACTTCTGGAGAAGATGAACTTGTGTAGTGGGACCATTCCTTAGGACGATGATTTTATTCCAATTTTCATCTTTCTGTATTCGTGGACAATGGCAGTGTGTGTGTGTGTGATGTGAAATCATTTGGAATATTTTGTGTCAATTTCTTTGTGGTGTAACAATTGAGTGAGTTTTGACAGGAGAGAAGGAGTTGTTTGGCAACATTATAACTACTTTGAGTAGGGATACGTTTACAAGATGGGATAGGGGGAAATATCATCGGGAGTGCAATTGAGAATGATTAAGAATAGGTGGGGAAATATTTTAAATCTATTTTTGCATGGAACTTTCTTTTGCGGTATTTTATCCGATGGGAGCTGGACAGATGATTGACTAGGATATTAGATAAATATTGGATATGGTACCATGATAACTCGGAAGGTACCGCGTATTTAAACTTGGTTTGGGAACCTATGAACTGTACCCACAATAGTTTATTTTAAGGCACTGAAGTAAGGTGCAATATAGGTATAGATAATCAGCTATTCGCCAAAATAGTTCAAGTTAGCACTTGAATCTCGGGGAATCACTTACCAATCACATCTTCGTTTTCATAGCTTAGAATGCAATGAACCTTCAGATGGGTTGGGTACAATAACTCCAAAACCAAAATAACCCAATTAAATCCTCAAAGCCAAATTTCCAATAAGGATGTGGGATGTTAGGATTGGGGATTATTGATTTTTGAATCTGTCAAGAGGTAGGAGGTTTCGGGATGATCTGCCAGGACCTTTCCAATAGTCAATTCTGTTGGGGTAAGAATGTTTTTAGGAATTGCAGAGTAGTCAGCTTGAATTCTAGACAACGACTGCGTGGCTTTAGGTCTTATAACAGAGCTAGCTTCCACTGGAATAGGATGCCGAGTGCTGCGGAACTCGTAGTGCTTTACTCATTTTAAAAGGATTTTTTTCAGACTACGATCAAACGAGAGAGAGGTGCTTACATTTTTTTCTATGAAACAAATACCGATACCGGAGATTTCTGCGAAGGGCTATTCTCACTCATAAACCATTAGGGCAGTTCATACCAGTAAGGTCGAAATGTTTTTTTTTTTTCATATCCAGATTATCACGCTTCGGCTATCATCCACACTGATGAGGTAGAATGGCCTTACTACTTATAAATCTAAGAGCGAGACGGGATGTCTATATGGAGACCGAGGAAATGACAGCTTAAATGTGGGCTGCAAGGTACGGTGCAAGCTGAGACCTTTATGGCTTAAGCCCATACGAAAGCGCAATTTTTTGTTGGACCATATCTAGCTCATCTGCCTTTATGATATGTATCTGGCATTAACGGCCCATAAGTGCCACAGACCTAGCCCAACCATTCATTCATGTGTGCGAAGTTATAATTGTTGCTACAAAGAAAGAGGAGCTGCTGTTTAAGGCCAAGTCCGAACGGGACATTTAAGAAGCTTCCCATCTTCTAATTTCAGACTTTGGCAAGAGGTGGAGCAGTGAAACAAATGTTGCCACTTTCGAATTTGAACTACAGACCCCGCCCTTAGTAACGCACTAACTACTATAGGCAACTCCACCCACCTAAATGAGGTAGAAGGACCAAAGTAGATATAATCAAATAGCAAGACCGGAGGTCTAAACAGCGGGCTTAACGCAGGTACAGACCATCAGAGCTACCCATATTGGTAATGAATTTGTAGAGGGAAATAAAAGTTGTTCACCAAGGTTTCGTGTAGGCTAACCCCTATATAGGTTATGTAGTGCCAGACTGATAGAGCAAACTCTCAATACCTCTAGAAGTCAAGTTTTAACGGAGACTTCAAATCCTATAATCACCAATTCAAAAACAAGGATGTTATTGTATTTAGAACTTTCGGTTGTACAAGGGGTCCAAAAGGGTGGCTATTTTTGCAAATGGCCGCCAATGTCAAATCTGTTTTGATATTTGTGGACTAGACAGATGTAGAATACAAGTGAACAACCCATGGAGCGATACACTCCCAAGAACGCGGAATAATCGTGTCTGTTTTTTTGCGTAACAATTCGTCTGTAGTGTTAGAGCAGCTCGAATTCCGTCGCCGATTCCCCGGCCGTCCGACACCGACGTTTGGCCGCCAACCTTGAAGAGTATGGGACCACACGAGACGTTGCCAAGAGTGGCCGGCCTGGAAGCGCCAGTTGTGCCAAGAATATCGACGCTGTTTCCGAGGATGCCGAGCTGTCGCCGGAAACATCTGCCAGACGCCGCGCCGTGCCTCGCAATTAGCCATCCGCCGTCGTCCCTAAGGCGAATTGTGGTCAAAGACTTGCGCATGTTCCCGTACAAAGTCCAGTCCGTGCATCAGCTGCTGCCTGTCGACCACCAAACGCGTGTAACCTACGTCCAAGCCATCCTCAATCTCTAGGACGAAGTAGACGATTTTTCGACCATAACCATAATGAGCGATGAGGCTCATTTCCACCTCAGCGGGTACGTGAACAAGCAAAACTATCGCTTCTGGGGCAACGAAAATCCACGAGCACGAGGAGCCATTACACCCGCTCAAAGTTACTGCATGGTGCGCTGTTCACACTATAGAGGAGTCATCGGGCCATTTTTTTCGAGAACGCCGCTGGTCAAACGACAACAGTGGACGGTGCGTGCTATAGGACCATGTTAACCGAGTTTTTTCCGCCGCAATTGGACGTATTAGGACTGGAGGACATGTGGTTTCAACAGGACAGAGCAACGACACACACTGCGCGAGCCACAACCGATATTCTGAAGGGCCAAACAACATCGGATGAACTCTTTTGGCCCACCTTGTATATCTAATATATAATAGGTACTTGATGTGTATGACTATGACCTGAGCACGCTTAAGCCAAATCGACCACAGTCACATATGTAAAGCTACTGGTAATAAGAAGATCAAAAAGTCTGTACTTTCGAAAACTTAATTCATAAACTGTGTAAGACATGAAGCAAGGCATTACCCACCCCATCGAAGGCCAGACAAAAATATATCTCTCAAGTTTAGGTATCTGTGCCCCCCGTGACAGCCAAATCCCTCTCAAAAAGCACTTTTAAAAATCGAGTTCCAACAGAATCACTTACATCACTTAGAAGACAGCTGCTCCTTTTTCCAGCAGGATTCCTTTCAACTTTATCACATTTTAATCGAATAAACACTTCAACATAAATTGCATAGAAATTCTAGCCTCCCAGACATGGCATATCCGGTTGTGTCAATTAAACGCGCTTTGCCACTCGCAACCTATCCCACAAACGAGGATCGTCCCTTCCGAAGACCATCCTGGAGAGATGCGTATTGATTTTCGCCAAGAAATTCAGAGGTAACATCTTTGCAAGGATATTACAAAAAAAAATCAAATAGATGGAACAAAAAAGAAAACATAAAAGACGTCATCTTTTCTATGAGCTCCCCCTTTTGGAGTGCAAAACTTTCATTAACAACCCTCACAGATGCTTGTACCATTCAAGAGGATTTATATCTCCATGCATCCACTGGCGTTGCCAGGAGTTACCAGAATCTATCCTGATTAAAAAAAAAAAGTATCCCAAAATGGGGTTGTGTTCCACGATTCGCGATAGAACACATCCTCTAGGACATCTCCTGAATATATGATGATGAGGGGTGTAAATTATGTGGTGAGGAGAGGATACCAAACCAACAGGAAAAAAAGTCAAACCATCAACGCACATCCCGACATTGTATTGTGTCGCGATGATTGAAAATTATTTATCATGTTTGTCACATTTTGAATATTGGATGGCATCCAGGAGGAAGGACGACAAAAACAATACACAGAAGGTGAGGCGAATGAGTGTAAGCGGCAGTGATGCAGTCCTCATCACCTTGTGTCACTGTAAATATTATGACAAGTGAAGCGTGAACGTATAGCTACACAGAGATGACAGCAGGTGGTGCTTAACAGTAAGCGGCTGGGCCAGCGTCGTCGGTTTCGGTGGCAGCAAGAGTCATATATGTTTCGAAATGCTTTCAGGTAGTCTTTCAAAAGACCTGTAAAAGCCGCCCCCACCACCAATCGGCGCAAGCAGTAGGAGGCGGCTGTAGCATTAGTGCAAAACGACATCAAGAAGGACTAAAGGCTGGTTTACAAAATGGATATGAGGGTTGGTTGGGATGTCTTTTTTTTTTGAGGGTTAGTAGCCATTGATAGACTGAAAGCTGTCTGCCGGGTAGGACGATGAGTGTCTATTTTGATGTAAATTTTGCGTTGTTATGGTTTGTGATGGGATTTTTGTTGGTTGTATCGTGAAAGGAATGTCTAATGGATGATAGGTGTACGATATAAGAGCTTTAAGATGTTGGAGGTTTAAACGTAGGTCAAACTGCGGGGCATCCTTATTGTATTTTGTAGCATATTATTTCTTTATTCTTGCATTTTGAACTTTGCTGAAATAAATGGGACGTTGCCTAATTTTAGAACGTCAGTTGGTTGCCATTGTCATTAAAAATGCGGTATCAACAGACCAAACACTGGGCGTGCTGACATTTATGAGGCCTTGCCCTCTCTGAAAAGGGATGTAATATAAACGAAGGATATGAACATCTTCAGTGACAGCCAAGCGGCCGTCAAATCCCTGAAATCTATCTCGTTCAAATCGAAATTAGCCCACGAATGCCGATTATCTCTTAATGGGATGGCAGAGCATTTCACCATTCACCTCTTCTGGGTGCAAGGCCACAGAGACATACCAGGAACTGCACTGCATGGCGGATGAGCTTGCCAGAAAGGGCACTACCCTTGACATTCTACCACCATGGCGGTAGTAAATATGTTAGGTATGCCCTTCACTACATGTAAATTGCAGATCAAACTGGATGCAATCAAGAAAGCAAACCGTAGATGGATAAACTGCACAACTTGTCAACTATCCAGGCAACTCCTCTCTTTAGCAATGACTTCTGTAGAAGCTGCTTGGATGAAGAAGAGGAGGAAAGTATCACTTACCTTCTCAGCGCTTGTCCAATTCTCTCCGACAAAATAAAACTATCTGGGAAACTATTTCTTTGATAATCTGAGCTGGCTGTAGTGAGCTGGCTAATATTAATGTCAGAAACCTCCTGCGATAAAATGGTTCAAGTAGGCGAACGAATGTAGGTATAGTCGACAGATTCACGTGGTATCACAAGAGACCTTTATGATCTAAGTGTACAGCCACTGCAACCTAACCTAAGCTACTCTTATTAATAAAACAGATATCAGTAGGTGGGGGAAGACATAAGCCAAGCTATGGAGGTTATTTACTACCAACTTAGACTCTCAGCCTTCTTGTGGCGACCGCTGAGTGTCTAGTACCTTGATCGCAGGTAGCATTTGAATCACTTTGTAAAATCTAGCCGGCAGGAGATTAGAACGTGTCCTCACACCTAGGGACGTATTCCTTTAACAAGTGAATTGAACGGTGGCTTCCCAGTTAGGAAGGACAAAGTGAAAAATCTACTTGAGCTGCTTCGACATATTCGGTTATTTAATTTGATAGTGATAATCCGACGCATTGAAATGACAGCAGCACTAAGGGGCGTTTGCTGATACGCTCCCTAAACGCTTAAGTTCAACTTAATTTGTAAATGACAAATTTTTGGTTAGCAATAAGCATTACCTAAGGGTTTAAGTTCAACTTGAGGGAGAGGATCAGCAAAGGGGCATAAATCCATTGTGGATACTGATGGCTCCGTGTCCTATGGGTAAATTCATACTGGTAATCCAGGTTCGGGATGATGCCGGCGGGTACCTTCCTTATCAGGTCAAAAGTAGCCGGTTATGATAGAGACGGATTACGGATCTCCTGAAATACTAACCAGATCCAAAATGACTACGGACAACGACTATGTACACCATGGGATACTTAAAAACTTGCGGTATATGACAGTCATTACCGCGTTTCAGGAAATCCGTTGGGCAGGATCAGGAATACATAAACGAATAACTTGCGACTTTTATTAAAGCTGCTTCTCAAGGCTGCACATATTAGGAAGTCGTCGTTTTGAAACATCCGCCTTATATAAGAACACGTCCCAACCGAGAGACTGAAGCTGGAATTTTAATGAAATGTAATATTTGTCATTGACGAAGTTATTATTTTTGCCACAAACAGGTGGAACATCCTGTTCATAGCCGAATTCAACCGGCAATTTTGAGAAGCTTCTCATGACTCATGAGATGTTTGTCAGACTTTCACAAGAGGTGAAGCAGTAAAAAAAACGTGTTGTGACTTTTGGGATTTGAACCAGGAACCCCACGCTTAGATGTCAAATGCACTAACCACATGTCCACTGAGGTTTCGGATCCAGTCCGGAATACGATGTGAAATTCGTACTTGTGGACTTTAATGCAAAGTATATTCGAAACAACAATAGATAATGAGTTCTGAGTCCGACTGAAAGACTTTGCAGCAGAATGCAATACAATGATCAGCAGCACTAGGCTTTCACGATTTTGAATCCTTAACCTGGCGATCCCAGATGGTAGAACCGAAAACCAAATCGACCATGTGATCACAAATACGAGGTACGCATCCAACATCCCGGATGTAAATACATTCAGAGAGACAAAATCGACTCTGACCAGCCAAATTCTGAACCCGAGTGTCAAACGAGATGCTACGAATGGTGCAAAAGAGACACGTTGGTCTCCTTAGTGAGACTGGGATTGTCAGGAACAACTGAGTGAGAGACTCCCCTCTGTGCTCTCATCATAGATAAATATCAACACTTAGTGGATACAATATCACAATGGCAACAAAGAAGTAGCTGAAACCAACTTGAGGTACCAGCCACCAAAACAACGACTTGCTTCAAATTAGCAACGCAGGTTCTACTAAACAACAAGGGCAACCTAGGCAGGCAGCACTTCCAGCAGCTCCTTTTTAGACATTATATAGTGAGAGAATGATACCTATCCCTTCTAGTACTCAAGAAGTTCTGCAGCCATCAAAAAGCTAAGGACAAGACAGGCGGTTCTGAAGGGTTGCGAGCACAGCTCTTCACATACAGAGGTGTTGCAATAGAAGTATGTATGCACCAAACCAACAATGCACGATGACAAGAATATCCGATCAATGTCCCATACAAAAATAGCGATCCCATGTCTTACACCAACTACTGAGCTATATCCCAGTTAAATGTTGTTTATAAAATCCTATCCAACGTACTGTATAAACGTCTTAAGCCTTTCTGCAAGACATTGATCGGCACGAATCAGTGTGGCTTCCAGACCGACAGATCGACCATAGACCAATTTTTCGCACTAAGGCAAACCCTGGCAAAGACAAACGAATTCCAAGTTGAGCCACATCATCTTTTCATCGACTTTAAGGACACGTATGATAGCTTCTACCGCCTAGTGCTATATATAGCGATTGCGTAATTCGGGATACCATCAAAACCGATGCACCTGTGTCGCATATCACAGGAGAAAATCGTTGTAAGTTTCAGTTCGGAAACAACTCACTTTAACTTTTCCAATAATGTATCGGACTCCAGCAAGGAGAAATTTTTAAATCCCACACTTTTACAGATAATCCGTAGGACAGGTGCAAATACGGAAAACAACTATCTTCAACAAACCCTTGGTCACATTTCTGTCAAAAGAATCTCTGAATCACAGTCTTCACGTTCGGGGCCACAACCAGACCGAACCTCTGGTTTAAGGATCGAGCTATAGCGGATGTCAGAGGCCCTGGAATGAATAATTGAAAACAACGTGTCCGGGATCGAAGCGGATGGAAGGCTTGTCTCAGGCAGAGACCCTCAACAGGTCTGGAGCCTATTTAGTAAAAACGAGAGAAAGTTTATATCTCCCTCTTTCGCCCTCTTCCCGTTATCAACGCAACACAACAGAAATTCTATTCATCCATTATTGTCAAATCAAACAACAAATGACAGTTAAATATCCTTTTCCAAAGCCCCTTGTTGTTTATAGCATAAAATTAAACTTCATTACCACCGTTACTCACTTTCATTTATCCTTTATAACTATATATGCCACTTCCACTCCACTCCTATTTTGAACAATGCAATCCCATCAAATGAATAAAAACTGACAAAAATTCAAGGCATTCAGGATATCCAGGACAGCACACACAAAAACTTGTGCAAAATAAAGTACCAAACAAAAATCCATCTCCGCATGGCCTGCACTGACAGACTGTCAAATTTAGTTTACTTCCACATGCTGACAGCTAACTAAACGACTTTGTTTGGGAAATTTTCAACGAAAATTGATAACAGATGGCGTTGGATAGTTGGATATGAGCGCCAAAGCTTATGGAGACTCTGTTTTTTTTCGCTCCCTTCACTTTTACTTTAATCTAATTTCATCCGACTGTCAGGAAGAGTATGATGTCCATTCGTATCCTTTATAGAATCACAACGACATTGTAGAGCAAAACTACTGGCAAAAAAAAACTAAAATGGAAGACAAATCGTCTACGATGTCACAAGTGTGCGACAATGCGACACAGTTGGACGAGACGAATGAAAGTAATTTTTTTCATCCCGAGATAAAATGTGTCCTGATGTATAATTTGGTTGATGGAATGGAAGTACGTAACTGTAGTGTAGTTTTGTTAAATGGACCGGAAAAAGACCGAGCAACCACAATAAAGTTGATGCGGCATTTTTTTTAACTGAATTTAGGTCCAGGTTGAGTTATTTTTTTTCTTTTGTGATGTTGACTTTTGACAGGCTGTCGCCAGTGTTGCATTTTTGGTGGGAAATGAAGACTTTTATGTCATGAGGTATGATTTTAGGAAAAATAATGACATTTGATTTATTTACGGTTTCGCTTCCGCTTTAATTTTACTAATTCCAACTTTAAGCACCCAAAAAGTATGCAACACTGATTTATGTTCATTTTCAAAAGCCTTTGTAAATTCGAGTGCTCCCATTATGGATGCACCTTCAAGGCATACCCATTTCGCACATCATTCCCTCATTATGACAAGACGAACACTCCCCGGGAATAAGAACAACCAAACAACCCTTAAGTATCTACTCGTAGTTCATCGGTAAGCACATTCAAATGCCATTTGGCATTCAAACCGCTGCGCCGCTTGTCTACCTTGAAGGTGTATCTCTGCATCTGCTGCCCTCACATGGATAAAGATGATAAATGAAAGTGAAAATATCAAAAAGAATTCTTAAACGCGACTCAGGACTGTGTGTTTATATTTATCTGTCGATCCATCTGTCAGACGGAAGTCTCTTTATTTTTGTTGGTTTGTTTTTTTTTTTAAAGAAAGATGTCCCCTTGGGTAATACATATTTTCTTATTTATAGAACATCACCTTGAGGGTGGAATTCATTCATAACAAGCCCACCACGAAAATATACGTTCCTAAGCCAAATTTAATTTGGGCCCCCAATTAAAATGAGATCCACATCCCACCCCCAATCCATGTTCCTTAGTGCGGATGTTGAGATGCAAATTACAGGATAAAAATAGGAAAAACAAAATTCCTTCGATAGCCTGTGCGATAATTTTCAATTAGATTATCTGAGAGGAGTGTTATCATCGTCCCTGGTCTCATGCCCACTCGGATGTAATGCTTCCGCCTAATTCTGATCAACGGCGCGAGGATAACTCAATTAGTACGTACTGCTTGTGGTGGAGGAGTTTTCATTTTTTTTGAAAGGATGTTCATTATGATGACCTTTTTATTGCGGATGATTTTTTTTTCTTTTGTCGCTTGGATAACTTAAATATTTCAAAAGGATTTCATACAAATGTACTCTTAAGCTGAAAAATCCCTAAAAAAAGGATTTTATGCCCCCTTTCTTTTTATGGGCTGATACGGGAGATAAAGGATTTTACGATTTGTATTTGCAAGGATTGATTTTGATTTGTGAATGTGAATGATATCGAAACAGTGGGGGAAACATGTTACGTATACGACTCGTAGTCCTTCCATAGGTGGTTCCATAAGGGGATTTGTAGTCTTCGATTTGAGTACCTGTACTTATGACACAGTGATATTGGGGAGTACGATATGTAAAGGAGGGGAATTATGGTGATATTGGTTTTTACGGGTGTTGATGTGGGCGTCGAGTAGAAACAACGCTGTCGATAATGGTAAGTCTAAGTAGACAATAAACGGTTCAAGTGATTTTATGTGGCATGTAAAGTGGAAAGCTCGTTTTCAAAATAGGTAGGTATACCGAGATCAATAAGGATGTGAATTTTGTACATAATATTGAGCACTTTAAACATTTTAAAATAAATAATAAATTCAAAGTCTATGAGGAAAGTACTTCTTAAATTTAACAAAAAAGCCAACGATTGTAAGGATTTAGCTTTGTTAGGGCGAGGGCATTTCCTTAATTTTATTCGTGAAATGATTATATTAATAGGACACACCATTTGTTACAGCTATTACGGCATTATTTAACATTTTATTAAGCATGGCCCGAAATAAAGCTTAACTTCGGTAAAAGTGCAGAAAAAACTTTTTGTTTGTCTAGATTGTGCCTTAATTTTGTCCAAATTGTTTTCCTAGTGACTAGTCAAGATATGTCATTATTTTTACAAAAGGCATTTGGTGTAACATATTGGGTCGGTGTGAGAATATTGAATAGCTTTAAAAAAAATAACCGATTTTCATAAATTAGGTATTTTTATTAAATTTGGTCCTTTACAATACATTTGAACTTGTTTTTGAACAAAAAATCAATCTAGTGGCCGCCTCTATTGACCAAAGCAAAATGTGCCCATTTGATTGTGTTTTACATCACTTTTTCGACAATCTTGGGTGCTGTAACCACTGTTTCGGCACGAATCTGAGACTTGCTAGCGTTTACCTTCCTTTTTGAATAACCCCACAAAAAGAAGTCCGATGGGGGCAAATCTGGAGATCTGGATGGCGCTATTTTTTGATTTTTTTAATTCGAGCGGCTGTTCGGCCTAATTCTAAGCGTTATGTGAGTCAATTGTCAATTTGCTGTTTCAAAAACATGTCTACTCAAGTCAATCAGTTGATTAATATCAAAGTTACTCAATATTTGCATATTGACATAAAATATGGAGCACCCTGTACACAAAATCACAGATCACAGCTAATAGTAAAATACCCCAATTTTAAACTTCAAAGACTAGACCTGAACAGATTCCTGTCAAGATGATAACGACAATATTGTTTCACCGTAGTCAATGCTGAGAATGTAAGTTTTACTGCAGAGGTTAACGCCGATTTCCAGAAAACTTCAAATCCCGATCTTAAAAAAAGTGTGGACAACAATATCTGAAGAGAATCCCTTATATGACACACAGCATTCCTGACGAGCTATATGAAGCCACAAACTCATCATCATTTTGTCGAATTTTGTATTTTCGAAGTCAAAATACAAGCGTTGTCACCAAACCGATGCCTTGCAACTCCAACTACCTAAGAGTCTCTAAGTTGAGACCATTTTGTGCTTGTAGCTTGACAGTAGATTGAGTTCAAATGCAACCCTTCATTTTGCCATACGGTAATCCAAGATGGGGCCAACTGTGGCCTTTACAGTTCCAGTTAGGCTAGGCAAAGAGAAGAACTTATATGAGCTTCACTGATATATACGCAAAAGAGGTCATGTTGGAAGTTGAAGGCTTAGTAAACAGATGAGAGCCAGAAGTCGAATGGCAGGGGTTGATTTCGCAATGGATACTGAAGCTCCAGAGTCCACTTAATGATCGACTGCCTGTGATTCACATCAGAGCAACAGCATTTGTTTACCTCCTGGATGGAACCTAAGGATTTCAAGTCACAAATTGGTAAGGTAGTTGAAAAGCACAGTCCCTACAGGTGGTAGACGAGGTAAAAACTTGATAAGGTTTGAGGGTTATCCCCCCTGGGTAACTTCCTTATCTATACTACGTAAAAACATCCAGTTACGTGAGAGCCAATAACCTTGGATAACGGATTCCCTAAAATAACAACCAGTCCTGATATGACCACGGATAATGACTTACGAGTATGCATCAAGAGCGTAAGTACGTTTTACACCCCAAGAAATGTAATCTGTCCTCTCGAACAGGGGAAATACTACGCGATTTAGGAAATACAATCGACAGGATCAGGAATGCAAAAAGAGGAACTTGTGATAATTAATACAGGAACCAGCAAAAGCTACTGTAGCATGGATCGGCATGCCCAATAACATCAACGGCTGGAGGAAAGAGAAACACAAGCTTGGACATTCACATAGCAAATGGAATACATCTGCTATGTGAATGCCCAGAATTGTCAAGACCAAGCCATAGAGCACAAGGCAAACCTGTCTTCGACAACCTTTACGATCTCTATAATGAAGACATCAAAGATCTGTTAGCCTTCTTAAATGCCAAGGGATTGATTTAACAAGCGGTAGGTACTCATGAGTATTTTTATCAAACCTGCAAACTTGCTTCTTCTTGAACAAATATCCCAATTAACTAGCCACCAAAGGCTGTACAAATTCGTTTTTTGTGGGGTACCATCTATGGCCAGGAGTAATAAAATTTAAGCCACTTAATGATCAACTGCCTGTGATTCACATCAGAGCAACGGCATTTGTTTACCTCCTGGATGGAACCTAAGGATTTGAAGCCATAATTTGGTAAGGTAGTTGGAAAGCACAGTCCCTATAGGTGGTAGACGAGGCACACCCCCTTGTTATCCGGTGAATTACCACCATGCTATAGGCTCCGTGAAATTGTTGTTACTACTTTTCGGAGTTTGGCAGATGGGCCAATCCAACAGGGTTAGGAGCAGGTGGATACAAAGGCTCCGTCAAGTAGTTCTAACTACGTTTTGGAGCTTAGCACATGGGCTGGCCCAACAAGGGTGGGACTGTCACCAAGCCGGACGTGCTGATGGGCTGAGCTCAAGCAAATATGGCGGGTCACAGGTGACAGACGGATTGTTACCGCCCTGCAGAGATGTAGGTATGCTGCGAATACTCAAAAAGCAGCCCCCGACCATGAACGTGCTTAGCTTAGTGGTGACCCAAATTGTAATTTCACTAAGCAACATAACCATCTCCAACGGTCAAATCATTAACCAAATCCAATCGCTCGTCATTTGATAGTCGCAGAAACATTTTAAGCTCGACAGTTCAGCGAGAAGAAGCTATGAATGGTACAGAAACGGATACTTTCCATTTATCGCCTACGACACCCAAATATAGCAATAGACTCAAGCAGTGGTTGCAGTCTTGCGACATTAATATTGAATCCACCCTAGGCTATCAGACACCTTCAAAAAATATGCCCGTAGTATGATGATGGTTGCAA
The DNA here is from genome assembly GCA_932526625.1 of Rhingia campestris. Classification (NCBI taxonomy): domain Eukaryota; kingdom Metazoa; phylum Arthropoda; class Insecta; order Diptera; family Syrphidae; genus Rhingia; species Rhingia campestris. Next base: position 94,788,152 of record OW052182.1, on the reverse strand, counting down.
GGTAAAGAGGTGACAGACCGTGAAACCAGTGCTGCACGGGGTAAGTATTTAGCCAGAAGAATAGACCTAGCCTCGCAGCTAGAGAAAACCTAGATTCACCACAAGAATAACTATGCTGCAGTCGACTTTAATGTAACAACGAAGGCTCTTATGATACTCTAATCACAGATGAGCAGGGAATCTTATATGTATTCAGCTTTCAATGGGATAAATTGACGAGCGACGTTCGCCGAACAAAACTAGAGTGTCATAACAATGCGGACCATACCTGGGGCTCTATTACATAAAACGAAACGAACGGCAAATAAACGATAGTCACGACAAAGCGCGATTGTGTAAAACGAGAAATTTATGACAGCTCAACGAAAACGAGATATGACTGTCCAATCCCAGTCGTAAGAAATTACGAGTATCGTAAAATCAAGAACGATACTCGTTTTATGTAATCGAATTTCAACAAGAACGAAGTGATTTTAACGATATTCGTTTTATAAAATATGGCCCCTGTACAAATTTTTAATGAAAAAGTAGGGGAACAGAGTCAAAGTCTGTCCGAAGTCGGCTGTCAAAGTTATATCATAGCTACAGAACTACCCTTTACGTTAGGTGGGCACATTTTTTGTAGTGTGAAAAACAATTGCCATCTGCTGATGTCTGAACAGGGTACATTCAAAATTACAAAAAATTTCCTAACACAGCAGCTTTTGCACCTATAGGCCATAAATTTATTTATAACCTTCCATTGTTCCGATCGGAAAATTCATTATTCCCCCGTCCAAAATATAGCTTTCGCCTGCATATGATAGTTTTTATCGGTTAGCATCGTTCCTAAAAGCAATCTCGTGTTGTGGTGACAAACCAGACTCCACACCAAACCATCAATCAATGTTTCACTTGCATAGCAGAAACTAGAATCAGGAGCAGGCCTATCGAATTTTTGGATAAAAAAAAAAAACTGTCGCAAAACACTTCATCCATGCGCCCGGGGACCACAAACTATACCTATTCAATGACGATGGATGGTCATAAAATATTTAAAACGGCCCACCATCCCCTCTTCATCAAAGGACATGATTTACTAACCACGCTGTCGGCGCGCGGATACCATGCAACATTAAATATTAACACGAGAGTCTTTTTTCCAGGATACATGTGGATCCGGAATCGGAAACATATGTGCAGAGGAGCTGTGCACATCTCCGGTGGGACAATTTTTGGTTGCGGTGAAAATATTTCTACCGCAGGACCACAACTACACTCTCGGGGGAAAAATTCACATTTTCAGCTGCAGTTAGATGGAGCCACCCTTCCTCGAAAACAAACTTAGTTCGATAGTTCAGGGTCGTGGCTAGACTGGGAATCGCTTGTTTGAGTGTGTGCCTTTTGGCGCAAGTGTCAAGTTCAAAGGCCATAAGGTGAGAAGAAGTTGGCGGACGTAAAAAAAAAATCGAAAAAAGAATACAAAACACACAAACTTGTCCGACAGGAGAAAAACTTGTCGTGTCTGGGGTTATTTAGTGGACCGTTATGGTACACGAGACACATGGATAATGCGGGAGAGAGTATGCTGCAATGTGTTTGCGGTACGCGGAAACAAAACCCAGTCACCCATACCATTGTGTGTGTGGCGATAAATTTTGCACACAAAACTCCGAAACAACAACCGACGCGGAGGTAAATTGATACCCGAGCAGAACATTATTCACTACGTGAGGTACTCTCCATTGGTATGTTTTGGGAAGGAGCAGTGGTGGATGGATCATGACGACAACGACGACACCACCAGGATGGAGGAGTCGTGGAATGAGGGTTGATGTGTCGCGTGAGTCATGCTACATTTCGGGAGTTTCGCTTCTTGAAAATTCATTTCACGGATAGATGCTTGAGGTGGGGAGTTGCCAAATGTCATTTTCTATGTAAAAACTTGAACGAGGTGCAAGAATGAACCAGTTGAGATGTGTCAGCCATCTTATTTTTTTTATGATTGGTGACCTTGATATGGCAGCAACTGATGTGCTAGGTTTCTCCCGACCACCAACAAGAAAGAGGACTGAGGCCTACAGTGAAGACGGGAACCGGCGGTGAGCTTTTTAGGCAAATAATGAGGGAAGAAGTCCGGATTTTTAGAAAGAAGAAGAAAAATGGATGTAAAGCGCGCCATCGAAGGTATAATAGAGTGGTGTCACTCGAGGAAATATTTTCGTAAGGACCGCACTCAATTTTGTCGAGGTGAATAAGGAAAATTAGTAGCTGATCCAAAGTCGATGCTGAGAATACGGAGGAAGAACATCTGCATACTGTTAAACTCCGGCGACGAACAATCTCCCGCTGTCAAACACAACGCACCATTAAGTATTGCCGACTAAAGCAAAAACTTTCAAACACCTGACCTAAGTGAAGTGAGGATAGCACTATCTAAGCTTGATCTTAGCAAGGCTGCCGGGAATGATGATGGTAAGCAACATTCACCAACTCAAAGCAAAATTTTATCGGATGAAAGTATTCCTGAAGAATGGAACCTTAACATCGTTTGCCCGATCCACAAAAAATGATACCCTCTCAACTGCGTCAATTTCAGAGGCATAGTCTCCTCAACATGGCCTACAAGATCATATGTGCCGTAATATGTGAACACCTGAAACCTAATTCAATTCTTGAGAGGATTGGGCAAAACTCCCGAGCAAACACTAGAGGCACAGTCTTCAATAAATCTGTGCAACTACTAGCACAACAATATTTACATCATTTGTCGGGCTCAACGAGTCTTCTCGATGTCTTCGAATCCCAGCCAGACGTCGGACACAGTAGATGAAGACCTCACCTCAATTGGCGCGCAAATGTTGAAACCGAGCTCAACCAACTTGAAGTGCGCAACTGGATGTAGTGAGTGGACCTGTCTAATTAGAGAGGCATGTTGGTTTCAGATTCATTCCGGACAATAGTTCCACTTAAGTACGAACTTGATATCGGCTTTACCATTAACAATATTGAGGAATGGTTCCATGAGTGACCAGAATTTGTGACTATTTGACTGTTGATTACAGCGCCCAATGTTGGCCAGAGGTTGAACTACGTAATTTTGTTTTCATAATTTGCTTGCACTCAAGGGATTATGAATATCCTTTTCATGTATTTGAGTGGGGGCGGTAAGGAAATTGGGGATAAGAGAAATGAGCTACCAATGCACATTGTTTTTAAGCTATGAACTGATATATCAAGCAATTATCTCCCTATACAGGTCCTCAAACCTAGTTTCTGCCTTCATTTGCATTTGTTGATTAGAAAGCAGTAAAAGAGTTTAGGGCAGAAAACATTCCTACGATATTCAAGAGAAATCATGGAGTTCGTTAGATTGAGCCTCCAATCAATTTGATTCTATCCAGTTGGTGCAATGTTTAAGCGATACTATAAAGTTCGATAAGGTTGAGTCTCCTATCAGTTTCAGCGAACGGTTTTTTTATCCTCTCCAGTTGCTGTACTGTTCAAGCGAAACTATAAAGTCCGATACGGTTGAGTTTCCTATCAGTTTCGACGAACGGTTTTGTGTTCCATCCAATATTGTGTTTGGTGCACCCGAACAGCTGTGGAAGTTGAACTTAGGTTTGTGGCGATAGGTAGGTAGGTAGAAGTGGCGGTTCGTCATGAACCCAAGTAGCACTTATGTGCCTTTTTGTAACCACAACTCGTGTGACCTTTATTATGATTGTTGTTGTGGACGTGATACAGGTGGTCTCTACATCCAGTCTGTGAGGTTTAGAAAACGGGTTAAATCTTGTATCCTTTTACCCGAAATGTCGCTAAGGTTGTCGAAAAATGGTTGGTCTAGCACGCTATCTGGCTCTTGTTAGTGCCGGACTTTTGCAGATTAAATGGGAGAGGGTTTCTCTCTCATTTGTGTTCCCGCAACTGCGGCATTGAGGGTTGTATGGGATACCTAGTTTGGCGGCATGGTCTCTAATTGGCCAGTGCCCCGTGACAATCGCCGTAATTCTTGCGATATCTTGGCGGATTCTATTTAGTAGATCGTTTGTTCTGTTTTTTGTCGAAGGAGTGCCATATCGTTATCGATATGACGCTTTTGTCAACCTTCTCTATTTGGAGTCGGCCTTTTTCAGAAAGTGTGAGTGTATTTGTCCCTTAACCGCACATAGTGGGATACGGACACTTGCCGCGAGTAAACCGTGAAGAGCTGAGCCTTGTCTGACCAGCTCGTCTGCAAGCTCGTTTCCTTCAATGTCACTGTGCCCTGGAACCCAGAGAAGTGTGACCCTGAAGCGTTCGCCAAAGTGAGCAAGTTCGTTCCGGCATTCCTGTACCAGTTTGGAGGATATGGTAGCCGAGTTGATGGCCTTTATGGCCACTTGGCTATCTATGAGAATAGCAATATTTTTGCTTTTCCGTAGTGTCACGCTCAAGTAGCGTGCAAGCCTCTCGAATAGCCAGTAGTTTCGCCTGGAATACGCTGGCAAAGTCCGGTAGGCGGTATGATACTGATATTTTCAGTGATTCCGAGTAGACTCCGGACCCCACACCACAGTTCATCTTAGATCTGTCGGTGTATACGACCGTGTCGTAATCTCTTACTACTTCGTTTCTCTTCCACTGAGCTCTGGTAGGAAATCCTACGTGGAAGCCTTTCTTGAAGCTTAGTATAGGTGTTATGTAGTCTGTTGGAAACGTCACCACGACGTTTGGTAACGAATCCAGGATATTACTATGGCCATACGGCCTTGCATTCCAGCATCCTGACTCCTGAGTCTTACTGAGCTGTATAAAGCGGTATCTTTAATGTGTAGGTCTAGAGGCAAGAGATGCAATAGCACAGTATGGGCATCCGTTGGCGCTGACCTCAGCGCGCCCGTGGTGCCTATACTGACTGTTCTTTACAGCTTTTTTAGTTTTGTAAGGTTGTAGCCTTTACTCAATGCAGGCCACCATACTAGTGAGCCGTATGTGAGAATTGGAAGTGCCACTGCTGTGTACATCCACAAGGTCATCTTTGGTTGAAGTCCCCACAAAGGTTTCCAAAGGTTTTGCTACAAGGCAACACACGCTTTCTCTATGTTCGATGTTGTGTTTCAAGTTTTGGGTCAAGCATGATACCCAAATACCTAGCGCTGGAAGATAGTGTGAGTGGTTGGCCATTAAGACGGGGGAGGGTGAAGTCTGGTATTTTGGTTTTGGTGGTAAATAGCACCAATTAAGTTTTGCTCGGGTTTACGCCGAAGCCACAACTTGCTGCCCAGGTGCTAACCTTGTCTAGAGCAGCCTCCATGATTTCACGATAAACGCTTTTTATATTGTGGCCAGATCAGAGATTTAGGATGCCTGACATTTAGCTACGTTTTTAGCGATATGTGATTGCTCCAACGAAGTAACAGCGAATGAATGAATTGGATTACTAGTTGCTGAGGGAAGTTTTTTTATAAAAATGAGAAAGATAGTCGGAGACAAAACAACTTGATGGAAGGTTTCGAAAGATAATGCACACTTTTTTGACAGATGGGCTAAACATGAATATTGAATAAAATTTAGTTTCAAGAAGAAGTCAAATGGAAATATATGCCGTTCCCAAAACCATTTTCTTTCGGATTACCTTAAGCCACCGTCCATTTTACAAAGGAAAAAATCCATCCTCCCTTCATCCTGGCAACGCTACTAAACCCCTTAAAAGTCATCCTCGTCCTCTTAATAAAACATGCTCACCCGGATGTAAACATAAGGACGGCGAGAATTAACACAGGATATCTCCAATACATCCAATTTGAACCGTCCAGACATAGCAACAGGACACTTTTTTGTGTGCCAAGTGTCACACCCTTTTTTACTTCATAACAAGTGCGATAGAGACCGGCGCGGCACGGCACTTCGACTTCGGCATCGTCATAGTGTAATCTCTTTCCCAGACATAGGCGATAAGAATGCCATCACTAAGTGCTAAAGAGCAGCACTGCAAGCATGTGAAAGGGTGGTTGGGTGCGCATATCTATCGAGTGACACATGGATCTAGGGGGTGTAAGGTGGATACTGTGAGAAGCATCGTATCATGACCGAAATGGCGCAAATATTGTGGCAAAGTCAAAGGGGGCTGGCAATGGAAATGATGACTCCTGATAGACATGTACTCGAGAACGGCGCCTCAAGGGGTAGAGAGGTGGCTCATGTACCGAAAACAATGTAAATTAAGAGCACTCGAACGATGGTGGTGCTGTAAACCATGTTGTCTATGCAATACTGATCCGATGATAAAAGGAAAGGCAACAAAAAAAATCAATACCCTACCTTACTAGCAGCTGATGCCACCATCGATTGAAGTCTAGAGAGTGGTGGTACAGCTATAGTTACAGGATACTCGCACCATTGGTATTCATGGATACATCATGGTACGAAATTTAAATGTCAGATATAATAACACTAAAAGGAATCGAGTTTTGTTATTTTTCTTCAACTGAATGCCACGTCGTCTCATATTTCAAACAACCAGAAGGGGCTTGAGGGACGGTCGGTCTGTGGGGCTCCATGCCGCAATGAATACCTAAACAGATTTTAATTAACTACTCGAGAGAAGTTTCAGTGAACTCGGCATGTCTTCGCTTTTTCTAAATAAGTTGTCCTTAATCAACAGGGAGCAGAGCAACCGAGTCCAATACTTTCTTAATTCATGGTTAACCTCTTATGGAGCGTTCTTAGAATACGCCTGGCTGTTTGCGTAGGACACAAGGACGGCGACGATGTGTATGTAACTATAGGAAACCATTGCCATCACGAAGCACCGAGAACGATTTCAACCCTTTTGCGATGGAATTACGTATTCAAATTTTCAAAAACCAGAGCCTGGGGGAGACGTAACCAACTGACGCCATCATTCGACGGTGATACTCCACAAAAACACACACACAGTGGGGAAAGAGGACTTGAACGACTTAATGTTGGGTTTACAATGAAAATGCAGCAATTCAACATTTTGTTTGAATATCTAATTACGGTAAATTGATTTGTCAATTGTGAACGGGTGCATTACATCCTTGGGATGTGTCTCCGTGTCTCTCGTTGCCAGTGATTAATTGCTTGATATGTGTGTAGTAAAGGCAATGTAATGGTGGTGAGAGGATCGATTAAAAAAGGGTCCATAACCTGGCAGTTGGTTATGCTATGGAAGTTGAATTAATTTGAGGGAACTCCTCCATTGCGGGGTTTGACAGCTGGGTTTTGGAGGAAAAGTGGGCGTGGTTGTCACATTTCTTTTATACGAAGGGATTAAGATGGTATTAAATCGGAGTGTTGGTGAGGCTATGGAAGCCAAAATAATCAAAAGAATGCATGAAAACCGGGTTTTATGTTTGACAGCTGGTTATGAAGGAAAAGTAGGCGTGGTTTTTATATTTGTTTTATATGCTTAATTGAAGAAAGGTCACAACTGAAGCTTTTTGAAACTATAAAAGTGAAGTGTTTTCAATAGGGACTTCTGACAGTTGATAGCTGCCATCTTGTTGAATCAACATCTGTCATCTACTCAGTCTTGTTTTGCCAAATTACGATGGGAGGACATGGCGTTAAACAACACGTGCAAATGATGAAATGGTTTTATTAATATGGGTGTTCTGTTCGGACATTGTTCCGCGCGTTTCGCCCATTTTACGGTCGCCATAATCGTCCTAAACGATAAAACAATACCCGTGCGTCGACGAAACGCATGATTTGCCGAAAACATCATCGCTATCCGTGAGAGTGTGTAGGAGAATCCTAGGAAGTGGATTTCACGTCGCTAGAAACTCGGCCTCGCAGACCACAAAAAAAAAATAAAAAAAAAAATAGAAATTTTTGATCAACAGATTCGTTAGTACCCATTGGGGCCGAAATCCGCAACGGTGAGTTTTGCTGTGCACACGAAAAAATGCGTACACTGTCTTGTTCCGATTCTGCAAGCGTGCAAGTGAGTTTTTTTTGACAGTTGTCGTATACACAAGTGACCAATTTTTTTCACTCTCTTTTCGGCAGCGTCAAAAAAAAATGGGTGAACCTAAAATATTGTTCACCACGGTGTAATGAAAATTAATTCAGTTCACTCAGCTGACAAAATTTATTCATTTAGCACACTCAATCCCACAACATGTTGTGGAATCGCACAAACGACTATGAGTGTACACAGATGCAGAAAACTCACGCCTGCGGAATTCCGCCACGGGGCCTAACTTTTACTCACAACCATTCATGTGGGAGTGTGTACTTCTTATACGATGGCGAGACCCCCTGTTATATACCGATTCGTAATGGTTAAGTTGCTTTTATTGGGAATTCATATTAGTCCGATGATTTGTTAGATCATCACGAGAGGAGGACCAGTGAAGTAGTATTGTCAAATTTGGGACGAAACCAATCCACATCACATGCAAGAGAGACGAATGCATACCGAAAAAGTCGCTTTTTGGTGTGAATTTTGGGCTGGCGGCATCATCAGTCCATATTTCTTTGACATCGACTTTGGCCCGGCCATCACCGTCAAGGACGAGCGCTATAGGGCGATGATTATCAACCTTTTTTTGATCTGAATTGGATGATATGGACACCAACGACATGTGGTTTTAACAAGCCGGCGCTAAACTCATCTCACGCCACATTGGATATTCTACACGCACGAGAGGGCATGGTCATCTCATGTGGAAGTGGAGGTGATGTGAACTGGCCACCGAGATAGTGTAATTATACCCCGATAGAGTTTTTCCTTTGGGGGTTTCTGAAGTCGCTCATAGCGTTCTTCAAAGCCTGATAACGGGTGATGTTTTAAGAGTTAAGTTTTCAGATTGGCAGCACTGGTTAATAATGGCGTCCAAACGTCATCTGTCAAAGTGAAAAGTTTACAGTATACTCTGTCATTTAATCATGGAAAGACTTACAAACGAACAACGATTGCAAATTATTGAAATTTATTATCAAAATTCGTGCTATGTGAAAAATGTGAAAATCATTTCTGGCTCAACGGATACGTAAATAAGCAAAACTGTAGCATCTGGAGTGATGAACAGCCACTTGCCAAACAAGAAATACCGATGCATCATGAAAAAACGACAGTTTGGTGTTGTTTATATGGGCTGGTGGCATCATCGGTCCTTTTTTTTTTTTCAAAGACGACCGTGGAAGAAACGTTACCGTCAACGGCGAACGATTTCGAGCCGTGATACGCGACTTTTTTTTCCCCAGTTGGCTGAGTTGAACTTGGTTGACATGTGGTTTTATCAAGACGGTGCCACATGCCACACAGCTCGTGAAACAATGGAAATGTTGAAGGATGAACTTGGTGAGCAGCTTATCTCTCAAAATGACTGTGAGTTGGCCGCCAAGATTATGTGATTTAACGCCTGTTGATTATTTCTTGTGGGGTTATGGCTCTGTGAGTTGGCCGCCAAGATCATCCGATTTAACGCCTCTTGTTTATTTCTTGTGGGGTTATGTAGTCTATGTGGACAAGCCGAACACGATTTAAGCCTTACAGGACAACATAACACACGTAATTCGTGGAATACAGGCCGAAATGTTCGAAAAAGTGACGTAAAATTGGACCTTCCGAATGGAACATTTGAAACGGGCCCGCGGACAACATTTACATGAAGTTGTCTTTAAAACGTAAATGGCAAAGGCATATTTATCGATTACAATAAAAATTTTGAAATTTTTAATGCAAATTTGAGTGTTTTATTCGATTTAAAAAAATACGCTTGAAAATCACCCGTTATATGCGCCAGAGTCATGGAAAATCGGACACTTCGGATGCGCGCCACACAGAGAAGCCGCAGCGGACATTTGAACGATGTTATACACTTTATATAAATTTCAAAAGACTAAAAAATGTCGATAATCGGTCCTATCAAGGTATCCGTCGGAACGGAAAATTCTCCGATTTTGTACGATTCCGAGGATTTTTGCTTCGAGGTATTCTTCCGAAAAGCTGTTCGGAATATTTCTCCGACATTTTGTAATGCGTTGCGTTGAAGTGCATTTTTCGTGCAATTTTTGACAGCTAAGTGTCATTTTTTTGCCGATTTCCTCCGACACAAATTCTTCGCGGAATTTATTAACGAATTGTAGTGAAGTGAAGCCGTCGCATTTGTGTAGTATTTTCTTCCGATGACACATACCTCGAATGAAATTTAAATCTCCGACGAAGTATGCTTTGCGGAAAATTGTCCACTCCGATGGATACCTCGATAGGGCTGAATATCTTACACACAATTTGTTTTATTTAAAATTAAAGATAGGAAGCGCTTAATGAAAGACCCTTTATTAATAAGGGTACCATCTCATAATGTTTGAAAATATTGGAATAAATTAGAAAAAAATACTGATGGTTGTCGAATTGGTTAAAATTTCCGAAACTAATCCTAAGATAGAATATGTTTTAAATTTACGATATAATATTCGCAGGTTAAAAGAACCAAACTTCATTAACTTTTTTTGACGAAAACTTTACTTTAAGATATAATACCTTCTTGAAAGCCATTACGGACAGATGGACTGACGGACTGAGTCACAGTCCGTCCCCTATCATTGTAATGCTAGAATCAATTTTGTTCAAGGTCGACCGGAATTGTTTTTCAAAGGCAACAAAAGGCTTTCAATTCTGACGTTTATTTTTTTACGAATTTTTAGTTCAAACATGCATTGTGCACTTATTTTTAAATATAAAATGGGGACTAAAAGACGTCAAACTAATTGTAACATTTATTGTAGAATTTGGCTCAAGATTGATATAAAGAATTTTTATTTAAACATTTCTCAGATGAGGCAAACCTTTAACGATCAAAAAGCGCTCTGATAATGCAAATTTTTAATTCTTTATTTCAATCAAAACTAGGTTACATTTTAAGAACTAAAGCCCTAGCATGCAAATAACCCTTGGCCTGGAATATTTTTGGAATAACTAAGTAGTAACTCTGACGAAGACATCTTGCCAGAAATCAAACGCAAAACTGCTCGCCCGAACTACTAAGGAGAACATCTTAAACCTTAAATCTTACCAGTCCTGCTCTACGATATCGATGCATGGACCTGAAGTATCAAAAGCGGATGGAGAAATCCTTGGTCGTTTTGAGCGAACATTTCTTTGGAAAATCTTCGGTCCAGTTTGTGTTGACGGCCCATGGGACAAAGATTCAACCAAGAACGAGCAAAAGGCGACGTAGATCTGGTTAAAAAAAACTCTGCTTGGGATGCAGTACAGGAAGATCTCACCTTAAGCTGCGGGCACAAGTAGAAATGGACCTCAATCAACATGGAGTCCAACTGAAGGCAGTTAGTTAGGGAAAGGGCCAATTAGATAGGGTTGATGGTTGAGGCTCAGTTTTATTCCGGACTATAGTGCAATAAACAACCGCGCAGAAGGTCTGGGTACAATTCCCATCCGCAGCAACATCTAAATGATTTTTCGCTGACCCTCTTCTCGTGATGATCTGACAAACCATTCGAGTAGTATCCATTGTCAAGAAAAGCTTATCTCAAGTCAGTCGTTCGGAGTTGACATAAAACAGGAGGTACCGCCATCGTGCAAGAAGTACACACGCATACGTAAATGGTTGTGAGAAAGCTAGGCCCTGGGTACTAACGAGACTGTTGAGTCAAAAATTTGAATTTTCTTATAGCGACATGTAAGTTAAGTTATATAGACGCTGCTTCAGGATTAAGATGGTCTTGGATTCGTCAACAGATGGTAGAGGCAATCTCCTTAGTTACACCGTCTTACACCAAGACGAAAAACCAACATCCGGTCCGCAACTGGAGGCATTTCGTGTTGAGGTCCAGATGCTGCAGGCATCTGATAAATGCCATGCTGATTATTTTTTATTTCCAAATGTGACAATTAAAAATGGCGGCTTTTTATGATTTAAAAGGATACCACATCTAACAGCATTGTAAGTTGGCTAGCTAGCTGTCTATTAAAATTTTGCATTTGTAGATTCACAATTTTCATCTAAAATTCAAATGCAAGGATAGCTTAAAATTGCTTGATCAAAACAGTGAAACGATCCTTACAATTCATCAACAATTCACTAAAACGTGAGTACTACCCTTGACATGATTTGTTTGCCAATAAATCTGCCTTTTTAACGCCCTTTAGCATTTAAAGTTCTCCCTCATCGATTTTTCCTGAAATCAATGGCTCAAGTTTTGGCAACAACTCCCTCCCCCTCTAAGTATTGCAGCCACCACACATGACTTGAGGCATTTCAACACCAGTCGGTTTTATTGCCTCTGCACACACCATGCCACTGCACCTATTTAGCATTTCACAACCCTACAGATACGAGAGTCTAAAGTCTCATCTGTCTGTCAGTCGTTTTTCTGTCTATACAATATTTTTTTTTTTGGGGGATACTACTCGTATCTCTAGTCTCTATTCACATAAAAGGGGCGGAAGAGATTTACTGCTTCTATTCAGCATACATCCTTGCACAAGAAGAAAAAATCTCTGTTTCGTCTATTTGCATTTTCCATTTCATGTTTTTATTTGTTGCTTTGTCAAGAGGCTACCCTCACAATGCCACTCCATAATGGTGATATACATCCCCCGGTGAAAGACAATTCTTTAAGGATGATACCGCCTTTACAAAATTCGAACTCGAGAAGAGCTACTTTATACGGAAAGTTGGTACATGTGTGTGTGAGTGTGCTTTCGACAAGGTAATTTTCGACAAAATGCATCCCCTGAGGGACTTTACATAGAGTGTGTGTATTGGCGCGCACCCTTCATTTCAGTCGAAGAGATATATACTCTGTGCCACCGAAGGACACTTCCAAAGACATGGGTAACAAATTGAAACAAAAGCGAATCGAATTCACCTCCCAGAGGGGTTCAATGGGGATATCTTGTATTTTTTGTGGGTTATTTTCGGTGTTTAAATATTAGAAAGACATCCTTTGATATTCACCCCTCCCAGATCCTATTAACACATGGGGAGATGCTGAGATTTGATACTCTTGAAAGTGGTTATCTAATGGTAGAGGGAAATGTTTGTTTTGTTAAATTGAAGTTGCTCCCGGATACGCAGATTATTAAGGCCACATTTTTTCGGTTTACGAGTAATTAATTTGGGGCACGAAAGATATCAACCAAACAAAGATACAGCTACAGCGTTGGCAAATATTTGACTTTGATTGTGATGTGTTCTTAAAATAACTTCCTTGCAAATCGAGGACTTTCTCAAGTTTTCGTATAAATATTCATTGAAACTTTTATGGGGAACTTTTCCCATGCGAAAAGGATATGAATGGTAAAAATTCCTTCTATGGGTTCTTCTCATACATAGACGAATATATCTACTTGTACTGAATTAAATTTAATTAAAGGACTCACCTGACTGAGTTCATCCCTTGAAAGTTGCCGGCAGTTTGGCAGGAGCGCCTGTAAGTCATCCTCGAATTGGCCATCTCCACAGCAACTACTATCATTACCTTCCAGCGAGTGAAACTGTTCGGTGGTGGAGTTCATGTTATTGCCGAATACCGGTGGAATGGTATTGCCACCGCCATTGTTTGTTGTATTGCATCCACTGCCGTTTGTGTTAATGTGGTTGTTGCCAGCACCAACTCCACCACCAACGCCACCACCATTATTATTGTTGTTGTGGATATTGTTGATGTTATTGTTATTGATTATCAGATTGTTACCGTTACCGTTCAATATACCATTATTGTCATTTCCTTTAACGGAATCTAATCCACAAAATGGTATACGACGGCTTGATTTGATTTGATGCTGATTATGGGATGTTTGATGTGTGTTTGATTCGGAGGACCTGCAAATAAAAGAGAGGACGGGCTGTTAGTTTTATGAATAAAACAATGAAATGCGAACACATAAATTTATGATGACATAAAGGTGGTAGTATTGCGTTCTTATTAGGGCAAATGAGCAGATTTCGTAGCACATTTTCAAAACGATCGAAATATACTAAATTTCATAAGCAGATTTACATTTCGCAATTGCGAGAACAAATCTCAAATTATATCAAATTGTCATTGTTGGATGATTGTTTACTTTTTGTTACAATCATGACATCAACTGTCAAAGCTAATTTAGAAATGTTGTCAGCATTGCCACCTAGCTAAAACGCGCTTTATATCATTCAAAAGTATCATTTCGGGCAAACGCGTTTTTGCAGTTTCAACGCGAGTCAATTCGGCATACAACTTCACATCTTTAAACCTTGCGACTTCGCCGTAAAATGAAACAGTGCCATTTCCCCCCGCTTAATGAAGACTGCCGTCATTCAATGTTGACAGAACAAAACAAATATAGATATAGAACAACTATCACATATATCGTTTACGCAGATTTTGAAAGCACGTTTTTGACAGTTGCAGTACGATTATTTTGGTGTGGGCACTGAATTGAAAAATGGTTTCGTAAACGGTCGATCATTTGGCTAAGGACAGAATAATATTTATGCTGTAGGTTAGGTTAGAGTGGCTTCCAGCGAGTTCGCCAGCACACTTAGAGCATATTTTGGTCCATTGTGATACCACGTGGATACTGTCTATTCTCCTTGTTATCTGTGAGCAAACCATTCTGAGCTTTTAATGAAACGGACGAGACTTTTCGCTTCCGTTTTTGACAAATCGCTGAGATTTTGAAAGAAGTAAGCTCCAAGGTAGAGCTTCATTTTTTTTGATTGGCCCGGGCAGTAAGAAAGGAGATGAAGTATTGTTTCTGCTTCCTCTTTGTCCATGCAGCTCCTTTCTGCGTACCTGCCTATTAATTACAGTGTCCAGTGATGACAGCTATGGTGGCACAAAATGCATGGTCTATCGACTGAAATCAATCCAGTTTTGGCCAAATTTGCTTGGTTATTTGACACGTCGGCGTCGTGCCAAGACTCCATCTGAGATTTGATTTGCAGTTAGCATGTAAGCTTTTGCATTTAGCGATAGGAATACCTAATGCACCCGAGTCGAGTGGAAATGTTAATTTAGTTCCATGTCTGGCGAGTTCATCAGCCTTACAGTTCCCTGGAATGTCACTATGCCCAGGCACCCAGCATAGGTGAATGTTAAACTGCTGTGACATCTCTTGCAGAGCTGAGCGGCAGTATAGGGCTGTCTTTGAATTTGTTGTTCTGGAGGGTCAATGTCAGGAATTTTATATTTTCTAGTGAACACGACCAATTCAGTCTTGTGGAGGTTGACACCCAAACCAAAACTGACTGCCCATTTATAAAGTTTGTGTAGTGCGTTTCAAAGAAGTTCAAGAGTATGTTCAGATGCTTCCCTGAGACTGCGACAGCAACGTCATCCGCGTAGGCAATCACGTGGCATCCATCTGCTTCCAGGATGAGTAAAAGCTCGTTTACCACTAAGTTCCAGAGCAGAGGGCACAAGACTCCACCTTGCGGTGTCCCTCTACTGACACGTCGAAACACCACCCAGTTTTTTGTTGATAATCCGCAAAATAATCAACAAGCCATGCCATGTGATCCACTTTCAGACATGTTAGCGCCTTAATGATCGCTCCCTAGTTAGCATTTTTAAAATCACCTTCAATGTCTAGGAATGTTTACACTAATAGCAGTTGTCGACCTACTCGTTGGTCGTTTGAACTCGTTGAACGTTTGACATTTGTGTTGCAAGTGTCGGTCTATTTCAGTCTCCATATTACTATACTGTCCAGAAGAATCCATCTGATATGCGTACTTATGGCTTTCTTTGAAGGGTACAGAACCACTGTCGCTTTTTAAATCCTTCTAGATTACCTTTACATCTAAAATAAGACGCATGTATTTCGCTAAGTGCTATTTAGTGACATTCTGTGGAACATTGCATTACCTAGTTAAAAGGATCTGTTCGATTTTTTTTAGGTTTAACTACTTGGTGATGCAAAATCAGACCTAATATCAACATTTGACATTATGGCGCTTTGTGAACGTGGCAACATTATTTCGAAGATGCATACTGCAGTTATATCGGGTTTTTCAATAAGAGCGCTACAAAAGTTTTTTTTTTTTTAAATAAAACAA
Source organism: Rhingia campestris (assembly GCA_932526625.1). NCBI lineage: Eukaryota > Metazoa > Arthropoda > Insecta > Diptera > Syrphidae > Rhingia > Rhingia campestris. The sequence goes on along the minus strand of OW052182.1, from coordinate 94,772,148 downwards.
AAACGGATTTGGATATCAATGAAATTCTTGATTCCTGTGAAAGAACGTTCGATGCCATTATGTATGGAACTCGATTTCTTTTCCATGGCCACCACAGGCACACATGCAGAAGTCCAGACGCTTAACCCAATTTTCGTCTGTTTTCAAGCATAAATCAGCCGATACTGCTGCAATTTCACGTTCGATATTCGTACGAAGTTCATCAATCGTCGCTGGCTTGTTGGCATAGACCATAGACTTGACGTAGCCACACAGGAAATAGTCTTACGACGCACGACCGAGGCGGCCAAGCGACTGGACCTTTCGTGAGATAACACGTTCTCCAAACTTGTTTTCCAATAAATTGATTGTGACATTCGCTGTGGCGCCGTCCTGTTGAAACCACATGTCCTCCAAGTTCATATCATCCAATTGGGGCCAAAAATATTCGGTTATCATTGAACGGTAGCGATTCCCATTCACAGTAACGTGCCGGTCTTGATCATCGCGGAAGAAATACGGCCCAATGACGCCGCCGGCTCATAAACCACACCAAAACCGTAATTTTTTCGGGATGCAATGATGGCTCATGGAGTACGTGTGGATTGCTGCCTGACCAATACCGCATATTTTGTTTATTGACGAAGCCATTAAGCCAGAAATGAGCCTTATCGCTGAAGATGATTTTTCGATGAAAATCCGAATCATTTTCAAGTTGTTGCTCAGCCCAATTCACGAACATACGCTTCTGGTGGTCAAGCGGCTTCAGTTCTTGCGTCAATTTAACCTTGTAAGGATGTAGGCCAAGATCTTTTAGCAAAATTCGCCACAACGACGTCAGAGAGAAGCCCAACGACGTGTGAGAGACACATTTGGGCTTTCTTCAACTGAAGCCTCAGCGGCAGCAATATTCTCGACACTACGGGCACTTCTTTGTCTCACTGGCACGAGAACATTTTGTACTGTGCCTGTGGATACAAATTTTTCCACTAGACGCTCAATTGTTGATCTGCTAGGACGATTATTACGACCATATGACGACGTTGAGGCCACTGACTCCGAATTTCGGTAGTAATTTTTTATAATTTCGACTCGTTGTTGGCTTGTATATCTTTCCATCATGAAATGGCAAACCTTACTGAAGAGAAATGTCAAAAGAGCGGCAAGAAATATGGCCTTGTTTGCTGTCCCTGTCGCTCTACTTTTGTAGCATCCCTTTAGTTCTTCTGACTAACGCTTCACCATCACCTCATGCCTGGTGATGCAATATTGCAAACATTCACGAAAAAATCTACCACGAGGATACTCGACCCCACAACACTACGAACAATACAATCCAGAGACAACCAAAAAGCAGCCCTCATAAAAGTTGTACTCCAAAGTTAGAATGGTTTTCCTAATTACCTTGAAAACCCATCAGAAACTTGAACTTTCCAACCCAATTACGCAAATTTCTATTGTATTCCGAAAAATTATATTCAATTGCTTCTCATATTTGGTTTTCCTTCACACACTTCACCCATTGTACCAGAACAATAAAAAAAAATTGTACCAACTTATAAAAAACTTTCAATAAAAACTCTCCTTAACAAGGATCGAAAGTGCTTTCTCATACAAAACCAACAATCGTTTCGAATACCTGCCGTAAAGGAAACCTCTCCGCATTGATGTAGAACAAAAAAAAAAAACTTAATTGAATAAAAGAAATAAAATGCAAAAAAAAAAAGTTTAATTCTGAAATATAATGAAATAAAATGTTCCACTCTCCTGTGCGAAAAATTTCGAAGGAAAACATGGAAAATTTTATTAAACAGCTCTCGAGGAGGTTTTGGGTTGGCATGGCTCGCTGCTGTTGCAGAAGGGCTCACATAAAGCAAAACCGATAAAAGGCGAAAGAGTGCTGCGCGCCGCTTCCACATTACCTCTGGCATCTCGGTTCATTGGGTTTTCCATGCATCCACACAAAAGTTAAATTATGTTAAGTTGAAGGAATACTGTATACACGTATCCCTCACATGCGATGAGGTGAGGAATTAATAATATGTTATGGAAAAAAGAAGAAGAGATGAGGCAACCAGCACCAGAAGCAGTGGCAACAGAGTGTGCTGGTACACAAGGAAGCTAGACCTGGATGTGAGGTGGACCGTGTGTATGTGGAGCACACCGGAAAGATTTCATTTTTTATTTACTTTTGGCTATAAGAGGCTTTGAAACGAGAGACTACATGCAATTTTGCGATAGACTTGTTTTTTTTTTTTTAGAAATTCTAATCCGATTTTGCAGATGACGGAACGCAGTGTTGGAAGAAGTATAGTGGGAGCATTATGTTTTGCAATGTAGTTTCTTCTGACAGGGGAAATTGCCACTTTGTCAAAATGTTTGAAGACGGGATTTAAGTGTGTTGAGCTCGTGAGATCGCGTTATTTTTTAAAGGTCAAAATATTAAATGGTAGGCATTGCAATTGTATGAAACCACTCGGGCTTTCACCTAGCTGATGCTTACCAACGCCGACACTAGACCTACTCCAATACAACAGCGCCCCGGTTAGGATGGTGAAGTGAAAAATCTAAATGAGCGCAGCTTCGACACATTCGAACAACAGGTCATTTAACTGCACCTTGAATGAGCGAACATTAACCAAACAAGCACATTAGGCTGGATAGACCATTACGCACCGACGTACCGACGGACGGAATCCCAAACACCACTTTTTTGGGTTCCGCTATCATCGTAATGTTAGAATCAATCAAAATCTCAAGGTCGAATTTTGTTCACGAAATAGCTTTCTCTTTGTAAGAGAAAGTTAAAAAGGTGCAGCTGAAGCCGTAAGTAGCAATTAACGCCTGCAGACATTACTGTCATCCAGGAAATACAATGGGATGTGAAGGGAAGGAGTATAAAAAAGTGTGACATCTACTACGGTGCGTGTTAAAGTGCTGCTCACAGCTACTATTCGAAAGTGACCTTGTTATAGTGCCAGACTTATGAAAGAAGTCTTATGCTTTGAAGACATTACCAAACCCATTGTAACAATGATGATGATACTGCGAAAAACTGCTTCCACAAGCTCCTTTTTCCATAAATCGGTGCAACTATCAGCATACGGCGAAGATATTGACGGACTCAACGTGATGTCATAGCCACGATTGCTAGTATGGAAATGGAAGCGGTAAAAATGGGTTTAGCCGTGAATGAGAGTAAGACCAATTGAGAGGTCTTCCAATAGGTACTTTACGTCGACAAAACGCAAGATCTGTCTAAAATAACGCCACTGTCCATGTGCAGTCGATTTCGCGTCGCTTATAAGAACTCGGCCTTTCGCAGACCACAACTTGGCGAATTTTTAGCCTGCACCCGTACAATTGACTCAGGACCGGAAGGTAAACGAACATAGACAACGACGTGTTTTTGCTGAATGTGCTCTGGGTGGGAAAATCATCTTCAGTGATGATGCCCATTTTTGGATGAATGGGTACAACTGGATGACTGGGTACATCATGCACGAAAGGCTACACAAGATCGACGAATTGGACAGAACACCATCATTGCCAGATTTAACATTGAGGTAGTACGGGACTTTGTCTACCAAGGTCACACTATTAACTCTGACACCATCTCGTTAGACCAAAAACAACTGAAAAAGGGCTGGATTAAGGTGCCGCATCGACCAGACTGAGGGCTCTTCCAAATGCTCAGTCGCTCAGATCCGTAGCCAAGAGATGCAAGGGTACACCCCCCTCCTCATTCTATGTCTGAAAATCAACCGTCCTTCTGCTCCAATCAGGTCAAAGCTACATACATGGATAAACGGGCACTCCACTTCCGCATCCATAAAATCCCGTCCGCAGCGCGGACTACAAGGCAAAACTCGACTCTGAGCTTGGCGAATGAATAGCTTCAACGTTTCGCCAGCTCCTCTGAAGACACCGCGACCAAAAGACAACGGTCGGTGGAGGACACCTCGAGTGTAAAAAAAAAGCCAAAAACCCCCCGCCTCAGAGAACCCCGGATAGGACGTTCAGCCAGGTGTTAAAAGGCCATCTGAAATTTGCTGTAATTGACCGTAGTTACCCGGATGGAAGTCTAACACTGAAAAAATGGAGGAAGGTGTAAGTAAAGCTCGCCTCAAACTTCCATCAAATCCTTCGCGAGCAGCCGGGCTATGCGCCCACTTGCCGCGACATATGTCTCTATCATGGACAAAGCAAGAAGATTGCCTGCGCAAACCGGAGGTCCAAGGACCTGTACAATATAGCAATTTCCACGGCTAGAGAAGTTTGGACAGAAGCACAACTGGAGGTAGTGGAAATGAATAAGATTCCTAACCGCCCTATAGAAGTCGTGCGAGAATCCCGGTAGAACCATCCAACCCAAAGGACATTCTGGACATAATAAGTTTCAGCAATCCTCTTCTTCCAACTCATAACTGGCGGATCAGAAAGGTTAAAGAAGCTAATGGAGATTCCAGAAACGTTTCCATAATAAGCTATGGGTTTAGCTCTATCCTTCTGAACACCTATAGGTGTGACAACACCCAAAGATTAGGAATTCTATACAGACGACGCATTGAGAACAAAAAAACAGAAACTTTTGCTCAGTAGCTTCATGGTACGGGCGGGCGGTGTGCATGAATACACATGAAAAACAAGAACGAAAACATATGGCGGGCTGTGAAAGCACGACCCGCCATAGAACAATTTTTCTTATATGGAGTGCTTCATCTGTACAGAATTCATAATCTTTGTAACACCGCACCCACAGATTTAACCTTGCACTGCAATAACTTAACCGAAAGTAATATAGATGGTACGTGCACCTATTCGACCCTATGCCGACGAACTCGGGGATGAAACCCTATTAAAACAGGAGTCACACCCTGAACCCCATAACACAACCTTTTCCTGGGTTGACACCAAGCCAACAGACCTGGAGGTGGTCAGTGTAACCGACAGGCTTGCAGAAGAGGACCTCCTAGTGTCCGATTCTGACAACGCCAACAACACTGTGGTAATGGCCTTTGTAAATAGTTCCAATGATGGAACTCTTACAGATTAACCTAAACCACTCCAAAGCGGCTTCCGCCGCCCTTCATCGCCGACTCACAACACACGGGGAAAACATAGTTCTGATCCAAGAACCATGGGTAGTCAACAACCTGGTGTGCGGACTCAGAACTCCTGACTATAAACTACTCTGCGTAAGAATCTTGCATTCTTGCTAAGAACTCCTTAAATATTTTTCTGCTCTCTAATTACAGCAATCAGGATACTAAATACAAATAAAATTGTTTTGCGCAACAGGCTCGTTAGTAACCAGGGTCGAGCTTTCTCACAACTATTCATGTGTGCGTGTGTAATTCTTGCACGGTGGCCGGACCTCCTGTTTTATACCAAATTTGAACGGCTAAATTGAGATAAGCTTGACAATTGTTACTACTCGGATGATTTGTCAGATCGTCACAAGAGTAGGGCCAGTGAAAAATCATTTAGGTGTTGTTCGGAATCGAGCCCAGACCTTCTGATCGGCAGATCATTGCACTAACCATTGCGCTACTGAGCCTGTCAGGATCGCAGGGTCTTTGATTTCCAGCCAGATGTAGGACGCAGTTGAGGAAAACCACGCCTTAAATGTCGCCCACAAGTAGTAACCGAACTCAACCAACTTGCAGTGTGCAATTGGAGGCAGTTAGCTAAGTACAGGACTAATTGGAAAGGCATGTTGGTCGAAAGTAAAATTTAAATTTACGTTGATGCAATCAAATTCGCAAAATAAATTCAAAGTGAAACGTTTTCTTCCAAATTAATCGTTTGATATCCTTACACACGTTTTTTTTTTTTTATTAAAAATCAAAATAATTCGGTTTGCCCTTTAAGAAATAAAAGTATCGCAGGATTTATGATTTTTACAGCAAGCTTGGAGATCTTTTATAAACCTCACATAAAAGTAGATGGATTGATATAACCTCACCTCCAGGTGCGGTAGGGTCAACTTCCGTTCCAATATCATGAGAGATATTATATGTGGTTTCCCATGAGAGATATGTTGATTTATGACTTTTTAATACCGTCTGCTGAAGCATCATCCTCACTATCGCTTTCCAACGTAAAAAAGGCTATTATGGTCGCCGTTAAAGTCAGTCGTCAACATGTCGATAAGTCAATGGTCTTTTAGGCATATTTTATGGGCATCATTCTCAACATAATGAACTTAAGCTACCTTTCACCTTATTAGCACCCAAGTCTCCATAAAAAAAAAAACCCACACATACACCTCACCCACTAATTTAATTATGAAATCAAAAAATACGTGTTTTACGATGCACAAGCGTTTAGCTTGAATCTGATTGTCCACAACGAATGGGTTGAACCTCGAAAACATGATTTTCCAAATATGGCAAATGAAACTCAACAACTGGAACCTGCCGTTGCGTCGTTCTTCTCCCACGTTTTGGTTTTTTTTTTTTTCTGTTGCTCAATAAAATCTGCATTAACATGGAATTTATCAGGAATTATAGCAGCAATAAAAAAGAATCTCATACATCCGAACACGACGACTTGGAAATTGAAAGACGTCCGCGTTAATAAATAAAAACAAAAGTTAGGGAAGACTTTTACGAATTAGGGGCGTGAAATGTGGAATACTCGAACGATGAAAAAAAAAAGCGCATGAGGTACTTCCTATCGAGATGACATGATGTTGTGCTAATGTGATGCTGGATTGAATTTATGGACGCTCACGTTTGTCTCCAACGACATGGACTGATTTATTCGTCTTTGGAAAAGTTTTCTTAAGCGGAGGTGTTATTTTTTTAAGAGTGCTTTATGAGAGAGGGAATTATTTGCATAAGTGATGATTTTTTTTTAAATAAGATGGAAGTGGCTTAATTTTGATTTATTGTCAAACTGTTTGTTTTGGGACAGGATATAAATGAACTTCTAACATTCAGTGCAGCGATTACGCAAAAAGTTATTTGTGCGTTTTATGAGTAGGTACCGCTGGCCTGGATTCGAAAAGATCTATACACACACATGTGGCAGAACTCACGAAAGACCACTTTTATGTCTTCATTTTGTCGAGGCAGACTTTTACACTCCTTTACAGTTAATTGCATGTGAATTAACGCAAAGTATAGTGGGGCGGTGGTTGCATATGTTTTTTGATGGTATTTCAGGAGATGACGTGTCTCTGGCGGAGTAGGGCGCAGACTCTTTGCCCATCAACAAGAATCATTAACTTTTTGTAATTTAAAGCGTTTTACTTAACCGGGAGGTGGTTGTGGGAGTCATTTGAGGATATTTTAGGAACAGAAAGTGAGTGTAGGTTAATTGCTTGCACACATGTGCGTTTTCGTTTTAATGAAAAGTGGAGAAGTACTTTGAGTTATCTTTTTAGGACGCGGGTAGTTAAAAAAAAACTCTTATCCTGACACAGATTATTTTTAAGATGATGCTGAAAAAGTCGGTGAAAAGTTGAAATTAGAAAAATTGTTCAAGCTGTATACGGTAGCTATGTCATTAGAAGAGGGTATTGGCGCGTGAAATTATTTTTTTCTTGCACTGCAATAACTTAACCGAAAGTAATATAGATGGTACGTGCACCTATTCGACCCTATGCCGACGAACTCGGGGATGAAACCCTATTAAAACAGGAGTGACACCCTGAACCCCATAACACTACCTTTTCCTGGGTTGACACCAAGCCAACAGACCTGGAGGTGGTCAGTGTTACCGACAGGCTTGCAGAAGAGGACCTCCTAGTGTCCGATTCTGACAACGCCAACAACACTGTTGGCCTTTGTAAATAGTTCCAATGATGGAACTCTTACAGATTAACCTAAACCACTCCAAAGCGGCTTCCGCCGCCCTTCATCTCCGACTCACAAAACACGGGGAAGACATAGTTCTGATCCAAGAACCATGGGTAGTCAACAAACTGGTGTGCGGACTCAGACCTCCGTGAAATTATTTTGTTCTTGCACTTTCATTACATTTGTTTCGTGATTCCTTTGGAAACGTGTTTGAAAGTTATTTGACTTAAAAAGGGGAAAAACCCGAATTGGCATTTGACGTCATTTGTGGATATTATTGCCTTTTCGTTAGGATTATACATTATGACCACCATCTTGAAAAAAAACAAATGCTGAACGATTGGAATGAAAGCCTTTTGGGAAATGATAAACATTGAATCTTGAAAAATTGCAAAGCCACCCCAATTGGGTATAAATGCGAGAAAAATTTTACGAAATTCAGAGTTTAGGATGAGGAAAATACTGTTTTTCATTTAAGCTATTAACCATCCTCATGCATTGTCCTAACGTTATGCTATACTCAAAATAATCCATCGAATCTTCAACAAAGAAATGTCTGTTACTTCCATTTTCTATAGTCAACGGTGTCTCATTCCCTTATTCAACTATCCAGGGTACTCATTCCGTAACCTTCAAAATGATAATCGTTGACGATAGTGAAGGAGACTTTCTAGGTACCTACCGTGAGATTTGTATACATGTGCACACACACAAATGATTAGGGATGGCTTCAAAGGATGTCGATGACTTACCGGAAATTGTTTAGTTTTTATTTTGGATAAAGTGGGATGATACGTAAGATCTGTCGGGGAGTCATGTTGGGTATGGAGAAGAGTCGGTGAGGTAGAAATCCTTGCGAGTTGTGCATAGGTCCGAAAATATAGTGATTAAATCAACAAGATTGGTTTATCAGAACAGTTTGGTCTGTGCAAAGTCATGGTGGCCGAGTGGTGGATGGTTTTCAGATAGGCGATAATTCAAATTTAGTGGAAATGATGTATTTGGAAGATGGGCAAGCGATGAGGAAGATATGATTTGAGGTAATGCCTCACAGATATGATACAAAACGCAAATCATGGATGTCTTTAAAATTCTGAATTACTCAACGAAATGTTGTTGATTGACCTTCAGAGTCAAAGTGATACGAACTCTGAAGTCCTGCCAATACTTTTAAAGGTCGTGAACCTTATCTACATGTAAAAAAATAACGTGTAGGTACAATATGGGCAGAGTTTGATCCATCAAATTCAGATCATTTTTAATAATGAAGAAAGATGATTTTAATAAAGAAATGTAAATGATTTTGCTTATCGAACCTTACGAGATTAGCCTCATGATAGTTGAAGATTGGTGTAACTATGAGCATAATACTTAAGTAAGTTTATATTTATTTGGCTTACTCCAAGCCTAGTTCTAAGAATTTCAGTTCTAAAAAAATCTCACAATGCTCCCGAGACTCGCATATCTTGGGTGCATTGTGAGATTTTTTAAGTGTATTTACTTTTTTCTTAAGTGAATCGAACCTATAATGCTTAAAGAGCGCCCTGAGATGGTACTTGCACATGTAAGAATTGTACATAAATGATGATTCGGCAACTGTAGCGCGTATAAGATTCTGACATATTTGAGGTTTCGTCAGTTAAATCAGCCGCCAAGCAGACTTCGCAAATGAATCGAAAATTTTAAAGAGACCGGACTAAAACCCGAGCAACCAAGACCATCAGAACGGTAACAAAAAAAACACGGAACGAGTTAATCAGTCTGTTCGTGACGATCCATAGAACATCATTACACCATATTTTGCACAAAGATCTGAAATTCAATTGGTGCAAGATTTAAAGCAACTGGATGTCAGTCGATGCTCGACTTCGTTCACAATGCAATTGAGTGCTTTTTAACGTTTAACAACATCCAATTTTCGGATGAATTTCATTTTAATATTAAACGGACACGTGAATAAGCCAAACTTCAGCTACTTTAGTGCAACAAATTCGAAAGGAAAGCATCAGAAGCCCCTTTCATTCGCCTAAAGTGAACGTATAGGCTAAGACTTGGGCGCAGAATAATCGGCCCTTAATTTACAAAAGATGAAAGGGACTTGCAGCTATAGTGAAAACAGCGTGTTATTTGCAGATGTTAGACTTCCTCGTGTCTGAATTGCAAAGCTTACATTGGCTATAACCAAAGACCATAGTTCAAGCAGGACGTAGAAACATCGTAATGTCTCTGCAAAGAGTTTGTGAAAATTTCACTCTCAAATTGATCTCTAGGAGAGGTGACTTAAATTGGCCCAGACGCATTTCTGATTTAACCCCTATGGACTTTTTGTGTGTGGTTATCTTAGGCGCATTTGAAAGAAAATGTTCATCACGAAATGGCAGCCTTCACGGAGTATACGCTAACTATCCCATCTGTCCTCCTTTTGGTAGGATGATCCTCATTTTTTGAACCAAAAAAGTTCAAAAACCTCCTTTCTCGCCCTGAATCCTTCTATAACTTCATATCGAAATTATAATATGATTTTTAATATAAATTCAAGATACGCCGCTGTAAACAGGGCAGTGAGCTTTGGTAACACTGATATATCCATAGGGTATGAAAAAAATATGAACTCGCAGATTGGTCGCGAGCATTTTAGAACAAAACAAGATATTCCCAATCCTCCCCAACGTCAGAGATAGAATTCCCAACATGGAATTAACGGTGGCATCTACGAAGTAAAAAAAACTGACAATAGGACATACAAACATTCCAAGGGTTAGGCACCAAAAGACCAACGACATCGCTCTATTCCGTAGTGGATACTGACAAGACATAGGTCTGTCAGGTATATCTAATAAATTTAAGTTAGCCCTACAGATTGTGTGGTTGTGCTTGGATGTGCTATTCAATAACGAAAAACACCTTTTATTACGAAGCAACCAAAAGCCATAAAAAGCACTGAGCACGGTCGTATGCTAAATGTAAAAAGGACAACGATGTTCGTATCTACACCTGAAATGTGTGAGCATTAAACAGAATACGTGCAGCTCAACAACATTTGGCAGACATTACTGCCATCCAAGAAATACAATTGGATTGGCCGGGAAAAAGATTGAAAACTGTGACATTTACTACGGTCCGTTTTATGCTGAGCAGAAATAAGGATTTTTCGGGTGTGAATAAGGATAGCAAGAAGTCGTATGGCTTGAAGACATTAGCAAACGTATTGTAACAATGCATATAAAGACCACATTTGCCAATATAAGCCTTATTTGCGTTCACGCTTCGACAAAGAAATGAGATGACATTGCTGAGGACTGTTCTACCAGCTCCTTGACAAACTTATGAGTGACTACCAAAGTATTATTTTAAAATTTTGCTGGGAAATTTTCAGTGAATGTAGGAAGATGCAATATTTTAAGCAGTATTGATACATGACACCACGTACTACTACACGTATCACCTCGATATCCATAAACGAAGTAATTTTAACAGATATACCTTAAAGTAAATGGATGGACTTCGAATCGCTAGCTGAGTCGATCTAGCCATGTATTTGGGCCTTAAATTTTGAGCAATAGACCATTTTAACCCACGCCCACTTTTTGAGGGCGTTGTTCTAGAAAAAACGGGTGGTTAAATTTTAATGGCCGATCTTGAATTTGAACCACACCTACCCGTCAAGTTTTTCAGCATTTCATTTGACATTTCTCAATTTCAGACTCCATTAGAGCCATGGAAAGATACACAATCGAGCAACGCGTTAAAGTTATTCAGGCTTATTATGAAAATGGGCGTTCAAATCAAAATGCATATCGTGCACTTCGTGATTTTTTCGGTCAATTTAATCGTACAAATGTGCGTACAATTGGAAAAATCCTACAAAAAATTGAGCAAACCGGGTCTCTAGGAGATGTGAAAACACCAGTGCATGCTCGTACAGCTCGTACTGCAGAAAATATTGCTGCTGTTCGCGATAGTGTGGCTGATTAGCCTTCCACCTCAACTCGTCATCGTGCCCAACAATTGCACCTCTCACGCTCGTCGTTGCTCAGGCTTACAAGGTGCAATTGACTCAAGAACTAAACCCTCTTGACCATTTCAAGCGTCGTCAATGGTCAGAATAGTGGCAAGAAATAGCAACAGTGGATGATCAATTTTCGAAGAAAATCATCTTCAGTGATGAGGCACATTTTCACCTCAGTGGATTCGTCAATAAGCAGAATTGACACATTTGGGCGAATGATAATCCAAAAGTGCTTGTCGAAAAACCAATGAACCCACTAAGAGTGACTGTTTGGTGCGGTTATGGGCTGGCGACATCATCGGCCCGTATTTTTTCCAAAATGAGGCCGGTCAGGCAGTTACTGTGGATGGTGTTCACTATCGTGAGATGATAGCGAACGTTTTTTTGGTCCGGATTGAAAGATATGGATGTGGACGATATGTGGTTTCAACATTACGATGCCACACAGCTAACGAAACAATGGCTCTTTTGCGCCGTGTTATCTTAAGTGGTGGCGATGTCAATTGGCCGCCAAGATCATGTGATTTGACTCCGTTGGACTTCTTTTTTTGGGGTTATTTGAAAGAAAAGGTGTACGGCGATAAGCCAGCAACAATTCAATAGCTAAAAGATGAGATAATTCGGCACATTAACGGCATAGAACGTCAATTATGCCTCAGCGTCATCGAAAATTTGGACCATCGGATGGAGGTGTGCCGCCGAGATCGCGGCAGCCATTTGACCTATATTTTGTTTCATACATAATTGAAACATACCAATATTATCATAATTAAAAGAAATGACAATAATTTCCTATATAATTTGTATTTTATTTAAAATCAACATCGGCCCTTAAAATTTAACCCCCCTTTACATAGCAAAACGTTGTCTTTTGTTGAACCATAAAAGATTTAGATAAACCGTCTGAACAAGATTCATTCAGATTTTAGCAACGCCCAACGATTCGCACAGCGGATTGTAGCCTTCTATTATGTTTTTTTTTTAATTTTGTAGGACAACGTTATAAATACTAATAATGAAAATACTCACACACGTGATCAAGAAATTGTTTTGTTTGATCTTTTTTACACGCAAACATCCGTGATCTTCAGAGTAAAATCAGCCAATGGATATCCATCCACACTTGCGGACTCACCTGCATCTTAATAAACATGTCCTGCCCGGAGTATGAGTATGTTTAAAATGCAATAAGCGTAGTCCACAAGGACAATCGAGAATATTCTTTTGTTGAAGAAATTATAAGATGGATTAGCTGAATAGAAAAGTTGGAAGACGTAGCAATTGATGTAGTCAAAGGTAAACAATCAGGTATATCTCGTAATTTGATTAGATCACCCTGCCCTATCATCGTAGAGAATTGAGGGATAGTGAAGTTTCCTAACGGAACCAGTCTGCCTCTTATTAATGAAATCCAAAATCGAAATTTTCTTCTGACATTTGTCAGAAAATACATTTTGACAGTTCGCAAATGTTTCAGGTAAATAATTAACTTTATATGAAAATCCCAATAAGTTCATTAGTTTATAAGAATGCAGTTTGCAAATAATTATTAACCAGTTCTTAAAACCACCAATAGTTCCGATAGTCTTTACTATATCGGTAACCCTAGATAAAAATATCGATAACTTTCCATCTTTAAGTGTCACCATACAATGATTTCGTTTTTTTTTTTGTATAAAACTATGTAGGAAGGGAACAAGCATTCGTTAACTTAACAGCAACGAAGCGTGTAAAATTTAACCCCCATATCCGGCTTCGAAATCTGTAGGCAAGCAAAGTTCAAATCGAAGGCTAATTTATGTGTACCTGCATGATTTGCAATGTCCAGCAAAAGAATCCAATGAAATTGGACATCTGCATTTTAATGGACAAAATAAAAAAATAACTTTAACCTTTTCGGCCTACACACGTGGGTTGAACTCCACCTTGATTTCTATATTTCCATGGAACCTTTCATTTACATAACCTGCACGTATATTCACACGTTCAGTGGATCTCCCACACTTGTTCACACAAAATCCACAGAAAATAAATCTAAGAAATTCCCACAACTTCCACCTATCCTAACCCTCCGCATTCATAATACGGTTGAAGATAACAAATTCAGAGCACCTACACCCAGGTGGGCCCTTCGTTGATCACAATAAAACCTACGACCGGCTAAAGCACACCATCCACCCACCCAAATCTCCATTAGCTTGGAAAATATTTTCGAAGAACTTTCACCTCGCGGTGGAAACGTGCCGCCCATTTTACATCATCTCTCTCCATGAAGCGCAGCGGTGGTGGTAGGGAGGCTGGCTATACCTAACCTCTCATGGATATGAAATTATGTGAAGAATTCTCAGCCGTTCACCTTTTCACCGCGGCTTTGTGGAGGAGGAAAAAAAGATTCAAGGCCGATCCGACTATTCACGAGTCCTTCCACTTTATTCCTTTTTGGATGACGGAAACGAATTAAAGCGAAGGGCAATGTTGCAAAGAATAAAACAAAAATGAAAGGAGAAAACATGCAATGCAAAGTCGCAGCGACAAATGAGACTTCATTGCCACAGACAGACGGAAATAATTGGAAGATATGTACAAAGCGCAATGCGAGAGTAGGTATATGAAGGCTCGTTTAAAAATAACGTCTCTAACTATCACATTTGTTTGGGTTTCTTAATGGGAGAAAGGACGAGAGGCATTTTAATCGCTGCCATTTCGTACACTGTCAGAGGCAGGCGAATTTTTAGTTAAATTGTTCGGAAGAGTCGAGCGACACAGCCAGCGGCATGTGGTAACGGAGAAAGGGCTTGTAAGGAGTTAATGAGATGATATTTTTCTTTCTCATAAGTTAATGGCGTCAATGAAAGGGGCTCCTTGAAATGGCTTTGTCGTGAAAATTACACTTTAGAAAATAGGGATTGTTGTCTCATGCGATTTATGTCATGAAATATAGTTGGTGTGGTTCATATAAGAGGAGATAACAAACGGAGATTATAAAAACACTTCAATGGCTGTTGAACAATTTTTGGAGATGATAAATCTGGATTGAAAAGCTTCAGGGGAAGGCTTTCTCATGCAGCATGACAAATTTCTGGAGATGATTCTATAGAAAAAAATAAAATAACAGAACAATGCTTTACTTTATCATAAAAAAATATCCTCGGAAAGCGTACGAATGGTCGACAAAAAAATATCAACTGGGCATATATAAATTTCATCGACTGGTAAAATGTCAACGTCAGTTTGATCGACAAAAAAAGTTGACAGTTTAAAACCCAGACCGTTAAAATGTCGATAAATGTTGTCGGTAAAAATGTCGACTTTTATCTAAAATATAACAGGAATTGCAGGTTGATATGATTAAAATAATAATGTTAATGTAAATATTAACAATGATTCGAGAGTGGCTTACTGATCGACAGTGGCAAAGTGAATGATGTTCACATGCATGATCAGTCGGTATTTTTACCAATCGACTTTTCGAAAATCGACATTATGACGGTCGATATTTTTAAAACAGCTTTTTTAAAAATCTGCAAATCGTAACTAACCCATAACCTCAAATCAAAGTGTTCTTTAAAATGAAAATAACACTAAATTGCTGGTGGAGTCTCATGGGATTTTCCTCAAGACATGTTGTTGGTGTGATTTAAATGTGACCATAATTTCCAATGATAGCTATGACTGGACCATAAGACAAAATAACAAAATTGCTGATAGTCTAATAGTCTTATGCGATAAAATGTTGTTATATGATTCAAATGAGACCGCAATAAGCTTCTAAACATACATGTTATAGCAATGTTTACCCCTTCGACGCTCAACAAGACTGTTGACAAATTTCTGGAGATGATTCTATGGATTAGTTTAAGTATTTGTTAGCTTTATGACAACAACTCAGGGGAATGGTTGAGGAATTTACCAAAACATTTTTTTTGTTGTCTTCGAATTCGATAAGGCATTATGAAGTTCAGGTTGTGTAATCACTTTTAATTAAAATAAAAATCGTTTCCAAACTTTTTCAACATTAAGACAAACAATTTTACAAACTTTTGTTGGGCTGCCAAATTTTCAAAATCTCGGTCTAGCCATTTATGAGAAACCATAGCTACAGACAATTGGTACTTGTTAAGAGCTATGATCGTTTAGTG
The DNA here is from genome assembly GCA_932526625.1 of Rhingia campestris. Taxonomy (NCBI): domain Eukaryota; kingdom Metazoa; phylum Arthropoda; class Insecta; order Diptera; family Syrphidae; genus Rhingia; species Rhingia campestris. The sequence continues at coordinate 94,756,213 of OW052182.1, read as the reverse complement.
GAGTGCTTTTGAAAAATGCAAATGAAATAATACAACTAGAAAGTACAAATCTATCAGTGGCAGTTTCAGACGGACCTCCTCGGAGTGCGAGATGTTCATCATCATATAGTGGTTTTAGATATTATAAGCAGATTGGAGGACGTACACAGTTAGACGAAGACTTTTTACAATGGATATCTTTTGAGTTACCCCTCAGAAAGGAATTCAGCTTAGAGCGCACAACCATTTTTAGTATGTTTAAATGAGCAGAGAATTACAAATAACGGGTGATTTTTTAGCTGGTTTGGTTTTGGCAACACTGGTTTTGACAGCTGACGTGTGTTTAGTACCTTGTGTCACTGTCAAACAGCTTCAGTTTGGTTTGCAATTTAACCATGGATCGTCTTACAAATGAACAACGCTTGCAAATTATTGAATTTTACTATCAAAATTCGTGCTCGGTTCGAAATGTTCATCGCGCGCTGCTTCCATTTTATGATCGGCATTTTCGACCTTCTGAGCAGTCTATTCGGAAGATTGTGACCAAATTTCGCACCAAATTTACTTTGTTGGACATTAAACCACCAACACGTTTACGTACTGTGCGTAGTGAAGAAAATATTGCGGCCGTATCAGCTAGTGTGACAGAAGACCGCGAAATGTCGATTCGGCGCCGTTCCCAGCAGTTAGGCCTTTGTTACAGCACTACGTGGACATTTTTGAGGAAGGATTTGGGCGTAAAGCCTTTTAAGATACAGCTGGTGCAAGAACTAAAGCCAGCCGACCTACCACAACGCCGAATTTTTGGTGAATGGGCTCTTGGAAAGCTGGCCGAGGATCCGCTTTTTTATCGAAAAATTGTGTTCAGCGATGAGGCTCATTTTTGGTTGAATGGGTACGTAAATAAGCAAAATTGCCGCATTTGGAGTGAAGATCAGCCAGAAGCATTGCAACAGCTACCAATGCATCCCGAAAAAGCCACTGTTTGGTGCGGTTTATGGGCCGGCGGCATTATTGGGCCATATTTCTTCAAAGATGATGCGAATCGCAGCGTTACTGTCAATGGTGAACGCTACCGAGCGATGATAACAAACTTTTTTTTTCCCGAAATAGAAGTTCTTGACTTGCATGATATGTGGTTTCAACAAGACGGTGCCACATGCCACACAGCACGCGAAACAATGGCGCAATTGCGAGGCGAGTTTGGTGAACAGTTAATTTCACGTTTCGGGCCGGTCAATTGGCCGCCTAGATCGTGCGATTTGACACCATTAGATTATTTTTTGTGGGGGTATGTCAAGGCTAATGTCTATAGGGACAAGCCCGCTTCGATTGACGCACTGGAAGCCAACATCCATGCATTCATTCGTGAGATACCGGCCGATATGTGTGAAAGAGTATGCCAAAATTGGACTCAGCGGATGGGCTACCTGAGACGCAGCCGCGGTCAACATTTGCATGAAATTATCTTTAAACATTAAATTGCAAGGTTCAAACTATCGATTCAAATAAATATTTCATTCATTTTTTCGAATTTTTTGTGTTTTTTTTTAAAAAAGTTTTAAACCTCTTAAAAAATCACCCGTTATATTAAAATTTTTAGGGTTATGATTTAACTGCAACTGATCCAGCCTAGTTGCAGGCTTAATCGGCTTCTGGGAAATCTACAATGTGCATATTCTCCTGCAATATTAATCATTGTAGAGTGTTTCAAGGGGTGATCCCACTGGTATCTACTTCTCTAACAAAATGAAACGTTGCCTACTGCTTCCAAAAGCTGTGTGATTTGCCAAACCGCTTACTTCTTATAAGAACTTTTGGTTGGGGTTCAAATACAGAAGCAAACAGGAAAAACCAATAAGATCAACACTTTGACCAGATTTCTTCCATTATCACGGAAGAAATCTAGTCAAAGTGTGCTGATGAGCCGATGGCAGCCTCTACAACCTAACTTATCTCGGTTATATCAAAGACGGTCCACAGAGATATCTTGGGTAATTCTCATGCCAAGCTTGAAAGTGCGCAAAATTGGCAAAATGTGTTTTTTTTTTCATATGAAAACAAATGTAACTTGGATGGCCCTAATGGATGGAACCACTACTTCCATTTTTTCATCTAAAAAAAAAAACACATTTTGCCAATTTGCGCACTTTCAAGCTTGACATCCCACGTATTATCAAAGCAAGTTATATGAACGCATATGCTGCACGCTAAGAAGAAAGATTTCCGGAAGAGATACGTGATGTCGTCTTGTCTCATGATATTTTTTATGAGATTAATCTTACTTTGGATCAAACTACCACCTTTGGGATCCGCTTTGAAATAATATGCAGAGGCCTGACATATTTGAAGAATTGAGTACGTTCTATCAAAGATTATGAATTCTATACAGATGACGCACTCCACATAAGAAAAATTGTTCTATGGCGGGTCGTGCTGGTACAACCCTCCATATGTTTTTGTTCTTGTTTTTCATGTGTTTTCATGCACACCGCCCGGCCGTACCATGAAGCTACTGAGCAAAAGTTTCTGTTTTTTTGTTCTCAATGCGTCATCTGTATAGAATTCATAATATTTGGTTCTATATAGCTTCACAGGGTCTATTTCTAAAATGTTGGTGGTATATGATGTCCGAATGAAACCTTCCCTTTATCGCCCAATTTGGCTAACCAACATTAAAACAAAATTTAGTTTTGCGAATGTTAGGGCGGGCCTTCTAGACAATGAAGAGTCAGATAAGCTGTATCAATACGAAGATCGGAAGACTAGTATCAGCAAGCATGTAGGTACATTCATTTTCTTCAACATTTTCCGACTGGTGTGTCTCTCAACCTTTACCTTACCTTACAATTTAGGAAAACAAGGCTTTCGTATGCGAATTGGAAAGCCATCTGAGACAATGATGAATCGGAAATATCGTCTGCATAAGCTGCATACATAGACAATATTGGTACCAGACCTGTGTCAAAATATGTCTATTACATGTCTTTATAAACAAACAAAGCCCCCCTCCTCAAAGACTGATAAATATATTTCAAGATATGTAAGTTTTCAAATGAAACGTTAGTAAACCGGAAATCATCTCCTCGAGAACAAGAATCTTCCTCGGATTTCAAGGACCACCACGGTAATCGTATTGAACCGCACGACGCAAATGGCAATTTCCAATAAATTTATTAATCTTGGGCAGATCTTCGATTGCGGACTGAATCACTGACCTCCACAAGCATCTGCATCATTCGCCCCCCATCATCATCACCATCACCACCACCGGGAAAGAGAGCCATCTTCCACACGGCAACGGACGGCACCCACTTACATTGCTTCACATAGTGCTACCAATGAACTCATGGTTTGGAATTAATGCCATAAGGCATCTGTGTCTCATCGGTTTTCCTGAAGTTTTTTTTTTTTTTTTTTTTGTTTGCTTACTTGTCTTGCAGCTAAGGGGATATTTGTGGTCTCATAAAAGTCGTGAAGATTAATGTTTTGATCATAATTTAGAAGGATTAAAGGAGTCACTATTTTAGACTCAATGTATTCATAAGTATTGACACTGGAGTTCTTTGTAAGCGAAAATGTATATCATGAGATTTATTATTAATGTAGTGACACAAAATGAGTCAGTCTGTCTGTCATAAAACTCGTAACACGATGTCACTGCGAAGGAAATAAATTATTTACTAGGTTCTAGATTGACATGCACCTAGTTTACTATATTTGATATGAGACTTATGTCATGACACAAACTTTTATGCCCATAGTTGCTAGAGTTTGTCATATGTTTTCATCGAAAGCTCCAATATTCGTTAAATAGTATCGACAGTCTTATTAAAATAAAGGCACATTTTCTCATGAGAGTAATGATATAAAATTCATACGTTTCAAGACCAGCCTGTTTTTTTTTAGTTTTCATTCTTGTTTGTCCTATTATATTAGTCGCCATTATTTACTGGATATTGGGGTAACATGCACATAGTTTCCTATTTTTAATATGAGATTTCTGTCATGACTCAAAATTGTATGTTGATATGTGATAGTCGTCATTAAGATCGAAGAAGGTAATGGAGTTTGATATTTGCTGTCATTTAAGGCAGCGATTACCATTGAAAAACATGCGCCAAGTCTAAGTAAAAAAACCTAGTCTCATGACAGCAATGTCATGATATAAAATTCAAACGTTTCAAGACCTCCCCGGTTTTTGGTAGTTATTGCTTTTTTTTATCCTATCATATTAGTCTCCATTAAAGTAGACATTGTTACATGATATTTTCACAAGAAATAGACTTATTTAAAAATTCTCTCATGGGTGTTATGACCTGATAAAAATATTAACCCAACACGAAGTTACAAAAATCGTTCTTATTTTAATCTGGCGTACTTATCATATAAAATTCCATTCAAAATACTTCAATAAAATAAGCCAAACACAATGTCATGACAAAAATGTCATGAAAAAAAAATTGTATCTTTCAATCTTTAAGTTAAAATTAGGATTTCAAAGAAAAAAAAAACACAAGCGTAACCTTTTCAATGTCATGCGACCGAGTTGTACCCTTAATAGCCTTTGCCATTCCTCGCTCATGATGGTCGAAGGAGAAGTTGAGGATCTGCTCTCCGTTTTTTTGTTGACTTTGCGGAGATTTTAATCACAATCACAAGAAGAAAATAAAAACTAAAATGGAAAGAAATGCCAAAAAGAAAAGACAACCTCTCAGATGCTGACTCACTGCGAGATTGATTATGATTTCATCCAGGAAAACAGCGATTAACTTCTGCCAAAGACTGCAGAGATGGAGATTACCACCAACACAAGTATACCCCTCCAAAGTCACTGACGGCAGGGGGTTGATTCAAAATGTTTTTTTTTTTTCTCATATAATCCTGATGGGGTGTGTGAAGGCGGTTCTGCCACTTGCTTTGCATTATTTACCTTATTATTATGGATCCACCACTTGGAAGTAATTAGATTTGCTGTGCAAAAAGCAAATTGACAGGATTTGGCTTTGCTTTATGCGCGCTCTAGTAACTAAGCCATGAAATGAGTCGTTGTGTCGTCGCGTCGTTTTAGTCCTGTGGAAGGATATGCATGCATCAAGGTAATTAAGGCGAATATCACTGGCGAAATGATGATGGTATTTTGTAAGTTTAATTGGCAAAGTTTTTCTATTTCTTCTCGGGTGTAATGGTAGGTAATTGGGTATAGGGAAACTTAAACTTTTGATAAGGGGAAGACAAATTGTGGGAGAGGTTAACTGGTAGGCAATTTATCTTGTGGGAAATGCTATGTTAGACATTTGTTGCGTCAAAGTGACGTTAAGAATAAGATATATGTTATGATGTGGGAAATTGAGAGCCCCAAAGGCGGGGACCAGTAAAGTGTGAGGGTTATGATCCCAATTCATAATCTCGTCGATGTACAAAAGATGATGAATGGAATTATTCCTCATGTCAATAATGTGATTAAATTTACGTCGTCATTTGAAAAAAGAAATGTGTAAGGACATTCAGATCAGAAAAGTGACAGGACATAATTACTGGTGCAATAGTCAGATGAAAAAATATCTAATGAATGGAATTTTCGGATAGTTTGCCTAATTATCAAGTGTTAGGTGCTGAAATATGTTCAAAATAAAAAGAAAATACTAATTGCGACTTTCTTTTAATCAAGGCAATAACTAAAGTAAATATTACGAACACCTTTCAAAAAAGACTAAGACTGCCTGTTCCTAACCAATGCTTACCCTTTTGACAATGTACGTTCTTATAAGGTCGACAAAATAATCAGGCTCTGCGACGTATTAATGCACTCCTTTATGAATGTGAAAGGATACGTAACATATGCTATCATTGCCTTGTGATATTTTTTATTATTTCATACGGACACTTGAGAGGGTCAGTGCATTATTTGGAATTTGATTATCAGTGTTTCGTCGATAATGCGTTAAAATACCCTTAGCGAGGTATTTTTTCGGAAGATCTGTGCGCCTTATTTATTTTATTCCGAGAAAACAAACTGAGTTCCGATTGGAAATAACTTTCGTTTCATAGATTCCTTGGAACCGATACTTAGAAAGGGCTGTAAGTGTTATTTCCTAAGAGTCATACTGGACTCTCCCAATAAATTTCGAGGCATACTAATCCCTAAACCCGCTAACAATATATTTTCTTCTGTAATAGAAGCATTATCTGCCTCTTACTCTTGACTGAGGCTATGAAAGTCCACAAAATCTTCACACTTCGGTGGATCACGTAGAAAGTACAGGTAGTCCAAATCTATAGAATTTGGCGCAACAGGCTGGTTAGTACCCAGGGCCGAGCTTTCTCACAACCATTCATGTGTGCGTGTGAACTTCTTGCACTATGGCGGGACCACCTGTTTTATGCCGAATCCAAATGGCTAAGTTGAGACAAGCTTGACAATTGATACTACTCGGATGATTTGTCAGATCGTCACGAGAGGAGGGCCAGTCAAAATAATTTAGATGCTTGTACGGCTGGGAATCGAACCTTCTGCGCGGCAATTCATCGCACTAACCATCACGTCACTGAGCCCGTCCAAATCTATACCAATTTGTATTTTAAAGGCAAATTTCAAAGCAACATACTCCAATGGGATGGCACGTCGTAGGAGAGAGCTATACATGAAGATTTAAGGTAAAGACAAGAGAGCGACTTTGTCTACCTTTAAGTACACTTTACGAACAGTTTTTTTTTTTATGGCAGATTTAGTGAAAGCCTTATCTGAAACTACTAAGGAGATCATGTATGAACTCCAATCTTCAGGTTTAATTTAAACGCTATGAAGCTTGCACCTTCACTTACAGGGAATCTTGGATCCTTTCGAGCGCACGACTATTTAATTCCGTTTGCATTGATGATTTTCAGAGGCTAAGAATGACCTACTGAAATGTACATCGGAAATATAGACTTAAAGAGCAGTAGGTACTGGGTGAAGTGACCTAATGGTAAGTGCGTTGGACTAATAAGTGCGGAGTCAACTTTTGAAATCACTAAAAATACATCACCCAAACATCCAAGAGTATGAAACTGTCAGGAGAAGGTTCTTAAATTTGGAGTTCGGAACCTGGAGTTCCCTTTTTGTTCCAAGAATATATCTTTTCACACACAAATAAATGAAGAAGCTAGGTTTGAGGACCTGTAGATATTTCATTTATTTGTAGCACTTAAAGTCTTAGATGGTAAGGAGTAAGGACTATAGTTTTGAGACCATATATGGAGCGTGTTTGCCAGACATTTTATTTAATTTTACGCATTGTAAGTCTTAGATGGTTGGAATCCTTTCACAGCCTTTTATTACCCGCCAAATGATCGACGTAGAAAATAAAGACATCGCCTTAATAAATACACAATCTCAATCTACTTGCAGTGCTGAGAAGTTGGCGGTTAGCTACGGAATTGACTGAACCGCAACCTAGATAGAAGAAGAAGATTAAGGCAAAACCTTAAGTATATGATGAAAGAACTCAAAATGAGGAAACATTTTTGAACACCTGGTCTAACCTCTGGACTGCAGAGCATCCTAGACAGAAAAAGAAGATGATTAAGCCAAAACCATAAGTATAAGATGAATGAACTACAAAAGAGGAAACATTATTAAAGACCCGGGCACTGATTCCGTAATTTTTAAAACGATAATCGTTGACGATAGTGTAGGAGACTTGCTAGGTATGTAGCGATTGATATATATATATTGTATATGTGCACATGTATACAAATTACATGATTCATACCCAAAAAGTCTCCTTCACTATCGTCAACGATTATCGTTTTGAAAGCTACGGAATGAGCACCCTGGCCCAACCTGGCTTTGCAAAGGATGAACAGATGATTTATATTGAAAATGTGTCTTTGCACGAACAGTAGTCAGCATACTCTTTATTATGAGATTTACCATTGAGCTTAGTGGTTAGAAGTTGTAGGCAATTTGATACGCTTATGCACGTTCCATAAGCACCAGTATTAGTTTTTTAAGACTAAACCTGTTAAAAGTTTCTCAGGTTGATTCCTCGAAGTTACTTACTTACTTAAGTGACGCTACAGTCCGGAATGAACCTGGGCCTCAACCAACATGCCAGTCTAATTAGACCGGGCCTTAGCTTACTGCCTCCAGTTGTGCACTCCAAGTTGGTTGAGGTCGGTTTCTACTTATCGAGAATACAAAAAAAACTTATAAAAGAAAGTGCTACGTAGGTAGGATTAGGTGGTGACCCCACCAAGCCAAGTATTACCTCCTCTTACACTCTCAAACAACCTCTCCGATAAGCCATTTCCTAATATCCACTCTGACCTACGCCAACCATCGAATCGATTCCATTCCATTAAACCACTTAACTTCAGCTCCATCTAGATATCCCTAATCATCAACTGCGTACCATAATTTTCAACACAGTTTCGCAATAACCTCACTCAATCAGCATACACTCTCATTGATAGCTCATTGTAGAGTAGTTCGCTGGAATTATTTAGGCCAGTTGTGTACGCACCGCTCCTTACATGAGCATGGCACTTCGTTTGACACTTTGCTGGGTGTACATTCTCCGCCACCCATAAAACGTGCCGTTCTCTTTCCATAAAGTACTTGCTTGTGTCTGTCATTAGTTGTCATAGTCGCAATATCGTTACAGCAATAAAAACCGCACACACACGCACTCGCGTATCCACAAACCCAATCCAATAAACAATTTACATTAATTAACAACTTCTGTTCGGCGTGGCGGATACAGGGTCGTCTGTTGCTCCTGTTGCTACTACCCCCGCGCCATACCGGCAGAGAGTGGCTCTATCTGTGTGTCATCCAGCGTCAATTTCGAAACCGACCGATGGAATGTTCTGCAATAAATTAGTCTCCAGAGGGAGAGCGCATATAAAGAAGATCTTTGCCGTCTTCTTAGTAATCTGCTGTTGATGATGATGATGATGATGATGACATGAGAAAAACTACGGCGACTCTACTGAGATACGCAGCTGAAAGTCGAGCAATTTATAATCATGTGGGTGGCATGTGGTCCTATCATGAGTGGTTGACCCTTTTATACGTTCGTCGTGACTGACGGATGGGGGTCGTCTCTGTCAAGGATGGTATCCAAAGTTTTACCATTCCACCCCAGAGATATTGTATCGACAGGTTGCTTCCAGACATACTATATGCACCTTAGAGTGGCTTTTCAAACCAATTAGTGTGCGCCACTCTGATATAACCCCAACCAACATCAAAGGTTGGGAGTGTATGAGCAGAACAGCGAGGAGCGCAGAGCCTTGGAAACTATCTTCCGCTTGGTTGATGGTAAAATTATATTTTTTCTGCCAAGACTATGCATATTTTATTATCGGTAAAGTCCTTTGTTTGGACTGAAGTTTAAAGTTTCTTTGTCTATGCGCCATGGGGCGTTTTTATGTTTAAAGGACTAAAGAACACCTCTCTCAAGAAATATCCTTTCGGGAATTGGGAATTAGTTTATGAATTTCCAAGAAGCGGATGAAGTTGCTCTTGAAGAGAATCGAATTTTATTCGATTACCGTGTTTAAAATCGATTTCAACGAGAATATCCTTTGGCTGTTGGCATTTACGTTGAAGGAACTGGATGATAGCTTGAGAACGAGGTGATTGGAGAGAATTGTTTCGATAATGTTTTGAAATAAGCTAATTGAGTTAAAAGTCATGAACGGAACTTTTTAATGAGGAAAGGGGTGAGGTTGCCTTAGTTGGGAAGTTTTTGATACTAATGCAGAATGTTTAAGGGTACAATAACGTCCCGCAATAGATGGGGTGTATATAGAGCCTAATCAAAATATTGACGAAAGATTGTGATGATCTGACAAATCATTCGAGTATAGTATCAATTGTCAAGAACAGCTTATCTCAACTTTGCCGTTCGGTATCGGCATAAAACAGGACGTCTCGCCATCGTGCAAGAGGTTCACTTGCACCCATGAATGGTTTTGAGAATAAGTTGGGCCATGGGTTCTAACGAGGCTGTTTCGCAAACAATTTGTATTTTTTAACAAGGATTTAGATGTTTAATCCTGTTTACAAGGATAAAATATTTAAACATCTAAATGTCGAAGAACAATGGCGACGAAGCAACGAGCAATTAGATCAGTTGCAACGCCAAAAACGAGGCCCACAAGGCAAACTGTAGGTGATGACGAAAGCTGTCTTTGAGATTTATAGGCAAAGAGGAAGGGAAGAACACCAGCTTTTCAGAAAGAATAGTAACCACGTCAAAGTCGGGGATACAAATTCCGAACAGAATCCTGTCGAATGTAGAAATGAATAGGTAAAGTTGAGTCACAGTCGATGCTTAGAATATGGAAGAACCACTTTTGCAGACTGTTTACCGGCGATGACGAATAATCGTCCGCTGTCAGGCCGAACAGTTCGTTCTTTACTTAATATTGGCGATGACAGTCAGGATAGCAATATGTAAACTCAAGCTTAACAAGGCTGCCGGTAATGACGGCCTTCCTGTCGAGCTTCATAATGCCGGTGGAGATGCCAAAACTGTTCGAATAAAAGTATTCCTGAAGAATGAAAACTCAGCATCGTTTATCCGATACACAAAAAAGGAGACCCTCTGAACTGCACCAACTACAGAGGCTCCTCAACAACGCATACAAGATCCTATCTGCGGGTAATATGTGAACGCATGAAACCGTTTACCAACAACCTTATCGTTCCTTACGAGAGTGGTTAAAAGTTCATTAAATTCACAGATATGTTCAAATATTCACACTTCGGCAGATCCTGGAAAAAAACTTCAGAAGTCCAATTCGATACCCACCACCTGTTCATCGATTTCAAAGCCGCATGCGACAGCACTTATTTTTTTTTTTTTTTGTTTTGTTAAAACACCCAAACTCGACCGTCTGTGCAGGGCGGCAACAACCTCACTGAAACATTCAAAACCTAAAACGGATTTAGACAAGACGATGCACGATCATTCTTAAAATGGTTGTGAAAAACTCCCGAGCCAACACCAGACTACCAGAGGCACAATCTTTCATAAATCGGAGCAACTACTAGAATACGTTGACGATATTCACATCATTGGTCGGACTCAACGTGATGTCATATAGCCACAACTAGTAACCGACCTCAACCTACTTAAAGTCCGCAACTGCAAGCAGTTTTACTGAGGACCGAGCTAATTGGAATGTAATGTTGGTTGAGACCTAAGTTCATTACGGACTTAAGTAAGTATTAACCGCCAAATCGGGAAAGCAGAGGCATCGTTTGGGATGTTGTTAAAATATAGCGAAGGAATGTTATGCCAAACTACGACTGTTCTGTTCAACACCTGGAAAACCTATCACAAGAATGTTTCCAACGTCTGTAATTCGGTGTTAATTATTTTTAGAAATCTTGGACCAAAACATATTTGGAACGAAAATCTCTATAAGGCTACGAGGCAAGGTCCAAATATTGAGGAATGGAGACAAGATGTGTGGCAGCACGGGTAGAAGGTGTTTTGTTTATGAAACTCATTTGATAGGAGATCACTGTATTCTATGATTTCCAGCATCATCATCGATGTTCGGCGACAGCTTTCACGTCTTTTGAGACATATGACATCGTCGCAATAATTTCCAAGTGGCTTTCTTACTATCCCAACAAATTGTTGCAGGCACCGGAGAGGAGGAGGAAACCGTTAAGGCGAAGTAGATGCCTTCGGCATAATGACATACGTAAATAGATGTAAAAGTACATTAACAGGAGAAGCAAACCACGAAATTGTCTTCCAAAAGACATATTTGCAACAATAGCTATACAATCTCTGGCAAACTAAGAGAGGAATCAACAAACATCGCTAAGTATCAAGGGGCGAAATGCCAACAAAATTAAATTCAATTAAATACACAAATAGAACACCACAAAAATTTAATTCTAAACGAATTATTTGATTTGTTTAATGAATTTGTGGATTATTCGCCAACATTATTATACCACAACAATCACTCACCCTCCAATGCAATCCACTGACAGCTGAAATGCACTTTGAACGCCCAGTCTACAAACACTAATATTCCATTGGGTTTTGTTAAAATTACACAATGCACACATTAATCTAATTAGATATTTAATTTGTTTATTCATTAAAACAAGGAATACCACAAAAACAAACGTCGTTTGATAATTTCAATTTCCACCAAAAAAAAATAAACTTTCACTGCCGCACCAAACTGACAAACACAAACTAAACAGGTCTTCAAACTGTAGGAGGAAATGTCAAATTGGGTGGGTCGCGTGTAGTTCAGTTTGTTTTGAAATACATTGTGTATGCATGCGTAGTAAATACTTAAAAAAAATAAAATTTTGTTATTTTACTTGATAATTATTGTAAGGGCAGGCCAGGTAAATCATTTTTATTAAATGTGGACTTCGAAGTAGAAAAAAGTGCTGGTGTTCTACTAGGGTTACAAAATTTTCAGGAAATTTGTTAAAACATAAAAAAAAGAAAATAATTTTTGATAATTCATGAAATAAATAGTACAATTGAAAATAATTCCACCCCTCAAAGCATTCACCACACAAAAAAGGAGACACCGCATATTTTAATTAAATTCCAACAAAAAAGGGATCCCGACATCCCTCCTTGAAGTCTTCGAAAAAGCGTATTGAATATCTTTCTTTCGACGAGCATATAAGTGGAAAATAAAATTCCGTGTCTTTTAAGACAAGCATTATCAAAAAGCAAAAGAATGGAAATTTCCATCCCCTCGGGCATTGTACGGGCAAATTGAATTCCAACAATTTTTCGTTTCTTTTGTTTTTTTTTTATCATTTTCTTAAAAATTTTGATCTGCCTCCAAGGGATGAACAGAACAAATGCGAAACAAAAAATAAAATCGATTCAATCCACAAGATAAATACCCAAATAGCTCTCTCGCCGACCACAATCCCAAACCCCCACCACTACGCAACGTAATTTCAGTTCAAAGTTGTTGTGTATTATTTTCTGTTACTATTAATTATTTAGTACACAAATGTGTCCCAAATCCAGGGGACACAAAGAACACGCTTTGCCTGCCCTAATTAATGTTTTCTGTTATGTTCATGTCGAGATTGGATTTTTCGTATTGTCTTCGTATTCGAAGGAGGAGGTAGGTGGTTGTTTTAAAGAACAATTGGGTACATGTTGTAACAAATTTTACTTGTCAATATGTATTAGGGGGGTAACAAGTTGTCCAGAGTATAGTCTCACCCTACAAGCCGGTTCGATATTTATCATCAGAGCCCTTTAGTACAGCGACATCTGGAGTTGACTTCATATCTGGAATGTCTGACGGAAGTTGAAAAAGCTTTACTCTGACAGTTTTCAACGATACGTGTCATAAAGTTTTGACAGATCATATTAAGTGGTTTATTTTTCCAAACGAGCAACTCTCTCTTTTGAAAATTGTTGCTAAAAAGTTTAAAGGTACGTAGGGATATAGAACATGATAGATTGATGTAGCAGGAGGGTTGGCGCGGATGTTTGGCTGAGTAAGTTTTTTTTGTCAGGTGGCGGATGTGATTCTTTTTAAGGGTTGAATGAACGTGGGTTTATTGAGTGTGTACGAGAGAGTGTAGGAAGTGATAAGTTTTGACAGGTTGGTATGTAATTTTTTGTGAAAGGTTACCGCACTATTTGTTCAGGAATGTAATGGATTGAATCTTGATCTAAATCAGTTAAGGGTATTTGTGGAGCTATTAGGGGAACATGTTTGAAGAAGGTTCATGGCTTTGATGTCATTCGCAACGGAAATTTGTTTTTAAATAAATGGAAAATGTACGTGAACGATAAGGGAGATTGGATCTAAATAGCTTGTAGTCAGAAATAACCTGAAAGAATAATACGCATTAGAACTTAAGGAAGTTCTTTATTAAGACAGCGAGAAAAATAGTTTACATTTGAGTTTAAAAATCTATGACTATCTTTGTTTCGTATCTCTCAAACTCTCATCATGTCATTCATATTTAAATATTACTGCTAACAGTTTATATTGCTACAAAAACAAAAACAGTCTTACGGTGCTTTACAACTATCAACTGCCACTCTCATGAGTGTTTTTTTGTAGCATGAAAGATGGATTTGATTACGAATAAATAAAACAACAAAATTTAAGTTGAAACAAGCATGAAATGTAAGAAAGAATGTTTATTATTATATATTTAGAATTTCTCAATCAATCATGTGATATTTGTGTAACCATGACACAAAAACCGTACCCATAAAAAGGTACTCTCATGAGAGTAATAAAAGAGGAAATGTGCAAAATGCTGCCTAAGACAAAATGTTTCGGCTGTTTATTTGACAATAAGAGTTCCGTATCACATTTGATTAGCTGTAATGCAACAAATTATTAAAATCGAATAGAACAATCCGTATAGATACCGTCAGAATAAAAGAAAACTGTAGACAGACATGTTTGAAACTATTCAATGTGACATAATTCTCAGAAGAGAGTAGTTACAGAAAACCCATGACATAATATGTCATGAAAGAGAGATGGAGGCTTACAGTGTTTTGAAACCGTCAATCTGATCTGAAAGGTTAACATCGATGATTTTGTACGAGGAGAAACAGAGGCGTCTTACTTTTTAAGTGTGGAACTTATTTGACTTTGAGTTAAGGGATTATGAATACGGAAATACCCTTAATGTGCTTGAGGAAGCGTGAACATTACGGAAATTGAGAAGAAGAAATAAAGAGATAGATACAGATGGACGTTCGTTTTAAATGTCTGAAAATTGCAATGGAGAGGAAAGACTGAGTTTAGTAAAGCATTCCACACTCGTTTTGGTTTGGTTTAGGAATGAATTTATTTATTACGTCCGAAGATAGGCTTGAGGGGTTGAATTGATTAGCATTCATGGCACAGCGAGTATTACGGTTGAATTGTTGAAGGGGCGGAATGCATTTGGCTATTCTGTTTGAGCATTTGTTGTTATAATATCGGTAAAGGAGTGTAAGGCAGGATACATTCCTATGATGTTCGAGCGAGACTATGCAGTTCGCTACGGTAGTCTCTTATCAGTTTGATCAACGCGTTGATGTGTGGAATGAAGTTTTTGTTGCACCTGACCAGATGGTGTTGTTGAAGTCAAGTTTCGGGCGTATATCCGCTTTATATATTGAGGCCAGGTCAGAAGGGGTGTAATATTTATTGCACCGGTTGATGAAACTTAAACATTTCTATGTGTTTTTAGTGATTTCGAATATGTGGCATACCGAGCATTCAAAGGTTTTTTCGGTTTCGACGAAGCAAGTGCCATTCCTGAATAATGGCTGCAAATTTTGGTTTGGCTTTCATGGCAAAATAAAACATTGGGTTTGGAAGCATTAAATTCCACTATATTGAACTAACCGCATTTAATTATGTTATTGAGGTCGGAATTTATTGAGCTTTACATTTTGTCGTTTTTGTTCCACTTCAGAAGATAAAGGCGAGGATTTGAGAAAGAATATTACATGCTAAGAGTTCTGTCATCAGCAAAGTAGTGTATTGGATTGAAGTTGTAGACAAGAGGTCATTTATAAAAATGAGAAAGAGTGTAGAAGACAAAACGCAGACTTATATGTTGACTTATTGGCGAGTATAGCAAACTTGAAACCATCCAAAATAACTTGGATTGAACGGTTGAAGTGATAGTTTCTAATCCATAGAAGAAGATTATCATCGATACCTTAAGCATGCATTTTCGACACTTGGCTTTATGTCAAACCTTTTCAAATACTTTTGATACATTAAATGCAACGATCTTGTTTGGTTCCAATTCGTTCAGCAATTCGAAGCTCATTTTAAGAGAAACATAGTGGTTTCTAATAGGAAGCAAGTGATGATACTTATGTCAGACAACCCGCAAGTAGTTTGGCAACGAAAATTTCCTTCTTGATATACATTATACATACTCATAACAAGTGAGGCTTTTAATCTTTGATGCTGAATCACCCCCTCAAGAGTTCTAGTCCTTAAATTTCAGAAGTTTATACATTGCCTGATATACCTCTATTCTCAAACCCACTCGTGTATGGTATTTCGAAAAAAAACTTCGTCTTCATCCACCATGAACATGTCGAATAAATTTATCGACAAAAATCCCTCACTTTAATTCATTTTACTTAAACCCATCACCTATCGAAAAAAACGTCAACAAAATCTATAAATCTTCCAAAGAAACAAAAAGAAATTTCACCTAATAAAAACCAACGAGAAAACAATATTACAACTCACCACTTGGGATTCTTGAACTGTGCCACCTCAGCATACCGCCGTCCCATTGGCACCTCCTGCGGACTCAGCAAAGCATCACACGACATTACACTTTGCTCCGTTTCCATTTGCTCTGATGGCTCTTGAAATTTTCCTCCATTATCGTTGTCATTTGCGCCACGATTACTGCCATCCACTAACGACGACGTTTCATTAACGAAATTCTGCAACTTCTCACGTAGCGAATAATCATCGACCCCTGACGATGAGTTCGACAGTCGGCGAACTTCCACACCATCTTCCTCGACACCCAAATCGTCGTCGATCATATTCCCATTCTCCTCCAAGTCGCGGTAATCTTCGATGGCAACATCATCACCCGATGTCGTCGACGACGACGAAGTTGTGGTTGCCGATGTCGATGACGACGATGATACACAACTGTCAACACTCGCTATTGAATTGCGATTACTGTTGGCACCTTTGTTTTTATTCTTCAGATCATCATCGGACAGATTGTCATCGGTTGAGGATAACATGGCCGATTGCTGTTCGGGTGACAGATCTGAGATTTTCTTCTTCTTCAAGTCGTCATTGTCGTTTAGCTGATTCAAATTGTTGTGCTCCTCGCTGGTGGTCATTGCGGTATGATGATGGGGTACGATTATCAAGGACGTACGCTTGCGTGTGGTTTCATCTTTGGCATCGATGTTGTTCTTTAGCGTGTTGACGGGTTTCGTTGACAGGACAATCACCTCGACTTTGGTGTTGTCTTGATCTTGGTTGTTATCTATTGGGGATTCCATTTTGAATTATAATTTTTTTTTTTTTTACACTTTCACTTTCACACACTCTCACAACAGTCTTGTGTACATTTGCGTTTATGACATTTTATTTGGTTTGGTTTTACTGTTCTTCCTCTACGTGCAGGCTGAAATTGAAAAATTTGCATCGTTTTGGTCAAAACTTAGAACCGAGCGTGACAGATGTCATGGTACTTTGCGGTACAGAATCGACAAAATTGACTTTGACAGATGTCATTTGCATTTTATCACTTGATCGTAAAGGTGTGTGGTGGGTATGTGGGTCGTAAATATGGAAAATTTAATTTCCCAATAAAAATAAAATGTGATACACTTTAGGTGAAGCACTTCATAAAGCGGTAATGGCGGGAAAAATGATATTTTTTGAATAATTCAATGAGCACTACGTAAGCTCTCGTAATCAAATTGGTTGTGTCGTTGTCTTTTTTTTTTAGGAAACTCCTCGTATTGTGTTACTTGTTTTTAATGGAATGGTGTTTTATTTCATGGCTGCAAGGGGGACGGGGAGGTCGATTATTATGCTGTCCCTTAATGTCTCTGTGTATGTGCGTGGTCATATAGAAGAAACACAATGACAGTTTACTGCGTTTCTTGTGTATTGGCCAAGTGGTTGTATACAACGGAATGGAACGTGATGTGTAGGGGAATTCTAAACAAAAATTCTAGAAATGAAGTTTTCTTGGATGAAATTGGGGAGATGATGGACAATTAAATCTGTTTTCATGCGCATTTAAGTGGAATTATTACCCGACAAGGAGAAGGGGGTGTGTGTTGACCCATATTTAGCGTTTTTATGGAACATCCTAAATCATAATAATGGGGGATAACTGCTTGAGAAGAGAAAAATTGAATAAATAAGATGATAGAGGCAATTGTGCCTAAATGCTGACGTTTACAATATATGTACTGGCATTCAAAATTAGGTTTTTTTTTTTTTTTGAAATGTATTTTTCAATAGGGTGCCCCATATGTCGACATGAAAACTCTTAATAACTTTGACATTTATCAACCGATTAACTCGAGTAGACATGGTTTTGAAACGGCAATTCAGTACAATTTTAACCATTAATCCCTTAACACCGAACATATGCGCTGAAATAGTGACGCTGTAAAATAGTCGTCGATAGTCGAAAAAAGTCGTTCAGTTGTGTTAACTCAATGCGCTTCGTCAAAAATATCGTGGCCCACAAGCACCGTCTAATAAGACTTTTATTCGTTTGGTGTCAAACTTTATTGAGCACTGGACAGTGGGAGATAGGCGGCATGCTGTTCATCAACGCCCAAGACGTTCCAATGAACTGGTTGAAGTGATAAGAGGGAATATTGTCGAGAACCCACATGTGTCATATCGTCACCACGCTCTGCATTTTGACACTGAACTTGATTTTTGGAAGCATGTTTTGATGACCGACGGAGCCATTTTATACTATTCGGCGAGGCTAACAAGCAAATTATCGCATTTAGGAAACGGAGAATTCACAACATACCTATGAAAAACCATTACATTACCAAAAAGTGACGGTTGCAATTTGTGCTGTCAAAAAATAATAACGACAGTAAATGGCCACCCAGATTTCCAGGTTAGAGTCTAAAGCCTAGCTTCGACGGTGACGTGAAATGAAGCCAAACGAAGTAATACCAATTTGGATTTATTGCGCAATGCAAACCGAAATATTGCCAACAAAAATTAATGGAAATGACTCCATTGAAACTCCAATGAAATAAGAATCGATTCGACTAGAAAAAAAAACTTGCATGCAGCCAAACTCGCATGCAATCCAAATCCAACAGTGAGCCCAAGGGTGCGAAATTCTGTATGCAAAGTTTGAATATGGATTGGGGGGCACTTAAAATTTGGCTTTATTTCATTTTTATAAATGGAAATATGACAAAAAAAATTGTATTTAGATATTTCATTTGGGCTTATTTTACGTCATCAGCTTCGACCACTTCGACCAAAAATCGGTGCAATTACTAGCATACGCCGACGATATTGACATCATTTGTAGGACTCAACGTGATGTCATAGCCACATTTGCTAGTATAGAGAAGGAAGCGGCAAAAATGGGTTAAGCAGTAAATGAGGGTAAGACTAAGTATATGCTGTCAACACGAAAGGACACACAACATCGACGAATTGGACAGAACGTCACCATTAACAGATATAACTTTGAGGTAGTACGGGACTTTGTCTACCTCGGCTCCGCTATTAACTCTGACAACAACATCTCGTCAGAAATCAAACGAAGAATTACTCTTGCCAATCGCTGTTTCTTCGGGCTAAGAAGGCAATTTAGTAGTAAAGCCCTCACTCGAACTACTACGGAGATCGTATATAAGACCCTGATCATGTCAGTCCTGCTCTACGCCGCTGAAGCATGGACCGTATCAAAAGCGGATGAAGAAATCCTTGGTCGATTCGAGCGAAAAATTCTTCGGAAAATCTTCGGTCCCGTTTGCGTTGACGGGCTATGGAGACGAAGATTCAACCACGAACTATACGAGCTGTACAGCGACATACCCCTAGTCAAAAAACTCCGCATTGGACGTTTAAGATGGCTAGGACATGTAGAAAGAATGGACAACAATACTCCGGCTCGCAGAGTCTTCGATTCCCAGCCAGACGTCGGACGCAGTAGAGGAAGACCTCGCCTTAAGTGGCGCGCACAAGTAGAAACCGACCTCAACCAACTTGGGGTGCGCAACTGGAGGCAGTTAGCTAAGGACCGGGCTAATTGGAGAGGCATGTTAGTTGAGGCCCAGGTTCATCCCGGACTGTAGCGCCACTTAAGTAAGTAAGGAAGTAAGCTTCGACCACTGACTCAAACTCGAAAAAATGACGGAAAACGCAGTAAAAAGGGTACATTTTGCTTTGGTCAACAGAGAATAGAGTTTTGGAGTCAAAGCCGTGGTTAATTATTATTTCATAAATATTGTCTAATTGGGTACATAAACATGGTAAATTATTATTTCATAAATATTGTCTAATTGGGTACATAAACTACAACATAAAGAACATTTTTAACGATATCCCTCTATACTAACTTAAGTTGCTGGATTGGTTTAAATAACCCTGCAGAAAAAGTCCGATATCATTCAAAAATTAATAATAGATCAGCCAATTAAGGTTTGTCTACCCGCCCAAGGTCTTGATTTTATCCCAAATCATCTAAAAAAAATGCCCTTAAATAATGGTCACACATTTTCAGAAATAAAAATTAAAACTGAATAAAAATAAAACAAAAAAACATGAACAAAGCTCATCTAATAAATAACACGAATGCTACTAAACCACCGCCTTATCATAGAAACCATCATTCAAGGCCTCTCCCATTGTTGTTTCTCTTTTTTTTTCAAAGTCAAAGATAAAACATTTTTCCGAAAACAGAAAATTATGGAAAAGAAAATCCCTCTCACAACATTTACAGATAAACAAACCCACGAAATGCATCAAATCAATCCGATTCCACTATCCGACCAAACAACAAAAATGAACAAGAAGAAGAATCGTCGATTTTTTTTTTATTAAAATTTCAATAAAAACGCATCGAATGCGATCCATCTAAACAAACAGAACAGAAAAAAAGTTCCGCTCAGTTGCGCACTTAAAATTAGAAATAGTTTCCCCCCTCATGGTACAACAATTGGGGATACTGTCTATCGAAGTCGCGGTATAATAGAAAAACGATTTTTTTTCCTCTCCCCAAAGTGTACACATTCCACCTATAAATAGACCAACACGCTGGGTATTTAGTTTTTTAGGGTTGGGTCGCGGTAATCGACCCAGCTTCAAGCATCGGACCCATTGTCAAATCGGTGTATCTGCAGCGTATCAATGAATCGGATGGATTTCTCTGTTCAGTCTGGTTGTTGGCAAAACAATGCGATTGTGTTGAATAGAACTCGCGAAATCGGTCCGAAAATATGTGCGATTCGGGCATGTGGAACGTGTTCAGATACACGACTGTCGTCGTCGTCGATGTTGAGTTGTTTGCTTTGCTTTGGGTTTGTTGGACTTTGTGTGTGCAATTGCTGGGGCTTTAATGATGCATAACAATGTACGAGTCGAGTAGCCTGACAGACTGACAAACTGACAGAGTGGATAGGAGTGGAGCAATGGCATTAGAATTTCATGAAACTAAAGTCGGTGTAATTAGAAAATCGTTGGTGGTGGTAATGCTAGCCCTGCACACATTCAAATCAAAGTTAATCGATCGTTAGCCGGGGCACATGTGGGGCTGAGTAAATCGTACTTCATGGATATGACCGACGACGGGCACGAGAATTTAATTGTTTCAATTAGTGAGTGGTGTGTTGGTTGGATTTTTTATTCGTTTTTCATTCTCATGAAATGAATTCTTGCGGAAATTATTTAGTCAAATACGCCGACAGTGATTCAGAGCGGTTGCTTAGACATGAATAGGATTGTTCTGCATTGTACGTTCATTCCAATTTCGATTTGAATTCAAATGCGTAATCGAAACCTGCTATTGGAATTAAATAGATGCGTGCGTATCTTTCAGGTAGAGATTGAATTACCTTTAGAGTGAAATATGATTAAATTGTTGTCTCGGGTTAGAATGAACTGCCGCTGAGAACATCATTTGTATACCTATAGTGATGGAATGGGACAAGTGAAGGTCGTACCGCAACATTCGTCTACGGAGTGTATGGTCGATGTAATTTTGACAGTTTTTGTGACTGCTACAATAGAAATGAGAAATAGGTATGAGTTTGATTGCGACCCAACCCTTATTGATTAGCATAATTAATTCCAAGATCGTCACTCAATTGAACGCTTTTGAACTTGGGATAAGCATTATCAGAATTTTTAAATGCTTTGCAGTTGACATCACATGTTCAATACACACCCATATGCTATACTCAAGTAGCCAAATATGGAAATCTAAAACAAATAAAAAAAAAGGTTTCATATGACCCAGGGACTAGCCTCTTTTTAAAAATGTTCGCATCTTCTTCTTGCAAAAATTTCCAGATCTTCAATTGTATATGTCTGATTCAATCGGCTGGCTTAAAATACCCTTGCCTGTGTATTAATTAAACGCCGATTAGCTAAATACTGACTAACATAACACTTTTTACCTTAAGAAAGTTAGTCACTGATTAGCTACTCAGCGTATATTAATACGGGGGTTAGTAATTATTGATCCAATTCGCATGGTTTCCCGGAAATGATGGTCAGTTAACCACGCATCGCTTAGGTTCAAAGCCAAAGCCATCTTCTGCTGCAGTGCAAAGCTCTAACTAATGTCAACTTTTAGGGATTAGTAAAATGGTATCTAATCTCGAAATATATGCAAGACTTTAAAGGCGTGTTCCATTTACGGAACTCTCCGAGATCTCCGACAAATCCGTAAGTGGAAGGAAATGCCTCACTTGGTAAAGCGGAGATTGACCGCACTATGCTGAAAGCAACATTTTTTTGATTGGGTTCCTCACCCTTTCTGTATAACCGTCGTACAGGTGTTTATTTTTTTACATAACATCAAAGGAATTCATCATTTTTATAAGCTGGGAAGTAAGGAAATTGTTTTTTGACAGAAAAAGTTCCACACTGCTGAGAATGCTGTTACAAAATACAAATTTTCGGCACAACAGGCTCGTTAGTACCCAGGGCAGAGCTTTCTCATAACCATTCATGTGTGCGTGTGTACTTCTTGCACGATGGCGGAACCTAATGTTTTATGCGAAATCCGAACGACTAAGTTGAGATAAGCTTTTCTAAACAAAAGGAAATCGCTGAGATTTTGAAGAAGTAAGCTCCATGATGAAGCTTCCTTGATAGGGCCCGGCAGTTGCAAAGGAGATGAAGTATTGTTTCTGCTTCCTCTTCGTCCATACAGCTCTTGCAGAAATCGTTTGAGTGAAGGCTTAGCGTTTCTGCGTGTCTACCAATTAGTGTCCAGTGATGACTAATATGGTGGCGCTAATGTGTCCCTTGGATTTTCTTAAATCCAGCATTGGCCAAATTTGTTTGGTTATTATTGCAATACTTAGGGCGCAGTCTGTTAGTCCCCTAGATTTTAGGGTTTTCGTTACTAGAAATATGGTCGCAGCAAAGCTTTCGATATGAAACTCAATCAAAAATTCAAAAATTGCCGAAAATTCTCCGATTTGTACGATTCGGAGGATTTTTGCTTCGAGGTATTCTTTCGAAAAGCTGGTCGGAATATTTCTCCGACATTTTGTAACGCAACCTGGCGAAATGCGTTGAAGTGCCTTCAGGAGCCTTTTTCGTGAAATTTTTAACAGCCAAGTGGAATTCTTTTTCCGATTTTCTCTGACATAAATAAATAAGTCAAGCCATCGCATTTGTGTAGTGTAGAATGGAATTTGAACCTCCGACGAAGTATGATTTGTGAAAAACTGTCCGCTCCGACGGATACCTCGCTAGGGCTGAATATATCCGCTTGATATCGAATTAATTTGCAGGCTGGTGAATAACTGCAATTTTGACTTGCAAGGGGCAGTAGTAGTTAGACAGATTGTGGGAGCGCACGATTTCTGGGTTGCTGCAGTTAATGCCAGCCCCAAATACTTTGTCTGTTTTAGAGTCGTTTGTAAAAATACAAACTTCGGGCTGTCCTCAGTCACTTCTGTATGGAAACGTGTGTTTCAGGTTGAAATCTGCTCGTTAAGTGAATGGTCTATCTAGTTCGAAAAAAGTTGAGTGTTTTTGAATTTGGTATGCCTAATGTTATTCTTTTCCCATTGGGGAGTAGCTGTCAGCCTCAGGTCAATGATCGTGTCTATTTGTAAGATAATGATGTCAATCTGTAGCAAGTGGAGGATGGTTTCAAGAAATCGACCACCATCCAGGCAGCGTAGTCAACAAGTAGCATATCTATGCATAGTGACCGATGCTCATAAATATCCAACTTATTGACTTTTACGCAGTGGTAGGTCTTATAATCTCCGGTCTAATAACCTCCGTGTATAATTGAGGACAAAAAATTAAATATCTGGCATTAACGACCCATATAGGCCCTCAAACCTAGCTTCTACCTTCATTTGTGTGTGCGAGGTTATTATTTTTGCCACAAAGAAGAAGACCTTCTGTTTAACGCCGAATTCGAATGCCAAACTTGAGAATATTCTCGTGACAGTGTTACTCTTGGATGTTTCTCGGACTTTTGCAAGAGGTGCAGCTCTAAAAAAACGTAGGTGTTGTCACTTTCGGGATTTGAACCAGGGAAACCGCGCTATATCTAACGAACAAACCACTAGGTCACTGCAATTACATAATTGAGCACACTTAGGACCAAAAGCCTTTTGCATGTATAAACCGCCACTAGTGTTTTAGTAGGGCTATACATTATGTTTTTGCTCCACAAAAGCTTCTGTCAAGATTAAGTCTAAAATACTTGGCTTTTTTTTTGAGCCGATATGGGATAATCTGATGGAAATCGTTTTTTACTACCTGGCTTCACAGTCAGGCTACATTGCCTTTCTCAAGAGACCAGCTTGTTTTAAGTGTATAAAATCCTCAAAGTGGTTTGCCAAGTGTCTGTGATCATGTTCCAGAAAAATATAAAGTAGCATACTACTTTTTTACACATAATCGCATCCTTAATGGTCCCCGTGAATGTTTGGCTTTTTGACATTTTGTCATGGCACCCTACGCCAGTATACACCTAGTACATATTCATATATTTATATCATGTCGGTTCAATGCAAATAAACTTCTAACCAGATCATATTACAATAAGTCCTAGGAAAAAAAATTTAAAAAAAAGTGCACATTATGTAGAGCCCATTCATGGAGAAATAGATTAGTGACCAGATCATATGACAAAACAGATGGAGAAGCTATTGTATACAATTCTTCTGAACAAAATCAATTAAACGTCGACTTTTCTAAAATAGTTTCTGACTCATGTCGTCTTATTGAATCACTGTCCCATAGATGAATGAAAACTATCACATTACGTTGAAAATTACCAACCTCCCGTGTGACATTTCGTAAGTCTTCTACTCTTCCATCGCCTCTTACAAATTACGTTCCTTCTCATCGGCGGCGACTACAATCTCGGCACGCGTCACCCTGAACCCATCATCCCACAATCGTTTCACATTTCATCTCCTAATCTCACTTAACCCACCCTAACCACACATAAATCCATCAGGCAAGCTCATAGCGATTTAAAATAAAAATCACTCACATCCTAATGAAACAGAAATAATTCCCAATCTTCAGATCGTAAAAAAAAATTGGATGCAATCAACCACCACCCCTCATCGATGTTCAAACTCACCCCTCGAGCCAAGTGCATCCATTTCCATTCACCCTGTGAACTCAATTACAGATTTTTCCCTATTGATCCTCAGCGATGAGTGATTAGGAAAAATCATAATTTCCACTCGGCTGCGAGGAGCAGGCTCTAAGGTTTGCAACCCTCAAGTGGGCCGAGCATGCTTTTATAGAAAATCGACACGCGGGGGGAATAGATGAAAGCAAAAGTGCCCATGAGTAGCACACGAAGTTGTGTCACAATGTGCGGTACACACAGCAGTTCCCTATTTTTAGGGTTGAAGGTTAAATATGGGTCGTTGTTGAAAATCTAAAAACGCCGTAACGCGGTAAACAGAAACAAAAAATCAATAAGCATATCACTGCTTCTATAAAAACCCTAGGTAATATTACTTTATTTCGAGGACTACTTGCAGTATATAGTACCAGAGCAGCATAGCGTGCTTGGTTATGAAAAGGAAGCAGGAAAAGAAAAAAAAACTCACACGAGGAAAGGAAATTGAGTTATGAAGGGCTCTCTCTTGCTCTGTACACAGTTCGCAACAACCTCCCTCCATAAATAGCGAAAATCAATAGAAATCGCTTTGCATTCATTACTAGCACATAAGTGGTTTCGAAATGTCCTTGCGGCGGGAGTGAAAGCCGGTAATTGATTTTTTCACTCGACAAAATTGCCAATGGCTATGCAATTGGCCCGAAATTGCTTGTCATTTGGCCCAAATTTATCCATTTTCTTTCACTTTCGTCCATTTGTGTCCCAGAAAAAGGGATGCCGGAAAAAAAATCAAGGTTAAGAAGATTTTCCCTCCCCATTTCACTTGGTGGCACCGGAAGGAAACACCATCCTGTGACGCATGTAAGTCACTGACCTCGTGTGTGTCGTCAGTCGTCGCTTCGTTATCGACTTTACCAAGCGGCGTGTGGCAACATTTTTTTTTTGTTCACCAACATCCTTCGAAAGGATGTGTTCTTGAAATTTAAATCCCTCACTATAGACACAGAGAGGAGGGATGATGATGAAGACTATTTGTACTGTTGTTGGTATTATCCTTTTTTAAACAACGCATTTTCGAACATGTTTCCACATTCGATATGATAATGATGAATCCTGTGCGACTGCCACATGCGACGGATAGGGTTAGGGAGCATAAAATCCGATCGGATTATTAAAATACTTGTTTGGCAGGCGCGGGTAAATAGGGAGAGTCGAGGACTAGGGGGAACGTTTTTTTTTTTTTTTTTGATGCAGTGGAAAACAAATTTACTTTTTGACAAAAGCAGCGATACATTTGACAAGCGTGTAGTGAGGGATTAGGTCTTTTAACAGGACGACTTGGAACTTGGGTGCTTGTAAAGGGCTTATGTGAGGATTGCAGGGATGTGGTGGTAAATTCTCTCCAAAGAAGTCAATGAGTATAATTCGCGAGACGTAGTATGGAGGTATGGCGTTGTTTATTTCACAAAGTAGCAAGGGGATTTTTTTTTTTTGACAAAAGGAGGCTGGTGCCTGTAAATCACAAGTTGTCAAAGGGAGTGCTTTGTGTTTGGAGTTAGGTGGACTCAGAGTAGATAATGGGATTTGTATACTTCATAAACTTGTTGGTAGACGTGCATTAGCTTTATGTTCATAAATTAACGGAAAAACACCAGCTAATGCAGCTAGAAAGGTCTAACGAATTCTGGATTTTACGAATTAATTTCTCGAATGAATCAATTATATGTTTGTTCTAGAACAGAAAAAATAGTTTGGTAGGTATTACAATGTTCGAGTCATCGAAATTGTATAGCACCTAACTTAATATTGTAGACCCTCAAGATTTGAATACCGCAAAATTACGATTACGGATACGAAACCTAACCTGGGGATTAAGCGTCGCAATTCTACAAAGGATTATAAAAAGTTCATCTGAACATCGGTGACAAACGTATTAAAAGTCAAGTGAAAGTGCAAAAAGTCTATAATTAGGAAAAGGACTACTAAGGGCTAACTTTTAAAACCATAGAGAACTACAAATTCCTTAAAACCGAGGGCCTAACTTTTTTCTCGCAACCATTCACGTGTGCTTGTGTACTTCTTCCACAGTTATATCCCGAGTTCAAATAGCTTATTTGGGGTTGGGTACGGTTTGCCGATTTTTAAAATGTTGATTTAAAAAAATCGACCGTCATAATGCCGACTTTCGAAAAGTCGATTGAAAAAAGTACCGACTGATCAAAATGACGACTCTTACAAAGTTGATTTTGAAAATATAAAAGGACGACAGCGGCAAAGTGAATGATGTTCACCTGCATGCGGCGCTTGTTTACTTCTTCCACGTGGTGGTTCCTACAGTTTTATGCCGAATCCAAACGACTTCATTAAGAAATTTTTTTGTTGACAGTTGATACTACTCGCATGATTTGTCAGATGATTGCAAGAGATAAAAATGATAAACAAAATTGCGGATTTACCTCCTTATTGAAAAGGATATTCATGGACTTCGATATCAATTTGTTTTTTAGCCTCTGGCTTCTTATTCTTTCTGGGTTTCACTTCACTTGTTAATGGTTAAATGAGACAAGTGCGTTTGGCAAACATTTGGGTCTTTGTGGATGTCGACTGTCAATGTACCATCTATACTGCCATGTCAAACAATCCTCGACCAAAGAAACGCAGAACGTGCTGACAGCACTGTGGATGGTATTCTTCGACTTGTATCGCTGAGAATTCGCAACGAATAGCTCACTCAGAAGCCAGCTTAAATGCTAGAAGACAAATTCTTCGAAACAGCGTAATTCGAGAATGTACCTATGTACTTAAGCCTTGGTTTCAAAAGACTATTCTACTTAATTTGTTTAGCAGTAATCTAAAATCATATCCATCTCCATCTGACCACGCGTGTTTCTATGAAGCTCTAAAGGCATTGTATAGTACCTTTCGGGTAAAGATATTTGCAGTCACAATGGCAGCGATATAACATAATGGCAAACCTTTCTCTACTCTCGAAATTAATGCAAAGATTCTAAGACGTGGTGGGTGAATAGTTTTGCTATTTAACAAAACGTAATGTCTTGGTAGTGAATAGGCTAAAGAGCCGACGAGAAAAAGATAGGTGAACACGAGGACTAGTCTGTCAAATCCCCACAAGGAAACTTTCATAATAAATGGAGCAGAAGATATTGGCTAATCTTTTCACTATTTAAGCATCTCCAAAGATATGGCTAGGCTAGAGCCCTTGAAACCGAAAATATTTTTTAAACATTGGTGTGGATACTTATGAACCATGCACCTAGTGATGATCACCATTTTAGAGGAAGCGGTGATAAAGGAATGCACAAGGATAATACCTTTTCCTTTCTCAGTCCTCAAAGAAAAAGAACCTCACGATAATCTGTTAATTTCCACTGTCTGCTCTTTCAATGCTGCCAACAACATCCGAATTGCAAAAGTGAGGTTAAATGAACAGCTACTCAAGGGAAGGCATTATAATTGACATCACAGTGAGTCTTAATGCTTACCTTAGCGCGAGAGGTATAATCTACGAAGATCGGTTAGTGCGTTGAACTAAAACCAAAGGGTTTATTACCGAAAATATGACACCTTAGTTCATCTTCCAAACGTTTCACAAACTTCTAAGAACATAAAATTGTCATGAAAAGCTTCTTAAATTAGCTTCCAGAATCAGTTTTAATTTCTGGTTCCCTCTATTTTGATGTAAAAATGTACAAGGTGGCGCAAAAGTTGTCACCCGTCGCAAATGTTGTCACCCGATGATTCTTGGCCGTCATTTTTTTAAGTGTTTTGCAAAAAAATCGAAACAATTATTATAGGTGGCGCATAGGACATGAATCGTGGAATAAATTTTTCTACTTGTTTTGCGGAAGAATTCAAATATTTGCAACCAAAAAACATCGGTTGACAGCTTTTGCGACGGGTGACAACTTTTGCGCCACCTTGTATATCATTGCAGTGATAATCCGTTAAACATTTTTGTGTGACAAAACACCGTCAGATTTTAATCGCTTATAACTACGAGACTAATAATGCAAAACCAATGTTTAACTCCATGGCGGATATATCATTTATGTACGTGTTAGACTGACGGTATCTGTATTGCATGTAACGTTCTCCCACTAATGTAGGAGCATTCGCATGATCACTGAGTTTAAAGTTTTTAATTCGTGTAGTGTGGGAACGCATTCAGCAAGGAAGTTTTGTTTTGAAGTGGTCGCGGAGCAATAAAAGAACCTACAGGGATGCAAACATGACCCGTAAATATGCTCGAAGTTATAGAAAATACAAGTCAGAGAAAAGTATGCATCGAGAGAAATGCAATAAACTTAAAAACATTTGTTATGATAGTGTAAATCGTTGTTCGAGTCCACGCCGCCGTATGTGTTTTTTTGTTAAATATAACTTTGCACAATGCACAGTCTTTGAATATGACACGAAACACCCTGTGGGTTCATTATAAGAAATCACTGAAATTCCCATTCACCCGAATGCCGATTCCAGTACGTTATGAGATGACGGGATACAATATCTTGTTGGGCTCCCACTACGATCATTACTACCTCGACTACGAGAGCTATACCAATGATGATGTGCCAAGTGAAGTGTTTGACCTCGATTCAGATGTAGTTTGTGTTTCATTCCCTGGACCCGGTGTCCGATACTATGCCACTTTCAATCCGATGAAGAAATTCGTCCACCCGACCAAGGATCATCATGTTGAGATGGAGTTCACCAGATTTAAGGGAAAGCATGGAATTCGTTTCACAAATCACACCGAACATGAGATGCGGAAGAATCTCCATTATATTCACTCGAAGAACAGTGAAAAGTTGGGCTATTCACCGGCAATCAATCATTTGGCTGATAAGACCGAGGATGAGCTGAAGGCACGACGTGGATTCAAATCATCGTAAATGTACAACACAGGCAAACCGTTTCCTTACAACACCCGACGATCGAAGGATAATCGGCCAGAACAGTTCGATTGGAGGCTACTTAGGGCTGTTACACCCGATAAAGATCAATCAACCATATTGTGGATCATGCTGGTCATTCGGAACTGTTTGAGCCGTGGAGGGAGCTTCCTCAACAATGGTGGGAACTTGGTGCCGTTTGCCTCAACAAGCTCTAATCGACTGCTCTTGGGAGTATGGCAATAATGGATGTGATGGGGGAGAGGATTTCCGTGCTTACCAATGGATGATGCCGGTCGGAGGTATCCCCACTGAAGAGGAATACGGTCCGTATTTGGGTCAAGATGGTCTATGCCATATTGATAGTGTTAATCCTATTGCCAAGATCTCTGGTTTTGTCGATGCAAATTAAAGCATCTTTAAAGATATGGCTAGGCTAGAGCCCTTGAAACCGAAAATATTTTTTAAACATTGGTGTGGATACTTATGAACCATGTGCCTAGTGATGATCACCATTATAGAGGAAGCGGTGATAAAGGAATGCACAAGGATAATACCTTTTCCTTTCTCAGTCCTCAAAGAAAAAGAACCTCACGATAATCTGTTAATTTCCTCTGTCTGCTCTTTCAATGCTGCCAACAACATCCGAATTTCAAAAGTGAGGTTAGATGAACAGCGACTCAAGGGAAGGTCGGAGGTATCCCCACTGAAGAGGAATACGGTCCGTATTTGGGTCAAGATGGTCTATGCCATGCAAAAATACAAATGCATTTAAGATTGCTCTGGTCAAGAAAGGACCTTTGTCTGTTGCTATTGATGCTTCTCCAAAGAGCTTTACCTTCTATTCACATGATGTCTACAGTGAACCCAAATGCAAAAACGATGTCGAAGGTTTGGATCATGCCGTGCTGGCTGTAGGATATGGCAAAATCAATGGCGAAGATTATTGTCTGGTGAAGAAGTCATGGTCCACCTATTGGTGTAACGATGGATATATTCTTATCTCTGCTAAGAATAATAATTGTGGCGTTATGACTATGCCCACGTATGTAGAAATGGCTTAGAGTTGCGAGTTGTGTAAAAGTAATTTGAGAATAAAGGACATTGTGGAGTAAAAAAAACGACTAAGTTTTGTGGGCCAATAATGACCAATTTTTATTAGTAAAAGCCAACGGCCGACTGTGCAGAGAAAAGATTCCAAAAGAATAAAAAGTACAAAAACCTTGGGTATATCTTTATCCTCATCTCTACCACTCGAGATGAATCTGAATCTTAGAAAATAAATGATGATTATCGTTTAAAAAATGCCAACACTAAACTTCACTACTCTATTTTATATAATGTCATGACCAAGTGAGCTGTCATTTAAAACACAAAATGTCACATGTCCTTTATTTTGAGTCATACTGAGTTGTCTCAGTTCATCGCACTTTGAAAATTTTGTCTGCACAGGTATTTTATTTGACTATAAACATGCGAGTCGCAGTGACGAAATGACAACGTACAACACACCCATTTCTCAATTACAGTTCAGCCTAAACAAGCCTTCTGTCATCTTCAACAAATGCCCAACTGCCTTTCAATGTTCCAATTGTGGCGGTAAATCATTTTTGCATTAGCATACACTCACATTACCATCACACATGTTCTCATATTATTACTCATCACATTCACCAGTTATGTATGCGAACTCGTATAGCATCTCTCAATGACACAAACATAACTATTTGACAGATGCCAAATTGAATACAATTAAAAGCACATAACAATTTGGGTCAGAAACGATCGTTTCCATCGACCGATTGATGGGACGCATAATTTACGACCTAATAAATTAAAAACAACACCATTTTAACTAGTTCAAGTAAAACTGACAGTAAATTATGTGAATTTGAAAAAGCGACTACATAATTGAGTTTTGTTCGATAACAATTCGCATCGACCAATGCGACGGTTAAAACGTATATTCAACCATATCGCTCCGTTCGTTTCGCCAATTACCCAAATAAGTAATAAAAATCCAACAGAACTATCACTAATTATAAAAAAAAATTAACTGAAATGCCAAAGCGCATCGTTATCGCACACGCAGTGTTACGAAATATTATCGCGCTTCCACAAACGCGATTATAATTTGAAATAAAATTGCAAAACAAAGTCCACACAAATCAATATTCATCGTGTACAAATGTTTTCCTTTATTTTAAATCCACAACAACTTCTCGGACGGTGTTTTCGTCATTTATTTTATAAAATACGACAAACTAGTCATGACATGAGACAACAACAATAAAAACAAAACAGAACCGTTTACATTGCGGACCTTTTGAAACTTGGCCAAGTATTTCATGTCGCTTGTTATTTATTTTGTAAAAATAAAAACAAAAATAAAAAAAAATTTAAATATTTTCTGCCGGCACATTTGTCGTGAGTCACCCACATGTGTGTGTCCCGCGCAAGCAAGATTTCGAAATTTAGCATACCGAAGGGATTTGCTAGCCATTCAGATGCCAAACGAACGCCATTATAGTCAAAGCCAAACCATTGAGATGTTTATAAAAAAAAAAATATTATTCACATTCAATTGTAACAGGTTGTGTGGCGGAATGCGAAAGAACTATCGCACCAATCATTGTGACATTTGCAATGTCAACCACAATGCCTTTTCACTTTACAAATTCCACTTTCATCTGCGGTGCTGCCATAAGTGCAGGCACACACAATCCCACATCAATTTTGGTTCTGTTCGTGATCAGCCATCAGCGCTATATGTCATTGCTCGGGTAAACCTGGTTTACAGAGTGACATTTTGTTCGTTAACTGTGTATCGGTTATGGCTTTAAGAAAGAAAAACCCGTCTTATTGCGGTGTTTTCTCTTTTTTTTTCGTTTTCTGTTATTGTTTTCTTTCGTGGGGAGCGAACATTGTTGTATGCCAGTGCCAGTGCAAAACGATTTAATTGTCTGTTCTGTTCCCCGTGAACTGTCACTGGTGTCAACGAGATAAGTAAGACAGGAGGTGGGGGGTAGGTTTAATAGTGCGGTATTTATTTCGGCATAATTAGCAATTTATCCGAATATGATATCCGTACAGTTAGGGCGTGTTATTCTTCGTGTTTATTGACCTAATGAATTGCTTTTTTTTTTTTTGATTGGTAATCAATTTGTTTATCTGACGGATAAAGCAGAACTGTATAGGTGCTGCCGTCATTCATGTAAAGTCGATTGTACTCAGGAATAGGTAACAACAAAATAATTCGCAAAGTTTGGATTTTTTTTCTTTGTTTTCGGTGAACGGAAACACGTTAGGTAATTGCCAAAGATTTGGGAGTATAGTAGTGGTATATGCGCCCGTATTGGTTGCCTTGACTTTGATGGAATTTTTGTGGGAATTGAAACTGAATATCGCCGAAGGGGTCAAGATTTTTTTGACAAAAATTTAAATATATGTTAACGAAGACAGTGAAAGGAATATTTTATAATTTTTTTTTTTTCATCGTTCATGAAAGGTAAGCATTAAGAAAATATGTATTCAAAATGACGGATGAATTTTGACACAAAAACAAATTTCATATGTCCATTTACCGGGTAACTGGTTTAAGGGTCCAGTTATAGCTATCATTAAAAAGCATCACTGTATTACAAAAGATGGAACTGAAATGTTTTCTTGAGAAGTTGGTTATAGCAATCATCGGAAAATTCTGTCATTATGTCACCACAGTTGGGGATGAAACCTATTTGAGGTTAAAAAAAAGCCGCAAAAAAGTTAAAAAAAAAAATAAAGAAAATTCCCCATAAGGATTTAGATTTATATAACTGGAATCCTAATAAACCCGGGCATATTTGAAATGAGTTCATCATACAATCGAAATTTAGACGGTATTAGCTAAAAGCAATACTAAACAAGAGTCCGTTCCGGGAATCTGTAAGCCGTTTCTTATCTTACTGCTGCAAATAGGATTTAATTCTGTTGCAGGCCCATGAATAAAATTATAAAAAAACATATTTTCATTCAATAGTGACAATTGAAAGAAAATATCTTACCGAAAGAGTTCTGCTAACTTCAAAATGTAAAAATGCACTTCACAGTTATCGGATGTATACCACTTTTTGAAACACTATGATACTTTTTGCGACTTTTTGAGACTTGTAACACTTTCTAATCGGTGACACTGATTTGAAAATATTTTAATTGCTAAGGCTAAGCCTTTTCATCAAACTCGTTATAGCTATTTTCACACCTTATCGTTCTAAAAATGTAAGAATTCAGAAGATCCATAACCTCAATTATTAGTGAGTACATTTTGTTGTAGATATTTTATTTTTATGATTTGCTAGAACATGAATTTATTTATTTTTTTCATACAAAAAATTTTACTGACGCATTTATCGGTAAATTCACATCAAATGCACGTTACAAATGTCATGTTCCCCCTTTTTCAAAATGACAGAAAATGTATAGTGAAACTATGAATATAAGAACTTAAATATTAAATTTACGTCTGATGATACAATTTTTTACTTTGCAGTGCTTTAACTTACGATAGATAGATAAGAGGCACGCATCCAGTATTTTGTATGTCCGAACATTCCGAGGAGCTAACATCGACTCGGATCACTACCTTGTAGTAGCCAAGGTAAGAATGCGGATATCCACCACGCCACAACAATCCAGAAATACTGTGAAAAAATTTAATGTCGGAAGACTGCAATCGCAAGAGACCGCCAAGACCTTCGCACAACGCGTATCCCTTAACCTCTCGATTAACACCATACCAACAGCATTGAATGTCGAAGAGCAATGACAACGATGCCAACGGCCATTAGATCAGCCGCAACTGATGTGCTAGGTTTCTCGCGCCCACCAGCAAGAAACCCCTGGTTTGATGAGGAATGCCGACAGATGCTCGCAGCCAAGAACGAGGCCTACAAAGCTAAGCTGCAGGTGAAGACGAGAGCTGCCATTGAGCTATATAGGCAAAGAAGAAGGGAAGAACATCGGCTTTTCAGCAAGAAGAAAAAAGAGCAAGAAAAGCGCGCGATCGAGGATATAGAGAGGTGCCACTCCAGGAACGATGTTCGCAAGTTTTACCAAAGTGTAAAACGTCAAAGCCAAGGATACAAGGCTCGAACAGAAGCCTGTCGAGATGAACAAGGAAATATTGTAGTTGAGACACAGTCGATGCTGAGGATATGGAAGAACCACTTCTGCAGACTGTTAAACGGCGATGACGAACAACATTCCGCTGTCAGGCAGAACGAACCATTCAATATTGGAAAAGACAGCGAAAACTGCCAACCAACCGACCTGAGTGAAGTGAGGATAGCAATATCTAAACTCAAGCTTAATAAGGCTGCCGGAAATGACGGCCTTCCCGCTGAGCTTTATAAGGCCGGCGGAGATGACTTGGTAAAATTTTCACACTTCGGCAGATCCTGGAAAAAACTCAAGAAATCCAAATCGATACTCACCACCTATTCATCGATTTCAAAGCCGCATATGACAGCATTTATAGAGACGAACTGTACAGAGCCATGTCTAGTTTTGGTATACCGCCCAAACTCGTCCGTTTGTGTAGGATGACGATAGAGAATTCTCGCTGCTCCATCAGGGTCGGAAACGACCTCACCGACACATTCGATACCAAAAAAAGATTAAGGCAAGGCGATGCGCTGTCATGTGACTTCTTTAATCTGATTCTTGAGAGAATTGTGCAAAACTCCAAAGCCAACACCAGAGGCACAATTTTCCAAAAGTCGGTGCAACTACTAGCATACGCTGACGATATTGACATCATTGGTAGGACTCAACGTGATGTCATAGCCACGTTTGCTAGTATAGAGAAGGAAGCGGCGAAAATGGGTTTAGCAGTAAATGAGGGTAAGACTAAGTATATGCTGTCATCACGAAAGGACTCACAACATCGACGAATTGGACAGAACGTCACCATTGACAGATATAACTTTGAGGTAGTACGGGACTTTGTCTACCTCGGCTACGCTATTAACTCTGACAACAACATCTCGTCAGAAATCAATCGAAGAATTGCTCTTGCCAACCGCTGTGTCTTCGGGCTAAGAAGGCAATTTAGTAGTAAAGCCCTCACTCGAACTACTAAGGAGATCCTATATACGACCCTGATTATCCCAGTCCTGCTCTACGGCGCTGAAGCATGGACCGTATCAAAAGCGGATGAAGAAATCCTTGGTAGATTCGAGAGAAAAATTCTTCGGGAAATCTTCGGTCCCGTTTGCGTTGACGGGCTATGGAGACGAAGATTCAACCACGAACTAAACGAGCTGTACAGCGACATACCCCTGGTCAAAAAAATCCGCATTGGACGTTTAAGATGGCTAGGACATGTAGAACGAATGGACACCAATACTCCGGCTCACAGAGTCTTCGATTCCCAGCCATATGTCGGACGCAGTAGAGGAAGACCTCGCCTTAAGTGGCGTGCACAAGTGGAAACCGACCTCAACCAACTTGGAGTGCGCAACTGGAGGCAGTTAGCTAAGGACCGGGCTAATTGGAGAGGCATGTTGGTTGAGGCCCAGGTTCATTCCGGAATGTAGCGCCACTTAAGTAAGTAAGTAGTAAGCTATAACTTACGAGGGTGTTGAAGACGCCCAAAATATTTGCCGACTGAAAATGGCCTTTTCCAACCAAACTAAGATACCCATTCCAATTACATACTTTTTGAAGCTTATTGACAGATGAATATCTTGATATCTGTCAAAATGTAGAATTTCAAATTTAAGACAATTCAGTGAACACAAAATGGCCGTTTTCCGGATTTTAGATTTCAACTGCAAAATGAGGTGAGGCGATGTGGAAATCAAAATTTTAATGAATGGCAAGGTAAATGTCAGCTATACCAACCCTTATTTTTCAATTTCGTTTTTCCACATTTATAGATTATTATTTACTTTTATGTATTCAGAATGATTATTCTTCAACAAAAAAGTAAGAAATTACCTAGATAACCCCATAATATTGGGTAATTCTACTGAAATCAAAAACATCTTCGTGACAGTTCGACGCTAAATCAGCTGTTTCACTCATATCTGGGTGTCCATGCATATATTTTCAACTTGTTTCGTCAGTCATTTCCCCTCAAATGTCACGTAACTAAAATGGTCGATTGACCAATGAGAGCAGTGCACCGGCAAAGTTAACTTGTAAAACTGAACTCCGGAACGCACCCAATAACTCCAATTACAGTGTTTACCTTGGATCAAAACTTCGCAATTCTATTTAAAAAGCCAAAACTGTTGGATACTAGACATATGTCTATTAAAGTGCCTTAGTACAAAGATTAACACCAGGGTGCGCAGACAAAGTTTTTCAGTCACCAATTGGAATATTGTGTGAAGTATCAAAGAGTATACAACTACAAGAGTGCGCATCTCATACAACGAAAATTTACTATGAGGGGTACCGATGTTGATACCCCAGTCTGCACATTGCCATGCCAGCATCAAGCAACAGCATAGCCGATGCATACGAACGACGGAAATTCCCCTTGGCACTTACCGCCCGCGTCCGAAACGACTGCAAAATTTTTAGCTGTGATGCGTACTCCATAGTTATATACCTCTTTGGAAGTATGAAATTGCTAGCAGTGCCATTGTGCTTAGCCAGATGAGTAGCAACTAAACACGAAATGCTGTTTGTTTTCGTATCTGCATGTTTGGTGGCGCTGCAGTCAAATTTTGAGAAGCTTCTCATGACAGTGTTACTTTTGGATGCTTGTCAGACTTTCGCAAGATCTGCAGATCTTTATTATTTAAGATCCAATTTTACCTAAATTTTGAAAAATTATAATGTTGGCAGGGATTATTGGCCAAACGAGAAGAACTTGCCAAAAATGGTAGGTAATACAAAATTATTTATGAATGTTTGTCTGACTTTAACAAAATTAAAATTGTTCACATGAATATGGCGTACACATTGTGGAATTTGTGGTTCAAGTATGACAAATACGATACCTAATTATCCGATTGTGAAAATAATATTCGGAAAGATTTTTCCACTTGATGGTCAACATTTACCCAATATCGATTTAAAAAAAAAAAAGGCACGATTTTGGCAGTTAGAGTATCATTTGATCGATAAGCCTCGGAATTAAAGGGAGCAGAATATTGTAAGTAGGTCTCACTGTAAGAACTTAACCATTTTAACTGCGAAGAAGTATCTAAGTTGAATAGACAGCTTATTCATGCTGATGAAAACAGTTCTATAGAAGTATCTATCACAATCTTCTATTTTCGCAGTTCGTACATTAATACTCTCTAGAAATATGTATTTATTTCCTATATTCTTTTTTTTTAAATTGATTTTCAATGGAAGTCAAATGTCTAAAAGGACGCTAGCACACTTGTCGAAATCGAATGCAATCAGGATAACTTCCATAATGCCAAAGTTTGTCTAGTCTGTCTTGAGTATAACAAGCTCAAAAATTATTTATGGGGCAGTTAGCTGATGAACGAGATGCTCAACTTTCTCAATTGCCCCTCGGAAATATTTTCAAAAATGCACTTAGAACATTGGAATACGAGTAGATAGTAGTCTTCGGCTGCATACCAAAATATGAAGGTGCTTCGCCCACATGTTTAGACGCCAGTTCAAGCACTCGAACCCATTAGGTATAAATTTGATTTTTTGCTTTCGCTCCTTAACCGACTCATCCTGACCGACTTAACCAAAATCAAAAATTAAATAATTTTCATCAATTTCATCAAATCAATAATTAAAAATTTACCAAGAAAACTGATAGGGTGCTTAGAAAATTGCATGTCGCAAGCACAAATTCACTGGCAAAGTAGGCTTGTGGAAATTATGCTCAGGCTAAACGTTATTTATAACACGTTAATGAAAAACTTTTGCAATCTCCCGTTATTGCGATTGATAATTGACACCAAATAAAAAGAAGATTATGATGGATCTCGAAAACTGGTCAAGGAAAGTCAGTTACCTCGCTTGGAAACCTACTTAAACACCATTCCAAAGGCCATTCGTCAACTTCCAGACACCATTCAATTGTGAATGTCAAATCACCTGTCAATTTGCAAACTGCCCACTCCGTCATACGACTACTTTGACACTTGAACAGCGTAGGCAAATTGATATTTTTGTTTTTGCAAAGAAAAAAAAAACACCAACAAAGTTATTACCCAACAAAATTACAGCTAATCACCATAAAGTTGATTACACATCGCATGTAGTACGTGTAGATACAAGTGTTCCCCGTAGACTAGCTCAAACAACCACCACCAATACCACACATACAACTACAACGTATCGAATGAAAATCATGTGAAAAATGATCGTGCACAATAAAGATCAATGATTAGCAACAAAGATACATGCGATTGTGGAGATCATTTCCCAAGCATTTGGTGAAAGTTGTCGTTGAGAAAATTTGTCTATGTGTGAACACGAATTAGACGAATTCACAGGCACACACACAGCAAATGGCGCGGTGGACAATAAGTCCTTTGGTGGTAGCTTGTCTGGCAACTGATAAGTATGGGCGAACAGGTGTACGCAATTTTTGGTCTACACAACACGATGCGGAGAAGAAGATTAACAACAGGTTGGCTTCAAGTATGAAATTGTATCTGCCAACTGTGAGCTTGTGTATCTTTTTCTACTCCATAGCGAATTCTCACCGATTCTACATCACTTTGACATCTCCTACCGGCTACCCTTTACTGAGATCGAGATGAGGAGGTAGGCCCAATCTCATGGTTAAACGACTTCAAGTGGATCAAGTGGTTCGGGGGGAGCCTTATTTTGGAGCGATGTTGCTCGTCTTGAGTAAAAATACGTGACTCTCACACGGCCAGATGATAATAACGGAAGGGGAAATGGCTTCGCTCTGGATTATGTAGTTTTCGTATTGTTATTGCGTTTTGATGCCAGAGCGTTCGGTGTACGGTTACAAAATTTATCCATCAACGTGTATGCATGTGTAGAACGTAGTCGTCGTTCACCTTTCTGGCATTCCACTTCTTTTTCATCTCGTTTTTGGATTTGGCTCCTACTACAAGTAGGAGTGTTTGAAAGTCGCATGTGGAGTGTAATATCTAGAACGCCGCGTCGGCGGTATAGTGGCGTCGTCACGTTGGAGTCATAGTCATCGGCTTATGCTGCAAGTATAGTTGCACCATAATAGAGCGCGTTGGCCATGTTTATATTCGAGGGCTGCAAGAAAAATTACAAAGGCGACGCGACGTGTACATTAAGCGGAACTGTTTGGTGAATGGCCAAATAGACGTTTGTAGGTAGTTTGGTTCGATTCGAATAAAAGAACGGGATTTGCTTTTTTGTTTTTTGAAACAAAGAAAAAAAATCATTAATCGACTGCATAAGAAGGTAGGCTCGTCGTAGAAAGCTTTGTATCACAGACCAATGAATCCAATCGAAATCTTCACAGAAATATGAAGCAAATTTTAGTCTCATGTCTTGGACAAACTTGAAAACATAGATACAATAGATTCTATTAAATTACTAGGTATTTAAGGCTTTGAAGATATTCATTAAAGGGCAGTCGTAACACGTAATGAGTTCAAAGACCCCCGCCAACCCCCAAATACTCAACTAAAAAAAAATCCTAATGAGGATAAAAAAAAAATAAACAAACGTTCGCTTTGTTTATCTTTAAACTGACCCAGTTCACACTTTGATTCAAATTAATCGTACATTTGTTTATCTATCCATGAAATGAGTAGAAAATCCCCACTAAGATACTTTTTCTGTTGTTCAGACGAGGCGCGGATGCAGCGTCAACGACGGGATGTCCAAAAGATGCATCGGCTGCAATTTGTATCCAATAATCGGCTCACGTCTCCCCACACAGCTATATGTTTACTTACCGACTGTCGAAAATGGATACCGCCACAGCCGCTTCCGACCCCAGGGAAAGGGGAGAACCCCCATATAATTGATAGGCACGATGTTTATTTTCTTTCTTTTCATTAATTTTACTTTTACAACAGCATAGAGGCCTACAAAGGATGGAGGGCGTTTATATTTATACCAAGATGAGCCGCCATACGGAAACTTGTAAAGTTATTCAGATCCACTCAAGAGCGAGTGAAAAGATGTCATAAGGAAAACATACTCAAGACATGGTGTGTGTGACGGGAAGAGCTTTGTTTTCATGTTGATCTTTTTGCACACACCCAAAAGAACAACTCAACAACTGACCTTTGCGCAATTCAGTTGAGTAGGACGACAACGACAACGAATGTGTGTTCTGTAGCGCACCTTGATCTCGTTTTTCTATTTCGATTCTGTGGGATTATGTTGTCACCACTGACAGCTAGAATAGCCCGGGCTAAGTGGTATCACATTCGAAATCAAAATCAACAAATTTTTACTGCCACTGACCGCGGCACGCAGTCTTGAGGATTTCCAAATATTTTAATTATGATCATTTCGACATTTTATTTGGATTTATGGTGAGTGAGTGTGACGGGTATTTCTGGGGAGTACAAGTGGATTGCATTAGGGTGGATTATAAATATCTCTTGGTCCCTGGAAAACATATGGTATTTGGAGGAGAAAGCTCTCAAAATGACAGCGAAACGTATTTAAGCTTATCGATGTGGAGAACGATTAAATCATTGACAGACAGATGGGCCTGGCCAGAGAAGTATTAATTTGAGGATAAGGATATGGGTTTTTTTGTTGGATTTGAGGTTCAATTAAGATTATGAATTTGGCTTAACTTTGGTGGGAATTCGGACAGAAGTGCTCCAAAATTCTGTCAGCATAGTTTTTGATTAATTTGTTTATGCTGTCAGAGTTCATATTTTTAGGTCGAATTGTCAAAATATTTCATTGTTTACATATTTATCTGACTTGCTAGAATATAACAACACCTATTACCAGCTTTATATATTTTTGTATCATTTTGTGCAACGGTGCAACATTGGTTTCGATATATTGAGAATCAATTTTCTCCACAACAAATAAAATGTTTTTTAAAACGAAAAACGTCCAAGAACTTTTTTTTATGTAGTAACATCATATCGATGTATGTATCGCAAAGTACAATTAAACTGGCCCTTGAATTTTCGCTCAATCGGTAACAATTTAGTACAATTTTTTGTAAACCCATATTTATTGTTCAAATTGTTCAAAAATACAATTACAATTGATGCCTAGAGCAAATTTTTCATGAAATAACGTGCAATTTCTGAATTTTGAAAAAAAAAATCAAATCAATACAAGTCAAAACGGTCAAAAATTTCGATCAACAATTAAGTAAAATTGTATTTTAATCTAAAGAAATATCATATACCAACAGTTGCTTACTGCAACAAGTTCTTACATGTACGAAATTTCAAACATTTTGGAACAAATTTCAAATCAAATCAAATTATTATTATTCAAATTACGTATTTTTTAAAGAAAATATATTTTTCACTCCACATTGTCTACAAGTAATTCATTATTTTAAATAAAATAGAAAATAAACTTTGATCAAAATTTCGGCCAACTTATTATTTCTGAACATCAAGACCATAAATATACCTTGCTCCAGTTATACAAACATTTTTATTGTAACTTTTCCATCAAATTAAAAATATTGACTGGATATCAGATTTCAAAGTGGAACCGTTTAAAAAAAAATGGAAAACCCCAACACTAGCCACATTTTGATATCAACAGAAACTGGCATCATTTTTTAAGATTTTTTGCAAATACATTCATGAATACAGCCTGAATCTGGTTCTCCATATTGAGCAAAATTGTTTAACAAATATTGAACCGCATTATAGCAAAAACATATATTGGGGTAATTCCAAATAATTTTTGGGAAGCATAGCCATGTAAAGTAAACTGTATTCTGAAAGTTGGTCTAAATTTCCTAACAAATTTTATTATGAACGCAAATTGACGAAATTATAAGAATTTACGTTCATACCAAATGACTGTTAGTAAGGCCACCCATTTATTTATCTTAAATTATATCCTGATGGTTAACCTACATATACTGACAATGTTTGAGCTACATTATGGCATTAACACTAAATTGGCACAATTTGAATTGAATTTGGATCACCTCTGGCTTGCCTAAATCCTGACGAATGTTAAGCCACATTTTTGAACACCACGAAATCGATTCAATCTTTTTAAGATTCAGTACAGTACATTCAGGTATCTAGCCTAAACTCAGTAGGTAAAATTTGAGCAAAATCTCGTGATAAATGGAACTTAAATCTTCACCACGTTGCCCGAAATGCCCCAAATTTTTGTTATAAACACAAAAGGAAAAAAATTTCAAAATATTTCCGCCAATCACA
Organism: Rhingia campestris; assembly: GCA_932526625.1. Taxonomy (NCBI): domain Eukaryota; kingdom Metazoa; phylum Arthropoda; class Insecta; order Diptera; family Syrphidae; genus Rhingia; species Rhingia campestris. Next base: position 94,712,693 of record OW052182.1, on the reverse strand, counting down.
CCTAGGTACATATCTAGCCTTAATTGTACTCAACAAGTTGGCCTTAATTTTCTGACAAATGTTGAGCAGAAATTGTCATAACTTCTATTATTTTTAACAAGCACACCTATATGTTGGACAAAATTGTTTTACAAATAATGAGCAACATTTTGGCGTTTACACAAATTAGAACTGATTTTAGGCAATTTGAGTTGTGCATCTAGCTAAAATCGTATCTCAATTTTCTGACTTATTAGCATAAATAGAAATTTACATAATTTCAAACTATTTTTTTTGCTTACAATGTATCTATCAAAAATTGTATCCTAAGCGTTGTCAGCTTACAATGTATCTATCCAAAATTTTATCCTAAGCGTTGGCCTAAATTTTGGGCAAGTACAGTATTAGAATGACTACAGTATTTGAATGACTACAACATTTGAGAATGAATTCAAAATATATAAATATTTAAGCATACCGAATCTGGATCAATAAATTTGAAAAATTCTGACCCTAAAATTAAAAATATAACGATTCAGGAAAAAACATTTTGCAATATGTAACAACTTTCTCAAAATTTAAACACTTCACCTGTAAGTATTAGAGAATATTTAATGTCAGATAATTGTTTCGCAGGAACTGATGCCTAAATTGTTTTTCGAATTATTTGACAAATGCGTTGAGTGTCTATATTTTTGTCAGTTTAAAAAATCACAAGTTAGTAAAATGGGCTTGAATTCATCGGAAAAGTGTACCAATTTTGACCTACAATTGAAATAAATTGCCTTTGTTGAGTGATATTCAAAGCAGAACCTTTAAGGCCGAATATTTTTTGAAATTTTAAGAGCGAGAAAAAATAGTTATTTACCTGAATGATATTTAACAAAGTGTTGCACCTTTGTTAAATATCATTTCTAATTGTTTGAATTAAAAGATATTTTCATGACATCCATTCTTCAGTGATTTTCTAATAAAATACTCCAAATAGTGATCGCTTTGATTAAAAAAAATCAACTTGAAGACTAAATAGCAGTCAAAGTATTGGCAAATGTGGACCAATTTCATAGCTTCCAAATAACTATCCCCCGTATTAATAAACGCTGATTAGCTAATCAATGGCTAACTTGACAGTTTTCCACATACGAAATACTTGAGTAAATGTCAAAAGTTAGCCACTGATTAGCTAATCAGTGTTTATTAATAAGGCGGTATATGTTTATAGTTTAAAATTAAAATAAATATTGATTTGTGGTGTCAATGATAAGAATTATTCTTTTTAAATTGTGAACTACAGCCCAATAAAAAATTGCAAACCAAAATTTCCAATATTATCTGGACCTAATCAAAAATATTGGCTAATCCCATGTGTTCAATGCAATGAATGGTAGCAATTTCGACCCAAACAGTTGCCTTAAAAAATGTAGTGATACAAAAAACCCATCTCTTCGATCCAACTGCAATCTTACAACATCCATAAATCTAGCTTCACTGCTATTACGTGGTATCATGTACACATTCTTCAAGGACAAGCAAAGCCATTTAACCCACACAATTAAGTGTACATCGTCCATTTTCTCGAAACGACGAATCGATACAATTCGTATTCATAAGATGGCAACAAAACGCCTTTAATGTATCGCAAACGCGCTCTCATAAAACCGGACTACTAAACTGCCCGCACGATCATCTCCAGCCCACATGATTATTAATTTCCTTCGATTTTCCTATCCCTAGTTCTTGTTGTAAACCGCTGTACCGCGATGTGGAGGCGCGCTTTGAACCCGTTCTGTTATCCAACATTATACTTGTACCTACACTCACGACTTTATATTTTTTAATTGAGATACATTTGATTCTCCACAATCTCTCGTGGTATTACCCAACATATATACATGAACACCTACTGCATTTTGATAATCGAAAAAATTAATTCGTTTTATCAAATCGGTAAAAAATGTATCTGTATATGTGAATTGATCTATTTTTCTATTTAGATCGGGGCAAACGTAAAATCTGTGTAAGTTTTCTGATAATGAGCAATGTTTACATTGAGCACGTTTGTGTGGTGTGAGTGTACCTTTCGATATTAAATCGAAATCATTCATGAAACCGATAAAATGGATGAAAATAAAATTAAATTGGAATGTTCGTATCTATTTGCTGTGTGTATGGATGGCGCGACATGCCTCGGTTGGGTTATAAATCGATAAGAAGAAATCGAGAAATTGGTGCCGTGGTTGTTATCTATGGACTACCCCTCGGCCCGTCCCATTGTGGCCGACGGAATGTAACCTGAAACGAGGTGAATGATACTTGGTCGAATAAAGAGTTTCGTTTTCCTGATTTTTTTTTTTTCAAGTCTATCTCTAGTATTTGTACATTTCATGTGTGTGACACGTTCTTGTGCATACATTCCCCCTTGCTAAGATACATATTATGCATTTTTAAATGAGTTTTATGGATTTTTGTAAGTTATAACGTTTTGGAATGAGATGGGCATTTCAAGTATCATAGCTCGTTAGTATTGTACCAAATTCATTACTACAAGTTTAGACATTTAGAGCGTCTTTTTGGTAAATTGGGACTATTAGACCACATTTTAGTCAGAAAAGCAACATTTAAGTACATGCGATTTGTATGAGAGCGCATTTCTGACCAATTTCTAGGCACTGTTGGAGCCAATTTCTTAAAACATTCCTAAAATGATATTGGGAAAAATTTCGTACATCATAGTTGGGTTAGGGTTGTACCAAATTTCAGAATTTTAATTTTAAATGCTTTTCGAACAATTTTTGATGATTTGAGAATCTCAATAAATATTTTAAGACACATATATCAATATTTTAGATATAGAAAACAAAATGTTGGTAAATAAGATTTGTACCAAAGGTGCATTTCGACTAATTTCAAAGAACTTTCTGAGCAAATTATTCAGTTTAAATTTATTTCTTCATTTAGATGCGAATCAGAAATTATATTAGTTTATGAGTTGACATCCTTAAAACACACGTTGGTATGCAATTTGTTTGACCAATTTTGACATTTTTTTATTTGGACCGCTTTTAATCACGTTGATCACCTAATCTCTCGTAATAAAGTTACGTATTTCCAACTAAGATACACATTCTAAGTCATTTAATTCAATATTTCGAACGTAACACTTATTTCTTTGATATTCAACTTTTGAAATCGGCTGTCTTACATCAAAGTTATGCAAATCATATATTTTCCCTAAAAATCGTTTTCAATATTCCTAAGTAGCCTTTATGTTTAGGGAAAGGGCAGGTATGACAATCATGCGTCAATAATACATGACAAACTGGCAGCTTCAAAACAAGGAACTCAAGTTGTACAAAATAAAAATGTTAACCTAGACACAGACGCGCAGCGAATTGTAGATTTGTTCAGACAGCATTTTTAACAGCTGGTAAATGATCAATAACAGAGAGAGTGACAGGGCAAGAAACCGACACATCTTCAGTCCACGGAGAGATTCAGGTATTGAAGTAGTCAGCCGCCATCAAAAAGCTGTAAAACAACAAGACCACTGGTCCTTATGTTTTGTCAGCGAAACTGTTTAAATACGAAAGTCATTCAATGGAAGTTTGCATCAACTAAGTGCGGATGGACGAAAGGGCCAACGCAACGGCGCTTATTCCGCCAGTTAAAAAAGAAATGAAAACGCAAGCAAACAAAAAGCATATTATTCGCCGAATATCTAGAAAACGTCTTTCGTCCATACGAAGATATTAACTTCTCTCGGAATAACAGATACTAAGATGCTCCCAATATAGACGATCGAACATCTTGCTCCAACTACAGAGGTTCATTCCAGCTATATGTCGCACACGAATCCTATCCAGCGTACTGTGTGAATGCATGAAGTTTGCCTGCAGCACACTTATTAGCTTGACTCCTGGCCCGACAGATCGACCATAAAATAAATTATTACAGGAAGACAAACCCAGGCAAATGGCCAACGAATTTAAAGTCAAAATCATCAACCAAACGAATGATACGACGAAGACAGACCCTTGGTAGCCAAGGCTTGTTTGGTTTGGCGTAACCAATGGGATCAAACCCGTAGCTTGAAATGGTTGCTCTATCGTACCCTAAACTGGACCATAAATAGGAAAGCAGAGCAACTATAGACATTTTCAAACGAGAAATTCGTCACCGGTTTTTTGCTCCTGCAGACGAGGAAGATTGGCTCATTGGCACATTGAGTGAATGGACTGTAATGATCCAGCCAAGAGAATTTTTGAATAACCGAATTCAGGTTCGAGACGAAGACAAGGAAGATAGAATTTCCGCCCAGTTTTAGGATCAATAGATGGCGGATGGTAGGGTGCTGTAAGAAACATTGTTATAGGCAGTTACCATCAACAGGTCGGTAGCCCATTAAATAAAAAAAATTAAGTCGTCGCTTGAAAAGCAAACTGACATAAGTTTGATATGATACAGACTGGTTAGCAAAACAAAATACAAATTTTCTATCAAACCGTTATATCTACAGCTCTTAAACTGACAGCGTGAGGGCGTAAGTGTCGTTTGGCATTTAAGGAACCATCCATAGTAATAAAAAACTTCAAATAGCTTTTCTGAAAATTTATATAAATTTTGTCATATGACAGTTTGCTTTTTAAGTGACGAAGTGTCTAAAAAAATTAACGAAACAAGTTCTGTCAAAAATAACATTGAAAGTCCAGAGTTATTGTAAAAAAGTGTACACCAGCAAGTCGTCCGCGATGATCGAAAAAGTGATACAAACCGCACTTAAAAGGACACATTTAGCACTGCTCAATAGGGGGACAACTTGAATGATGGTGTATTCAAAAACTAGCCCAAATAAATTGTAAAGGACCAAATTAAATATAAATACCACATATATAGAAAAAAGATGTTCAATATTGTTGTTCCCATAACTCACGCAACATTTGATAGTACTGTGCTGCTGCAAACGGAAAAAAAAATAACAATGTGACAGCTGACAGTTCGGGGTTAGTAAAAATGGAGTACTATACCAAAGAATAACGCATTTTCATTGTTGAGGAATATTTTAAAAATAATGCACCATTCTTCTTCGAAAATGCGGCTGATCAGGCAGTAATAATTAATGGTGTTCGTCATGACATGATAACCCTACCTGTTGTTTCAACAACATTTGCCCAAAGCTAGAGAAACAATTCAATTACTGCATGAGGCATTTCCTAATCGTGTAATCGGTCGATTTTTGCGATCAGAATTAACCATCCAGATCTTGCGATTTAATGCCATTGGACTTTTCCGTGTTGTTTTTCAAGTCAAAGCTCTGAGAAAAGATTCCCACGACCGCCAACGTCTTGAAAGAGGAAATTTGGCGGTGTATTAATGAAATTAAGCCACATTTATACGGTAGGCCGTTGAAAATTTCTATAAAATAGTACGCAAGATGTGGCCATTTATCCGATGTGCCATTCCACACATAACCCCAATCTTTATACTCTATGTATCAGCACAAAAATTTAAACTTTCTAATTAAAAATTATTCAAATGTTTTTCCAATGTCAGGAAATGACAAATTTCAAACATTTTCAAAGCTGCAATTTTCTTTTCTATCAATTTTTACTATGTGCCCTGAAATGCATTTAACCAATCCCCACGCATTCGCCCAGAAAGAGATATGTGATTTAGGTTAAAGATTGCATGCCCAAAATATCTACTTCCAATTTTCCTTCGTACGTGTATATTGCGGTTTTGTGTACTGGAGCTGTCATACCACCCATTTTTGTATTTAAAAAATCAAACTCTTCCCATTGCCCCAACACCCTACTTTCCGATCGTTTCAAATCCATCCCAAAATAACTTTCCTTCCCTGTATACAGTTTTTAGTGTTCACTTTCAAAACCACCTAATTTGTGTATTAATTCGATTTAATTCCATAAAAGCTGGCCCATTCAACTGTTTTTTTGTTTTCGATTTCGAACCATAATCGTATGCACCCATGGGCATTCTGAATTCGATGTATAGACATGCCCACAAGAAATCGAAAATATATGCGCAACCCAAAAGTTATGTGGGTATCTATTCAATGTGGTTGCAGTTTGGTTGAGTGTTGTGTTCGCTTAGTATGTGGTTGGCACACAACTTGACTAACTAAATGCAAATAGATACAAAAATATCTAAATAAAAAAAAACTGGAAGAAAATTCATAGAATAGCAGCATGTTGTTTTTTTTTTCTCTTGCTGTTGCCGTAGGTAGATACCTCAAGCAATCGCATTATAAAGGGGACATGTCAAGCTGTCGAAGCGGCGCTGCTGCGATGACATTTGAGAGTAAAATTTGCATTAAACATCACGTCGTCGACGACTACCATAGTGGGGATAGGTAGTGTGCTGCATGCTAGCGTGCACTATGTCTGAAATGTCACTTTCATTCAAAACAATAGGTCGTGTGTCGTTCAATGTTATTGACGGGGTTAAGAAGGACGGTTTTCCTTTTAGGCTGTTGTGGGTAGTTTGTGTTTTTGTATCAAGGTTAGGTCAGGGAATGATAGGGGTTGGGGATACTTAGCTTGTGAATTGAATTTCAATGTTTTTCAATTGAAAACTTTCAATCCCACGTAATAGTATTCCAATTGCGGATTAAGTTACCCTTCCAATTAGTCTTCTTCGAGCTCAAGTCAGTTTAATAAAAAAACATATGAGAGGCTACAATCCGCTATGCGGATCGTTGAATACCCTATCCCATCCCATCCTTTAAATTAATATCCTCAAAGTATAGGCCTTATGGCGATGAAATACAGAAAATGACATTGTCACAATATATTGCTCAGACAGTTTCTCAAAATCTTGTGTGGTTCGACAAAAAACAACGTATTTCTATTGCTAATGCCTTGGGATGGGGTATACAAATGGTTTTTGTAAGAAAACGCCCCCAAAATGTGGGCGTAGGTGAAAATGATCTATGGACAAAATGTTTATATTACCATTGCGGAAGTATTTGCATCAAAATTTTTTTCGAAAGTTTTAAAATTTGGACAAAAAGCGTTTTTTACTAAAAACGCCCCCAAAAAGTGGGCGTGGCAAAAAACTTTGTATGAACGAAATATAGATATTAGGATTGTCTTAATATGTTGCAAAGACACTTTTTTGAAATTCCTTACGGTTTGGCCAAAAAATAAGTTTTTCTAAAAAGGGGGCGTGGCAGTGGGCGGATTTCAAAAATTTTTACACTTGTTCTGCTTCGTCGGCCAGAGAGTCTATATACCAAATTTCAACACTCTAGCTCAAAATTTAAGGCCCAAAAATCGGTGACACACAGACGGACGGACGGACGGACGGACGGACGGACGGACGGACGGACGGACGGACGGACGGACGGACGGACGGACAGACAGACATGGCTTAATCGACTCAGCTAGCGATTCTGAATCGATCCATATACTTTGAGGTATATGTATCGAAATTATTTCTCTATGTTACAAACTTAATGTCAAAACTAATATACCCCCCTATGGGATAGGGTATAAAAAAACCATTTCCACCTTATAAGTCGAGTCTTATCACAAAGTCGCACACTTTTCGCACCATCTCACCCGATATTAAAACACGTGGCACGTGCTGTGCGCTCCATCCGATTGATTTTATAGCCAATGATGGAAAGTTGACTTTTTTTTTTCTTGAAAATCCCATTAACACCCACCCCCCGATCTGTATCACCGACGATTGCCTGCCTACCAAGGTACGGAGTAATGCGGTTACGCGCTAATAAAGAACACTAACCGTGCAATAACTTAAACCTCAAAATTAGTCAATAAAATGTAATAGGGTGTAACACATTTTGTATTTGCCCGAAGAGAAAATGAAAATGAAGTCATTTTGGGAAAGTTGACGGATAGAGGGCGGGGGGTTGTATTGAAGAATGTTTTTCATTGCCGGAATACTTTCGATCGTGAAATGCTCTTAAAATCACATTACTAAGGGAATTTTAATGATAAATTGGTGTAATTAGTTGTTAATTAGATATTAACATTGGGATAGGCATTTTTTTTTACTATTTATACCTTCTGATAAAATGTACTAAACGAGGTCAAAATAATGGGAATCGTAGTAGACCAAGATAATTTAACAATTATCTTGCATTGTGACCACAACTACTAAGCGGTCGAAGTATATTTCCGGCTGATTACAGAGCTCCTTTTATAGTATCGAATTTCAGTCTTAAAATTTAAATAAAATGTGGTTCGTTTCATCTAGGGTTACAAATTTATTTTACAAAAAATATAGGTACCCATAATAGGTATGTTCAACTCCTACAGATAATTTAAACGATTGCTTACTTTCTGTAATATACTGTGAATAAAATTTTTTGGACCCTTTCTGTCAGAGGTTAGTCATATTGGTAATGTTGTATGAATAAGGAGGAAATTCATCATTACTACAAGCTGTGAAGTAAGGAAGTTATTGTTTGACAGAAAAAGTCCTCCGATGCAGAGAATTTTGTTCCACTGAATAAAAAAAATCTAAACTAAGGCTGCAGGAGTTAAATCTCTGAGGAATTTGTAAGAAGAACAGGAGATAGATTTTACAATGGCGTCAATCGTCAATTAGGTTTTGACATTGATGAAGCAAACGGAATCGAAATTTGTGTGAATAAGCAATGAAACGATATTTGTTGTGTTACATTTACTGTGGTCACTGACTCTTAGGGTCCACCTTGTATTTGTTGTTTACTTTTTGGGAACGACCATTTTAATAATGGGTGAGTGTACTAAGTGCAGTACTAAGGAGATCCTGATCATCGCAGCCCTGCTATACGGCGCTAAACCGTATAAAAAGCGGATGAAGAAATCCTTGGTCGATTCGAGAGAAAAATTCTTCGAAAAATCTGCGGTGTCGTTTGTGTTGACGGGCTATGGAGACGAAGATTCAATCAAGAACTATACGAGCTGTACAACGACATACCCCTGGTCAAAAAACTCCGCATTGGACGTTTAAGATGGATAAGACATGTAGAACGAATGGACACCAATACTCCGGCTCGCAGTCTTCGATTCCCAGCCAGACGTCGGACGCAGTAGAGGAAAACCTCGCATTAAGTGGCGCGCACAAGTAGAAACCGACTTCAACAAACTGGAGGCAGTTAGCTAAGGACCGGGCTAATTGGAGAGGCATATTGGTTGAGGCTCAGGTTCATCCCGGACTGTAGCGCCACTGCAGTAAGTAAGTAAGTTAGCACCAAGTTTTTGCTACGTTGTACTTTAGTCTGACAAACATTCAAAGGAATAAAACTTTAATAAGAAGCTTCTAAAAGTTGCTTCTAAAGAATCGAAGGAGAGGTCCTATTATCTGTTGTAAAAAAAAATATAACTTTGCACACTTCAATAATTGAGTTTGAGTCCCTGTATGGTAGTGCCTTACATTTTTAATCATAATATTAGGATTGCAGGTACACGCAACTTTGGTGGAGTAACTCGTGCTAAAACATTCGGAAGAGTATACGGAGGAGTTATATATCGACTATCTATACCTTGGCACAGACATGTTCTAAGATCAACTTCCAGACATTGCATGGATGTCGTACTTTCAGGTACGCTGAATGTAAAATTTTTCTCATATGACTGGACCAACTAAAATTCATCAAGAACTGGTCTGAGCATATCAGCATGAAATTTATAGTTGATGACGGGGAATTGAAATATATATTGAAGGCAGAAGGCAGATATTTCCTTATAAAGACAGCTATTCTTGCAGGTTAGTCAAAAGGCTTTTAAGTTACAGTAGTTTTGAAATAAAGCGCTTCTTTGTTATGTTCGAAAATGGATTCATTGTTTGAAAACTTCAAATCCAAACTAGAAATATGCATTGATGGATGTAGCTACGAATCATATCAAAACCTGCATCTTATTGTTGCTTATCAGATGCTATACATTCCGTGTGATCGCCTAATCGCGGTATTGAAGGCAATATTCGGTTTCACATTAATTTCAGAGAAACATTTTTACACGGCTACCTAATCTGAAAGAAGCCAATAAATTTAAAGTCGAAACGGACAAAATGTTCCCCAACTTAAAAGTCGTATATGAGATAGCCTTCATTCTTAAAAGTAGGTATTGCCTGACGGTAGGTTACAGGGTTCCTAAATGCAGCAGTGTCGAATAAAGTTAGAGCGGGAAAGCTAGCAGATTCAATATAACCTGCAAAGATATCACTTTCTATCTGATAATTTCTTGTCAAGCTACAAAAAAAGAGGCTGCGGCAACATAACTTTTTATTTTGGTGTCGAAGCCATAGTGGTCACATTCGACAGCCGTGGTTCTTTTCCTAATTTGCCTTTGAGGTCTACTTTTCGAACGGATGCTCTGTGATTGCAACACAGTGCGTCTTCCAAAACCGCTTTAAAGTAACCCATTCAGCACTGTCATGGATCGAAAATCATCATGAACCTGAAGACATTGAGGCAGTGAGATCTATAATCATCCAAATCCCAAGTCCGTTCAGTGAGACGAATTTTTCATGTTGTTGACGTTTATTACCATCCGATCACGTTTGCGATTGTTTAGGAACTCTTCGAACGCGACTTCAATTCGAGGAAGCACTCATGTGAAGTGCTTCTCAAAAACGGTTCAGAGCACGCAATTTGCTTTTTTCAGTGAGAAAACCCATATTCACGTCAACGAACAGAAGATGCACTATTGGGCTTATACGAGTTTTCGAGAAATGGATTCAATGCCTTAACATTCACCTAAAGCTCGATTGGTGTGCAATTTGCTTAGGTTCCTTAGGGATTGGTGATCCCTGTTTTTTTTTTTTACTAAAATGAGGTCTCATTAACAGAGGATTTGAACTAATTTTGTTCTTTAACCTAATGAATTGAAATTAGGGAACAATTGGTTCCAACACGAAGGAGCCACGGCTCACACTTAAAGGAGATGGATAGCTGTTCTGAAAAACACTTCGCGGAGCGCCTCATCTCGACAATTGGCCCGCTTCTCCAATTGATGGCTTTGTGATTTTTTTCGTAGGGCTTTTTGAAATCCTGATTTTATGTTAACCGTCTAAGGAGTCTAAAAAATCTGAAGGCTAAATCCCAAGTTGAGATTGTATTTTCCTGTTTTTTTTTTTAAGAATTGAAGGTCACAGTGACAGTGACCCTAAGTGATGAATTGGCCTTAGGGGGAATTTGGGCCGAACAGAACGGAGCGACGGCTCAGACGGGCATGGGGCATCGATGGCTGTTTTTTTTTTTTTTTTGATGGAACACTTACCGGAGGGTCTTATCCTAATAAAGCCCACAAAAAAAAATATGCGGGTGGCGTCAGATCATTACCGATGCGGGCAAATAACACGCTAGCCAAAGACAGTTTTCAATAAGTCGAATGAAGAGTGACTATTGGAACTAAAATTCTTCAGGATGATTGACGTCTTAGATTCAAAAAAAATCGTTGGTATGTTACCGTATAGCCTACCGAATGTAATGTGGGCTATTGCAAACGACAAACAGTGTACTTTCTTTGGTGTAATGGGGAATCAAGAAGCTCGTAAGGATTGCTCTTGCTCCAGAAGTAGCAACTTTTTTTTGGTTTAGAAAAAGGAACTTATGTTGCTCCACCTTGTACTTCAGCTGTGCCTGCCGAAATTTCTTCTGCTTTTCACATTCGGCGGGTTGTTCCCGGGAGTAACATCGATTTTCCGATTTTCAAGAGAATGAGAATCAGGGCTCCAATGGTGTATTTATTAAATAGTTCCGTAAGTTATAAGAAATTGAAACGATAGTATGTGCTCAGCGATACCTGAAGCAAAAAATCGTCAAAAGGACATCGCAGGATACCCTGTCATTAACGCTGCATAGTTCTTATCTGATCTTGTTGACCTCTTTTCGTCGTAGTTGTTTCGGACTTCTCAACGGGTGTATTTTCTTGCTCCCATAGGTCGTTTATTAGCTTTGTGAAAAAAATATAAGAATGATGGAAAAATCTTAAAATGTGGCTCTGACAAATCAGACAGACAACTTGAAATTCTAAGAGCCACGTTCTTAGATTTATCCACCATAATTCATAATTGAAGCGCTTAGAAAGATGAAGGGCCTAAGCGAGATGTTCAAAATTTGAGTAAATAGCGTTTAAAGTTGTTTATCTCTCTTTTGATGAAAACAATAAAAAGTAAAAACAGATATTTTGAAGTTTTTTTTTTTATAATTTGCGCCACTCAAGGGGTTATGAATACCCTTTATATGTTTTAACACAGTGCGGGCGTTAAGGAAATTCGGGATAAGAAGAGAGGAGAAACCGATGCACATAGGTTTTAAATGTCTGTAAGTTATAATGGAATGGAAAAACAGAGTTTGGTAGAGCATTCCACAATCGTGTTGTTCGGTTTATGTACGAATCTTAGGGTAAACTGATTTGCATTCATAGCGTAACGAATATTGCAGCTGAATTGTTGAATGGGAGGAATGCAGCTGGCTATTTCATTTGAACATTGGTTTTTAAAATAGCGATAAGACAATGTAAGGCAGGAAATATTTCGACTATGTTCGAGCGAAACTACGGAGTTCGCTATTCTTATGTCTCCTAGAAGTTTTTTCGCACGCGTTTGAATCCTATCTAGTTGAGCTTAACGTTTTGAGTCCATGTTCGAAGATGAGGGACGAGGACCTGAAAACGAATATGATAAGCTGAGGGTACTGTCCTCAGCGGAATGAATTGGATTGGAAGTTGCAGACAGGAGATCATTTTAAAATTTTGAAACCGTCAAAAACAACTTAAATTGAACTTTTCGAAAAATAATTTCTAATCCATAGAAGAAGTTTTTCATCGATTCCAAATGCACGCATTTTCGACAAAAGGCTTTGATGCCAAACCCTGTCAAATGCCTTTGAAATATCAAGTACAACAATTTTGCTTTCTCCACCATGGTGGATTTATTGTTTCCACTTTTCGGTGAGGTCATCAAATCACCAGTAGACCTGTTGTAAACAAAAGTCAAGAAATGTTAGTCAATCCCCGGTTAGGGAAAAAGTTTTTTCAATAATTATAAAGAGAACTGAACGTTCAAATAGCATCACTATTAGAAGGAATCTGATGAGGACACTTGGTAATGTCCGAAATAGCTATAATTCCAACCAAATAGTGTTGCTGTACACAAGTTGTTGTTGTAATTTCAATCATTCAATTGATAATCAGGCATTTTTCAGGGGTCGGCCCCCTTAGAGTTAGAATCGTTGTTACTCCTAACTTACTGCTACCACGTTAGTCATTTTCTTTTTATTAGAAGACAGGATTTGGGAAATATTTGCAGTATTTTCAGGCAAATTAAAAAAAAAATGTCGCTTAGGCCCTTTATCTTCTAAGTGATGTAGGTTTTCTTATTCAAATTCGAGGGGATTTTGTAATAGACATTTATATTTTTTTACTTAATATTTTGAGTTCAGTTGACCCTAAAATAAGGTGAATGTGAGAGTACCTGAAGAATATTTTGGCGTCAACATTAGCATTTTCGTGTCATGCCTGTCTAACCTAATCATATTGCGAATTAAGTCGTATTTTGTGAGTTGGTCAGTTTCTGGAGATATTTTATAGTCATCGATGTTACCTTACAATAATTTGTTTCTTACCACAGCTCGATGCTCATCGGGGACTCTCATTCCTTCAATTCTGCTAGTATTGTAAGCTCTGGTATACTTTCTTAGAAAATCAATAATGTTCCAAGTGAAAACATGAAAGACAACAGGCTGCCAATATATACATGATGCGACTGTCAATACGGAGCAGTGGCTGTGTTTTGATAAGAAAACTAGCTACCTGCGATCGGAAGTGTTCTGGTTTTGGTTCTAACGGGTCCGCCATCTTACGTTTGTTTTTCCAACTAGTGCTTATTTCGTGAATGGTAACACTTAGCTCATGTCTGATTTGACAGATAATTAGTTTTATCCTTCCGCTGAACGAATATGGTTGTGTATACGCTTGAACGACGCTGGGAAATATTGCGACATTGCTTTGAAAATCATGGTAATGTTGCAGAATGTGTGCGAAACTTGCGTACGGATTTTGGAAGAAGAGAAGCACCGTCAACTCCGTATGTTCGTTATCTTGTGAAAAAAGTGAAAGAAACTGGCATCCTCATCGATAAACCAAAGCGTGAAAAGCCAAAAACAGTGCGTACACCCGAGAATATTGCTGCTGTGGCAGAAAGTGTGCGTGAAGCGCCATCAACATCAATTCACCGTCGTTCTCAACAATTGAACATTTCGGAGACATCATTGAGACGAATTTTGCATAAAGACCTTGGTATAACGCCATACAAAGTCCAATTGGTTCAGGAGTTGAAGCCAACTGACCATCCAATGCGTTTTCGCTTCGCTAAGTGGGCCTGCGATCGACTTAGAGAAGATGCCGATTTTGCCAAAAAGATCATCTTTTCAGATGAAGCTCGTTTTGATCTTGGCGGGTATGTAAACAAGCAAAATTGTCGCATTTGGGACACAGAAAACCCGCACGCATACATTGAAAAGCCGATACACCCAAAACGAGTCACTGTTTGGTGCGGATTTTGGTCCAGAGGCATAATTGGGCCATTTTTCTTCGAAAATGAGTAAGGAGTGGCCGTTACAGTCAATGGCGATCGTTATCGGGCCATGTTGAACGAATTTCTGTTCACAAAAATTGAAGAGGAGGATATTGGCAACATTTGGTTTCAACAGGACGGCGCTACGTGCCACACAGCAGAAGCTACACTCGATGTTTTGCGCCCTGTTTTTTAAGATCGCATTATCAGCCGCAGAGCTGATGTCGTTCGGCCACCTCGGAGCTGCGATTTGACACCGTTGGACTATTATTTGTGGGGTGCCATAAAAGATAAGTGGTACGCCGACAAGCCAGAGACAATTGACGCCTTAAAGGACAATATTCGTGAAGCCATTGGTGAAATACCTACAGCTTCACACAATCGATAATGTGCTTAAAAATTGGACCGATCGTGTAGGCTACTGCATGGCCAGCCGAGGCAGCCATTTGAATGAAATTATTTTCCATTATTAACCGGAAGGATTGTATTTTCAAATAAAAAAAGAAATTTGAGAAAATATTCAGTAGTTTTTTTTTTATAGCATTTTCAAAAAAAAAGTTATTTGGCATACCCTTTACTTTCATTAGAATGCCTTTTGGCGGTCATGGATATACAAATTCGAACAAGATGATATACGAAGAATAGTTCAAACGCTATAAACATTTGTTTTGCCATCCTAACTCAATAAATGGCAAAAATATTTCCCCTAAAGTAATCAAAAAAATTGTTTAGGTTCTCAAAATTACCCGCATTTGACGTACAAATAGCTTTCTCAGGTATTCTAACAGGCTTTTTATTCTGAAAGTCTTTCAGACAGCCCTAGTTTTCAAGGGCATGGTCTTGAATGTCAAGTTCCTATACCTACATAATTTTCAAGCCTGCATTGTTAAAAAAAAAAGTTTCACACGAAACCCGAATCGACCCCAAAATAATCAATCTGACTTGAGTGTTATTTCAAGACCAAAACCAAGCAGTCTTAGTCCTATTCCTAATAAAAAAAACACGCCGATAAAAACCGTCATTTTGTTGCCATTACACAAGAATTTTCAGTGTCAAACTCTTATCCAACACCGCTTATACAAAGGCTTACACTCGGTACTAAGTAAAAACCAAAACAAAAAACAAACAAAAAAAATGTATAAAGTATCTCAAGTCACACTATCCACCGTATACGGTCACTTATCCAATTTGGCTACAGACATTTGTCTTTCCAGTCTTTTGTTGTTTTTTTTTTAGTTAATCTCTTTCCATCGTCATCATCATCATTAGCGAACCAAAGCATCCAAATTTGGAAATGAAAAGATACCGATCGCGCACAAAGAAAGTCAATATAGGTGCCTAACTCGTATGTCGATGTTACGACCTACGTAAGGCAAAAATCTTAAAAAGTTACCAAAACTCTGCGCCTAACTTTGTGTGTATCTTTGAGATACTTTCAAATGACGAAATGTTATAATTTTGTTTAAAGATGCTTATTGCTCTGGTGATGTATCCATTTGGGTTTTCATTTTCCTTTTATTCACTTTCACGTAATCTACTAATTTTTTGTTGTTGTTTTGTAAACACTAAAGATAAATAAAAAAAATCAGAAAATATTTTTACATCTGTCCACTACGTTAGGAGAGATAGAGATACAATTGGCATGGATGGTTGAGAGGTCAGTGTTCGCGTCGCCTATACACCCATCATACAGCACAATATTATGCACACAGAGAGAGACATTACTTGGACCGAAACGCCCCGAACCCGGCACGAACAACGAGGAAGGAGGGCAAACAAATGTTTTTTTTTTTATTATAACCGAACGTATATCTGAATATTGTTTGTTTGTGCAATTTTTTTTTGCGAGAAACACTTGAAACTGCCACTGGTAACACTACAACTCCCGACGTTGCTGTTGGGTAGTTTTTCAATTCATAAAGGTGAAACAAGAAAAACAAGTAAGCTTGGCAATAAAAATAAGAAAACCAAGGAAAACACAAATTGAATGAAAAATTATAATCGAAAGTGGTCCATCCACCTTCACCATACAGTATACACACACACAGATCCACACGTTACAAGTTGGAGTTATTTTCCAAAAAAAAAAAAAGGAAAATCAAACAAATTTGTATTTTCAACAATTTTTTGTTATAAAATGCCACCAACCGGAACAGACAAAAAAAAAGTACGTAATACGGATCACCCCGACGCGATACACAACATACACCAGCTGTCAGTTGGCATGCACGGCACACATCGCACGCCGCACACACACAATTATTATGACAGACACAGGAATTGGAAAATAAAAAAAAATTAAATTTTTCTGATTGGGAAATCCCTTTTCAGTATGAGACTATGGGGAGGAAAACAAAATCCGCGTAACCGTACCAAGAAGACACGACCATACTCTGTGGAATCTAAAGTTCAACTGATGAATACGATTCGAGTGAACATGGATATTGCCCCGTTGGTGAACGATGTAAAGTATCTAGATAGAAAAGTTGCATGCGAGTTGGGTTGACAGTACTTACCCCTTTTGATGGTGTAACGTTGCGCGCGATGTGGCGGTATACCCAGGTGTTATGGGCAAGTACATAAATTATTCACTAATTATGCGTTTCCATTAAGGAGTGTTATTTAGTCTTAAGACTGGGAGAAGATGGGCATCTTGAGAAATATTAAGTATGGTTGGGGGGGAAAAAGCTTAGAAATTCGGTTAGAGCATCAAATATTCATTAGAATGAGAATGAGCAAGTTTTGTGAAACAGTTAAAGCAAATTTGCGAATGATACAAATTTTAAGGACCAGACTTATGAGAGCAAGGATCTCTACCTGCATGAAATATTCTTAATTTTATTCACAAAATACATTTTACATTTCATAAGGTGGATTAACCCCTATTTTTATTTTGAGGAAGTCCAAAAGATTTTTCTGTTCGCAACTATGTGGAAAGCTAATACATGTTGTGGATTGTGTTCACACTTTGACAGTTCGAGATACTGTTTTGTTCGCTGCACACAAAGTTTGAAATTGCAATTTAATTTAAAGAAATCTAAAAATTATATCCACTGCGACAACATCCAATTTGGTTAAACTCAAACGAATGATTTGGTCGTACAGGGAAATGAGGAATGTAACATGTGGGATGCGTCTAAAGTTTGACAGTTGCTGTAGAGTAATCACTTATTAAAGGGTTTAGTAAAAATAAATTCATTACTTTTTCAACAAATCTGTACTTCGCGATGAATACGACCTATCAGAAGTAAAAAATACCATTAGAAGGATAAGATTTCATACTAAAAAAACATCTGAGAAGGTTACAATCCGGTGTGCGAATCGTTGAATACCCTATCCCATTCCATCTTCAAATTAAACATCCCCAAAATGTGGGAGTGGCATTGTCACAATATATTTCTCAGACAGTCAAATCCGTTTGGTTAGACAGAAAACAACGTTTGTCTACAGCAAATGCTATGTGGGAAGGGGTATACATGTAATTTTTTTGTTTATTAAAAAACGCCCCCAAAAAGTGGGCGTGAGTTAAAATTATGTCCTATAGAAGAAATGTTCACATTCAAATTATCAATTTTTTTACATCGAACAGTTTTTCTAAATTTCCTTAAAATTTTATCGAAGTTTTTTACAAAGTGGGCGTGATAGTGGGCGGATTTTGAAAATTTTTACACTTGTTCTGTAGCCTCGAATAAGGATCCTATATATGGTAAATTTCATTATCCTGGCTCAAAATTTAAGGCCCTAAAAATCGATGACATAGACGGACGGGCGGATGGACAGACAGACAAGGCTCAATCGACTCAGCTAGCGACTCTGAATCGATCCATATACTTTGAGGTATATCTACCTAAATTATTTCTCTATGTTACAAACTATGTATCAAAACGAATATAGGGTATAAAAAAACTTCTCTAATAGCTGTGTGATTGGTTGATTCAGTCGTGTTTAAGCGCGTGTCAAAGAAAGACACCAGCAAAGATAAAATACGAAAACGCATGCCAGGTGAATTGTATTTTTGGACTTGGTACAGTAACTAATCACGCGTAGTTTTGGTTTCTTCGATTACGTTCCAGTTATTTCTATGTTAACGGATGTACCACAACCCTCTGGAAGACCAATTGTTGAAAATTCCGATAGTAGAATCATGAAAGTCATTAAGTCTGATCTAAATATGTCTAAATATGCACAAACAATCGTTTTAAACCATTTGAAAAAGGCTGGATACAAAAAGGACCTCGATTTATGGGTGCCCAAATACGGATGGACCAAATTTCTATATGCGAATCGTTGCCGAATCGCAGCAAAATCGATCCATTTCTATAACGGAGGGCGAGTGGTGATGAATTCTGGATCATTTACGAAAACCTGAGCGAAAACGGTTCTGGTCGAATCGCGGTGAGCCGGCTATAATGGTTGCTAATACCGGATTGATGCCTAAGAAGGTATTGCTGTGTGTTTGGTGGAATTGACAGGGAGTCATTTACTATGGGTACCCCTACGGCAAAGCTCTTAATTCGGATCTGTAGGTAGTTTCTTTTTTTTACAAACTTTTCTCCGGTGAGGCGATCCAGATGTTTATTGAATCTGCTCTGGAATTCTTGAGGGGTATATATGGGTGGAAATACGTCTTTAGGAAGTTCGTTCCATTTTGTACTGTCAAAGAAACCAATCGCCCAAAAGCGGCCTATAGGAGAGGAATTGTGTTGCATTATTACAAAGCACATCGATAGTCAGGTCTATCCCGAATACATTTTCTAGTGGATTTTTCCCTTGTCAGCAATGTAAATCAGATTGCTGAATGGGAACAGTTTCCTGGTAAAATTAATTCACGATAGGCCTGAGTGACTCGCCAGAAGTTCAGTAACTTGGTTTGTGAGGTTCTTATGTATCCACCATGCAGCCCGGACCTGTCATTAAGTGATTTTTTTGGTGAAAAATTCCTCTCTAGAAAGGCTTGTGAAAAACGACTTCCCCAGGTGTTGCCAATAGATAGAGAAACAGAAAGGAATTACATACCATGAAAATGGCAACAATGGCGCATATTTGACCTACATCAGATCATTTTAGCTATGCCAAATAAAGGCTTAAATTTTATGCAACAATAATAACAACTACTCAATGTTTTCGAATCATATGTCAATGGGGAACCAGTTATTTGGGTCCCCTCATCCATGTGTCCCAACCTCCAGATGAAAAACTATTTGTACCAAGAAATCGATTGGCCGACTATGCTTAACTAAAAATACAACAATGTTTGTATCTAAACCTGGTGCCAAACAACTAGTAGAAGGCTTTTAACCAGACAATACTACCATCCAGGAAATCTAAGGTGGGCCAAAAGAGATCACCCTATTGGAAGATGCTATTATTTTTGCAAATTGCCGCTAATGTCAAATCTGTTTTGACATTTGTGGACAGGACAGATGTAGAATACAAGTATACGAGCCATGGAGCGATACACTCCCCAAGAACGGGGAATTCGTCTGTAGTGTTGGCGCAGCGCGAATTCCGTCGCCGATTCCCCGACACCGACACCGACTGCGCCGTTTGGCCACCAAGCTTGAATGGAACCACACAAGACGTTGCCAAGAGTGGCCGGCCCCGGAGCGCCCGTTGTGCCGAGAATATCGCCGCTGTTGCCGAGGATGTCGAGCTGTCGCCGGAAACATCGACCAGACGCCGTGCCTCGCAATTAGCCATCAGCCGGTCGTCCCCAAGGCGAATTTTGGTCATAGACTTGCACATGTTCCCGTACAAAGTCCAATCCGTGTATCAGCCGAGGACGAAGTGGACGATTTTTCGACCAAAATCATAATGAGCGATGAGGCTCATTACCACCTCAGCGGGTATGTGAACAAGCAAAACCAACGAGTAATGCACGAGGAGCCATTACACCCGTTCAAATTTACTGAAGGCAGGGGAGTCATTGGGCGATTTTTTTCTGCCGCAATTATGGACGAATTAGGACTGGAGGATATGTGGTTCCAACAGGACGGAGCAATGGCACACACTGCGCGAGCCACTACCGATATTCTGAAGGCGGCGTTCCCGGATCGCCTCATCTCTCGTTTTAACGATTTGCACTGGTCCAGATGATCGCCCGATTTAACAGTTCCAGACTGTATTTTGTGGGGTTTTTTGAAGTGTGTCACTGTGTTTACGTGAACAAGCCCGAGACCCTAGAAGCCCTCAAGGACAACATTCGACACGAGTGCGAGAATTTGTCGCCCGAAGTTCTCGCCGAAGTGATGAAAAATGTCATAAAACGGGCCCGTATGGCTATCAATTCTGACGGCGCCCATTTGGCCGATATCATCTTCTCGACTTGACCAATAAAATTCTAAAGGTTCAAATAAACAGAATCGAAATTTTTCATTTAGAATAAAAAAAATGTGAGCCAAACAACATCGGATGAATTCTTTTAGCCCACCTTGTACGAAAGTGGTGGGTTGAGCAGGAAAAGAAAACAACTGTGAAATTTTAAAAAAAATTGCTGTGATTACTACAGGCAGGAAAATTAAAAGAATGGAAGATCAAGCATGTCGTATGATCTTCTCAAGTCTTCTCCAAAAAGTAAAACTTCCAGCCCCGAACGTGCAAGTAAAAAACCGTCATTGAGTTACAGCCGGTATTGAGAATATGAAAGAACCACTACTGCAGACGATAATGACCAAACTATGACTCCCGCCTTTAGGCAGGCGAAACCGTTTAATATTGACGAAAAAAACTATCAACCACTTGACATAAACATTTATAGAAAAAACATAAGCAAGTCGATCAAAGTAAAAATGACGATCTCCCTGCCGAGATGTTTAAAGCCCCGAGGATGACAATCTGAAAAAACATTCTGTTCAACAAGACTACCCAAATCAGTGATAAGTCTTCCCACAACCTCTATAAACTCGTTTATGTTCATCAACAATCTAAACGCATGCTTTCAGTGTGGTTTTAGGTTAGGAAAGTCCATCTATCTTGACTGAAAACGGAATCTAGAATGAAAATAAAAATGACGAAATCTACTAGCTTTAGAGCAAAATAAATTTTGACAAAAATGACATGTTAAGCAAATGTGGCAATGCTCCAATCCGCAAAGGCTTGGATTCATACATACAGATGGTAAAACAACTTGGATTGCCCAACAAAAGGCAGTTAGCCGCCTTAAAGATATATAGCGACATTTAAATGCGAAAGCCAGCGAGAATGCGCTGTTGGAACTTAATTCCTTTAACGGACCGAGCGGGCCCATTTAGGATATCGGAAGGCAATCCTATTACACTCAGATAATAACTAACATTCCTCATATTTTCTAATTAAATTCTTTCACTGCATGAAAAGTCTAAACATTGAGCTTGCTTGTGTGGCACATGGCTCTTACTACAAAAAACTAGTGTCCTAGGGATTTCTTTCTTGTAAGAATGGTTCAAATCGACTATCTGCAAGTATTCTGCTAAATACACGAATTCGAGGAATTCGAATTGTAAAAATAAACACGCCATCTATTACAAAAATGTGTCAAGTATTTTCCGACAAGGTGCAAACCACTTCTTGTCTCTTCGTATTATTGGTCTCCGAAAATGCAGACTTAAGTATACATTATCCAATGTACCAGAAACACCCTTAAAAATAAAAAAACAAAAACATTTCTCTGTAGAACCTTCTAAAAATCAGTTGGGAAATTATGTTAATTGAGTATATGACTAAACTAAACTACTAAACGGGACATTCTTCATGTAGACACTCTATAAAACGCCCGGCAAAATGTGTACCAGGTCAGTATTCCCAAACATCCTTGTCACCATAAGTAGTGAACAAAATGTGGCTTATCTTCTTCACACACGACAAGGTCAGTGTAATTTATTTTCTAAACTACATCAACATTTTCCTTAATTCCCAGGATCCAACCTTTAATTAATGAACTTCAAAACCAATTGCATCATCTAACCCATCATTGTATCCCCCAATGAATATTTTGGACGTTGATTACCATTTAAAATTCAGTCCAACTCAACCCCCTCACAATAGAAATAAAATCCACGACGTAACACCATCCACTCGCATGTGATAAAACTTCAACTCGCATGACAGCTCTCATCTAAGAAAACTCCATCCAAAAACTTGAGTTGTTCACAAGAAAGCTCTTTCGCTCTCAGTTCATTCTACCATTTGTTTGTGTATATCAGAGACGAGTATCTGTGTGGCTAGTAAAAAAAATGAAACTTCAACAGCGCAACAACAACAAACCCGCATTCATTCCATTCCAATCCACGGAATCGGAATCGTTACACAGCGATAGATGGCAAGTGAGAGTTAAAAAAACCCCACCTCACTACATCACCATGAGATACATCTACCAAAATAGGCAACGAATCGCTTCTAAGGCACCGGCACGTGTGAAGAAAAACCATCGGAACTAGTATGAATGAATCGATTGTGAAGGGATGACAGTCAGGATTTCATAGAAACCGCCGCAACTGACCAAAATCTAATCAAGTAATTCAAAGAAACGATGAGTAATCGTTTGCATGGATTAACGAAGCCAAGGTCGTACTCGAATGCCTTGTAAAGCATAATCAAACGTTCGAAAGCTATAATTTCAGAAAACAATACATAAATCTATAAAATGCGAAGACTTTATCTCGATTCGTGGGTGTGGCGGCGCCTCATCTGTGTTGAGTTGAGACTATTATGAGATAATTAACAAGATGGCTATTCCGCAAGAGTAAAAACAAAAAATCCACTTAAACGTTCAGTGTATCTACAGCTATGTGGTTCGTTGCGAGACATAAATTATACATTCGCGAAATTCATTGAGGTAGGCAGTGGTGTGGTGGAACACAAAAGACAAACAAAACTAACACAACAAACTTCCGGCCGAAATATACATCAGGCTACAAGAATCTAAAGCGATATCCAATCTCCATCAGTGGCATGTTATTCGCGGTGTTCGCTTAGGAGAAACAATCGAGATACATATTTTATTTTTATTTTATTTTACTTTATTTTGCCGGTTGTGCTTGTTGTATATCTATGTGTAACACAAGAGGAGAGCGAATAAAGTGGAAAATTTATGCGGTAGAAATAAAAACAAAGATACAATCCACAAAGTGAAGTGCTCTTGATATAGATTCCACTCGAAAGCTTTACGTGTTGCTTGAGTGGATTTTGGTGTGGAACGTGGCATTGAGTTATCTTCCATTTTGTGGACTGTAGAAAGTTGCTTAAAGTTGCGGGAGCGGGCGATTTCTGGGCTGACGCTGAACATGTGGTGGATTGTAGACCAAAGAGAGGGAAGATACATAGTTGGAAGTTGGAACTTGGAAGAATTAAAAGACGTAGCTGATCGTTGTAGGAGAGTTTGGCATTTGTCATCGTCTGATGAGTTTCAAACTATTTTCAGAAGGTGAATGTAAAATACGTCGAAACGGAATACGATTTTATCCAATCGTGAGAGACTACTTTGTAGCCACTGTCATGGTGATACCCACTCTCGACTTTTCAAGGGCATATTTATGTGACCACTGACATTTGCATGAATTTGTTATAAGGGATTGTTGGATGAGATGTATAACCTAGAAGCTATGTTTCCACTTGTCGATTCGCAATTGACAAAAGACATATTTAACAAAATGACAAGTAGTATATCATTGAATTGGCAGTGAATTTGAATGTTAAGTGGAAATAACTAAATTGACAACCAACACACCGCTTAGTCTTTAACTGACACAGAACATTAATTGGCATTGCGTTGAATGTTTATACATAGAAATGAAAAGACCGGACGCGCATATTTCTTCGACTAAAAATCAAAACTATTAATGGATCGAAGGGAATAAGCATTAGGAACACCGAATCCTTGATTTGAATATACAAGGTGGCGCAAAAGTTGTCACCCGTCGCAAAAGTTGTCACCCGATGTTTTTTGGCCGCCATTTTTTAAAGTGTTTTGCAAAAAAATCGAAACAATTATTATAGGTGGCGCATAAGACATGAATCATGGAATAATTTTTTCTACTTTTTTTGCTGAAGAATTTAAATATTTGCAACCAAAAAACATCGGGTGACAACTTTTGCGACGGGTGACAACTTTTGCGCCACCTTGTACATATTGTACCTATATGGATTCGATTATGGCGAAAATATTTTTTAAACAATCTATATATATAAAAATGGATCTTGGTTTGTTCGGATGCTTAAAACTCGAAAACGACTGGACCAAATTGGATACTTCCTTCCGCGGATTTGTTCGTAATTGCTCCGCGAAGGTTTAGGAAAAAAGAAAAATTGAAAAATTTCAAATAGTCAATTATTAATTAAAAAATTAAAGAAGTTGTACCCTTTTGTAAATCAAAAAAGAAAAATAAAACAACATTTGAAAGAAAGTCAAATTAATAAAATTAAAATTTTTAAATTTACTATTATTATTATTGATGATTTGTTAGATCGTTAAGCGTTTTGTTCTGTTTTCAAAATTTCAATTGCATCCTTTTCGTTCGTTTGCTTTCTGTATTTTGGCTATTTCAAAGGTAAGTTAGTGATTTGTGAAAACTGCGTGCGATTTATAAAAAGTTATGATCATTTACAGTTCGATATTTGTTACGATGCCAAAAAGAGGTCATAGTAACATTGGTCGGCATGCGACTTCAGACAAACACTTCCCGTGATACCGAAATCAACAGCGGCGGATGAATTAAATGCATGTCTGAAGTCATCGTATTTGTGGCGATACGTGAAAACCATTTCATTGAGTATCAATATGCGAGTGATTCTGCAACAGGATAGAACCGCAGAAGTTTTCTCTAAAGAACTGCTAAAAATCGGAAATGGACAAATTCCGGTTGAAACTTCAAGTGGTTTAATATCCATTCCACCTGTCATTTGCCAATTCACCTTAACGAAAGATGAACTCATTACTAATGTATATCCGAACATTGGTCAAAATTATCGTAATTACGATTGGTTGAGCGCACGTGCAATTTTAGCAGCGAAAAATATTGATGTCAATGACTTGAATTGGACGATTCAAAATCAAATTCCGGGAGAGCTGCGTTCATACAAATCGATCGATCGCGTTGAAAACGAAGACGATGTCGTCAATTATCCAGTTGAATTCCTAAACTCTTTGGATTTGCCTGGCATTCCGCCTCATCATTTGCGTCTTAAAGTTGGATCTGTCGTCATTATGCTAAGAAATCTTCATGCACCGAAACTGTGCAATGGAACCCGACTGATTGTCATTAAGCTAATGAACAATGTGATAGTGGCAAGGATTTTGAAAGGGCTGTTCAAAGGAGAAGAATGCCTAATCCGGCGAATTCCCTTGAGTTCAACCGATTTGGCATTTCAATTCAAACGTCTTCAGTTCCCAGTGAAACTTGCATTTGCGATGACAATAAACAAGTCACAAGGGCAATCGCTGGAAGTGTGCGGCATAAATCTGGAAATATCATGTTTTTCACACGGCCAGTTATATGTGGCATGTTCCCGAGTAGGGAAACCATCCTCACTTTTCATTTACGCTCCGGAGCAGAAAACAAAAAATGTAGTGTATCGTGCAGCATTAAATTGAGTCATTAATATATTCTTTGTTTTAGATTTCAATAAATCTAATAGAGTTTAAAGAAATTAATACTTGATTTTATTATATTTTCGCCAAATATTGGCCGGGACGAAGTCATCTGTTAAGTATCGCTAAATTTCGATCAAAGAAACAAATTTCAGGTGGAATCGTGAGTGCTTGAAATTAATTCAGTAAAAAAATATATTTTGGGCAAAACAAAGTTTGCCGGGTTAGCTTGTAAAATATAAATTTCAATCAACATCAGAAGATTGTTTTTCTACAAATAAGCATGCAGAAGAATCTAGTTTGGAGTGGAGCTTGCAGTTTTCTCTAACTTTTGAAAGCGTAAATGGTAATTGGTGTCATGAAACTGACAAAGGTATTTGTCAAAATTAATTTATCGCTGAATTGATGAAAATGAACTTTCAATAAAGGTCGGTTTCTAAAGGGCCCAATCCACCGAGCAACCGAAACTTTGTTTTATTTTTTTCATTTTATGTTCAGTTTTGACATTTCATTCCTACCGAAAATAGAACAGAAACAGAAAAAAAAAATACTTTGACAACGAAAATGTGAGGCAAGTGACGTCTACAAACTTCAAATTTGAAGATAATAGCAGTTTAAAAAAACAAGAAAAACAAAGTTTTTGTTTCGGTTGCTCAAAGCCACTGAGCCCTTAACATAAAAACTGTAAATAAAAATAAACATTTTTGGCGCAACAGACTTGTTTTAAAACCCAGGGCCGAGCTTTCTCACAAGCATTCCTGCGACCTCCTGTTTTATGCCGACTCCGAACGGCTATGCTTTTCTTGACAATTGATACTACTCGGATGATTTGTCAGATCATCAAGAGAGGAGGGCCAGTGAAAAATCATTTAGTTACGTGTTGGAATCGATCCCAGACATATGCCCGGCAGGTCATCGCACTAACCATCGCGCCATTGAGCCCTCTAACTAAACTGTAAAACTTTATCAATTTAAAGGAATGTGAATAAAAGAAATTAATTTGGGAAAGAAATGTGACAGACGACTGTTGCAAAAAGTTGGGAGACTTGTACCAATTTCTTTATTTTTTCTACGCATTTTCTAATTTTCTGATTGTTTTCATGCCGCAAACCACTGCACCGGTTAGTTTAATAAATGGATTGGTACAAGTAAGCATTCTTCACCAAAATATGACAACGAATGGCCAAACGATTTACTTTTAAGAAGGAAAACACAATTTGTACGTATTTTCACAATTTGTACGAAATTATACCCTTTACCTCATCTGATATACCTAATAGACCTTTTATTGATCAATTCAAAACCGGTCCACAATATTCAACCATAACCTGGTGTATTTTTTTTTCTTTTCTCCACAGCGTATTACAGCTGCAGCGAGTAAGATAGAAATTCCTCACCGACACTCCAGTTTCAGATCTTCAAAGCCAGTTGGCGACCTCTCGGAGTATCCCAAAGTAGAAGTTAACAAAAATCCATCAGAGTGTAAGTTTGTCGAACAAAAGCATAAGCACAATACCCCTCTGAATGGAAACCACAAGCGGCGATCATCCGCTATATTCAGGGAGATATCTGGTGTTAAGAACGAGATCTACAAAAAGTCTTCGAAGCCTATAGAGACTAAAAACCTCGTCGTAGCAGCGTCAATGAATTGAGTGGACCTCATCAAGAATTGGCTTGTCTCGAAGGGTTTCTAAAATAAAACGCATCTCTTTGCTCACTTGAAACATTACCGAACCCTTAAAGTGGAAAACACGGTAAAGAAAACGTCTAACGGTAAAGGGTTTTCTACAATACGTGTACCTGTACAGCTTTAACATCATAGATGACCCATTCTGCACTCATTGGCAAAGGTGGAAAATCCAGAAGCTTTGACCAAAGTACGACAAGAACCGGTGAACTTCTAGATATTGGTTAATATTTTTAACAACAAGAGATCTTGCAGGTTAGACAAAGAAGAAGGGAAGAACACCGGCTTTTTAGAAAGAAGGAAAAGAGCAAAAAAAGCGCGATTGAGAATATAGAGAGATGCCACTCCAGAAAGCCAAGGATACAAGGCCCGAACAGAGTCCTGTCGACATGAACAAGGAAATATTGTAGTTGCGACACATTCGATCCCGAGGATATGGAAGAACCACTTCTATAGACTAAACGGCGATGGCGAACCATATTCCGCTGTCAGACAGAACGAATCAATCAATATTGGCGACGACAGCATAAACTAGCAACCACCCGACCTAAGTGAATATGAGTGTGGTTTAAGGATAGGAAAGTCCACAACAGGGCAAATCCTCGACAGATCCTGGAAAACACCCAAGAAGTCCAAATCGATATCCACCACCTATTCATCGATTTCGAAGCCCCATACGACAGCATTTATAGAGACGATCTTTACAGAGCCATGTCTAGTTTTGATATACCGCCCAAACTCGTCCGTCTGTGCAGGATGACAGTAGAGAATTCTCGCTGCACATTCGATAACAAAAAGGATTTAGACAAGGCGATGCACTGTCAACTGACTTCTTTAATTTGATTCTTGAGAGGACTAGCATACGCCAACGATACAACTTTGAGGTTGTACGTGACTTTGTCTACCTCGGCTCCGGTATAAACTCTAACAACATCTCGTCAGAAATTAAACGGAGAATTACTCTTTTCAACCGCTGTTTCTTCGGGCTAAAAAGGCAATTTAGTAGTAAAGCCCTCACTCGATCTCATCTCAGTCCTGCTCTACGGCGCTGAAGCATGGAAAGTTTCAAAAGGATGAAGAAATCCTTGGTCGGATTGAGAGGAAAATTCTTCGGTCCCGTATGCGTTGACGGGCTATGGATACGAAGATTCAACCAAGAACTATACGAGCTGTACAGCGACATACCCCTTGTCAAAAAACTACGCATTGGACGTTTGAGATGGGAGGGACATGTAGAACGAATGGACACCAATACTCCAGCTCGCAGAGTCTTCGATTCCCAGCCTGACGTCGGACGCAGTAGAGGAAGACCTCGTCTTAATTGGCGCACACAAGTAAAAACCGACTTCAACCAACTTGATGTGTGCAACTGGGTGGAGTTAGCTGATGCCCTGGCTAATTGGAGAGACATGTGGGTTGAGGCCCAGGTTCATTCCGCTATAGCGTCACTTAAGTAAGTAGGTGGAGTTAGCTAATGACCGGGCTAATTGGAGAGACATATGGGTTGAGGCCCAGGTCCATTCCGGACTGTAGCGTCACTTAAGTAAGTAGGTGGAGTTAGCTGATGACCGGGCTAATTGGAGAGATATGTGGGTTGAGGCCCAGGTCCATTCCGGACTGTAGCGTCACTTAAGTAAGTAGACCTTGTAGATTCCCTCAGACACGCTAAAGCGTCCGAAGATGATCTAGAGGTCCAAAAACCGAGGTCATATCAACATACTTTTGCAGCGTTACTTTGATCACATTAAGAGATATTGCGATGATTGGAAGTTGAAGATCAATTTAAAAAAAAAAAACCGAAACAATTATATTTATAACCCCATTGCTTAGCACTTCTAGCGACACTAGAAAAAATGTATCTATCACTGGACAGCATGGACAGAAGTGAAGTTAAATATCTTCGCACCTCGCTTGAGAAATTTCTATATTTTAACAAAAATGTTGATTGTCTGGCCAGGGCTAGGAGGCGTATGTGCTCTGACAAGAAGACTGTTTCAAAGCAGTCAACTATATTTAAGGGTGAAAGTCATACTCTACATGGGCCATATAAGGCTGGTCATCGGTTACGGTTTTCACGTGTGGTTTAATGTTGCACCATCATACATTGAAAAGATTCAAAGGGACGTATCAAGGGCGATGGTTAGCGATAATAGCCTGATCATCGGGGCTTATTACCTGAATAAGAGCACTCGTATGTCGGGCATTATTCCACCACAGGCATTCGTTTTTATCGAATTGGTAGGGTAAGTTCATAAAAGGAATGGTATCCCTGTATTATACCACCCCCACCACGGCCCGCGGGACCAGCCGCTGATCCGCGGGTGAGTTGACAATGCTCTGGATCTACTCCGCTTTACCACGGCAATATCAGATCGCGATAAAACCGCGATAAGTGGCTATATAAAAATGAGGAAAGTGTTACTGCCTACCTTTAGGACTTTGCAGACATTTATAGTCTACTACTAAATTGTCCGGAAAATTCGGTTATCCAAAAAAATTCGATCTCCAAAAATTCCCAAAACAGCTTTGTGACGGCAATAATCGCTGATACCAGAACGCTTCTACTAATAGCATCCAGATGATCGACGGCTGCCTTGTCAGAGACCCTCTACGGTTTAAGAGGCTGTTAGGTAAGAAAGCACTTGCATATGTATTTATTGTTTTAAAAAATGGCTGGAAAAGCCTGTGGATTACAAATATATTATGCTGTTTGAAGTCTTTTTCTTCCCCCCCAAGTCACATTCCATCGCCTTTCTCTTTGAGAGGTTTTAAATCACCGACAAGTGACATAATCCTTCCATAACCATGTAGCATGCGAAATACCTACTTCCTATTAATACCAAATGCAATTACATTGCCCCCATGTCCACCAGGCTATTATATCGATCCCTTCCGTCAACACGGCCGCACTAAATACCATTTTTTGTTCACTTGAATCAAATTCCATTTATAATGACAAATGGTCCACCAGCAGCAACCTCCCAAGTCAAATTGTCACATGCGAACCCAAATATAATGCCAACCCTCCCACACAGAAAGGCACAACGGGGGTTGAATGTTCTCGCGCGCTAATCCCTTAATCGCTGCCATTAATTGATTTCATCGAATTGTGATGCGAATGTGAATGGTCGCCGATACCAATAACAGTAATCAATAAATTATCCCATTTGATCAAAATGTCCTTACAATTATGGCGATTATTAGACATTCTCTGGCACAAGTTTCCATTTCCATTTCCAGTTCCATTAATTATGCGACAGTTGTTGTAAGCCGGTGGCTATGCACGTTAATTATGAAAATAAGTTGCGACAACATCTAGCGAGCTACTTTACGACTTCTCTGGGAAAACATTGGCATGTCCGGTGAACATAACCCGACCGCAATAAAAATTTACTTAAAATCAACTGTGGACTCACTTGAGATAATAAAAATGGCGGACACCACAAAAATGTAACAACAATTGAATTTGGCAAGCATTTAGGACCATCAAATGCGAGATAGGAGGAGGATGGGGAATGGACTGCATGGGAAAGAAGAATGCTTCACAGACACGGAATCAATTAACTTTATGTCGTGTGATTGTGGATTTCCGTCGTAAAACAGGGAACCGAGACGGAAATGTGTGAATGACACGAAGCGACGGGTGGATGCGAGGGTGAACACATTGTGTGCGAATTTCCTTGACTGATGTGACGGCTGAAGGCTGACCCAATTAGATGTGGCTCTAGTGAGCTGAGAACGGTTTACGAATGGGACATTGTATTTGGGTATGCTGCCATGTTGGTGTGGTCTTCAATTGGCAAATTATCCTAACAAACAAGTTTGAAGACCAAGGTAAGGTAAATAATTGTGAACCTATCCCATTTGAAAATATTTGCTTAGAATTAAAGACGTTGGGATAATTCCAGTGCTGCTGAAAGTGAACGAATTCAGTTTTTTTTTATAATTACGCGCACGTACACGTCCCATTTTCAGCAGTCATTCATGTTAAATACGGGATGCAAGAGAGTATTTGATGATTTTCACAGCGGATTGTGCTGTTTTCCTCAGGGAGGAGTACTCTCACCCCTACTATGGTCTCTGGTTATCGATAACCTACTTCAAGACCTAAGTAATGCAGGTTTCAATATACTTGGATACGCCGATGACCTAGTTAGTTAGTTAGTTAGTTTGATTGGCTGTTCGTACAAGACGAAACACAATTAGCGCTGAGGTGCGCCGTTTTGATGCCAAAAACTCGTGCGGTTAAATGTTATGTCTTGTTGTTAGTTGGCGTGTACTAAATCCAACCAGTGGCATTAAGGAAGGCGATCAGTTCTTTGATGTGTTTATCAGAGAGGTCGCGGATATTGTCAAAGAAAGGTTTGCCTAGGGTTCGTTGTCTTGCTCTTGACAGAGCCGGGCATTTGCACAGAAAGTGAGTTAGAGTTTCCTTCTCCCCCACCTCCTTGCAACTGCGACAGTTGGTGTTGTTGGGTATACCCATTCTAACAGCATGGTCACCGATGGGTCAGTGTCCAGTGGTAATTGCTATCACCCTGGAGACTTCCTTACGGGATCTGCTTAAGAGGTCCCGTGTTTTAGTCTTGTTGTAGCGAGGCCACATATCTCTTGAAATGGCGCACCCACTGAGGTTACGCCACCTATGTTCAGCTGTTTTAAGAGAGTGTGTGTTGATATTATTCATGATAGTTTTTAAAGGAGTGAGAATGCCGATTGCACGTGAGCTGGGAAGGGACGAGCCCAACCTGGCAAGGGCATCAGCCTGTTCATTTCCATCTATGTCACTATGGCCTGGAACCCATATGAGAGTGATACTGTATCGACTCCCAATGGAGGCCAGTTCGTTTTGGCATTGAAGTACTAGTTTTGATGACGTCGATACCGAAATAATCGCCTTAATAGCGGCTTGACTGTCGACAAAAATAGCGATATTTTGCTTGGGAGTACTATCGTGTTTAATCGCGTGACATGCCTCCCTAATAGCCAACAATTCCGCTTGGAATACGCTGGAGGAATCAGGGAGGCGAAACGATTTTTTTATTTTTAGTGTGTCCGAGTAGACACCGGCGCCCACTCCGCAGTCCATTTTGGAGCCGTCGGTGTAAATGAGTGTGTCAAAATCTTTTTCAACCAATGCGTTTTTCCAATCCTCTCTAGTTGGAAAGCCAGCGGTGAAGTGATTGTGGAAGTTCAGTTTGGGTATCATGTAGTCGGTATGATGGTCAGCTAGACCTGCTGGCAATGAATCTAGGATATTGCTGTGCCCATAGGGCTTATTGAACCAGCAGCCAGATTCTTTGAGCCTGACTGCACTACACATTGCAATATCTTTGATATGGATATCTAGAGGGAGAAGGTGGAGAAGAACCGTTAAGGCATCAGTAGGACAAGATCTCATGGCCCCAGTTGTGCCGATACAAGCAGTTCTTTGTACCCTCTTAAGTTTGTCAATGATATACCCTTTACCCACAGAAGGCCACCAGACTAGTGCCCCATAGGTGAGTATCGGCCGAACAACAGCAGTGTACATCCAAAGTGTCATCTTTGGTTGTAGGCCCCATCTTTTGCCGAATGTTTTTCTACAGGCATAGAAAGCTATACATGCTTTCTTGACCCTTTGTTCTATGTTGGTTTTCCAATTAAGCTTAGTATCTAGGATAGTCCCTAGATATTTGGCATTGGATGAGAGTGAGAGCGCTTGACCATTGAGTCGGGGGAGGTTAAAGGCTGGTATTTTGGTCTTCGTGGTGAAAAGCATCATTTCCGTCTTGCCCGGATTAACACCCAGGCCACAGCTTGTAGCCCACGTGCTCACAGAACCCAGAGCGTGCTCCATGATTTCGCTAATCACTGGGAGAAACTTTCCTGACACTAGGATCACCACGTCGTCCGCGTATGCCACTGCCTTAATCCTATCCCGATCAAGTCGGACTAACAGTTTGTTCATAACAATAAGCCACAGCAGAGGAGATATCACACCGCCCTGTGGTGTACCTCTGTCAGCATATCGCGTTAAGCTGCTGTTGCCTAGTGTTGATTGAATGATTCTAGACCTTAGCATGGATATAATCCATTGGCTAAAATGCTCCTCTACACCAGTTACGGTTAGGGCTTCTAGTATGCTGTCAGTTTGTACATTATTGAAAGCCCCTTCTATATCAAGGAAAGTGGCTAGGGTATACTCTTTGTAGTAGAGGGACTTTTCGATGGTCCCAATCACCTCATGCAGAGCGGTTTCAGTCGATCTGCCTTTGAGATAAGCGTGTTGTGATGTGGATAGCGGTGATTCATTAAGAATGCTTCGCACATGGATGTCAAGGATCCGCTCCAGGGTCTTTAGTATAAAGGAAGCAAGGCTGATGGGCCTAAAATCTTTTGCAGATTCATGTCCTCGTCTGCCCGCCTTTGGTATAAAAACTACCCTGACACGTCTCCATGAGTGTGGAATAAAGTTTAGTAAAATGCAACTTCTATAAATTGGCAACAACCACGGTAATACAGTATCCAGTGAGTTTTGTAGCATGATCGGCAAGATGCCATCAAGGCCAGGTGATTTATAGGGTGAGAAGCTATTTATTGCCCAGGATGTCTTTTCTTTGGTTATAATGGATTTGATATTTTCCCAAGTTGTATGGTCAGCGGGCCGAGAGTCAGCAGATGCTGGCGGCACCTCTTTACAACCCGGGAAGTGTGTGTTAATTAGGATAGACAGAGATTCGGATGAGGTCTCTGCCCAGCTACCATCCGACTTTCTTATTAAGGACGGGTTTGAATGGTCCTTCGCTAAGATTTTGCTCAGTCTGGAAGAGTCTTTAAGGGTGTTGATGGATTCGCAGTATTCCTGCCAGGATTCTTTCTTGGCGCTACGAATAGCCGCTTTGTATATTCTAAGGCAATCTTTATAGGGCTGCCAAAAGTTGTATTTATGGCATATGTTAAAAATGACCCTGGTCATATTCCTAAGTTTACTAAGGTCCTCACTCCACCAGGGAGGTAGTTTTTTCCTACCGTAACTGGCTGGACACGAGACCTTGAAAGCAGTACTCATTGCCTTCTCAAAGGTAACGATAGCTGCATTCAGTTCGTCTGTCGAAGTGAACTTAGATTTTGGTATTGCTTGAAGTCTAGAATTAACTATTTGGTCAAACTTTGGCCAGTTGATTCTTTTGGGATTTCTAAAGGGGATTGGTGCATCAATCCGAATATTGACATCAAAGAGTATCCAGCTGTGATCAGAGAAGGATTTCAGGTTGGATACTCTCCAGTTATTCACCTTAAGGTTGTCGTTGTTTGTAGCTAGTGTGATGTCAATGACATCTTCCCAGCCCCTAAAACTCACCGTGCTCGGGAAAGTGAAGGTTGGGGTGCAACCCTTGTTGCAGATTGACAGGTTGTTATGAATTATAAAATCAAAAAGAGACTCACCTCGTTCATTGATCTCTGAGCTACCCCACAGGGTATGCCTGGCATTGGCATCGCAGCCCAGAATCAAGTGGGTATTCCTTTTTGATAAGGTGGCTGAGAGAAACTCTACCTCCTTCGGCGGAGCATTCTGGTTATGTGCCATATAGGCCGAAGCAGCATACAGACACTCCTGCTTACCAGCTTCAATCCGTATAACAGCAAGGTCGTTGCAGCTGAGGTTGGGACAAAAGAAAGCTTTGATATGTTTTTTAACTAAAATACAGGATCTTGGCTTACCGTTATGTTTGTCGATGTTGTAGAAAAGGTTGTAGTCCTTGTCATTGAGCCCTTTGATAGTGGAACCTCCCACCCAGGGTTCTTGAATTAGGCTGATGTCGATGTCTTCCTCTTTCAGAAAGACTAGGAGGTTTTCACTAGCGCACCTAGAGTGCTGCAGGTTAATCTGCAGAACTCTGAGCATCTCGTGTGGATGTGGCATCTAGTCGCAGGACTTCCAACAAATTGTTGGCGTCATCGACTTCGTCCGGGTCTTCACCTGGACGCGCTGACCTGAATATTTTGAGTTTGGCATGTCTGATGCCAAACCTCAATCTGTTATCGGCCTTCTCTAGGGCTTCTAGAGACTCCTCGTTGATGAGTAGGAGGAAGGGCTTAGTGTGAGGGGTTGGTGTCTCTACCTTAAGGACGGACCAGTCAGTCATGGGAATTCCGGGGTTGTGCAGCTGTAGGACCTGGATCAGTTTGACCCTGTCCAAGTGCATATTGGGTAGCCAAATGCGGGCTCGCGGTCGCCAAGGAATGTCATCGGCTGGAACGAGCTTCAAACTAAAACCCGTCCAGTTGTTCCGAATCTTGGCAACACAATTTTCGAGGAAATCCCTCGAAAATTTGTCCGCACATTTAACCACCCTAATACCCCTAACCACTTCTTCGGAATCGAAGCAAGGCAGAGGGCCACCCGGATTTTCCAGCAGAAAGTCCATAACCATCTCAGATAGCTTGGCCTCAATCTCACCCCAAGCGTCCGCCACCTTGCTGCAATTAGTCGGCTGCTCGTCGATAATTGCAACTTGCAGGTCGTCTCTTACGACCCGGGTATTGGAGCGCTTCGGTTTAGGTTTGACATTGGCCTCCGCATGCTTAGATGAGTTACCGGAGGCTGAAAACTTCCCCCGCTTTGAGGCGTTAGTTGGCTCATCATGAGACCTACTGCGCTTCGCGGTTTCAGACTCAAGCCGCTTTTCCTTGAGTTTGTTGTAGTCTTCAACAATCTTGAGGTATATGTGTTTGTCGCTGTCTTTGGTATGTGCAATACCAGCCGCTTCATTCTTAGCTATCTTACTGAGAATGAAGCAGGCTCTACTGTACTGACTTTTGGTGATGTTCGATACACTCGGTTGTTGGCCATCACAAGCGACCTTAGCCGGAATCGCTTTGGTATTTAATGGCTTAGACGCTGTCGGTGTACTGACTGCACATGTTCCAACGTCTAAGTCGGTTGTTTTAAGCAAGACATTAGATGAAGCGAGTGTACTAACTATACACTGCCCATCGCCTGCGTTTTGTTGGGTGTTAATTGGCTGAGACTCCGCGAGTGTACTAACTATACAATGCGCGTCGCCTGAAGAGGTCTCTAGAGATACCACAGACGTCGTGGGAATACTACTTGTATCCTTCACAACGCCTGTAACCGTCTCTTGAGAGGAGGCTAGTAACTCCTCTTCCGAAGAGGTACCAACCTGCTTATCCTCAAGTTTATTTATTTTTTTTTGTATTTTTTTATTAATTTGTTTTTTTATTTTTGTTTGGTTCATTTGAAAATTTTGGACCCACGAGTAGAACGGAAAGGAGGTCCACTCCGGCAGAGCCGATATACCGGAGTAAGGCAAAAGATACGACAGACCATGCCTGTGCATCTGAAGAAGCTCGTTAGCGGCTGGTTTAACCCCCAGCCTTGCATTCTTGGGCACGGTTTGCATTAAGTGCGCTTACACCACCACTGAAATCAGGTACCTCTAGTCCTATGGTCAAAAGGCATAAAAACGGGATATTTTACTATTGAGAAGTAGAGTAACATCACCGCAATGCCCTCTGACCTTAGCTGATTGCCGTCTTGACAACGTACAAGAACACTGTAGCAATCATTACCGGCCGACACCCACTGGGAGGGTTTGGATGAGGATTTTCGCCGATGACCTAGTCATCATAATAAAGGGCAAAGAACCAAACGAGCTATTCAGCCCTTCAAGGCACGATATCAAAAACTTAGTAGGCTACCTAACTGGTCATCACGGTCTGCGATATCACCTAAACAAAATGCGTCTAGTCGACTCACCGGAGTGCAGACTATGTCTAGAAGAAGACGAAACAGCCGATCATATCATATGTGAATGCCCGGCTCTTTACGGTATGAGAAGAGAATCTTTCTTCAGGGAATTCTTAAGTCCCGAAGAATTGAGGAAATCTTCGGCTGAAAGTATTATCAGCTAAATTAGGAAAGTAGAAGCGCTACTAACCTAAAAAACATCTGACGGCAAGCACAATAGATCTTTTAAGTCGATGTGTATATTACTGCTTAGGCAGGTCAGAATTTTAAAAAAAAAGTGCTGTTTTCATATTTTTGAAAATATCAGAAATATCCCTTTGAAAAGGGTTAGGAGGATCACGATAAAAACCAAAGTGTAACCTTTCGCCGAATGCAAAAGCGTTCTACTGGCCTGACATCTACATGTCCTGTCCTCCTCATTTTTAAAACGGTAGTGAGTCACATAACATAAAACCGCTTTCTGGGGATATAGAGACACCAGAAAGCGGTTTTATGTTATGTGACTTGGCTTTTATGTTATGTGACTTAGCTTGGAATATAAAACCAAATATTGCTTCAAATTTCAAGTTACCATTATTTAAAAAAAAAAAAACTATTAAAGCTCAATAGCTATAGCTGCCAACATACCTGCGATAAAATCTGTGCTGTGACAATTTTTTTTTTTGATAAATCTCCTAGGCCAGAGATTTTTTACAAAATATCACTCTCCATCAACAAAATAATTAAAAATCACCACTTACCTGAAAAGAAAGAAAAAAAAATGAAATTAGCTAACAAATTCCACAAGAGAAGAGAATCAATAAACAAAAAACAAGCAGTAAAAATCGTTATCTCAAGCTAAAACACACAAGCGCTCATAAACCGAACAACACGCCCGAAGTCGTTAAACCAACAATCCTCACCGAAACGCAAACATAAAAAAGTAAAACTTTGACACCACTTATCGTGCACAACCCCCCTTCCATCGAGAAAGTACTAAACATCGAACACCCTGTAAATTAAGCTCCGATCCTTATCAGAAAAATTCCTCACGCTGTAAGAAGGCTATTGATGATGTTGAGGGTGGTGTTTACACGAAATCAACTAAGTCCACTCGAAGTGTCATGATGTGATTCACTTCCGGTCTCCATTTGTTGCAAATTCCACAGAAGCGAACACCCATTTATCACTTTTTCGCAATTTTTCATTTTATTCATATTTTTCACAATTCTGGTCAATATGCGAACATTTTTTTGACGCGTCCAACTGTTTATTTAAGACATTCATGTGGATTCATCCGCAGACTTGCAATGAGTTTGTAAAATTGCTTCAGAATATCAATTTAAAGG
The DNA here is from genome assembly GCA_932526625.1 of Rhingia campestris. Lineage (NCBI taxonomy): Eukaryota > Metazoa > Arthropoda > Insecta > Diptera > Syrphidae > Rhingia > Rhingia campestris. The sequence goes on along the minus strand of OW052182.1, from coordinate 94,673,835 downwards.
ACCACCACACGCATAATTAACGGGCATTAGCACGTGTAAGGCAAGCATTATAGGGACTGTAAGGACGTACACTAAAAGCTTAGATCGTTGACAATAAATTATCACCCGAATACATTATTAGACGCATGCAACTTTCTGCATCACATGGTGGAGGAGAGCACGGGGTTTGTGGTGGGGGTAAAGCCTCGAAAATCCTGCGGCACCCAATTGAAATATATTTTCGAAAATGTGTGCGCATAATTTGATGACAACATATGGTCTGTTGCATCATATTTGCATGCACATAAGGTTTGCTGCGTCGCGTCATGTCGGCCGCAGGGCAATTACAAACGACGCATAGGTGGGCGGGTGAAAAGTCCCCATTTCGGCCGAGTTTTTCTATTTTGGCGGTAAAATTTCAGGAATTTCATTTATTACCAGCATATGCATGAGGGCCGCTATTATTTTCCCCCGCCGCGCGCCGCTCCTTCCTTGATGGAGGAGGTGTGATAGACAGAAATAAACGTCAAACGTGCATGCATGAGGGCATGCGAAATTATTAATATTGCTGCGGAATTTTAAGTGGTTTTGGGGAAAGTTTCTTTTTTGGATCGAAATGCATTTTTATGCATAGACACAGTGTGCTATATGAGTATGCAGTTCGAAGCTCTCAAATATAGGCTGACGGATGACCCTATCGCATGTCTTGGTAGGAAAATTAAAGGCAATGCTTCGTTGATTTTGAATTGTAATTTTTTTTCTAGGTTATGGGTCGTTTATTGAGGAGTCGACGAAAAATGTTGGCGCAGGCCATGGGATTTTCTTACAATCATTAATGTGTGAGTATATAATTCGTGCACGATGACGGTATCTGTACTTTTATTACAAATTCCAACAGTAGAATTGAAATCAGCCATTCATGACAATTTATACTAGTCGAATGATTTGTCAGACAGACTATTGCGATGATAGATTAATCATATTTGTAGACCGACACAACAGTTCAAATAATGATATTGAAGTAAGATTATATCTAACGCAGGAATACTCAAAATATATGATCGATTTACTGCAATCGGTTTTGGTATTAGAAATATTAGATATATTCTGTCAAATTTGACATTTAGACCAAGTTCTGCTTTTATTAGATATAGTCAACAAATTTAAGGTCTACAAAGCAAACATTAAGCCGATGACTAGAACTCTTGATAGTTTTATGGAAGATTGAGAAGGGAAAACTCCAGCATTTCAGATAGATAAAAAGGTTAAACTATGCAGAGTACCACTTCAGGAATAGTATTCGCAAAGTTTATCAAAATGATAAACGGCGATGATTAGTAATCTCTCACTGTCAGGTAGAACAAACAGAATTTAACATTGGCAAAGACAGCAAAAACCACCATTCAACCGACCTAAATGAATGATAATAACATTTAAACAAAAGCTTAGCAAGGCTGGTCCAAACAGGGACATTTTTGCCGAGTTTTATAACGCAGATATAAGGAGGATATGAAGAATTCCTGATGCATGCATTTCAAAAACCATTTGTCCTTTCCATAAAAAATGAGACTCATCTAGTACAATTATTAATTACAGACACATACGTTTTATTAACATCGCTATTTTATATAATATGCATGCAATATATGAGCCCTCAATAGGTCAAAGGCAGCTCTCATATGGGGGTTTTGCCGTCGGGGTAACTTCCCGACCATGGAAAAAACCATTAGTTATGAGATAGATACAACCAGCCTCGGATAATGAAACTCCTAATATGGCAACAAGCCCCAGAACGTCAATGGACGTCAATGGATATGAGAGTATGCACCTGGAATGTACGAACAATCTACACCCCCGGTGCTACTCAACAACTTGAATCTGTTCTCACGCGGTACAAGGCAGATATAACCTCAATCCAGGAGATACGATGGATAGGATAAGGCATAATGAAGAGAAAAAATTACGACATTTATTACAGCTGCAACAAAAGATTGCATGTATTAGGATGCGGATTCGTCGTGGGAAATCGGCTTAGGACATAGTCATTAACTTCAAGCCGATAAGTGATCGCCTTTCTGTGACCCGCATCAAAGCTACGTTGCAAACCATAAGCCTTAATATGTGCAGAACTGCACACGCCCCTACCGACGAGGCTGAAGATCCCATCAAGGAGGAGTTTTATGACCTCCTGGATGGAGGCTACGGAGCCTGTCCTGAGTATGATGTAAAAGTTGTACTCGGGGATTTCAACGCTAAAGTCGGACAGAATTCAAGAAACGACAACAGACAACGGCTACCGACCAATCGATTTTGCGATACGGTAATAAGTAGCACTAGGTTCCCAAGGCTAAGGATCCACACAGCAACCTGGCACTTTCCAGACGGTCGAAGCGCCAAATAAATCGACCATGTGATAATCGTTGCGAGGCACGCATTCAACATCCTCGACGTGCAAACGTCGACTCTGGGCATTTTCTTTTCGCGGCTAAATTCAGAGCTCGACTGTTCAACGAAAAGAAGCTGCGAACTGCCCAGAGAAATTCGACGTTGGATGCCTTAGCACACCTGGAGTAGCCAGAGCCTACAGTGAGCGCCTGAGTATGAAACTCTCCTCTTCCAAAGACGCCAACGATCAGTGGTGCCAGCATCGCGACATCATCAAGGAGGTAGCCGAAACCCCTGTAGGGTACCAGCCACCCCCGAGAAAGAGCCAGTGGTATGATGATGAATGCGTGTACAAGAAAAAGGTAACAGAAGATGCAGCGATAGAAGAGTATCGAGCCAGGAGAAGGGAGGAAAAGAAGACCCTGCGTAGAAAGAAGAGAGCCTACGCAGCCTCCCAGCTCAAGGAGATCGAAGAGTCGAGCGATGATAACAACATCCGGAGGTTTTATAAAAAAAAGCCAAGCAACTGGCTGCTGGCTACAAAACCGGAACGCAGACTCTTCGAGGCAGCGAAGGAAACTTAGTCCCCGAAGCGCAGGGAATACACTGACCCCATTTTTTTGTTTTCCTAATGTCAAATATCCTAAAAAGTAACTGATTTTGGGAGAAGAAAATGATCAAAATTGATATCGACTTATAATTCGTGCTTTCAGGTTCTGTTCGTACGGTGAGAGTTAGTATTGTAATTATGTGTTTGCATTTGAATCACTGTTTCTGTCAGTTTCAAAACAGGGCCGGTGCACATAGTTCCGCTTATGCAGAGTGTAGTTTAGTAATCAGCCAGCCAAACATTAACCGAATTTTGAACTTGGCTCCCTTAGTGGTTTCAATCCTCGACTTGCACCGGATTGGCAATATTTCTAGTTCTACTTTGGGTGATTTGAGTTTTTTTTTTGTTTTTTGATCGATCTGTCATAATGTTGCACTTTAGGCGATTTGACACTGAGCAGTAATTTCCAACTGAGCCCACATTTGAGACAATGTTTGGTTGATGTAGGATCTTTGCATAATAAGGCTCACAGTTGGTTTAAAGCCGAGGTTCGTTTCGGACTGTAGCTCCTCTTAGGTAATTAAATACGTTTAATACTTATAATTATAAGGGATCCTCTAAACCTGCTACTATGTCCCCTAAATTATATGGTTATGTTTTCAGCTATTGAAAGATTCAATCCCAGTCGAAATCCAGGAAAATAACAATTTCAAAATGTCGATGGCAAGTAGACTGTATCAGGATGACACCATAAACTAAAGCTACGATTTTCAAACTTCAGGCGTTTTCGATTGATGAACAAAGTTATCGAAAGTATCTACAACTGTCAAAATTTAGAAACATGATTTCTCTGAATTATATTCGGTATTTTTGTATTACAAGAAAATATATAAAAAAGGAATGTTGTTGCAATTCTTTCGGGAAATTATTGAAAATAGTATTAAAATAATAACCCATTTAATCCAACTGACACCGCAAAAAGCCAAATTTTGTTTACCCCAGCAGAAATGTCAAAAATTAGCCGATGGATAAAATTTAACCCCTTTTTTAACGCAATTGGCACACGGCCTTAAGTCCGAACGCTCGCCCCAATGACCGCTCCGGTCCTGCTTTTCATATTTAACTCGTCGGAAAACCGCTCGAATCAACGTAATCGCAAACTAATCGGCCTAACGAGGAGAAACAAAAATTTTAAATAATAAAAAGCTATTGTCCGTTACAATAGAGTTGTGCTGCTATAATTGAATATCAAGGTCTTTCATCTTGCGGCTACTTATACACAATGCCATCATTCTTGGGTATTACCGAGGAACCCTAAGAATGTACAAACTACCCGCTGTGGGCAGTCTCGTTACGTTCCATAACAACAACAACTTAATTGTCTTGTTTAATTTTCCAATCGAATGTGATTCGAATTTGTTTCAATTAAACGCAACAACATTGTCATACACAAACTGACGTTATTCAATCAGTTTACTGTCAATCACTCACTCACCCTTACAGTCGTTTTCGTCGTCATCGTCGATTTCGTCCGTCAGTATGGATTGATTCAATGAATTTCAATATCGAACACCGGACAGAAAGACAGACACACCGAGGTGTTTGTATGGATATCGCGTGAATTTTTTTTTTTTTTTTTAAATTATCTCCTTTCTTCGATTTGAATGAGTGAGTGTGTGTGTACTCCTATCGAGAATGCACATCGCAGCGCGCACAATATGAATCGAAATGCGAACTGCGAACTGCACGATGCGAGTTGTATGTTGTTAGCGAGTAATTGGTTTAAGCAATTAAAATGGCCAAAGGTAGTTTGATGCGGAGAAAAACAAATTGTAATGATGATTAATGGCGGTAATGGTGAATTGCGCGCCTGCGAGAGCAATCGGCTGATTAATGGAAATGCAATTTTCCGTATTTATTATCTCGGATCCAGCAGCAGTTGCTGCAGAGAGATTAGGTGTAAGTGGATCTGAATGGCAAATGGGGTGAGTGAATGAGTTGAGTGGCTCCGATTTGGTGCAAAGAACACAGATTCTCACTTTGGGGATATGCGAAAAATGCGTTTTCGACATGATTTGTGGTATACCCGTGAAGAAGAGATACTTTCGTTTGAAAGGCTATTCTGCATGTCAGACATGTCAGGCGTGAGTACTTTTCGAGTTCAGACAGAGAGCCTAGTTTGAAGGATAAATGTGGATTTTATAATCAAGTAGATACGTTCAGTACATTTGCTTTATTGCATTTTTTTTAAAGTAAGATTAGGAATATTTTAAGAGGGTACAGATATCATTTTCAACGCAGAGAATGATATGAATATCAATGCGGGTGCTTATTAATAGCACTTATTCGTTTAAGGCGACTGAAGAGAGAAATCACATCTGGGGAAATATTAGTCATTAACGGCCCATATATGGCATTAAACCTAACATCCATTCATTGTGTATGCAAAGTACTATTTTGCCACAACGATTGGAACCTACGATTTACGATTAAGAACGGAGACTTGAAGAGCTTCTCATAACTTACAGAGTGCGCCACCTTTTATGTCGGTATGTACATATTGAATAACTTTGACATTTATCAACCGATTGACTTGAGTAGACATGTTTTCAGTACAATTGGTCATGCGTTTTTGCTCGGTCCAATATTTAGCTTTTGCATCTAAAGAAGTCAAATCAACACCAATATTGAAACTCGGTCTATGTGCATTCACCATATATCCCTTCAGACCCAAACAACGCGCAGAAATAGTTCCGCTTTACATTGAAAACAGTGGTTGATTTGTGCATATCGTCGAAATATCGTGGACAACAAGCACCGTCTGACCACACTTTCCATCATTCGGTGTCGATTTTGTTGAGCACTGGACAGTGAAAGATCATCGTTTATCAACGCCTAGGTGTTCCAATGAACTGGTTGAAGCGGTAAGAGAGAATGTTGCCGTATCATCACAGCTCTCAGAATTTTGGCGTCAGTAAAACAACATTGCGTCGACTCATAAAATATTGTTGACAAACAGTCCACGTCGCTTAAAATACGTCCAGTCACTCCAATGGTTGACACTGAAGCTGACTTTTGGAAGCAAATTTTGATGACTGACGAGGGTCATTTCATACTTTTTGTCGCACGAGGTCCATACAACACCATTGCATGAGAAAAAAGTTACAGTTAGGACCGGAGTTTAAGCCAAAACCATTGGACAATTTTTCTTCAGAGAAAAGGGTATCGAAGGGAATCGATATCGGTGGATGTTGGATCAATATGCCCACAAATGTATGAAAAAGGTCCGGACGATTACTGGTTCCAAACAAAGCATCTTCTGCAACGAAAATTCCCTGGACGTGTAATGTCAGAAAATTGTCACGCAAATCTCCAGATTTGAAAAGTATTCGCCAGTATGCCTCAGACCATTACCGAGCTAAAGGCAAACATTCGTGTCGAAATCATCTCTATACCGACTGAGATGCTCGAGAAAGTGATGGAAAACGCAGCAAAATGGGAATATTTTGATTCGGTCAATTGAGGCTCCCAGTTGATTTTTTTGTATTCAAAAACTAGTCCAAGAAAATTCCAAAGGACTAAATTAAATAAAAAAAACCATTTATATGGAAATCGGTTTTTTATTTCAAGCCATAAAAGATGGCACACCCTATATTGTGTAATCGTATATGTTTTTCAGACTTTCATGGGCAGTGACAAAATTGATTAATTTGTTTCTTATTTTATGATTTCAATCAGAAACCCCTCGGTTATAACCAAACTCACTATCCAATCGTCATAAAATCATCGCATAAAAATCAAGTTAGCCAACCCCACAAGAGGGCGTCTGGTCTAGAATAAGAAATGAAATCAATATTCAATATGCATCAACGTAGCCCTAGATACGTCTCCTCTTAAGGCTTGAGACATAAAGATCCTACATCACAAAAACTTGATAGAAAACACCGACCATATCACTATGCAAATACCCGTTTCGAGTGTAACTTCTACTAAACCATTCACAGGAGGAATCGGTTGGAAACTAGAACTTAATTTACATTTACATGGAAGGGTCAAAAACTCACGTTGGACCATCCACTCCAACATCGTTTTTGACCCTTCCACGTCTTCTTCGAGATGCCTAACTAGAGCATATTCCATATGCTGCAGGCGAAAGTCGTGACAAGTAAAGAAATATTGTTCTGGCTGAAGTGTAACGTGATATTTACGAATGAGGTTTGAAAGAGACCACGAATGCCGGTATCTCCTAGAGAACTGGTAGAGTACTTTAACATTCACCTTTTATGAGACACAGAGATATCCCAGGTAACTGTTAGGCAGGTTGATGAGCTTGGCTGACTGAACAGCACCTTTGATATTCTAACATAAATATTAACTTTAGCCCCTGCTACATGCAAACTATTACACAAAATGGATGCGATGAGAAAAGTAAATTGTAGATGGACTAATGGCACAACGTGCTAATTGTTTAGGAAGCCAAATGTTCCCCTGAAATGCTCCCTAAATGTGATCCTGCTGAAAGAACGCACATTGCTCGTAGGGCTTTTAGCAAAAAGTCAACAATGACTTTAGTAGAAGCTGCCAGGACGTGAAGGAGGAGAAGCGAAATCCCTTACCAACTCTAATAACGTCCTCCTCGAAGACTACATCTTTGACAATATATCAAGTGTGCTCTCTTGATATAAAAGCAATTGAGTTACAAAGTTTTAATTTAGAAGACCCTCAGTAGCCGGTGTATGCGACTCTAAGACTCTGATAATCCAAGTTATACTTTATGGCGCTAAGCCATGGAACAAGAGGATGGAGAAAATCTTGGTCATTTGAAAATTTGCGTACCATCTCGTTTACCTTGATGAGAGAAATTTCAACGACGAATTTCATCGCTGCAAAGCTCATGAAATTCGTCGTTGAAATTTATAGCTTTAGTAAAAAAATTACACAGATAAAATTGGAAGCCTGAGATGGTTAGTACATGTAGAGCATATGGACATCAGTGTTCTGACCTACAGAATATTCAATTCCCAGGCCGTCGTAGATAATGACCTCACATTCACGGCGATGACGAACAACATTCCGCTGTCAGGCAGAACGAACCATTTAATATCGGCATCGACAGCGAAAACTGCCAACCACCCGACCTAAGTGAAGTGAGGATAGCTATATCTATACTCAAGCTTAATAAGGCAGCCGGAAATGACGGCCTTCCCGCTGAGCTTTATAAAGCTGGCGGAGAAGACTTGGTAAGCAATATCCACCAACTTATAAGCCAAATCTGGTCGGTTGAAAGCATGCCTGAAGAATGGAACCTCAGCATCGTTTGCCCGATCCACAAAAAAGGAGACCCTCTGAACTGCGCCAACTACAGAGGCATAAGTCTACTCAACATCGCCTACAAGATCCTATCTGCCGTAATATGTGAACGCCTGAAACCGTTTACCAACAACCTGATCGGCCCTTATCAGTGTGGTTTTAGGCCAGGAAAGTCCATAATCGATCAAATTTTCACACTTCGGCAGATCCTGGAAAAAACCCAAGAAGTCCAAATCGATACCCACCATCTATTTATCGATTTCAAAGCCGTATACGACAGCATTTATAAAGACGAATATACAGAGCCATGTCTAGTTTTGGTATACCGCCCAAACTCGTCCGTTTGTGTAGGATGACGATGGAGAATTCTCGCTGCACCATCAGGGTCGGAAACGACCTCACCGACACATTCGATACCAAAAAAGGATTTAGGCAAGGCGATGCACTGTCATGTGACTTTTTCAATTTGATTCTTGAGCGGGTGCAAAACTCCGGAGCCAACACCAGAGGCATAATTTTCCAAAAATCGGTGCATCATTAGTAGGACTCAACGTGATGTCATGGCCAAGTTTGCTAGTATAGAGAAGGAAGGCAAAAATGAGTTTAGCAGTAAATGAGGGTAAGACTAAGTATATGCTGTCAACACGAAAGGACACACAACATCGACGAATTGGACAGAACGTCACCATTGACAGATATAACTTTGAGGTAGTACGGGACTTTGTCTACCTTGGCTCTGCTATTAACTCTGACAACAACATCTCGTCAGAAATCAATCGAAGAATTACTCTTGCCAATCGATGTGTCTTCGGGCTAAGAAGGCAATTTAGTAGTAAAGCCCTCACTCGAACTACTAAGGAGATCCTATATTAGACCCTGATCATCCCAGTCCTGCTCTACCGCGCTGAAGCATGGACCGTATCAAAAGCGGATGAAGAAATCCTTGGTCGATTTGAGAGAAAAATTCTTCGGAAAATCTTCGGTCCCGTTTGCGTTGACGGGTTATGGAGACGAAGATTCAGCCACGAACTATACGAGCTGTACAGCGACATACCCCTAGTCAAAAAACTCCGCATTGGACGTTTAAGATGGCTAGGACATGTAGAAAGAATGGACACCAATACTCCGGCTCGCAGAGTCTTCGATTCCCAGCCAGACGTCGGACGCAGTAGAGGAAGACCTCGCCTTAAGTGGCGCGCACAAATAGAAATCCACCTCAACCAACTTGGAGTGCGTAACTGGAGGCAGTTAGCTAAGGACCGGTCAAATTGGAGAGGCATGTTGGTTGAGGCCCAGGCTCAACCCGGACTGTAGCGCCACTTAAGTAAGTAAGTAAGTAAGATTTACGAACCATTCAAATACAAGTTTCAATTTTTTGTCACAGCAGGCTAGACAGAGTAGCATTATTCTGACACAAATCGCGGATCCAACAATTCTACGTAAAATTGAAACTTTTGAATGGAGTTTTACAAACAATTGATACTATCGGACGAATTGTCAGATAATCAGCCTGGAATTCACTTGTGGTGGTAAGGTTAGGAATTCAGGCCAGACCTCTTAAGCGGCAATTAGGCGCACTATTCACAACGCCAGTGAACTACGAGCATGTTATCTCCTACATGTACGTTCGATTCAATGCCATCCAACGTGATTTGTCTTCAGCTTCATCCTAACATTTCGACAGTTGAAATGTTCCCACTGCAACAAATCTTAGAAAAGAACGACGAATTTCAAGTCGAAGCTTACCATCTCTTCATTGACTTTCAGGCCGCATACCACTCCATAGAGCATCGTTAGGCAAACAATTAAACCTCGGAAAGGTTCTACAATATTTGACTTTTATTTTATTTCATGCACTCGTATCTAATGCCCGCAATCAAGTGCGTTGCGCCTTGGCAGTGCTCCACATGAACGCACTCAAGTCTAAGTCTAGTCTATACGAGACTTGAATCACATTCCACCACAGCATCTCAATCTCATTTCGAAGAAAACCTCTTCAAACTTAATCTCATCAAGACCCATTTGTATCTGAATGCCGCTCTAACGACGTTTTGATGTCTCTCGCCTATTTACTTGAATCGCCAGCATTTTCGCCACTCATCCCATCAACAATGGCGAATTTACAGCATACCCGTGTGCGCTCCTCTCTAATGTCTATTACATGCAACCATTAGCTCTTTGTCAACATACAACAGCCCAGCCGGCCCAAGATCATTTGTATTCCGTGCCTCTTTGTGTTTGATTGTAAAAAAAAAATGAAAATGCACATCACTTCGACAAATGGCCGACCGTCATTGTGAAAACTTGAATTGCAATCCGCGGCTTAAAACTATAATTACCGTCATCTTTGTTGTTGTTGTTGCACATTCACATTTCGTGTTCTGTGAGAGTGCATTGTGTGTTCGACAATTGTGGAAAATGGGTTACACCGCTAACACAGCCGTTGTTATGTTGTTGTTTGCAGTGTTTTGTCTTATCCTGACGACAGTGAATGGGTCGACATAATTGCCGAAAACTAATTACCGTTGCTTGGTATTTTTTTCACGAGGGAAATCCGCGAGCAATCGCCCGCCCCATCGATCAACATTATCGCGGATCAAACACCGATCTTGTCGAAATGCCATGGAAGATAAATCGTCAGAGTCCAAGTTAATTTTCGGTTGAAAAGTCAGGAGAAAAGAAAGTGTTCATAGTGCACACACGCCCATTTGGAATGTCTTCCTGGGATGCACTATGCACACATCCCACAGCGGCAAGAGCACACGCTAAAAATATGCAACCTAAGCCAGACCGCGATTTTGATGGAAGGAAGCCAGAACTGGTCTGTGGCGGGAGATATAAAATTCCAAACGTAGGCTGGCTGGCAGGTTCTCAATATTTCTGTGGCGCACACATAGTGACATAATGGGCATCCAAGCATCCAAGTCAAAGCAGGGAGTGAATCCCGCTGCGCCTTTCTGCCTATGTGCTCTAAAGTGGATGTGTCGCTGTGCGAGTTGATGATCGTTTTTGGATGCTAAGTGCGTTGACCAGAATATTAGATTGGCACATGTGTAAGCGACCTGTCCACCCGTGGCGGGGAGGCGGCCAGCGGCGAAACACATGTGGGCTACCTACCAGTCAGTCTGGTAAGCAAGATCGATAGATACCAATTGATCTGCGCTAGCGATGCAATGTGGTGAGTCACATGCAAGACTCATTTTTAGCAGGAAATGTAAAATAATTTTTACACATAAATTTGGTGGTTGATAAATCTGTTGAAATTGTTTTTGGCAGGCGCGGGACAGCATCGATGACAGTTTTTTTTTTTGCTGTCTCAACTAAGTAATTGCTGGTGAGAACGCGTTGATCCGCTATATGAGAGGGCGTATGGAAGGATATGGAATGGTTTACACGTTTGGTACATGAAAAAACCTGTTCATATCATAGTGGGGGTTAAATACTTATTTCCACTTAAGTTCGGAAATGATGTGATATGATTAATGCCACGCCCCTTTTCTTTAACTGACATATAATCCAGTTTTTACGTTTGTCATTGCCTTGAAATATTGCAAAACTATAAACCAGAGATGATAATGTCGATATATACAGAGAAATACAAGATTTTCATATAATGCCACGCCTACTTTTTTTTAACAGATGGTTAAACCAATTTTTTTTATAAAATCGGTGCAAAATTTGGAGACTTCTTATTGTGGGTAATGTAGGCTATTTATCTCTTAAAATATTGACGAACTTTCTCAACTACCACGCCTACTTTTCCTTAAACATTCTTTTTTACCTTTTCCACTCACGAAATTGAATGAGACATTTCCTTTTCTCTCATTTCGGTGATTGGAATTGGCCCCTTTCGTCTCTATCAAAGTATTTGGAACAATTTCCAAAACAAAAGCCTGTTCCAATCGGAACTCAATTATCTTTCGAGGTATCCGTTGCGGAAGGAAATTAAAAACATACAGTCGCGTTATTTTCATTCCACAGCGCGTAGCTGTCAAAAATTGTTGACTTAACGCATATCGCAGATGCGCGATCATGTGCGTTACATTTCGGCCGAAGATATGTTCGAAATTCTAATAGAAACGGATACCTCGGTAGAAAATGCTCCAATTTCGAGCAAATCGGAGAAACATTTTTTCCGAACGGATACCTCGATAGGGGAGCATGTGTGTCTACGCCAACAATGCCGCTGTAAAACGAAATTCAAGGTTGCATCAACAATCCAAGCTTTACATCAGGTGAAGCTACTGGTTTACTTCCGCCAGAATACGGTGCAGTGCAATAACCCCCGCTCCATGGATCTAAATTCCCAAAAAAAAAAGGAAACAGACCCTCTGGAGTCTGATGGCATTCTATTCAAAACTCTCAAAAAAAAAAAAATTAACGGGTGGGCCAAATACAAGTTTCTTGTAAAAAAATATTAGTAAGAGCAAACATTCACATTAATTATGGAACACATGGAACACACAGTAGTGCATTCTATCAATCGAAATTTTTCAAGACCTTGTTGATGGTTTCGAGCTGTAGCTCACGGATTACTTGGATGATACTCAGCCCTATCGAGGTATCCGTCGGAGCGGACAATTTTCCGCAACGCATAGGTACTTCGTCGGAGGTTTAAATTTCATTCGAGGTATGTGTCATCGGAAAAAAATACTACACAAATGCGACGGCTTCACTTCACTACAATTCGTAAACAAATTCCGCAAAGAATTTGTGTCGGAGGAAATCGGGAAAAGAATTCCACTTGGCTGTCAAAAATTTCAAGAAAAAGGCTCCTGAACGCACTTCAACGCATTTCGCCGGGTTGCGTTACAAAATGTCGGAGAAATATTCCGACCAGCTTTTCGAAAGAATACCTCGAAGCAAAAATCCTCCAAATCGTACAAATCGGAGAATTTTCCACTCCGATGGATACCTCGATAGGGCCCTTTATGGGTAGCCGTGGTGTAGTGGTAATGTGTTCGCCTCTTGAGTGGAAGGTTGCGCATTCAACCAAAATCCATGACTCTTTTATTCAAAGAAATAAAAAAGGGTCACCTCTGCTAATTTTACGAACACAAAATAAACAGTGACTCCCCGAAGTTAGTTCGGACACCTCCCATGGAGTAAGTCTCTACTACTTCCAAAATCTTTCCTATCACTCTCTTTCTTCCCCTTCTTTAACGCTCGTACTATGCTAAAACATATAAAGGGTGTTCATAACCCCTTGAGTGCGAGCAGAGTCCAAAGGGGTCACATCGCACCAACAAGCCAGCCAATTGACATCGCCAAGACGGCTGATAACACGATTTGGCTTGTGGTGTGCAAAATATCGATTGTGGCATGGGCTGTGTGGCATGGCGCACCATCATACATGAACCAGAGATCGTCCAAATTGATCTCTTCAATTTCAGTATAAAAACAAATCGGCTAAATTGCTCTGTAACGGCCACCGTTGACCGTTCTCAGTCTCATTTTCGAAGAAAAATGGTCCAATGATGCCACTACTCCACAATCCGCCCCAATCCGGTCACTCTCTTTGGATGCATTGGCTTCTCGACAATAACGTGCGGGTTTTCCAGAAGAGATGATTTTTCGCCCAAAATCGTTGTCTAATTCAAGCTAAGGCCAAAACTGCGAAGCGACAACGAAGCGGATGGTCCTGCGCCTTCAATTGCTGAGCCAACTGGACCTTGTAAGCGAATAATCCGAGATCTTTGTGCAGAATTCTCCTCAGGCTATAGTGCGTGAAATGTTGAGCTGTTGTGATCGATGGCGATTTAATGTTCCTGAAGTGAGCCGAACATTCTAGGCTACAGTAGCCACATTCTCGTCTGTACGGAGTGCGTACGGCGAAGGAGACCATGAGTGTTGTCTACCAGTTTCACGAACATTTTGCACAGACTTGCGTACAGCAAGATTTATTTCGGCCAAAAATTATTTTAAAATAACGCACTATTTGGGATAAACAGCACATACTTTCGAAATAAGTTTTTAACCTCTCCTGGAATCTAAACATTGAAGAACGAGTAAAGAAAGCAAATATTGCCCTCTATTGCTGCAACAGAATCTGCGGCAAAAAATGGGGCCCATCGCCGAAGGTCACAAAATGGCTATACACAGCTATTGTCAGGCCAATTCTAACATACGGTTGCTTGGTCTGGTGGAATGCTATGAAAAAAGCAAAACATATGACCAAGCTTACGAAAGTTTAAAGGACAGCATGCATACTCACGACAGGAGCCATGCGCACTAGCCGCACAGTAGGGTTAGAAACAATCTTAAACATAACACCAATTGACTTACAAATCAATGACACAGCAGTAAAAAGCGCAACAAGACTCAAAGTAACGGGCAATCTACTCATGAAGCCTTTCGGCCATAGCTCAATTTTTATGCGGATGCAGCATCTGACTACATCATCCCATACCACGACTTTGATATTAATTACTCTGTCAGAAGACCAAGCAGAGACGAATGGTCATCAAACAATGTGTTATCTAACATAGAAATAGCAATATATACCGACGGATCTAAAATGGAAGTCGGAGTGGGCTCTGGTGTCTACTCTGAAAAGATTGGGCTAGCTACATCCCTGAGATTAGCAAACTCGTGTAGTGTATTCCAAGCTGAGATCCTGGCCATACTTGTATACACACAAAATCTCTCTGGCCGGAGTTTAGCGGCAGCAAATCAAACAAGCTAATAGCTTGGAACAGAGCATCCATTTCTATAGCGGTGGAGTGATAACAGGTCACACCCTGTTGGGTAAGCACTCCAATAATATAAAACTGACTGGTGCGAACCAACTTTGCAGGAAATGCAGCGACCCAGACGTCGAAGAAGAGGTCTCACACCTACTATGCCACTGCCCTGCGATCAGTGGCAGTCGTTTAAAAATACTAGGCAGCCTATACTTCGACGACCTAAGAGACCCAACGACTATCCCAATAGCGCTGACAGTCCGCTTTTGTAGCAGATCAGGATGGAGCAACTACTTTATCTATTTCAGGGTACTTTCTTCGAATGGTATCCCTATGGGCCCACGAAGGCCTATGCGAGCTTGACGATTCACTCGAGCGTCAACAACCCATCTAACCTTTCCAACGTTGTTCAAGGAGAGGTATGATACTGACTTTCGGTCAAGATTTCGAGCGGGAAACAGCTGTCAGTGTCAAAATAACCTATGATTTATAATGAAACCACTATATGACACACCCTGTATAAATCCAAAATCTTTGAAGAAATAATAAACATCAATACAAATAAATTTAGCAGAATGCTTTTTGACTTTTCCGGGCAAAATGCCCCCCTACAACCCCCTGCTTGGGCTCACTATTGGATTTGGGTTGCGTGCGAGTATGGATGCATGCAAAGGAAATAAGCTCCACAAGCAAAAGGCGTTATCAGCCGCTGGACTTACTTCCATTCCGAAAAGGAAATGGCCTCTGCAGGATCTATTTCCTTTTTTGGGGAATTTAGCCCAGCGGTGCTTATTGCATTGCGCCCCAGATTACTTCCATTCATATATGAGTACAAACACTCCCCAAATATGTTGTTCTTACTTGTCTTTCAAACTTTTCTAGGGGTCTTTGGAGACCCGCATCTACCAAATTTGAAAAAAAAATGAAAACTAATTTCTTGACATCCCATTCTTTGAGAGGAAAACCTCATTAAAATTAACCCAAACTTTAGCTGACACCCCAACCCTCAACTGTTCCTCCATTTATCCCCTTTCATCTTGACTTCACTATGAGCTCCATAACAATGAAAGAAAATTCAAATAAATTTATTAATCTCTCCTTCGGGAGCCATAAAGCTATAAACCAACCGAACAACAATGGCAACAGCAAACTCGTTACTCTAATTCAACTCGATTCTCTTTAGAAAAATATTTAATTACACAAAACCGGAAGCAGTCCCAGGGAGGCTGTGGCGGTATACAGCAACAGCATCCTGCGATGCCTTGGCGCAGTTATCCGTCTGTGTAATGTTTATTATTTGCGATTGTTCACTCAGAAACAAGCCCAGAGGCTTTACGGTCGTCGTCACTGCCTTCACTATTCGCCTCGAGATTTATTTCATTAAGCCAAAACATCAAGGGGTATTGTGTGCTGACTTTCATTTACAGCTAGGCATGTCATGTCGTTGGTTCGTCTCTGAAGAGAGGTTTCTCTATACGTCCTGGGAGTCTGCTGCGCATCACCTTTTCATGTGATATGCCTGCGGTTTTTTTCTTTTTCTCTGTGTTGCATCTTTACCGTTAGGAGAGAGAGGACACAACATTTCTTACTAATTATCCGTTGCTCGACTAGGCGACTAAGGAGGTTCTTTATAAGCTGCTTCCTCAATGGTGGTGTTTAGTTTTATGTGATTCTCACAAATTGCTGAGGACTCATAAACGGGATTGTTTGGTGTGCTTGTTTTGCATTTGAGGAGTAGGGGTAGAACGGCCGGCGCCCAGGACTGTAAAGTAATATCCATTCGAGGAGTAAAAGTAGATTAAAAAGTTTGGTTTATGCCCTGGGACTGTAAAGAGATGAACGTAAAATTTTTGTTCAACCCTCTGATGAGCAGAGGATGAATCCTGATGATGATGTTTGGTGTAGCGGGTACTTCTTTATGGCTAGAGGGCCCGGTGCTAACCGAAAACTGACAGAGGGATAGTAATCGTTGAAATTTATTTGTTTAACGTGACTTTGGGCATAAAGTGTTTTGACACAAAGATAATAATTGAAAAGTGAGTCAGTTTCTGCAATTGGGGATGTTGTTTCGGTCTGAGTTTAGGGTCGGTAGTAATGGACGCAATGATGTTGTTAACCTTTTGGTGAAAAGGTTGTGGGATAGTTTTTTCTCAAGGAAATCGTTTGGATGTGTTTGGGTTGTCTGGATTTTCAATTTGGTAAGTTCCTACTCAATAAAGATGATGATGGCTGGCATACCGCAGGCATATATGAGTCTTTTTATGAAGGAAGCAATACCGGGTTTATCTAGCTTAAAATATTAGATATGAGGTCAAAGGGGCGTTGATATATCTGTAATACCAATGCTTCATTATGAGGCCTTAGTGTTATGTAGAAGAGTATTACCATTGAAGACTAGATGCGTTACTCAGTTACCATTATAATTACAGTTAAACTAGATTTGTAATTTCCACATCACAATATTCACAAAGGAACTTGCAGCAATTGTCGGGTAAAGTTTCCTTAAGCATACTGGATATCCATATCTTTCGAAGAGCCAACTTTGACAGTGGTGTCAAATCACGCGTAAGTAATTATAAGCCACGAATCTATTAGGTATACAACAATTTGACCTATACCCCATCCATTGAGCTGGATATAGTTCCAGTAGAAGCTTGGCAGCGATGTCAAGAAGCCATCAGAAACGCTGCATCGGAAGTGGTGGGAGTTTTAAAATCAACCCCAAGAAACCCCTGGTTCGACTAAAAATGCGTTTAGGCTAACAAAGCCAAACCAAAGACGAAGAAAAATGCAAGGGCATATTGCCAGCTCTAGATTGATAGGAGAAAGGAAAAGAAACGTTTGATCAGGTAAAAAAATACAGCGGGAAAACGAAGCTATGGAGATATGTTTCAGCAGAAATCAGGTAACAACTTCCACCATAAAATACAGCAATCTACATTAAGATTTACGAGCCTTCCTTAAGAAGCCTGCCAAAATGGTAATAAGAACGTCGTTGTGGAAGTGCAGTCGCTGGGTTGATGCGGCTGACCAACAAGATCCCTCAACGAACACACCATTCCAAGCAATCTGTGAGAATGCAGTCCCTTGGTTGATGGATGACCAACAAGATCCCTCAACGAACACACTTTTTCAAGTAATCTGAATAAGATTCAACAGTCTGACCAAAATGGGAGTCTAGTACCCATAACCAGGCCAAAGACAAACAAAGCATCTGATGAGTTATGCTTTGTAAATATGCTAGATATGATTTGTGATGGTTGAGTATTGAAGAACTAGGGTAGACAATGAGCCGCGTTAACTTGTAACTTGTCGAGTGTTGCAAAACAAGGGAAGACATTGATCGGCCTTATCTTCCCAATGTCCCGATGTTGTAGCTATGATATGAGTTGTGCTTATTTTACCTCCAATTGGAAACCAACGGATACTGGTCTCATCTAATCAAATTTGACTTACTAAACTTAGGACTACGGGTCTTGACCACAGAATGAAAAATAGCAACGCTATAAAAAAATCTGGTCAGCATGACTGGCAAGGAATATGCGCGCTGCTGCTCTTAGCCCGTCAGGTCAAAAAATGAACCTGACCCTTCAGGTTGGGAGTTGTGCTTTGCGTTGACTACATAATGAAAGGAAAAGCTAATGGGTACGTTTACACCGTGGACTATATTTCGGCCGCCACTAAATATTTTAGTCTCAGAAATTTTCTGTTTACACCGGCACCGTACATGAACAAAGTGCACGCTTAAAAGAAAATGTGCAGTCGAACAACTAACAAAAACCATAAAGCTTGTACAAAGCAGACATTACTGCCATCTAAAACATACGGGTCAAGCAGAACTTACTTACTTACTTAAGTGGCGCTACAGTCCGGGATGAACCTGGGCCTCAACCAACATGCCTCTCCAATTAGCCCGGTCCTTAGCTAACTGCCTCTAGTTGCGCACTCCAAGTTGTTTGAGGTCGGTTTCTACTTGTGCGCTCCACTTAAGGCGAGGTCTTTCTCTATTGTGTCCGACGTCTGGCTGGGAATCGACTCTGCGAGCCGGAGTATTGGTGTATATTCATTCTACATGTCCTAGCCAGCTTAAACGTCCAATGCGGAGTTTTTTGACTAGGGGTATGTCGCTGTACAGCTCGTATAGTTCGTGGTTGAATCTCCGTCTCCATAGCCCGTCAACGCAAACGGGACCGAAGATTTTCCGAAGAATTTTTCCCTCGAATCGATTAAGGATTTCTTCATCCGCTTTTGATACGGTCCATGCTTCAGCGCGGTAGAGCAGGACTGGGATGATCAGGGTCTTATATATGATCTCCTTAGTAGTTCGAGTGAGGGCTTTACTACTAAATTGCCTTCTTAGCCCGAAGAAACAGCGATTGGCAAGAGTAATTCTTCGTTTGATTTCTGACGAGATGTTATTGTCAGAGTTAATAGCGGAGCCGGGGTAGACAAAGTCCCGTACTACCTCAAAGTTTATCAGCAAGCATGAAAGGCGGATAAAAAACTGGGACGGTCGGATGCGAATTTGTCAGAAGCAACAGACTTAGGCAAAGCCGCATGCTTCGAAAAGCATTTTAACAATCTACATCAAGGCCATGTTCATGCTTCAACGAAGGAAAGAGATAACATTGCCAAAGATTGATTTTACGACCTCATGGACAGAACTACTGAAGTACCAATGCTGGGATATTTCCCAACGATAGGAAGTATTGACTGAAAACACAACTTACACGACACCACGTCTTTCAACGGGCTTAGCTAATTGACTTTGCTGCAGAATGAATTATGGCTACCACACAGTTTTTCACCTTTAAGGTATAAGGCAATGACCACATTGCGATAGACAAGGGGCCCACATCCATTGGTTTGAATGTCCAAACATTTGGAGAGCCTATGCGAAATGCTGTGAACAAATTTAATGGCAACAAAAGTCCGGCACGCAGGGTCATCGATTCATCGATGGAGTAAAGACCGCACTAATAGGATTGGCAAATTGATTGAGGCCCAGGTTCATTTCGGACTGTAGCGCCACTTATATAGGTGATGATCTATACGGAATATAAGGAACATACAAAAATAAATACAAATTTTTGGGCAACAGGCTCGTTAGTACCCGGGGCCAACTTTTTCTTATAACCATTCACGTGTACATCTTGCACGATGGCAGGAGCTCCTCTTTTATGCCGAATTCAAGCGGCTGAGCTTTTTCTTGACAATTGATACTACTCGAAGATTTTTTTTCAGATCCTGACGAGGGGACGCCTAGTGAAAAATCATTTAGTTGTTGGTAATCAAATATATACTTCGACAGTACATCGCACTAACCATTGCGCCACTAAGCCCGTCGGAAAGGAGCTAAGTCAAATTATAGACGAAGGAAAGTATGCCTGACGATTGGAACAGAAGTTCCATCTGCCCGATTCACAAGAAAGGAGATTGTCCCCCCTTCACTTCAGGTATGATTGTCCATAATATATTAGCCAACGTTTTATGGTAGATAGGCATCTCAAAACATAGTAAATTTTCGTTGTATGAGATGCGCACTCTTGTAGTTGTATACCTACTCTTTGGTAGAGATCAACGAGACTAGCTATGTTCTTAGTGTTAACCACCACTATATAGCAGATAAGCTTAATGTCTAGCGTGATATTTTCTAGAGATGTTCTAGCTCAAAATAGTTCATGGCGAAAATGTAACATTTAATCAATCTCTGGTAAGCTTGTGCAAGAATTAGAAAATTATTGTGTATAAGAAAAGGCGGATTAATCTTCACAGCTAAAGAAACATTTCATTTGTCTAACAGTTGTTTAAAAAAAACCCTTTATCAACCGAGGATTTTGAGAAAAAAAATATTGAGCCAGTAAGCAAGCACACAACCCCCTATACGAAGCAATGAAGTAGCTTGAGCTGAACTTTTACTAAAGGGGGAGCATAACTTTGTTTTGTCATAATTTTTCACATGCAATCAACTATGTACACCATCTGCATCTAAAATCGACTTTACCCCACCCCCCAGTAATTTTCATACTCTAAGGACCATAAAAATGCCCATACAAAGTTTAATGGTGGTCCCCACCACCTCCACAATATAAATCACCGTCTACAGATGACAACTGTTAATTTCCTAAGAAAAACACCTTCTATTCCTTTCCATCGTACCAGATGATTCATTCAACCAAGCCCCCAAAAGACCGACCACAACATAACACACATTCATACACCCAGGAAACAAAGAAACTTTTGTGTCCACCACCTACCTTATGTTCGCCAAATTCAGAAACTTCTCAAAGAGACTGCGGCCTATAGTGGACGTGGTCATCGTTATTCCACACAGAAGTCGGAAGAAAATCCATAAAATTGTCCAAATACGGACGTGAAGCCAGTCGCCGCCGCCGCCACCGTCAATTGGCACAAAACTTTTTTTTTCCCGTTTTTCCGATTTTAGCCAAATGAAGAGATACCCCTCTAAATATAGCTCACTCTAGGATTTTTTTTTAATTCACCAAACTTATGCCGGGCGCTTTCCTTAGAAATCACTTTGGAACCAGATCGCGCACATTTCTGCATCGCATGCACTTGGAAAATGAAAAACACTGCAGCGCACTCTGTGCGTGACTTAATTGCGAAAATTTTTAAACAACAAATTCCACAAATAAAAAAATTTAGATAAACTCAGCGATATGGAGAAACAGCGAAACATTTGGGTCGACGAGTGATACTCGAAGATAGAGCCCACCGCGCCGCAAAGTGCTCTGTTGATAAGAACAGAAGACGCTCAATCTAAACCTAATCAAAACCGACTGACAACAATTTTCGTATACGAACCGACGCGAATGATTCACCTGGTTATGCCAGCACACAGTAGAAGACGCTATCCGAGACGCGTTCGCTTTGAGAGTATGACAACGACTGAGCACATTTTTCGCATAAAACTCGAAGGAATGCGGCGCGCAGACATGGCCGTTGGTCGTCTCGTCGCCTGACGCGATCATCAGCTGGATGTGGATCGTCACACATGGAAAATGTAGGAAACGTACGGCTACGGAGGAGGCTTGACGCTTGATCGACGACAGTGGAAGATGAATGAAGAGTTCTAGCTGGCAAGGGTGGTTGGTGGTGGTGGATTGGTGGAATGTGACATAAGCAAATATCGCGTTTGAACTTTGACGCTCACACCTAGGTGGAAGGGAACATGACGCGCTTAATTGGATGCAATTACGTGTTTTGTTTCCACTCGAGTTGAGTTTGAGAGAAATTTTATTTCGTACGGTGGAACGGTGTTGGATGACGTCTCATTCCTCAAAGGTAGGGGAGTGTGTCAATGGTCTAAATTCGGACACTGATTCAGAAACAGTCGCAGGTTTTAGTTTTTGTTGTAATTTCCAGTGCTGGGTGTTATTGTTTTTTTTTAGTGCCTCTGCCAAAATAGAAGTGCACATAGACACTTGCATTGTTGTTATCTAGCGTGCTTATCAGGGGCT
Source organism: Rhingia campestris (assembly GCA_932526625.1). Taxonomy (NCBI): domain Eukaryota; kingdom Metazoa; phylum Arthropoda; class Insecta; order Diptera; family Syrphidae; genus Rhingia; species Rhingia campestris. The sequence goes on along the minus strand of OW052182.1, from coordinate 94,651,447 downwards.
GTTGATATGTTGTTCAAGTGGTACACATGTTTGATAACACACTTAATGAAAACTATTTACAAGCATCAAGGTGTCTCGAAAGTAAGGGCAGAACTATAATAGAAGAATTGTTGTGTACGCCGTCGTACGTAAAATTGTGGGGACACAAAGAACTTGTGTTGTTGAACCTTTGCTAGCTTTGTGTATTGTTTTGTCAAGTTATCGTTTGCTTTGGCTCACAAAACGGGAGAAAAAATTCACTGGCCGTGTTCAGGTTTTCAGATTTAGTAGAATATCTTGGATCAAGCTCTGTTCTCATTGGTCAATCGACCATTTTGACAATTTAGAAAAGAGCTTCATCTAAGATATCTTACTAAGGCCCGTTTGCTGATACGAAACATACGAGTTTATGTCCCACATAAACGCATAGGTAATACATAACGTTTTGCACAAAACTCAAACCTAAACATAAAAGTCGTTAAGTAGAACCAAAGATTATGAATTCTATACAGATGACGCATTGAGAACATAAAACAGAAACTTTTGCTCAGTAGCTTCATGGTACGGGCGGGCGGTGTGCATAAAAACACATGAAAAACAAGAACAAAAACATATGGCGGGCTGTGCCAGCACGACCCATAAAACTAAAATCCCCAAAAAAAAGTGGGCATGGCTAAAAACACGATGTGGATAGAGTAGAAAAAATGATATAGTGACAACAAATTCTTCAGACTGTTTACAAAACACTTTTACGGTCCTCCAAAAGACAAGGTTTTTTCCTGCATATGTTATGGGGAAGTGTATAAAAATGGTTTTTATAAAAAAACGCCCCAAAAAGTGGGCGTGAGTTAAAATGTTATATAGACGAAATGTTCATATTAATAATGTTAATGATTCTGCATCAAAAATTTTTTCGAATAATTTAAAATTTGACCGAAAACAGTTTTTTTTTATTGAAAACGCCCCCAAAAAGTGCCGGTTTTTAAGGATACCTAGTGATGCGATTATATGAGGACACAAGCGTTCTCACTCTAGCCTCTCACTATCAACTTCTTCTCTCACCTCCACGCTGGTGACTGGTGGGTGCCTAGTACCTCGACTGGAGATGGGGTATTAAACCCCTGTGGAAGGTCGTTGCCCGTTGGTGGCAGCAAACGAGAGAGGGAGGAGGAGTGTCCTCTCACTAAAACACTCACTCTCAGGCGGCAGCGGAGGAATTCCCTAGATGGAGTCAACGGTGGCGCCTACAGCTCCAGTTTGACCGAACTGGTAGTGAAATCCCTATATGAGCTGCTTCGACGTATTTGAACACCAGGTCTATAGGGATTTCCAATACTGAGCCAGGGTATTGGAAAATAGTTGGTGGCGGAGGAGCCCTCAATGGGTCCGGCAGCGCTCATATCCCAAAATGGGCTACTGACATCGGTATTTTTCCGGCCCGCTGTCCTTGGGTCAAAATAAAGGCCTGGCCCTCCAGATTGGGGGTTGTGCTTTGGGTTAACTACCCATCCACGGAAAAATGATTATGTTACGAAGCAACCAATAGCCTCGGAAAGGACTGATATTATTGTTGACGACCATGCTAAACGAAAAAAGGACAACGACGTTCGTATCTGCACCTTAATGTGAGAACATTAAACAGGAGAGGTGCAGGCCAACAACTAGCGGAAGCCCTAAACTGCTACAAAGCAGACATTACTGCCATCCAGGAAATACGATGGGATGGGCCGGACCGTGTTATAGTAAGCAGAAACAGCGACTATTTGGATGCGAATTTTTCTTATGTTTTGGAGGCAAGAAGTCTTATGTTTTCAAGACATTAGCGAACGCATTGTAACAATCCGCATCAAGGCCAAATTCGCCAACATAAGCCTTATATGCGCTCATGCTCCGACGGAGGAAAAGGATGATATAACTAAGGATTGCTTCTACGAGCTCCTCGACAAAACCTATGAGCGACTACCAAAGTACGATGTTAAAATCATGCTGGGAGATTTTAACGCAAAGGTAGGAAGAGAAGACATCTTTAGCAGTACTGTCGGAAAATATAGCCTACACGACAACACGCCTGGTAACGGACTTAGGCTAATTGACTTCGCTACGGAACGAAATGCCACTATAGCCAGCACACGGTTTCCTTACCTCGATTTCCATAAGGGGACATGACGGTCTCCAGATAAACGAACAGTCAACCAAATTGATCACATTGCGATAGACAAGAGGCACGCATCCAGTATTTTGGATGTCCGAACATTCCGAGGGGCCAACATCGACTCGGACCACTACCTTGTTGTAGCCAAAGTAAGGATGCGGATATCCACCACGCCACATAAAAACAGAAATACTGTGAAAAAATTTAATGTCGAAAGACTGCAATCGCCAGAGACCGCCAAGACATTCGCGCAACGCGTATCCCTTAACCTCTCGACTTAGAACATACCACCAACTTCTAATGTCGAAGAACAATGGCAACGATGCCAACAAGCCATTAGATCAGCCGCAACTGATGTGCTAGGTTTCTCGCGGCCACCAGCAAGAAACGCCTGGTTTGATGAGATATGCCGACAGATGCTCGCAGCCAAGAACGAGGCCTACAAGGCTAAGCTGCAGGTGAAGACGAGAGCTGCCATTGAGCTCTATAGGCAAAGAAGAAGGGAAGAACATCGGCTTTTCAAAAAGAAGAAAAAAGAGCAAGAAAAGCGCGATCGAGGATATAGAGAGGTGCAACTCCAGGAACGATGTTCGCAAGTTTTACCAAAGTGTAAAACGTCAAAGCCAAGGATACACGGCTCGAACAGAATCCTGTCGAGATGAACAAGGAAATATCGTAGTTGAGACACAGTCGATGCTGAGGATATGGAAGAACCACTTCTGCAGACTGTTAAACGGCGATGACGAACAACATTCCGCTGTCAGGCAGAACGAACCATTTAATATTGGCAACGACAGCGAAAACTGCCAACCACCCGACCTAAGTGAAGTGAGGATAGCAATATCTAAACTCAAGCTTAATAAGGCCGCCGGAAATGACGGCCTTCCCGCTGAGTTTTATAAAGCTGGAGGAGATGACTTGGTGAGCAATATCCACCAACTCATAAGCCAAATCTGGTCGGTTGAAAGCATGCCTGAAGAATGGAACCTCAGCATCGTTTGCCCGATCCACAAAAAAAAGAGACCCTCTGAACTGCGCCAACTACAGAGGCATAAGTCTGCTCAACATCGCCTACAAGATCCTATCTGCCGTAATATGTGAACGCCTGAAACCGTTTACCAACAACCTGATCGGCCCTTATCAGTGTGGTTTTAGGCCAGGAAAGTCCACAATCGATCCAATTTTCACACTTTGGCAGATCCTGGAAAAAACCCAAGAAGTCCAATTCGATACCCACCACCTATTTATCGATTTCAAAGCCGCATACGACAGCATTTATAGAGACGAACTATACAGAGCCATGTCTAGTTTTGGTATACCGTCCAAACTCGTCCGTTTGTGTAGGATGACGATGGAGAATTCTCGCTGCACCATCAGGGTCGGAAACGACCTCACCGACAAAAAAAGGACCAAAAAAGATTTAGGCAAGGCGATGCACTGTCATGTGACTTTTTCAATTTGATTCTTAAGAGGATTGTGCACAACTCCGGAGCCAACAGCAGAGGCACGATTCTCCAAAAATCGGTGCAACTAACGGGTGATTTTTTAGCTGGTTTGGTTTTGGCAACACTGGTTTTGACAGCTGACGTGTGTTTAGTACCTTGTGTCACTGTCAAACAGCTTCAGTTTGGTTTGCAATTTAACCATGGATCGTCTTACAAATGAACAACGCTTGCAAATTATTGAATTTTACTATCAAAATTCGTGCTCGGTTCGAAATGTTCATCGCGCGCTGCTTCCATTTTATGATCGGCATTCTCGACCTTCTGAGCAGTCTATTCGGAAGATTGTGACCAAATTTCGCACCAAATTTACTTTGTTGGACATTAAACCACCAACACGTTTACGTACTGTGCGTAGTGAAGAAAATATTGCGGCCGTATCAGCTAGTGTGACAGAAGACCGCGAAATGTCGATTCGGCGCCGTTCCCAGCAGTTAGGCCTTTGTTACAGCACTACGTGGAAAATTTTGCGGAAGGATTTGGGCGTAAAGCCTTTTAAGATACAGCTGGTGCAAGAACTAAAGCCAGCCGACCTACCACAACGCCGAATTTTTGGTGAATGGGCTCTTGGAAAGCTGGCCGAGGATCCGCTTTTTTATCGAAAAATTGTGTTCAGCGATGAGGCTCATTTTTGGTTGAATGGGTACGTAAATAAGCAAAATTGCCGCACTTGGAGTGAAGATCAGCCAGAAGCATTGCAACAGCTACCAATGCATCCCGAAAAAGCCACTGTTTGGTGTGGTTTATGGGCCGGCGGCATTATTGGGCCATATTTCTTCAAAGATGATGCGAATCGCAGCGTTACTGTCAATGGTGAACGCTACCGAGCGATGATAACAAACTTTTTTTTGCCCGAAATGGAAGTTCTTGACTTGCATGATATGTGGTTTCAACAAGACGGTGCCACATGCCACACAGCACGCGAAACAATGGCGCAATTGCGAGGCGAGTTTGGTGAACAGTTAATTTCACGTTTCGGGCCGGTCAATTGGCCGCCTAGATCGTGCGATTTGACACCATTAGATTATTTTTTGTGGGGGTATGTCAAGGCTAATGTCTATAGGGAGAAGTCCGCTTCGATTGACGCACTGGAAGCCAACATCCATGCATTCATTCGTGAGATACCGGCCGATATGTGTGAAAGAGTATGCCAAAATTGGACTCAGCGGATGGGCTACCAGAGACGCAGCCGCGGTCAACATTTGCATGAAATTATCTTTAAACATTTAATTGCAAGGTTCAAACTATCGATTCAAATAAATTTTTTGTGTTTTTTTTTTTTAAAAAAGTTCTAAACCTCTTAAAAAATCACCCGTTACTAGCATACGCTGACGATATTGACATCATTGGTAGGACTCAACGTGATGTAATAGCCACGTTTGCTAGTATAGAGAAGGAAGTATATGCTGTCAACATGAAAGGACACACAACATCGACGAATTGGACAGAACGTCACCATTGACAGATATAACTTTGAGGTAGTACGGGACTTTGTCTACCTCGGCTCCGCTATTAACTCTGACAACAACATCTCGTCAGAAATCAATCGAAGAATTACTCTTGCCAATCGCTGTTTCTTCGGGCTAAGAAGGCAATTTAGTGGTAAAGCCCTCACTGGAACTACTAAGGAGATCCTATATAAGACCCTGATCATCCCAGTCCTGCTCTACGGCGCTGAAGCATGGACCGTATCAAAAGCGGATGAAGAAATCCTTGGTCGATTCGAGAGAAAAATTCTTTGGAAAATCTTCGGTCCCGTTTGTGTTGACGGGCTATGGAGACGAAGATTCAACCACGAACTATACGAGCTGTACAGCGACATACCCCTAGTCAAAAAACTCCGCATTGGACGTTTAAGATGGCTAGGACATGAAGAAAGAATGGAAACCAATACTCCGGCTCGCAGAGTCTTCGATTCCCAGCCAGACGTCGGACGCAGTAGAGGAAGACCTCGCCTTAAGTGGCACGCACAAGTAGAAACCGACCTCAACCAACTTGAAGTGCGCAACTGGAGGCAGTTAGCTAAGGACCGGGCTAGTTGTTGGTTGAGGCCTAGGTTCATCCCGGACTGTAGCGCCACTTAAGTAAGTAAGTAAGGTCTCAATCGAACTACTAAGGAGATCCTATACAAGATCCTCATTCCAGTTCTGCTCTACGGCGTTGAAGCACGGACTGTATCAAAATCGGATGAGTAAATTCACGGTCGGTTTGAACGAAAAATATTTCGAAAAGTCTTCGGTCCAATTTGAGTTGACGGGCTATGGAGACAAAGATTTAACCACGAACTATACGAGCTGTACAGCGACATAGATCTGATCTAAAAAATTCCTCAGATTGCAAAGACCTGAAAAAAAAGTCTCAGAGTGTAAGAATGTACCTATCCACTTCTAAAATAAGGACCATCCTTACCTCTTTTAAAAGGTTCCTTTTGAAAATGCATACGCTTCACAACTATCACAAGAATTGCAACCATTCACCCTAGCGCACATATTGTGCAACCACCAGAACGTATAAAATTGCTTGCATCCCCCGAACCACAAGCATAACGAGTTCCGGATGCAGCTGATCAAAAGTATATCTCGATGCTTCGCACTATCAGTATCACCGCCGACGAGAGATTTCATTTCCAAATAAAAATCGCGTCTCGCAAGGCGATAAAACGCTACAATTGTTGGTCATTAATGTTAATTTTCACCTTGAAGCTGAAAAAAAAAACGATCGTGCACGAATGCATGATCATCACCCAAGTCACTGATCAACAACAGCTTCCATTAGATGGGTCTTCCTTGCACACACAATACAACAACAACAACGGCAAGCAAAGAAACAAATAACAAACAGAAAAGGAAGAACGTGTCGTGCGTCTTAAAAACCCAGTTAGGCGATTTACTGGCCTGATGCCTGATGGAAAAATTACACACATTTCTTTGGCCACAGAACTGGGTCACCACGATCGACTCGCGAGATCAGTCCACAAGCCGAAGCTAGAAAGTAAAGCATAGAGAGCCGAGAAAATTATTGATGCGGGATGCGCGCAAGCATCCACAGATGTAACTTAACAAGTCGTGAGTAAGTGAAGTTGAAGTCATGGCCACATGGATACCACCTCAGGCAGCTTGCAGCGGATGGATGGATCAAATCGATGCATGGGTTACGTTAGATGTTTATGTTTCCGTTTTAATTCAACGTGACGATATATACGAGGCGATATTTGATCCAGTTACGGATTGCCAATTGTTGGTCGGCTGCTGTTGCTCTGTGCTATGCGAGAGAAGTGTTGTGGAACGTGTTCGTGCCTATCAGAAACCGCGTTGGGGTTTGTTGGAATTCTCAGTTATGTGAGGTATGCTGCCCCTAGAACCAATAATGAGAGAAGATAATTTGATCTGAGCTGTGCAGGTTTTCATAGTTAGATATAGATGATCGACAGGTGGTTGAATAATTGTTATGTGTGCGGTCGTTATTTGAGGTTAGAGGAGAGTTTTTTTTTTTAAATCGCTTTTGTATGCCAAAGTGGAGATTAGGAGAAATAACTAACAAAGCAGAGCCTTTAATTGAACGTCAAGTTCAGGATTAGAAAGAATCACTGTCGAATTGGAGAGATAAGCTTCATAGAGAGCTGGCGTTATGGCAGCTGTCCTTGTTATCGTAAGTTTTATCTGTTCCAGATGATCGATTAATAAACTGTTATGCGGATCTTTCAAATCTGACATCAATAGTGCACATTTGGAAAAATTTAACAAAAGCTGTCCTCTGAGGGTTGAGCTAAGATGAGGAAGACAGACTGGTAAGAGAATTGTTTGATTAGAATCGATCGGTTAGTTTTAACCAGGTAATTCAATTCGTGACACTTTTTTAGAAACGGTACGTTAGGCCATTCAAAAATGTAACGACAGGAACTGCAACTTAAACAGCAAGATTTGCAACGATTTTCGACAATGAAGGTTACAATTATTGAAGAAACGTTCCCATAGTCATGCTTATAAGGTCCACTTTGACACGTCTTCAGATCGTCAATTTCCGGTCAAAATATCGTTTTTTTTTTTTTTTTTTTTTCAAAACCAAATCGGTGAAAATCAGTGATAAAGGGGATTTTTACTCTCAAGGTCAATAAATCTGATGAATTTTATGTGATCCAAGGGATGTGTATGCCTCCACAGAGGGTTCGGGGCGGAAGAAGTGTTTGGAGCGTACATTTAAAACATATGAGAGGCTACAATCCGCTATGCGGATCGTTGAATACCCTATCCCATCCCATCCTTTAAATTAATATCCTCAAAATATAGGCCTTATGGCGATGAAATACAGAAAATGACATTGTCACAATATATTGCTCAGACAGTTTCTCAAAATCTTGTGTGGTACGACAAAAAACAACGTATTTCTATTGCTAATGCCTTGAGATGGGGTATACAAATGGTTTTTGTAAGAAAACGCCCCCAAAATGTGGGCGTAGGTGAAAATGATCTATGGACAAAATGTTTATATTACCATTTCGGAAGTATTTGCATCAAAATTTTTTTCGAAAGTTTTAAAATTTATACAAAAAACGTTTTTTACTAAAAACGCCCCCAAAAAGTGGGCGTGGCGAAAAACTTTGTATGGACGAAATATAGATATTAGGATTGTCTAAATATGTTGCAAACACACTTTTTTGAAATTCCTTACGGTTTGGCTTAAAACTACGTTTTTTCTAAAAGGGGGCGTGGCAGTGGGCGGATTTTAAAAATTTTTACACTTGTTCTGGTGACTCGGCCAAGGATCCTATATACCAAATTTCATTATCCTAGCTCAAAATTTAAGGCCCAAAAATCGGTGACGAACAGACAGACGGACGGACGGACAGACAGACATGGCTAATTCGACTCAGCTATCGATTCTGAGTCGATCCATATACTTTGAGGTATATGTAGCTAAATTATTTCTCTATGTTACAAACTAAGTATCAAAACTAATATACCCCTATGGGATAGGGTATAAAAATAGACAAGGGTGAGGATTCTTAGGTACTAACCTTCTGTTCAGTAAATTCTAATATTAGGACTTGGGTGACATGTGGTGCTAACAGGATGGTGTTGAACGATGCAGGAAAATAACTTCTGGTAATAACTTCACATGCGGAATAACTTCACCTCGAGTGGGAAATAACTTCGTTTTTCTTCGTAAAGTTATTTCCAACTGAAGGTGGACAATCAGAGTGGTTTCCTTTGGAAAAAAAGATCAAAGTAAGCTGTAAGACCCGGTCTACAAAACTTTTCTTTTAGGAACATTCTGAATATTTCTTCAGTTAGCAGTATTTTTGTTTGCTTAGGGCCTTTATGTTGACACTTTTTTAAAAATTTAAAAAGGTTACCCTGATCCGAGAAAGTTTGTTGATGCATTTTGAATTCCAAGAGTCATGCCATCTGCGATTAGGATGAGGGATTCAACTTATCTATAAAAGTCTATGAAAGAAGTTCTTACCAAGGATTCTTGTAAACATAAAAAATGCTAAAAAAAAATCCTAGGTCAAACTTTGAATAGTAGCTCATCAGTTGAATTTTTATCGACTCCAATGTGACCGAGAAAACATGTTAATCTTACTGCGTTAAAACCGGCAGATCTTGTTGCTTTGCTAATTTGAAATTTATAAGTTAAGGTTAGCTTAAGGGGTCTATAAGTAGATACATAGTTCAAAAATCAGATATAAGAAATATAAGAAGGCTACAATTATATTGTAGCCTACCTTGAGTCAAGGTAGGACTTCAAACAGTCCCTAGCCAGACAATCAGATGCATTTCTATTAAAACACAGAAAATGATCGAACCAGGTTCCAACATTTTAAACTAAATCGGCAATCGTTAGACTGGATCCGGATCTACCAGATCTCAATCACCTCGAATGCTGCTGTGAATAGTGCAATCGGAAGTAGTTGGAAATTACAACTCGTGGATGCGTCTTCTGCGATTTAGCAACTTTCGTAGGCTCTTCCACAAAAGTAGACATTACTGCCATCTAGGAAATACAATAACACGGGCCTCATAAAAGAGGAAGAACGATTCTGATATTGGGATGAGAATAATTTGTAATAAGTGACAGACATAGGTCAGTCCTATGCTACGCCGACGTCAGCGAAGTGATAATCCGCGTTTTATCAAAAAATATATATAAAGCCTTCGCAACACCATGAAGAAAGTTTCCGTTGAGATTTATAGGACAAGGTAATGGCAACACCAGCTTTTCAGATAGAACACTAGTTTTTCAGAAAGAAGAACAAGAAAGGGGCGCATTAGATAGGAGTACAACGCCAGACAAATTATAAACCGCCAAAGCCAGAAATCTGGTTTTCAACTTTTCCTTTTCAGTACCTATGCCTGGTATCTAAATTTGTTGAGGTGGTTTTGTTCTTAGTCGCTCTACCCATTAGATGGGATTAGAAACCTACGGGGTTGAGTGTTTGTGTCCACTCGCTCTGCATGTGTTCCAATCGAAACCCATCCCTTTATGAAGCATTTTTACTACCAAAAAAATATAACAGAACTTCCACCATAAGGTCAGTCGAATGTCAGTGATCAATGACAAAGATACGATTAGACTCCATGAAGATGAACTTTTAAATGATGACTGCTCCTCTCTGTATAGAGAACTTCTGCTTATGATTGGCAAACTCAGCTTTATCTTACCAGGACCTGTGAATGAACCAAGCTAACGATATCTTACCCGGTAGAGCAATATCTTGCAGGAAAGATGGCTGAACATTTTGACACCTTGGAATCGTCATGAAGGGGAGTTCAAGCCACCGTTGGAATTATCCACAAGAGGCGAGGCAATATCAATATATTGGATGGAAGGAGCTGACGATAGCCAAGCAGATACTACCAAACCGACATACCGTGACCACAGCCAGTTGTAGTCAAGCGTAGTCGGTTGAATATCAGTGGTTCCCTCTTAGATACATAATCATGCTATGTTGCCGCTTTTGACACTTCAAATCCCAGACTAAAGCTGAGCGAGTTAGAATGACAACTGATGCACAACAACATATCGCTACTTCTCAGCACCTAATGGTTAGTGCGTTGGATTACTAAGCATTGGGTCCATGGTTAAAATTCCGAAAGTGACAACAGCTACATTTTTTTCACTGCTCCACCTATTACGAAAGTCTGATAAACATCCATGTCATGAGGAGCTTCTCAAATTTGGATTCGGCCTTAAAAAGGAAGTTCTCTTCTATGTGGCAAAAATAATAACTTCGCACGCAAAAATGAAGGAACAATATAGGTTTTAGCCCCTGTATGGGCTGTTAACAAAAAAATATTTTATTTCATTTATGTGGAAACCGAAGCGGTGATATGATCAACCATCTATACTCTCATCTATCCACTCTCAAGAAAAACTGATTTCAACTGAACCGCTCGGATTCGGATTCGATACACAAGCACCCATGAATGGCCTGTACTAACGAACCTGTTGCGTATTTTTTTTTTTTTTTTTGGGAAGGGAACGTTCGCACTAATCGAAGTCCAGTAAAAAAACAAATTGACCCAAGATTGACGGGGTTTGTCCCTTCCTGTTCTTGTCGCTTCTAATGCTCCTTCTAATGCATTGTTAAAAATCGTAATTCAAAAGTCGACCGCTTCTATTGACAAGTGTCTGGGACACCCCCCATTTTTTATTTTTTTATGAAGAACCTCGAATGGTTTTCACGGTAAAATTATGGCTCTTGGGTCCCCAATTCTAGAGTTTAATGTGTGAGGTGTTCGAGCAGGACACGTTTTGGACGATTGATCGAAAACATCCAGGTCATTAGGAAAAGTGTTGCAACCGATCCTGAAACATCGACACGACTAGGTTCAACACGGTTAGGCATACCGCGTAGTAATATAAGGTGGACCAAAAGAGATCACCCTATTGGAAGATGCTCTTATTTTTGCAAATGGCCGCCAATATCAAATTTGTTTTGACATTTGTGGACTAGACAGATGTAGAATACAAGTGAACAAGCCATGGAGCTATACACTCCCCAAGAACGCGGAATAATCGTAAAAATTCGTCTGTAGTGTTGGCGCAGAGCGAACTCGGTCGCCGGCCGATTCCCTGGCCGTCCGATACCGACTGCGCAAACACTGCGCCGTTTGGCCACCAATCTTGAAGAGTATGGAACCACACGAGACGTTGCCAAGAGTGGCCGGCCCCGGAGCGCCCGTTGTGCCGAGAATATCACCGCTGTTGCCGAGGATGTCGAGCTGTCGCCGGAAACATCGACCTGACGAATTTTGGTCAGCTGCTGTCTTTCGATCGCCAAACGCGTCATACCTACGCTCAAGCCATCCTCAATCTCGCGGACAAAGTGGACGATTTTTCGACCAAAATCATAATGAGCGTTGAGGCTCATTTCTACCTCAGCGGGTACGTGAACAAGCAAAACTATCGCTTCTGGGGCACCAAAAATCCACGAGTAATGCACGAGGAGCCATTACACCCGCGCAAAGTTATTGCATGGTGCGTTGTTCACGCTGGATGTGTCATCGGGCCATTTTTTTCTCGAGAACACCGCTGGTCAAACGACAACAGTGGACGGTGCGTGCTATAGGGCCATGTTAACCGAGATTTTTCTGCCGCAATTGGACGAATTAGGACTGGAGGACATGTGGTTCTAACAGGACGGAGCAACGGCACGCACTGCGCGAGCCACAACCGATATTCTGAAGGGCCAAACCACATCGGATGACTTCTTTTGGCCCACCTTGTATATCTTTACTTGATCCAGGTGGTCCAACAGCTCAATCTTAGTGACCCAGAAAAACTCCTGGAGTTCTGCAGAACTGTCCTAAATATCGCCGAGAATCGCGAAAAATATTTGGAAAATTTTATAATGACCACATTTTCATCTCAGCACGTTTGTGAACAAGCTAAATTGCAGATTTTGGGTCAAACAGACTCCCAAAAAACTCCATTAACGTCCCTTACAATCTGTTCGTGTTACTGTTGGGTGTAGAAAAACCTCGCGTAAGATTTCTGGACTATATTTCTTTGAAAATGATGTGTGTGCCAGCGTTACGTCGATGGGTTCCGCTACAGAACACTGATTTAAGACTTCCTTTTTGCACTTGTGCACACAGACAACAATGCTGAGCTGATTTGGTTTTGAAAATACCGCTCACACAGACAATTAACTTGTTTGGCAAACAATTTCCAAATCACATTATCTAAAAAAAACAAAGCCAGATCTGTCGGCTAAGGATATTTTTGATGGGGTTATCTGAAGCAAAAGATTTATATTTACAAACATTTGCACATAAATAGCTCAAATTACGCCGGCAACACTTCAAAAAGTCATGGAAAGTGTCATCAAAAGAGCTCATGAGTGATACATTCTAATGGTGGAACCAAAACCGATGTGATTTACCTACCGTACATAATGTAAAAACATTCCATGAAATAAAGTTTTATTTGCAATTTATTAGTTTTCATCATTTTGTTCAAAAGTTATTTCAGATATACGTAGGAAAACGAATTTTGGACCACCCTGTATTTTTTAATTATTTGGAGGACTGAGGGTTTCAGACCCCGAATCGTGTTTTCCCGGTACAACAACATATATTTTCTGTGATTTTTTTGGGCTTTTGATTTGCATCCTCAAGCTTCGGGTCTCTCCCCTAAATTGTCGAGGAAATGTGAATTCTAGAAACAGAAATTTTAAGAATAGCTCTAAAATTTCTGCTTATGTCGATGTTGTTCAAATGTCATTCACACCACACAATACACACTGCCTTTCAAAATTGGATTCTTAATGTCGATGTGCATTTTGCTGTGCGTGTTTCTGGCTTAAAGCCTTGAGAGCAGTCTATTCTTATACCTGTGAAGTGTATCGGTTGTTGGTGGTCTCTAATTATCCGTAAAGCCGTTTGTGCTACTAAATTCCGGATTCGACTATTGGACAAACTATAATTTGGACACCTCAACACATTGACAATAAAAGACAGGTACCCCTAAAATGTATTAATTCCACAAAAAACCGAATGAATCACTCCCTGGCACCTGTTTACTTCCCTTCGATTTGTAAGGATTCTTTAAATTTAATTAATTGAAACTACCCCTGGTGTCTGGCTACTGAACACATCATCGCCTACAATCACAGCTGGCAAACAATCACCAAACCGACGCAAAAAAAAAAAGAAGAAAATAAAAAACGAGGACATTCCTAATTAAACTTTGCACTCCTTGCCCATATTCGTTTGCTGGAGGAAATTAAATTCCAGTCACATATCGAAATGTCCTTTTTCTTGTTTTTTGTCTGTTCGTTCTTTCTTCGTCAGCTCCTCAAATATTCCACAACGCGATTAATTTTTTCCGGATGAACATGTTTCCGTCCAATCACACCGAACCAACACGACGACAAGCAGAACACATGTCATTCTAGGACACCATTAAAATCAACCCAGCCAGACACAAATATTATCATCCGCTGTCCGAGCATTAATTCAAGCAAACAGCAGAACTCACCACTGACTGTTCGAAAAGACATTCTCGAGTGTCCTTTTTGCTTTTTGGAGAAAGTGACAAATCAGGGTCGAGTGATAAATTTAATTAGATTCAAACCCAGAAAAGGATATTTACCCGAATGGAATTTTTGCGGTTCATTGGAGTAAAGTGTGTTTGGGTGGGATTAGTTGGCAACTTTCCATAGAGCATCCTTTTATGTTTTTTGGAGAGTAATTGTCGCAATCCTCTGGGGGAGCAATTGGCATTTTTTTTTTAATCTTTTTAAGGGATTTTCGCTTTCGTTGTGGTGGTACCTCTTTTTAATGGCGCGACATCATCATATGGCGTATGGTTGGGCTAATATTGGAAAGTGTCCTGGAGAGGGCTATAAATTTATTTTCCATGAGACATGGCTTAGGAATTCCAAACGCATATCATATTTTTTGCTTGTAGATGGGGGATGCAAATGTTTACTTCTATTTTTTTGGTTTTTGTTTTTTGGGGGGTTTTTAGAGAGGATATCATAAATTTCAGGGGAAGCGGAAAGATATTAATTTATTATGATCCTGATAGCGATAACGATGGGCAAATGGAGTATTTAAAAAAAATGTACTACGGGATTGTAATCCTGTCAAAAGAGCTCTTTACTAAATGGGGTGATGAAATTGGTTTTGGGAAGGAGTTGGAGTTAAGGTGTACAGTGTACTAAAAATTTGCTAAGGACCTCAAGACAGAAGTGTTCTCATTAAAGATACAATTTGTAACCATATAATCTCATTAGAAAAGCGCAACTCTTACTTAGAGGTTGCTGTAAAGAAACTTAAAGATCTCAAATAGCTAACGAAAAACTCGCCAAATGATGAGAAGACGACGAAAACGGGATTAGGATGCTGATAAATCGGAGGTGTCATGCTTAAATGTTAATAATTTGCGAGCTTATTGAGAGGTTGTTGTAAAGAAACTTAAAGATCCTCAACTCGCAAAATTATGATAAGACGACGAAAACGGGATAAGAAGGCTGATAAATCGGAGGTGTTATGCTTAAATGCAGATAATTTGCGAGCTTCTGTTGGTCGTAGAACCCCCTCCCCAGGTCTTGTTCAACCAGAAACATCAGGTAGCTTCTTGGTTATCGTCGGTTATCGGGCTCGTTAGTTCCCAGGGCCTAGATTTTTTTCACAACCATTCATGTGTGCGTGTTTTCTTGAACGATGGCGGGAACTGTTTTACACCGAATCCGAACGGATAATTGATACTACGCGGATGATTTGTCAAGTCATCACGAAAGGAGGGCCAGTGAAAAGACATTTTAGGTATTGCTACGGCTCGGAATCACACTCAGACCTTTCGCGCTCAACGCAGGAATCAACACTCCACTGAGTCGTCTGGAAAGATAACCAACTTTAAATAGACTGGAAACATTAGCACCTCAAGAATTTAAAGATTATAGCTATCTTAAGGTATAATGGTAGAGTTGTGGTTTTTAATAGGTCTCATAATGAGTTCAATAACGCCTCAAAGCGGGAGAGGCTTACAGAGTCTGTCATTTCATCGAAGCACAGAGAGGCCAATGTCAAACTTATCAAGAGATAGCCCAGAGTTGAGGACATTCAATTTGTAATTATCGACAAGGCGAATAATTGTAGCAAGGTTCCGAACGCATGGGGGAGATTAAAGCAAGGAAATCTAAGGTGATGGACTTATCCAACAAAATCCAGCAAGGCCGCCAATTAAGAGGATCAATGGCCCAGAACTGTCACGAAAGAGCTACTCGACAAATTCGAATCAGTACCTTTGAACAGGTTTAAGCCTACCGATCCCATTCCCAGGCGATTACGGACCCCTATATAAAAATAGACAGGGTTATGCTGATCCAGTCATTTCTTTAATAAATTTCTCTAGTTGACGCGAATCTAGAACATTTCCTTGAGATGATGCTTACAAATGTTTATTGACAATACTAGTGAATTGATGTAGATTGTACCACTACATAACCCTGAAAACCCTATTTAAATCTGCGCACCGAGTTTTAGACCCTAACGAAGTTAATAACGCCAACAAATAGTAGGAAGGAATGCGGACAGACATCTTTTTACTTCACATGATTAGAGAGCCATAGATTAACCTGTAGCACTCGAAGTTAGCAGGCGATAGGTTAGGTTAGGTTTACGGGTTGGTGGAGTAGAGGATCCTCTATTCCGCCACACTTAGGTCCATGTGGACCCATTGTGATACCCTTGGTGGGATTTTGTCCTTCCTTATCGTTACTACGGGTTACTCCCCTCTATCCAGCCATCCTGATGTTCGTAGGAACCTGTAAAGATAGGGTAATGGAATATCGGAAAGCTCTTGGATGTTCCTCAGGTGACAGAGACTCGGGCAGTGACAGAGGAAATGAGGTGTATCCTCGTGTGTTTCCTCATCACCGCAGCCTCTGCAGATATCGTCATCCTTGAGATTTAGTTTCATTGTATAGGTTCCTACCAGTTTAGATAAGGAGATTCTGTCGTACCGCACAAGTTTTTTGGTCCGGTTCCCGTTGTATTCTGGGCAGAGCTGCCGAGATATTTCGCAGGTAGTCAATGACTTCCACCTGGTATTGGCTTTCATTCGAGTCTTGTATTTCACTCTTTCTCTGAGGTTGTTGTTCTACAACATGGACAACAAAAACCCTAAGCCGAGAAATACATCAACGCTTTCTCCTTTCCTAACCTTGATTATACCGAGCTAGAATTACATGTATCAAGGCTGCAAAAACAGGACGCATTGTATAGCTCACAACCGATAAGCTACCAAAAACCATTTTTCCAAAAAAAAAAAAGAAGAAAAAAAGCCTAACGGACTATCTGGAGGCAGTTAGTTTTTGGAGAGGCATGTTGGTTGAGGGCTATACGTAGTCAGTTAGTTTTTGGATAAGCATGTTAGTTGATGACTCTAGGTAGGTAAGTACTTAGAAGGTTTGTAGGTGCTGTGGACTTTGAGTTTCACTAATAAGCCCTGCGGACCTGGTTCACATCCCGAATATAACACCATGTGAGCTTTTTATTGCCCCATCTTTTGTCTCACTAACACTTACAACTGTCATGAGAAGCTTTACAAATATGCCGTTTGGAGTCTGCGTAAGGAGGTTCAATCCCCTAGGACAAAATTATTACTTTATACGAACAAATTAATGGAGAAGCTAGGTTTGAAGATCTGTATGCCAAATATTTATTTTTTTTGAGCATAGGTTTACAAATACAATTTTTTGGCGCTACTGGCTCGTTAGTACCCAGGGCCTAGTTTTTCCTCAAAACCATTCATGTTTACTTCTTGCAGGACAGCATGACCTCCGTCGATAGGTTTCCTTACAGAATTTATTATTTTTTTTGCAAAGTTCCATTGACTAGCTTTGTGGCTGTCCTGCTACTTCCCTATATGACATTTTTTTGCAGCTTGGGAACGGTTCTTCTTTAACTATTTGTTGGTGTTTGAAAATTCCCTGTTCCACTATGGAGGTGTCTTTTAAGATTTGTCTGTTTCGATAGCTTCCCGTAAATGTCTATTCTCAAGCGGTATACAAGGATTATATTAAGAGTTCTTACCTCTCTTTGCATTTCTATGATGAGATCTCTGAAAGTTTTCCTGTGATTTCTCTAAGGTTTCATCAACATGGAATTTGAAAAACCAATAAAGCCTACCTACATATAGCTTTTGTGCGCTCGATTTACGGGCAGATTAGTGTCTTATAGTTCTTCAACGTATTGCCAATCTGAGCATAAATATTGATCAATAATTACGGAATCGATAACAACTTTTTTGACTAGAGTTTAACGATAAATATGGGCTTCTAAATCAAACAGTAACCTGACTAAGAACCATTCATCTGTTACTAACTTTAATCAGATAAGTACTACCAAGCAGAATTATGGTGCACCATAAACGTCCCCAATCAGTTTTAATGGCTTTAACGTGTCAAAAGGTACTCCATTGGTAAATACAGATTCAATAGACATATCGGACATATGAAGTCTAAAATATCGTTAAATAATTAAAATGGCATTACCTAGTAAACTGGGTCCCTTAGCAAGATCTTAATGCCACCCACTGCCACATTAATGAACTTTAACAACCAAAACCTTGCGCTTCAATAAAATCCCCCTCAGGTGATGAGTAACCCCTCTCCGGAAAACCATTCCAATTCAATTCAGATAATTATTTTCAAACATTCACAACTGAACAACTGAACTGAGCATTCCATTTAATCTAGAGCGTCACGTACAACTTCTAACGACTGAATAATCATAAATGGGAAAGATGCGTCGTCCTTGTAATTACACCGAGAACAAGGGAGTACACAACAAAAAAAAAAGTTTATCTCCTTCTATCGAATGAAATCGCTCCCACCGCTCGTTAGACAATCGGAATCTAAACTCAAGTGGTTGCTGCGATTCTGCAAAAGCTCCGTGCCTGTGTTGTCGGCTCGAGTACTCGACTTGTATCTACTGCCCGAAGGGATGCTTGTGCAATAAGTGCTGTGCCATGTACAGACTCCCCCGACAAATGGAACGCAGCTTAAATACATTTTAATCGAGATATGGGTGCGGCGGTAGTTAATCTAAGATTGATGTGAACGGGACACATCTGTGTTCAATAATCGAAATGCCCGCTAGCTGTATGCTGAGTACCGATAAAATTCTCGTCGTCCCTTTATCCCAGTGCAGAAGAGACAGAGAGGGAGAGAACGAGTAAATAGAAACAAAACAAGGAAAATTCCAATGGCCATAGTAGGCACTGTGTCCCTGTGTCCTGCTTCAGTTTGCGAAAATTTTAATATTGAAAACCATAAATATCGAAAAACGGAAATGCAAGGAAGGACAGGACACAGCTATGCAGACTTCGATGGGGTGGGTCACGGGTGTTGCTATAAATATAGATTGAACACGGTCCGTTTATCGAGAATCGGAATGGGAATTTAAAGCGTGGAACGGATTTCGGTCTTGAATATGACGATGTAACCTGGGTTTTAACCTAGATATCAGTGAAAAGAAGTGAATCCCTTGTGGTTCAGTCGACCATGCAGTCACGGCCATTCATCATTCATCATCATCGTCGTCTGAAGACATAAAAAAAAATGCGTCGCTATTATGAGAGATAATTGGGGAAACGCCTTAAACAACAATAATGACCAGTTGGGGCTCTTAGGGTCTACATTTTAAGGGAAATTAAGTAAGCAAAGTTTTTACGGTTGAGTGAGGTGCTCGAGTCAATTGGGACGATCTTGGTAAACGTTGTTTGAAGGCTCTTTTTGGGTATTCGTATGCGATTTAAAAAAAAATCATAGAACGCAATACAACTAGCCATAGACATTGGAAAAAATGAACGCTGCTTCTGACGACACTATTACAGACTCTAATCTGCTTAACTCTGGGATGATGAACTATATTTCCCGGAAGAAGGAAGAGACTTTTGCTGATACAGATATTCGTGAGCGATCTTAATATGAGGCACTCCAAGTCCTAGCGTACTAAGACCTTTAGTTTATTTGTCAACATCCATTCATCCATCTCCATCACTCTTGAATGAAAACAATGACAAGTCAAACGAAATCGTTTAGGTTTTTAGGCCTGACATCATTTTCAACCCGCCCAGGGATTAGAGTTCTAGATGTTCGCAGCTTTAACACCTTTTTCCCCGATTCCATCCGATATTTTTAGGCCCGGTATCATTCTAAGCCCTCCCAAGCCTTAGCATTCTTAAGGAATTCAATTAAAATATAGCTTCCGTTTGGTGTTTCGCCATCCTTCCAAAATTCGACGGAAATGTTCGGCCTATTACTACCGAAAATGTTTATTTGAGCCTACCAAATCCAAATACCAGCATTGGGGTGACCTTTTGGTTAACAAACTCTTTTGAAAAGTACTAAGGCATCAATTGGGAGTGCTAATAAATCAGCTACTCACAGGCAGAATTATTAACACAAATCTTGGCGTCTCATCCGCACGTAGATCTGTTAGCTGTAGCACCCCACAAGGGGCGTCCTGTCTCCTCTTCTTTGGAATCTAGTGGTCAACGAGCTATTATTGAGTCTAAAAATAGAAGGAAGCAAATTGATTACCTACGCGGATGACGTGGCAGGAAAATACCTTAATACCCTCAAAGAACTTTAAAAAAAATGATCTCTCTGTACTTTCTAAATGGGCCGCCAGGTGTATTCTCGGCGCGAACCCTAAAAAAACCAACTTGGTCCTTTTTAGTAGGAAATACAAAGTCCCGAACATTGACCCTCCCAAACTTTGGCGTCAGTCTCAAGTTCGCAGAATCGGCTAATCAGCCTGATTCTGGTTTTGGAGATGAAACTGAACTGGAAAGCCAACATCCAAGAACGCGTTGAGAAAGCCACCGTAGCCTTATACTCTTGTAAAAAGGCATTCGAAAAGAAATTGGGTATGCAACCACATAATATCTCTTTCTGGCTTTGAGTGTCTATGGTCTGGTGGACGGCTTTAGAAGCAACCTCCAACCGTAACCTACTAGGTAAAGTTCAAAGATCAGCTTGCATATGCATTAGAGTAGCTCTAAGAACAACCCCATCCGCGGCCCTAGATGCCATCCTACATCTTGTGCCCCTAGATATATACGGCATACAGACCACAGCTTGTGCAGCTGTGACTCTTAAAGCCTCGTCACAATGGACAACTACTCAAGATTCTGAAAAGCCTTAACATTACAGAAAACACCGACCACACCACTTTCCAACTCAGTTTTGAGCATAATTTCATGACAACAATTCCCAGTCGTTTTGAGTGGGATTCGGATTCGATCGGAACCAATAGCTCGATTCACATCTATACGGATGGGTCTAAAACAGAATGTGGAGTGGATGGATGTGCCCATGCATGCCGACTGTATATTAATGAGATGGCAGATCCTTTCACCATTCAGATCTTCTAGGTGCCTGACAACAGAGATATACCAGGGAACTGCAAGTTGGATAAGCTTGCCAGACAGGTCACTATCCTTGACATTCAATCGCAAGTAGATATGTATGTTATATGCCCCTCGCTACATGTAAAATATAGATCAAACTGGATGTCATCAGGACAACCCGACCTAAGTGAAGTGAGGATAGCAATATCTAAACTCAATCTTAATAAGGCCGCCGGAAATGACGGCCTTCCCGCTGAGCTTTATAAATCTGGCGGAGAGGAGCTGGTAAGCAACATCCACCAACTCATAAGCCAAATCTGGTCGGATGAAAGCATGCCTGAAGAATGGAACCTCAGCATCGTTTACGCGATCCACAAAAAAGGAGACCCTCTGAACTGTGCCAACTACAGAGGCATAAGTCTGTTCAACATCGCCTACAAGATCCTATCTGCCGTAATATGTGAACGCCTGAAACCGTTTACCAACAACCTGATCGGCCCTTATCAGTGTGGTTTTAGGCCAGGAAAGTCCACAATCGATCCATTTTTCACACTTCGGCAGATCCTGGAAAAAACCCAAGAAGTCCAAATCGATACCCACCACCTATTTATCAATTTCAAAGCCGCATACGACAGCATTTATAGAGACGAACTGTACAGAGTCATGTCTAGTTTTGGTATACCGCCCAAACTCGTCCGTTTGTGAAGGATGACGATGGAGAATTCTCGCTACACCATCAGGGTCGGAAACGACCTCACCGACACATTCCATACCAAAAAAGGATTTAGGCAAGGCGATGCGCTGTCATGTGACTTTTTCAATTTGATTCTTGAGAGGATTGTGCAAAACTCCCGAGCAAACACCAGAGGCACAATTTTCCAAAAATCGGTGCAACTACTAGCATACGCCGACGATATTGACATCACTGGTAGGACTCAACGTGATGTCATAGCCACGTTTGCTAGTATAGAGAAGGAAGCGGCCAAAATGGGTTTAGCAGTAAATGAGGGTAAGACTAAGTATATGCTGTCAACACGAAAGGACACACAACATCGTCGAATTGGACAGAACGTCACCATTGACAGATATAACTTTGAGGTAGTACGGGACTTTGTCTACCTCGGCTCCGCTATTAACTCTGACAACAACATCTCGTCAGAAATCAAACGAAGAATTACTCTTGCCAATCGCTGTTTTTTCGGGCTAAGAAGGCAATTTAGTAGTAAAGCCCTCACTCGAACTACTATAAGGAGATCCTATAAAAGACCCTGATCATCAAAAGCGGATGAAGAAATCCTTGGTCGATTCGAGAGAAAAATTCTTCGGAAAATCTTCGGTCCCGTTTGCGTTGACGGGCCATAGAGACGAAGATTCAACCACGAACTATACGAGCTGTACAGCGACATACCCCTAGTCAAAAAAACTCCGCATTGGACGTTTAAGATGGCTAGGACATGTAGAAAGAATGGACACCAATACTCCGGCTCGCAGAGTCTTCGATTCCCAGCCAGACGTCGGACGCAGTAGAGGAAGAACTCGCCTTGTGGCGCACACAAGTAGAAACCGACCTCAACCAACTTGGAGTGCGCATCTGGAGGCAGTTAGCTAAGGACCGGGCTAATTGAAGAGGCATGTTGGTTGAGGCCCAGGTTCATCACGGACTGTAGCGCCAATTAAGTAATTAAGTAAGGACGTCATCAGGAAAGCAAACCGCAGATGGATAAACGGCTAAACGGTTCAAATATCCAGGCAACTCTGGCCAAACTATAACCAGAAGTGTTCTGCTTGACAATGCTGAACAGGTCAAACATCAGCACCATAATCGTTGTCCTTACTGGACACTGTTCTATATATGCCTACACGCAAAACTCTTTAGCAACGACTTCTGTAGAAGCTGCTTGGGCGAAGAAGAGGAGGAAAGTATTCTTCAACTTCTCTGCTCTTGTCCAGCTCTCTCCGACAAAAGAAAACTCCATCTGGGAAACTGCTTCTTTGATAATCTGAAAATATTAATCTCAGAAACCTCCTACGAGTTATAATCAGCTCTGAATATCTAATTCAATTAGGCTAACGAACATAGGGAAAGTCGACAGATCCTCGTGGTACCACAACGGACCTTTATGGTCTAAGTGTGCACTGCATACTAACCTAGCCTAATTTTAACTTTTTTTTTAAAGTCCCTAGTCGGATTTAACAGCTTTAGTTGCGTTGGACAAAGTGAAGATTCTACATGAGCTGTTCCGACCTGTTTTGACAACGCATCATTTGGAAATATCAAATGGTATTCAATGCCCCTTGAACGTATATAATGCTGGATGAGCCTAAAAAAAGCCAACGGCAATGGTAAATCCAGACGCTAGAAAACACGTCTCAAGGGTCAATATATGGAACTGGCTATCCATATATAAGGTTGTGCCGGTAACTGCCTTAAAGGTAAAAACGGCAAAGTTATAAGAGAGATGACAGTATCGGATTTTGAATCTTCTTAAATGATACCTAGACACAGAGTAGGGTACTGGTGACACCTCGGACGTTACTCAAAAGCTTAAATATGTTATCGCACCGTACATCCAGAAAATACGATGATTCGGATCAGTAATTGCGAATCAGTGAGGCATATTAGTTTGGTTGAACCAGGTTCATTTTAGATTGTAGCGCCACTTAGAAAGAAGAAGTATCAGAAAAAGGATAAAATGTGACAGCTGTCACCAAATGATAAATATGTAAGTAATGCGGATTCTTCGTGGATAGCGGGTTAAGGTTAAGGTCAAGGACTTTACGCCGGTGCATGACTTAAGAATAATTTTGTGATCTATGGACACAACCTTTCTGGAATACTTTGTACAAACCACACTCGGTGATTTAATCGCCGAAATAGGGAATGAAGGCAAGACGAACGGAGAACTGAAAAAAGCTTTTGACTAGCCAACGTTGTAGCATCGTGTAATACGGTTAGTAGCACTTGGTTTCTATTTCCACGGAGATACACTAAAAAAATAAAGAGAAATGAAAGAGTCCTGCGACAAACAAAACATCCTGCAATTCTACAAGAAAGCCAAGCAATTGACATCTGGGGTCGAATCATTAGATGAAATGCACACGTTATCGAATGATCGAGTAACTACATTGGGATGATCACATACGATTGGTAACGTATCCAATACACATTTAAAATGATACCAATTGTACTAGAAAAATTCTGCTACATTCATATTTGATGGCTGACAAATGTCAAATGTATTGTTTTTCTGTGAATGTTTTGAAAATAAAAGATGCAAAGGCACCTACCTACAGTATGAAAATATATTCGATCACTGAGGACAGAATATCAAAATTCGATACACGATACTCGAATCTCGTATTCGACCATACCAAATCAACATTTTTCAGTCACTTATGACTCGATAACTGATGAAGTAATTCGACCCCTGCCTTCAAAGCTTCAACGTAAGCTCTTGAAATTAACTGGAACTAGGATACATTATTGGCGGAAACGAAATTACTAGGTGGTGATAATCAAGGGGGTAAAAAAAACCCAAAACCTAAAAACTCGTATCTTTTAAAAGATCTACAAATCCATAATCCCATACACACAAATTCCCAAGCATGAACTAACGGTGTATAGCAATAGGGATTATAGCATTTGTCTTAAGGTGAGAACACCCATCCATCACAACTTTTATAGCACTTATCCGATTTAAGTTCAATTTCCATAGAACTCGATTGCACTCCCCGACATCCATTTGAATGGAAAAACAATTTCAAGCAAACTCCTACCTAACCTCATCCCAACTAAAGTCAATCACATCTCCGACCTGGATTTAAACATTAAAACACTAAAAGTGATTTTCCTACGTCGATACGGGGCTTTTATAACCAGAAAAACTTTCACAACCACTTCTTGGCCGTGCAGTAAAACTTTTCCCTAAACACAAAGACTCATTGAAAAATATTTTTGAAACGCAAAACGATTTTCATATTCAATGAACTCTGCCCCTCTGGGAACTAGGGTCTGGGGGTGTTATTATTATTCCCCTTGAGTGTCTTGAAAAACTTCTCAAAAGTGGATCCACCACGTACCATACCACACTCGAACCACTCGAAATAATTGCAAACAATTTCAGTTTTGCCGTAACAAACAAACAACACACAACTCAACCCGTTTTTGAGAAAATAATTGGTTGGAAATACATTTTCAACAATCACGCTGAATTGAGCGCTCTGTCTGAATGATATGCGAAAAGGTTGGGAATGGGTTCCTTTAAGACTTAAATATCCAAAAACTTCCATAAAAAGTGAATGACTGCCAAAAAAAACGTCACTTGGTGTGCATTTATTGTCATTTTGGGACAGCTCTTGGACGAAATTTAATTAAAAAAAAATTCTAAAGCTTTGCATTTTCAGAAACCCCTTAGGGATGAAATAGATAAACTTTCTTCATTTGCAATTCATATTTCGGTCGTCTGAAAGTTTTCCTAAAGTGTTGGCATTAAAAAAACGAAATTCCCTTGAATACTTTTGAAGAAAAAAAAAAGTATCCAACGATTTTATAACGTGGCTTGGGAATGATTAGGATGTCAGTTGTCAGGGTTGGACTACACTCTGATGGTGAATGCATTTTGTTGGTGCTGATACCTTTTCTTTTTTACTTTCCCAGTATACGTTGTATAGGGAAGTATTGTGATGGCACGCAAATTCGTTGAGACTTTTACAAATTCTTATGTTTCGAGGCACCCCAAGTCCAAGAAAGTAGTTTTAAAACTACCGTTATTGTTATTGACACTAGAGCCCAAACTACTCAGGCCGTTTTGACTGAAATTTCGGCTACCTATGTGCGTTGTTGTTCCTCCAATTAGACTCCTACCGGTAAAATTAAAAGTACCTTCCATATAAAAGTTTTCTTTAAATACGACTATCAATAATGGCTCAAACAATTTTGGTAAAAATATCTTATAATTGAATAACTAAGTTTCTACAAGAATCTAGAGTAAGATGGCATAAGCCGTTTTTCGCCAAAAATGCACATAACATATCAAGAAGGATATGTTATGTGCACTTGTAAGTCTTTCCATTTAATCATGGAAAGACTTACAAACGAGCAACGATTGCAAATTATTGAAATTTATTATCAAAATTCGTGCTCTGTGAAAAATGTGCACCGTTTGTTACGACCATATTATGGTCGTCATAATCGACCTGGTGAATCAACAATTCGTGCTGTTATCACCAAATTTCGCACCAAATTTACTTTGTTGAAGAAGAGAATATTGCAGCCGTAGCGTCCAATGTTAATGAAGATCGTGAAATGTCAATTCGTCGCCACTCTCAGCAATTGGACATGTGTAACTCAACCACAAGCCTATAAAATTCAACTTGTGCAAGAATTGAAGCCCAATGACCTATCACAACGTGTAATTTTTGGTGAATTGGTCTTAGAATAGCTCCATGAAAATCCGCTGTTTTATCGAAAAATTGTGTTCAGCGATAACGCTCATTTCTGGCTCAACGGATACGTAATCACATCTGGAGTGATGAACAGCCACATGCCATACAAGAATTACCGATGCATCCCGAATAAATGACAGTTTGGTGTGGTTTATGGGCTGGTGGCATCATCGGTCCATTTTTCTTAAAATACGACCGTGGAAGAAACGTTACCGTCAACGGCGAACGATATCGAGCCATGATACGCGATTTTTTTTTGCCCCCGTTGGCTGAGTTGAACTTGGTTGACATGTGGTTTCATAAAGACGGTGCCAGGTGCCAGACACAGGCCGAAATGCTCGAAAAAGTGACCAAAAATTCAACCTTCCTATTGGACCATTTAAAACGGAGCCGCAAACAACATTTTCATGAAGTTGTCATATAACTGTAAATGGCAAAGGACTATTTATAGATTACAATACAAAAATTGAATATTTGATTCAAATTTGAGTGTTTTTTTTTTTAAAAAAAACTACACTTAAAAAATCAACCGCTATAAGCCGATGGGTCCGAAACTGTCTCTGGTTTGGGTGTTAACGACTTCTGTAGTATGCTAAACATAGCATATTGTTTCGCTTTTTTAATTATTTTTGCGTTTTCAAGACAGACATCATGGATGTTCAAAAACCTTAACATATTTGAAGTGTAACGTGATATCCACGAACCATTTCTGTATTTGCAGTGACAGCCAATCGATAATCTCACCAAAGACCGGATCTCGTCATCAATGACTACGGCAGAAGCTGTCTGGCTGAGAAGGATTAGATCATACCCCACTTTTTCTGTTTATGTCCGGCGCTCTCCAATACAAAGTCGGTAACTTTTTCGTTGACAACCTTGGTGACCTTTTAAAGTAATCTTACTCCGCTTAATAAAAACCTGGAAGCTTGGGACGGTTCACATAGGGAAACAAATTGAGGAAAGAGGATGGATTCATATAGTGTCACAAAGAACCTACCTGTAGCAAGTGTGCAAGTTTGCGCGTTGTACCAGTGAAACGAATCTAAACATTTTACAAACTTTTGAAAACAAAATGTTAAGATCATTCGTCAATGCGCCGTGGTACGTAAGGAATGAAGATCTACGCAGAGATCGTGGTATTCCCGCGGTTAAAGATGAAACAAAAAAATTTGCACGAAAACATAAAAAACGTTTATTAGGACACGTTAACACAACAGTCATCCAAATTCTTGACGAAATAAATATATTGCGGCGTCTTCAAAGAACTAAACCCTTAGATTTGGCCCGATAATAACAAACCGCGTTATAAATTGCGGAAAAAGCAGGAACTCTCAAAGGAAAGTTACCTGCCAAACATATTATATACTCGTCATAAAAAAATTACTGGATAAGTCGAATACTTAGTTGCAATAGTAATACAAAATGGGTGGTGGTTTTAGTGAGTAAACATCTCACACTACTTTGGGCACGTGCTCATCGTGTCTATGAAGATTTCCACCAACCACGGAAAAAAAAAAGTGTGCGCGCTATACGTGAGTAGCAACCACAATCTAACCTAACAGCATAGTCAGTTCAGTTTCTAAAGCTGGCTTATTCGACTTTCAGGTCCGATGAATATAGCTTTCAATTTTTGCGGCAGTATTTTCAAAAATTAGAAAAGGAGCAAGTTAAACTCGATGCCACAAAACAGGCGACCAGCCCCGATGATTGCGACGACCTCAGCCCAATGCCACAGACTGCTGCGCCACCAGTTCGTCGGCGTGGTGGTATCTCAGCGGAACCAGTCAGCGAGGAGGATGCCGCCAATTATGTGAAGAAAGTCGTACCAAAGGACTATAAGACAATGGCAGCACTGTCGAAGGCAATTGCCAAGAATGTGCTCTTCTCACATTTGGACGAGAACGAATGATCAGACATATTCGACGCAATGTTCCCCGTCACACATCTGATGGGCGAGAACATTATCCAGCAGGGTGACGAAGGTGACAACTTTTACGTGATTGATCTGGGTGAGGTTGAGGTCTTTGTAAATTCCGAAATGGTTACAACAATCGGCGAGGGTGGCAGCTTTGGAGAGTTAGCTTTAATTTATGGCACACCGCGTGCAGCTACAGTGCGTGCTAAAACCGATGTCGAACTGTGGGGCATCGATCGTGATTCCTATCGACGAATTCTCATGGGCTCGACAATTCGCAAGCGAAAAATGTACGAAGAGTTCCTGTCACGTGTGTCTATATTGGAGAGCCTTGATAAATGGGAACGACTGACAGTTGCTAATGCCCTAGAGATGGTCGCATTCGAAGACAGCGAGACAATTGTACAACAAGGTGAAGCGGGTGATGATTTCTACATCATTGTGGAGGGATGTGCTGTGGTATTACAGCGAAGGGCAGAGCAAGGAGACGAACCAGCGAAAGTTGGTCGCCTAGGACCCAGCGATTACTTTGGTGAAATTGCATTACTTTTGGACAGACCACGTGCCGCCACCGTTGTCGCTAGAGGACCACTAAAATGCGTCAAATTGGACAGAGCGAGATTTGAACGAGTATTGGGCCCCTGTGCAGACATCCTCAAACGCAACATTACGCAGTATAACAGTTTTGTATCTCTCGGTCTAATTTGCATAAACAAAACCACACACATTCAACATGCATTCACATTAAAGCGTAAACCTCATCAAATGACCCCCAACCCCCCATTATGAATGTGTAAAAAAAAAACTTTATAAATAATTGTGGGTGCAACATCTTCTAATCTACGATATATTTTTCATATTCATATATTCTCTTACAAAAAAAAAAAAACTAAAAACTAAAAAAAAACAACAAAGCAACAAATTTGTTATATAAATACAAGATAAAAAAACAAAGAAAATATTTACTAAACCAACAAAAAAAACATGAATTATGAATGAATAGAACAATAATTGTTAAGAATGCAAACAAATTGCCGATTAGTTGATAGACAAACAAAAAAAAAACAAGGAAACCAAGATTAGAAAGATTTATTTTTTATGTGCAGTGCATAGGAACCCTCTCCATAATTTATTTCTTTTCAAATTAAAATAAAACAAATAACTGTTATACAATATCCGATATATATTATAATAAAAAAAATAAACAAAATAAAAAAAAGCTAAAGGGTTTTTTCTGTTCCAAGCAAATGCTCCGAATCATCAGAATAATTGTTAGAATTTAAAATGTAAGCCCCCCTTTTACTTTAACCGACCTTTTACAAAAAGGATAAGCATTGAGAACGGAAATCAGGGATTTATAAATAATCTCAATATACTGTACGATTCAACGAGTATCAATGCATATCCTGATGGTATGCATTTTCTTCAGCTCCTTAACCGATGGTCAGTTGTACGCTCAACAACAATTGGTCGCACCCTTTTCTCAAATCAAGTCCCACTTAAACGGGTAGAAAAAAAAGTTAAAAAAAACCATACTCCTCATCAAAACTTTAGTGCTTAACTCGTAACTCTACTCCCGCTACCATTGATCCGCTTCATTAATCCCAACATAGCACCGTTCTCATCTACGCATCGATACGGAAACAAAAAAATATGGAAAACTTCAGAAACTTGCGCCTATTTGCGGCCCAATAAGGCGGAAGCGAATCGTAAGACAAACTTTGTTTCCTCGTCCTAATTGGATCGAATCAAGTGAAATTGGAAAAGTTTCCAATTAACATTGCTGCAAGACAGCCTAAGCAGTCTTTATGACTCACAACTTGGTGTAATCGAAAAGGTATCGCGCGCGCACACACATGACCCTCCGCCCATTAGCCATATCGTTGTATGTAGGACAGGAATTCACTTTCCCAAATTAGAGATGACCAGGACAGCAATTACTTAATTAACTTGGATCAACTTTCTAGGAGACGCGAGGTCATAAGACCCCCCTCCTTGTTATGGGTGTATTCTCGTGTACACAACCGAAGAACGAGAAAGTTTATTTAAATATTTATTAAAAGGATCACAGGGGAGGGAGGACGATTTACCAGGTCAAGTGAGTGCCACTCGAAATGAGAGCATTTGCCTTCTGAAATGGTGGTCTTTGTTCGAGAATTGCCGTTCATAATCCATGGCAATAACCGTTTGCAATTTCTTTTCTTTCCTTTCGAAAGGAAACCAACGAAATAAATGCCAGCACATCCTTTCGCAGTGAAATTTCATTTCTCCAGCGAATTGTCTTCGAGCGATGTAAAGCTGGGTGGTGTGAGTTATTGCAGCAACACAGTGCTGTCATTTCGACACTCAATATCTTTGCATACTCTTAGGCTTATTAGCAGATGGGTTGGCTTTGTTGGTGGCGGGGTTGCCGAGTTGACAATGATTTTTGATTCAATCGCATTATGGAGGCGAATATTTTTACACCCTTGGATTCATTTTGTGGATGGGTATCACATTGATGGGGTTGTGAATGAGTGGGAGTGAATGCAATATTATGTAAATGGTAATGGCAGAGCTTTGCTTTGTTGAAATATCCTTGTTATGGTCTTCATATTTTTCTTTTTCTGAATTTTTGGTTTTTTCTTTCTTTTGGGGTCTTTTTGAGCAAAAAAAAAAAAAACAAAGTGTGGCGAAGAGGGCTGTTGGTTTGGTAAATGACGGTTGTTATCCTTTATGGGATATTCAATGCAATTCTCTCTTTGGGTTATGAGATTGAATCCGTTTAGCATAATTTCTTGATTTATACAGAGGACATTGTTTTTTGCGGGTGTGATTTTCATGCTATTCCGGGTTTTGCGGGAGCCAAAAATGCAAATGGAATGACGGTGTTTGGAAAGCATTTCGAGTGTTAACTAAGGGTGTTTGGCATAGGGAATACATTTGTTAAAGATATGCAAGTTTATATGGATATGCGAACATGAATCGGAAACCAGATTTATAAATTTAGTGTCAATATTTGTTTTATTGAGATGCTTCATTTCAAAGATTATTGATCGAATATCCTGTCGGAATAATGAATATATAAATAGAGTAGAAAAATCAAAAATGCAATTCTCTAAATATACAAGATGGTGTCGTGCAAGACGATAAAAGTCCTTCGGTGGATGTATTCAGTGAGGGGAAGGCGTGTACTCACAATAATGCACATATTCCATTCCAGACTGCCGGCAAAAAGGATTTAGGCAAGGCGATGCACTGTCAAGTGACTTTTTCAATTTGATTCTTGAGAGGATTGTGCAAAACTCCGGAGCCAACACCAAAGGCACAATTCTCCAAAAATCGGTGCAACTACTAGCATACGCTGACGATATTGACATCATTGGTAGAACTGAACGTGATGTCATAGCCACGTTTGCTAGTACAGAGAAGGAAGCGGCAAAAATGGGTTTAGCAGTAAATGATGGTAAGACAAAGTATATGCTGTCAACACGAAAGGACACACAACATCGACGAATTGGACAGAACGTCACCATTGACAGATATAACTTTGAGGTAGTACGGGACTTTGTCTACCTCGGCTCCGCTATTAACTCTGACAACAACATCTCGTCAAAAATCAAACGAAGAATTACTCTTGCCAATCGCTGTTTCTTCGGGCTAAGAAGGCAATTTAGTAGTAAAGCCCTCACTCGAACTACTCAGGAGATCCTATATTATACCCTGATCATGTACTAAATTAAATGTACTAAAATCAGTAAGCCTGATAGCTTTGTTTCGTCATTTAAAATACTTGTTCCTGCTGGTCTCTTTGAAACGGTATGCATGGCCTTCAAATACAATTTTTAATGAGTTTAAGCCGCGAAAAGTAACCCGCAAAGAAAACAGTCCTACTTCAAAAAACTACAAAGACTGTCCCTCTACTACCAAAATGTAAGAGGGCTCCGAACAAAAACAAAAACATTTTTTCTAAATTTCCAAGCCTTTTCCCATGACATATTCTCCTTGACTGAAACGTGGCTTAACGCCAGTATACTTGACTCGGAACTCTTTAATCACGAGTTCTCAGTATATAGGAGTGACCGCCATATAAATGACCTAAAAGCGCTTGGTGGAGGTGTTCTTACTGCAGTCCGCAGTCATCTAACCTCTGAGAAAATAGAATTTCCATTCCCTCTTAACATAGAAATAATCTGTGTTAAGATATCTCTTGGAAAAAAATATCTTTATGTTGCAAATGCGTACATTCCCTCATATCGTCTTTGCACTCTGTATTCTGAGCTATCAAAGGCTTTAGAATATATCTTTGACTTATCTTGTTGTGACAGTACTATCTTGTTACTGGGTGATTTTAACTTGCCGCACATAGATTGGGTGCCTTCTGAGGGAGAACCTCACTTTATACCATCTGAAGATTCTGCACAACAAGAGCTACTATTACTTGACAAAATTTTATCATTTGACTTACAGCAAACAAGCTGTATAAAAAATCATAATAATCGAATTCTCGATTTAGTTTTTTCTTCTGACTCTGTAAGTACTGCAGTATTAAAATCTAGTACTAGCATTACTAACATAGACAAAAATCATCCTCCATTGGATATTTTCATTGACATAGGCGGACATCTGTAGCTATCCGAAGAAATTATTCTTTCGAATGTAAATATTGAAAGCTTCTCCAATTTAGAAGAAGCTGTTAAAAAATTTTATTTTCTAATAAAAGATTGCATGGATAGAACAATCCCAGTCAAATATTCAAAAAATGCTCAAACCCAGCATCCTTGGTACACGAAAGAGCTTAAATCTCTTCGAAATAGACGTAACCGGGCCTGGAATAATTTTGTAAAAAGCCAGAATCATCACGACTATGATAAATACCTGAATTATTTTAATGAATTCTCTACGATGTCAAGTAGTTTATATAATGGCTATATAGTCAATATGGAGAACGCTCTTAAAAATTACCCTAAACGCTTTTGGGGCTTTGTCAATTCGAAGAGAAAAACGGATGGATATCCAGCCAATTTCTCTTATAATAATTCAAAAACATCGGACTCTCTAATTTTATCTAACTTATTCGCAGAGAATTTCAGTAAATCATTTATTGACACCCCTCTTGTCTTAGACGAACATTATTTCAGTTATCTTAATGGCTGTCCTCAAGTTAGTTTCAGCAACGTTATATTTGACGATGAGACACTACTTAAATATATCTCTTTATTAAATAATGACTATTTAGCGGGGCCCGATGGAATCCCACCAGTAGTCGTAAAGCAATGCAAAGATGCTCTTTTGCCATACCTTAAGCATATGTTTGAAAGCTCCTTTGCCACTGGAGTATTCCCAACTCAATGGAAAAATGCATTTATTACACCTGTTTTTAAAAAAAGGTGAGCGTGGAGATATTTCTAATTATAGACCTATCTCAAAACTATCTTGCATTCCCAAGTTATTCGAACATATTATTTGTGATAAATTAGTCTTCCTTTGTCGAAACATCATCTGTGATGAACAACATGGCTTTGTTAAACATCGATCCACTGTAACAAATCTATTAACTTTCATGAATCATTGCTCCAATAGTTTGGAAAATAAAAAAAAAAGTCGATTGTATATACACCGACTTCTCCAAAGCCTTTGACCAGTTATCACATAAAATCATAATTTTTAAACTTAAGGCGTATGAGGATTCATAAATTCGGTTAAATCATACCTCCCATTGAGAGCATACCAAGTAAAATTTAGAGGTTCCATGTCAAACCCTTTTGTTGCTCAATCTGGAGTACCTCAAGGAAGTCATTTAGGACCAATTTTATTTATACTTGCAATTAACGATGTAAAAGCTTGTATTCGAGATAGCAAAATATTGATATATGCAGATGATATGAAAATTTTCAAATGTCTCCTAAACGATTCGCTTTCACTACAAACCGATTTAAATAGTTTTACCATATGGTGTCTTAAAAACGGTTTGAATCTGAACCCTACAAAGTGCCAGCATATGTCATTTTCACGAAAACGCGCACCATGTAATTTTAAATATACTCTGTCCGGGCACACTCTCTGTCGTGCAGACAGTTTTAAAGATCTTGGTGTATATTTTGATCCCAAAATGGAGTTTAATAAACACATTAACGTTATCGTCAATAAATCAAACTCTACGTTAGGATTTATTAAAAGATGGCCAAAAGAGTTGATTGACCCTTATGTCACTCTTTCGCTCTATAACTGTCTAGTTCGGCCTCACTTGGAGTATGCTTCACAAGTTTGGACACCCTTCTATGTAGTTCATTCAAATAGAATTGAATCAATCCAACGTAAATTCATAAGATTTGCTTTGAGAGGACTTCCATGGGATGATCGTCACGATTTACCTCCGTATAGGTGCAGAATTAAACTGCTTCAACTGTCTCAACGTAGACTTAACAATAACATGGTTTTCTTACACCAATTATTATCAGGACAAATTGATGCTCCTGATCTTTTAAGTGCTATTGGTTTTAATACTCGGGGAGGTTCCTACAACCTGCGTAGATTCAATATATTACATATACCTAGCCATAAACACAACTATGGCATGCATGAGGCTATTAGTCGCATGAGTAGAGTTTACAATAAAAATAACGACGTAGTTGAACTGCATGTTAGTAAAAGTAGTTTGAAAAACACTCTGCGAAATTGTATTCTAGAGCCGTAATAAGTATATTTTAAATTGTCCTTTGTTTAATAACATATATAGCTTCATTGTAATTTAATCGTTTATTGATTTTGCTAGTGATTTCAAACTTAGTTTCATCTATGTTCTGTTTTGTCCCACTAACAAATGCACTAAATGATGAGCCTGTGGATGCATATTATATGCTGTGGCAAATCTCTGCTCGTAGATGCTGCTTGTATTAAGCTCGCTACGACACAGATCTGATAGTGTTAAAAAAAATCATCCCAGTCCTGCTCTACGGCGCTGAAGCATGGACCGTATCAAAAGCGGATGAAATAATCCTTGGTCGATTTGAGAGAAAAATTCTTCGGAAAATCTTCGGTCCCGTTTGCGTTGACGGGCTATTGAGACGAAGATTCAACCACGAACTATACGAGCTGTACAGCGACATACCCCTAGTCAAAAAACTCCGCATTGGACGTTTAAGATGGCTAGGACATGTAGAAAGAATGGACACCAATACTCCGGCTCGCAGAGTCTTCGATTCCCAGCCAGACGTCGGACGCAGTAGAGGAAGACCTCGCCTTAAGTGGCGCGCACAAGTAGAAACCGACCTCAACCAACTTGGAGTGCGCAACTGGAGGCAGTTAGCTAAGGACCGGGCTAATTGGAGAGGCTTGTTGGTTGAGGCCCAGGTTCATCCCGGACTGTAGCGCCACTTAAGAAGAAGAAGTAGTGCGTGAAATATTGAACTATTGAGATCGATCAATCTCTAGTTGATGTTCGTAATAGAGTCTCACACTATCGACTACAGCAGCCACATTGCCCGTGTATGAGTATTGTCCACTCATGTCTCACGAGGGGGAGGTGGGTGTGATGCTTGCAGTTCGCTCCACTTTCGCATGCGTTGAATTATTTTTGCCTTCTTCTTCATCTTCCTATTCTTATGACATCGATCAAATTATTGTTAGAGTAAATATTCAAAATTGTTCTTTATTATTTGTTGTTGTTAGTTATATTCCACCAAGAAGCTCATTTGATCTTTATAAAATTCATGTAAACAACTGTAAATTTTATTTGTCGAAGCTGAAGGACAATGAACACATTATAATACTTGGAGATTTCAATTTAACAAATATTAATTGGGTTTTTGATCCCGAAGAATTTCAACTTTTACCATTCAATGTAAATAATGATTATGAAATTGAAGTAATTGACTCTTTTGCTAGTTATGACTTAGTTCAAATTAATTGTTGGCAAAATGATTTTAATCGTCTTCTTGATCTTGTTTTTGTGGATAGAGAACTAATAATATCGGTTGATAAGTCATTGTATCCAATTTTTCCCAATTCTGTTCATCATAATGCTTTGTGTGTTAATTTTTCATTTTATGAGTATTTTAAATCACGTAATTGTTGTAGACTCAAGTTAAATTATTCAAAAGCAAATTTTGAAGGCATAGCGAGTTATATGTCGCAAATTCCGTGGCGTTTACATCTTAATTCGATGAATTTGATGGAATTCTACAACTTTTTCACTGATAATCTGAAAGAGGCAATTAATATATACGTTCCTAAAGTCAAAATTAACACTAATTCAAAGCCTCCGTGGTTTAATAAAAGGCTTTGTAATTTAAGTAACAAAAAAAAACAAGGCTTACAAAATCGCTTGTAATTCTGGAAGTAAAAGTAATTATATCCGGTTGGAGCGAGAATTCGATGTTCTTAACAAGTTTTTATTCAAAAATTACATGTTGACAATTGAATCAAACCTTAAAAAAAATAGTAAATGTTTTTGGTCCTTCATCAAAGGTAAAAAAAATCAAATGGAATACCTAGTAGTATGCAATACTTGGGTTCTACATATTCTGATCTTTCAACTATTTGCAATTTATTTGCTGATTATTTTCAATCCAATTACACAAGTTCAAATAAAGATCATCCAAGAATAGCAGAATATTTTAGTAATGAGTGTATGATTGACATTGGTCAATTAGAAATCAATATTTCTGAAATCGAATATGGTCTTTTGAATTTGAACTGTGATAACAATCCTGGTCCGGATGGAATTCCTCCAATTGTTCTTAAGAAATGTGCAACTGCTCTCTCTGAGCCCCTATTTAACATTTTTAATAGCTCTCTTGTGAGTGGAGATTTTCTTTCAGAGTGGAAAAAATCCTTTATTATTCCAATTCACAAAACTGGTCCGAAGCAGGAAATATCTAACTATCGTCCAATTTGCAAACTATCGTCTATACCAAAACTTTTTGAAAAAATTGTATGCACTAAGTTGGCTTTTTTACTCAGGGAATATATTTCACCGTTTCAACATGGCTTTGTCGCAGGAAAATCTACAATAACCAATCTTGCAATTTTTTCAAATTTTATTCTTAATAAACTCGAGGAAGGTTACCAAATCGATGTAATTTACACCGACTTTGCAAAGGCCTTTGATAGAGTCAGCCACCTTATTTTAATCAACAAATTGGAAAGATTGGGTTTGCATTCAAGTATGTTGAAATGGTTAATATCCTACCTGAAAGATCGTATACAATTTGTATCTATTGACCAAATACTGTCAAATCCCGTTTTCGTGTCATCAGGTGTTCCCCAAGGAAGCCATCTTGGTCCACTTCTTTTTCTTTTTTTTTATTAATGACATGCCTGAAATCTTTAAAAATTCAGTTCGACTTCTGTTTGCAGATGATTTAAAATTTCTTAGATGTATAAAATCGTTCGATGATTGTCTCCTTCTACAGGATGACCTTCAAAGGCTAACAGAATGGTGTTGTGTTAACCAATTATTCTTGTATGTCTCTAAATGTCAATGTTTTTCGTTTTTTCGTAACATGTCACCAGTTTTCTTTGATTACAAAATTGAAAACAATGTTCTTGAAAGAGTATCAGAGAAAAAAGACCTCGGTGTAGTCTTTGATCAAAAATTGAACTTTGTGAAACACGTGGAATATATTGTAACCAAAGCAAACTCAATGTTAGGTTTCATTAAACGCAATTCCAAAGACTTTAAGGATCCATTTACTATAAAATCTCTATATAGCTCGTATGTTAGATCAATTTTAGAATACTGCTGTGTGATTTGGAATCCATATTACAACGTTCATCGAAATGAATTGAAAATATACAAAAAAAATTCACTAGATTTGCTATATGGAAACTAGGTTGGAACATCGAAACTCCTTCCTACTCTACTAGATGTCACCTTCTCGACATTCAGTCGCTTGAAAATAGACGGAAAATTTACTCAATTATGTTTGTAAGTGATATTTTATCATACCATATTAAATGCCCTTTTCTATTGTCTTTGATTGATCTTTATGCACCATCTCGACAGCTAAGAGAACGTTGTCTGCTCCGCGAAAATGAACATAGGGTTAACTATGCACGAAATGAACCTATAACTCGCTGTGTTAGAGAAACCAATTTAATATCTGACACTATAGATTTTAACTTCCACACAAGTAGACTTACTTTAAAAAACAACTTGTTATTGCACTTCTTAATTTAGTAAATTATATTCAATTATACATACATGTACATACATAGGATTATATATTAAGAACTATCTATTTATTTTTATTTTTGTTTGAATTGTTAACTTTCTGTAGTCTAAATGTAGATTTAAAAGATCTCGAATTGATGTAAATAAATAAATAAAATAAATAAAACTTATTTTCAAATAACGCACTATTTGGGCTACATGGTACTCACTTTGGAAAAAAGTTTTTAATAGCTATTTGCCTATGATGTTCAAGCGTAAACCGAGTCAATTCGTTCCGCGGAGGTATGATACTGACTTTCTGTCAAGATTTCGAGCGGGAAACAGCTGTCAGTGTCAAAATACCACTAGATGGTATATGGACAAACAAAATGTTCACGAATATTCGTATGCATAAATTCTCATGCATGAAATATGTACTTATGTCCATGACTATTCTACAGATAAAACAAATTTACCACCGTGTAACATAAGTGGATCATGAAACCCCTGAGTTAGATCCACAATTTCTGTTCGAACATTTGGGATAAATTTCCTGTTACAAAAAAGCACATCTAAGTATCCAACATCAGTGAAAAATTCCCTTTCAATGATATTCCTTTCGAGAACCCATTATCATAAAAATCCGTTACTAACCTCCCGTATTACTATTCAATACATCTACCCGATCAATTCGCTACACTGCCCCAAATAAATATCATACAACCCATTCCCGATTATCTGTCGCTCCTGGCCCATGAGACATGCATACGAGCAAAGCCCACTCACCTCACCACCCCCTAATTCCGAATCCAATATCCTAAGTGTTTACCTCTGTATACACCTTTCCATGGAGAAAAAGAGCGCCAAAGCTGAAACTGTTTTTAGTAAATGAAATTTCGAATTTTCCCGTCACGTACGGCCATGTCCAAATCTAACAATAAATATAAACCCCAGCTCTATTTATAAATTTAACATAATTTAACACAGATCCGGCTTGAGCTCGAGTCTTGTGCTATTTGCACCTGCATCAGGTGAATTTTGATGTTTCACGTCGCACCGAGCACGGAAGGAAAAGTAGAAAATCAATTTTTTTCTCTTCCATGTCCTGAATTGGGGAGGGAGCAGTGTACTTTAAATTCGTTGTCATAAAGCAGGAGAGCACAGCCCGATGCGCCATGAATTATTCAAATCTACCCTTCTGGCTGCAATAATTCTTCCTTTCTACGTTTTTGTTTGCATAAATTTAAGGACGATTACCTAAATCATTTAGTTACCGAAAATGCGGAATATTCCGTGTGTTCTTGAGGTATGAAGAGTATTTTATCCGCAAATGAATCATTCGCCGGCTTAATCCCTCTGCTACGAATTCCGAGGATATTTGGCGAGGAAGGATGTGTGGGGTTAGGTGTGTGGCGCCTAATGCGTGTTTTCATTCGCATCAGCCGCAGCAAGTTGTATGGCAGAAATTCCGCATGGAAATTCCTTACAAACGCACATTTCTTATGCGCCACACTAACCACCCGAGACAAGGATTATAAGCGTCCTTTAAAGTTTCTAATGGGTTCTGCGGTGCAGAGTGGTGTTTTGTTGGCATGGAGAAATTCCATATTCAAGCGAATGTTTGAGTGCACGTTGGTGGGTAAGTAAAGTGGCCTGCTTGCCCAGTTGGTGGTGGGGGAAGGGCGAATTCCCGCTTCAAGTGGTTTGCAAGAAGGAGATGATGCACTCGCCTGGAAGTTGTTGGAAATTATTTCCATTCTAAAGAATGATGAGGTTCTTTGCTGTTTAAATGAATGCACGCAGGAGAGCCTTAAGTGAATAAGAAGTGAACAAGCGCACGTGCCACGCATCTCACGTTGAGGAGAAGCTGAATGTGAAGGCTAGATTTTCTTTTTCAATGAATCACTAATGGTCCGTTTGTGGGGTTCGCCAAATATGAAGGTTACTTAAACCACAAGCAACAGGCCGGGAGGCATAGAGTCAGCTTTAAGGGACGAGTGTATAACGAAGAGAGAATTTAGAAAATCAGTTAATGTTTAGTTTTGCTGACCACAATGATGAAAGAGTTCAGAAATCCCTCAACAAATCTCTGATAAAATCAAACAATCAAGGAAACCCCGATTTCAGCTCAATCTTTCAAAAATCTGTCCAACTACTGTCAGAAACCGACGATATTGACATCAGTGACCAAGATCACAGCGGCATGTACGGAGAAAGAAGCTCTAAGTCTATGGTTAGTAGTAAACGCGGACAAGGACATGTAGAAACGATGGTCGACACAGCAGAAGAAAAACCGCATTGTGTCGCTAGTAAAAGTAGAGCCGACCTTTAACAAGTTTGAGGTCTACGTTCATCCGTACTGTAGCAGCACTGAAGTAAGTAGGTAAACGAGGAGAAAGCTAACGAATCGGCATTAACGGTCCATACTGGGACTCAAACCTAGCTTCTTCCTTCATTTTTGTGTGCGAGGTTATCATTTTTGCCACAAAGAAGAGGACCTCCTGCTTAACACCGAATCCGAACGGCAACTTTGAGAAGCTTCTCACCACAGTGTGAGGGCTCAGTGGCGCGATGGTTAGTACGATGAACTACCGCGCAGAAGGTCTGGGTTCGACTCCCAGCCGTAGCAACACCTAAATGATTTTTCACTGGCCCTCCTGTCGTGATGAACTGAAAAATCATCCGAGTGGTATCAATTGTCAAGAATAGCTTATCTCAACTTAGCCGTTCGGAGTCGGCATAAAACAGAAGGTTCCGCCATCGGACACACGCCCACATGAATGGTTGTGAGAAAGCTAGGGCCTGGGTACTAACGAGCCAAAAATTTGTATTTGTATTTTTCTCACCACAGTGTTACTCTCGGATGTTTGTCAGAATTTCTCAAGAACTGTAGCAGTGAGAAAATTTAGATGTTGTCACTTCAACTAACCACTGCAACCACTCCTTTGTCCATCAATGATAATTCTAAAACATTTTCAAAAACATCCCAGAATATTTAGTCATTTATCAGAATCCGAATATGTCCTTAATCTTCGAACGAATAAACTAGCGCCATCTACTTTTAAGTTGTGTTTTATTATTATTTGGCATTGTTACGCAGTTCGGGATTTAAATGCAAATTATGCTTACTGCCAATAATATTTGAGCCATGGCCATATAGATCGTCAGGTTTTTCGGTACCCGGTACTCCATTTTGACCTGAAAACCCACATGGGTAACGTTGTTTGACTAGAACCTATCGCTTTTGGGAACAGCGCTTAATAGGCTTCGACTATTGCAAGGGACTAATGCCAAAAAGTCTTCATAGGTGATAGATGACCTCGGGGAGCAATGTTTTCAATTAAACCGACATTACAACCTTTTGGTCCAGTACCAAATATCTAAATCCCACAAGGGATGCATGCCAAAATCAGCGCACTAAAGTGATGACACCAACCTTTTCACAAGTCCATCCCTTAATAACTTAAATTCCCCATGCAAAGTTGAATCACCTCACCGATAAGTCAACTGCATATCCTCGATAGTCGATAGTTTTAGTAGATTTCGCGAATCCCCATCGAACCAATGTCCAGACCACAACAACCTTTACGTGTATGACCAGAATTTTCAAACAACCGTAATCATGAGGATATCCCGATATTTATCAACCCCTTCCATTGCCTATAGACATTTCCACTCGCAACCACACTCATTGTGGTTAAAATATTCAAGTCCTGCTTCAACAACGCACACAAATATCATGAGCATCATACACAGGGCGAACGCACAGGTGCAAGTAACACTCCCCACCAACAAAACCCACGCGGTTAAACCACCTAAACGACAGAACACAAAAAGGAAAAAAAAACAACATACACCTTAACAAACATCCGTCTGATCCTCGAGAGGGTAAATAGAGCACACCCCACCCACCCCAACCGCTATAAACAATAGCTCCAGCGTGTGGAGTGTATCATAAATCCTGCAGACTCTCAACCCCAAAACGCGCTGCTATTTCAGTCATAAAAAGACGCACAATACACCTGAGCAGCATGAGTAACTGTGAATTTCCATCATAGACTAGCAGCAGAAGAAAAAAACACCGACACCAGGTAGGCACAATAAAAGTTGTCAAGTAAAAGACTTGAAATGCGCCAAAGAATATGCAAAGCAACCCCGTCGCTGAGTTATTCATCCGGCAAAGTGAATATTTTCAAATTCTATCCAACAGGCGTCACAAAATTTTAATAAAACATTTTTTCGACTTTTTTTTCTTGCATATCTTTTGCTGTTTAGACGTATGGTATGGGGAACTGGGAGAGGGTGCAGAAAAAAGTTTTCTAAAAGCCTTGTAAATATGCTTTGGATTTGCCGACGCGCCGGGATGACAAGTGGTTTGGGTCGGGAGTGCGCTGACATTTTTTTTTGAGGATGGAGGTGTTGACGACAACTGCTGGGTGTCATTGTTTTACACGTCCGAGGGGTTCATTGATTTCCAAAAGAAATCAAGAACGTTGATTTGGATTTTCAGTATTGAACGCTCTTAGTTGTGAGGCGATTTTCACTAAGGCTTTAATTAGAAGGATTCATTTGGAAATCGAAGAAACGATTTAGTGGAAGGTTTTGATATAATATGTGTAGGCCCGAGAATGGTGTTGTTTTCCTTTAAATGTGACGTTTTGTCTGTTGAGGGATAATATGTTCACGGTCTTAAATCGATGAATATTATACACAAAACCCTAAAACCCCAAAGTCCCCACCTTTTGAATTAGCAAACCGATAATCAAACAGTGAATTTAGGGATTTTGGTTCTGCGCATTTTAATCTGGGGATTTTGCTTTAGCAGTTATTATACCCAGTCCTTATAATAGCTTTAAGCAGCACTCCAAACAGATAGATAGGGGGCAAGAACTGATAAATGCTGATTTAATTTCTATTATGCGGACCCCTTCATTCAATCCGCTTAGCATTAAGTAAACCAGCATCGTGCGTTCCATCAATTGGTCAACGCTCGGTAATAATAAAACGGGGGCTAGAAAACTAGAAGCTGGTTTAGTGACCAATGTAGAAGTACCCTAACATAAGACGTGAAGTGTTATTATTACATCAAGACACTGGACACCAAAGCATGGAGATTACCGAGTACATATAGAGAGAAGAGCGGGTTTGCCAATTTAACTTCATGCCAGGGGTAATCTCACTATACAGCAAAAAAAGATCTAGAGAATAAAGTGACAAAAGGACTTGACAACTTCTTTCTAAAACTTTTCCACCTTGTCACCTTGGTGTTACTTTAATGCAGAAAAAACTCTAGAAAGCAGCAAGCCTGCAT
Organism: Rhingia campestris; assembly: GCA_932526625.1. Lineage (NCBI taxonomy): Eukaryota > Metazoa > Arthropoda > Insecta > Diptera > Syrphidae > Rhingia > Rhingia campestris. The sequence continues at coordinate 94,607,635 of OW052182.1, read as the reverse complement.
TTCTTTAGGATTTATTTCATCTTATCATCTTGATGTCTCACTCAATAAAGAAAAAGTAGGAATCCTACTCCCGTAAGCCCACATTAACACATTTTGGATTATCATTTAGGTTAGATTGATGGTTGGATGTTGTAGAACGGTGATAGACTCTGATTGGCTTTAACTTGACAATGCCCAGTGGTTGCAACTCTGACTAAACTTCAATAGTGCTAATTTTTACCTCCAAGTGAAAACCACTGGGTGCTGGTCTCATCCAACCGGATTGGGCTTGCTAAACGATCAGTGCGAGTATTCATAACAAGACGAAAAACGGCAACACTATAACCAGCCTGGTCAGAAAGACACGGAATACCCGGCCTGTTGTCCTAAACGAAGCCAGATGAGATGCTTTGACATATTCGGACAACAGGTTATTTAGGAATCTCAAGGGTGAGTCAGGCCTCTTGAACAGATATGGTGGCGGATGAACCGAAAGGCAAACGGCAGCGCTCAGCATAAGCCTTATACGGGTTCAAGCCCCGACGGAGGAAAAGATTGCTTGTACGAGCTCCATGACAAAACCTATGAGCAACTACCGAAGTACGATGTTAAAATCGTGCTGGGGAGATTTTAACGCAAAGGTAGGAAGAGAAGTATTGTCGAAAAAAAAAACAGCCTACACGACATTACGTCTGGCAACGGACATCACTGCGCCAATTATAAAGGCATAAGTCTCCTCAACATCGCCTAAAAGATCCTATCTGCCGTAATATGTGAACGCCTTAAACCGTTTACCAACAACATGATCGGGCTTATCAGTGTGGTTTTAGGCCATTAAAGTTTACAACCGATCAAATCTTCACACTTCGGTAGACCCTGGCAAAAAAACCAAGAAGTCCAAATCGATGCCCACAACCTATTCATCGATTTCAAAGCCGCAGACGACAGCATTGATAGAGACGAGCTGTACAGAGCAATGTCTAGTTTTGGTATACCGCCCAAACTCGTCTGTCTGTGCAGGATGTAGATGGAGAAAATTATCGCTACTCCATCAGGGTCGGAAACGACCTCACCGAAACATTTGATACCAGAAAATTGTTTAGGCAAGGCGATGCACTATCATGTGACTTCCTTAATTTGATTCTTGAGAGGATTTTTCAAAACTCCCGAGGTAACAAAAGAGGCACACAATCTTCCAATCTTCTTCTAGCATATGCCGACGAAATTGACATCATTGGTCGAACTCAACGTGATTTCATAGCCACGTTTGCTAGTATAGAGAAGGGAGCGGCAAGAATGGGTTTAGCAGTAAATGAGGGTAAGACTGAGTATATGCTATCAACACGAAAGGACACACAACATCGACGAATTGGACAGAACGTCACCATTGACCTCACCATATCTCGCTCCGCTATTAACTCTGACAACAACATGCCGTCAGAAATTAAGCGAAGAATTACTTTTGCCAACCGCTGTTTCTTCGGGTTTAGAGTAAAGCCGTCACTTGAACTACTAAGAAGATCCTATATATAAGACCCTGATCATCCCAATCCTGCTCTACAGCATTGAAGGATGGAAATCCTTCGTCGATTTTAGAGGAAAATTCTTCGAAAAATTTTCGGTCCCGTTTGCGTTGACGTTCATAGCCCGAAATTTCAACCAAGATTTATACTGTACAGCGACATGCCCCTAGTCAAAAAACTCCGCATTGGACGCTTAAGATGGCTAGAACATGTGGAACGAATGGACACCAATACTCCGGATCGCTGAGGATTCGATTTCCCAGCTAAATGTTTGACGCAATAGAGGAACAACTCGCCTAAAGTGCCGCACACAAGTAGAAACCGACCTCAACCTACTTGAGTGCGCAACTGGAACAACCGGGCTAATTGAAGAGGCATGTTGGCCTATATTCATTTCGGAATGTAGCGTCACTTAAGTAGGTACTGTGGGATTAAGGATTCGGTGGCGTTGAGATAGATTGCACCGTAGCTCCATCAAAAAATTGTTATTCACAAGCCTTTCTTCGTGATGATCTGATAAACCACACTAGTTCTGTCAATTGTCAAGGCAAAGCTTGTCTAAAATTAGCCTTTTGGATTCGCCATAATATTGGGTCCCGCCATTCGTCCAAAAAGTACACAAAAACACACAAATTGTGTACAAAAAAAGCTGGGTCCTAACGAACCTGTTTTGCTAAAAGTTTGCATTTCTGATTCTGATGTTTTGAGGTGGTTAAAGGATCTTAAATTATTGGATATAGTCGTTTCTTGTTGTAGGGGTTTAAGACGAAAGATCTGATGAGCTCGTTTTTTTGAATAGAGTTCCATGAGTTGGCCCCGAACTACAAACATGAGAACATTTTTTTAATGTCTGGTCTACCTTGTGGTTTAATGTGAACCAGAACAGTGAACATTTGAGCTTAGATGGCCTTGATGACTTTTGAGTTTAGATATCATACAGATAAGAAAGGTTGTTGCCATGAAACATTTCAGCCAATTGTAAAGACCAGAAGATCCATGGTTCTCGTTAATTTGATAAGTGAGGTCGGAGGTCTCGATTTCAATTTCCAGAACTATGAACTCAGCTCCTGACACTCGAAGAAATAAAAATCTACGTTCATTTGAGGATCCTTCTGATGCGACTCCACTAATTCTGGTTATCATTCCAAATTTGTCGGGAAGAAAGCTTGGGGGTTAATTTAGAAGAAGACAGCCTACGATCAGGTCTCTCATATCATGCCCATCGATGTTTCGATTACAAACTCAAATGACATAATTGCCTAAAACTTAATAATGTTCATGTGATGTAAACTAAAACCTCACGGGACCTTTGCTGACATTCAACAATGATAAACGTTCGACCCCCATTAATGTGTCTTTTGAAATAGTACTCGCTGTTATGACTTTTGTTGGACCAATCTTCCACTTTTGCAAGTGGTTGCTGTCCAAACTTATCCGTGACAACTTTTTTAAAAATACATTTTTCAAGATTATTTGAGGAGGTCAACTTGCACTATGATTTCTTTTCAAATTAATGTTGATGAAGCCTACAAAATTAAAAAAAATTCTAAGGAATACACTCCCTCACTTGAAGCTCCTTCTCAGACATTGAACGCTATGAAATAAACATCTTGACATTCCTTAACTACACCAACTTGATAGAATTCAACAACCTTAAAAAAAAGCAATCCACTTTGAAATATCTGCCTTTATCTACTCGTGGCGATGTTCCCTTAGTTTTTGACGCAATATATGAATGTCAACATAAATTACAGACCCAAGTGCTATTTTCCAGCTCCTTACAAAGTTTCAAAAAGTTAAATATAATAATGTTCTACTCGCTTGCCCCCGAACACAGTCTAACATCATCATCACCGCCATCAACAGCAGCAGAACAAACCCTATATTCTTGACACCCATTCCTCAAGTAGCTCTGATTCCTGACAGCAAAGGAAGACGACTCCTTGCCGCTCTGCCAGTACGACTTAACTTTTTTTCCGGGTAATTTTGCTTGGCTTGTTGTTATTCCTCCTCCTTGTACTATTATGAATTTCCTTTCGGGCCCAGTGTCCTTTCCACCATAAAGGATATAATTTATGATTCATAATGTTGATGTTAACGCCGGCGTCGAGGCAGAGCGTATTAGTGGAATTTATTTGTTCGTATTGCAGCTTCACATAAAAGTTAAAAGTAAGGAGGAAGGCAACTTTATGGACTGGCGAAGTTGTTGTTTTGGAAGTGTTTTTTTTTTTGTTTGTTCCGTTAAATCCTGAAGTGGGCGGGTAAGTGGGTGAAACAATATTCAAATAAAATTTTACGACTTAAGCGTATTCATTTGTCCGCCATCGTGGTAACATTAAAGCCAGAACACAACCGATAACCAACAGGTAACCAACACCCCTCGCACAAGAAAAGGATTATCGGAAACCCATTACTTACGTCCTCCCACCCAATTACTATCACGAGATACAATCCACAAAGTGTCTGAGGGCAGAACCCAAAACGAGTCCCAGTGCACCGGAAAAAAAAACAAATTACCAAAGCACGAGGTGGAATTTCTTATTTCTCAAGATAAGCACACACACACACATATGCAGAGAAGGTAATCGTTGCGTGGGTACGAAAGGACAATGGGCTTTTGTACCGGAAAATCGATTTAGGCCGTGTGGATACAAATTGATTCAGTAAAATCGGTGACTAGTGTTAGTAGTGGGGGCGCACCTTTGCCCGACCTAAGTCCTTTTTGTTATCAGTCGAGCCGGATTAAATCTTAGAATGACAAGGCGTTTGTTCGTCCAAAGCAATTCAGGAGAAGTGAAAAATTAAATTGTAATGTCCTTGGACACATTTACAAAATGCAAGGGGATAGTAAATTGAAAAAAAGGATAAACACGTTTCTCTGTTGTCTAATGAATAATTTAGTAAAAAGCATTTGAAGGACTTACCAGAATGAGTCTCTATCGTTGTGGGCTGTAGTTGATGCTGCCGATGGTGGTGGTCGGTTGGTGTGGCTGAAAAAAAAAGGGGGAAAGGATAAATTTTGGTTTTCCATGTAGCGATTTAACATGACGATCAAATGGAAAAAAATACAAGCGTCCAGGAAAAGGGTTCACGAAGCGACTCATTAAATTTGCAGGGAATTTGTTTATGAACACAAATTACATTACCAACAGGAATCCAAAATTATTGCCATTGCGTGTTAACTTAATCAGGAAGAAGGGTCAGGTATCCGCTTTGTGGGTTTTATTTTAATTAATTCTATGCCTAGAGGTAAAAAGTCCTTATTGGATGTGAGCAATTCAGGTAAATCGGTAAAATAAAAGAAATAAATATTTCAGTTCAGAAAGCTCAACAAGTGAACCTACTTTTATAACCTCGATCTCACATTGAGCTTTCTAACGCACTCGCCAAGCCAATGATTACACGGAAGAAACCGAAACCGGTTGGTGTCCTAACTTAGCCGAGACAATTCGTTTAGCATTTACCTAAAAATACCACAAATCAGCTGTTTCACTCATATCTGAGTGCCCATGCGTAAACGTTCAACTTGTTTCGTCAGCCATTTCCCCTTTAATGTCACGTGACTAAAATGGTCGATTGACAGAGGAGAACAGAGCTACATCAAGATTTCTTACTAATGGCGTTTTCCATTGGTAAATCTGGAGTGCTTACACACCAAATGGAAAAAAAACTGAGTTTTCGGCAAAAAGTTTACGAAAACCACTTGATACTTTCACACCGAACTCTCTGACCAGGTTTCGTTTGACATTTCAATCATTTCCATTATTATATTTTTTTATTTATATTTTTATTATATTTTTCACAACCCAGAGCCATAGTTGAATCATAATGAAACGAGTGGTGGGTGAACGACTTGGTCGTACGCAATTTTCTCTTTCACAGCGAGTTGGGCGTTAGATCAAATCATAAGCATTTTAATTATTGATGCTAAAAATGATATAAATAATGTGAAAAGGTGATGATACGAACGTTTACTCCGAAATTTGAATGGATTGGTGTCTGTGTGAATAATAACGATTTTCCGTTATTGGCAAAAACTGAAAATTCCGTTTGGTGATAGTTGGGCTAAAACTAATTTACATGGCAGGCACCGTTAAAAACACGGCTAAAAGTAAACAAAAAAATGGCCTAGAATTATGACCAAAAGAAAATGGGATGCGAAATTTGAAGAAAGTCGATCAAGCCGTTTAGGCTGGAGAGACCATTACAAACAGACGGACCGGCGAATCGACGCGATGGACGGAATTCCAAAAAAAAATACTTCTTTGGGTTCCGCTATCATCGTAATGTTAGAATCAATCAAAATCTCGAGGTCGAAAATTTTCACGAAAACAATATCGTTCTCTTTGTAAGAGATACATTTTTTTGACAGCGAGTTCATCAGCTGTTTTGTGGGATGTGTGGAACACGTGTAGAATGTTTCCAAAGGTGTGTTCGTTCCAACAACCTTCAACGAAATTACGTCTACGAAGCGTTTTCGGCATCGGAAACTCAGGTTTTCGATGTAGGTTTCAGGTATTTTTGCGAAAATTCAGTTTTCGGTTTGGTGTGAAAGCACTATTACAGTTTTAATGATTAATAATAATTTTTAACAACCGAAATAATAATAAATCAAAACGAAAATCACTCTAGTCAAACTGACAGCTATCATTTGTATTAGAGTTAGTACATCTCCAAATCTGCCGAAAAATCCAGATTTGTAAAATTGATGTGACATTAAAAAAAATCAATTTTTTACCCAATGGAACCCATCAACTGTCAAAATCGGTCTTTTGACAGATCTAGATAAAAAAGATGAATTTTGTTACCATAACTCTGAAACCAGGAACACGGCCAATGATTGTTCTGACGTTTGATATCTCAAAAGTTCTGTTTGTTTCGAGTTTTCATTTCTGAATTATTAGTTCAATTCATTTTACCTTAGCTGCCAAGTAGCTAAGTGAAAATACAACTCCCGGACATATTATTTAAACTATACCGGACGTTCCCCACAGAGGCAAAAAAATAGTACATGTCCGGGAAAACCAGGACGGGGGGAAAGGCTAACTATGAGTAATTGGTATACATAGCTCAAGTAATAGATTGCACCAATTTTCTGTACTAAAGGGTGTGCAAGGAAAAAATTGCATGGGCCATTAATTCATTCAAGCCCCATAAATCAGCCGGCCCTGACGACATAACCCCTATCATGCTACAAAAAACTGCTAATCACATAATGCCAACACTGCTTACCATCTTCCGTGGATGTCTAAAACTAAACCACATACCACAAGTGTGGCGTGAAGTTAAAGTTATATTAATACCGAAGGCAGGTAAATGCAGCCACACCGTAGCGAAAGATTTCAGACCCATAAGCCTGTCCTCCTTCCTACTGAAAACGATGGAACGATTACTCGACATCCAAATACGTAGCAACCTGAATCCAGGTTACCTATCTGTAAGCCAACACGCATATATAAAGGGCAAATCGGTGGAAACGGCTCTACATGAAGTAGTTCGCACAGTAGAAAATTCACTGCACTACAAAGAATATACGTTAGCAGTCTTTCTAGATATAGAAGGAGCCTTCAACAACGTTACAACTGAAGCAATTGCTGAGGCACTTGCCAAAGCTGAAATAGGAACGGTTTCTAGCAATTGGATCTTAACCATGCTCAATAACTGGATCATTTCGTCAACACTAGGCGATTGTACCGAAAGGATCACAACGTCAAGAGGTACCCCCCAGAGAGGCGTACTATCCCCACTCCTCTGGCTATTAGTAGTCAACGAAGCACTTAAGAACTTGGATATCACTGCAATAAAAACAGTGGCATACGCTGATGACGTAGTCCTCATGGCGTGCGGATTTCCCACCGACACTGAGTGAAATTATGCAAAGAAGTCTCAATATACTCAGCAAGTGGGCAAAGTCTTGCGGGCTGGGCGTAAACCCAAACAAAACAGAACTGGTTCTCTTTACTAACAGGAGATCGATTCCAGCATTTCCGGCACCGTCTTTGGAAGATTCGACTCTCTCATTGTCAGCAAGCGCGAAATATCGGGGGGTGGTACTTGATAGTAAACTGAACTGGAATCTAAACGTTGAAGAAAGAGTAAAGAAAGCAAATATTGCCCTCTGCGGCAAAAAATGGGGCACATCCCCGAAGGTCACAAAATGGCTATAGACAGCCATTGTCAGGCCAATCCTAACATACGGTTGCTTGGTCTGGTGGAATGCTATGAAAAAAAGCAAAACATATGACCAAGCTTACGAAAGTTCAAAGGACAGCATGCATACTCACGACAGGAGCCATGCGCACTAGCCACAGTAGGGTTAGAAACAATCCTAAACATAACACCAATTGACTTACAAATCAATGACACATGACCCATACCACGACTTTGATACTAATTACTCTATCAGATTACCAAGCAGAGACGAATGGTCTTCAAACAATGTGTTATCTAACATTGTAATAGCAATCTATACCGACGGATCCAAAATGGAAGTCGGAGTGGGCTCTGGTGTCTACTCTGAAAAGATCGGGCTAGCTACATCCTTGAGATTAGCAAACTCGTGTAGTGTATTCCAAGCTGAGATCCTGGCCATACTCGAAGCTGCCGAATCGGCTAGGGTATTGGACATATCACATGAGGATATCTCCATCTACGTGGATAGTCAAGCGGCCATTAAAGCTCTGGCATCCAATATAGTAAATTACGGGTAGTTGGACGCTGCCGCGAAGAGCTGAAGGCTCTTTGTAACCAGAACAAAGTCAAAATTATCTCCTGTTGGGTAAGCACTCCAATAAGATAAAACTGACTGGTGCGAACCAACTTTGCAGGAAATGCAGTTACCCTGACGTCGAAGAAGAGGTCTCACACCTACTATGCCACTGCCCTGCGATCAGTGGCAGCCGTTTAAAAATACTAGGCAGCCTTTACTTCGATGACCTAACGACTATCCCAATAGCGCTGATAGTCCGCTTTTGTAGCAGATCAGGATGGAGCAACTACCTCTTTGAGGCTGAAGGAGCAACACAGACCAGCACCGCATAAGTATCACTAGCGAACTTAACCAGGTATCCTCTTTCTCTATTTCAGGGTACTTTCTTCGAAGGGTATCGCTATGGGCCCACGTAAGCCTATGCGAGCTTGACGACTCACCCGAGCGTCAACAGCCCATCTAACCTAAACTTAAACCTAAAGGTTGATTTTTTAAGCGTAGTTTTTCTAAAAAATCGAATAAAACACTCAAATTTGCATCAAATATTCAAAATCTTAATTGTAAACGATAAATAGGCCTTTGCCATTTACGTTTTAAAGATAACTTCATGTAAATGTTGTCCGCGGCTCCGTTTCAAATTGTCCATTCGTAAGGTCCAATTTTGCGTCATTTTTTTGAGCATTTCGGCTTGTATTCGACGAATTACGTGTGTTATGTTATCCTGTAAGGCTTCAATGGTGTTCGGCTTGTCCACATAGACTAACGACTTTATATAACCCCATAAGTAATAATCACAAAAAAGGAGACCCTTTGAACTGCACCAACTACAGAGGCATAAGTCTCCTCAACATCGCCTACAAGATACTTTCTGCCGTAATATGTGAACGCCTGTAACCGTTTACCAACAACCTGGTTGGCCCTTATCAGTGTGGTTTAAGGCCAGGAAAGTCCACAACCGATAAAATTTTCACACTTCGGCAGATCCTGGAAAAAACTCAAGAAGTCCATATCGATACCCACCACCTATTCATCGATTTCAAAGCCGCATATGACAGCATTTATAGAGACGAACTGTACAGAGCCATGTCTAGTTTTGGTATACCGCCCAAACTCGTCCGTTTGTGTAGGATGACGATAGAGAATTATCGTTGCTCCATCAGGGTCGGAAACGACATCACCGACATATTCGATACCAAAAAAGGATTTAGGCAAGGCGATGCGCTGTCATGTGACTTCTTTAATCTGATTCTTGAGATTGTGCAAAACTCCAAAGCCAACACCAGAGGCACAATTTTCCAAAAGTCGGTGCAACTACTAGCATACGCTGACGATATTGACATCATTGGTAGGACTCAACGTGATGTCATAGCCACGTTTGCTAGTATAGAGAAGGAAGCGGCGAAAATGGGTTTAGCAGTAAATGAGGGTAAGACAAAGTATATGCTGTCAACACGAAAGGACACACAACATCGACGAATTGGACAGAACGTCACGATATAACTTTGAGGTAGTACGGGACTTTGTCTACCTCGGCTCCGCTATTAGCTCTGACAACAACATCTCGTCAGAAATTAAACGAAGAATTACTCTTGCCAACCGCTGTTTCTTCGGGCTAAGAAGGCAATTTAGTAGTAAAGCCCTCACTCGAACTACTAAGGAAACCCTATATAAGACCCTGATCATCCCAGTCCTGCTCTACGGCGCTGAAGCATGGACCGTATCAAAAGCGGATGAAGAAATCCTTGGTAGATTCGAGAGAAAAATTCTTCGAAAAATCTTCGGTCCCGTTTGCGTTGACGGGCTATGGAGACGAAGATTCAACCAAGAACTATACTCAAGAACTCCGCATTGGACGTTTAAGATGGCTAGGACATGTAGAACGAATGGACACCAATACCCCGGCTCGCAAAGTCTTTGATTCCCAGCCATACGTCGGACGCAGTAGTGGAAGACCTCGCTTTAAGTGGCGCGCACAAGTAGAAACCGACCTCAACCAACTTGGAGTGCGCAACTGGAGGCAGTTAGCTAAGGACCGGGCTAATTGGAGAGGCATGTTGGTTAAGGCCCAGGTTCATTCCGGACTGTAGCGCCACTTAAGTAAGTATAAGAAATAATCAAGAGGCGTTAAATCGCATGATCTTGGCGACCAACTCACAGGGCCCTTTCGAGAGATAAGCTGCTCACCAAATTCATCCTTCAACATTTCCACTGCTTCACGAGGTGTGTGGCAACCAAGTTTAACTCAACCAACTGGGGCAAAAAAAAGTCGCGATATCGTTCGCGTTGACGGTAACGTTTCTTCCACGGTCGTCTTTGAAGCAAAATGGACCGATGATGGCACCAGCCCATAAACCACAACAAACTGTCGTTGTTGCGGAATGCATCGGTAATTCTTGTATGGCATGTGGCTGTTCATCACTCCAGATGCGACAGTTTTGCTTATTTAAGTACCACAGAGCACGAATTTTGATAATAAGTTTCAATTATTTGAAATCGTTGCTCGTTTGTAAGTCTTTCCATTATTAAATGGCAGAGTATACTGAAAACTTTTCACTTTGACAGATGACGTTTGGACGCCATTACTATTCAGTGCTGCCAACCTGAAAAACTTATCTCAAAAAAAAAAATCACCCTTAGTTTGACCGACAAGATAACCTTTAATGTACTCAAGAACCTTGCATCCCCCAACGTAGACGATCAAAAGTTTTTCTTTCCCATTTGCTAAAAAATTAATCAAATTCACCCAGATTTGACAGCACGCCTTGGAGCAGATGGTTTATAATGGGCTGGTAAACTCTAATCTCGAAATTTCCCATGCGATGGAAATGCACCCAGCTTGAGTATCAGTGTGGCATGCAGTATAATTTTTAATTATTTAACATTTCTACAATATATAGGGTGGGGTCAAATAAGACCAACCAATTCTTAATACGAAAAACTTTTTTATTTTCCAATCTAATTGGTTTTAATTGACTTCTTGGATACAGCACGCAACAACGCGTTAAAATTATTAATTTTTTTCAACGATCAATTGTTATGAAGCAGCGAAAATATCGCCAATTCAAGATCCGCTGCCATAGTCTTCATAGACTTCCTTGACCAACAAGCTTAACTGTAGATTTTTGGGGTTTCGAAAATCCAAGGGCAACACACTTGCATCAGTTACACTCATTAAGGTTTTATCGGCCCATATTTCTTCGAGAACGTGGATGAAATGCCAGAAACTATTGCAAGGGCTTCTTACAAAACAGTTTTTTTAGGAATTGTAACTGGTCACTATGTTTCCTCGATAGTGACGTGGATGCTGCTGCTGATATGATATCAAATATCATTCTCTTTGGTATGAGATCTTTTATTCCCAACAGAATTAAAAGTATCAGACCAAAGGCAAAAGGGTGGTATGACTTGAGCTGCAAAGAAGCTATCAGGTTGAGAGAGACAAACTTTCGGTTGTACAAGACCAACCCAACAGAGGAAAACCGAGCAAAATTCAAACAAGCCAGAAATGACTGTAATGCCCATTTAAAGCGTGTCAAATTCCTCTATGACCAAAAGTTGAGGCAAAAAATTCTTCAATGTCCCAGAGGTAGTAAAAACTTTTGGTCATTTGTTAAAAATATAAAAAAATTCGGCCTCATCATCAATTCCGACGCTCATTCACAATGACATTCCAGCTGTCAGCTCTTTAGACAAAGCCAATCTGCTTGCTGCGCATTTCGCAGCCAAATCTACATTGCCAGATTGTGTTCAGTCTCCTCCTGTACTTGAGAACGTAGATCATTCTATGGGACAAATTCATTTCGTACTCGTACAGTTGCAAGAGTTTTATTTGATCTTGACATACACAAATCCGCTGGTCGAGATGGTATATCCCCCATCATTCTGAAGAGGTGTTCTTCTACGCTAGCAATCCAACTGCGTAAGCTTTTCTATCTATCCTTCTCATCAGGACTCTTTCCGAGTAGATGGAAAACAGCATTTGTCCAGCCTGTACCAAAAAAGGCGAATCTTCTTCTCTCTCCAACTACCGACCAATTGCACTTACGTCCCTTCTTTCCAAGGTCATGAAAACGCTGATAAACCGTCAGCTTATGAAATATCTCGAAACACGAAAACTTCTCAATGACCGGCAATACGGTTTTCGCAGCAACAGGTCTACTGGTGATTTGATGACATATCTCACCGAAAAGTGGAACCAATCAATCCACCATGGTGGCGAAAGCAAGATTGTTGCGCTTGATATTTCAAAGGCATTTGACAGAGTTTGGCATCAAGCCCTTTTGTCGAAAATGCGTGCATTTGGAATCGACGAAAAACTTCTTCTATGGATTAGACATTATCTTTCGAAACGTTCAATTCAAGTTGGTGTGGATGGTTTCAAGTCTGTAACTCACCAAATAAACGCTGGTGTCCCTCAAGGCTCAGTTTTGTATCCGACTCTCTTTCTCATTTTTATAAATGATCTCCTGTCTGCAACTTCTAATCCAATCCATTCCTTCGCTGATGACAGTACCCTCAGCTTCTCATATTCGTTTACAGGTCCTCGTCCCTCACCTTCGAACGTGGACTCTAAACGCCAAAATATGTTAAGCTCATTGAAATCCGACCTTGACAGCATTATCAAATGGGGTAAATCTAATAGAGTGGAATTCAATGCTTCCAAAACACAATGCTTCTGTCATTAAAGCGAAACCAAAATCTAGAGCCATTATCCATGAATGGCACTTACGTCGAAGAAACCGAAAAGCTTTCCATGCTAGGTATGTGTGTTAGTAACGACTTATGTTGGAGCGACCACATATTCGAAGTCGTTAAAAACGCAGCAAAATGTCTAGGTTTCCTAAATCGATGTAAGAAATATTTCACTCCCTCTGATCTGGCCACAATATATAAAGCGTTTATACGCCCAAAACTTGAATTCAACGCCCCCGTCTGATCAGGTGCACCAAAATCAACATTGCACCTACTAGATAGGATTCAAACGCGTGCGAAAAAACTTATAGGAGACATAAGAATAGCGAACTCCTTAGTTTCGCTCGAACACCGTCGAAACATCTCCTGCCTTACCTTGTTTTATCGATATTTTAACAACCAATGTTCAAATGAAAGAGCCAGCTGCATTCCTCCCATTCAACAATTCAGCCGCAATACTCGTTACGCAATGAATGCAAGTCAGTTTACCCTCAAGCCTATCTTCGGACAGACGCTGAAATACAGAGATTCGTACGTAAACCGAACAACACGAATGTGGAATGCTCTACCAAACTCTGTTTTTCCTTTCCATTATAACTTACAGAAATTTAAAACCAATGTGCATCGGTATCTCCTTTCTTCTTATCCCTAATTTCCTTAACGCCCGCACTGTGCTAAAACATATAAAGGGATTCATAACCCCTTGAGTGCGTGCAAATTATAAAAAAAAAAAATTACGACCACTTTTTGCTATATAATAGAGGAGCAACATCCTTATTTTTGCTTCCAACAAGATGCAACGGCTGAGCCTACTGCTAGACAAACTACATACATGTTGCGTGAATTTTTTGACGATCGTTTGTTTAAAAAAAAAGCAGATTTTCCTTGGCTACCTCGTTCTGCCGATTTAACTGCGAGTTTTTTTTATGGCGGTATTTAAAAAAAACAAAATATATGTTAACAAACCAGAGACTATTGAACAGCTAAAACAGAATATTCGACACAAAATACGGAGTCAGAACCATTACGTGGTATAATGAAAAACGCACTCAAATGAGCCAATGTCTGTATTTATTTAAAATTAATTAAAAGTCAATAAACGTAATGCCACAGCCCATTTCAAAAATAAAGTAAAACTAATTTAAAAAAAAAATATTAACACCCCGTATTCGAACTTAAATCACGTCTGTTTGTTGGGGAAATTCTCAGAACCTCATATTATGTGCATCGCTGCAGAAAATTCCATTAACATCGCATCTGCGAAATTACTCGCTTTCTCAATAAACAAACCGTAAACAGAGATTGCGAGCGTTCAGTCTTATTGACACACGGTAGACATAATTCTGACGGTTTTATTGGCATTTAGACGCCAAATTGCTTGATAGATATCGTCTGTCTGCAGCCTGGTGTGAGTGTGATCAGTGCTGCGTATGATTGTTCGATCTTTGTCATCGATTCGTCAGAGATTGCCTCACAATGCGTGGGCCATTTCAATGACTAAGCAGTGTCTTTCTTTGGAATGAAATTCAAAGATTTCGCCTATTAATTGCGCTTACTGCGAATAAAATACAAAAACGGAAGTGATTAGCCTCTGTCAACACGAGAGTGAAATGGAGATCGATATCAATCGAATTGCTAGAAATCGGTAATCGATATCGAAAGCGTTTAGAGTGAGATAATGATAGGTAACTAAAGATCAGCGAAAGTGCGGGTTTATTGTTGCCAGATTGTTTGCCTTGAAATCTTAAATTGGGAAGTGCATAAGTGTCTATCGAAACCGTGACAAGTTGATGCAGTTAATTCAATTCCACGCGCTGATAACACCAAGGTAGGGGTTGTGAGCTCAAAACTCACATCAGATTGTGCGCTAATTAAATGCCAAACCCTGTCAAACTACATCAACGAGATCACTTATCAGCACGAAGCAAATCAGCCTTGCTGTAGACATTCACGACATGAATGCATGAATGCGGTTATTTTCACTTCAAAATTCGAATCGTAATCACATTTTAATCCCAAAGTGTCCCATATTTTTGGCAAACGTAAATGCGAATGCGGTTTTTCTCTACAATCAGCCCACACAGCGCACCGCCTCCCATGTGTCAAGCGAGTCCAGTTTTTGTTGGTATCTCCCTATCGCATGGATATATCAGCTGACAAATGGCCCACGTGATTTGCAGCACACACACGCGCAGAGTGACTGTCACACGGAGAGTCGTGGTCATAGCCCGGCCCGGGAACCTGCACCTTGTTAGGTGTCACTTTCATCCTAGAGAAAGTTCTTAAAATACCCACAAACGCTGAAAGCCTAGAAGCTGAGTTTTTCCCGTACGCCGGCCACCGCGAAATTGCATAAGCGAGGCCAATTTTCCTATGCAGCCGCCCCATTGCACAAGTAAGTGACTTAACTGATTGTTTCCGGTTGCAGATGAATGAGTGCTTTGCCTGGCAGCGCCGCAGACGAGGTGCAACAACTCCACTCTTCTAAATGGGCACCAATTTGACACGAAAGTTGGTTTGTTCGCAGTACGAGTTTATTAAACCAGGACGGGTTGGACTGGAGGGGACAAACAGTCGGTGTCGGACTGACAGATGGACAGACAGATACTTGCGGCTTACAGCATGAGGATTTCGGCTGATTCGGGGATTTGAATCCGACTGACTGATTCGTTAGTATGGAGATCACGTTGAGAGATCTTGCACCGATTTGCGTGTGTGGCTCTGCAAAGCTGTGGGCTTCGCACAACACGTTCGAACGATTGCGGCGACGTGGCCTGCTAATAAAAATGTCTAATTCGCACGCGGTGCAGTTGTACGCGCAAGCGTGATGCTGGAGAGGAGGATGACGTACAGACGTCATTTGAATACGGATTGTGGGTAATTGTCGGGACCCTTAGTGTTGGATGGGATTCTGACGAATGTCAACCGTTTTGTGATGTAAATTTGACATGAATGAGATGACACACACTGCATCGCTCTATGGTGGTTTTCCAACGAAGTGACATTTAATGCACAGCTGATTAGCATCTGTATGGCGTATGTGAGAGCGTTCACAAAATGAGTACCTCTACAACCGACACACGGTGTGAACAAGTCAATGATCGGGTTATGATGTGGTGCCGAAAGGAATGCGGAACGTTTCTGCAGATGGTGGTGGTGATAGGATGTGGAGGTTTGACAAATTGCAAATGGACGGTGTCAAATTAGATCATCTTGATTTATGGGGGTGTCGAATCGACGATTGTGAGGAAAGTCTTAAAGGATTTTATATAGCGATTCTTATAATTGCCCTTAGTGCAAAGTTTTCGAGGATATTTTTATTGCTCTTTTGGTAAGCAGTGAGGTTCGGTTATAAAAAGAGCGTGTGCACATTCATGGGGCCTTTTGCGAGATTAAGATCCACATACGTATTGACCAATGTGGTCGTTTTTAGGGTTGGATATATCTCTGACTTGTGAAAAGGATGTGGCATATTGCATGGGATCATTATGGTCCGATTACAATCAAGCATAAGAAATTCTACGACTTTTCCAAAATATAGTTCAACTGCTTTCATTTTAATTCGAAGGATGTTTGAAGTAGTGAAGTGTTAAAGTGTTTTCAAATAACCCCATTCAAAGAAGTTTAATTGCATTTAAATGAATGAAGTTGGATGATCTCGGTGGACAATTAACAACTTCAGGCCTAGGTTTTTTTTTCTCGAGTACTAGATTATACTGACCAACATTCAATTAAACTAATTTCGGAATGATAGGGTTGATCATGAACTATGGCAAACGTTCACTATTCCCTGTAATGTGGTGTCATTTTCGTCATCTCTAACAAATTCTGGATATTCTGAGATTTCGGGTCTCTAAGACAATTTTGTTAGTTTACGTACCCGTCCATATAAAACTGTAACTCATTAGAAAATAATGATTTTGATGCGGAATATGGTCTCCTCGTTACAACATCCATTAATGGCAAAATTGCGAAGTGTTTCATAGGACCATGCTTGACGTCGCTTTGATTCTTGTGTCCTTGATATCTTACATCTACGTAAATTAATGAAGAAAAACGGTCAAAACGAGTGGTGGGTGCACGACTGGGTCGTACGCAACTTTCTCTTTCACAGCGAGTTGGGCGTTAGATCAAATAGTGCGCATTTTGATTATTAATGCTTAAAATTATATAAAATGTCGAAATGTGATTATACGAACGTTTACTCCGAAATTTGAAGGAATCGGTGTCTATGTGAAAAATAATTATTTTTCGTTATTGGCCAAAACTGAAAATTCCGTTAAGTGATAGTTGGGCTAAAACTAAATATGTGGAATTGTTTAAAACTATAAAAGTAGTATATATATTAAATTTCATTCAATTCGGTATAGTAGTTTGCGAGAAATTAACAATTTTCTTTATATGGTCTGAATGACAAAATCCGTTATATGGATTTTCTCGAAAAAACTGGGTATGCAGTTTTGTTGGAACTAATATGCTTATAGTATATATTAAGTTTAATCAAAATCGTTAGAGCCGTTTTCGAGAAAATTGAGGTTATGTGTAATTTTTATATGGCAGGTACCGTTATTAACATGGCTAAAAGCAAACAAAAAAAATGGCCTAGAATTATGACCAAAACAAGCTTGGATACGAAGTTTGAAGAAAATCGGTCAAGCCGTTTAGGCTGGGGAGACCATTACGGACAGACGGACCGACGGACCGACGGACCGACGGACCGACGGACCGACGGACCGACGGACGGAATTCCAAAAACCACTTTTTTAGGCTCCGCTATCATCGTAATGTTAGAATCAATCAAAATCTCGAGGTCGAAAATTTTCACGAAAACAATATCTTTCTCTTTGTAAGAGAAAGTTAAAAAGTAAAAAGCAAGGCCCAACTATTGACATCAGTGACAGTTCAAAATATTTGGCTGAATTCGGCCAGTTTAGTTCGAAGCGTGATGTGATGATGGCATGTAAGTCTGAGCTTTTATGTTGGCTTACAAATTTACAAATCTTGCAAAATGTAGCTTTCGCAGAAACCCCATTTTCCAAAAAAAAAAAAAAAAAACAATATTGTGTGTTGAACAACTCCACGATAAAAATTTCCTTCGTTTGTAACACAACGCCCTATTCTTGAATCCTACGTCCACGTCTGGTCAGGTGTACCAAAAACTTCATTGCACCTTCTGGGTAAGATACAAAAGCGTGTGATTTAACTCATAGGAGACTCAACCGTAGCGACCTCTATGGTTTCGCTTAGTATTATTCTTATTATATCCGACATTAACGGCCCATACAGGACCTCAAACCTAGATTCTCCGTTTATTTGTGTGTGCGAAGTTATTATTTTTGCCACAGAGAAGAGGACCTCCGTATCCTAACAGCAAATTTAAGAAGCTTCCATGACAGCGATACTTTTAGATGTTTACCAGACTTTCGCAAGAGGTGGAACGGATAAAAAAAACTTGTTGTGACTTTCAGGACCAGAGACCTTGCGCATAGCAGTTCAACGCAATAACTACAAAATGCGTGTTTATGTCTCCAGCTATACTCTCTTTTACCGCTGTTATAACAACAAATGCTCACATAATATAGGGAGTTGCATTCCGTCGACAATACGTAATACTTGCCGTGTCTTGAATGCTAGTCAATTTACCCTCAAGCCTATCTCCCTAAACCGAACAACACGAATGTTGAATTCTTTACGCAGTCTGCCATTCCCAGGCAGACATCGTATGCAGTAGTGGAAGACCTCGCCTTAAGTACTTACTTACTTAAGTGGCGCTACAGTCCGGAATGAACCTGGTCAACCAACATGCCTCTCCAATTAGCTCGGTCCTTAGCTAACACACTCCAAGTTGGTTGAGGTCGGTTTCTACATGTGCTTAAGACGATGTCATCCTCTCCTGCGACTGACGTCTGGCTGGGAATCGAAAACTCTGCTAGCCAGAGTTATCGTCCATTCGTCCTACATGTCCTAGCCATCTTAAACGCCAAATGCAGATTTTTTTCTGACTAGGGCCTTGTCGCTGTACAGCTCGTATAGTTCTCGGTTGAATCTTCGTCTCCATAGATCGTCAACGCAAACGGGACCGAAGATTTTTTGAAGAATTTTTCTCTCGAATCAACGAAGGATTTCATCTTCCGCTTTTGATAGGGGGGTGCAGGTAGAGCAGGACTGTGATCATAAGGGTCTTCTATAGAATCTCATTAATACTTCCAGTGAGGGCTTTACTACTAAATTGAATTCTTAGCCCGAAGGAGAAGCAGTTGGCAAGAGTAATTCTTCGTTTAATTTCTGACGAGATGTTGCTGTCAGAGTTGATAGCGGAGCCGAGGTAGAAAACGTCCCGTACTACCTCAAAGTTATATCTGTCAATGGTGACGTTCTGTCCAATTCGATGTTGTGTGTCCTTTCGTATTGACAGCATATACTTAGTCTTACCCTCATTTACCGCTAAGTCCATTTTTGCAGCTTCCTTCTCTATACTAGCAAACGTGGCTATGACATCACGTTGAGTCATACCCATGATGTCAATATATCGTCGGCGTATGCTAGTAGTTGCACCGATTTTTGGAAAATTGTGCCTCTGGTGTTGGCTCGGAAGTTTTGCACAATCCCCTCAAGAATCAAATTGAAGAAGTCACATGACAGCGCATCGCTCTGACTTAATCCTTTTTGTGGTGTCAAATGTGTCGGTGAGGTCACTGATGGAGCCGCGAGAATTCTCCATCGTCATCCTGTACAGACGAACGAGTTTCGTATGCGGCTTTGAAATCGATGAATAGATGGTGGGTATCCATTTGGACTTCTTGGGTTTTTTCCATGATCTGCAGAAGTGTGAAGATTTGATCAGTTGTGGACTTTCCTGGCCTAAAACCACACTGATAAGGGCCGATCAGGTTCTTGGTAAATGGTTTAAGGCATTCACAGCAGAAAGCCGATGTTAAGGAGACTTATGCCTCTGCGTAATTTGCGCAGTTCAAATGTCTCCTTTTTTTATGGATCGGGCAAATGATGCTTTAGTTCCATTTTTCAGGCATCCGACCAGATTTGGCTTACTTAGTCATCTCCGCCAGATTTATTAAAGCTCGGCGGTAAGGCCGTCATTTCCGGCATCCTGTTAAGCTTGAGTTTAGATATTGCTATCCTCACTTCTCTTAGGTGGGGTGTCGTCGCCAATATTGAATGGTTCGTTCTGCCTGACAGCGGAATGTTGTTAGTCATCGCCGTTAAACAGTCTGCAGATGTGGTTCTTCTATATCCTCAGCATCGACTGTGTTTCAACTTCAATATTTCCTTGTTCATCTCGACAGGATTCTGTTCGAGCCTTGTATCCTTGGCTTTGATGTTTTACACTTTGGTAAAACTTGCGAACATCGTTCCTTGAGTGGCATATCTCTATATACTCGATCGCGTGTTTTTCTTGCTCTTTTTCATCTTTCTAAAAATCCCGTGTTCTTCCCTTCCTCTTTGCCTATAGAGCTCAATAGCAGCTCTCGCCTTCATCTGTAGCTCAGCCTTGTAGGCCTCGTTCTTGTCTGCGAGCAGCTGTCGGTATTCCTTATCAAACCAGGGGTTTCTTGGTAGGACCTCGCCTAAGGTGACGCGCAAATAGAAACCGACCTCAACCAACTTGAAATGCGCAACTGGAGGCTATTAACTAGAGATCAGGCTACTTGGGGGGGTTGCGTAACCGCAGTGTAGGCTTTTTAAGAAAATGCCATATATTCACGAACGTTAAGCAAACTATACCTGCCTTAGCTCACATACTGCAGGGTTATCATGGATCGAATTTTGATTAGATGTTGTTGTTGGTATGGTTCAAAGAGACCACACAGCACTTTTACAATTTCCCCGCACTGATGCACTTTTTGTGACTTCACTCGAGATGGAACTATGGGAAATAAGCATTGTTAAGCTTCAAGGCAATAGATGGAAAAGAAAAGAATAGTTGAGACAATTTAAAAAAAAGAGTAATCACAATTTTCCCCCCACTAACTACATCGAATTGCGAAACATCACCTGTAAGTGGTTATCTATGGCAAAATAGAAATGTACTGTCTTTTAAATCAGGAGGTTTTTTCAGTCCGTAGTCTGTCAGTAGCCCACAAAACATCTGACGAATAAATGTATAAAAGCACCAGCGTATGCAGCGTTTGAAATTCATGTCGCCCTTATAAGGACCACAAAATTTAGGACCGAAATGTAAAACATAATAAAGGAACCCCCATCTACTATTTTACTTTAACAAAATGACACAAAACCTCTTTAAAAAAAAAAACTCACAGCAACCACCCCCCATCAAATTGCATACTTCTTCGGAATAAACACCTTTTAACCTCCATTTAGTAAATAGCTACCACAGAATACTCTTCCCAACTGTTTGTCAACTCTTAGCCCCAGCTGTTCCACATTTACCTTATCGCCTTTGTTTATATAAAATTCCTGCGAACCACTTAAACTTTTCACCTTTGGGAAATTCTATAGCCATGACACAGGTGAGATGTCCTTCATTCATTGTATCGCACAATGACATCATCATCAGCTTCAATATTCCACAATATAAACTAAACTTGGTCCTTTGGCATCAAATGTGTGCTCTCTGTCATTTATCTTAGAGCCTAACGGCCCTGTCGCATTTCATATTCATTACTCTGAAAACGCGGGAAGGGCAAATTTCATAAACAAAACGGAAAATTAACACGAGTCCTTCCCGTTTTTGACGCTTTATAGGAAAAGCAAAATAAGGACTTTAGTTTCATTTGTCGTAAATTTCCCTCGAGGAGCATAAACTATGGAAGCGAAAAGTTTCTACGACGGTTGTCGTTTTTTTTTTTCACTTTTGCCTCCAAATGGGAAAAGTTTTACTGGACGGGAAAGAAATGGAATGGGATTTCAATTTACTTGAAGTTCTCAGGGTAGCCCTTTGCTTTTGCATTTAAACACACATACAGAGGGAGTGTGCTGTCGAACTTTGAATCGAGTCCCCAAAGGTTTGGCAAGCTACTTTGCATATGTTTGCACTACAAACAAAATCAGAAATAAATCGCAAATTTTATTTGTAAAGTAGGCTTGGGTGGTAGGATGTTGTTGGGTCAACTCCTGGGGCCAAACTTGAAAATTTACTTGAAATTCTTTTTCACCCAAATAAAGGTAATGTGAGAATTTGTACTTTTCAGAGTGCCTGGTAATGCTTGGGGCAGTAATTTGTATTTTAAAAGAAGGATGTTTGCAGGACGTTCGAATAAAAAGTTCTGAACTTTGAATTGAGTGCAATTTGGGGAGGGGAATTAAATAAAAAGGCGTCGATAAAAAAGACTTAAAAATCATGCTGCTTGGATTTAAGAATTTAAAGAATGTGGCTTGATAAACGCATGGGATTAATTTATTTTAATCTAGAGAGAGGTAGTCAGAAGTCACCTTAATTCTACTTGGTGATGGCTACAAAAAAAAAAAAAAAAAAACGGGCCACCATTTTTTCGAGTTCAATGATTATATGTTTTGTTTTGAACTTTTGTGGGATAAGGCGAACCTATAACGCTGAAGGACTTCCTCGAAATGCTTGCAGAATATTATGCATTTGTGGATGCTGCGCGATAGTCCATTCCATATCTTGCGAAGCTTGGATTGCATGTCATGTTCTGTAACTGCTTGGCTGTTCAAGAGTCGCACTTCTACGGATGATTTCGTTATGCTCTTCTGCTATAGAAGTATCTGTTATAAAGAATCTTTGCTGACTAGGAACCTTTGTACTAGACGGGCGAACGCATTATTACTACACTAATTCCACCCACTGAATGGAACGATGGGTGAAAGCTAACAATCCCTCATAAACCCCAATTCCAATATGACAAATAGGGAAGGACAACTTATAGAGACTACACCGCAGCGTTAGCATTTTTATCACCGAAAACAGGGAGCACAATGTAAATTGGTACTACGAATGGGAATAAGTTGACGTCCTATATACCCTTATTGATGGGACAGCTGAAGAGTGGGCGGACTCCTAAAAAAAAACGCCTCCAACAGCACCCCCTCCCAATAAAGAAAAAGTTCATAGTTCCACACATAGAAATAGAGAATAAAACCATTTAATCCAGCTTCGATCCCAATATATCATGACAACAACATGTACTGACCAAATCAGTTAACTTTTAGAGCTAACACATATTTTACACCTGCCCAACAAATGTTTCTCTATAAAGCTGTCTTCATACAAAAAAGAAACGAAACTCTTTTCCTCCATCGACAGAGCCATTGAAAAGCAACCTCAGTGTTCAGGCGGACGGCCAGACATAAAACTCCCTCGCCACAACACAAATCAATATGAAAGCCACAATATTAGATATAATTTCAAATACGGGACGACGTATAAAGGGTGCGCCATCTTTTATGTCGGTAGGTAAATATTGAAAAACTTTGTCATTTATCAGCCGATTGACTTGTTTTGAGTAGTTGCAACTTACACACCAAGTTCAATGGCCTAAGAAAATTCTTTCCCTACATCGATAAATCAATTGAAAAGCAAGCTCAGTGTTCAGGCGGACGGCCAGACATAAAACACCCTCGCCCCGCAATATGAAACTTGCAATATTAGATATTATGTCATATACGGGACGACATTATATAGGATGCGCCATCTTTTATGTCAGTAGGTAAATATTGAATAACATTGACATTTATCAACCGATTGACTTGTGTAGACATGGTTTTCAAAAGTCAATCAAGTACAATTTTAACCATGAATCGCTTTACATAGAAACGACGCACCGAAATAGTGACGATTTACATTCAAAATAGTCGTTCAGCTGTGTTAACTCAACCTATATGTCGACGAAAATATCGTCGTATATGTCGTTTGATGTCGAGTTTTGTTGACCAAGGGAGACGGTGGGAAATCGTCGACATGCTGTTCATCAAAGCCCAAAACGTTCCAATGAACTGGTTGCAGCTGTAAGAGAGTGTTAGCCGACATGCGTAATATCGTCACCGCGATCAGGATTTTGACGTCAGTGGCATCACCTAGAGGCGCATTTTGAAGGATGCTTTTGGTTACGTCTAAAGTGCAATCGACTCAATGCATTTTGAAGGCATTATTTGCCGTATAAAGTGCAATCTTCACAGCACCACCCGACAGATCATCCACGTCACTTAGAAAATGGCCAAACAATCACTGGAATGGTTGACACTAAACTTTGGAAGCAAATTTGGATGACCGACGAGGCCCATTTCACACTCTCTAGAGCCGTTTACAAGCAAAACTGCCACATTTTTTTGAACAGAAAATCCACACCAGATCCATGAAACACCACTGCATGACCAAAAAGTGCCTTTTTGAGACGGCGTTTGCACCAAAATCATTACTGGAACATTTTTCGTAAAAGAAGGCGAAACAGTAGATGGGTATTTCAAAAGTGTCAAAAGGTAGGGACGGTTACTGGTTTCAGCAAGACGCCATGCCACGCTGCAAATCAAACAATGCAGTTTCTGTAACGAAAATTACCTGGACGTGTGTTGTCAAAAAAACATTGACTGGGCAGCTAGTTCTCCAGGTTTGACCCCTCCCGACTTCTTCTGATGGGGTTATTTGAAAAGCAATATGTATGCCAGTCAGACAGACCACTGACTACCTTCAGACAAACGCCATTTATATTGTTAACAAATCATTGAAATAAAGAAATATCGACACGTGTTTGGTTTCAAAAGACCATTTAAAACCAAACTCTCACAACAGAATATTCCTTGGCGAATATAGGATGGATTTTAATTATTATTGCAATAGATGTTGCGCCATCTTAAAATTGCACTCAACACTTAAGAACTGTGAAGAATCCACCATCAACTGACAAAATATTAATTATTAACATGACCATACTCCCTTTTAGAAGTCCCACCACACACGTAATGAATGGCCCTTTCTATTTATAAACGAAAGTCTCAAGATGATGATATGATTCCGCAAACGGCTAAATACACCCACTTCAACAAGGAAGCGGGAAAACCTCAACACGATTTGAAAACACTTCAGAATCCTTGACACGTTTACGCAACAAGCACGCATGCTGCGCGCACTTTCAAGGAAACGTTGCCAGCATACACGAACATGTGTCAAACTGTCACCCAATGTCATACCAGCAAAAGTAATTAATTACACCCCAAAAGCCCCCCCTTTACTTCGTGTCCCCCGTTCGAATAGAGTGCACCAATAATCCGTTAATTCGAGTACTTGTGTGTGTTTATCTCCCTCAATCATTGTCGAACAAATTATTCACCCAGATAAATGATGTCGAGCCAAATTGATTGCTCTCGGCCTGCTTACGAAATATGATCGCTCAATTAATATTCAGGACCACTGTGCACATGAGCACTCTCCAAAATGCCACCTCCCGAGTGCTCAATTACTTAATTACGATCGCTTGGTACTTGGGATAAAGGATAATAAATTTACGGTTATCAGGCGACACCGCATATAAACACTAATTTATCAATTTCCACGTTAGACGTGTCAAGAAACTAAATCAAAAATTCGCACCACCAGCACCACCGTCGACATCAACAACAACCTGCGACGGGCAAAACACGATCGATCTTCCAATTTGCAACTGGCCGGGTCCGAAATCTCCCCCGAAATCGAAAATTTATATTCGCCACTTAATTTGATTAATCCGGATCGATTGTGTGCGCGCGCGCAGCCATGCGGCGGAGGTGGCGGTGGTACGGACATACACGGTGGTGGTAGAGTCGTTCAGGCTTTTCGGCCTAATAGAGTCTAAATGGAATTCACTTGAATTGATTTGGCTGCTGCTGTTGGAGCAGCAAACAGCCACTTGAAAGACTGATCTTCGAAGGATATGGCTCATGGCTGGAGCGGTGTGTGGCGGGCATTCTGTGTGTTATTGGAATTGGTGTCGATCTCTGTGGTCGGCGGTGGCGGCAGGCATGTGCTGCCGACGAGAGTGCTCATTGCGCAATGGGTTTTGTGTACGTTGTCAGGTTCAATTATGTGTGATTGAACGCACTGGCGGCATAATGTTGCGGAGCAATCTTGGTGAAACATAGTGCGGTTGCGAACCTTAGGTTGATGGGAGATAGATCGTCAGTTTATAGTTTCAAGGGAAGCTCACGAGAGGTTGACGATTTTGACAAGTTAGGTAGTCCAGGTGAGTCCATGGATTGGGTACGATAAATCCAAAGCCAAAAATTTCACATCAAAATCCTTAAATCCGTTTGGGGACTTGAGTTTCGGAATTATCGATTTTTTGAATTTTTTTTAAGGTTTTGTGATTTTGCGTTTGGGTGTTATGTGGGTGTTATGTGGTATCCCTGAGCTCGTTTTTACTGAATACTTCTCATATTCCACATTTTACTTAAAGTCAGTTTTGTTGCAATAGCTAATCTCAGTTCAGTTGTGGCTCGATAGTTCGTGCGATACACAGTTAGTCTTGATTCATTACCAGTCGTAGAAAAGTCAACAAGATTTTTTTAATAACCCTCAACTCGCGATGATCGTACAAATCGTCCGAGTAGTATTAACTATCAATGAAAGCCATTAGGATTCGGCATTGAACTGGTGATCCTTCCATTGTGCAAGTAGTAAACATGCACACCCAAATTGTTTTATTATTATTATTATTATTATTATTTATTAACATGTAATTTTAAATTACAGGGTAATATAAAGATTATAGAACCTAGCTGCGGAGACTATTGGCTCTTATTTGATAAAATTATAAAGTTAAATTAAGAGTTTCAATAAATTTATTTACATTTTCAATATTTGTGGAGTTTGGATTTTTTAATATTTCATAGATTGATTTGTATTGAAATATGGATTCTATTATTGGTTTTGAAATTTGACAATTTTCTAGGAGATGTGGGATATTTAATGTTGTGTTGCAGGAAGTGCATATCGGCGGGTTGTTTTTGGTGAGCAGATGTTGGTGAGTTATTGATGTATGACCGAGTCTTAGGCGAACGAAGTTTGAGATTTTATTTTTAGATTGGTTTGTGGGGTATATTGGGTGAATTTTTTCTTCGTTTACTTTTTTATAATGGTGGTGATAGAGGCTCCATTCAGTTTCTTGCTTGGTTCTAAGGTTTTTACGAATAAATGTTTGAAGATCTTGTTTGGTAAACACATTGAATTGGTAAACTGGTGCGTCTTTTGCAGAATTTGCGGCTTTATCAGCTTTCTCATTTCCACGAATATTTACGTGCCCGGGGGTCCACATAAGTTTGATTTTATTTGGCTTCATAGCAATCTTGTTTCTTATTGCAGAAACTAGTTCAGTGTTATTGTTTGGGTTGCTTATTGCTTTTAAAACCGACATGCTATCGGAGCATACAACAAATTTGCCACTGTAGTCCAAAGTTGCCTTAGTCGCTTGGAGGATTGCAAAAGCTTCTGCCGAGAAAATTGATGTGAATTCCGGGAGGGTACCAATGCTTAGAATATAACCA
Source organism: Rhingia campestris (assembly GCA_932526625.1). Taxonomy (NCBI): domain Eukaryota; kingdom Metazoa; phylum Arthropoda; class Insecta; order Diptera; family Syrphidae; genus Rhingia; species Rhingia campestris. The sequence continues at coordinate 94,580,281 of OW052182.1, read as the reverse complement.
TCTTCTAGTGTAACGGCAAACGATGTATTGTTGTGTGATTTGGATCCGTCTGTAAACATGAATTTCCAACCTTTATTTTTAAGTTTTGATGAGATGTCAGAAAATAAAGAGCAATATTGCGCGTTGCTGGTATTTGTTTTTCTATAGCGAGCCAAAGACAACAAAATCGACTCGGGTTGTATATGCCATGGCGGGTAAGATAAAACATAGTTTTGTGATTTTTTTATAGGAAGTTCCATTTTATGTGCTTTCTCAAGGATTTTGCTTATTGTGGACGGGATGCGTTTTTTACATTTGTGTCCAATGGATTGGTGAATGTCCTTATCAATAACGGAGTTCTTTGAAAAAACCAACTTCGCAATTAACATTGATGTTATTTCTTCGTAACGTTGTTCAACTGATGGAAGGCCTGCTTCTGCAAGTATATTTTTTATTGGTGTTGTGGGGAAGGCGTTGATGCTCCTCCTTGCTGCCTGATGGTAAGTTGGCAGGATAATTTGAAGAGTGGTTTTAGGAGAATTGCCGTAAATATAAATACCATAGTCAATTTTACTTAGGACTAGCATTTTTGTAATATATGAAAGGGTATTAATATGCACATGACTTTTCTTACTTTCTAGATACTTAATGATACTGACTCTCGCAGCTAGCGATTTTTTCAAACTTAAGCAATGTTCCTTCCACTTAAACTTATTATTAAAGATTAATCCTAGAATACTGAGGGTTTTTACATTTTCGATTTGTACACTATTTATAGTAAGAGTAAGTTCAGGGCAATTAATTTTTCTGCAAATATGAAGTATTTTACATTTTTGTAATGATAATTTTGCTCCTGAAGCAGACGACCATTCTAATATATCTTTGACAACGTGATCGAATTGAGTCTTACATTTTTTTAAATCTTTTATTTTGCTTAATATATAAATGTCGTCTGCATAGAAGCAGCAATCTAAAAGTTTATAATTGTTCACTATAGTTGAAATTTCGTCGAAAGCAATAATAAATAATACCACCGATAATGGAGATCCTTGGGGGATTCCGTTATACAATGAATATGCATTAGAGAAAGAATCGTTAGCTCTCGTAACGAATTTTCTATTTGTTAAAAAAGATCTAACATAGTTGAAGATTTTTGTTCCAACGTCCCATGTTTTCAGCTTATTAAGCACTATATGCAAACCGATCCGGTCGAAGGCTTTTTCAAAGTCAAGCGAAAGCACCGATACGTGATTTTTTGAGGATATCGCTTTAGAGATATAATAATCCAAGTGAAGATGTGCGTCAACACATCCTCTGTTTGCTTTAAATGCCACTTGATTGGGGGATATTAATTTTTTTGTTTCAACGAGCCACATCAGGCGTTTTGCAACGATTTTTTCTAAGACTTTAGAGGAGCAAGATATGAGAGATATTGGGCGATAACCTTCAATTAAATATTTGTCCTTATTATGTTTAGGTATGGGCAGTAGCGTAGCAGTTTTCCAACTTTGTGGAATTACTGCGGTTTGGAGAACGTTATTGTATAGTATGACAAGTCTCTGTTTTACATCAAATGGTAAGTTTTTAAGCATTGGGTAGCAGATCCTATCTCTACCAGGTGTTTTACCCTTAGTTTTGCTCAAGCACGCTTCAAATTCAACTAAGGAAATAGGTTCTTCTATCCGCTGAGCGAAGGTATTGTAACTGGGTGTGTAGGAAGAGCTATTGCTAAATTCATTTTTTTTGGTTCTAAAAATCATGTGGAAATTTGTGTCTTTTGAGTATTCAGACCAGGTTTGAGAAAATAAATTAGCAATTTGAGTTGGATCTGTTATAATCGTATTATTTGATTGGATACATGATATTCTAAGTGGGTTGGGATTACCAGTAAGTCGACGGATGTTTTGCCAAATTTTTGTTGTAGTGGATTTCGGATTTATGCTAGAAGTAAATTCTGCGAAACTATTTGATTTGCTTTGTTTCAGTTCACGCCTAAATTTTGCATTTGCCTTTTTGTATAAAATTAAATTGGATTGAGTGAGTGATTTTTGGAATTCTTTCAATGCTTTCATTTTGTCTTTGCGTAGTGTCGAGAGAGTTGGGTTCCACCATGGGACAGTGCGTTTGTCCTGAAGTTTGTTTTTGGAAGTTGTTTGGGGAATCGAAACATTTGCAGCGGTTCTTATTGCTTTTTGAATTAAAGCTGCTTCCTTGTTGATGTTTGCCGTTGTGGGCTTGTCAGATAAGTATTCTGTTACAACTTTTTTGAAAATTGTCCAATTTGAAAAGTCAGTTTTAAATTTAGCGACAGGGGTTTTTTTTAAAAGGGTTATTCCGGGGTTAAAAATTGAAATGATTGGAAAATGATCACTGTTGTGTAGATCACTTAAAGTTTTCCAGGTGGTCATAGGAAATAACTCTGGTGAACAGCAGGTTATATCGATGTGGGTTAATGAGTTATGTGTTGATAGATGTGTTGGTGAGCCGTCATTTAAAAGAATTAGATTTTCATTAAGCAAAAATTCTTCAAAAATGTCGCCTCTTTTGTTTGTGACTGGTGAACCCCAAAGCGTATTCCACGCATTTATGTCACCACCAAGAATCACAGGAGAGTCAGTTTGACTGATAATATTGTCCAGATCATTTTTACAAAACGTTTGTTGTGGGTGGATGTATAAGCCAACGTAAGTTATTTTGGGTTGGGATTGTATTTCTACTGCCAGCGTTAAAATATCTGAGTTGATCGGTCGAATTTTATGAGGAATATTATTCTTGATCAATAAACATATACCTTGTTTTGATGTTGTGTTACTGGGAAGATTTTTAAAATAACCTATATAATTTTTAGGAATAATGGGTGTGAAATTAAAAGCGCAATGTGTCTCTTGCAACGATATTATACCAGGATTCTGGTCCTTAATTAAAATACTTAGTTCATCAAAGTTATTTAAAAGACCTTTTATGTTCCATTGTAGTATATTTAATGTAATATTATGTGTTTTATTTCGCAGACACAAACTTTTCCTATGTGAAACAGGAAAAGGGTACCTACTTGTACTTGGGTTTGTTGTTTGAGGAGATTGAGATTGTTGTATATAAATAGGGTTTTGTTGATTTGGGTTGTTCAGATATTGACTCTGCGAACCAGAAGCCGAATCCTTTGGGCTCCATGTGGAGCTCAAATGATTCAACTTCTGATTCGCAGAGTCTGAGTTTTGGTTACAAGGTTTTTTTTTATACGTCATCATTATCGTCGCTTAGTGTTGTAATTTCGGTTTGGTTAGTGTTATCATTGAAAAGAGGTAATTGTTGAGGTAAGGGAGCGGTGTGCTGAGAGGTGTTGGGAATATTATTGTTTGTTGGTAGATTAGAAGAAAGTGGTATAGATGTGGTAATTTTGTTTAAGTTTAAGAGAGCTTGTGCTTGAGGTAAGTATGTTAAAGAGAAATTACTGGAAGGTAAGGTAGTGGTTGTGTCAAATGTGGTTGCGGAAGAGCTTTTTGATATGGCGCGATAGTAAGATGGAGATGTAAGAGGAAGAGAGGAGAGATTTGGGATGTTTTCAGAGTTATTTTCATTTGAGAGAGTGTCAGTATTTGTTTGTACTTTGGTTTTATTATGTGAAGAGTTTTTTGTTGGTGTTTCTTGAACATTTTTATTTGGGATATTTTGTTTCAGCTTTTCAGCAAATGTATTTGATGACGGAGTTGATTGAGTAGGATTTCGCTCCTTATAGATTCGTTTAGCTTCACCCATTGTGCATTTATTGCTTGTCTTAATTGATAAGATTTCTTTTGCTTGTTTGTATTCTGGGCAGTCTTTTGACGAAGATGGGTGATCGAGAGAACAATTTGTACACATGGTACGGGTGCATACATCGGGGGAGTGTGGTGGGAGGCTACATGTGTCGCACTTTGTGATGCCGTTGCAACGTTTAGTAGTGTGGCCTAACTTTTGACAATTTTTGCACCGCATGGGATTTGGGACGTATTCCGTAACGCGAGCATTATAGAAACCAATTTCAATTGATTTAGGGGGGTTAAATAAATTGAAAGTAAATAACATTAATCCAGAAGGTTTATACTTGCCATTACCGTCATTTTTTGTATATTTATATACGTCAATGACGCCTTGATTTTGCATCTCATTAATAATTTCTGATTCTGTGACATTATTAAGACAAGGCGCGAATGCGATGCCTTTTGAGGAATTAAGGCGGTCATGGAGTTTTACCTCAACTGTACACACGTTGGCTAGATTATTTACCTTAAGGAACTTATCAGCATTTGTTTGGGATTTAGCCATGATAAGCAGGCTATTATCACGAAGCAGAGATATCTTTTCATATTCTGTGCTTATATTGTCTATTGTTTTTTTTAATAGGAAAGGGCTTAGGGATGATAAAGGTTTATCTTGGGTTGTAGAGGTCATCACAATAAATTTTGGATTGTTTTTATTTGATATTACTGGGAGACCCGGGAAGTTTTTATCAAGAGGGATCTGGTTAGTTTTTAGTTTTTTGGTTGGACGCGTGTCTAAAACAGGATCAAGTGACCTGAAGCGACACCCGTCTGACCTGTTTGGCCCTGGGGCCATTTTTTTAACGAAAGACGCACTTAGGGCAAGAAAATAAGAAAATTAACTGAAACAAGAAAAAATATTGATAATAAATGAGTGGTATAGCGGAAGATACCGGTTTACGCAGAAGCGACAGACAAAATAGAAGGCACACGACAGATGAAGAACGATGTGATCAGTTCGAAAGCTAGACGGTGACTCCAAAATTGTTTTAAAAAAGCTAGACCCTGTATGCTTCACTGAAATCACGTCGATATCATGCGGGTCTTGTGGTTTTCATTTCCATGACTGAACACACCATGCCAGGACATTAAAAGTTACAAACAATTACATCAGCCAAAGCTGTGTATAGCATGTATATTGCGTGACGTCACTTTTAAACGATACCAAATTCAAATTGGTTTTTGACGTTCGGTCGATTTGTATGGTTACGGCGAAAACCGCACGTCACATTTTTGTATGTAGACTAAGTCGAGAGGTAGCGCTCATCCACAAGTAGATACTGACAGCCCTACCCTAGATATAAACGTAATGTTTTGAAGCAACTTAAGGCCTCGAAAATATATGATTTTACAATTGCCGAGCAAGCTAAGCGTAATAAGGAAAACGACGTTCGCACATGTCCTTGAATAATACAACGCTGACAAGAAAGGAGCATACGAAAAACTGCAAAACTGCCACAAAATGGGCATTACTGCCATCCAGGAAAACCGATTATCCGAAATAACGGAGGATCCAAAACAGACGATCACTTCGTTCCGAGTTACAGTGAGCAGAAAATGGAACAATTAGGAAGTCAATTTGAAAATCAAAAACTGATTCGGAGTATAATCGTAATTGAGCACCCAAACCTCTGCAAAAGGTCTCGATTGATTCCAATCCACCAGAATCATATGTCTAAGATCAGTGGCGACATTGCTAAGAAGCCATAGGAATGATTGTAACTAACGTATTGGACTTTTCTAGCAAGAACCATATTCTGAGAATACAATGCTTCTGCAGAGCGTAAAACGGCAAATGAACTTAGCTTAACAGGGCTATCGAAAATGAGGGATTCTCTGTAGAGCTACATGTATCTACTTGTTAAGGGGCTACTAATATACAAATCGGATGAAAGTAAACTTAAAGAAAGGAACCTCAGCATCGATCCACAAGAAAGGAGACCTCCTAGAATGTGTCAGTTGCAGAAACATAAATATCTTCAGCCCCCGAATACATGAATCGAATACATCGCCTGCAGTAATATGTGAACGAGTAAACGGAACTGAACGACGGTTTGCCAACAACCCCATCGGCCCCTAAATTGTAACACTCAACAGATTCTGAAAAAAAACTCAAAAAGTACAAATGGATATCAAAACGGCAAACGATAGCTGTTGTCACCAAGAAGGAACATACTTTGACCGGGTCTGGAGGCGAACATTCAACGACGAAGCTTACGAGCTGTACAGAGACATTGACCTTATGAATTTAACGTTTAAGATGCCTAAGAAATAAAGATCGAATGGACACCAATACTTTTACAGAAATTAAAGGACGACCTGGCCATAAGCACAAGTAGAAACAGACCTCACGAAAGTTGATGTAGAGGCAGTTATGTTAACTAACTGAAGGCAGTTAATTAAAGACCATACATACTGGAGAGATATTTTGGTTAAGGCCCAGGTTCACCTAGCATTCGATTTTTTTTTAAATTCTGAATTAAGTTGATCTGTTGAGGGTCTATGTCTGAGACAAGGCAGCGATACCTCTATATTTTTAGAGGTATAGAACTTTGAATTGAAATAAAACACAAGAAAATCGTTTTAATGTCCATCAATTTGGCTTTATAGGAAGGATAATGTTTAAATATGATTTCAGGCGTGTGGTTCGAATAAAGCCAAGTCTAGAGGTCCAATTTTCAACCACTTTTTCCAGCATTTGGGGCCGTATGTCGGCAATAACGCTACGAATATTGGCTTCCAAGTCCCCTAACGTGTCAGGTTTGTTGGGGTAGACGAGCGACTTCACATATCCCCAAGGAAAATAATCCAATGGGGTCGAATCACACGATCTTGGTGGCCAATTGACAGGTCCATTCCGCGAAATTATGCGCTCATCAAATGTTTCCTTCAATAAATCGATTGTGACGTGCGCTGTGTGGCATGTAGCGCCGTCTTGTTGGAACCACATCTCATCTACATTCATGCCATCCAATTCAGGAACAAAATAGTCGGTTATCATGGCTGTATACCGGTCTTCATTAACGGTAACTGACTCTCCAGCATCATTTCGGAAGAAGTATGGCCCAATGACTCCACCAGCCCATAGAGCACACCAAACAGTCAGTTTGTGTGGACGTATTGGCGTCTCAAGGATCTCATGTGGATTCTCTTCACTCTAAATGCGGCAATTTTCCTTGTTGACATAGCCATTCAACCAAAAATGAGCCTCATCACAGAAAAAAATTTTGCGATGAAAATCAGCATCGAGATCAGTCTCATTTTCGGCACATACACCAAAATCACGACGCATTGCATGGTCTCACGGCTTTAATTCTTGCACCAGCTGGATCTTGTAAGGTCGTAAGCCAAGATCTTTGCGCAAAATCTTCCATAAAGTTGATGGACAAAGCTCCAATTGCTGTGCACGGTGGCGAATCGATTCATTCGGGTCCTCTTCAACACTTTGCTCTACAGCGGCAATTGTTTCTTCGGTGCGCACTGTTCGACTTCTCTGCGGATGCATATTATCACATTAAACGTAGTGCGAACACGATCCATGCTTAACCGAATTAATTGCTCTGATGGACGATTATGTCGACCATAAAATGGACGGAGCTTGCGGTGAACTTCACGAACTGGACCATTATTTTCGAAATAAATTTGCACGATTTGCCAGTGAACATAAATGACATTAGAGTTGCCCGATTTGACCACAAGATGTCAGTTTTTTCTCAATTCGAAAAACCAACCTTTAAAAAAAACACACCCGTTACTAGGCACCCATCGGTCAACACGATAAGCCTGACTGTCGGAGTTGCAAGGCATCAGCTAGGTGTTTTCATACACTGCGAGTCATAAGATTAGAAGCAGTTATTTTTGAGAAGTAAAATCGATATTTGTACCGTTACACGATGGATTAGAAAAAAACGACTATGTCAAATGAGAGACTATTTTGTTAGCAACAAAATATGAAATGAGTATATTGGAGAGATTTGGGACTTTGAAGACAAATTGTAAATTGAGTAAAAATACGCGGAAATAAATCGGGTCATTAGATTAGAAGCAGTGAACAAATCAACGATTTTTGTTTAGTAAATATTTTTATAAAGTAATTGTTCTTGATTGAGTGTTAATAAAAATGGGAAAGAAAAAATGATTAACAGTAGAGGAAAGGGCTAGAATAGATGTTTATTGCTCCGAAGGTCTTTCATGCCGTGCTATAGCCCGAAAAATAATGCGAAGTGATCATTGTGTCAGCAATTATTTAAAAAAACCCCTACGTGTTACACAAAAAATTATAAAGAAAACAATTCTTCTGCCTAAAGACGCCGCGCAACGCGAAGTATCCTTAGAATAGCGTCAAATTCAGATTTATCAACAGCTAAAATTAGGGAAAAGGCTAATGTTAAGACCAGCTTATCCAGTGTTACCCGCATCATTCGCCGTGCTAAACACTTAAAGCGCCTGAAACTAAAGAAAAAACCACCACTTTATGATGCAAGGAAGAAATAACCAAAATGGAACGATCACAAATGATTGGCGGAAGGTAATTTTTTCCGACGAAAAACAAATTTCCCTAGATGGGCCGGATGGTTATAATTATTATTTCCATGACCTGAGGAAAGAGGAGCGGTTTTTGAACCGTCACCATAGCAGAGAAGGAGGCGTTATGGTCTGGGGTTCAATTTCATTTTATGGAGCTATAGACTTGGTAGTCCAAGATACCAAAATGACTGGAAACAACTATAAAGCCTTGCTGGAATCAGTATTCCCCAAAATTGACGAGCTTTTTGGACCAATTTCATGGATTTTTCAGCAGGACAAAGCCCCCATACACACAGCCCGAGTGGTAAAATCCTTCATTGCGAGCCAAAACGTCCACTTGCTGCCTTGGCCACCGTATTCCCGGACCTTAACATAATCGAAAACGTTTGGGGCTGGCTTACGCGTAAGGTATATGAGGGAAGGAAGCAATACGATGACAAGGAAGCGCTTATTCATGCTGTCAAATTGGCCTGGAGTGAGATTTCACTGGACTACTTGGAATCGCTGTATAAATCCTTAAAAGATAGAATTTTTAAAGTTATTTTAAAGGCTGGTGGCAGCACACATTATTAAATATTTAACAAAAGCTAATATGAATACCAAAATATAAATAACTGCATTTTATTTTCATTTATTCCGATGTATTTCCACGTATTTTTCCCTCAACTTACAATTTGTCTTCAAAGTCCCGTTAGCTAAATCTCTCCTATATACTCATTACATATTTTGTTGCTAATAAAATGGTCTCTCATTTCCCATAGTCGTTTTTTTCTAATCCATCGTGTAACTGTAAAAACATAGATTTTACTTCTCAAAAGTAACTGCTTCTAATCTTATGACTCGCAGTGTATAATCGCATTGCCTCTTATTTTTTTGCATCAGTTATAGAACGCTGCTCTCCAAATTTCATGCAAAGAAAAATCTGATTCACGCCCCTTCTGCGGTCTTATGAAAAAAGTAGGATTGGAGAGGTTTTGGAAAAATTCGGACATGCTTAAAATATTTAATAATGAAACTCCTTCTGCTGCATGGATGTCACGTGATGCCACGTTTGTCTGTTAGATGTTCGCGTATCATTACCATAATTGCTATATACACTGAATACGATTTTAAAATATCTAATATCACGTAAGGTTACACCATTCCACACAAAATGCGATGTATCTAGCAGTCTTTATCACTTTACGCCTTTAGTTTGATAACTTTTCATCGATCTCCATCGCCACCCCAAGATTGCCAACCCATGCGCCTGGTGCAGACCACACCGACCGGCCGCGTCGCTGCAGGTTGTTTACACTCATTTTCTGATCCATGTTAGCACAGCTTCTGCGAAAACCCAACACCAGCAACAACCAATCATGCCCTGAGATCGAATGGAAATAATCGCACCACAGACAACAGCTAAATCGGTGCACACGTTCACCACCATAACACCCGTGCAATGTGCATGCAAAGAAAAAGCGCCAAGTCACAGCGAACAAACGGGAACGCCGGAGGCGTGAAACGGCTCAGAATCAATTCATCTTGACACTTTTATGGGTAATTTTTGTGTAAATAAATTGTAATTAATCGATCGATAAAATTTGCATCTGGCAGCAGTGGTTGCGCGTTGAGATTTTGCGTCTTTCTGTGGAGCTCGCTCGCGCACTCTCTATACAATGTGACGTATGTGAAATGGCTTTAAGGATCTCTCTTCCAAAAAAAAACAGAGTCCATACCAACCACCCTCTACAGCTGCATTCTCTACAAGTGAATGTGTCCTGACAAACTAAATTGCAATTAGGAATAATTTATGGAGCTCATATATTAATTTTGGTCATTAATTTAAATGGCCATCCGGCGACGGGTGGACGACAATGATGGTATGTATGGATGTGCGTGTGTGTTGTATGATGTGCCCTTTCAGTGAGGTGTTATCTTTTACAGCGCACTGCCTGCTGGGTGTACACACGGATATACGGACGGATGGAAATTATGGCCAAACGGACATAAATATGTCTCCATGGTCGCAGGTTGTTGCTGGTGCGGCTGCTTAAAGGACACGACGTGGAGTGGACGTGGGTTTTTATGTCGGTTTTAAGTTGCATGTGGTTAAGGGGGGTAGGTAATGCCCCAATTTTTTATCGTCCAGCTATAAATGCTGTCCTTTATGTGCTGGCACATTGAAAAGTGCACATTTTCTTGGAATTTTATCGTTTGTTGGGAATATGTCTTGAAACTTTTTTTTTTAATGTGAAGGGACATCGTTCAAAGTCGCTTTCAATTTATAGGGTGGTACTCGACTTTTTTTTTATGATGGTTTACATTTTTAACAAGCTGATAATCCAGAGGTTTGAGTACTGGATTTAATTGGCCATCAGATAACCATCTCAACTTGTAGAACGAACTACTAAACTTTGGAAAGGATCACTATAAAATGTTGGCTTGAAACAACTTAAGTGACGTCACTTTAATGATTTTAGATGGGTTTCAAGGTAAGTGATGTACTTTTTGGTTTTGTGGGGAGTCATCCTATTGTTTTGAGGTCACGTGTAAGTTCATGATACAGTAACCATAACTTAATGATTTAGTTATGACACGTAATTTAAAAAATAATATACAAGGTGGCACAAAAGTAATCCTCCTATCAGAAAATGTTATAAATTTTGCGATTGGCCCCTAATGTGAGTTCTGTTTTGACATTTGTGTAGTAAACACATGCGAAATACACGTTAATAAACAATGTGACGCTACACTGCTCCAGAACGCGGAATATTGGTGACTATTTATTTGAGCAATAATCGGTCGGTGACTTTGGCACAACGTCCAACGCCTATTTGTGAAACACTGCGACGTTTAGCCGCTCGCCTCGAAGAGACTGGCACAACACGAGATGCTGCCAGGCGTGGCAGACCCCGGAGTAGCCGTTCTGCAGAGAATATTGCTGCTGTAGCCGAAGATGTCATGGAAGCGCCGTCGACATCGACCAGACGACGTGCCACGCAAATGGGTATCAGTCGACGGTCTTTATACAGCGAATTTTGGTACAAGCTTTGAAGATGTTTCCGTACAAAGTCCAGACGGTGCATCAGCTGTTAGCTGCTGACCGCCAATCGCGTCTAACATACGCTCAAGCTATCCTTAATCACCACCAAGAGGAAGATGATTTTTCATCAAAAATAATCATGAGTGATGAGGCCCATTTCCATCTTAGCGGGTACGTAAATAAGCAAAATTTACGCTTCTGGGGCACTGAAAATCCGCGTGTAACCCACGGAGAGCCATTACACCCGCTCAAAGTCACTGTATGGTGTGCTGTTTTCGCTGGAGGAGTCATCGGACCTTTTTTCTTCGAAGACGTCGCGGGCCAAACGGTTACTGTGAATGGTGAGCGCTACAGAGCAATGATCAACGAGTTCTTTTTGCCGCAACTTGATGAATTGGGATTGGAAAACATGTGGTTCCAACAGGACGGTGCAACGGCACACACTGCACGTGCCACAGCCGATATGCTGAAGGATGCATTTCCCGGGCGCCTAATCTCCCGTTTTGGCGATTTGCACTGGCCAGCAAGATCGCCTGATTTGACCGCTCCAGACTTCTTTTTGTGGGGATTTTTGAAGTCGCGGGTTTATTTCAACAAGCCTCAGACTCTTGCAGCCCTTAAAGACAATATCCGTCAAGAATGTGAGGACCTATCGCCGGAAGTTTTGGCCAAAGTGATGGAAAATGCCATAAAAAGGCTCAAAGGACAATCAACTGTGGCGGCGGCCATTTACATGACATCATATTCTCGACTTGATGTAAAAAAAATTAAAAGACCAAATAAAAGTTATCCACAAGAAGAATCAAAGTTTTTCATTTTTTTTAAAATTACAGCCAAAAAACATCGGAAGGTTATTTTTGCGCCACCTTGTATATGAGAAGGCTACAATCAGTTTTACGATTCGTTTAATACCCTATTCCATCTCATCCTGGAAACCATCGGGTGCTGGTCTAATCCAACAGAATTTGACTTGATAAACGATAAGTGCGAGTGTTGATAACAAGACGAAAAACAGCAACACTGGTAACAGCCTGGTCAGAATGACACGGAATGAATACCCGGCCTGCTGGCCCAGGCGAACCTAGATGAGCTGCTTCGACATATTCGGAAAACAGGTTATTTAGGAATTTCAAGGGTAAATCAGGCCCCTTGAACAGAGATGGTGGCGGATGAACCCAAAAGGCTAACGGCAGCGCTCAATCCCGAAGTGGATACTGATGCCCCGTGTCCAAGGGGTATCTAATAAATTGGAACTGGCCCTCCAGGTTGGGGGTTGTGCTTTGGGTTAACTACCCACCCATGGAAAAAACCATTGTTACGAATCAACCTCGGAAATTACTGATCTTATTGTTGACCACCCTGCTAAACGAAAAAAGGACAACGACGTTCGTATCTGCAACTGGATGGTGAGGACATTAAACAGGAGAGGTGCAGGCAAACAAACAACTAGCGGAAGCCCTTAACTGCTACAAAGCAGACATTACTGCCATCCTGGAAATACGATGGGATGGGCCGGGAAAAAAAGAGGATGAAAAACTGTGACATCTACTATGGACCGTATTATAGTGAGCAGAAACAGCGACTATTCGGATGCGGATTTGTTATAAGTGCCAGACATAGGCAAGAAGTCTTATGTTTCCGAGACATTAGCGAACGCGTTGTAACAATTCGCATCAAGGCTAAATTCGCCAACATATGCCTTCTATGCGTTCAAGAGGAAAAAGATGACAAAGACTGCTTCTACGAGCTCCTAAACAAAACCTTTTGAGCAACTACCGAAGTACGATGTTGAAATCATTTTGGGAGATTTTAACGCAGGTAGGAAGCATTATAGTCGAAATACACAAACGACACGACAACACGTCTGGCAACGGACTTAGGCTAATTGATTTCACTGCGAAACGAAATGCCACTATAGCCAGCACACGGTTTCCTCACCTCGATATTTAAAAGGGGACATGGCGGCCTCCAGATCAAGGAACGGTCAACCAAATTGATCATATTGCGATCGACAAGAGGCACGCATCTAGAATTTTAGATGTCCGAAAATTCCGAGGGGCTAACATCGACTCGGACACTACCTTGTTGCAGCCAAGGTAGGAATGCGGATATCCCCCACGCCACAACAAACCAGAAATACTGTGAAAAAATTTGGCGTCGAAAGACTGCAATCGCAAAAGACCGCCAAGACCTTCGCGCAACGCGTATCCCCTAACCTCTCGATTCACACCGTGGTAAGGAATGTCGAAGAACAATGGCAACGATGCCAAAAACCATTAGATCAGCCACAACTGATGTGCTAGGTTTCTTGCGCCCAACAGCAAGAAACCCCTGGTTTGATGAGGAATGCCGACAGATGCTTGCAGCCAAGAACGAGGCCTACAAGGCTAAGCTGCAGGTGTAGACGAGAGCTGCCATTGAGCGCTATAGGCAAAAAAGAGGGGAAGAACACCGCCTTTTCAGAAAGAACACCGGCAAAAAAGCACGTGATCGAGGATATAGACAGGTGCGACTCCCGGAACGATGTTCGCAAGTTTTACTAAAGTGTAAAACGTCAAAGCCAAGGATACAAGGCTAGAACAGAATCCTGTCGAGAAGAACAATGAAATATCATCGAGACACAGTTGATGCTGAGGATATGGAAGAACCACTTCTGCAAACGGCGATGACGAACAACATTTTATGTCAGGCAGAACGAACCATTCAATATTGGCAACGACAGCGAAAACTGCCAACCACCCGACCTAAGTGAAGTGAGGATAGCAATATCTAAACTCAAGCTTATTAAGGCCTTTCCGCTGAGCTTTATAAAGCTGGCGAAGATGACTTGGCAAGTAACATCCACCAACTCATAAGCCAAATCTAGTCGGATCCACAAAAGAGGAGATCCTCTGAACTGCGCCAACTACAAGCTCCTATCTGTTCCTGTTTACCAACAACCGGCACTTATCAGTGTGGTTTTAGGCCAGGAAAGTCCACAACCGATCAAATCTTTACAGATACTGGAAAAAACTCAAGAAGTCCAAATCGATACCCACCACCTCGATTTCAAAGCACCATCTCTAGTTTTAGTATACCGCCCAAACTCGTCCGTTGGATGACACGATGGAGAATTGTCGCTGCTCCATCAGGGTCAGAAACGACCTCACCGAAGCATTCGATACTAAAAAAACATGTTGGCAAGGCGATTCATTCATTAGATTCTTGAGAACATTGTGCAAAATTCCCGAACCAGAGGCTTAATCTTCCAAAAATCGGTGCAACTACTAGCATACGCCGACGATATTAACATCATTGGTACAACTTAACGTGATGTCATAGCCACGTTGGCTAGCATAGAGAAGGAAGCGGCAAAAATGGGTTTAGCAGTAAATGAGGGTACGACTAAGTATATGCTGTCAACACGAAAGGACACAAAACATCGACGAATTGGACAGAACGTCACCATTGACAGATATTACTGTAAGGTAGTGCGGGACTTTGTCTACCTCGGTTCTGCTATTAACGCTGACAACAACATCTCGTCAGAAATTAAACGAAGAATGACACTTGCCAACCGCTGTTTATTCGGGCTAAATTCAGTAGTAAAGCCCTCACTTGAACTACTCAGGAGATCCTGTATAAGACCCTGATCATCCCAGTCCTGCTCTATGGCGCTGAAGCATGGACCTCATCAAAAGCGGATAAAGAAATCCTTGGTCGATTCGAGAGGAAAATCGATGAAGATTCAACTAAGAACTAAACGAGCTGTACAGCGACATACCTTTGGTCAAAAATCTCCGCATTGGACGTTGAAGATGGCTAGGACATGTAGACCAATACTCCGACTCGCAGAGTCTTCGATTCCTAGCCAGACGTGCGTCGGACGCAGTAAAGAAAGAACTCGCCTTAAGTGGCGCGCACAAGTAAAAACCTCTTGTGATGATCTGACAAATCATCCAAGTTGTATAAATTGCCAAGAAAAGCTTATCTCAACAAAGCCGTGAGAAAGCTAGGTTCTAACGAACTTGTGGAGCCAAAAATTTGTATTTTGCCCGAAACGAGGGAAACTATGAAACGGAACGGAAGAGTCCACATTACCGACTTCTCCGCAAACAAATGGATATAGAACAAGAAGAATCTAGGCGACATTTAAAAATGACAAAACATATCATGTGCATGTCCCAACAACAGATGCCAATTAATTTCATAACCCCATTAAAAATTATCCCTTCAGACATCTTCCTTTATCTTGTTTCCAAACCCGACACCTTGAATTATCATGTATCTCCAATTATCCTGAGCACAGTGTAGTTTATAATTAAAATTATAATCTCAGCATACCATTACAATCCTCACCATCACCCTTGAACACAATCACAAAATCGAATCAATATTATCCGCTCTCAGCCTACTCGGGCCGTTATCTGCGTTAGCCCGTCACTCACACAACAATCCGATGCAATAACCAAAATCTAATAATATCCTCTTACGAGGATATGAAGACAATTCACCGACATGTTGCTACCCTCAAAACCATGCTCAAGCCTTAAGGGAATATCCTTTAAGTTTCAAAGATTTCCTCTGTTGGCCTACAGCACAAGCCAAAGACCACAAAAACTTCAACCCCGCACGTCTGCACGTCACACAAACACATATGTACGTGCCGTTATTTGTGCTCGCCAAAAAACGGGACAAACAAAAGTATGAGTTGTCATAAAGTGCTTGGCTTCACATTCCCTCTAATTCTAATGAACGAATAAGAATGTCCTTGAAGACAGTATCCTTCAATTTTATGTAGTTTGGCAGAGTTCCCTATACAGCTGCGTTAATGGTTTTGAATTGTTTCCGTTTTTTTTTTGTGTGTGTTGGTTGTGTATTTTGTGTGTCCCGTACATCCTTGTCTGTGAACTTTAATTTCCACCTCCCGCAGCAAGGAGTAGGAGTAGAGACGACAACGGCGGAAGAACATGACGCACGGCTGCCCAAAAAGGGTTTTTACTCTCGTACAAAATTTATTACATTACACTTTTAGTACGAACAATGAGTAAAGTAATATCCTGATGACAGGAACAGTTGTCGGGAGAGGAGTGTGAGGTGAAGGAAATGACAAAACATTATCAGTGAGGACAGTTAAATATGTGTTTGAGTGCGCGAGTGTTACGTGAGGCAATTAATGAAATCATCCTTTGGAATTAGCATAAGGCTGAGGTGGGTAAGGGGTGGTGATGTGAGGGTTTTATGGGGATGATTACAATGCCGGTTGAGTGGATTAATTGGGATTCTGACAGCTCCACTCAAGGGATCATATTTATTTTAATAATTTTATGTGTTTATCTGGGATTAGATGGCATTTGGGGTTGGAATTTATGTGTGCTCGAAGGAAGTCCTTGAGAGTTTGACTTAACTACTATTACTGGAGGCAGAACATGTCAACGAAATACTTAATCAATGAGATGACAGCTTTGGGAATATGATATCGAGAGGGGGTATGGTTAGCCACATTTTCCTTATAAGGTTTCAGTTTATATCCTTTGTGTGGTTTGTACTTGTCTAGGGGAGATAGATGAATTAAGTAGGGAACGTTAACCTTTTAGATATTAATTAGGTCTTACACGTGTTTTGCGTGGGGTTAACATCGATGTTCGAAACCGCAACACAAAGAAAACCCACTTCAGTGTATCCTGCGGTATTTCATAGCATTAGAAATGTCAATTTTTTTTAATATAATAGCTAAAGCCTTGTTCAAGACATCCATGAACTGGTTTTTTATGTGCTAAGCTATAGGTCCTTTGCAACACTTACATACTAGCCCTTGGAATACAGTTAGATGGCGGCCTGATTTGGAAACCAGCATAATATCGCTAGAGAAAGATCATCGAATTTATGGAAGATCTGAAGATCTGCTCTACCTACTACCAAGTGACATCTTCCGTATACAAACAATTGCAAATTTTATTCAGAAGCTACGAGATACCTATACCGATGGAAAGAACGTAATTTTTATGAGACATTGGCAATTGTATCGTTATTTACCAGTGGCGTGACATCCATAAACGGCGATTCCCATCCGTGTACCGGTAGACAATAAAACATTCTTTCTGCCAACTCAATAAAGAGGGTTGCGGAAGGTCCCTATAAGTATTTCAGCATCGGCAATCGACCCAAAACATCAGGGTCTATTTCTCATACAAGATTGGCACAGATCATGGATTTGCTGCTTTATCTATAGACGCAAGCAAGGCGGTTGCGAAAGGTGGTCCCTACATGAATTGCATCGTAATCTACCAGAGGCGTGGCATCCGTAAACGGCGATTCCCGACCGTGTACCAGTAGACATTAAAACATTATTTCTGCCAACTCAATAAAGAAGGTTGCGGAAGGTCCCTACATGTATTTCAGCATCGGCAATCGACCCAAAACATCAGGGTCTATTTCTCATACAAAATTGGCACAGATAATGGATTTGCTGCTTTATCTATACCTTAGGTCTACCGCAATAAAAAAAAAAAAAAACTTCAAAGCATGAAACGTTCAGATAAGAAGCTTGTCAACATTGAATTCCTCTAGCACTCTGTCTCGCCTCTGTCTACCGAAGAAATTATACTTCATCAGCTTGCACACTAACGAGCTTTAAAATAAAACCACGTCAAGAGCGATGAATTAACTTTGACACCAGGATCAGAAATCCAGATAACAGATCGACAAAGCTGTTTTAAAATTGATCCAGTTTGATCAGTATTACAGGATAACGGAGGAATTACATTGTATCACTGACAGATTATTTTAATTTTGGATCTTGGCACTATTTACTGCCCTTGCAATAATATTGGTCGGATCATACGTAATATGTCTGTACTGAGGATCACGAAGCCCTACCAACATTGGAGTTTTTACCCCTTAAATAATATTCAGGGCTTTCTCAGAGATGGCAAATAATCTAATTCAAACCTTTGTATTGCATTTCAGAAAGAAGGGCCTAGAATAATCACAGAAGTTGATTCTATCTAGACCGTTAGGAAAGACCCTACGACTACGGAAGAAATCAGTGCTAACAACTACTCTAGGAAATGTTCAGTAGTCTTTTAAATAAGTATTTTCTAAGCCGAAGAAGTCAGCATTAAGAAAGCTGCTACCGAGTTCAGCAATAGTTCGATATCAGGTATTACAATTCATATTGAGGGCCAAGCTCTGAGCTCAGCTTCGCACTTAACCCCTTTAGGGTAAATTGCTAAATGTTAAGCTTTGTTGGACTCCGAGTAAATCATTCCAGGAAAGTATAAGAATGAGGAACTGAGCGGTCAATGCTACTGTTACTTATAAATGGTCTGGGATGATTTTTATAAGCTTGGAGGTAGTATTGAACCTTCAAACTTATAAAAAAGGATAACACACCATTTAATTCTAAAGAAGTCTGTTTTAAGACCAAAATTTCTGCAAAAGCTTCGAAGAACTAAAACAAAGCGTTTTCTCTGTGCTTGTTCTTTAAACATTCAGTAAAGCAGCCTTCGTTAAGAAGCACGTTTTAAGACTGGGAATTTTATGCCACGATTTCCGCAGAAGCTTCGAAGAAGTAGAAGAGGTCTTTTTCTCTGTACGTGTTCTGTCAAGATTTTGAAAAGCAATCCTTTTTAACGATGTTTAGAGTGTGCAAAGCGTTCGAAGCAAGGTCATCATGATAGACTTTAAAATAGAGTGATTCAATCAATTTGGTTTCAGAAGAAGCTTTGAGAACTTCCCTAGCACCATCTTTTGATTGAACCTATCTTTTGGTAGGAGTGTACCTCATTACGTTTTGCCGATCCTATGCCTGGTAGCTATCAAAAACAAAGCAACTGCTAAAAGTTACATATAAGATCGACCAATAGGAAGATCCAAAGTAAAAGCCCTTTTGCAGCACAATTATCGGCACATTTCATTGTGAATTCTTCGGTCTAGGAAGATCGACTAAAATATGAAATGAAATATCTGGCCTTGTCGGTCCATACAGGGCCTCAAACCTACATTCTCCATTTTTTTGTGAGTAATTATATTTTTCTCACAAATAATGGGGTCTCCTGTTTAAAGCCGACTTCAACAGGCAAATTTGAAAAGCTTCTCATGACAGTTTTATACTCTTAGATTTTTGTTTTAAATTTTGGGATTTAAACAAGGGACACCGGACTTAGTAGTACAACGCACTGAACACTAGCAAAGAGTATAGACCTACATAGAGCGCGCATCTCATATAACGAAAATTTTACTATATGGGGTACTGATATTGATACCCCAGTGTTCACATTGGTACCCCAGCATCAAACACGAGCATATCCGATGAACACGAAGGACGAGAATTCCCCTACACACTTACACACTTAACCGCGTCTAAAACGGCTACGAAATTTTTAGCTGTGATGCGTGCTCTATGTAGTTCTATACTCTTTGACACTAGCCAACTGCTCCCAAAATCAAAACATCATGGAAGCTTATCATAGCATTCACGGTCTGAAACTTTATAAGGCCAATCAACTTATCCCGCTTCGTTGACAGCATCTCATACCATATTTTCGAAACATACAAAGGATGTCGTGAAGCAGAAATGCTATTATCTGAACATTGAGCGAATGGAAATACAATCAGGCCTATCGCGAATAAATTTTCACGGGGAACTGATCCCATTCAGCAATCTGATTTACATTGCTGACGAAAAATTCCCGGAAAGATTTATTCGCGATAGGCCTGAATGTTCCAGCCAAGAGTATCATAGAATCCCAACCTCGAAATTCGACAAGGATGATTGAAAATTAGGTTTAGGAATCAATCCATCGCGGATGGAATGGAGCTTGGACTATAGAACTGAAAACAGCAATCAACGAGGATGGAAAGCAGGCTTTTAAAGGATCGGACGATACGAGTCTCTATGATATTTCTCAGCATTACACTGAACCCCTTGTATCTTTAGTTGATTTGCCGTGGTAGAGTATGCCAATTTTTCCACTTGCCAAAAAGTTTGCTTCACCATTTTATCCCGCTCGGCCTTATGAACCCATCTGTAAATTGGCACTGATCTAATCTAAGAGGGTTACACAGTCCCAGTGTACAATCGATGTCCTTATCACATATTCAAGGGTTTTCTTCAATGTTGCCGTCCATATACGAGGTGTTTGTAATCTTTCGAGGCTATTTTTTTCTGATGCGGCTCGGTGGACCACAAACAAATCGAGACATACCCAGTGTTGTGTCACAGGATGAACGCACATATGTTATCCTATTTTAGTATATTTACTCACAGGTGGGACAAACCTATAATGCCTATAACACCCTGAAATGATGCTTGACGATGCTAATTTGATCCGCTCTTTAAGTGTTGTTTACTATTTATGTAACAAAAGGAATTTTGGTATGGCGTTGTTTGTGTTCTTGTTAGATGGTCTATCAACTTATTTACTGAAGTGGCGCTACAGTCTAGGATGAATCTGTAACTCAGCCAACATCGTTTTTCAATTAACTCGATCCCTAAGTGCCTCTAGTTACGCACTTCAAGTTGGAAGGATTCTACTTATACGGGTATCTGAAGGCGAGGTCTTCTTTTGCTACAACTGACAACTGAGGAACTGAAGTCCATTAGCAATTGGTGTCCATTTGCTTTACATGTCCAAGCAGTCTTCAACGTCCGATGCGGAGTTTTTCGAACAGGTACATCTCGAAATCATAAATCGCGTCCAAGAACGCCAATGGGATCGAATATTTTTCGAAGAATTTTCCGCTCGAATCGACCAAGGATTTTGTAACCCGCTGACATTAGTTATTATTTCGTCACCTGAATGCAAAAAGTCGGTAACATGACTTTCCAAACTTTTGAGAAATCAGCAAAAACCGTTTTGCTTCTTTTTTTAACGACTCTTTCGCAATCTATTTCCGACATAGCTACAAGATAGGTGGCTGCAGATCATAAAAATGAGTTTGCTGGTTTGGAGTTATCCACTTCTTGCAGTTAAGTGAAGATTTGTGAAAAGTGAATAAATATGAAAAACACATATTTACCTCGAAAAACTATACTCTACCAATATTTCCTGTTTAATTTTGAATATCTCTTCCGTTCCTTACATTTACCGAACCTATTAAAACCCTTTCCACAAGACCCCCAATCACCCGCACATTTCATTGCGAACCACAAACGACTATCAAACCTCCACATTCTCCTCTTAATTCCCATCTTATCTGTAAATCCTCCAAACATCTTTTGGGACAAATCCTTCCACTCTTAGACTTTCAACACTCCCCCTCCCTCATCAACCCACCCTTCCGCTAATTATTTGTATGTCCCTGGGTTCCGTAAATTTATGTGCATATCTCCGTTCCCCACAGCCACCGTTTGCATTCGCTACGGGTAGTTAAAATGTATCAGCTCGGATGCCATACGCTCCCTGTGGAGAGGAACCCTTGAATATACGAGGAGGGGACTCCCTCCCAGATCATGCCCACCACATATCAACGTCCTCTGTCGCATTCAATGGTCCGGAATGACTTTCTTCGGCCCACACATCCCTGCAGAGGGCTTCTGATAAAAACATTTAATGAAAACGGTATAAATCATAAAAAGCACCAAAGCGACACGCACAATGGGACTGTCATCGAAGCCATACACCGTCGCTTTGCGACCGCCACCCACAGGATGGAAAAACCGAAAAACAAAGAAACACAGAGAGGACACTCTATGCTGTTGTCCTGGAAATTAATTGCTGGCAATAAATCAAAACTGATTTTTTTTTTGTTCGGATTCGTGTGTTGGTAGTATCTCCGTAGTGTTGTCCTTTATCTGCAACTGTTGGTAATTGTTTGGGAATTTTTTTTTCTCGTGTGTTGTTGTTGTTGGGTGTGTGTGAGATTTGTTATTTCAATTTCAGGTAAATTTAACAAATCACTGCGACGGACATTTTGCTCGTCGTGGTTGTGGTGCTAATGTCAATGGCATGTGTAAGTAAATAATATCACGCATACGCACCCGTGACCAGGGGGTCAGATAGTGGGAGTTCATGTGTGCGGAATCCTTCCGACAGATGTGGGATCAAGATTTATGTTACGAGATAACGCCTAACGTAGATTTTTAAAGGCTATTTGGAGTCTTTTTTTAAGTGGGTGTAGGACGGGCAGATGGACAAAGTGGTTGAGAGAACATGGTCAAGGGATATTGTGCGAAGAGGTCCGTAGGATGAATTTACATTTTGTCTGGAGATTACTTGGGTTCATTTGGGGAGGACCCGACGACGACACATTGGCTAATATGGGAGAACGTGATTCCTTAAATTTAGTCTGATGATGGGCTGTGGTTCTGCTCACTAAATGGAAGGTCAATGTCAGGCGAAGATTTGCATTTTTAGGACTTTAATGTTTTTTTTCCAATGTTCAACTCATGTTTATCTTAAAGGGATTTTGAAAAGGATTTAGGACTTAAGTCTACATTAAGTGCGAAAACATCACTTGTGTGCAATTTGTTAAAAAGGACATTTACTGACTGATTCAACTATCAGAAGTTGCTATCCATCAAACGAAGATCCAAGGGGCGCTGGGAGGTAAGGTAAATCGGTATCCTAGCTCTAGGGAATTCTGAAGCTATACAGACCTTCTCGTTGTATCTGAGATTATGCAATATTTAATGTTTTTGCCACTTAAATGATGCGCCAAGCATCCCTCTTAATGGAAAATGGGTCGTTTGAAGACACAGGTATTATATTGAAAGAAAGAAAATCCGAGAGGCCCAGATCATCAAGAATGGTAAACAACGTTCTCAGTGGTATTCTGATCTTGATCTTTCATGGCCTCAAAAGACTTAAATTTGCATAAAGCATCATAAAGCTGCACGCCTATAAAATTCAATTCTAGAAAGCCGTAGTATGCCAGTCAGAGGCTTGACTTCGTAAACCAGGCAATTGAGAGCTTTACAACGTTTACCAAAATCATTTTCGGATGAAGCTTACATTCATCTTAATGAACACGTTTGGGGTTTACGCCGACAAACCGACTTAACTGACGCATTTGAAAGAAGATATTCATCAGGAAATGGCAGGCATCATGGAGTCTACGTGCCAAGCCGTGCGTCGTTAGAAATAATTAAGAAACAAATTACCAAATTGTGTAAGTATACAAAAGTGGATCGTGGTTTGTTCGGATACTTAACACGTTAATACTACTGGCTTTAAAGTTTGATCTGTCATCATTATGCTACGATGTCTCCAAGCCCCGAAACTCTAGAATGCAACCCGACTGATTGTAATGAAGCCAATGAACAATGTAATAGTGCCAAGGATTTTCAAAGCACCGTTCAAGGGAGAAAAATGCCTTATTTCGCGAACTCCCTTGACATCAGCCGATTTTCCGTTCAGTTCCCAGTAAATCTTTCAATTGCGATGACCAAAAATAAGTCACAAGCGATTTAGAAAAAAAAAAGCGAGACCAATGAAGGAATATTTCTACCTCACGGACTCTTCTCTATACCCAGTCTAACACCACACACGATTTTTATTGCTATGTTTTGTGATATTCTATACAAAATACAAACTTTTGGGCAAACAGGTTCGTTAGGACCCAGGGCCTAGTATTTTCTCACAACCATTCATGTGGACATATGGCTGGAACTACAATTTTATGCCGAATCCAAACGGTTTTGATTTGTGTTGTGTTGAATTAAAATATTTAGCAACAATGATTGATACGAATGATTAATCAGAGCATTGGGAGAAGTGGTGCAATGAAAATCATTTTGGTGTTGCTATGGTTTTTGGATTGAGCCCAAACCTAAGGACTAAACATTGCACTACTGAGCCCACTAGTATCATATACAGCAAAAATTCATTCACAATTGAGTTCATAGGAATGGAATGTTCACCTTTTTTTTTGTTTTTGGTGTGATTGACAAGATTGCATACAACATATCGAAAATCGAGAATATCGATTTCATTTATGGAGATGTTCCAAAAGAGGAGTCCTTTGAGGAGAACTTTGGCAATTTCCTGGCTGCTGAAAATCAGTGAAAAGATCGAGGAGATAAATTACATTTATGGAGAAGATGCGGAAGATGAGGCCACATTACGAAGCATTGCACTACAAAGCCATCATGGATGCACTGCAAAAGGCAGCATCCACTCGTGGGCAACTTGTCGAACGCGGGGCAAGACCCAATTGGACAGCATAAGGCAGATGCGCAGTGTTTATATGCGGTTATTTTAACGCAGAATGGGGATAGCAGAATAATTAATGACAGAGGTCAGCTTTTGCTCGACGCAGATCCAGACTAGGGCATAGGAATTGAAAGAACTGTTTAGGCAAATGCTGTAATTTGGATCTTTTCGCAGATCCAAGGCTTCCCAAAAAAAATATACGATTTATCTAGCTTCGGTGCAAGACCCAGTTGGACAGCTCAGTTCAGATGAGCAGTGTTTGTACGAGGTTATTTCAACGCAGAATGGGGCACCAGAATAATAAATGCTAGAAGACACATATTGCTGGACGGTGGTCCAGCTTAGGGCATAGAAATTGCAAACTCTGGTTAGGCAAACAGTTACGAAAAATCCTAAAACACAAAGTCCAACGATCCAAAGGAAGAAACAACATCCAACTACCTCTAGACAAATTTAGACGCAGTCTTTAAAATGTTTTTAAGAACAAGACAAGCAGCAATGCTTGGGTGCAGGCATGAACTCTTAGGGCATTGCTTAGGGCACAACTATGTTATGGCAAATCGCATGACTAATGGTGCTACAGAAAAAAAAAATGCCCCCATTTCTTCAAAGATCTTCAAAGAACTCCAGATGGTATTCCAAACATTGCAATAAAATTTAAAGCAGTCCTTCAAAAGATGCAAAACACTTTTGAAAACAATGATGGGAAAGTGTCTGAAAGAAGAAGTCTCTCCTAGAAAACCATCTGATATGCCTCTATACATACCTTGGAAAAGTTTTAGAGAAAAGGGCATTATCTGACCATCAGTGTTGATTTAGAAATTCAGATAATATGTTAAACTTTAGAAACCATGTAGAGTGCATGAGTCTGGGCAATTAAGGCAACTCACTTAGTTTCAAATATTAGTGGCCTAGGCTACGCCAGGTGAATTACATAATCAGTTATCCAACTCTGTCTAGGCGAGTTCGCTGACAAGAAAGGCGAGACCTAGAAAAATCTAAGCAGTATAGAGAATCTGTGAACCTAACCTAATTATAAGCTCAACCTAATTTAGGTTATCGCAGAAAAGATATCCCACATTCAACAAGATGCAGCCTCTGCGAGATTAGCAATAAAAGGAGAAAGGTCGCCAAACATATGGAAAAGGAACACTAAAGACTGATGGAACTACAAAATACAGATGAATGCTTGGAAAAGTCGCAGGAATGGGTACTGTCACCTAAAACACTTCGGCCATAGAGGGTATCATTAATATTTACATAGATTTGGTCGCGACTTTTTGCCAGGAATACCACGAATATAAAAAATTCACCGAATGGGTAACATTTCAGAAGAAATTTAGTCAGAAATGTGTAGAAGTTACCCTGGAGCTTTGAATAGTCGATAAGGTTCGTAAAGCACTAGATCTAGCTGAAGTTTGACTTAAAGCAAAGGAAGCAAACTATGCTCACATGAGACTAATTGCACGATATCGAACCAACTCCTATGGGAAGTGGTGCAGAGCAATAACCCCCGCGGAATAGGTTTTAATTCCCAATTTAGAAATGGAAGTAAACCCAGCAGGGGTTAATGCCTTTTGCTTTTGGAGTTTGTTTCCTTTACATATAATCAACCTTGCACGCAACCCAAATCCAGCAGTGAGCCCAAGCAGAGGGGGGCAGAATGCACCCCATGCATATTTAAACTTTGCCTACACCCTCCTGGGTAGGCTCACTGTTGGATTTATGATGGGGGCGAAACTGGATGTATGCAAAATTTGAGTGCGGATTGGGGCTTATGGGGCTTATTTCCGTGGGGTTATTTCACTGCATCATGGGAATAACCACCAGTCAAGCAGTCTGTGTAGGGTGGTGAGCTTTAGTACATAGGCACATACCAGGTAATAATCTAGCACGGGATCCGTTATGCAAATCTAGCACAATTAGGCCTTTTGAAGGTTGCAAAAATTTCGAATCTCCATGGCGCAGTAGGATAAAAAATTCTTACCGCTGCATCATGACTATTGACTCCGACTCCACTAATTGACGCAGGGGAGGGTTGGCCACCTACTTGGCGCGTCCTCGGGTGGTGGATAGAGGAAGCCGTAACAAAGCTAAGCATCTGTCCGTTCGGTACTGAGGCGATCTGCGGCGAATGGTGTTATAGAAGGTGAAGGCTCATTGTGAACCAACCAAAACCAGCTTCATGAAGGTCCGCGGCCATATGGTAAATGACTGCTAAAATGTGCTGCAAGAATAAGGTTAGGTGACGGGGTTCGCCGAGGGCAACCGGTAATCATCATAAAAAAACTAAGTATGGGATCATGAAGTTGGTAAAGTAGTTGATCACTGATCTCGGTTAGTAGTGGTGCTGAGTAACGTAGAAATTCTGATTCCACGGGAATCAGGAGCCCCTCAGACATGTGGTCATCGGACTGCATGGTTTAGAATGATTATGAGGTTGGCCCCCTTGTGGGAGTATTGTGGTGATTGTGGTTCCCCGACTTTGCAGGAAGGTATGTTATTCTGAGGTCTATGGAGTGAAATTGGACGATAGTTCGAAAGAAATAAAATAAAATAGAAGAGAGTTGGGAGTAGGTATATGCGCTTTGGGGTTATGAAAACTTATTTATTAGTGTATGGTCTTACCTCTACAGACACGAGTCGGGAACAGAAAAGGGGCGAGAGCTTAGGTTAAGTCATAAACAGGAAATGGGGATATTTTGGTGAAAATTATAAAACCTTCGGAGGACGTCATCTTACAATTTATGTTAATAGTAAAAGCATTATTTTTATAGGTCCTTCTACAATTCACCTGAACAGTACCAATGTAATGTGTCCTGCATTGGGGTGAAACCTTGGCTTTTTTGCGAGAAAACAGTTCGTTAAGTGGTCGACGTCACGCTTTGTACCGGTGAATTGGCCGCCTCGATGTTGTATTGTCACACCTGTAGACATATGCCATTCATCATCCATTACATAAAGTAGGTAAATGCAAATCCACACGCATGCGAAGTACACGATAGCAAAATTATAAAAGCAAACTCACTAAATTTTAAATTTAAACATCCTCCCCTTCGACAGCCATCCGAAATTGCCAATTTGTCAAATTCAAATGTCATCGTGAATCTCCTTTCAGCGGAAACATGCAAAACGTCATCAATTCACATTAAAAACAATTCTCACTCTCATTACCATTACCATGGCGCGCTAGGAGAAGTATCTTCTACTCTCTGCCCATGCTTCTGACACTTGTCAAGCAATTTCCATAACAAGTAGTCAACGCTGACACTTGATTCATTATTCACTTGCAGCAGTGTATGTGAGTGTTTTATTTTTCGGTCACCACATATAAACGTCTAAGGAAATTACACTAAATCGACAATAATTCTCTTGGTCAACCGGACGCGCACAGTCTTTCAATCACACATATGCGTGTATACCTCACCCAGTTTTAGAAAAGCCGTTTCCACGTTCGTTGACATAAGTAATTGGTTTAGTTTTGTATCTGACAAGTGCAACAAATGACGATGGGGACACATTTACCCCAAAGGATGCAGGAAGTTGGTTGCACAATTTTAAATCTGCAATCATCTTGTGCTTGTCAACTTCGGTTGGGTTTCACTGTTAATCACTTGATTATCACCTCGAATATAATCTTTTATAATCGTTCAACAAACATCATTTGGCTAATGTGCTAAAGCACTGAATTTATGGTCTGTGGCTATAAAGCCCGACAGCCTGATTGTCGGATAATTGCTTGGAATGAAATTGTTTTTTTTTTTTTTTTGCAACTGATGGAGTAGTTGTGTGAGCGTGTGGTTTTTCTGTAATTTTAATGCACGCAAGTTAATGAAATAATTGAAAAGTACTTTAAAGAACGATTTAGTTGGCAAAGTGGAAAGGTACATTATATCGTTTCAGTTTTATGGCATTTATTTTGTACATTAGGTTGATGACTTTATATCAAACGTGCAGTGAACTAATATCGACACGCGAAACTACCTTATCGACAATCAAATCCAGAAGTAGGAACCCCTATCAAAAAAAAAACCTTCCCAGACGGCAGCGGAATAATTCCCAAACTACACGGCTTGCTGTCTCAAAAGAACCTATATAACCTGCTTCGACATATTCGGATAACAGGTTATTTAGGAATTTCAAGGCGAAGTCAGGCCTCTTGAATAAAGATGGTGGCGAATGAGCCGAACAACGGCAGCGCTCAATACCGTAGTGGATACTGATGGCCCCGTGTCCTAGGGGTATCTAATAAATTGGAGCTGGCCCTCCAGGTTGGGGGTTATGATTTGGGTTAACTAGCCACCCATGTAAAAAAAACCATTGATACGAAGCAACCAATAGCCTCAGAAAGAACTGATTTTACTGTTGACTACCCTGCTAAGCGAAAAAAGGACAACGATATTCGTATCTGAACCTGCAATGTAAGAACATTAAACAGGAGAGGTGCAGGCGAACAACTGGCGGAAGCCCTAAACTGCTACAAAGCAGATATTACTGCCATCCTGAAAATACGATGGGATGGGCCGGGCAAAAAGAGCATCAAAAACTGTGACATCTGCTATGGACCGAGTTACAGTGAGCAGAGACAGCGATAATTCGGATGCAGATTTGTTATAAAAGCCAGACTTAGGCAAGAAGTCGTATGTTTCCAAGGCATAAGCGAACGCATTCCAACAATTCGCATCAAGGCCAAATTCGCCAACATAGGCCTTCAGACTGCTTCTACAAGCTCCTTGATAAAAGTTGAGAGCGTCTGTCGAAGGACGATGTTAAAATCTCGTTGGAAGATTTTAACGCAAAGGTAGGAAGAGAGGACAACTTTAGCAGTATTATTGGAAAACACAGCCTACACAACTAAACTAAGGCTAATTGACTTCACTACGGAACGAAATTCCACTATAGCCAGCACACGGTTTCCTCACCTCGATATCTATAAGGGGGCATGGCGGTCTCCAGGTGAACGAACCGTCAACGAAATTGATTGCGATATACAAGAGGTACGCATCCAGTATTTTGGATGTCCTTCCGTGGGCTAGCATCGACTCGGAACACTACCATCAGCAATAAACCCTTAGTTTGATGAAGAATGTCGGCATATGCTCGCAACCAAGAACGAGGCCTTTAAGTCTATGCTGCAGGTGAAGAAGAGAGCTCAGCTCTGCAGGCAAAAAGAAAGGAAGAACATCGGCTTTTCAGAAAGAAGAAAAATGAGCATGAGAAGCGCTTTTAAGGATGATGTTTGCATGTATAACCGAAATGTCAAACGTCAATGCCAGAGATACAAAGCTCGAACAGAACCCTGTCGAGATGAATAATCTTTTAAGGCAGAACGAACTGTTTCATAATGGCGTCTCAGCAAAACTGCCACCCACCCGAGCTGAGTGAAGTGGGGATAGCAATATCTAAACGTAAACATAACAAGGCTTCCGGAAACGACGGCCTACGCGCCGAGCTTAAAAAAACTGTCAGATTTGCTTTGGTAAGTAACATTCACCAACTGACAAGCATAATTGGTCGGATAAAAGTATGTCTGAAGAATGGAACCTCAGCATTGTTCGCCCACGTCACCACTAACAGATAGTCCTTTGAAGTAGTAAGGGACTTTGTCTACCTTGGCTCCGCTTTCCGCTATTACCTCTGACAACAACATCGCGTCAAAAATTTTATGAAGAATTACTCTTGCCAACCCCTGTTTCTTCGGACTAAGAAATCAATTTAGTAGTAAAGCCCTCAATCGAACTAATAAGGAGATCCTATATAAGACCCTGACCATCCCAGTCCTGCTCTACGGCGCTAAAGCATGGACCGTGCCAAAAGTCGATAAAGAAATCCGGTCGATTTGAGAGGAAACTCCATCGAAAAAATAATTGGAGAGGCGTGTCGGTTGAGGCCCAGGTACATTCCGGACTGTAGCGCCACTTAACTAAGTAAGTAATGGCATCGATTGGCCTTTCAAACGAATAAAAAACATCGATGATATCTTACACAAACTCTGCTTTGTTTTATTTCAATTTATATAAAGGATCACCGAATTTGCTTAACCCCAATTCTCAGTAGAAGAGGATCAGATTCAGGATACCACATTATAAGCAAATACTTAAGAAATCAGATGGCGAAAACAGTTTTGGGACACACTTTCTCGACTGTCAGTTCATAACTATGAATCTATCATCGTTAAAGTTAAATGGCAATTCTGACGAAAACGCATTTATCGAGCCTACCTATGCGAGGTAACATATCACCAGGGTGAGACAAGTCAAACCAAAAACCAATTTAACAGCCATGCGATTCGGGTTAGCCTCCCCAGATCGACTTACGCAATAATCCTTCAGAAAAAAAAACATTTATTTGCAGATAACACTCATAATGTACGACCACACGATTACAACACAAATAACGACTCTAACCAGACCGAGAGCGAAAAAAGGTCATAAAGCCAGCATCGACACTCTCATCCATTCACATACTTTGGAGAAACATTTAATGCCTCATGGATTCATAAATCACCGCAACTCCGACCACTACATTGACTAAGTGCCATAACGATCATTTTCCTCTGTTTATGCAACACACATAGTCGAGTGTAATTTCGGGCACACGTCAGAAACACTTGTCAATTACCTGGCTTTCGGAGCGCATTCGTCCCCCTTCCCTTCTCATCCATACATGTCAATTAAATTCAAATGAAAATAATTATATGATTCCCGACTAAGCTTCCACAAAGCTCTGCTTAATAACTGTATGCGAGATCGGCGAGCCTTCTCCGCAACCATCGACAAAAATAAAAGCGAAAGTAAGCCCCCTCTAGACCAATTCCATACCAAGTTGAGCTTATTTTGATTGTATCGGCGAGAACTTTGCATCATGGAAATGCAACGGCGCGACGGCGCACATGAGTGTCCAAGACCGGCACAAGTGGCGACGACTACAACGACTACAGCGGCGACTACTGTCGGCTACAACCTCTCTACCGAATACCAATCTGTCAATTAGTGTCAAAATGTGGTAGAAATTTGTTTTCCCCACAGGTAGTGGAGTGCCTGCTTCTTAATGGGTATTGCGGCAGCAACACTGTCGACGACCGCACGACACGCTATAGTCACCGAGTGTGGATAGATCTTCAAAGTGGCGCATACAACATTTTGGATTACACCTGGAATCTGATCTTTGATTGTTGACTTATGCAAATTAGACTCATAAGCAGGTTGTTTCGCGCAATGTTGATCGATGATAAGTAGAAAATTGCTGGTGCGCAGATTAGATGGAATTGACAGTAGCGGGGGAGAGTGCTGCGAGGGTTCTGCAGTCCAAAAGCTGGTCGAAACGTGCTTGGAGGCAAATTGTCTTTTGTCTAATTTATAGATCTGACAGTAGTGATTAGAGCGTCCATTAAAATGAATGAAACCATGTTTTAGTGGGAGTTTACAACGGCATTTGCTACTAACGCCATCTATTGAATGGGGGAACGGGTTAGGCATCTGAAAATTCATACCAACCTGTCAAAGGCAAATTATTTCTGTATGATTAGTTGACCAATTAAAGCAGATATATCAAGATTAGCTCATTATGGAGCACTGCACCTTAATATTCAGAGTTAAATAACGCCACCTGTTGATATTAGGTGGTTACCTTCTTTTATGGACGACAGTGCAAGAAAAACGGCTACCGAGGGAATGTGTCTTTTCAGAAAGGCACTTCTTTCGTTTTTATGAAGCAGAGGAAGAATTACAAAAATAGACAGTCCTATCGAGATATCCGTCGCAGCGGACAATTTCCCGCAACCTTACTTCGTCGGAGGTTTAAATTGAGGTATGTGTCATCGGAAAAAAATTCTACATAAATGCAACGGCTTCACTTCAATTCGGAGGAAATCGGAAAAAGAATTCCACTTAGCTGTCAAAAATTGAACGAAAAATGCTCCTGAACGTACTTGTACGCAATTCGCCGGGATGCGTTACAAAATGTCGGAGAAATATTCCGAAAAGCTTTGCGGAAGAATACCTCAAAGCAAAAATCCTCCAAATCGTACAAAATTGGAGAATGTTCCGCTCCGACGGATACCTCGATAGAGCCGAGAGTCTTCGGAAGTTGAAGTTTTGCTGGAAAAAGTGAAAGATCTACATTATGTCATCATAATTCCAGCATTTCAGATCAGAAAATATCTACTCGTCCTCCGTATTGAAGACGTATTGTCGTCTTCACGTATTGTCGTCGCCACTGTATTGTCCAAGCCATACGGATAGCCGCTACTAATGTGTTGAATTTCTCCCCCTCATTAGCCAAATACCACTGGTTTTAGGAGGAATGCAAATGGATTATCGCAGCCAAGAATGGGGACTACAAGGCAACGGCTCATGCGAAGACGAAAGCTGATGAAATCGATACCCTTGAGCCTTATAGGCTAGGGAGAAAGAAAAAATGAGGAATTTCAGAAAATGGAGAAAGAAACAGGCTTTCGAAGATATAGTGTTGACACTTCAAGAATGAAGGTCGGAAGTGAAATCAAGGTGCAAATGTGAATGTCAGAGCCAGAGATACAAAGCCGAGCGAGTAATGTCGAGATGACAAGCTTAAATCTGAGTTGAATAACTATCCATAGTGAGAATTGAAAAAAAAAAAAAACATTTCTGCGGAATGTTAAACGGCGATGGCGAACTACCGCTGTCAAATAAAACAAGAGGAGACAGCCAAAACGTCCTTCTGATCACACCTAATTGAAGTTAGGATAACAACATCTAAACTGAAGCTTAACACGGATGTCTGAAATGATGGTCTCTCTGAAGATCTATATAAAACCGAGGGAAATAACTTGGTAAGTGCAAAAAGAGATCGCATAAGATAGCACTTACAGGGATGACCGAAAGAGTCTTTGGAACACAACGCCTTGGCTATTAATTTTGACAACGAAGCTTCGTCAGAAATCAAATAAAGAGTTAGTGATACCAGTCACTCTTTCTTAGGTCTATTTAAGGCAATTTAAAAATAGAGCCCTTGAACTACTATGGAGATTGTATACATAACCCGGATCATGCCAATTTTGTTAGGGGTATATTAATTTTGACCTTAATCTTGTAACATGGAGAAATAATTTCGATAGATATACCTGATCGACTCAGAATCGCTTGCTAAAGGCGACTACACACACGCAGGCAAAACTGTCCGCTATGCCTATTCTGGCCGCCTGTACAGTTCACATGGCGGTCTCCAGATCAACGAACAGTCAACCAAATTGATCACATTGCGATAGACAAGGGGCACGCATCCAGTATTTTGGATGTCCGAACATTCCGAGGGGTTAACATCGACTCGGACCAATACCATGACCTTCGTATCCCTTAACCTCTCGATTCACACCATACCATCAGCATCGAATGTCGAAGAACAATGGCAACGATGCCAACAAGCCATTAGATCAGCCACAACTGATGTGCTAGGTTTCTAGCGGCCACCAGCATGAAACCCCCGGTTTGATGAGGAATGCCGACAGATGATCGCAGTCAAGAACGAGGCCTTCAAGGCTAAGCTGCAGGCGAAGACGAGAGCTGCCATTGAGCTCTATAGGCAAAGTAGAAGGGAAGAAGATCGGCTTTTCAAAAAGAAGAAAAAAGAGCAAGAACAGCGCGCGATCGAGGATATAGAGAGGTGCCACTCCAGGAACGACGTTCGCAAGTTTTACCAAAGTGTAAAACGTCAAATCCAAGGATACAAAGCTCGAACAGAATCCTGTCGAGATGAACAAGGAAATATCGTAGTTGAGACACAGTCGATGCTGAGGATATGGTAAAACCACTTCTGCAGACTGTTAAACGGCGATGACGAACAACATTCCGCTGTCAGGCAAAACGAACCAAAACGAACAGCCAACCACCCGACCTAAGTGAAGTGAGGATAGTAATATCTAAACTCAAGCTTAATATGACCGCCGAAAATGACGGCCTTCCCGCTGAGCTTCATTTGGCTGGTGGAGATGACTTTGTAAGTAACATCCACCAACTCATAAGCCAAATCTGGTCGGATGAAAGTATGCCTGAAGAATGGAACCTCAGCATAGTTTGCCCGATCCACAAAAAAGGAGACCCTCTGAAATGCGCCAACTACATAGGCATAAGTCTCCTCAACATCGCCTACAAGATCCTATCTGCCGTAATATGTGAACGCTTGAAACTGTTTACCAACAACCTGATCGGCCCTTATCAGTGTGGTTTTAGGCCAGGAAAGTCCACAACCGATCAAATTTTCACACTTCGGCAGATCCTGGAAAAAACCCAAGAAGTCCAAATCGATACCCACCACCTATTTATCGATTTCAAAGACTTATACGAAAGCATTTATAGAGACGAACTGTACAGAGCCATGTCTAGTTTTGGTATACCGCCCAAACTCGTCCGTCTGGGGAATTCTCGCGCTCCATCATGGGTTCGGAAATGACCTCACCGACACATTATTCGATACTAAAAAAGAATTTAGGCAAGGCGTTGCACTGTCACGTGACTCCTTCAATCTCATCCTTGAGAGGATTGTGTAAAACTCCCGAGCCAACACCAGAGGCACAATTTTCAAAAATCGGTTCAACGACGATATTGACATCATTGGTAGGACTCAACGTGATGTCATAGCCACGTTTGCTCGTATAGAGAAGGAAGTGGCAAAAATGGGTTTAACAGTATACATATGAGGGTAAGACTAAGTATATGCTGTCAAGACGAAAGGACACACAACATCGACGAATTGGACAGAACGTCACCATTGACAGATATAACTTTGAGGTAGTACGGAACTTTGTCTACCTCGGCTCCGCTATTAACTCTGACAACAACATCTCGTCAGAAATTCAACGAAGAATTACACTTGCTAACCGCTGTTTCTTCGGGCTAAGAAGGCAATTTAGTAGTAAAGCCCTCACTCGAACTACGAAGGAGATCCTATTTAAGACCCTGATCATCCCAGTCCTGCTCTATGGCGCTGAAGCACGGACCTCATCAAAAGCGGATAAAGAAATCCTTGGTCGATTCGAGAGAAAAGTTCTTCGAAAAATCTTCGGTCCCGTTTGCGTTGACGGGCTTTGGAGACGAAGATTCAACCATGAACTATACCAGCTGTAGAGCGACATACCCCTGGTCAAAAAACTCCGCGTTGGACGTTTAAGATGGCTAGGACATGTAGAACGAAGGGACACCAATACTCCGGTTCGCAGAGTCTTCGATTCCCAGATAGACGTCGCGTCGGAGGCAGTAGAGGAAGACCTCGCCTTAAGTGACACGCACAAGTAGAAACCGACCTCAACCGACTTGGAGTGCGCAACTGGAGGCAGTTAGCTAAGGACCGTGCTAATTGGAGAGACATGTTGGTTGAGGCCGTTTTCATATTCGAAGTTATTAAATTTTTTTCGACTTCTAAGACGATAAAGTAACAAATATTTGTTATCAGAAAATTTCACGTTTGGACTAAAGAGCAGAGTAGTACCTCATTAGAATTGATAATGGGGATTGAAGGGTTAATTATTGCAACCGGGTATTGCGACTAGTTTGTCACCAATCACCACTAATCGGAGAACAATGCTCTGCTCATTCCCTTTTAAATTTGAACTTCCTTTACCAGTTTTATTAACTAATGGATCTGTTAGCAAAAGAATTCAAAAATAATCCGCAAATCGCTTTCAAAAAGTTTGCACGAAACTTAAAATACCGTTGCAAAGAAATAAAAACACATATCCAGGCAAAACCGCGCACGTTCTCGAAGAAGAACAAAATTATGAACAACTTAAGAAGAATCTCCAAAGTTTTCCTTTACCAGCGCACCCACACGTATCCTTAACCACGCAAAGGAACTTTTAACGCTCGATTCGCCATCAATAATGGACGAGAATCGAAATTAAACCGTTCATTGTCCATCCTCGGGACTGAAAGACACACTCTGCTCAGTCCCATAAAAATGCAATAAAACTTCAAGTTTAACCATGTTCCTGGTCGGTTGAACCCCAGTCCGCTGGATTCTCGTAAAAGTAATTGCTGACCACAAACATTGGTGCTCATAAAAGATTCAATGGAGCCCTGGACACAGGACATAGGTACATATGGATGATCCAGAACATATCTCAAAAAAATGTTTTTTTTTTGTACAAGGAACACATAAAACTCACCCCAAAAGTCCCGTTGTCGTTGACGTCGTCGCCGATGTTCCTGATATCTGATGATGGCTGGAAATCGTTGTGGTCGATTGGAATGCTCCTCGGTTGCTGTTTGGGGCGTCGGTGGATGATTGTGCTGCAGGTGCATTTGCAGTGCCTGACCGCAGTCCGTTCGTCCGGAGGTTTGAACTCTGAAAGCGATGATAATGGAAGTCCTGGTTGAGACGATGTGACTGCTGCTGTTGCTGATTGTGATTCGAGTATTGTTGCTGATAGTAGTAGTGGTGATAGCGGTGTTCGGGGGCAGGAGACCCTACTCTGGTTGTCGCTGACACCGATTGTGATGGAATTATTTGCACAGACTGATTGCTGCGGAGAAAGGCGGAATTAGCACCGGTGCTGGTACTTCCACCACCAAGTTCACCGCCGCCGACGTTGGCTGGAGATGGAGAGTTCGATGATTGTGATGAGGTTGGTGGCAGGAGACGTGTACTAGGGGATGATCGGAGATCATTTAACATTATATCCAAGTCGGTGGCCAGTGAGCTGAGGAGCTGTAAAGAGATGAAAACGTTTTTGGAAATTAGTGGCAGTTTGTGGGTTTAGATTGGGGTTTTAAGCGATTGGAAAGTTATTGCTTTGGGGAAAGGAAATCATTCGATGGCATGCAGTTGATCAATCTGGGATTTGATGTTGAATGTAGTACAGGTAGGTGAAATGCGTGCTCCAAGGCGCGGAGCTTGTGTTTTTTTTGCTTGGTACTGTACTAGAAGTATTAAACTACTAGAAGAAGCTGAAGAGTTGTTTTTATGTAATTTTTTTCTTTGGGAAATTTCGACTCAGAAAACTCCAAGTTTTCGTTGTTTTCCGAAACAGGCAAGTTTCTCTTACTAAGCACCGACGGTTTTATATCTGTTGTCTCCGCATAGATTTTTGTATAATAGGAATGATCTCACCAAAATTGGTTTATCAGATAAGCTGTTACTTGATGAAAAAAATACAAATATCCAGGCATCCAAAATATACATATCTCCAGGCATCTAGTACAAATCTCGATTTCTTCAGTTGAGAAATCGTGTTCTACTTTCAGAGGTTTTATGGGGATCATTAAGTGGAACTGACCTAATGAGTACGTAATTACATCTCAATATGTTTATATCGACAGAGGGTATAGGGTTATGAGCAGGGCTGATGGATCATAACCGACCCACTTTAAGGCATTCTAACTGGTCAGCATGTGGTATTCGCCGATGAGTCCAGGTGAGCATTAGGTAGCAAAATAGTTTAACTTACTCTGAAATAAATAAATTGAAACATGATAAGTCAATCACTTAATCGTGCATATTTTTTTATCGTAAAGCTATGTTTAAGCTTAGTAGCCAAAGATCAGCAACCAAAAGTAAGGCGTCACTCTATGGGGGGACCCCGCAGGGCTTATTTCTTTTCGAAATGGAGATAAGTCTCGCGGCTGTTAATGCCTTTTAGTTGTGGGGCTTATTTCCTTTACATGCATCCGAATTAGCACGCAATCCAAATCCAACAGTGAGCTCAAGCTGGGCGGTTGCAGGGGGAGCATGCCCATTTCGAAAAGGAAATAATCCCTGCGGGGGCTTTTTCCTTTTTTCGGGAATTTAGCCCTGAGGGTTTTAATTCCGCTAGGGTTATTGCACTGCACCGTGGATTACCTTTCGTTATTATTGCTGTCATGAATGTCTGAAATGGCACAGAAAGATCTATCTCGACGTTCGGTCATGTGAAGCTTAAAACTTTCGGACTTCGCCTTCATGATCGGTCATATTAAAGGTACTTAAAACGCGATCACTATGAGGAACATGGTTTGTAACCACAGCTATTTCCCGATAAATATTTTTATTTCATTCTGGTCATCGTCTATTCTGCTTCTGCACAATTTGTTGTCGAAATGTGTTTGCGCCAGTATGTGATTTCGGGCAGAGCAGGTGTTTAACGCAATATAATATGTCGTCACATTGGCGTTGTCAAGATGTCTGGTATTTAGATTCGTGAGCACACAATGGAGTCCAAGCCTTACTCCAAATAGCTAGGAGTAATCCTGGACCACGGTCTTAACTTAAGGGCACAAGAATGCGACGGCTAGGAGAGCAGTTGCACAAATCTTAGGGCTAATGTTGCACAAAGGAAGGTTTAAGGCCACCAATAAGAAATCTACTTTCAATAGTCAGCTTTTCAATACTTAAGTTTACGGCCCCATATAGCCACCGCCAAGATGTACTGAGTCTTACATGACGGTATAGAGTTGACGCAGAAGAAAACGTTTTATATGACCAAAAAATTATGAAACTCGCTAAAACAAGAAGATTGTCCATTCAAACGGGCCACATACCCATTGATACGTTATGACTTTTCCAGCACTGGATGATATGAACCCTGATTGCCATATCAGTAAAACACCCCACCACAGAGCGACATTTGACATTTACTTTTGATGGCGCTGCAAAGCGTAGTGGTCGTGGGCTTTACTTAATATGACCCTCTAGAGGGCTCGATCTAAAGCCCTAGGTCTACAAACTACAATTTCACACTCTAAGCGGCTGGAGATCTCCCTCTTCCTGGTCGTTCCATCTAAGATGAGGTCTCTCTAAGTGGCTTCTTTCCTTTTGGTATAACGTCGAAGACTTTACGTGCTGGAGCGTCGATGTTGCTGGAGATCTCCCTCTTCCAGGTCGTTCGATCTAAGATGAGGTCTCCCTAAGTGGCTCCTTTCCTTTTGGTATAACGTCGAAGACTTTACGTGCTGGAGCGTCGATG
This sequence comes from Rhingia campestris, assembly GCA_932526625.1. Taxonomy (NCBI): domain Eukaryota; kingdom Metazoa; phylum Arthropoda; class Insecta; order Diptera; family Syrphidae; genus Rhingia; species Rhingia campestris. The sequence continues at coordinate 94,540,900 of OW052182.1, read as the reverse complement.
TTACGGAGATCTCCCTCTTCCTTGTCGTTCCATCTAGGATGAGGTCTCCCTTAGTGGCTCCATTACTTTTGGTATAACGTCGAAGACTTTACGTGCTGGAGCGTCGAAGTTTATTCGCTCTACGTGGCCCAGTAATCTTAAGCGTTGGAGACGAATATGTTGACTCGGCTGTGCAGCACGTATAGCAGGTGCATGACAGCGCGTCTCATCCGGTGTTTTCAAAGGTTTTAGTTGAACCCCTTCCAATTTTTACGGAGCAGCGAGCATTCTCCAACGTCATATTGATAATACGTATCAGCTTAGCGGAGATTCCAAAGCTGGACATGCAGTTCGTCCGTATTAAAAGGTTTTTTCCAGGATCTAGCGCAATGTGAACACTTGGTCAGTGGTAGGCTTCTCAGAGCTTAAGCCGCATCGGTAAGGATCGATTAGGTCGTCAGTAAACAACTTGAGACGTTCACATAAACGCTGGATAGGATTTTATATGCGATCTATAGATGGTGCAGAGTAGGCGGTCTACCATATTTTACCAGGTCATTTCCAGTGTGTTTAAATAGCTCAATTTGCAGTCCATCGGTTCCAGCTGCTTTGTTTATTTTTTAGGCTGGTGATGGATAACTTGATCTCATTATTAATTGTCATTCGTTTTGAGTGGTAGCGGCCTTAATTGGAGGGATTATGCTGTCACAATTAACAACTGGTTGGCGTGGTCTCTCCATATGAAAGGCATCGACTGCGGTTTCCTACCATTTTTACAGCTGATAATTGCTTAACCCTTCTATAGAAGTAAAGCACCTTTTTTCTGCTAAAGCATCTCTGCCTTTGCTTCCCTCCCGAGCAAGTGCTTTTCATCCTTCTTTCGGTCAACGCTGCTTTTGTTTTCCTCCTGGGCAAGTGTTTTTCATCCTTCATTCGGTCAACGTAGAGGAAGACTCTTGTTTTCTTCTGAAGACACGACCTGTAGGCCTCCGTTTTGGCCTTGTTTGCCTGATTATATTCGGAGTTGAACCAGAGGTTTTTCGGAGGTGGTTTTGAGCCCAACATTTCATTGAACTCGCTGCCATTGGTCTTCCGGGTTCATGTCAACAGTCGTAGGATCTCTCGCAAGCTCAATGGATATGCTGTTGGTATAGGCTACAGCGGTAGTTCCCGATTGAAGTCATTAAACGTTGAATTTCCTCTGCGTGGTTATTGATCGCTGAAGAGCATCTTCGGATATTCGTACTCGCAGTTTGGCACCAACTAGGCTGGATTCGAGTCGATGTTGGCTTCTTGAAATGTATTGGCATCCAGGATGCTATAGACGAGTTTCTTTCGTCAATCGCAACATGTTCAATTTGTAGGTTGTAGGTTCGACCATCTGATGACCCTTATGTATATGTTGAGACGTGGGAAAGTTGCTTACCACCATTTTCCCACGTTGCAAATTGATGACCCTGAGTACGTTACGGAAAGTGGTGCCGTGTAAGCTGTGTTTTACTTTCGTCCTACCAAAGATGTCTTCTTTTTGACGTTAAATACTCCTGGAAAATTTTTAATGTCATGTGTTAGGAATCACTCGAATGTTTTGGCGGAGGAGGAGAAACTCTTCTTGGTAGCGTCATGTTTCTGTTTTATAGAGGCATATGTGCGCTAATTAGGCCCAAAAATAAAAATGTTTGGCACAACAGGCTCGTTAGTACCGAGGGCCTAATGAAAAATCATTTAGGTGTTGCTACTGCTGGGAATCGAACCTAAACCTTTTGCGCGGCAGTTTATCGAACTAACCATCGCGCCACTGAGCCCGTAAGCTAATTAGGCGCCAATGGTGAAGTTTTTCCTTAATGCGTTCTTCGTCTTTCTATCGGTCACTTTGCCTGAGTCAAAACTCTGACAGCAAAACCGTATCCGAACAAGAGCTACTACATATCGATGTGGTAGTTTCCATAGTAACGGGTGATTTTTTAAGAGGTTTAGAACTTTTAAAAAAAAAAAAACACAAAAAATTCGAAAAAATGAATGAAATATTTATTTGAATCGATAGTTTGAACCTTGCAATTTAATGTTTAAAGATAATTTCATGCAAATGTTGACCGCGGCTGCGTCTCAGGTAGCCCATCCGCTGAGTCCAATTTTGGCATACTCTGTCACACATATCGGCCGGTATCTCACGAATGAATGCATGGATGTTGGCTTCCAGTGCGTCAATCGAAGCGGGCTTGTCCCTATAGACATTAGCCTTGACATACCCCCACAAAAAATAATCTAATGGTGTCAAATCGCACGATCTAGGCGGCCAATTGACCGGCCCGAAACGTGAAATTAACTGTTCACCAAACTCGCCTCGCAATTGCGCCATTGTTTCGCGTGCTGTGTGGCATGTGGCACCGTCTTGTTGAAACCACATATCATGCAAGTCAAGAACTTCCATTTCGGGCAAAAAAAAGTTTGTTATCATCGCTCGGTAGCGTTCACCATTGACAGTAACGCTGCGATTCGCATCATCTTTGAAGAAATATGGCCCAATAATGCCGCCGGCCCATAAACCGCACCAAACAGTGGCTTTTTCGGGATGCATTGGTAGCTGTTGCAATGCTTCTGGCTGATCTTCACTCCAAATGCGGCAATTTTGCTTATTTACGTACCCATTCAACCAAAAATGAGCCTCATCGCTGAACACAATTTTTCGATAAAAAAGCGGATCCTCGGCCAGCTTTCCAAGAGCCCATTCACCAAAAATTCGGCGTTGTGGTAGGTCGGCTGGCTTTAGTTCTTGCACCAGCTGTATCTTAAAAGGCTTTACGCCCAAATCCTTCCGCAAAATTTTCCACGTAGTGCTGTAACAAAGGCCTAACTGCTGGGAACGGCGCCGAATCGACATTTCGCGGTCTTCTGTCACACTAGCTGATACGGCCGCAATATTTTCTTCACTACGCACAGTACGTAAACGTGTTGGTGGTTTAATGTCCAACAAAGTAAATTTGGTGCGAAATTTGGTCACAATCTTCCGAATAGACTGCTCAGAAGGTCGAGAATGCCGATCATAAAATGGAAGCAGCGCGCGATGAACATTTCGAACCGAGCACGAATTTTGATAGTAAAATTCAATAATTTGCAAGCGTTGTTCATTTGTAAGACGATCCATGGTTAAATTGCAAACCAAACTGAAGCTATTTGACAGTGACACAAGGTACTAAACACACGTCAGCTGTCAAAACCAGTGTTGCCAAAACCAAACCAGCTAAAAAATCACCCGTTAGAAATCGATGGTTTTCTGTTTTTCTCCACCCCGGTCGATCCCATCGCATCTTTTGGAGTAGTTTACTTGTTTTTAACTTTTATGACCGGCTTCAAAGGCATGTGCATACTATAGCTTTGTAGATCATTTTGGCGCTGGTCCTTCAGAGCTTAAATTTTTCATTTGCTTCCTAGTTCCTCAGGGGTCCTGAGGTGACTCAACCCAATGGTACCAACGCTTGTCGTTCGTTGACCTTTCGGCTATCCAGCGTCGCCTTTTTCCTACACTTATATTATGCCTTCCAGTAGATGTTACTCCCCCGCTCTCCAGAAAGAGTGACATTTTTTGCCCCTAGCAGTTCTACTAAATACCAAATCATCTAAACTCCAAACTGGGCTCCAATCGTGCCCCTCTCAAATGCTAATCGTTACCCGTACCATACCCAACATGGAACCCCTACAAATCGATTCTGAACTCTGTCGAAATAATGTGCGCCTTCTTGTTGGCGGGCAAATTTATGCCTCCTTTTTCCTGCTCAAGTCAATTCAAAACAAATTAACATTACCCCACCCCCGGACAGACGACAGGCATAACACCACTCGCGAGACATCGCTCTTTAACCTCATTTTGTGCAAATGCAAGTCGAACGTCACGCATTTGTGAACTAAAAACAAGTTACAAGCTACTGCACCTGGGAATGCCACACTTTACGCGAATTGTAGGCGGTTTTCAGCAGTGCCGCCCACTTTCCCTTAGTTCACCCTAACCACTTGCAGCAAATAAATCGCAAGGCGACCGAATGAGTAACATTTGCCAAGCCTGTTACATCAACAGGAAGCCCCTCGCAGATATTTGTCATCGAACGCAGTGGTCTTCATTTTATGCCTTGAGGACACAATCGGGCTTAAAAGCTGGTCCCATTCATTGCCGTCTTAATGGTAATTGGAACTGCTTGGCGGGGCACTGTGCGCCGAGTGAAACTGTGGGAAATAGTTAAATTTTATTGAGTCGTTAATTTGTCCCGTCTCTGATCTTGATTCGTGCTAAAAAATTATGATTACTCCCGAGTCTCGACGATGGCGCGCAGGGAAGTAGTGTGCGCTCTCAGCAGGACACCTATCAGTAGTCGTGACTTTGTCGTAACGAGTGACATTAGATGACAGTCTGTCTGGCAGAGTGTGTCTGTGTGTGTGCTCTTTTCAATTGACTCGGAGCAGGGTCCATTGTATGGTGTCGCGAAGGCCTCGGTGGTCATGATTCAGTGCTGGCTGGGGCAAAGGCAGCCATCAGCGGCGGTGAAGTAAATGTGCGCGATAATGCTAATGCTAATCTTTTGTACACGTACACACAAGTACACATGTAGTAATAATAGGGAAACGTGGTGGAACATGTAATTTGCTTCGCTTGTTCCGCGGCCCAAATCAATTTCGCAGGCGAATAGAAAAGGCGCATTTGAGTGGAAACAATTCTACGGAACTCACAGCGAATAACACTTGTTGGGCGCGCGGTGAGCTCTGCAGAGGCACCATACAATGGCAGCGCAGCTGAACGGACATGGCCTGGTGATAGTGCTGGGCTTTATCGCGCAGATAGTTTTCTTGGTCTTGCTGTTGTTGTTGTTGTTGTTGGTGGACAAGTGAATCACGTCGATGCATTCGAATAGTTTGTTGTGCATTCTCCGAAGGCTTTGTATGTCACTTAAGTGATTTTATGTGGAAAACCAACGGCTGACGAGAATATGGGGTCAAGTTGGCGATGGTGGTTATGGGACGTTTGATTTGAGATACGTTATGAGATATAGATGCTTTTCTCTATTCATAAGCAGATATGAATTAGAATTGATTATCTTAAATACGGATCTACAAAATATCAAACGATTCGCACAATATGGAGTCGATTTTCTGATCTACAAAGCAAATGGTTTGCACGAGAGGTGAAGGGCACAGTAGGTCCGCAGTATTTGCTCGATATGTCTGGACCACTTTAACGGTTGTAACGACCAAAGACAAGCTTACAATTGGGAAGAAAGCGATCATATCCCTCCAGTTTCACGGTATCCTTATGGGGCCCTCATGATAATTCTTCAGGAATTCCTTGATATAGACTGAGAATTACCAGCTTACGAATTGAAGAGAAGCTATTTCCATGAGCGGATGGTAGTTCTTTGTTTTAAAATTTTTGTCATGCGTAATATGTCCCAAATGTCGTACTTTTGGGATAAACGACCCATACAGTGCCTCAAACTTAACTTCTCCTTCGTTTGTATGTGCGAACTGCGAAGTTATTATTTTTGGCACAAATAACGCCGAATCCGAACGGCAAATTTGAGAAGCTTGTCATGACAGAGTTTTTCATGGATCATGGAGTCTGACAAATGACTTCAGCAAGAGATGGAGCAATGAAAACAACTTAGGTATTGTCACTTACGGGATTTGAAAAGGGACTGCACCCACAGTCCTAATATTAAGTTCCTAACCTAAATTTGTATAGCTCATGAGGATCAGGGATTGATGGGGAGGGAAAATAATATGCATATGAACGACACAACTTAGGTCCCTATTCTTGTGAGACCTACAATAAATTAGTATAGGTTGGGTAAGATAGGTTAGGTTTGGTAAGGTGGCGACTTGCTTTTGTAAAGTTAAGTTGTGGCATAGTGTTCCGCTTCAATGGAACCTCTTATTTATTTTAAACCAGTTCAAGCTCTCTAACAATCAATAAGACTCATCAACAACATTTTCACTTAGTTATCTAGTTTCTCAAAGTTCCTGTTTCCCATATGGTGAAGTCAGACAGTCTGAAGATATGTAGATTAACATATGTGGTAGTTAACATACTCAATCTCTTCTAAACTTGACAGCACCCTGTTCGTATAAAGATGGGAGTTGTATAGGTAACTCCCATCTTTATACGTACAGGGTGCGCCATCTTTTATGTCGGTATTTAAATATTGAACAACTTTGACTTTTATCAACCCATTAACTTGGGTAGACATGATTTTGAAACGTCAATTCAGTACAATTTCAATCATGAATCCCTTCACACCGAAACAAGTCGTCGAAAAAGTTACGCTGCACATTAAAAATAGACGTCGACTTGTATAAACTCAAAAATAGACGTCTGACAACTCTATTTGTCGTTTATTAACGCAAAAGACGTTCCAATAAATAATGAACTTGGCTGAGTGAAGCCGATTAAGATTCGAAAAACGAAGAGAGTGGATTAAAGTCTCCGAGAAACCACATGTGTCGTATCGTTAGCGTACTCACCATTTTAGCGTCAGAAGAACCACCTGCAGGGCATACTGCAGGATGGTTTGCATTATTTCCGTATAAAGGGTAATTGACTCAAAGAATATTGCCAACAGACCGTCCACGGCGCTTGGAATATGACCAAATAATTGCTCGAATGGTTGATTATTTGGAAGCAAATTTTGTTGATCGACGAGTATCATTTCACACTCTTTGGAGCCGTTAACGAGAATCCACAGGAGATCCCACACGAAATGACCAAAAAGTTACTGAATGGGCCGACGTTTGCCCCAAAACCACCAGTGAGCCATTTTTTATGATATCGGTTGGAAGTTGGTTCATTATGTCTGCCCACGTTTGGAAAAAGGTCCGGACGGTCTCTGGTTTCAACAAGATGGTGCGCAATGTCACATTTCAAATCAAACAATGAAGTTTCTGCAATGAAAATTCCCTGGACGTGTGATGTCAAAAAGGGCAAAATTGAATAGCCAGCTAGATCTACACATTTGAATCCTCCAGACTTCATTTTGTAGGTTTATTTGAAAAACAAAGAGTGCCTACGCCAACAAGCCTTAGACCATCGACGAGCTCAAAGTGAACACTCGATCAGAAATCATTACCGCCGCCCTAATATGTGGGCACCTGAAACAGTTCACCAACCACCTGATCGGCTTTTATCAGTGTGGTTTAAGTCCAGGAAAGTCCTCAACTGAAATCCTGAAACTTCGGGATATCCTGGAAAAACAAAAAAAAGTTCAAATTGATACCTACAACGTATTCATCGATTTCAAAGCTCCATTCCACAGTTCTTATAGAGACGAGTCATGTCTACTTTTGGTATTCGGTTCAAACTTGTCCATCTGAACAGAAAGACGATGATGAAGTATCGGTACTATTATAGAGAAGGTAGCTGGAGAAATGGTTTTAGTAAATGAAGGCAAGACCAAGTGTATGAATTTCTAGCAAGACACAAAATGAAATTCTAGAGCGTCACTATCGATAGCTAGAAATTTAAATTAGTAAAGTCCCTCTGCGCACATCTGCACCTCTATTAACTCTGACAACGAAATTTCGTGAGGCATCAATCTTGAAGAACTACATTTGCTACCAAAACCTTCTCTCTCCTATCCTATATAGGACCCTGATCATCGCAGTCCTGCTTTACGGCGCCGAAACATGGATCGCATCAAGAGTGGATGTAGAGATCTTGTCCATTTTGAGAAAAAAATTCTTCGGGAAATCATGGTTCCCGTTTGTGTTGACGGGCTATGAAGATGAAGATTACCCAAGAATAGATAAAAAGATCCCACTTAGGGTAGGGTAGGTTTTATGGGTTGTTGGTGCTCTGATGAGGCGTCAAACCCGCATAGGCCAGTGTGGACCCTTAGCTATACCCGTTCTGAAAGGAATATATGATAATTAAGGACGTTATGATACTTAGTATGGATTATGGTGTTTTTCGAAGATGAGGGACTTGGACCTGAAAACGAATATGAGAACCTGAGAGTACTGTCATCAGCGAAGGAATGAATTGGATTAGAAGTTGCAGAAAGGAGATCATTTATAAAAATGAGAAAAAGAGTCGGAAACAAAATTGAGCCTTGAGGGACACCAGCATATATATTTGCAGACTTGAAACCATCCAAAACAACTTGAGTTGAACGTTTTGGAAGATAATTTCTAATCCATAGAAGAAGCTTTTCGTCGATTGCAAATGCACGCATTTTTGACAAAAGGGCTTGATGCCAAACTCAGTCAAATGCCTTTGAAATAACAAGTGCAGCAATCTTGCTTGCTTCACCATGTAGACCTGTTGCTGCGAAAACCATACTACCGGTCATTGAAAAGTTTTCGTGTTTCGAGATATTTCATAAGCTGACGATTTATCAGCGTTTTCATGAAGGGACGTAAGTGCAATTGGTCGGTAGTTGGAGGGAGAAGATTCGGCTTTTTTTTTGGTACATTGGTACAGGCTGGACAAATTAAGTTTTGCATCTACTCGGAAAGAGTCCTGATGAGTAGGACAGATAGAAAAGCTCACGCAGTGGTTTTTCTAGAGTAGAAGAATACCTTTTCAGAATAATGATGGACCAGCGGATTAGGGAATATCAAGATCTTGCAACTGTACGAGTACGAGAGTGAATTTGTCCCATAGAATGATCTACGTTCCCAAGTACAGGAGGATACTGGATAGAATCTGGTAATGTAGAACTGGGTGCGGAATGTGCAGCAAGCAGATTGGCTTTGTCTAAAGACCTGGCAGCTGGAATGTCATTGCGAATGGGCGTCTGGCCTGATGATGAGGCCGAAGTTCACTGTTGCAAGATGGAAAATGTTTTACGTCAAAATGAAATAATGAACTTTGTCAGGTATTCCCAGTCGTAGCAACACCTAAATTATTTTTCACTGGCTCTCCTCTCGCGACAATCTGACAAAGCATTCGAGTAATTCTCAAACTAGCTGATCTCAACTCAGCCGTTTGGTTTAATGGTTGTGAAAAAAGCTAGGCCCTGTGTACTAACCAGCCAAACATTTTGTATTTTTTTGGCAATTGAGCAAGCCTAGCTTTGCGCATCGTTCTAGTACAACGTCACTAGTTTGAGTACAACGTAATAAGTTTTGTCAATGTTGCCAATCTCCTACCACCTAGCTCATTTCAATTTCCCAATTAATCTTATCCTTAAGATTTTCTTCGAGAACAATGTCAGGAATTCTTGTAAAATGAACTCAAACCTGTTTCATGAGAGCTACATTAAGTTACAAATCGCGATATAATTAACTGCTGACACTTCTTCCCGTGCGACTTTTTTTAAATTAAAAAAAAAACGAACCCCACGTTAACGTGTCTCATTCATCCGTCAGTCTGCAGCTCATTTATACAGCTTTCCTGTTACTGCTCCCCCTTCAGAAAAAAAAAACACAAAGGGGGAACAATCAGAATTCAAATGAAGAAATAAACAACCCAAACAGATACTTTTTTCCCTGCTCTTGTTGGCCGTTAATAATGAAATTGATGCTCAGCATTGACTGCACTTAAAAAGTACCCGTTGCCAACCCGCAGGAGAGACTAGAAAGGAATACAACTCCCCCGTGGAGAAGGGTTGCAATATCGCCTTACAACCACGTCTAAAGTAATAACGGCAAAAGAAGAAGAACAGACACACTCAAACAGAAGACAGACACCACCACCAAGTGTTAGTTTCTAAGCAACGTTTTATCTAGAAAAGTTTCGAGGTATGTGGGGGTCTAGGATTGCAAAACCACTTTTGGGGATTATATGAGTTGGGGTTTCTTTTTTTCTCTCCTCCTGCATCTATTTCCTTGTGAAGGGATGGATGCAGAAGGGACAAGGATATTTGAAATTCCTCGCCAAGGCAACCCAGAACCACAATAACATTTATTCAAGATTATTACGTGAGTTATGATCGCGTTTATTGGATGAGACGCCGGAACACGAGTCTTACATAGTAGCGCTGCTAGGATAGCAGGAGCTGGGTGGGAGATACTTTCACCAAGAAAAAGGGATACAAGTCGATTATTTATGGTGGGAGAACAGGCAACCAGAAGCACTTGTTCGCCTGGGGGAATTGTTGAATGCGAGCGAGTAAACCGCGTGATATACTATCTGGAAAGGTAGGTACTCCTAGTTGGAGATATGATTTGGAATTTGTGTACGTTTGCGGTTAGACAGGTTTGCCGGGAAGTTTGGGTGCGTTCTGGCCAATTATTTTAAATGGAATCTCCTTACTTGCGGATGGATTCAAGAGTTTGTGAAGAAATGTTCGCATTAATAAGGAATTTTAAAAGAGTTTTCACTATCATTTCTAGCTTTTGAATGCAAATGTGTGTTGATTTGTCTTGATTTCAATATTTTAAATATTAGGGAAGATACCTAAAAACCACCTGTTTGAGAATTGTTTGATGTGGAATTTATTTCGTCATCCAAAGGGTATCCCATAATTCACTTAAAATGTAATTTTTGTAGAAAACACTGAGTTTTAATTAGAAAGCTTAATTTTTTCACTGATTAATAGAGTACCTATACAGATTGAGGTTATGTATGGAACAGCATATCGGATAAATGGCCGCCACGGCTTCGCTGGCAAGTATGTACTCTTTTATTGAAATTTTCTATGACCGATTCGTATAAATGTTGCTGAATTTCATTATGGCCTTTTTTGCATAGACCTTTGACTTCAAAAAAAACTCCAAAGAAAAAAGTCCAATGGCGTTAAATTTGGATGGCCAATTCTGATCCCAAAAAACGGTCGATTACAAGGTTAGGAAACTACTCATGCAGTAATTGAATTGTTTCTCTGGCTGTATGGGATGTGGCACAGTCTTGTTGAAACCACATGTTGGTCACCTCCATATCTTGTAATTTAGACACTAAAATCTGGGTTATCCTGTCACGATAGCGAACACCATTAATTGTTACTGCCTGACCAGCCGCATTTTCAAAGAACAATGGTCCGATAATGCCTAAAGCCCAAAATCTGCGCCAAAAAGCCACGCGTTGTGGATGTGTTTGTTTCTCAACAAATGGGTTTTCTAAACCCCAAATGCGACAATTTTGACGATTAACGAAGCTATCAAGATTAAAATGAGCTTCATCACTGAAGATGCTTTTGTTGTTCCAAAATCTCTTCGCGCTTCAGTCAGTAGTCTTCAGTTCTTGAGCCAATTAACTTTGTAGGCATGAAGTTTTAGGTCTTCGTGAGAATTCACTGTAGACAGCTTCACGAAATGCCTAATTCTCGACTACGGCGCCAAATTGTTGTTAATGGACTGTCTTCAGTTCTTGAGTCAATTTATCTGTGTAGGCATGAAGTTTTAAGTCTTCGTGAGATTTCGCTATAGACAGCCACGAAATGTCCAATACTTGACTACGGCGCCAAATTGTTGTTAATGGATTATCAACAATACTCTCGCAAACTGCTGCAATGTTTTTTGTTGAACGACTTGTGACAGGACACCCAAAGGGTGTGAGATCACTAATTCACATTTAATGGTTTCAAATCACTATGGCGGCCATATTTTGTACGAAAATTGTGGACTGTAGCTGACAAACCTTCATTATTTTTTAAATATTGCTCAACAATGAAAATGCGTTGTTTTTTCGTATGGCGTTCCATTTTTACTAACCCCGAACTGTCAGCTGTCACATTGTTATCTTTTTTCAATCAAAATTGTGGGTGAATTATGGGACACCCTTTATTTAAGGAAGATTTGCCTTGTATCGACACATATATGGTAGGACCTAAATGACCATTTCTTGTTCACTGCTATGAGACTTAAAAGTTTCCCTATAGTCCTATCTTTTTTTTTAAATTAGGTTAGACGAATGAATGAATTAGTCATGACTAGCTTATGACACAAAAAAAAGGGTCCTCCGTAGTCATTAGTACGCGTTTCATTGCCTACAATTTACAAAAGACGCGGGTGGTCATTCGAATGTCACTTTTGTCCCAATGTGAATGACAACTTCGCAAGGTCATCTGGATGACCAATTTAGATGATGGGACCGGGTGACCAACGGAATACAAGCAATTGCATGCGATTACCATTTTGGAAGTTGACGGTAATCGCTTATCTGAATGACTGAGAAAAAATCTGGCATTTTTGACGAATCGATTACACGGATAAAACAAACACATTTCGAGAGACTTCTCTGTCAGAAATAGACGCGTGTGTTTATAAACTACCCAAGAATAATAAATTAAGTCTCAAATATGCAAATAATAAGCCTGTTTACCGCAGTTAGAAATGTCAAATTTCAAATGTCAAAGAAATATCAAGAGATTTGCAAATTGAAATTTTGGTGGCGTGTTTATTGCAAAATTACTTGACGACAATTCGAGGATAGCACGAAAGCATCTTACTTTTTGGACAAAGAGGTCTGTTGTCAGAAGGAAGGCTTTTAAATAACATTGTTTGTGAATTCCGTTCAGATTATAGAATTACGCTATTTCAAATTGACAGCACTTTTCCCACAACCGCAATTTGAAATCAGAAAAGGCATCCGAATAACCGATTTTGAAGACAGAACGCTAACTCTTTACTTAATATTTAAAGTGAGGTTTCGGTTTTAACTTTAATGCAGAGTGACAACTCTAAAGTACACTTTTTGACGATTATAATTACCAAAACGCGTTAGTACGCGATTAAATAATTTTAAAGTGTCCTTTAACCAACTATAAATTTGCGCCAGTGTATCAGTGGCGAGTTAACACTGAGTTAAGACCGAGTATACTAACAATGAATTAAAACGTATCTGGAGTTTACTCAAAGTTTTCTTCAGTAGTCAATTAATGTCTTCCCAATAAATGAAGATTTAATTTAATAGCACCGCTAAAACATCCTGCTTAACAGATTTATCTATATCTTAAAGCTTTCCAAATCTATGATCTTTTGATCTGGAAATTTCATTTGTCAAACAAATATATAAGAACTAAGGAAGCTTAAGCTATACATCGATAGAAATAGAAAGTTTATTTTAATAAAAAACAAACTAATGTCGGAAATTGAGCACATGATCTCGAAAACATAAAAATCATCTTATATCAGTTAATGATGCGTGAACACACCAATTTTTGTTATTTTAGTTACCGCGGAACGACTAAGATACATGCTTTTTGGGTTTAACAGAATATATGTTGATCTTGGACCGTAGTGGTCTGTCAAATTTAGCAACGATTTGACAATCAAAGCGAGTGATCTCAATTTTAACTCAGCACTCAGGATTCAGCATACATTTTCGGTATTTGGAAAAAGTACACACGTAATTTTCCTAATAAATCAATTGTGCTAAAAATTTGTATAGTTCAAAAATGCGGTGTTCAAATCCCTAAAATAACAATACCTATCCACAAAAAAGGAGGCCCTCTGAACTGCGCCAACTACAGAGGAATATTATGTCAATTTGATAGATGAAAGTCCACAACTGATCAAATTTTCAAACTTCGGCAGATTCTAGAAAAAACATAAGAAGTCCAAATCGATACCAACCACCTATTCATCGATTTCAAATCCGCATAAGACAGCCTTTATACAGACAAACTATTCAGACTCATGTCTAGTTTTGGTACACCGCCCAAACTCGTCCGCCTGTGAAAGATTTACCTACTGACAAACTCTAGCTGATCCATCAGGTTCGGAAACGCACTCACTTGTGGTGCAAAAGATAGTTACGTTTTCCGACACATTTTGCAATGACATTCGGTTATTAACACAGGTTGCAAGCAATCAAAAATGTATTCGCTTTGTAATTTACATTTTCCCTTACTGTGGTGTGAGAGTACATGTGTCACACTGCGATACTTTGTCGCAGTGCTTATATGAAATACGATCACCCACTCTAACTCTGCATTGGTGGAATGTATGGTCAGCGTTCCCACGCTGCATTGGTAAAATGTATGGTCAGCGTTCCCACGCTGCCACACATAACCGTATAGATAGTATAGTATCATATATTTAAGTTATATGCTGACGCTGCAGCATTGTAAGCAGCCCAGCACCTAATATAAGAAATAAAGGGTAGTGATAATTCAGAATTGAAACACGACGGTTGTTTTTCTATTACTAAAAATATGGGCACTGGTCAACATGGCGACCGTGACATTGGAAAAAAAGACACAGAATATATTTAGTTAATAAAAAACTAAATTGGATTAAAACTTAGTGCTAAGTGAAAACCAAGATTTTGTAAAAACTTAAGTTTGTGTTAAAGTGAAATAAAATTAAAATAAAAGTACACATTGGTGAAAAAGCAAAACTACATGTCTTCAAATATATTACTAAAATGCAGCGACATGTCCTTCAAGGCATGAAAAATAAGCTCAAAATATTTAAGCTTCTGATTAGTGAAATAAATACTACTTGAAAACCCTAAAAATACAAAAAGGCTGAACGTGTGTTTTGTTTTGGCCATCAAATATTAATAAAACAAACAAGACAACAAATTATTTGGGATATGCAGTTTAAAAAAAAAAACTGAGTGACTGAAAGTACAGTAAAGAAAATATTAAATAAATTACGCATGGAGAATTTAAAAATTGAAATAGAAAAAATGTGATTATACAATATGCAACAGAAACAACATAAGTAATCGGTGCAGCCAGCACCGGCCCCGTCTGGTGCGTCAAGCCAGACCATTGGAAAAAAGGACCGGCAGCGCTACCAAGAGCGCACATCTCCTACATCTGGATTAATTGAAGAAGGACCGGCAGCTAAGTGAATTCATTATTTTAGATTTTAAAATGGTCTATTTTTTTTTTAAATTTTTAAACGTATACCTTAGCATATTAAACTAACAAAAAAAAAAAGAACATGCAACACAATTTTAGTAATGAATTTTTGCAATAACTTATAAAATTATTTTGAATTATATTTTTTTTTTAATTTCTTTCTTTTAATTGCAATTTAAATCATTTATTTTTTATAATCAACATTCTAAATGGGTGGTACAACTTCCAAAACCGCAGGTAACACTGCAAACGTTTTAAATGAAATTGAAATTGTGGATAACACGCCACACTTGGAAATCCAAAATATACTTTTGGCTCTTTTGTTAATTGTTACAACTATTAATTTTTTGCTAAAAATTTATATTATGCACAAAAGAACATTAAGAAAACGCTACTTAAGTCGCGGAAACGATTTAGACAAAGTCTAAACAAATTTTTCTTCGCTCTAATTGAATTTAAAAAAAAAAAATGCCAGTCCATCATAAAATTATTCTCCATAAATATGGAATGGAAGACGTTGGCAAACAACATTAATGCAAGTAAAGAAAAATTCGAAAAATCGTATAAATGTATTAACAGAGATTCCGTCATAAAAGTTGACACATTATTATATCACGTCAATACATTAGTGACGCAATATAATAATATAGTTGATACTGTGAATGAGTATAGTGGTAGACTTACTGATGAACACGAAAAACAGTGTCAAAAACTATTAAAATCTTTAAACACCAAACTAATAAATATCGGAAAACGACGTAATATTGAAATATCAGTTTCTGATAGTCTAAAACTCCATGCTGAGTTTATAGAAGATCAACTGGATGACTTAGATGAATCAAAATCAGTACTTAATACAGAATCCGATAGTGAAATAGAAACACTAGAAGAATCTATTATTACTGAAGACAATTTAGATGAATCAAAACCAGTACTCAATACAGAATCAGATAGTGAAATAAAAACACTAGAAGAACATATTATTACTGAAGATATTCATTCCGAAAACATGCCTTTAACACAGGTAGAATTAGTCAAATTGGCCTCATCACTCATACCAGAGTTTGATGGAAAGGCAGAAAACTTACAAAGTTTCAAGGACGCATTGCTACTCGTAGATTCCCTGCGAGAAGATCACGAAGCAATTGTCGTAAATATAATAAAAACAAAACTGAAGGGTTACACAAGAAACCTTATAAGTGACGAAGAAACAATTGCAGGAATAATCGACACGTTAACTCTCAAAGTTAAAGGGGAGTCGGTCGATGTAATTTCAGCAAAACTGCTAAATTTACAGCAAAAAAACAAGACAGCCAACCAATATGTCCAAGAGGTTGAGAAATTAACAAAATCTCTAGAAGGGGCATATATTAACGATGGTTTGTCAACTGATCTTGCCACGAAGTACAGCACAACTTTAGCTGTGAAGGCAATGACCAAAAATTGTTCAATCGAAAAAGTTAAGTTAATTATGGAGGCAGGAACATTCAGTGATATGAATGAGGTCATGTCTAAATTTGTAAACAGTTGCACAGAAGCAACTGGACATTCAAATTCTGTTCTATATTTCTCTGCAAACAATAGTGGAGGTAATCGTGGAAATTTCCGTGGAAGAGGTAACTTCCAAAATAGCAGAAATTTTAATAATTTTAATAATAATAACAGGGGACGAGGCCGATATAGAGGAAACTATAGAGGCCGTGGCAATTCAAATAGAAGCCACAACAACAATAATAATACTAATAACAATGTTCGAGTTACCCAAAGCAACTCGGGAAACTCCCAAGTACCTTTAGATGCTTAAACTCAAGTCATAAAGTATACACAATAAATCCAAGTCTTAATATGTTTGTAACATTCAAAAACATATCTTCAAATACAAATCTCACATTTTTGCTTGATACAGGAGCAGACGTTTCTTTAATCAAAGAAAATTCAGATGTCTTTTATGACATCCAAAAAGAAAAACTCATAAATATTACAGGTATTGGAAATGGTGTTATCACATCAAATGGTTTGGCCAGTATTGAGCTACAAACAGAAAATTATATTATTCCACACAATTTTCATTTAGTTAATTCAAATTTTGCAATACCTTGCGATGGAATAATAGGACTAGATTTCGTAAAAAGATATAATTGTAAATTAGATTGTAAACCATTAGACGATTGGTTCATACTGAGACCAAATAATTTAAAATATCCAATTCATGTTCCAATACATTTCAGTTCTAGTAATAATTCAACACTACTACCAGCAAGATCGGAAGTTGTCCGAAAGTTAGAACTAAAAACAACTAATGATAGTGTTTTGATTCCTAATCAGGAAATTGCAACTGGTATTTTTGTTGCGAATACATTAGCAACATCTAAAAATACGTTTGTCCGTTTAATAAATACAACCAGTACCGACCAACTAGTAAATATAAATAATTTAAAACATGAACCACTTTCGAATTATAATATAATTCAATCAAATCAAGTTTCAAGAACAGAAGAAGTTATGGAACAATTAAAAAAGAATTTTCCACAACAATTCAAAACAAAATTAGAAGACTTATGCTCAAAATATACTGATATATTCGGACTTGAAACCGAATCAATCACGACTAATAATTTTTATAAACAAAAATTGAGACTTAAGGATGAAGAACCAGTGTACATTAAAAACTATCGAAGCCCACATAGCCAACTTGAAGAAATTCAAAAGCAAGTTGGAAAATTAATAGAAAATAAAATTGTTGAACCGTCTGTATCTGAATATAATAGCCCACTATTATTAGTACCAAAGAAATCTTCTCCAGGTTCAAATGAGAAAAAATGGAGACTAGTCATTGACTATCGTCAAATTAACAAAAAATTACTGTCCGACAAATTTCCTTTACCTAGAATTGATGATATTTTGGATCAACTAGGTAGAGCTAAGTATTTCTCATGTCTTGACTTAATGTCAGGTTTTCACCAAATAGAACTAGAAGAAAGTTCTAGAGACATAACGTCATTTTCAACGAGCAATGGCTCATATCGCTTCACGCGATTACCATTTGGCTTAAAAATAGCGCCAAATTCATTTCAGAGAATGATGACAATAGCATTCTCGGGTTTAGAACCTTCACAAGCATTCCTTTATATGGACGATTTAATTGTCATTGGATGTTCAGAAAAACATATGATTAAAAATTTAACTAATGTATTTGAAATATGCAAGAAAAGTAATCTTAAACTACATCCACAAAAATGCTCATTTTTTATGCATGAAGTGACATTTCTTGGTCACAAGTGCACAGATAAAGGAATACTCCCAGATGACAAGAAATATGATGTCATCATGAACTATCCAGTCCCACATGATGCAGACAGCGCCAAACGTTTTGTTGCATTTTGCAACTATTATAGACGTTTCATTAAAAACTTTGCCGAACATTCGCGCCATATAACACGATTAGGCAAGAAGAATGTTCCTTTCGAATGGACAGACGAATGTCAAAAGGCATTCGAGTATTTAAAAACTAAACTAATGGAACCAACTTTGTTACAATATCCTAATCACAGCAAAGAATTTTGCATAATCACAGATGCAAGCAAGCATGCATGTGGAGCAGTTTTAACTCAAAACTACAATGGACTCCAACTTCCCATTGCATATGCATCAAGAGCATTCACGAAAGGTGAAAGCAACAAAAGCACTACAGAACAAGAGTTATGTGCAATTCACTGGGCAATAGTACATTTTCGACCATATATCTATGGCAAACATTTTCTAATTAAAACAGACCATAGACCTTTAACATATTTATTTTCAATGGTCAATCCAAGTTCAAAATTGACACGCATAAGGCTAGATCTAGAAGAATATGACTTTACAGTAGAGTATTTAAAGGGTAAAGACAATTTCGTTGCAGATGCGTTATCTAGAATAACCATCAATCAATTTAAAAACATAACCGGACAAATTCTTTTAGTCACTACAAGAAGTAAAAGTAGACAGTATAAATCCTGCGCAGGAAAACCAACTAAATTGCAAATGCAATTAGAATCTTCGAAGCCCAATATATATAATGTTTTTCGTAATGAAGATGTTAAAAAGGTAGTGACCTTGCATTTAAGCTTGAACAAATGTTTAATTAAACATGGAAAACAAATTATTGCAAGAATAAATGTTGATGACCTTTACACCAATGGAGTCTTTGATTTAGATCAATTTTTCCAAAGGCTTGAATCAGAAGCCGGTATAAATGGAATAACTCAACTAAAAATGGCACTGAGCGAAGAAATCTTTGGACATGTTCCATTTGATAATTTTAAAAATATGGGCAATAACATATTAAGAAATTTAAGAGTAGCGCTACTCCAGCCGGTGACCACTATAAATAAAAATAACCTAAAAGAAATCGAAGATCTACTGTTTACGTACCATGACGATCCAATACAAGGAGGACATACTGGCATAACAAAAACAATTGCTAAGATAAAACGCTATTATTATTGGAAGAATATGACACGTGATATCTCTAAATATATAAAGAAATGCAATAAATGCCAAAAAGCAAAGGTGTTAACACACACTAAAACTCCTATGACATTAACTGAAACACCAATATTGCCATTTGACAGGGTAATTGTGGACACGATCGGTCCTTTACCTAAGTCAGAAGAAGGTAACGAATACGCTGTAACGCTTATATGCGATCTTACAAAATATTTAGTTGCCATTCCAATTCCAAATAAAAGTGCAAAAACTGTTGCCAAAGCAATTTTTGAAAATTTTGTTCTAAAATATGGCCCAATGAAGACGTTCATTACGGACATGGGAACAGAGTACAAAAATTCAGTTATAGAAGATTTATGCAAATACCTAGGAATTAAAAACATAACTTCTACTGCACACCATCACCAGACATTAGGCACTGTAGAACGAAGCCACAGGACATTTAATGAATATATACGTTCTTACATATCAGTAGATAAAACTGATTGGGACGTTTGGCTTCAGTATTTCGTGTATTGTTTTAACACAACACCATCTACAGTACACAACTATTGTCCTTATGAGCTAATATTTAGCAAAAACCCTAGTATAATAAAATCTTTTAATAGTTTAGATAATTACATAGCACCATTGTATAATCCAGAAGATTATGCAAAGGAAAGTAAATATAGATTAGAAATAGCATATAAAAATGCTAGAAATATGCTTGAAGAATATAAAACTAAGAATAAAAAATTATACGATAAAAATATTAAAAATATAGATTTAAAAATAGGTGATAAAGTTTTATTACGAAACGAAGTAGGTCATAAGCTAGATAATCAATATGTAGGACCTTTTATAGTAGAAAATATAGAAGATAAGGATAACATAATAATTTTAGATAGTAAGCAAAAGAAACAAAAAGTACATAAGAATAGATTAAAACTTTTTTATTCATAAAACTATTAGTATATATGGCCATATCTAAGACAAAATTAATATATTTACAATATTTTATGTATAAATAACTCCAAAAGATTGCGTTATTTCTTTAAAGGGTAAGGAAAGATATATAATATATATATAGATATAATAATAAATTTAAAAAAAATTAAAAAAAAAAAAATAAAAAAAAAATGTATTTCAAAATTTATATATAAAAAAAATAACTACATAGATTACGTTATTTTCCAAAAGGAGGGAGATGTGGTGTGAGAGTACATGTGTCACACTGCGATACTTTGTCGCAGTGCTTATATGAAATACGATCACCCACTCTAACTCTGCATTGGTGGAATGTATGGTCAGCGTTCCCACGCTGCATTGGTAAAATGTATGGTCAGCGTTCCCACGCTGCCACACATAACCGTATAGATAGTATAGTATCATATATTTAAGTTATATGCTGACGCTGCAGCATTGTAAGCAGCCCAGCACCTAATATAAGAAATAAAGGGTAGTGATAATTCAGAATTGAAACACGACGGTTGTTTTTCTATTACTAAAAATATGGGCACTGGTCAACAGTCAAGTGCTGCCAATAACTCGGAAGTTATTAACTTAGGAAGGAGCATTTCCTGGTACACAAATTTCTAGCGACGCATCTGATTTATACCCTATTCGATAGGAGTATATTAGTTTTGATACATAGTACATAGAGAAATAATTTAGCTAGATATACCTCAAAGTATATGGATCGACTCAGAATCGCTAGCGGAGTCGATTTAGCTATGTCTGTCTGTCCGTCCGTCCGTTTGTCTGTCTGTCTGTATGTCACAGGTTTTTATGCCTTAAATTTTGAACTAGGATAATGAAATTTGGTATTTAGGATCCCTGTCCGAGGCTTAAGAACATAAGAAAACATTTTTAAAATTTGCCCACTGCCACGCCCCCATTTTAAAAAACGTACCAAACTGTAAGGAATTTTGAAGGAGTGTCTGAACAAAATATTTTGACAATCTTAATACCTATATATCGTCCGAATATAGTTTTTTTTTGCCACGCCCACTTTTTGGGAGTGTTGCAGTTAAAAAAAAAATTTTCTTTAAAATTTAAAAAAAAAAATTGAAAATCTTTTGATGCAAAATCATTGCCGAAGATATAAAAATTTCGTTCTTAGATCTTTTCAACCCACGCCCACTTTTAAGGGGCGTTTCCTACAAAAACCATTTGTATACCCTACCCCAAGGCATATGCAATAGAAAAACGTTGTTTTTTGTCGAACCATAAAAAAATTTTATAAACTGTCTGACCAATATGTTGTGACAACGTCATTTTCTATCTTTTATCGTCATAAAGCCCACATTTCGGGGACATTAATTTTAAGGATGGGATGGGATAGGGTATTCAACGATCCGCAAAGCGGATTGTAGCCTTCTCCTATGTTTTTATTTTTGCTCCCTCATGCATATCCATAATCAAAAACTCCTCGTTCGCTCAACGCTACAAACAGAAGATATATTGGTTTAGAAAACATGCTTAATACCAATATCCTTATCCGACTTTGGATTCCATCATTAAACTACTTCTTTCTTAATTTATTGTGGGTGGAGTGGATCAGTGTTTAAGTACGTTGGACGGGTTATGGGTTCAAATCGCATTTGTTCTCTCCTTCACCAGGTGCGACTGATGACAGGTGACAATTTGACAACTTGACAACTTAAAAATCACCAAATTCTTGTCCCATAAAAATATACACAATTTTATAGATTTTTCAGAAATTTTGTGACAATTGTCGAGATTTCGGATCATAAAAAATGACATGACAATGAATTGACAGGAATTTTCAAATAATGGTCACCGATTTTCTGACAAATTTGTAAAGACCATTTTTTAGGGACAAGAAAAAATAGACAATTTAGAGATTTATCAGTAGGTATATTATTGACAATCGTTACAAGCGATTGAGGTGACTTTCAATATATCCGTCGGGAAAGCGCAACAGTTGTAAAAAAAAACACTTTGTAAAAAAAAAAATCGGTGGATCCCACAAAAAGGAATTAATCTAACAACCCAACCTGTGTACATCAGGGATGAAAATTGGCTTTTCCGCATTGTATTGAAAGTTAAAAAAATTGTATTGAAATTGTATTGGTTGATTTTGATCATTTTATGGTGTTTTGATAAGCTATTTATCGTCAGTTCAAAGGAAAAAGTAGGTACAAAATTAGTGAAAATATGTTTTTTTAAGAAAATAACTATGATTTTTCACGTTTTATAGCTGGAAATAATAACCGAGGCATAATAGTAATTTTTACAGGAATTCCCAAATTATAACAATCATTAAGTGCAGGCATTTAATTTCTCTTAAAAGAAAAAAATCTCTATCTCACTTAGTTTTGTTTTTCAATGCACATAATGGCCGTTACGGTCACTACTTATGATCATTTTTTCCTTCTACCACCACTCTTTTGTCAGCTTTTAGTCATATGATCATTTAACGGAAAAAAACTTCATTATTTTTGCGAAATCGTGTAATATTTCTGTTTTGAGTAAACTCTCTTGATAGCTTGCCAGGATCAGTATTATGTTTAAATTTTGAAAATCGTTTCTTACAGCAGTCATCAAGATTTCATTTTTTCTATTTCGTCATTTACAAAAAATTGAGTTAAAGTTTTTAAAGTCAAGGCGTTCCCTACAAAATGTCTTGTCTTAAAATTTAGTCGTTAAAATTTGAAAAGGACTTTTTAGTTTTAAGGCCCAGTTTTCAGTGCAAGATCATCCGATTTTCGGGATTAAAGTCAAAGAGAAAGCAGTTTTTCAGTCGATTTATATCTAGAGCTAACCCCGGGATTAAATGATCAGATGTTTTTGACAGACTATAAAATACCAGACAAACATTTTTTCCAATTCCATTTATGTGGACATTTAATTTAATGTTGAGAAACTAAATACCTATCTTAGGGACTTGAAATTGTATGAAATATTGAGTTAAACTGTTTTAAGAAAATAAAGACTTGCAATTTTGCGACAAAGGCATTTTCATTTGTTTGGGGAAAAGGAAACCAAACAGCTGATAAAGTGATAACTGAGCAAAATCGATAAATCGGAGTCAAATTTAATTCTGTACTGAAAAACTGCTTCATGAGTTAACTCTAGATTAAATTTATTTCGGAGTTAGTAAACTCTGTGTTAACTCAGCACTGAAAAACCGGTCCTAGGATGGCTAGGACATGTAAAACTGTAGCGCCACTTGACGAACGAACGAAAAATAATTTCAACTATAAAAATATATCTGTTTGGGGGATCTCCTGTTTCACTTACACCCATTTACCAGGGTAAGTTACCCATAACAAAACAAAAATTATTGGATTTGGTCAAACATTCCGAAAGAGCTTGTGCGTGTATAAGGGCCTTCCACCCCATTGTCTTAAAGATGCAGAGCGCTTGCCGGAGCCTGATCAACTGAGAGTGATTTAAAATTCGAAACTAAAATGTTTTAATTATTTGAAATACATACCCTAAAAAATAATTTTGTGTACAATACAATAATGTTCGAAATCCCATACAGGTAAAAATCATTAGAAGTACATTTCTCTTAAAATCATGTAAATTAACTGTTTTTTTGCATATAAAAAGTATGGCATCAAGTGCGTAAAAACAAATAACAAGCTAAAAACAAAAATCCATTTTTATCAGCATAGTTGTAATTTTAAAACCCAAAATGCCTTTAAATTGAATTATCTCCTTATTGTATATTTTATTAGCTAATGACTTTCACCTTTGAACCGACGATATAATGTCCATTTGTACAAAGACATTTTTCTACTTTAAGATCCGAGAAAATAAGAAGACAGTTGGAAGGTCCAAAAAGAATCATCAAACAGCTGATAAACTGTATACAGGCAAAATGGCAAGAAAATTGAATTGAAAATTGGTACTTTCAGTGGTAATCATATAAATTCGAACGGATTTTTGATAGTAAAGCAAATTATGTGATGGTTTGGTTTTTTAAAACATGATGAAAAATACCTATTAAAATAGCTGCAGCACAAATTGTATAGAATTTTATATAAAGTGTATTTGTGTACTGAAGCAAGGTCGATTTTATCGAAAACAGTACAATTGTATCGACTTTTGCAACCCTGGTGTGCATTACACTGGTTTGGAAGTGGAGCTTCAGTGCCATGTAGTCGGCGCGGCGCTGGAGAGGGTGTTTCAAAAAGTTACATTCAGCGAGGCGCCAGAACTTTCCAATATAATGGTAGCACACCTCATGGGAGAAGAAATTCGTTGGTCTGCGGATAATTTAATTTCAATATCTCAGCGTTTCAGAAATTTTGCAAGTAAATTCTGAGGCACCAACTGAAAAAGAGTCAGAATTTGGAGTTTTTTGAAGTCAAATCTCTTTTGGAACGATGTGAATTGAATTTAATGAAACGAAAAAGTGTAACGAAAAAGAGACAACAATAAATGTTTCTAAATATTACTCAGAATACAGTTTCACTTTTACCGCATGTGCACTCACACTCGATTTTCGTTTTCACATTAAATTTAACAAACTGAACATTGCAGAGGTTTTTGAGGGCTCAAAAGAAATCAAAATGGCTAGTAAAAAATAAATTGAATGTGCCCAATGCTAGAAAATGCATTGGGCACATACAATTTAGCCATTGTGATTTTAAAGAATAAAGTCATTGTCGTAATTATATCGCCAGCTCTTGCGGGCAGGGTAATTCTGACTTGCAAAATACTGTAGAACTTGGAAAATCATTTACCAAGTAGACGCAGACCATATGAAATGAGGGATAAGGAAAACTATTAATAACGGGTGATCCAAGTAGAGATACTTTTTTCAATAGCCTTTTTTGACAGATCACGTGTGAGTCGTGTCATGCTGTCATGTTATTTTTGTTTAGTATTGTTTGGCATTTCATAATGGAAAGACTTACGCGTGAACAACGTTTACAAATTGTTCAACTTTATTATGAAAATTCACGTTCTGTGAGGAATGTGTTTTGTGCACTTCGCTCAACTTATGGTCAACATAATCGGCCTACTGAGCGTACTATTCGCAACACCATCACCCATTTTAGGACCCAGCATTTATTATTGGATAATATTCGACCGAATAGACCACGTCCAGCACGCTGTGAAGAAAATATAGCGGCCGTAGCTGAGAGTGTACACGAAGACAGTGGAGAGTCGATTCGGCGCCGTTCGCAGCAACTCGGACCATGATAACCGACTATTTGATGCCTGAAATTGAAGCTCGTGATCTCGGCGACTTTTGGTTTCAGCAAGACGGCGCCACTTCCCACACATCGCATCAATCAATGGACTTATTGAGAGAACATTTCGGAGAGCACATAATTTCACGTTTTGGGCCGGTCAATTGGCCACCAAGATCGTGTGATATCACACCTATAGACTTTTTCCTGTGGGGATATGTAAAGTCAAAAGCTTATGCCGACAAACCCGCTTCGATTCAGGCCTTGGAGGAAAACATCACGCGTGTCATTCGCCAGTTACCAGTCGAAATGCTCGAACGAGTGATCGAAAATTGGACTCAACGGATGGACCATCTGCGACGTAGCAACGGCCAACATTTGATAGACATAATCTTCAAAAAATAAATGCCAAAGAATGTTCTTTCAAATGATAATAAACATTCTCCATTAAATTTGAATTTTCTGTGTTTTTTTCTTTAAAATAGTAGGGAACCTCGAAATGGATCACCCCTTATAAGACAGTGACGAATTTAGGATATGACAATTTTTTTTTAATTTTTGGTCGCCTGGCAATATCAATGAAAGTGCGAACATTTTTTAGAATTGTCACCTGTCACAATGTTTATGAAATAAACAGACTTGTGGGAGTCTAATAAACATCCTGTCGGAGTGTGAATATAACACAGCCATGAATAGCTTTTCAAGACTGTATATCCCTTCATTTATGCAAATGAAAAGCAAGGTTTTATACCCTCTATATGTTTAAATTTTTCATATTCAGTTATTCCCTGATTTAACCCACTTACTGGTTTTTGATTGGCTAAAATCTTGTCAAACTTTGAGCTGTCATACACCAACTATAAAAAAAAAACCCAATATTTATTCTGAGCAAAATCCATATAAATAAAAAGTTTTCCGTATGCCAACATTAATGCAGAATTACATCGTCACACAAATAATTGAGTCAAGCAATTTTTAATGAAACACACCCAAACATTGTGACAATCTCCATCACCATTCAATACTTTAACATTGAATGACAGCTCGAACTCATTTCATTCACTCAAAAAGCAATTTAGAACTTTAAATTGAACCGACGAAAAATTCCAATTTCCTCCGCTCTCTTGTGCGGTTCTTCATTTGTTTATCTGACTCTGACATAACAACAAGTACGGATACAGAAAACCGACTACGGAGTACCCGCATCTCTCCTCGGAAAACATTTGTGGTAAAACCTGATTTCCAATCAATCAACGCGCACACACATTTGCAACTAAAAAAAAAGACACACACGCACAAAATAACTCTAATCAAAGTCAGTGCGGTTATGTCGTTTGTGGTCATCAACTTCAAAACACACACGCAACACACAACAATATCCAACTACCGCCGCTCGTGCAATTGAAAACCTCATCAATTTGACACGGGACAGCGCCGCGGGATTTGACGTACAAGTTCGTCGTGAATATTCTGCCTACCGCTAGGCAAAACACAGATACATAGATGGCAACATTTTTAATGACACACAAGTGCATAAAACACAACATGAAGCGGAAAGGTGGAGCAGGAGACAGGGAGCAAAATAAAAAAAACCGTTTCATGTCACCCCCTGTCAGGCGCGCTTCTGCTGCGGCATGCATTGCTATCGAATTTCATGCTCGCGTAGACCGCTGAGCTGCACATGCAACTCTCGGGTTAATTAATTTCACCGTCATTTGCATATTTTTTCGCAGAGAGTTCTCTTATTTGCTATTGTCCTTTGGTCCGCTTTTCGGTTTTGTTTTCCTTCCTTTTCACCAGAGTTTATCGGATTTCAGAAAAATAGACGAAAATATTTGCAAACATCGGCGCAAAATAAGCCCGTTGACGAAATATCATGTACGCAATTGTGAGCGGAGAATGATGACGGTAATAATGTGCTGTTGACAGCTAATCGTTTAGGGAGGGAGGCATGGAATGGCGGAAAAGAAACGTTTAATGGAAGGCGCCATTGTGAGGGAATATTATGTTGGGTTTTTATGATGAGGACATAAGAAGGTAAGCACTCAGTTGTCACAACAAACAGAGCTGGTGCATTAAGTGAGCACTTTGCGTGATGTTTGAACTGCATGCGTATCTGAGATACTATTGATAGTGGGTAGATCAAAATAAAAAAAATTAAGAGAATCAGAAAAAGTTTTAAGGTGTTGTGTTCCCAAGCCACTTTCCAATCTGAATTACTTTTATGTGGGAACTAAATGAGACCCTAAGCTAGGCAGGTTATGGTGTCACGTAGCTCGAGCTAGTTGTGATGCTAAAGGGTCTATCCTCAATTCGTAAGCCTTTGTGCCTTATGTGTACAATCCTGAGCTTTACATTAAGCGGAGGTCACATATGTTGCCAAAGAAAAAGCCTCCAAGGTAAAGTCGTATTTTATTGGAGGGAGCTGAACAAGAACATTAAAAATGATGGAATGGTTTTCCACTCCTCCTTGCACAGACAACTTCCATGGTATTGACTTATCTTTTCGCGTGATGACTTTTGGGGCAGTGTTTTATAAGGACATCGATGATGGTACTGACCTTTTAGCCAGCATTGAAAGGATAATTGAGCCAGTATGTCATTTGTCAATGTATGGTTTGAATTCTTCATCGCATCTCCAACTGGATAATAATTTAGATGGCGTAATAAAGGCATACCTAGCATTTCCAGTTTTTATAGAATATCGAGGATGGTCTGTATTTTGGCGAGACCATCAGACTTACAGTTTCCTGGGATACTTCTGAGTTCCGGCACCGGGAGGAGTGCTCTGCTTCTCGTTAATAGATAGTCGGGATTGAAGGGGTAAAAAAATAAATACACATTTTTGCGCAACAGGCTCATTAATATTCAGGGCCTAGCTTTTTTTCACAACCATTCATGTGTGCGTTTGTTCTTCTTGCACGATGTCGGGACCTACAGTTTTATGCTTTTTTAAGTGCAGTTCCACCTGGAAAACGCGCTACAACGATTAAGAAGGAAAAATGATATGCATCTTGGAGAAGATGACTGTGAATCAAGTTTCTAACCAAGTCCTATTCAAAATGACTGGAAGTTTAAGCCTTAAACGCTTTGAGACCCGTCAACAGCGCAGTGGAAAAGGTGTTTCATTGAAGGCACTCTGTTTTAAGACAATATGTGTGACATATCTAACTCAATTTTGTATTGGAATGAACATTTCATTGCCCGAGGTATGGAATTAACGTCGTTCAAATGTCCGCCGCGGATTTTCTTGGTGGCACGGATTCGGGGTAATGACTTCGCCTAGTTTACGTGGCTAAATTTGATGGATAATGTTCGTTGACTACTAACCGCATTGCACGCCCATATACAACATCTGACCATGTATAGAAGAATACAGAAGACCTAGATAAAATAATTATGGAGCCCGGTAAGCATGGTGTATGTCTTTCTTGGAAAATCAAAATTAATTTCCCGGGGCTCTTAATGACGATCAACCATTGATACTGTTTCATCATTTAGCCGAAAAGGTCGACTGGATTAGAATTCATCATCTAACAGGCAAAGTTATTATTCTTAAACTTACATAACACCAATTATTTGCAGTACACAAACAGAACAAAAAATGCAGAAAGACGTGCTAAAATTTTAGCGATTTCCTGTACTTAAACACTGATTGTCGAGAAACTAACACATATTCCAGATATTCACAGCAATATTGAACAAACCGTATGTCTATTTCTCACATTTCAAAACCATTCAACTGCAAAATCATATTCTGTGCTCCATTAGTAAACTCTGCGATATATACACCCCAACATCGCATCGAAGGAAATAAGGCCTTCGACAGGTTTTATGGACTCCCAACTTCCAAGGTACTAACTTTGATAATATGCCAGACTTTGTTTTAGAAAATGAATTGTCAATACATGCACAGAGTCAGTAATATACGTTATTGTTCTAGGTATACATTCATTAGAGCAAGTTCCAACAATTCAGGATTCAATAAACAGTGAGAACAAGTAGTAGTAGCGAAAAAGCAATCGCAATCGGTAAACAGATCCAACTGACGAGAAAATATTTATTTATATCAGTAACCAAAGCATTGAGGGAGTAACTTACAAACCCTGAAGGGTCGCGGAGATTTGGCAAAAGTAGTTAATAACAATTTTATTTATATTTCACTTTTTAGGGTTAGATACGAACAAGAATATTCAAAATCCAAAAAAGTCGAAGCACCGCAAGGAAGTGTACTAGGATCAATCCTGTATCTGTTATATAACGGGTCCGCCATTTAACGTTTTTTTTTTCAACTAGTGCTTATTTCGTGAATGGTAACACTAAGCTCAATGATGTTACCATTCACCATTGACAGATATAACTTTGAGGTAGTACGGGACTGGGTGTTGTAGAACGAAGGTAGACTCTGATTGGCGTTAACTTGGCAATGCCCAGTGTTGTAACTCTGACTACACATCAAATGTGCTTATTTTTACCTCCAAGTGGTAACCATCGGGTACTGGTCTCATCCAACCGGATTTGACTTGCTAAACGATAAGCGCGAGTGTTGATAACACGACGAAAAACAGCAACACTATAAACACCCTGGTGAGAATGGCACGGATGAATACCCGGCCTGCTGTCCCAGGCGAACCTAGATGAGCTGCTCTGACATATTCGGACAACAGGTTGTCTATGAATTTCAAGGGTTAGTCAGGCCCCTTGAACAGAGATGGTGGCGGATGAACCGAAAGGCCAACGGCAGCGCTCAATCCCGTAGTGGATACTGATGGCCCCGTGTCCTAGGGGTATCTAATAAATTGGAACTGGCCCTCCAGGTTGGGGGTTGTGCTTTGGGTTAACTACCCACCCACAGAAAAAAATATGGTTACGAAGCAACTAATAGCCTCGGAAAGGACTGATTTTATTGTTGACGACCCTGCCTAACGAAAAAAGGACAACGACGTTCGTATCTGCACCTGGAATGTGAGAACATTAAACAGGAGAGGTGCAGGCGAACAACTAGCGGAAGCCCTAAACTGCTACAAAGCAGACATTACTGGCATCCAGGAAATACGATGGGATGGGCCGGGCAAAAAGAGGATGAAAAACTGTTGCATCTACTACGGACCGTGTAATAGTGAGCAGAAACAGCGACTATTCGGATGCGGATTTGTTATAAATGCCAGACTAAGGCAAGAAGTCTTATGTTTCCAAGACATTAGCGAACGCATAGTAACAATCCGCATCAAGGCCAAATTCGCCAACATAAGCTTATATGCGCTCACGCTCCGACGGAAGAAAAAGATGATATAGCTAAGGATTTCTTCTACGAGCTCCTCGACAAAACCTATGAGCGACTACCGATGTTGAAATCGTGCTGGGAGATTTGAACGCTAAGGTAGGAAGAGAAGACATCTTTAGAAGTATTGTCGGAAAACATAGCCTACACGACAACACGTCTGGTAACGGACTTAGGCTAATTGATTTCTCTACGGAACGAAATGCCACTATAGCCAGCACACGGTTTTCTCACCTCGATATCCATAAGGGGACATGGCGGTCTCCAGATCAACGAACGGTCAACCAAATTGATCACATTGCGATAGATAAAGGCACGCGTCCAGTATTTTGGATGTCTGAACATTCCGAGGAGCTAACATCGACTCGGATCTTTCCCCAACTGATATTTAAACTTTGCATACAGCCAAACTCGTACTCGGATGTATGAAAAGTATGAACCCCCCTGCTTTTGGCCAACTGTTGGATTTGGGATGGGTGCGAAATTGGATGTAGGCAAAGTTTGAATACGGAGTGGCGGGCCATGCTGCCCCCTGCAAGCCCCCTGCCTGGGCTTACTATGGTTCTGGGTTCTGGGCGAGATTGGGTGTATGCTAAATTTCCTTTTCAAAATTGTTGGGTTTATAATCAGCTTTCTTTGAAAGTTTTTAATAGAATGCCAATTTCAAATGTCAATAATAGCCGCGGGTGTTAATGCTTTTTTGTGGCGGTGCTTATTTCAATTTTGAAAAAGAAATAAACCCCGTATGGGCTATTTCCTTTTTTTCAGGAATTCGTCCCAGCGGGGGTTATTGCACTGCATCGACGATTCCACAGATGGATTTTCTATAAACGCCGGAGTGTCTCGAGGATCCATTCTCTCACCCACTTTATTTATGTAGCACAATGATCTTTTGGGTACAAAAAGTATTTTGAATTTTGGAGATGTAAGTTACTCTAAAGTAACCAAGACAAATGTCACATCTACATTCGAAGACCTACAAAAGATTAAACAATTCAGTGCACGATCTTTATGGGAAAGAACAATTACACAGATCGTTAAATCGAAATAGAGAATACAGCCCTTGATTCCGAGAATCCATGCATCTTCTAGTCGTCACAATTGGTGTCATGGTAAAGCAGACAAGGCCAGGCCTTAAATACTGTTTTTATGTTTAGAATACGGCACCGAGACATGAACAACTTACTGATTATATTATTCAAAGACCAGCAAACCGTTTTATTGGTGATACCTCAAATCTACAACCCTTAGCTCTTTGAAGACCTGTATGAGGTGTTTGCCTTTATTAAAGGTACTACAACGGCAGATATTCAAGGGAGTTTAGCAAAATCATCTTTAGACTTGTGACTTTTGAATGGCTCACCACACACACAACCACATAGTCCAACTAACAAAAACACAAACAACACAATACCAAAACACAATTATACTGTTATACAGAAGAAGCAACAAATCGAACGAACTTCCAGGAGACCTAGTTCTATCATCATACAATCTACCGCAATTCCAGAGCAAAGTTAATAAGGCCCTTCAAGGATACTTTCAGATCGCTCTGTGTTACAAATATACACCTTCCAATATAAATCATGGCCTGTGGGCATGCAAGAAAACCGCAGGGCAAATAAAAATCGCACATATGAGCCTGGCCATAGCTGAGTCGCATTTACTCCAACGTTGAATATTTCAACTACGACCATCCGAACAATGAAGTCATTTCGCATGACGCCATATTCCTCTCGTGATTTCAATGATTAGCCTCTGTCAGACTAACTATATTCCCTCAATGTTGTCCAACTTTTATTCATAACGTCGAAGCAGCTGCACTTTAATTCACATTCAAAGTTCCCAAGGCTTTTTTTATAGTTGAGCTTCATATTTTATTCTATCGTACAACTATTGAATCCCAAACGTAATGCGACTCTTTCTATCCCACGACTTCCTTGCGACCCATAGCTCTATGGAAAAGGAACTTTTTATCTCAAAGTTCACACACATATCTAACCCCACTTGATGGTTAACACTCCAATCCACGCCAACATGCAATCATATGTATATTCTCAAGGCAGAAACAGAAACCCACAATTAATCGATTCATAGATATCGTCGACTTCACATAGCCCGTGTTTGGGTTCGAATCGCGCATAATTAGGCATGAGAAGATACGCCATCAATCGGACACGCAAAGCCATCTCATATTTCTCGGTATAAATTCATCTGACATCTCAATGTCATACTAATGCTTTTCAATGGTTCTTCGTCACTAATTTTGAAATAGATACACCGCATTGGATATCTGGTGACAATTACCGCTCGCTGTCAGTTAATTAAATGTTTCTCCATCCATCTGTCAAATGGGAATAACCACAAGATTCCACAAGACGAGATAGAGCGCAAATCCTTGTTGCAATGTCTTTCATCTGCAAGTCGGAGGAGGTGTCAACGATGCGGTTGACCGGAACTTGAGTGATACGGTCTGCTGAGTTCGACAATGTGCACATAAACTACACTCGAGTTACCTCGAGTAGTGTCGAGTGCATCTTTTCCTCCCCTTTAACAGTAGCATTGAGTGGAAACAGGGATTTTATCTTCATCTTTGTTGTGGCTGTGGATGTGCAAGTGGATGTGGATGCGGCATGGCCTTGTCGCAACTGTGAATGCAGAATTAATGTATCTTTTGTTACCAACTGCATGTGGATGTGAATGGCGCGCGTCTTCAGCGGGTGCTATACATGAATTTCGATTTCGATGTTTGCTTGTCGGCGGAGGGTTATTAATTTGGATTTGGACGTTTGACCTCTTCTCCCAGGTGATTGTGGGGAATGAGGCTACAAGTCAATTAAAAGCGATGTAATGAAGATTTCTGTGGAATCTGTGAGCTGTTGACAGCAGAATGGGATAATGGCGATAATGAGGTAATTTGAGTGTGAAGATATGGTGGCTTAATTCGGCTTCTTTTTAGTGAAACGTAGTACACGTTTTGGACGATGGTTTTAAGATGGTGCCTATCCCCAAGAAACCAAAATACATTTTGCAGCTTCGATGTGGATGAGACTGAATCAAAAGTATTGAGCAAGATAGACATCTCAAAGAGTTTCATTATTATAACGAGAGTGTTATGCCGGGTGAAATCATTGGTGTTTTGAGGATCTATGATATAAAAGTCCATAGAGTGGGTACTAAGGACTATAGAGGAATGATTAGGACTCAAAGTACTGTGTACTCATTCCATAACTTTCAAAACGATAGTCATTGACGATAGTGAAGGAAACTTTCTGGGTACGTACCATGTAATATACCATATTACCACACAATATAAAAATTACACGCTACGTACCAAGAAAGTCTCCAACACTATCGTTAACGATAATCGTTACGGAATAACTACTCTGAACATCGGCAATACATTCACTTTCAGGCGAAACGATCGTGGCAGAACGATCTCAGATGTAGTTTTAATCAAGAGATGAGGGAATCCAAAATTAAAGGGTCGCCGAAAATTATAGGGGAAGTAGCCAACCACTACATTGTCTTCGATTATACTGGTAGTCAGATGTGCTCCGCAATTAGAGGCGACCAGGCAAAAGTGAGCCGACTTTATGAAGAAATCATTTAAAGGTTCAAAATCAAAGGGTCGCCGAAGGTTATAGGGGAAGTACCCAACCTCAACATTGTCTTCGATACCTAGACAGTCAGATGTGCCCCCCAATTAGAGGCGACCAGCCAAAAGTGAGGCGACTTTATGAAGAAATCATTTAGAGGTTCAAAATCAAAGGGTCGCCGAAGGTTATAGGGGAAGTACCCAACCACTACATTGTCTTCGATTCCTAGACAGTCAGATGTGCTCCCCAATTAGAGGCGACCAGCCAAAAGTGAGGCGACATTATGAAAAAATCATTTAAAGGACTGGTACCGTTCAAGAAAGGAAGCTCTGATGCGAGTCTGAATTCTTGAACACAAACACAATACAACCAAACTAGTGGCAAAAAGGCAAGAAATATCAGCAAAAAGGATGCAAGACTCAAAGGAAGAAAAAGATGGACAGAAACAACATACGCCTTCTATCGGCACAAAGAAGAAGCAAGGCTAGGTTGGAGTTTACTCCGAAAGATAGGGCTACTCACTTCCTTAAGACTAGCAGATTCGTGTAGAGTATTCCAAGCAGATATCCCAGCCAGACTTGAAACGATTAGATACTGGACAATTGATACGGTGATACTTTGATCGTCCAGTAGCCATAAATGCTCTGAAATCGAATGCAGTAACACCAGAATAAGGTCCAAATAATGTGGGTGCCAGGAAATAATGATATAAAAGGAAACTAGCTAGGTTAGGACCGCCCAGCTGAGCTTATTTATCCTATAGAAGGTAAATCCCCAGTTGCTTTAAAAACACTTATAAGAAGGCTACAATACCGTTGGCTAATCCACTTTGAAAGACACTTTTCCTTATGGTTTGACGAAGAACAACGTTAATTTTGAAAAGTTGTTCTGCCTCGACGAATAGAATAAGTGCTAGCTAACACACCAAAGATCTCTGGCCGGAAATAACGGCGAGCAAATCAAACAAGCTTATACCTTAAATAGGGCTTCAATTTCAACAGCGTTAAGAGTGATAACAGGCCATAACTACTCTAGATCAATGAGGTTGAGCAGCATGCACCATTTATACATGAAATGTAGACCTTGAAGTAGAAGAGGATATCACAGATCCGCTGATCAACAGTCGAAGATGAATTATTGGCATACACTACTATAAAGATCTACAAAAGCTTGCAGATACCCTTATTGCATCTGCTTCTGCAAAGGATCGGGGTGGAGTGACTACCATTTTCGGAGACCAGAAGCTCCACACTATAACTCCACTTTAGTGTCACTAGACTTAGATTTATCTTTCCAGGAAAGGGTATCGCCAATGGCCTACGCAGGACTATGAAAGATTGACACCTCAACTGAGTATCAACAATACATAAAACCTAACATAACTTTTGGGGACTAAGATAGAACATGACAGCACTACAAAAAGCGCACAAAGAAATATAGTGAATACATACACTGTTTCCAGATAGCTTTTGTCTGATAGAGAGCCTCTAAATATGACGGCGTTTTATTCCAGCTGAGTATGCGTGCCGCTCTTGATCATGTACAACAGCGGTACTTACGACAGGATTTTCATAAGAATAGAAGAACACCATGGAGGGAAAACTCTTAGAGAAGATACTAAAATCGGAACTTTTGCAAGCTGTAGAAAGGTCAGTATGCCTTACAAAAAGACTGCATAAATTCAGGAAAGATAAGCTTTTAAGGAAGTTTTTAAAAACCTCCATGTTTCCTCAGGTACACCATTATTCAAGAAATATGGTCCCTTGACAGTTCTAGTTACGTAGAACTCAATGCTATGAAGCTATCTTAGGGTCGACATCAGGCATTTCCCAGATGTGTGCTATCGCTGCCAAACACCTCGCACTTGCTCATTCCAATTGGGTATATCAATTGGATATAACCACTCAGATCGGTTTTTCCGTAGCCACTTGTTATAGTGTCCTGTGAAAACCCCGGTGTCAAAACTGGACAACCATTTTCTGTAAATCAAACATTTGCTTCTGACTGCCCATGTTTGATTGACCGCGACCAATCCGAAAACCGAAATACTCCAACTACGATGGAGAAAATTGAATAACAGAAGAAAGGAAGGAGGGCACCGCACTTCCTCAGAAGCAGTGATTTAATGCTCAGAAGCAGAAGATGAACTGTCAAAAAAATCAAAATTTTCTGCGACCTATACAGGTTGTTTCGCGTGCAGATATTGTGGTCAGTGGTTTCCATTCGGGTGCCATCCTTAAAATATTTTTCTGTATACAGGTTGTTTCGCGTGCAGATTTTGTGGACAGTGGTTTCCATTCGGGTGCCATCCTTAAAATATTTTTCTGTTAGGCTCGAAGCCTTTGTTCGTCTTCCGTCTGGTATTTGGGATACGTTTTACTATATACTTTGATAGCTGTTTGCCGGTTTGACAGCTGTCGGATAATATAGTAGCTTTCGGACAGTATGATCGCTGTCCTTGAACACATTGACAGTTGTCTTTGGACATGATGTTCCTTGTCTTTGGTGTCCATGTTTGTGTCTATTTTTATTTGGTGTGATAGCTGGCGAGTGTGTTTGTTCATGGCCGTCCGCCTTAACACCTTGGTTGTACATCCGTTGCTCCAGTGTTGGAGGAAAGAGGAGACCGTCCTCTCTAAGCCATCGACCCTAGCTTTTAATGTTGCGACTTTGTTGGACGGCTGTCTTTTTGGCCGTCTACTCCATGCCATCAATTTTTTGCGTTTGCGCCAATAATGAGGTGGCGCAAACGATTCGTTGGGGTGTAGGCTCCAGGGAACGTCCTTTCCCACCCGTCATCATCGTGTTGGGGTCGACGATTGACCACCTTCCCTCACCAATCGAACCATTCAGACCGCCCTGTCTCCCAACGTTCATGGGCTTCGACGACGGTGTATTCTCGTGGACCGCCTGTCGCACGCTTATGTTGCTCCGTGGTGAGTCTTTCCACTCTCCCTGGTGCTGCACCTCACGGAGATTACCATGACTTGCGTGTTGGAACTGTTTTATGTTGCATTCTCCGAATCTGAAGGTCGTGTACCAATGACTGACGGAACCATGGCTGCACACCATTTCCTCCAAATTCCAGGTTTGCGACCACAAAGAAAAAAGGGGACCAAAGGATTTAAGGGGATAAGAAAGTGAGCACTGTTTTGGCAAATTTTACCGTAACAATACAAACCACCGACGTATAAAATTTTGTAAATATAGAATAAAAACTGTATTTTCTCTGTTCTTTCATATCATGGTATGTATCAAACATAACCCTGATGACAGCATTCTCTACTCAAACAAAAAAAAACTCATCAGGTATACTATACCCAAGAATTTGACTACAACCCACAAAGGAAAATGGAGGATAGATTCCCTGTCTATCATAGATTTTTCGTAGATAAAACCACCTTTTCAACTCAAAACCTTTTTAGCAACCCATCATCACATTCAATCCACCGAAGCGAACTTTCTCCAAGCCCACAATTTTTCAAACATACCTACCTGACCCTCAATCACTTAATTCAAAATATAACAACCACTCAAACCCAACAATTTGCAAAAGGTAATCATTACAGTCTTGCAAGACTCATCCAGAGTAACTTGTTACCTCCATTGTCTTCATTGCAAACTGTCTTCCCAATCGATACCTCAAATACGCTTTTAATTATTACGTCAAAACTATGAACAAGCCCTAGGGCCATTGGTTTCACACTTAAGCCGAAAGATAAACTTCACCCAAGAGCTAAGCGAGCTTTCAAGTGTCAATCAAAAATTCGAAATTCGGCTATAAAAAGAGACCAAGGATAGAAGATGGAAATAGTAGGTAAGCAGCCATAAAAAATTTAAAACTTGTTAATAGTCACCAAAAGATTGTAATGAGACAGTCAAGTGATGGATTTGTGTGTTGTCTTATCTTACGGATTACAGTTGATTTGGACAAATATTTACATACCAATCCGGAATCGACGTCATTTTACCATTCTGCTGGTATTCATGGGAATCTTGTGAATAGACAGAAGGCGTCTTCATTGAGTCCGCGCCAATCATTAATCAATATGCGAAGGTGATGAAATCCAGCCGATAATGCACCTTGGGTTGGCCAATAGCTGTGGAGAAAGCAATAACTGCTATCGGTGGTTGCAGCGTTGTGAGTAATGGAGTTTGTAATGGGAAAAGTCTTAAGCATCAGCCAAGACTAATGGATAAATGCATCTTTTCGGAATGCAGAATGCAGATGTGGCATTGGCCTCCCGCTGTGAATCGTTATGAGTAGAAGACGTTAGAAGTTGTCGTAGGCTTATAGATAGAGATGTGATTTTAAGGTGACTGCAGGAATTGGAATTTATATAGGTTCAACCGTATGAATTAGATATCCAAATCTTTTTTGTTCGTGTACGACTTTTTATGTGAAACTTATTTATCGCACTTAATCGGCCCTATCGAGGTATCCGTCGGAGCGGAAAAATCTCCGATTTTGTGCGATTCGGAGAATTTTTGATTCGAGTCGAGGTATTCTTCCAAAAAGCTGTTCGGAATATTTCTCCGACATTTTGTAACGCATCTCGGCGAATTGTGTTAAAGGGCGTTCAGGTGCATTTTCGTGCAATTTTTGGCAGCTAAGCGCCATTCTTTTTCCGATTTCCTCCGACACAAATTCTTCTCGGAATTTATTTACGAATTGTAGTGAAGTGAACTTATCTCATTTGTGTAGTATTTCTTTCCGATGACACATACCTCGAATGGAATTTAAACCTCCGATGAAGTATGCGTTGCGGAAAATTGTCACCTCGATAGAGCTGCATATCAATTAAAAACATATGAGAAGGCTACAATCCGCTGAGCGAATCTTTGAATACCCTATCCCATCCCATTCCTTAAATGAATATACCCAAAATGTGGGCGGGGCTAAAACCTGTACGGGGATGAAATATAGAAAATGACATAGTCAACATATTTTGTTCATAAAGTTTATCAAAATCTTTTATGGTTCGACAAAACAAATGTTTTTTTTTTATAGAAAAAGTCTCCCAAAAATGGGCGTGGCAAAAAATCTTTATTCAGATGACATATAGGTGAGAGATTATGTAAATATATTGTTCTGACACTTTTTTTGAAATATTTTACGGCCTAGCTAAAAACTTCGTGTTTCTAAAAAGGGGCGAGGCAGTAGGCAGATTTCAAAAATTGTTACACTTGATCTGCTGAGAGCAACAAAGAGCACGTGTACCAAATTTCATCATTGTAGCTCAAAATTCAAGGCTTAAAAACTGGTGACGTACGGACAGACATGGCTAAATCAATCATCTAGTGATTCTGAGTCGATCCATATACTCTAAGGAATATCAAGCTAAATTATTTCTCTT
This sequence comes from Rhingia campestris, assembly GCA_932526625.1. NCBI lineage: Eukaryota > Metazoa > Arthropoda > Insecta > Diptera > Syrphidae > Rhingia > Rhingia campestris. Next base: position 94,501,309 of record OW052182.1, on the reverse strand, counting down.
ATTTGCAAACTTTGTTTCAAAACTAATCCATTTAATATTGGCAACGGCAGCGATAACTGCCAACCACCCGACCTAAGTGAAGTGAGGATAGCAATATCTACACTTAGGCTAAATAAGGCCGCCGGAAATGACGGCCTTCCCGCTGAGCTATATAAAGCTGGCGGAGATGACTTGGTAAGTAGAATCCACCAACTCATAAGCCAAATCTGGTCGGATGAAAGTATGCCTGAAGAATGGAACCTCAGCATAGTTTGCCCGATCCACAAAAAGGGAGACCCTCTGAACTGCGCCAACTACAGAGGCATAAGTCTCCTCAACATCGCCTACAAGATCCTATCTGCTGTAATATGTGAACGCCTGAAACCGTCAACCGCCAACAACCTGATCGGCCCTGATCAGTGTGGTTTTAGGCCAGGAAAGTCCACAACCGATCAAATTTTCACACTTCGGCAGATCCTGGAAAAAAACCCAAGAAGTCCAAATCGATACCCACCATCTATTTATCGATTTCAAAGCCGCATACGACAGCATTTATAGAGACGAACTATACAGAGCCATGTCTAGTTTTGGTATACCGCCCAAACTAGGATGTAGGATGACGATGGAGAATTCTCGCTGTTCCATGAGGGTCGGAAACGACCTCACCGACACATTCGATACTAAAAAAGGATTTAGGCAAGGCGATGCGCTGTCAATTTGATCCCTTCTAGAATCAAATTAAAGAAATCAATTTGATTCTAGAAGGGATAGTGCAAAACTCCCGAGCCAACACCAGAGGCACAATTTTTCGAAAATCGGTGCAACTACTAGCATACGCCGACGATATCGACATCATTGGTAGGACTCATAGCCACGTTTGCTAGTATAGAAAAGGAAGCGGCAAAAATGGGTTTAGCAGTAAATGAGGGTAAGACTAAGTTTATGCTGTCAACACGAAAGGACACACAACATCGACGAATTGGACAGATATCACCATTGACAGATATAACTTTGAGGTAGTACGGGACTTAACCACGGCTCCGCTATCAACTCTGACAACAACATCTTGTCAGAAATCAAACGAAGAATTACTCTTGCCAACCGCTGTTTCTTCGGGCTAAGAAGGCAATTTAGTAGTATAGCCCTCACTCGAACTACTAACGAGATCCTATATAAGACCTTGTCATCCCAGTCCTGCTCTACGGCGCTGAAGCATGGACCGTATCAAAAGCGGATGAAAAACCTTGGTCGATTCGAGAGAAAAATTCTTCAAAAAATCTTTGGCCCCTTTTGCGTTGACGGGCTATGGAGACGAAGATTCAACCACAATATACGAGCTGTACAGCGATATATCCCTAGTCAAAAAAAAAACTCCGCATTGGACGTTTAAGATGGCTAGGACATGTAGAAAGAATGGACACCAATACACCGGCTTGCAGAGTCTTCGATTCCCAGCCAGACGTCGGACGCAGTAGAGGAAGACCTCGCCTTAAGTGGCGCGCACAAGTAGACACCGACCTCAACCAACTTGGAGTCCTTAGCAACTGGAGTCAGTTAGCTAAGGACCGGGCTAATTGGAGAGGCATATTGTTTGAGGCCCAGGTTTATCCCGGACTGTAGTCTCAATATAGTAAATAATGACAATTCTTATTGAAGTCAGAAATCGTTGCAAACTTGCTGACTAGTTACCCATTGACGTGGCTCTTTTGATTACGCGACCCAGAAACTTTAGGTATTTAAACATCGTCACTGTTTTGTTCAATTTATCGCATGCTATACTAGCCTGTAATACGATCAATTTCCGAACAAATAAATTCGGGTCCCTGTTCCTTTTGACACACAACGTAGTTGTCGTCTTAGTACATAATGGGAGATTTTCGGCATACACAGGGGTTTCCATAATTCGTCGGGTTTGTAGTTGCTATAGAGTTTTTCACGTAGTCATTCACCCAAAAATATGATTTGTCGCTGAAGATTATTTTCTGACGAAAATTTAGACCAGTTTTCAACTGTACAATGAACGAACGTCTGAAGGAAACTGGACTAAGCTTGTTTTGTCTAAATATTCGCCAAGTGTGAGCGTACGAAAGGTCAAGTTCTAGAAATAATTTGATTTCTTGTGCACTTTCTGCACTATCTCAGTAATATTTTTGGTCGACAACGTACACTGCCCAGTAATCCACTGAATTACTACCTTCTTAGAATATCATACCTTGTCAAATATCATAATTACTGAATGATAGTTTAAAATAAGGAAACAACATATGAGAAGGCTACATAATTCATTGAATGAGTCGTCTGATACCATATCCTATCACATGTTTATTACGATGATAAACTACAACCATTACTAGCTCCCGAGAATTTGGTTCAGGTCGTATGCTTAAAAATTGCCTTACAATGATCAATGTTCAACTTGATCGTACGCCTCGAAAATGTCCAAGAGAATAGCTGTCGATTCATCGATGTTGTCCATACATAAAGTCTATAACTAAGGTTGCTCAAAAGCTATCATCCCTATTAGAAGATTCTCTCTTGTTCGGCTTGGAAGCAGGTGTAAACACGGAAGGTATTATCTTTTTATTTTTTAAAGACGCTGACGACATCGACATCATAGTCAGAACCTTTAGGCGTAAAATTTGTCGAATTATTGGTCCAGCATGCGAGGAAGGTAAATAAAGAAAATAATACAACCGCGTCCAGGGCCCTTGGACTGAATGACTCGAAGCAACGTTTCAAAGAGGTTGGAAGGCTTATGCACAGACTTTGAAAGTGTCGGAAACCCATTAGGTAGAAAAATAGGGCTCACCTTGTATTTTCGATCCAGAATTTAGATAGAGTGACTTTTTATCTTTTTTTTTATAACAAAAGTACATCTACTCCCTTTTTCAAAACCATTTTTTATCCATAGATACCCCTTATCAAATGCCTTTGTAAGCCATTCTATTATCTGTTCAAATGATTGGTTTTAGTTTTCTGGATGCTTACATAAAGCTAAATTCAACTCGATTTCTAGTGCCGTCTTTTGCGGTTTTGTGATAGGATCTGTTTAAATATGACGTAAGTAATAAAAAAAAAAACTAAACGACTCGTAAAAGATTTGAACACTTACCGCAATGGCATCCATAACAGCGTTGACCATTTTGAAGTAATCCGTTTAAATTGCTTGAGCATTTGTTGTATTTTGTTGGTTTTAAATATTTTTGCGATTTTAAATTTATATGTAACACTATTTTTGTTTCAAAAATATTCTCTTCACTAATGACATTTAAAAATCAGTTTGCCTGTCATGGGGTTACTAATTTTTATTTTAATTTTCTGTAAAGGTTTAAACAATGAATTGTGTTTTTTTTATTAATAATACTGATTGGGACAGAATGGAATTGAACAGAAATGGACCATCAGTCAGTGAACTTCATGTGGAGGAAAACAAAGATACATAGATAGCCTCGAAAAGAATGATATTTCCGTTGTCACTGTCTTCTTGTTGTACTCGACTGTGCTTCATTAATAAAACAACCACAGGAACAAAAAATTAAATATAAAAGGGAAAACAAAAGCTTTTTGCCACAAAGGACACATTTACTTTTTTTTGTTTGTGTTGTTCGGCTACGAGTCTACGAGTTGTGGTTACAGAATAGTGCGCCTATTGTTAGGACGTTGATGCCTATCGCTTGTGTAAAGAGATGCAGATACACTTTGCTACAAAGGATAACATAAAAGAAACATAGTAATGCCTATAGTGGACTTTCTTTTTTTTGCCATAGACGTATATATGCATGTAACGATACATTTAGCAAATGAAATGTGGCTTTGAGGTTGAAACGAGTCTCACGAGATGAGGTTTAAGGAAAAACTGTTTTACAGACAAATTCGGGAACGTCAAATGTCACGTGCGAGTTATTTTGTTAGGGACCATATGGGTACGTTTTTAGGAAGACTAAAACACTGTTATGTTATCGATCTATGGAAATATTTATTACGCTTAGGGTCACTTGCACGAACGCATTTATTTACCTATCCAGTGGTTGACTGACGTCACTTCTCAGGCACCTTATGGTGGCAAAAGTGGGTTTTTGGATAAATACGTTCGTACAACTAGCCTTAGTTGTGTAAATCATTAAACACCCCAACATAGGAATTGTTATATTCAGATATAGCTTAAAGCTGGCAATCCAATGATATGAGAACACAAATGTTTTTTTTTTTTTTTAACTCTTCTGAGGCCTGCCAATCTCCGAGTCTCAGCCCAATTGAAGTATCCGTACGAAAGAAGAACACAATTTTCTACCGAGGTGTCCGTTCCGATCAGCATTTCGAACAGACTTCCGACGAAATGAATCGCAGATGATAGCGCAGCGGTGTAATACGTTAAGACAACAATTTTTGACAGCTGTGCGTTGAATTTCTTCCGAAGTTACGGAATCAAACGAACGCAATCGTAGGATTAATTTATTTTCTTCTGAAACTTATAAGACGGATGCCGTAATAAGGTTCGTTAGGGCTCAGCTCAGCTCTTCTTCTTCTTCTCTTGCCAGTAGGCAATAGACAAGGATATTAGAGAGGCGTGTTAGTTGAGGAAGCGAGATACAAGACAGACATTACTCCTATTCAGGAAATACGATTTATTGGATCATGGATTAAAGAAAAACTTGCGGCTTACAGTTGCAACCAAAGGTTACCGTGCTTTGATGTGAGTAGGATGCGACAAGGAGAGCGGACTTATGTGAAGGGAATTAAGGTAAAAGCTATGGTTGATGTCTTGTATGGGCCGTAATGAAAGATATTTAATTCGTTTAAGGCTTCAAGAATCAACAACAAATAATGGTTTGCGAAGTTTATGGGTGCTCAGTGGTTAGAATATTAAAAAACTTGCAAAGTCTGACAAGCATCCAAGAGTATAAATCTGTCATACAAAGCTACTGAAAGTTGAAAGAAATCTTTTCGCTTGTGCTGATAAGTCAACTTCGAACACACAAATTATTAGAAACGCTAGGTTTTTAATCAGCTATATATGGGTAATAGCAAAGATTATGAATTCTATACAGATGACGCACTCCATAAAAATTCTATGGCGGGTCGTGCTGGCACAGCCAGCTGGTTTTCTGTTTTTTTTTTTTGTTCTCAATGCGTCATCTGTATAGGATTCATAATCTTTGGTAGTAGGCATCATCCTGATTGGAAAAATATTCTAAAGGCAAACGATGACTCTGAATTTCTGAAGCAACGTTCTGATCAGTAAACGAGATAAACCAACAAATGCACAGAAAAAGAGACTTCATGTTGGCCAGAGGAACAACACACCAATTCCAAAATTCTTGTTCTTGTTACAGAAAAAAAACATCTGCAGGCATCATCTCAGGGCACTCCTGGAGCTTTATAGGTTCGCATCACCTGAGAAAATCATTATCCACCAACGGAAGGCATTTTTCGAACAAACAGTTTGAGCTCTTTGGATTCACAGACTATATCGACATCATGGGTCACTCCGAGCATGCCGCATTGGAGGCGTCTAGGCAATTGATGGATTCCGAAATGCGTTGGTCTTGTAGTTATATAGGTAAAGCTTGTGTTTGTGCTTAAACAACCGAGAAAAGTTATCGTATCTTTAATGAAGTATTATGCACAAAGGATGAAGTATTCTCCTATGATATTAAACCATAGAATCAGAGTCCAGCACATGGGAAGTATCCCATAGGCATATCATAACAAGAGATTGAGCGGTTTCCTACTTCTTAGTTAGGGAAGGTTAAGTAGTAGCTTCACCAGTTGTCCAGAGTTGTCTAGATATTAGCAAGGATTATGAATTCTATATACAGATGACGCACTCCATATAAGAAAAATTGTTCTATGGCGGGTTGTGCTGGCATAGCCCGCCATATGTTTTTGTTCTTGTTTTTCATGTGTTTTCATGCACACCGCCCGCCCGTACCATGAAGCTACTGAGCAAAAATTTCTGTTTTTTGTTCTCAATGCGTCATCTGTATAGAATTCATAATCTTTTGTCCATTTAATGTCTTGATCGCTTCCAGTTTAATTGATAATTTACATGTAGCGTGAGGCATACCTAACGTTTCAACTGGCGTTGGAATATCAAGGGTGGTGGCCAGTCTGCAAAGCTCATACGCCTTACAGTATCCTGGGATATCTCTCGGCACTCGAAGATGTTAAAGTGCAGCCATCTCGTAAAAGGTAGTAGGCATTCTTTGGCTGATATCGGTGTGATTGAAATTGAAACCGAGGATTTGATTGCCACTTGGCTGTCACTGAAGTTGCTGATATCATATGTGGATTTTAGATTACACCTGAGCCAGGACAAGGCTTTTTTAATTGCCATGATTTCCAACTGGAAAACGCTACTTCTTTGTAAGATCTTGTTAGTTTAGAGCTTTTTATATTTTTCTTTAACAAATTCAGAATAAGAAGATAGTTCTTCAGAAGGCTTATGTTTATGTTCATTTATTCGCGGCATCTTTTAACAAAATTATGTTTTATTGTCATGACAGAAATAAGATCAATCACCAATTTGATATTTAAGCGATCGCAGATGTCAGATGTCTTGGACTGAAAAGCTCCAAGCAGCATGTATATTATTAAACATAATGGACCCACCTAACTGATTTATTTTATTTTAGGGGAAAAAGAATGTCCCCAACAAACCTGAACTCTCAAACGTCCAAATCAAAACTACCCTTGAATGCAACCGTGTTCAAGGGTAGTTTTCTTTTAGTAAGTAAGTAAGTTTTGACGTAAATTTGTCATGTTTTTTTTTAACATTCATCAAATACCTTCGAAATATTAATTTCAGAAGCGCTAAAAGCCGTCCCAAATGAATGTATCTTGCCTCACGATTTAAAATTCTGAAACCATCTTCAAATTGATATTCCAGCCCATATCCTCCCCCGTTTTCGTGGCGTGGACACAAGAATGTCAAAGAAGCACCTAAAATCAAAGTTCCCACATAAATATACCTCAGCATACTAGCAGACATATGTCAGACACCATTCGCAGCGCCCAAACGCCGTAGGTACAACAATTCCTTGCAAATATCACAAAATCGCAAAAAGGTTACCCATCGCTAATTTCGCCGTATGATGGCCTGCCAGCCGTTTGGGTGCCGCCGCTCCTTTGTTATTTGTCTGCTTAGCATTCAGCGCGCATAATTAAAATCCCAGACTTCCTCTTGCGTCAGAGCGCGTGTTTAACTCCTCATCACCATCATCATCGGCGACCACGTCTGCCAACATATTTTGGTCTGCAGAAGACTGACTGACTGTTGACTTTGGTCAGAAACGCTTGCGATTGCATTTGCGGCTGAACCCTCGTCAAGAGTACGCTCCCTAGTGATAAGGATACGCGCTCTCAATCCATCCGCTATTGTAAACTATTTCATTTTTTTTTGTATTTCCTTCGCCAGTTATCATGACGAGAAATATTTACTCAAGCCACTGTAGATAGCGTTTGCCTCTCTCAACAATTAAGATTACACACCGCACAGCACCGCAAGGCGGATTAATCACGCAAAGGTCCCAAATAAGGGCAACACGAATTAAAATTCATCATCAAAAAAAAAAAGCAAGAGCCAACGAATAAGAAAGGGACTACAAGGAGGAAGGAAAATAAATACACAAACCAACTAAAAAAGGAGGCAAACAAAGTCGCGATAAGGCTGTGCAGCACGTAAAACGTATCTTGTCGGTCGGCTGTCGAAATGTAAACGTCTCCTTAGTATTGTTTGTTGTCTGCGTTGGTTGGTCCCTCTTCCTGCGCTTGCTGGTGTGCTCGCCGTTGTGGACAAATTTGGCAATCGTGGCATAATTTTTTGCTTCGACATTTTTGGGGGATTTCCTTCCTTGATCGCGAGAGTCCCATCCGAACACACAAATCAGGAATGCACACAGCATGCACATCGGCTACATGGAAATGTTATCTCCATGTACATCGTTGGATGTAAGAGTTTGTTTGCCTGTTTGTTGTCGAATTTCAATTAGATATACGTAGAGCCAAGGATTGGGCTTAACAGACGAGAGGGGAAGGGGGGCGCAAGAAGGATTGATAGATTTTGGTGGCATGGAACCGATCGGGTTTCGATCTGAGAGAGGGTTTCTCTGTCGTTGGCTGGGCTCAGCGAATGTCAAGGTGGAGATTTATCGTGTCGAATGCGATTGTTTTATTGCGGACCGAGCAAATGTTAACAGTTCAATGTACGCTCACGGTGTTGGACGTCTTTTTTTGGTCGGAAGCATTTGCATATATTGGAGCATAGGTGAGTGAACTTTTCTTTGAATGGTGCAACAGAGACATGTACGCACGGTGATTGGAAAAGTTCACGGAGGGGTATTGTCGGCATGTTCTTTGGGTGTAAAAGACGATCATCAGTTCTGACATCTAAAAGGCATGTATTGATGTTGCGGAGATACGATTTTCAAGCATTGAAGCGTTTTACCACAAACGATCACTCGTGAAAGTTGAACCGATTTGGATTTAGTGTAACTGAAGATCACTCAAACGATCATTCAAGAGCATCAGATGACAAAAGGCTCCTGCAAGGTAATCATTTTGATATGCGATATTTTACAGGCGTTACATCACAAGATATCAAGGAAATGATCACTTATGATCAGCAGTCGATCTCGAACATGCAAGGCAAGACTTGCAAATAGAGAAGATGGTATTATAGTGAACGTGATGACACTCTAATACATTCAAAGTTTGAATCCATTGTCTCTAACCATCATCACGCCGCTCTGCGTCACAGACAGCGAAATAGAAATATCGGCAGAAGGGCTATAGTCTAGAACAAACCAGAGTCTAAACGAACAAGCCCGGTCTCTACCTACCTGCCACCAGTTGCGTTCTTAAAGTTGGTTGAATCTACAAAGACGAGGAAGGGAAATAATAGAACACTCCTCCGCATGTGTCCCACCTACTCAAGACTTTGCAAAGCCACCCCTGCTTATTATTTCCATTTTAATCGGAAATAAGTCTATAAAGGCAATCTGTTAAGATATCAAAGCCATGAATGCCCGCCCTCGCAATGGGATTACTTGGCTTAAGGTTTTGTTTTTTAGCCGTTTTAAGAATGAAGGCAATTCCGTGTAAGAAAGATTAGCATTTTGCATTTGATCATCCATAATGAGTACAAGTTTTGGCGAAGACAGTGGATGCTTTTATCACGTCCCTCTGATCAATACGAACTCATCGGTTGGTTTTTGTAAAATTGTTCCTAATATGACGCAATCCCTCCATCATCAAAGGGGTTATACTGGCATTTTCTTGTCCTGTTTGCTCTTATTGTTATGTCGATGGTTCACGACGCCAGTATGGATGAGATCATTACAAAGCGCCTGATATAGTGAATTCAAAAAAGTTGTCTTAAAACGTTCATGCAGTCTTCTTTATTTTTGTTGAAAGCAATGACTAGACGGTTAGCTGATTACCGTATGTAACGAGTTTACAAGTCTCTGCATATGTATCAGATCTCCTTTCTCCAGTTGAACGTTTAAAGGCCCAACTATAATAGTCGGAATGGTACGTACGGCACCGTACGTAACTAAGCGAATACATACATTTCATACTGTGAACCTATAATGTCGGACTGCTTCGTTTCGTCCAGTTTTCGTTCACTTTTTGTTACGTACGGAAAGTGCGACCAGTTTCGCAGCAGTCGAAAGAAAACTTTGCAACTGACAATAATAATATTTTTAAAATGGATTTTAAATCTTGAAGGGTTCTCATAATTTGTTTATTTGATTGTTTATTCATTTTTGGTTGGAAAAACAAAAACTTTTTTCACAAAATAACCACAGACAGACAGACAAAATTTGACATTTGCTTCCGTACGGGCAAGACTATTATGGGTACTTTTCAAAATGACAGATCGGAAAGAATCGATTCGTTCAGTTTTGACATAAGCTTTCGATTGCTTCCGACTATTATAGTTGGGCCTTAAGACATCTTCTGAGACTAGAGAAGGTTCATCAACCCGTGTTTTCTGTTGGTGTGAGAATTTGTAAATCAGTCTTCTGTGTTGCTTCGATCTCCAGTTCTTGTTGTTAGCACTAGGATACATTGGCGGGAATGCCGCTGCGGATGTCTGTACAATGTACATAGCCCGTGCTTTATGAGTTTGATATTTTTCATATTCAAGCTTTCGCTAGCAAACATGACCCTTCCCGACTTTTGAGTGTAATCTGTAGGATTGGTGATCATGGCAATCGTAGGATTCAATTGTCTTTCGACCCAGGGAGCCCATCAAACCTGCAGTTAGTTGTCTAATGCGACAGCATCTACCCTACTGAAGTTAACGATTTCTAAACATACGATCGAATGGAAAGTGTATTAGCTATCAAAGTAAATAGACGGACAAAAAGTTCTTTCTGCAGTTATCGAGTCCCTAATATACGATCGTGCAATGAATGAATCACAAAACTTTAAAAACGATCATAACCTCTGCTACTCAACTGGTCCGCATATAGGGTTTACTACATAATTTAAGTGGTGATCCCTACTGGTACATTTTTAGGCTAAGTCTAAAGAAAATCATACGAATGGTACTAGTTCAGTAGCTCGCGATCACTTCTCGTTAAGCTTTGTCAAAATTCTTATTAAAAATACGAGTTCAATGATATTGAGAAGGAAACAGAGGCCATATACATTGTTCATAAATTTAACAAGCGAATGTCATGTTGATCATCATGATCATGACCCCATAATCATTGATCATGGCGAGAATTACTTTTGACACAATTTTAGACCTACATCTGTGATAATGTATTATGAAGATACCAGTTGAATGACAGAAAAAAGGGCACACAGAGCTATCATTTTTAAATGATAGCGTTCATCAGTTGTAATCGTCAATATCGGCCATGAGCGCGAGAAACATTTTTGACAAAACCAATTTACTATCGAAATGATAGCGATCATCAGTTGTAATCGCAGATATCGAGTTAAGATCGATGCGTATTATGAGCGCGAGGATCACTTTTGAGAAAGAAAATAAATAAGCATAGGGCTGTCTACTGGTACCTATATTGAAAAAAATTAACAAAGAACAAATTACATTTCGAATGACTATAATCTTCAGTTAATATCAGCTGGCTTACGTTCACAGCTTAAAAATTCTCATGAAAGCATAATTTCTTAAAAGGCAACACAAAACAAAGTCACATTGAAGATTCTTTCAAAAAGTGACCATGCAAGTGATCGTGATTCGGTAAACAAAACAAAAAACATTATAAAATTTATTTCAATTGATCGGTTAAGAGATCTTCCAATAGTTCAAGGTACACAAGTGAATGACATGTTAACTCTACTCAAGTCTGCACCATTTCAATTGCATGTCACACATGGTAGACAAATCAAGTCAAGGCGGTAAACAATCTACAAATTGCCTTTAAAGACCGTCTCCTAGTTGTTGCCAACCAAATCGATATGACCCGAATTCCATTACGCAAACATGACCCAAATGTTGGAAAATATTGTCACACCACAAATTACTCTGTCCCAACAAATACCTAAACCTATCTTACAACTCCGTCATCTGTTTACAATTGATAAGCAATGAACCTAATTCAATCAGCGAATGAAATCTCCGTAAATCAACAACCAACAAATAGGTGCCCAACAAATGCCGTTTTTTATTCCCCAGTTCGCAGAAATTTCTCAATTCCACAACGTTCTCTCGGCACTCGGTGACACTGACAGTCGTCTTGCTGACTGTTGTCTTCCACTCCTCAATCTATCATCGTCGTCGTGACCTGCAAGCAAACGTCAATTGAAGGCGAACACAAACTCAGAAACAAATGTCAGCCAACTGATCACTTGCCGACTGCTGCAGCGGTCGCAGACATTCTCTCAGTCATCGTTATGCAAATTAAAACTCAAATATTTACTCTGATTGATATTGAATCGTCGTCGTCGTCGTATGTCGATGTCAGATTGTTCAATCTGTCATACACTTGTGAATTTCACTTTCACTAGGTTCCCTTCGTTTCGTTCGCGTTTCCCGAATGAATTTTTTTTTTCAATTTTTGTTCTCCAACGACCACTTGGGCTTATCTAATCATTTTTGGTTAATTTAATTTAACCGCAGGTCCTGTAGTACGACGGATGGCTATGCCCCTTTCAAAGTTCAAATAAACAATTGCAGACGATAAAAACGTGGAAGAGGGCTAACAACAATGGCGAACCTTGAACGAGGCAAACGTACACACACTCATACATCAACTTCGCAGCTCTAAGAAAAAGGGTTTCACTTTCTGATAAAACATTTGCAGTAGCCCCTACTGGTTTTGCGAGCCTCTTGCCGGTCTGGTGTTGTTCTTCTATTTGTACAGAACGCATTGGATAGGATGATTCCACTTTCTTGCTTTATTTACTGGGATTCTTGATTCTTGAAATGCGAATGATAAAAATAGCCATCCGACGAACGGAGAATAGAATCGTCGACAAACGACTACTGCCCGTGGAAGGAAATTGCAAGTTTTTCCTTTGTCTGATGGCGGATACTGGATAGCTGTTGAGTGGAGTGGAGGTTATGTATTCTCGCGGGAGAATGAAGGGTTTTTCGGTTACGACTGGATTTCTGAGGAGCACTGTGTGGCAATGTTTGTTGGGCTGGAAACTGGGAATACTGGAGATTGAGGTATGTTCTCAGAGAATGATCGGAATGATCCCGAGTGGTGTTGATGTAGTGATCTCGATGGTATAGAAAAAAATGACTTAAAAAAAGGATATTCATGTGAAACTAATCCGATGATCTGTTTCATTTATGTGATCGTGCTAAGAATAAAATATCTCTTCATGATATCAGTAGAAAAATTCTTTGAAAAAGATTTCAGATAGTCTCGCAGTTTACTGCAAGCGATTAAAGTTGAATGAGTTTCTGTTTGTGATCATCAAACAGGATCACTGCAAAATTTCAGAATTACTCCAGATTTCATCTTGAATAATGACGAAAATGTTCTTAGATAACAAGAAGGAAGACCCCTCGGAGTTGCTTGGAGATCGAAGTAATGATCGGCCGCTAAATCGTGTAAGTGATCTGAGCATTGATCAGGACGTGAAACAACACTGAGCTTAATAACGCCACACAGCTACTGTTGATATAGACGCCTGCCAGATGGTTGGAATTACCCTAAGCAACGATGTAGCGTGAGCGGGACTGACTATGAAGAGGATTGAAAGTTGAAAGCGCCACCCAGATACTGATGATCATCAAAACTGTTGACATATGCGCCTTTTAGCCGACTGGACATAACCAAGCGGGGAAACGAAGTGGGCCATACAGGTAATGTCGATAAACAAAATTATTGTTATGGTCGCCTGAGATACGACTGGATATAACCTAAGCGAAGTTTCGAAGTTGCGAACTTCGGAGAGGAAGTTAAAATCGATTGAACCTGCTAAAGGGGCAGGTCCAACAGTATACATGCCAATAGCAAAAAAAAACATATGGAAGGCTACAATCCGCTGTGCGGATCGTTGAATACCCTATCCCATCATATCTGTAAAACTTAAATCCCCAAAAAGTGGACATGGCTAAAAACACGATGTGGATAAAATAAAGAAAATGTCATGGTGACAACAAATTCATCAGACTGCTTATAAAAAACTTTAACGGTTCTACAAAAGACAAGGTTTTCTCCTGCATATGGTATGGGGTAGTGTATAAAAATGGTTTTTATATAAAAACGCCCCCAAAAAGTGGGCGTGGGTTAAAATGGTCTATTGACGAAATGTTCATATTTATATTACTAATGATTCTGCATCAAAATTTTTTTCGAAAATTTTAAAATTTGACCGAAAAACGTTTTTTATTATAAACGACCCCAAAAAGAGGGCGTGGCAAAAAACTTTTTATGAACGAAATACAGATATTCAGATTGTCTAAATATGTTGTTCAGAAAGTTTTTCAAAATTCCTTATGGTTTGGCGCAAAAATACGTTTTTCTAAAAAGGGGGCGTGGCAGTGGGCGGATTTCAAAAATTTTTACACTTGTTCTGCTGGGAGCAACAAAGAGCACGTGTACCAAATTTCATCCTTCCAGCTCAAAATTTAAGGCCCAAAAACTGGTGACGTACGGACGGACGGACGGACGGACGGACAGACATGGCTAAATCGACTCAGCTATCGATTCTGAGTCGATCCATATACTTTGAGGTATATGTAGCTAAATTATTTCTCTATGTTACAAACTATGTATCAAAACTAATATACCCCTATGGGATAGGGTATAAAAACACAAGAACAATTGAATCCATTCAGCTGTTCAGACTCCAGCTGCGAACAGTGCATTGCAATAACCCCTGCGGGGCTAAATTCCCGAAAAAGGGAAACATATGAAAAGGCTACAATCCTCTGCGCGGATCGTTGAATACCCTACCCCATCCCATCCTTAAAATTAATATCCCCAATTTGTGCCACAAGAAATTGTTCGAACAGTTAATCAAAATCTTTTATGGTTCGACAACAAAAAACGTTTTTTCTCCTGCATATGCTATGGAGTAGGATATACAAATGGTTTTTGTAGGAAAACGCCCCCAAAAAATGGGCGGACATGGATAAATCGATCAGCTATCGATTCTGAGTCGATCCATATACTTTAAGGTATATCTAGCTAAATAATTTCTCTATGTTACAAACTAACGGGTGATTTTTTAAGAGTTAAGTTTTTAAGGTTGGCAGAACTGGTTAGTAATGGCAAAATAGATCCTTTTGGCTAAGTTGAACTTGGTTGACACGTGGTTTCATTAAGACAGACGGTGGCAGATACCACACACTTCGTGAAACAATGGAAATGTTGAAGGATGAATTTGGTGAACAGAAATTGCCCTGTGGTTGGCCGCCAAGATCATGCGATTTAACGCCTCTTGATTATTTCTTGTGGGGTTTTGTAAAGTCGGTAGTCTATTTGGACAAGCCGAACACGATTGAAGCCTTACAGGATAACATAACGTAATTCGTGGAATACAGGCCGAAATGCTCGAAAAATTGACGCAAAATTGGACCTTTCGAATGGACCATAAGACGTAAATGGCAAAGGACTATTTATCGATTACAATAAAAATTTTGAATATTTGATGCAAATTTGAGTGTTTTATTATTTTATTTTATTTATTTTCTATTATTTTTTATTTATAAAGTATAAACATACCCCGTGGTATGTTATGGGGCGCTGCTTATTTCGAAAAGGAAATAAGTCCCGTGGGGCCTATCTTTTTGGGAATTTTGAATCGTGGGGTCGCTGCGATCATAGACCGACGGACTAAGCCACTTTTTTCGGGCTTCTCCATAATCGTAATGTAAGATTTGATTAAAAACGTGAGTTCGATTTTTTTCACGAAACCAATACTTGCTTACTTGAAGTGAATCGCGCCCAATTAGAGTCTAACTGATCGCCAAAGGCAGTGATCAAAATCTGACTAAATAGACCATAATCCTTTTTTTTTCCAAAAATCGCTGAAGTTTCTTTTATTTTTATTAAAAAGCATAAAAAGAAGTTACAGTAGAAAAATAAAAAAAAAAAAATTTCTTGCGCGATGACAGGACCTTCTGTTTTCTCCTGTTTAATCCGAATGAGATAAGCGTTTCTCGACAATCGTATTCTCAGATCATCAGTGAAAATTCATTACGGTGTTGCTGTTGGAATTCATAAGGAATGTAGTTCATCGTGCCTCTGAGCTCAAAAAAATACAGTAATGTAATAAAATCCGATTACACCGTGAACACCACCCGATGGATTTGTGAACACGCCCGTCTGGCACACATCTTTCATCGGATTGAAGGAATAATCGATTAATACCAGGAAATGTGGAGAATATTTTGTATCGTTCTAACAGACGTAACAAAAAGTTATCAGACCACGACATTAAAAGAACAATCGAGTGACACTTAGAACAGTCAAGAATATTCTGTTTTAGGCTAACGAACCTTTTGGTAGAATTATATGCAGTGAAGTAAAATGAAGGCAATCAGAATCTAAATGTCTTTAATTTCTTACCTAACAGGAGGGCTTTTTTTAATAGTTCACTTTTATGGCTTTGATAGGGTTTAAACCCAAAGACTTCTCAAAACCCTATATTTTGATATTCGGGGCACTCTTCTACCAATGCTATATGTGTTTGTCATAGACTATCATTTTATCGCATATCCTAGTTAGCATGTAAGAACAATACCGCTTCAGATGTATTGGCATATATCGGGTTAAAACGAGAAAATAATTTTATATTTAAAATAAAAACACAATCATTGAAATATCGTGATGAAATTCACTGCAAGTGTAGAACAAGTGTTTAATTTATGTTGGAATTCGATTTTGCAACGATCGAAAATTTGGAGCGAATTTTCAACTACTCTTCGACACATGTCGGCCAGAACGTTGGCAAATTCTCGTTCGGTATTGTTCCTCATGCCCTCTAACATTTTGTTGGCATTTTAGCATACAGCCTATAAAAAAAAAACAACGGCGATAAGTCCCATGAGCGAGGTTGCCATACGACCGGACCATTTATAGATATTACACAATAACTGAACTTCCCTTTAATAGATCAATTTTTTGACTTGCTGTGTGGCATGTGGCCCCATCTTACTGCAGTCAAGTCCATCCAATTCTGGCCAAAAATAGTATTCCAATATGTCTGCATTGATCGTATGAAAAAATACGATCCAATCATAACTTCGCATGAAATACCCTACAATACCCTACACGGTCAATTTTTGTGTTTGCAATGGAGACTTGATGCTTGAAGAACATGTGAGTTTGTTGCTGTCCAATAACGCATATTTTGACAAAAGTCATTAAGGCAAAAATAAGCATCATCCTCTTTCCTCTTTCTTCTAGAAAATGTGATCGAGCCACACTTTTCACTGTATACTTACGGGTACTATTCAGTTCGCCGTTTACTGATCTTCAGGCTGCTAATCGACGCCCTGAACATCTGGAAGTAAGGCAAAAGGCCGTACGGTGTAAGTCGAGCGGTTAAATCGATGTTTGATCGAAATTAAGAATTTTCTTTAAACTTTTGCAAAGCCCAATCGGAGAACTTTTCGGGCGCTTCAAATGATCCTCTTTAGTTCTTGGATTAATTTGATCTTATAAGGGTTAAGGCCAAGATCTTTACTCAAAATTTACCATAATTTGGACTGAGAGGTTCCAAATTCATGTGAATGGCATATAATCAACTAATTTGGCTGATTTTGAACTGAAGCACTAACGGCTGGGATCTTTTTGTCAATTAGTCTTAGACGGACAGAAAGATCCCAGCCGCGATCCGCGATGGATACGTCAGAAATGCTCTGGAGCTCCTCTGTTTTAGCATAGGGATATCAGATCGCGATAAAACTGATGTTGAAAAGGAGTGCATCGAATTTTTGTGCATAAATAAATGTTTTTCTGCACTTGACTTGAAATTTAGTCCACTCCTTAGTCTTAAGTAAATTAACTTTAGGAACAAGATCTGGGACGGGGCTTGTCCATACATGTTGACCGGGCTTTAAAAGACTCAAATGTTATGGTGACCACTTAGGGCATATGGCAGATACGGACACAATACCAAAACATCCCTTGATCTGATCAAACGAATATCAATTTGGGTTAATGCTTGAAGCAATCATATGTCAACACGATCACTTATTTCTCAATGTCAAGCTTGATTTGGGCATTGAGCTATATTTGATCGTTCACTTGTGTAGATCGAAAAATTCACTTATATCACTTGGTTACTGTAAAAAAAAATTACTAATATATAAACATTCTGTAGACATCACTTATAGAAACAACTTACGATCACTTTTAAGGAGTATGTATGGCATGTTTACATTGCAACGTCAACATTGCTCATCTGTGTTTTTTAAACCACGAATATACAAGGTGGCGCAAAAGTAATCCTCCTATGAAAATACATCGGAAGGTTATTTTTGCGCCACCTTGTATATGGTTTGGAACCACAATTTTGACCAATGTGGTAATAATGGTCAAAAAATATGCATTAATAAAATCTTTGAACACCATCTTCTCAGGGTGCTCTAGGAGTGTTAAAGGTTCGCCTAACCTGAGAAAAATGCTATCAAAAAAGTCTATTCCCGAAGTTGAGTGATTATAGGATCAGTATATAACGTTCTTTTATATATGCCCCGCGGCATTGAGTCATACATTTATCTTTCCAATTGAAAATCCGACCATAGCAACTGACAATATACCTTTTTCACAGATCATGCGTTATGGATCTAGAAGAAGTGATCAAACCGTAAATATCGATGAATATCGAACCTGTAAAATATTCATTAATTCCACTGATATATTTTTACTTGTACATTGACTCCTTTTAACAACTGATAGCCGCATTTAATCTATTTACGAAATTGGATCTGTTTAGCGGACTGGTCATGATAGAGCATAATCGAGATCCACCAATCCACTTAACATCATGTATATCAGCTTGCATAGCACATCTTAATCAACCAGATCATCAAAGTGATCGTACAGTGATCGTGATACTAATAGAGAATTGTCATTTCGCAACAATCACTGTTAGAAATAGGATCGGTGATCAGGAAACTACGAAGAATTTAAATTTATCTTCAGTGAGATCACCGTAAAAACTGCGAACGACATTTTGCACGTAGCCGGCAATAATGTATAGGAAGGTCTGGTAACTAATTGTGAATTCATTTCCGATAGTTCGTGATAAAATGCAGGGTTTGAGAAGGAACTGAAAAAGTAGAAAATCAGTAAAAGACTGGCAAAGGACAGATAATATCAGAACATTCAACTTTTTTTGAATTTGCTTAAAAGTTGTCAAGGTCAAAATATGGCAAGATCGATCACAAAATGGAATGAATCAGTCGAGTTCTTTTATTTCCCTTCAAGTAGGAAGCCAATGATTGGATTATGACCAGTAAAAGCTGATGAAGAATGTATACCTTGCAACGACCATTATTTATTTGTAGGTTCCTGGTTCATATAAAGGTAAAGCTTGTTAAGACGGCCTTCTTTTTTTTGCAATTTGTATATTGGAACGATCTTCGGAGAATTTCAAGGGGTCTTAGAAAAGAAATCAGGTTAGATCATGGTTTTGTAGATCAGGAAATTGGACGGCATATGACAACTGATCTAGAATTATTTTCATGATAAATAGGGATTGTTAGATAGGATTTTCAAAATACCGATCACTATAGATACTGTATATATTTTATGAAGGACGAACAACAAGTCTGTAAGATATCTCTGTCTTCGAGCCTTTTTTTTATCGATCTATATTTATGTAGGATCTGTTATAATTAGGATTGATGGATCATAAACCTTCCACTGAACTAGATCACCATCAGTCCGCATGTGCGTTCCGTTATTGTATTTGTTTATCCACCTATTTATATAGGTTCTCACTGCGATCGGTTAATGTGATCGAAATGGAACCGATACTTCCAGGGTTATACTGTATATATATGATTTTGGGAAGAATAAAGTGATCCTCGGTAAGATTACCCAGAATTCTATCGCCATAAAGGTGGATAAAATGGAAAGTTCAATAGAAACTGAGAAACATGAGACATCTGATCTTGCAAAATTACAAACATATAAGAGCAATAAATCAATTCCCCAGCCGATCTTCAATGACCAAGACCCATCTCCACATGTAAACCCCCCAGCTTTGAAATCATTATGTATAATCAAGCAGGTCATGAAAGTAGAACCTTTTATTAATAGCGATCAATCTAGAAACATTTCGCTCAAAAGTACTCTGGAAATGACATCGTCAAGTTGGCAACAACCACCCCTTGATGATATCTGCGCGTCACACTCTCGCACACAACGATCTAGAAGCTAGAACCAATCATCGCCAAACCAGCGATAAGAGATCCACTAGCATATGCAACCTAAACGGTGGTGGGTGCGCATTAGTGTGTCCTCCTCTTCTTTTCAATTTTATTACTTCCTTCTTATCACCCGTGTTTACTGTGAGCAATCATTATCTTATTCGTTCTTTTCTTTTGTGTAAATTTTTTGTTTTTGGTTGAAGAAGGTTTTTTCCTTCCTACCCGCGCTAATTGTGTGTATGAGTGGAGGACCTTATCAGTGCATTCAGTAGGTACAAATGTAAACACTTTTTAAATTGAGGTAGGTTTTATTAGTACACAGATACACACACAGAACAGAGAAAAAAAGAGGAACCAAACAGTCTTATCAGGGAGTTGTCAAGAGGGTTATTCAGGGAGAGAATAAATGAGACATATGCTGGCACATGTTAACGTAGTTTGTAGAAGGTTAGGTGGGAGATAGGACGGTGAGTAATATATTCGCAAAACTGTTATCATTAGATCGGGGTGAGACGGGTTTTAGGTTGCAATTTTATGAAGTACCATAGATACGTGATAGTGTCCCAGGAAAGGTTTTAGTCAGGGTTACGTTAAAGTTGCAATAGAGAAAGTCTATGGTGTGTGTGTACCTACCTACTTTTAACGACTAAGATTCTTGTTAGAGAGGACGTTTAGTTTTCTTTAAGATCAAAATAAATGTGGTGGCTTTACTAAAAGATAGTAGAAGACCTCAGCAACAAAAGTATCTAAGCACAAAATACCATTAAAAAAAGACTCGGAAATACGACTGTAAGGTACTGTAAGAAAGGTATATATGTGCTTAACGTATGATCTACTTTATGGAACAATTTTATTTTGGAAGGAATAAAATCGCTCTCAAACATGCATACTACACATGCCTGCATACACAGTATGGTGATTGTGCATGCACACTAATGGTGTTGACCCTGTGATTTTGCATGCACCCTGAGTTTTACATCACTGCGCAAATATTTCATATTTTCATGTTTGTGGATGCATGGATGTGCGGTGTCTGTGTAAAATTCCCCACTTAGGGGGAAAAATCGATCGGAGAGTACATTTTATCGTTGATAATTACAACCAGCGTCAGTCAGCGATAAACTCACGATTGATCGGATGAATGAAGTGATCGCGATTATGCATTCTTCTGCTTATACATGAAGGCAGAGGTAGTCTATTGTCCCAATATGGCATAGATTTAATAGGCGTATCAGCTAAAATCGCCACTTCTTCTTTAAAGACTTAAACCTCACGATTATGAAGAAAAATTAGTACGCAGTAAGTCTCTTCATATCGTAATATGTACCGTCATATACAGCGAAGTAAATGTTGAAGCTGCAAAAGCTTCCATGGAGTGAATTCAATGCTCTATTAGGCTTACAGAGAAGGAGGTTAAGTACATGTACAGTCTTTGCAGATTAACTACAATCAGATTTATGTCAAAGGGTAGGACTACCGCAGGCTAGAAAGCTTTTGTCATTACTTGAATGCTGGCCCATCTGAGAACCCGAAACAAATTCGAGACCGAAGAAAACAACAGAGTTTTGTTGCGCTGCAAACGTTCACTAAAATATAGGATCTGACGACTTAAATATCAGCTGCTTAGTCAATACCTCAACCAATCTGGTCATGATAACTCGTCAGGATATCTTCTAAGTTTTTTTTTTAAAGATGACCGAGAGAAACTGCTTTTTTCTTATTAGCGAGACTGTGATCTGTATAGATAGATCAAACTACTGGCTACTGTAGATATATTCGTTTGGCAGGAAGATCTGTTTTGTTTTCTCTACTACGCACGTGTTGTATATGCTTTTGGAATTTGATTTTTTTTTACGATACCAGAAATCATCAGATGAGTATCAACTGTTAGAAAACGCTTATCTTCTCGACCCAGCCATTAGGACTATAAATGAGGCTATCAAACTAGATCATGATCTTGTAGATCACAAAATTAAATAGCATATGACACAACTGATCGTGAATTTTTTTCGTGATAAATACGGATCGTTAGATAGGTTCGATCACTTTAGTTAGTGTAAATATATTTTATGGATCAAAATCAGGAAGAGTGTTTTATATGCTTTTGAATGCATATCACTACTCAGCCATTAGGAATCGGCACAAATTTGGAGGTACCACGTGCAAGAAGTATGATCCCGTGATGCAACTACTACATAGATATGCCTTTGCGCATGTTGGGTTTTTACCATGACCGTCGATGACGTAGAACTATATCTGTTTTGTTGTATCATGATAATATAATCCCTTCAGAAAGAGGCATAGATTTTAAAAATGGCGTCGTATGTCAATTCAATTTTGACAGTTGTGAAGCAAACAGTATAACTTCTAAAAATCTCGAATAATCGTCACGATGTTTTTGAAAAAGAATCTGTTTGAGATTTGTTTTTGTTGATTTATGGTAGACTTACCATTATTTTTCAAATTTGCAAACTTTGGCTCAACTTGCATTTTGTGTAATTTTTTCCGTTATTTATGAGGATCGTGATCGCTACATATCCAAGATTATTTTTTTGCATTTTTAAAATGGATAAAATAGAACTGGAGGACATGTGGTTCCAACTGATAAAAAAAAACATTGTACGAGCGCTGAAGAAGGCGTTTCCCAGTTTTCTGAAATCGCATTTAGATGATGTAAACTGCCTCGCAAGATCATCCGATTCACTGTTCTATACTTATTTCTATGTGGTAATTCAAAGTTGCGGGCCTATGGAAACAAGTCAAAAAGTCTTACAGGCATCAAGGAGAACAACCGACCAGAACTGGAAGAAGTTCTGAAGAAGCATAAAGAAAATGAACTCCAAGCGAAATATTTTTGAAAACATGATTAATAACTCCAAATTAGCTTAGCAAAATAGGGTCATACTTTGTGACATCTTGAACATACGTAGGCATGAATAGTTGTCAACATAAAGCTGAGCCCTATATCCTGACGAGATTGTTGTAGAATATTTGTATAAAACTCATCAAACTAAGCCCATTCGACAGATTTGGAAAACCGTCAAAATTATCCTGGGGCCTAAAACAGATGATTTCTGCATAAATTGTAGTCCCTCTAAGGAAAATATTCCCATCTCTTACTTTGCATGGTTTCTATATGCCATGACAGTAAATGAAAACCAGCGAATTCTATCCCGTGTGTTTGGCCAAAGCTGGATTGAAGAATATCCAAGGTCTGATTTCGCTGGCTAGACATTAGCGCCATAATGGGTATTATCACTGGACACTGCTTAATTGGTAGGCATGCACAAAGGGTAGGCTTTCACTCAAACGACTACTGCAGGAACTGCATGGACAAAGAGGAAGAATAAACAATACTTCATCTCCTTTGTAACTGCCCAGCCCTATCAAACAAAGGGAAGCTTCATCTTGTAGCCTACTACTTTCAAAATCTCTGTGATTTGACAAAAAGTTTCCTTCATTTCATTAAAAGCTCAGAATGGTTTTCTCACAGGTAACAAGGAGAATGGACAATATCCACATGGCATCACACTGGAACAAAAACTGGTCTCAGTGTGCTAGCGAACTCGCAGGCAGCCACCTATCCCATGCGCAACTTGTCAAATAACCTATTCTATCTTTGAAACGAACGATCTCAACAGAGTGGAGTGCCTTACATTTTTCTTAAGAGGAGAACATTGTCTAAATGTTTACTGAATTTTTCGACTTTATTCAAAGTTTCGAATATTAAAAAAAAACTCGTTAAAAGTCGGCGTGTCAAAAATGTATCTAAAGGTACACCAAATGCAGATGGTAATATTGCCTTAAAGTATTGTTTAGATATTTTACCGTCCAAAAAATGCAATGGCGATCATTTTTTTTTAATATTTCTTTATGACTTTTTATGAAATTAATTCCGACAAGATTCGGATACGACTAAGCTGTGTATCTACGACAAAATTTGAATTTGACTACAAGTTGATTTTTTTTTTGTATTAACTTTTCTCAAGTGATGCGAACCCATGATAAATGGTTTTGCCTGGTCATTCAATGCGTCGTTTAACAAAATAACCAGAAGAGAGTAGAAGAACACGGAACCGAGAAATCCACGAAGAATCCGTAAATCTCATTTGGCCGAGAATAACGCCACAGTAGCTTCAGATGTCTAACCTACGCTCACGCCCTACTTATCATCTTTTTTTTCGCCACTGGATATCTACGACCCAAAATATACCATCATAGCAAAATGGGTCTGTCTCATGTCATTTAGCACCTCGATCAGTGCTTGTGTGGGTACGTCAAGTCACCAACTTTTGCAGCACGAAAAACTAACCAACAATTGAATTTCAAATGCACTCTACGAAGAAAAGCTTTCCTCGATTTGTAATGTCAAGAATTCAGCTTTCGCTTTTTCTGTCAAATGTTTATTTGATTTTCATTTCAAAATTTATTCGAACCCCTTTTGTTATTTAAATTACCACTGTATTACGCCTACACTGATAACAAGTCATCGGAATAGAGAATCGTCAACATACACTTGATCAGCTTGAAATTTCGATTCACCACTTAGTTGAGATCAGCGAAACTAACGCCTCCACACATTATCTGATGTCCAAGTCTAAACGCCCAACAAACCCGAACATCTTCAGTCGGTTTCATATCATCTATGTGGACCACCAAGTTTCACCACACGTCACAAGATCAATTTCGAATACAATCATCACACCAAATTTAAAGTCACAAAATACCCAATAAAATATGCTAAACTGTAAAGCTGACCAACCTTCGACATCTTTCACAACACCTGTGGCAATATTATCACAGCCTAATTTCCAGTTCAAACCCTAATCCGTGCGCGACACAAGAAAACACGTGTATTCAAAGCGAAATTAGCATTTGCTTAGCAAAACAAACAAAGCCGAACTCCAAACCATGATCTACCTGCCAAACGAACCATTTCCAAAGATTATGTCACGACACACACAAACAAATGCCAGTACTTGTCGCGCTTGCGCACGAACCTGTCGCGAAAAATAAATTCCCCAAGCCACAGCAAAGGCTCTCTTTTGCCGGAACAAATCGCCGCCGCCGATTCTCATTACTACGCGAGTGGTTCGAGTACTGAGGTATCCATAACAAACAGACTGTGGTAAGTAACGAACAAAAAGGCCTAAACGAAGCAGATCAATGACAACTCGATCAACGTGATCATCGTTGCATATCAAATTTCGAAAATGAAAAAAAAAAAAACACACACACACAGATAGATAGAGTAACATACGCCCACTTAAACTGGTAGTTCCACAATCGAAACTGTCATCAACAACAGCTACATAGCGACACAGCAGCCGACCAAAACTTAGCAGAATTTGCATAAACGATCGACTGCCATCGGAAATAGGTATCCATCCACAGATACTTTTCATGGTTGGAACCGACGAAAATCCATCGTGCATGTATTCGCGCTGTTACTTACTTTGTCGTGTGTCATTATATGGGTCATGTCCACGGATTTGAATTGATCTCTATCAAGTGCGATCGGTGATCTACTACAAGCTTTCTTTCAGTTACAACTGTCACCACTCCCACCTGTTCAACTTTAATGACGTTCCCTAAAGCGTACGTGTATTGTATACCATCCTCATTTAGTCGCAATTTCTCTTCCAATTAAAATCGACAGATAAAAAGGAATTAAACCTCCAAGTCAAAGCCACGCCACACGACCGACCGACCGTCTGACCTGTTTCAGAATGCCTAACAAGCCACTTGCAAATAACTTGGTCGCAGTTTAATCGAACCGCAAACTTCAGGTGATAAATAAAAGGTTTTGCAGTCTTGTTAAATGGCTTTTGTTTGTGCCGGGACAAACTGTTGCCGGGAGGGGAGGTTTTACTTCACTTTACCCCCAGGCAAGGTTGAATGGAATCTTAATGAGGCGCAGAGGTTTTAATCGACACGCCCCGAATTAATATTGCATGTGGAACGCGGGTATAAATTGTGTTGTACTTTGAATTGAGGTGACAGTTTGGAAATCTTAAGCCGGATTATGTCTTTGTTGGTGATCAAGGAATCGGGATTATGTTTTGAGAGAAGGTGATCATTTTTATCCAACTAGGTCATTAACTTTGCTTCGGGAATCGCAGGGATTTGACCTAACTTGCAGGGAACTGAATGTACTTTTCCCCACACGAATATATATTTTTCTCATTTATGCAGCGGACTCGGCCAATGGGGTCTGTCTTCGAAGGCAACTAGTTGAGAAACCATATTTAGGGAATTTTAACACTCTGTGGTCTAATCGCGTAATTTTAAAAGCGATCGTCATACAGTGGTAAATAATTGGATCTACGACTGTGTTTTGTAATTTATATGAAGCTTTACCGGTATCGTCTAGACAATTGCGATCTAATGATCGTACTAGGCGATACTTTAAGCAAAAACCGACGTCGATCCATCGTTTAAGATAAGAGGCCAAGTGAAAAGAGCTAAACATTTAAAATGTGATAACTGTCCCGTAAGAAGCTTGCTAATGCGAGGGTTGAAACAAACGAAGGTCACTAATCCTATCTTGAAACCAATATTACTAGATTTCAATACTGACTGAGTTATACAGTCAATATTGAAATTTAGTAATAAGCATGCTTGACATTTGTGAGCACTAATAGTGTAAGTTGAACTGCCTATACACGAATGTCAACTTACTTCCTTTGGAAGCATTCATGTAGAAATTTGCGGCAAAAATTGCTCCAGGGATCACCCAGCCAAATTGCTAAAAGATGATCTCAAGAGGACACGCACAGCTTCGATGTAGGTACAAAAGCCGAATTATATCCCTCTAGATAGACTGGTTGTCAAACATCCAATAGTATAAAACTTTTATAACAAGCCTCTCAAATTTGCCGTTCGGAATCGCCGTTAGGCTAAAGGTTCCATTCCTTGAGAAAAAACAATTTTCTTGAAAAATATGACTGAAAACAGGAAATATACAGCAGAATTCATGCCCATTTAGATAGAGTGGGTGCAAAAATCCAAGGGTTTACAACTTTCTCAAATTAGCCGCTCGGAACCGGCGTTAAGCTGGAGGTTCCATTCTATAAGGAAAAAATATGATTCCACACACACAAAAGTAATAGGAAGCTTGGTTTGAGGCCATATGTTAATGACATCAGAATTGATCAGTACTACAAAGGAATCTTTTAGGAGAAAAGATATTGGCTATAGAAGAATCAAGTTTTCTACCAATTTGGCGGGACATCATCAACATTGTTTTCATAATAGAATCTTAGGATGTTAAAGACTGTCACAATGATCTAAATAGACCTGGCTTTCAGCTCACTTAAGGCCGTCCGCCAAATGGTGTTTAAATTGTAGCCAGTGGATAATATTTGACAGAAGTGTGGAGAATATAGACTTTAGAATTATAACCTGCTTATGAACTCGCTATAATGTATCCATCGGCTAACTTTTGTAAAGAAACGGCAGATGGACTGGGCTATGAATATGATATGTTCAAACCTATAAAGTGGAAGTCCATCTTTGCATTAACTGTTTCATTACTGGTGGCAATAATAACATTGAAACTTGCGTTAAAATTGAAAGAAAAACGCCTAATAATTGGCTTACGGGTCCCTCAGAGATTTTCCTCCGCTGCCTCAACTGAGGGAACTTTTTCTGTAAAACAATAACGCCGGAATGGACGGACTTTCCGTCAAGTATTCTAAAGCCGGGGAGATGACTTGGTAAGTAACATCCACCAACTCATGCTCCAAATCTGGTCGGATGAAAGTATGCCTGAAGAATGGAACCTTAGCATCGTTTGCCCGATCTACAAAAAGGAAACTCTCTGAATGCAGCAACTACAGAGGCAAGTCGCCTTACATCACTCACAAGATCCTATCTGCCGTGATATGTGAACGCCTGAAACCGTTTACCAATAAGGCAATAAGGTGATAGGCCCTTGTCACTTTAGTTTTAGGCCAGAAAAGTCCACAACTGGTCAAATCTTCACACTTCGGCAGATCCTGGAGAAAACCTAAGAAGTCCAAATCGATACCAACCACCTATTCATTGATTTCAAAGCCGCATACGACAGCATTTATAGAGACAAGCTTTGCAGAGCCTTGTCTAGTTTTGGTATACCGCCCGAACTCGTCCGTCTGGGGAATTCTCGCGCTCCATCATGGGTTCGGAAATGGCCTCACCGACACATTCGATACTAAAAAAGAATTTAGGCAAGGCGTTGCACTGTCATGTGACTTCTTTAAGCTCATCCTTGAGAGGATTGTGCAAATCTACCAATCAAACACCAGAGGCATAATCTTTCAAAAATCGGTGCAACTACTAGCATACGCCGACGGCATTGATATCATCAGTAGGACTCAACGTAATGACAGGGAAGGAAGCTGCAAAAATGGGTTTAGCAGTAAACAGAGGTAAGACTAAGTGTATGCTGTCAACACGAAAGGATACACAACATCGACGAATTGGACAGAACGTCACCATTAAAGGATAGAACTTTGAAGTAGTACGGAACTTTGCCTGCCTCGGCTCCGCTATTAGCTCTGACAACTCCATCTCGTAAAACTAAGATTTACTCTTGCTAACCTCTGTTTCTTCGGGCTAAGAAGGCAATTCAAAGCCCTCACTCTAACTACTAAGGAGATCTTAATAAGACCCTGATCATCCCAGTCCTGCTTTACGGCGCTGAAGCATGTACCGTATGAAAAGTGGATGAAGAAATCCTTGCTCGATTTGAGAGGAAAAAATTTCGAAAAATATTCTTCGTCTGTGTTGACGGGCTATTGAGACGAATATTCAACCAAAATCTATATTAGCTGTATAGCGACATGCCCTTGGTAAACAAAAAAAAATGCGCATTGAACGATTAAGATGGATAGGACATGTAGAACGAATGGACACCAATAATCCTGCTCACAGAGTCTTCAATTCGCAGTCAGACGTCGGATGCAGTAGAGGGTGACCTCGCCTTAAGTGGCGCGCACAACTAGAAACCGACCTCAACCAACTCGGAGTGCGCAACTGGAGGCATAACAAATCCGCATCCGAATAGTCGCTGTTTCTACTCACTATAACACGGTCCGTAGTAGATGTCACAGTTTTTCATCTTCTTTTTGCCAGGCCCATCCCATCGTATTTCCTGGATGGCAGTAATGTCTGCTTTGTAGCAGTTTAGGGCTTCCGCTAGTTGTTCGCAGTTAGCTAACAACCGGGCTAATTGGAGAGGCATGTTGGTTGAGGCTCAGGTTCATTGCGGACTGTAGCGCCAGAAAATATGTGGAGATGGATCCAAAACTGTGCTGTCGAAGGAGATTTGCAAAAAATCGTTTTTTTTTAACGCAACGTCTATTTACCTGTCTGTCCATTAGTAACCTTATAACTTGAGCCCCACTTATCGGACTTTGGCTATTTTTTTACATAACTAGCTTTTTGCCACAAATTTAGGGAAATACAATTGACACAGATATCGACAAAATATTGACAAGGTTGTCATGATAGTTTTAGGCTTTTGAATACTGTCAGATCATCGGAATAGGTTGAGCAGTGAAAAAGTGTTTGGTGAAATTTTTTTTATTTGAACCAGGTAGCCATCCCTTTGCAGTTTTACGTACAAACCAATTTAGCACAATAAAATGTTTTTCAGAAACTCAAACATATCGTGGTAAATCATAAACGCTTTCAGACAAATCTGGTCTAAAGTGACTAACAAACCAGCTGACTTACGGATCAATCAGCGATTTTTCTCCAGAGCCTCATTTAACTTTTTTTTATTAAGTAGAACAACATTCTGAACAGAGAGGAATCTGTCAAATTTTCTTACTTCGCAGCTTATAATAATAACGGAATTCCCTTCATGATACATACAAAGCCAGCCAATTGTACTTTTTTTAACAGAAAGGATGAGCAGATGAATGCAACCAATTTTCGTCTCAAACTATTGCAGTAAATCTCTGCCTTTTCAAGTGATTTTTCGAAGTAATCCATAACGGAACACATCTTCTCACTTAGTACGACATTTTGAAAAGCCTACGAGTGTAAACGCAGGAGTTTCGAAAGGTACTCAAATAGTGTAAAATTGTTCCTCTTCTTCTCTTAAGATCTATCAGCTTTATTATTCTTTCAAAAACGTTCATTAAATTAAAAAAAATCATAGGTACCGCCAACCTACCTTTATCTGTGCCTACCAAATGCACCCAAAATAATCGGCTATAAGATCGATAAGACACAACTGAAGCCCTATAACAAAGTACTTATCCAAATATTCAATAAATTATTCATTTTACACATTCAATTGTCAAAACGTGCTTCATCAAAAACAAGTCAAAGGTGTGGATTTCTAACTTACACCGCCCCAAAAGCGAATGCAAAGTGTCAAAAGCTGTCATGAATTAGAAATGACTTCATAATATTGTAATCTGTCATTGACTTCCGTAACAATAAAAGTATCTACACTACTTCACCAATATAATAGACAACTTCAAAACAGTATTATAAGACACTTCAAGCTCACAACTCGAACAAGGTTAAAATCCTTCAAACGAACCGAAATTAAATTGCCCATATGTAGGTAGATATGTATATATCTCAAGCCGAAGAACACGTTTTAAGATCGTAAATTGTAATCTCTCAATGTTATTTCTGTGGTTTGAACAAATTCGCGATACAAAAATAGAAATTCCCACTCAATTGGGTAGGTATGTATTTTCTAAGAAGCCAACATATCTCATTACTTCACAAAGAAGTCGATCGGCACTAATCAGTCCCAGCAAACGATGATTAATTTTACCGGTCCTCATAACAATCAATAAACTCAGCTGCCAACCCATTTTTCATTCAAAAAGTATCCGTCATTCTCAATCGCAGACTAGAATGTACCAATTTGTTTATTTATGCCCACATAAATTCAATCTGCAAAAACCCCAACTCTGTCCCACATCAGTATAAGAAGAAAAATAAGTCCCGTCTTCTGCACGGGTCAGTAATAAGCGTAAAATGAACTTCAAGTCCAGCTAGTCAGACAGACACTATGGAAACCGCGGCTGAAGAAGAAACACGAACAAAAATAAGATACAAAACACAATCGATGTATCCATTAGATTATAATATCCATTCGGTGACTTAATCCTTTGTCTCTTTGGTCAAATTATACTGCTGCTGGTTAGATATCCAAAATGGTGATTATGACGTAACACACGATCGAGACACACGATCTTGATAGTGTCCGGAGATCACTTTATTTTTTTTGGCACTCTCAATTTTGCACGAAACAGGTAAACGCGCTATACAGATGCACTTTGGTAACAAACCTTGAACTTCACAATTTGTATCTAGAAAGATACTAAAACTATCATGGGGCAACGCGCAGAACCGGCAAAGCACCAAGAATTTTCCTTCGATTTACCATAAAGACCGCGCGCGTTCTCTCACAACTCACACAAACAAAATAAAACAAACAGAGGAGCTCGAAGATCACCGTGACAACGACAAAACGCACGACACGAGGAACTGCTGCACAGCTCACCACCAAACAGATATACAGAGCTCCACCAATAAGGAAATTCAATTCTCGAATATCTGCAGAAACAATGAAAAAAAAGCACCGACAAGAAAATAAAAACACAGAACACAAAAAAAAACAAGAAAATGACGTTGTCGTTGTCCGAACAATCCGTATCCACGTTTCGCAAAGTTGCGCGATTTTTCATCAACAAATCCGTTGAAAAGCAACTGAAAGACTGCGGCAACATAAATTCATAACCCAATGCTGAATGCCGTGAGGAGGCCTAAAGTTGGTACGATTATCTACGATCGAGGCAGGCAGTAGTCAAACAAACTTCGTTCATACCCAACAACGAACCGCAACGTCCAACACACACCGACGAACAGAGCAACAACGAATCTAAACGGCAACGGAACAGACCGTCCCGTCATAAACTGCAAACAAAAGCCGGTGTTTGCCTTTTTCCTCGTTTTATTCTTTAATTTCGATTTTCGTTTTGTTTCTCTCACTGCTCTTATCTATGAAAGCGGAGAAGGCAAAAACCAACCACCAACACATTCAGAGGTAGGCATAGATACATTTACAAATGAAACGGGTGCAACGTGCAGTGGGCTTAGAATTTACGCGAAGTTGCACCGAACAGTGGAGACTTTATGCAGTCGTCTAGTCATACACACATATACCCCGCTATAGATTTAGATACTCCGTTAACAGACACAGATACTGTTGATATTTGTGTGCAAAAAAAAACTATTCACAGCTGGTTGGACTGACTCAAGTTAGAGTGGAGAGTTTCTGTGCGCGGTGCCAAGTTGTTGCTCAAAGTTGCACTTTATACTTTTATGCAGCGTTTCCGTTCATGTTCTTGTTCACGGTTCAATGCTCAGCTTCAGATCCATGCACTTGTGCAGTTGTTGGAGGAATAATGTGTGCAGAGTGGGCTTTAGAAGTGGACGGTTGGCGATTCTATTTATCGATGGCTGATGGAAAATGTGCAACCAATTGTAGAACTGACAGTTGGCGTAGCACATGCGATGGGCAATAGGTATGCAAGCAGCCTAATAAATTACATTTCAGAGATAATGAAGTGGTGGCAATCCTAGAGCAAGGGTTTTGTAATATTTTATGCCTTATAGATACGTTTACAAACCTTGGAAAGTATCGCGAAATAAAAGTTGATCGAAAATGAAACAGTAAGCTGCTTCCCAATAATAGGAGAAATATTTCATGCACCATAAGGAGTTCCGAATCCCATTAGTGTAATTACGTCAACTAACAACTTTTCCTGAACCTTCGGTTTCTAAATAAATCATACTAGGGTGGCATATGAACCAGAATACCCACGAGTTAAGGCACTCAAAGGAGAAACGCTCAGGGCTCTAATCGAACAGGAATAAAACCCATCGGACGACAACGTCTCGATTACTTGATCGCAACTATCCAGACACAATTTTTTTTAAAATCTATCTTAGGGTTTGGTGACGCATTGAGGCATAAGCAGCAAAACTCTGAGATTTAAAATGTCGCTTGTCAGTTAGCAACTACTGGTTTATAGGGTCTATAAAACAAACGGACCTGTAAAACAAACGGACCTGTAAAACATAGATTTTGCATCGAACATTTGGATCGTATTGACGGCTTATTTTTATACCCTATCCCATAGGGGTATATTAGTTTTGATACTTAGTTTGTAACATAGAGAAATAGTTTAGCTACATATACCTCAAAGTATATGGATCGAATCAGAATCGCTAGCTGAGTCGAATTAGCCATGTCTGTCCGTCTGTCTGTTCGTCAATGATTTTTAAGCCTTAAATTTTGAGCTAGGATAATGAAATTTGGTATAAAGAATCCTTTTCCGTGCCACCAGAACAAGTGTAAAAATTTTTGAAATCCGCCCACTGCCACACTCCCTTTTTAGGAAAACGTATTTTTTGGCCAAACCGAAAAGAATTTTAAAAAAATGTCTTAACAGCATATTTAGAGAATCGTAATATCTATATTTCGTCAATATAAAGTTTTTTGCCACGCCCACTTTTTGAGGGCGTTTTTTTTTTATAAAAAACGTTTTCTGGTCAAATGTTAGAATTTTCGAAAAAAATTTTGATGCACAATCATTTGTAGTATTAATATGAACATTTCGTCAATAGACCATTTTAACCCACCCCCCTTTTTGGGGGCGTTTTCTTACAAAAACCATTTGTATGCCCTACCCCAAGGCATATGCAATAGAAAAACGTTGTTTTTTGTCGGACCATAAAAGAAATTGATAAACCTTCTGAACAATATGTTGTGACAACGTCATTTTCAATACTTTCTGACCATAAAGACCACATTTTGGGGATATTAATTTTGAGGAGGGATAAGGTAATAAACGATCCGCACAGTGGATAGTAGCCTTCTCATATGTTTTGAGCTATGAGATTTTTTTCTATAGCCATGATTTGTTTTGAGATTTCTGGTGAAGGTAAGACTTCGCTGTCATTTTATAAATCGATTGTAAGTTCACACGTAGTAGAAGTGAAACTGAATGCATTTTATCTCATTCTCTCACTTCTTTTCTCTCTTTTTTTTCGTGACACTTCTTCGTTTCATAAAAACCAATTCACACCATCCCAAAAAAAGTTTCATTTCAAAAATCAAACCAGGCCCTGTACGTGTGTACTTCCTACGTACGATGGAGGGACCTCTTGTTTTATTTAATTACACAATTGGAGCCCAGGAAAAAAATTAAGAACGGTCAACGCGCGCTTTTTACAAATACAAATTTACAAGAGTCACCCCAACAACCAAGATGGTCCAGACATACTTTAAAAAGCGAAAAGCGGCTTGGCCATATGAAATACTCACTGAGTTCTAAAAATATAGAATGGGAGCCAACGGATCATGATTCTCATTTCCAAACTTTCAGGGAGCGATCCAATTCCCTCTATTTGACTTAACTTGCTTGGCTTCTCCTCTGTATATGCCAGAAAGATAACTTTTTTTCGACTGATAAGACGTGTTTCACTTACGAACGCCTCACAAATATTCCTCAGCTGAGATTTTTTTGATTTAGTGGAACAACATTCTCAGTAGAGTAGAACTTTTTCTGTCAAGCATCAGTTCTCTTATTCCGCAGCTTATAATAATAATGAGTTCCCTTCATGATACATACAACCATCGCAACTCTTTAAGCAGAAAGGGGGAGGAGACGAATCCAAGAAAATTTAGGAAATATTCCGCTTCGCCAATTGAGGAAGGAATCGTGTTCCACTTACGTATTTGTCGGAGATCTCAAAGGGTCCGTACAAAGCAGAGGGAACCTATGTACTGATCATCATGGTAGGTAAAACCAAAGAGTATATAACTACATAGAGTACGCATTACAGCTAAAAATGTAGTTGCCGATTCAGACGCGAGCGGGAAGTGCGAAGGGGAATTTCCGTCGTTCGTATGCATCGGCTATGCTGTAGTTTGAAGCTGGGATAGCAATGTGAACACTGGGGTATCAATATCAGTACCCCACATAGTAAATTTTCGTTGTATGAGAGGAGCACTCTATTTAGTTCTATACTCTCTGGTAAAACGGAGCAAAGGCAAGGGTTAGATACATATCATTGCCAAAAGTTTCCCAATGAAAGTTCGTATACACCAGGAAGGAAAGTCATTTCCGTTTTATATCAGGACTTGATTTTTTAATTGAAGGAAAGTTGAAGAATTCCAAAGTCCTTTTCTTATTATTTTCTAACGATAAAGTCATTAGAAGTTAGGACCCACATATCCCTTGATTCATGTTTCAATGTTATGAAAGTCAACGTTTGTGTGCTTTTCTAGTTCTTCCCAAATGCAAAGACATCAATCACCGCGTAAGGATAACTCCATTATCATCTGCAATAGGAACTATACCCCATAAGACAAGTGAAAAGCTGAACACTGCATACAATTGGTCGGAATGTGGACAATGATTAAAAGAATAAATTAAGGGCAGATGAGGTATTAAAACCTTTAGCATAACAGCCCACAGGAGCAACACAGGTGGTTTTAATCAGACCTTCAAAGATCCAAGAAAGGAATTTTTCTGAAGAAACATAAAGATCGAGCATTGGTAGTAAAGTCTTTGCAGTAACAAATAAGAACGTAGGGAAGCTACTCTTCCTTTTTCTAGATGACAGCGAAAGAATTCTCAAGACGGAGTCAACAATACCGCCTAGAGTTCTAGTTAGGATGGATAAAGTGAACAACTTCCATGAGCTGCTCCGACATATTCGTACATCAGTTCATCTAGTCAAGGGTTATTTAGACCCCTTGAAGAGGTATAGTGGTGGATAAGCCGAAAGGCCAACGGCAGCGCTCAATCACGTAGTGGATACTGATGGATGGGCCCGTGAATTAGGGGCCTTCCCACCTAAAAAAAAATAGAATTGTGAGAGGGACAAAAGCCCTGTATAATGGATCTCTTCCAATACCCTCCAGACCCGGAACGACCAAGAACATACGTAAACTTTACACCCCGGGTGCTACTCAAAAACTTGAATCTGATCTGGCGTGCAGACATTACCACGATTTGATATAAGGATGCGGATTCGTTGTGTTTAGCCGACTCCAGTAATTATTTTAAGTGGTTTGTGATCGCTTGTCTTTGATCCTTATTAGAGCAACCTTTTGTAACATTTGCCTTATAATATACACACGTCCCTTCCGATGAGACCGAAGACCCAATCATGGTGGACTTTTACGACCTCCTGGACGGGGCCTTTAAATCGGCGGGTGATTTAAAAACTACAGCCTCCACACAAAAGCAACAGATAATGGCTTCCGGTTAACTGACTTGTATCAACTTGCAGTACTGTGATCACCATCACAAGGTTTTCTCGACTTCGATTCCACAAAACAATCTGGTGATCTATCGATAGTCGAATTGCAGTCCACATCGACTATATATGCGAACATTTTGGCTGTGGATATCTTCAGAGGGACAACAGCTAACTCTACAACAATTTCTTGTCTCAAGCAAATTCAGAGCTCGACTTGATAGTCCAACGAGAAGAAGATACGAATAGGGCAGACCAAAAGTTCACGTTAATCGCTTTAGTGAACCGAAGATTGCCAGAGTGTATTATTTAACCACTTAGTGAGAGACTCCCCGGCTGTGCCCTCATTCTCCGGCTAAATCAACACTCAGTAACCGAAATCATCCCAAAAAAAAAGCAAGCGGTCTGAAATATTTGCATGTGCCAAAAAAGAGGTAACAGAAGAAGGACATAAAACCGCCTAACGCAAAACCCGCGTCGGGCGGGAATCCTGCGTAGGAAAAAGGAGAAAAACACAGACTTCCAACTCAGGGAAATCGAAGAGTCTTGCGACAAGAAGAGCCCAAACAACTGAAGCTGACTTCAAAGTAGGAATACGGTTTCTAAAAAAAAAAAACTTAATCAATGTTGGGAATTGAAGATACATTCAGGCAGTATTTTCAACAGCTGCTTAATGTCTGAATCTAACCCACCTCCTGCAACGCTTCGTGCCGGAATTGAAGAACCATCAAAAAGCTGAAGAACAACAAGGCACGTGGGTTCTGATTGATTTCGAGCATAACTTTTCAACTATGGAGGTGTTGCTATACAGAAGTGCACATGCACCAAACCATCAACAAAGCCTGGATGGATTAGAGCATGCCCGCTCCAGAAATCCCATCTACAAAAAGGGCATCCCATATCCGTACTAAATGTCGCATATAAGAAACTTTCCAGCCTACGTTCACACAGTCTTAAGTTTTTCTATAACATAATCATCGGCACGTATCAGTGTGGCTTCCTGCTAATCAGATCGACCATAGACCAAATTTTCACAATAAGGCAAATTTTGGAATAAAAAACCAACGAATTTCAAGTCGATAAGCATCAGTTTTCATCGACTTGAAGGCTTACTCTATAGAGCGATGATGGAATTCGGGATTCCGTCAAAATTGATACAGCTATGACGCGTAAGACTGGAGGACATGCGATGCATATTCAGTTTTGAAGAAGCTCATCTGAACATTCATGACATGTATTCCGACAAAAGGATGCACCATCATGGGATTTCTACAATCTCTTAAATTTGGTCCTTGAACAAAAACGCTCTAAATTACTGGTTATGTTCTATGTGCTTAATATATCGAATATCAGAACTATTTTATGAGTCAGGGCCCTCAATCCGTGAAGTGATAATCGTTTGACGATAACATATCGACGGTACATCTTGCATCACGTCAGATAAATTTTCGTTTTTGCTGTCGGCGATATCACTTTATTTGCTTCACTTAAAACAATAATCGTCAAATCACAGACGATTATTGAGCGATTGATCATTAGTTCTCGACTACCGTCTGAGTGATAATCGTTTTCAAAGTTACAGAATGACCCCCAGGTTTACGCGCAAGAAAATGTTACCTTGTTCGAAATCTTTTTTTCCGAAATTGTTTAATCGAGGATTAGGACGACAACAGTCTCCACTAACTACATATGCGCACCGCGTTTCAATAGAGAAACACTCCACTGATGCACCAACTGACCGACTCCTTTGAGAACCTGGTCGATCTAATGGATATAGATCATTCCAATTTTAAAAACAACGTGTTTTGTCCAACTTTCGAAAGAGGTGAGCAGTGAAAAAACTTAGCTCTTGTCACTTTCGGAATTTGAAAATGGGTACCCCGTGTGGAGTAGCAATAATCAAATAGACCACCGCACCCGACTGTGTGAACTGATCTCCAAGATCACTGATCGTACTTTCGATCTCACCTACTTAAAGCCACTTGCACGAAGCACTGGATTAATGGGTTCGTCCAAAATTCCCATATACGAACACGTGATGAGGTTCTAAAAAATACAATTTATAGATCTTCAAAGTAATACTCTCCCCGAAAGATCACTTGCATTTAAAAGCCTTTACCAAACTAATTACCTCCACAAGAACCAATTTCGAAAAGCTTTAAACGAACAATTCTTAACATGATATTATCACGAATCTGATCTTTCAATGATAGCCTATCTATCTATGAAAGCATTTCTTATATGTAAGTCAATATATATTAAGACCCAAAAACGCACATCTTGCGTGGCCGGCAAAAAATCAAGACGCTTACCACTAAATGTCTGTGATTTCCCAACTCCCACAATCGATGACCACTCCCGAAACCCCATTAAGACCCATTAACCGACCCCCTGCTACCACCCTCCAATACATGACACACTGTACAATTTATTGCGCGACAACATTTCTATCTCTCACCTGCACAGCAAGTCCTCGCCATCCTCACATTAGCCACACCAAAAAATGAATATCATTCGCAAATCTCGGAAAAGTAAAATATACTGCGGTGCGCGAGCGGTCAACTTCGAACGGTTGGTGGGTTTCCTCCTTTCAAATTTTTCTAAGGCCAGAGCACTCATAACCTGGTCAGGAGCGATCGGAAAATTTCGATAACGAACCTAACTGCGAAAACAATAAAACACCACGAGCCATAAATCCGTTGCATACTTCATAAATTACCACTTCTAGAGCCCAGCGTGCACAGATGCAGTCAAATGATATTCACACCGATCAACCGATCGGCCGTAAGCCGGACCGTAAGTGTACTGCAAAGTGTGCCAGTGCCAGTGCCAGTGCCAGTACCAGTCTACCACACCACCACCACTCAACGGCGATGCTACAAACAACTTCATAATTCAAAAATGTGCTCGTTCGCGCGGTACGCTGCCTGTCTGTCTGTCTGTCGTCGTCATCATCGTCATAGCCGTCGAGCTGAGTGTGACCTAAAGCGGTTCCACGAAGAGGAGATCTCTCTATCGGATGTTGTGTGCGCAGAATCGACTTTACCCCCACCTGGCGATGTCATTCAACTGAGCGACACACTCGCTCACCAAGAATAACAAGCCCATGATTGATCGCACCACGGAGGACCGTCGATAATCCTCGAACTCATATGATCCTAATGTGTTCCTCATGCGACCCGCTCGCATGATCTATGCCCGCACCAAAATTGGCAGCCTTGTAACAATTAATTTGCATAATCCTCACACGCATGTTGTATACTGTCCTGTCCAATGGTCATTTGTCCTCCATCCCAAGCGGTATACCCAATTTCCAGTTGCACTTGTATGTGCTAAGAAGCTTAAGCAGCCCCAGCATTGATATTTGTAGCAAAGTCTATCCGCAGAGAGCGGAGCAACGATGACGCTTGTTCTAATAAATTGCAATGCAAATGCCTTCACTCCATCACAATTTAGCGATGACTTCCTTTGGAGCACCCAGAGTGGCCCCACTCTGCGGTTGGTGTTGCTGTCCAGGCCTTTGGGGTAGTGCACGTTCCTGCGTGACTTTCTGTCTTGCACAAACCAGAAGAAGATAAAAGGTGGAACAAACGATCGCATTAGCACCATTTGACAGATGGTCGTCGTGCTCTGACATTGGACATAAATTGCTTTCTTCATGGCCTGCTTTTGGGTGATTCACTGTGGCTGGCTGGCTATGGGTTGCATTGCATTGGGAGTACTTGTTGTTCAAATTAGACGGTCCATAGAATTTAAATATCTTCGATGGCTATGATCGTTTGTCAATGGATTGTGTATAGAGCGTCGTCCGATGATGATGGGCATCGTTTATGTGCCAGGTGATCGTGTGAAGTATGATGACGATGGAGTGACGATATATACCAGAGCAAGCTATAGGTCCACCACTTTGGTGAAGAGTTGTGGAGCAATGGTGGACATTATTATACGTGTATTGGGTTTCCTTTGCAATCTTCAACAAAAGCATTTTATGGCGAAGATCATGTTCATGTCTGTGTTTGGCATGAACATATTGAACAAGGAAGAGCACAATGCAGGTCAAGCCAATGAACCTTTCAATAGGGGGAAGATGGCTGCAGAGGTGTTAGACATTTTCCCAACTTTTGAAAATGAAGCGAACGCATTGAAGTCCGGTTCATCCATGAAGCCATATTTGTATTTTGTTTGTATATCTGGAGCGAAGACACTTAAGCGACTGTTCGAGAACCAATAATTCGGTTTGGGCCAGTAGCATAGTAATCAGATTCGAGATATAGTCTGGCATTAACGGCCCATAGAGGCGGCTCTAATATTTTCCCCACAAAAATGGGAGCTCCTGCTTAACGCCGATTCCTAGCGGCAAAATGGAGAAGCTTTCATGACAGTTTTATGCTCTTGGATGTTTGTCAGGCTTTTGTTAGAGGTGGGCCAGTGAAAAACTTAGATGTTGTTATTTTTGGGACTTGTCGCAGAGAAAATAGGAACGACCAGTGTAACGTTAAACAATCAAAAGATACCGACGATCGAAGGTCCTCAAAAAGCCAGACTTCTTCAACTAGAAACGATATATGTATGTAAGACATATATACTGCGATTGAGCGAATTAAGGTGCAGGAGAGTGCCGATGTCCAATGCGTAACACTCTAGCACACACTAATCCAAAATGGGTTTACCGATATCAGTACGTACGTTCTTATATCCTGGAAGACATATCGTACTACAATTCTCACGGGCAGATTTTAGAAGCGATAAAACATTGTTACTTCCCAACGGATCCTTATGGTACAACTAAGCTAAGAACAGCCCACAACGCAAAGCCAATTTTAATTGAAGATTTGAATGCGAAGGTAGGCAGTAGCACCGATAGACTTAGGCATGGATAATGTTTCCTGATAAACTGGAGAAATATCACGTGCTTTAGAGTTGAGGTTTGTGTAGGTATGGTTTAACAAATACAAATTTTTGGCTCGTTAGTACCCAAGGCCAATCTTTCTCACAACCATTCATGTGTGCGTGTGTCCTTCTTGCCCAATGGCGGTTCCTCCTGTTTTATACTGACTCCGAACGACTAAGTTGAGATAAGCTATTCTTGACAATTGATACTACTTGGATGATTTGTCAGAGGGCCAGTGAAAAATCATTTAGGTGTTGCTACGGCTGGGAGTCGAACCCAGAGTTTCTGCGCGGCAGTTTATCGTAATAAAATTTTGAACTGAGAACAACGAAATTGTTTCCCGTAACTACTCTAAACTCTGATATACAATTGCAATATGTTTGGATAAAAGGAATATGCAAATCAGTGATCTTGGATCTGGAGCCTACAGCTCCAGTTTGATCGAACTGGTAGAGTAATCCCTATATGAGCTGCTTCGACATATTTGAACACAAGGTCTATAGGGATTTCCAATACTGAATCAGGGTGTTGGAAAAGAGTTGGTGGCGGAGGAGCCCTCAATGGGTCAACGGCAGCGCTCATATCCCAAAATGGGCTACTGACATCGGTATTTTTTCCGGCCCGCTGTCCTAGGGTCAAAATAAGGGCCTGGCCCTCCAGGTTGGGGGTTGTGCTTTGGGTTAACTACCCATCCACGGAAAAATGATTCTGTTACGAAGCAACCTCGGAAAGGACTGATATTATTGTTGACGACCATGCTAAACGAAAAAAGGACAACGACGTTCGTATCTGCACCTGGAATGTGAGAACATTAAACAGGAGAGGTGCAGGCGAACAACTAGCGGAAGCTCTAAACTGCTATAAAGCAGACATTACTGCCATCCAGGAAATACGATGGGATGGGCCGGGCAAAAAGAGGATGAAAAACTGTGACATCTACTATGGACCGTGTTATAGTGAGCAGAAACAGCGACTATTTGGATGCGGATTTGTTATAGGTGCCAGACTTAGGCAAGAAGTCTTATGTTTCAAAGACATTAGCGAACGCATTGTAACAATCCGCATCAAGGCCAAATTCGCCAACATAAGCCTTATATGCGCTCTTGC
Source organism: Rhingia campestris (assembly GCA_932526625.1). Lineage (NCBI taxonomy): Eukaryota > Metazoa > Arthropoda > Insecta > Diptera > Syrphidae > Rhingia > Rhingia campestris. Next base: position 94,459,220 of record OW052182.1, on the reverse strand, counting down.
TCCGACGGAGGAAAAAATGATAAACCTAGGGATTGCTTCTACGAGCTCCTCGACAAAACCTGTGAGCGACTATCAAAGTACGATGTTAAAATCGTGCTGGGCAAAGGAAGGAAGAGAAGACATCTTTAGCAGTACTGTCGGAAAATATAGCCTACACGACAACACGTCTGGTAACGGACTTAGGCTAATTGACTTCGCCACGGAACGAAATGCCACTATAGCCAGCACACGGTTTCCTCACCTCGATATCCATAAGGGGACATGGCGGTCTCCAGATCAACGAACAGTCAACCAAATTGATCACATTGATAGACAAGAGGCACGCATCCAGTATTTTGGATGTCCGAACATTCCGAGGGGCTAACATCGACTCGGACCACTACCTTGTTGTAGCCAAGGTAAGGATGCGGATATCCACCACGCCACAAAAAACCAGAAATACTGTGAAAAAATGTAATGTCGAAAGACTGCAATCGCCAGAGACGGCCAAGACCTTCGCGCAACGCGTATTCCTTAACCTCTCGACTCACAACACACCACCAGCATCTAATGTCGAAGATCAATGGCAACGATGCCAACAAGCCATTAGATCAGCCGCAACTGATGTGCTAGGTTTCTCGCGGCCACAAACAAGAAACCCCTGGTTTGATGAGGAATGCCGACAGATGCTCGCAGCCAAAAACGAGGCCTACAAGGCTAAGCTGCAGGTGAAGACGAGAGCTGCCATTGAGCTCTATAGGCAATGAAGAAGGGAAGAACATCGGCTTTTCAGCAAGAAGAAAAAAGAGCAAGAAAAGCGCGCGATCGAGGATATAGAGAGGTGCCACTCCAGGAACGATGTTCGCAAGTTTTACCAAAGTGTAAAACGTCAAAGCCAAGGATACAAAGCTCGAACGGAATTCTGTCGAGATGAACAAGGAAATATCGTAGTTGCGACACAGTCGATGCTGAGGATATGGAAAAACCACTTCTGCAGACTGTTAAACGACGATGACGAACAACATTCCGCTGTCAGGCAGAACGAACCATTTGATATTGGCAACGACAGCGAAAACAGCCAACCACCCGACCTAAGTGAAGTGAGGATAGCAATATCTAAACTCAAGCTTAATAAGGCCGCCGGAAATGACGGTCTTCCCGCTGATCTTTATAAAGCTGGCGGAGATGACTTCATAAGTAGCATCCACCAACTCATAAGCCAAATCTGGTGGGATGAAAGTATGCCTGAAGAATGGAACCTCAGAATCTCAGAGACCCTCTGAACTGCGCCAACTACAGAGGCATAAGTCTACTCAACATCGCCTACAAGATCCTATCTGCCGTAATATGTGAACGCCTGAAACCGTTTACCAACATACTGATCGGCCCTTATCAGTGTGGTTTCAGGCTAGGAAAGTCCACAATCGATCAAATTTTCACACTTCGGCTGATCCTGAAAAAAATCCAAGAAGTCCAAATCGATACCCACCACCTATTTATCGATTTCAAATCCGCATACGACAGCATTTATAGAGACGAAGTATACAGAGCCATGTCTAGTTTTGGTATACCGCCCAAACTCGTCAGTTTGTGTAGGATGACGATGGAGAATTCTCGCTGCCCCACCAGGGTCGGAAACGACCCCACCGACACATTCGATACCAAAAAAGGATTTAGGCAAGGCGATGCGCTGTCATGTGACTTGTTCAATTTGATTCTTGAGAGGATTGTGCAAAACTCCCGAGCCAACACCAGAGGCTCAATTTTCCAAAAATCGGTTCAACTACTAGCATACGCCGACGATATTGACATCATTGGTAGGACTCAACGTGATGTCATAACTCATAGCCACGTTTGCTAGTATAGAGAAGGAAGCGCCAAAAATGGGTTTAGCAGTAAATGAGGGTAAGGCAAAGTATATGCTGTCATCACGAAAGGACGCACAAAATCGACGAATTGGACAGAACGTCACCATTGACAGATATAACTTTGAGGTAGTTCGGGACTTTGTCTACCTTGGCTCCGCTATTAACTCTGACAACAACATCTCGTCAGAAATCAAACAAAGAATTACTCTTTCCAACAGCTGTTTCTTCGGGCTAAGAAGGCAATTGAGTAGTAAAGCCCTCACTCGAACTACTAAGGAGATCCTATATAAGACCCTGATTATCTCAGTCCTGCTCTACGGCGCTGAAGCATGGACCGAATCAAAAACGGATGAAGAAATCCTTGGTCGATTCGATAGAAAAATCCTTCGAAAAATCTTCGGTCCCGTTTGCATTGACGGGCTATGGAGAATATGACCGGAATAGTTTTTTTTTATAAATTTATCAAATAGTTTCTTTTAGTGTACTCTTAATAAAACTGTTTAGTACTTACTTATTATATAGAACTAGTTATATAGTGGAAACAAACAAATCAGTATAATTACCTGAAAGAAAAGAAAAACAGATGACATGAGATTAAATTATAAATAACACAAAATATAATAAATTTAATGCTATTGGCGTACACTGAAAGAATTATTGCTAAGAAATGCTGTCAATCTTTTGAAAGGCTATGGATTAAAAAAAAAAAAAAAAAACAAAGCTAACACAGTGGAGCTAATGATTAATACTGTCAAAATGAGCCGAGAGTAGAGCATATTCCGAATTCCGAATTGACAAAGCAAAGCTACTACTGAAATGCTGTCCATGCAATGGACATACTTTTTTAAATAAGAATGTCGAATCTGTGCTCTTTTATTGATAATTGACGACAAATGTTTTTTTTTTCCAAAAATCGCTATTAAAAAAGTCATGTTGCTGTCAGATTCTGCAAATGTAATTCTGCAAACTGTATCTCGAATGAATCTAATTGTGAGAGAAGGAGAAGGTAAAATAACATTAAGCCCCATTAGCGATTCAATAGCTAGGTGCTGTACTTATTAAGACAATCAATCTAGACAACTTCGAGTAGGATTGGCAAAAAAAAATGAATATCTGGAATTGAAGACCCACAAAGGGCCTTAAACCAAGAAGTCCCCCTTCATTAAGATGTGCTAAGTTGTTATTTTTTGCCACAAGGAAGAGGTCCCCCCAGTTAACGACGAATCTGAACGGAAATTTGAAAAGCTTCTCATGACAGTGAAGCACTTCGATGTTTTGTCAGACTTTCGAAGTAAGTGGAGCAGTGAAAAAACTTAGGTGTCGCCATTTTCGGAAGTTGAACCGTGATTGAACCCGATTGTCTAACGACTAGGTGCGATGCCTTGAAGACAAAAGTCAGTCTTCGGGAGGTTTTTTAGATAAGGCTAAAGTCCCTCACTATTGCAGAAGGTTCCCTCGCGATAAAACCTCTGCAATGTCTTTCGATGATTTTTCCTTCCAGCGAAAAAAAAAAGTTTCATTAATCCTGATCATAACCACTCGATACGGAGAGAATGGCTTGATTTCGACGTGAACCTAGGTCTTAACTTCAATTCGCCAGCGTATTTAATGTTGTTTGAGGTCGATTTCTTCTTGTGCGCGTTTTGTAAAGCGAAATCTTGCGCTACTGTGACGACAATTTGGTTGGGAATAGAAAATTCTGCTAGACGCAGCATTGATGTTCATTCATTTAAAATGTTCTAATTGTCTCAACAGCCATGGAATAGTTTTCTGAATACGTCAATGCCGTTCCAGTGTTTGTAAGAGTCGTCGTTAAATCTTCAAAAGCCGTTAACGCAAACGGACAGATTTCTTGAAGGTCTTATAGAGGTCTAATACAGAACTTTGTATTTGGAGCTATAACTTGCCTTCTTAACCAAATCCTAGAAGTTGGCAAGAGTAACTCCTCGTTTAATTTATAGCAGAGTCAAGGGATAGGAATATCTGTCCACAGCAACATTAGGTCAGATTTAATGTTCTGTCCCGTCTTGTTGACAGAATGGAAGTTCCCAACTTACAATTTCACTTCGATATTACTAGTGAAGCTATTTCCGCTCCAGCAATATTACTTGTAGGAAGTTTTATGGAAAAACATTTGCCGCACTTTTAGGAAGCTATTTACTTCTATAAGACCTTTTTAAATACTTCTAATAAGCCTTAAAGAAATAACTTTGATTGCTTATAAAAGGCCATACAGAAGCAAAGTATAGGCTTCGCAAAAAGTCATTCCGAAAATATAAGCAAGCCTTATCGAAGTTGAAAAATAACATTATTTTTTATTATTTTCATATATTATTTACTTTTATTAATTTCAATTTCAATAATGAGAGTATGAAATTCAATGCAATTAATTATATAAAAACTCTCATCTTACTGGGATTCGAACTCGCGTTCTCTCGCACGGCAGTCCAACACTCTCGAACATGAAAGACGAGTAAATAAAACGCAGTACTTGAATCGTGTTGACTCATTCTCCGGTAGGTTCCAGATCTTTTCACCTTTTTTTCCATTCTTTACACCTTGTCCCGATCTTTTCACCTTTTTACCGATCTTTTAACCTTAGCTTTTTTAAGCCTTCATTCGTAAGCACTATACATGCTATGCTTCGGATTAACTTCGTGCGAAGTTCTACCGAAACATCTTAACTTATGGTACATGTACACACATCTCCGGAAGCTTAAAAACAACCTTACAGAAGTTACGCCATCATAATTTCGGTTATGCTTGTGAATTTTCCTGCATAATGTCTTAAACAAGCTTCTACCCAAACAATCGACTGCCAAAATGCTCAGCCTCCGCGCACAAGTACTATATAAGGCCTATAGAAATAATTGCTTTTGGGAATTAAATATTTGTACCTTATAAAAGAATAATTGTTAGTTGGGTAATCGTGTCCAAATTTACAACAGAAAACATTCCTCACAACTGCGGTAGTAGTTTAACATAATTGAAATATGGATCCCTATGCCCTTCCTGTTAAAAATCCTTATAACGGGTCCGCCATCTAACGTTTTTTTTTTCAACAAGTGCTTATTTCGTGAATGGTAACACTTAGCTCATGTCTGATTTGACAGATAATTAGTTTTATCCTTCCGCTGAACGAATATGGTTGTGTGTACGCTTGAACAACGCTGGGAAATATTGCGACATTACTTTGAAAATCATGGTAATGTTGCAGACTGTGTGCGAAAATTGCGTACGGATTTTGGAAGAAGAGAAGCACCGTCAGCTCCGTATGTTCGTTATCTTGTGAAAAAAGTGAAAGAAACTGGCATCCTCATCGATAAACCAAAGCGTGAAAAGCCAAAAACAGTGCGTACACCCGAGAATATTGCTGCTGTGGTAGAAAGTGTGCGTGAAGCGCCATCAACATCAGTTCACCGTCGCGTCGTTCTCAACAATTGAACATTTCGGAGTCATCATTGAGACGAATTTTTCATAAAGACCTTGGTATGATGCCATACAAAGTCCAATTGGTTCAGGAGTTGAAGCCAACTGACCATCCAATGCGTTTTCGCTTCGCTTAGTGGGCCTGCGATCGACTTAGAGAAGATGCCGATTTTGCCAAAAAAAAAAATCATCTTTTCAGATGAAGCTCATTTTGATCATGGCGGGTATGTAAACAAGCAAAATTGTCGCATTTGGGGCACAGAAAACCCGCACGCATACATTGAAAAGCCGATACACCCAAAACGAGTCACTGTTTGGTGCGGATTTTGGTCCAGAGGCATAATTGGTCCATTTTTCTTCGAAAATGAGCAAGGAGTGGCCGTTACAGTCAATGGCGATCGTTATCGGGCCATGTTGAACGAATTTTTGTTCACAAAAATTGATGAGGAGGATATTGGCAACATTTGGTTTCAACAGGACGGCGCTACGTGCCACACAGCCGAAGCTACACTCGATGTTTTGCGCCCTGTTTTTGAAGATCGCATTATCAGCCGCAGAGCTGATGTCGTTTGGCCACCTCTGAGCTGCGATTTGACACCGTTGAACTATTATTTGTGGGGTACCGTAAAAGATAAGTGTTACGCCGACAAGCCAGAGACAATTGACGCTTTAAAGGACAATATTCGTGAAGCCATTGATGAAATACAGCTGTACACAATCGATAATGTGCTTAAAAATTGGACCGATCGTGTATGCTACTGCATGGACAGCCGGGGCAGCCATTTGAATGAAATTATTTTCCATTATTAACCGGAAGGATTGTACTTTCAAATAAAAAAAGAAATTTGAGAAAATATTCAGTAGTTTTTTCTTATAGCATTTTCAAAAAAAAAAAAAGTTATTTGGCGGACCCTATATTTAGGATGGACCCTACACGACCTTTTCAAGGCTAAACCTTCTGCTACTGCTTAGTAATTTACTTTATGCTCTTGTAGCCTCTTCCTAACAAGTTCTGCGATTTAAGGGCTAAGGAATTATTCAGAAGGATCATGGTGAATATACTTAACCGTGGAATTTAAGTAATCAAAATTGAAAGGTCTTTGTGATGAAGTTTTTAAAAGCTTCTCTGATAATAGATGGATTTATGACAAATTTATAAAATCAAAGCATAGAAGATGAAAATAATTGTGTTATCATAAAAAATGAAATAAACGTGGTACCTAACTATTCATGTTTCTTTTCAACGATTAAAAACGATGCAACGAATCGCTTCATAGTCTCACAACGAAAGACTTAAACACTCCTAACAACTCTATTCAGATTATACAAGGCCCTTGCATTACCATAGGTTAGGTGATTTTATTCCATCATTACTTGCTCTAATCTATTCTACACTCAAGGCTAAAGATTTGTATCGCAGCCGCGCTACATAATATCAAACTTTACGAGCCCTTGTGACCGCAACTTATCCAATTTGCAGGCACGCTAATGCGTGCACAAATTGTCTCATACCCTCGATCCTTGCATATTTTCCATAATTATCAGGTGTCTGCTCGATGATCTTCATAACCAAACTAATTATCCTTATGTCACGACATTCCATGTTACAGCGACAGCACAAAGCTAACAGAAAAAAAAAACACGGAGCCCATTATTGTCTGGATGCATCTTTGTCCACAGCAATACGGGACACCGACACGACACACACATGCAGGCGCGCACTACATCTCTCCCGATATGATCTGTGCCTGTGCTCCGAGTGGATGCAAGTCTTGCATGCATCCAGAAATATCACCGGTCCTATGCATGCACCGAGCACATGTGCTAATTTCCATCGCAACTATCGCGACCACGTTTTCCGTTTTCACCTTCTTCGCACGGAAAGTAAAAGCCATGCTGTGCTCCTCATCCTCTTTGCGTGAATCCTTTTGATCCACCAGTGCCATCAGTTGCTTGCGAATCTTGGGTCCGGTACGGTCCTCTGTTTATTTTAGCGCCGACTTTTGTCTGCGCATTATGCAGCAGCGGCGAGCGGCACAGTGGCACTGCTAGACACTCCATAAAAATACATGTTTACATTCCGCGACCACTTGCAGGGATACACGGCACAACAGCACTGAGGAGGAGCTGTGCAAGTTTCGCTTTCCTATTCCCATTTTGGGTGTGCTGCACGACAATTGTGACAGAGTAACCTACGCGAACGATATCGATGGTTCTCAAAGATTCTTTTTTTGCGCAGAGTTTGTGCCGCGACTACTGTATTCGCAGCAGAGGACCGCAGCAGAAGGCCATCGTCGTCATCATCATCACAACTAGGCATCTATCCGAAGTCAAGGCGAGATGTGCGCGATGCCGCGCTGCTGATTAAGGGAACTCCAGACCAAAGGCGAGCAAAATGAACTCGCATGCCACGGAACCTCAAAGCAAGGTGAAGGCTATTTATAGAAGTAGCGCGCCTTAACTAGAACCGACCCGCATGGATTGCTGCAATCGAGAGTGACAGAGGAGTTTAGCTGTGGCTGCTGCTTCGACGCGAGCGTGCAGATGAGGTTCAGGTTCATTGGCGATATATGAGGAAGGAGCAAACGATGATGAAGATGGCGGTGGTGGCGTCGTTGTCGTTTGTGAAGTCGCCATCGTCGTCATCGTCACCGCGATCTGTGGGAGTTTGACAGTTTTTATTGTTGTTTTGCGGGCATATTTCGGCCGTTCTTGTCGAGCGAGACTCTTTTCGAGGTGCAGCGCTCGAATATTTGTCGCACCATCAGTTCACAGCGCAGTGCTTGCAACTTTCTATTTTTGTCTGCCCGCCGAAGAACATACGAATCGAGCGAGGTGATGCTGATGAGGCGTCACGGAAAAATTACACCGGCTATTAATTTAGCCCGTAATGACAGTTTTTGGCATGTTTTGCCCTTCGACTGTGTCTGTGGATTTTTTTGGAAGTGTGTGTGCGCACAATGTATTGTGTGTTGCGGCAGGTCGCGCAGTTAAAGATGCAGATGGATATGTATCTGCGCCGAGGAAATGAACATCAAGTAGTGATGCTTTGAAGGTGTCTGGCGAGGTAATGAGAAGCGGCGAATATCAATGGCAGGGAAGATTTATCGAGATGCGAATTCTGTGGCCTGAGAAATGTGAAGACGTTTCGTGGTCCGGAGTAGAACAGAACTCGTATTAAGGGATTTTTTTTTTAAGTTAAAATGGTGGATGCTGATTTGTTTTTGCAATGTCCAGCAGTTGGTGGAAGGGAGTAGTAAGGATGCAGTAGTGTAGAGGACTTAGGTTTATAATTCCTGAAGTCGGGTAACCGAAGGGACAGTGGTCACGAAGGTAAGAAATGAAAACGAAAAATCAACAATAAAATATGCGCCGAAGAATTTGCCATAACACCGAAGGAATTACCAAATACATTGACAATACAACGACGTCAGTTCGTTAGGATTGGAACAATCGAACCATGAAATATAGGCCTTGAAACATAAAAAAAAATATATTGGACCAAGGGGGTACCATTTTTTGGCAAATGTTAAGTGCTAGAGAATGAAGATCCAGGTCCTACGTAAAATCCTTAGGCTAATACCGAATAATGGAGTAAGCATCCAATACGAAATGTGCTTGAAACTGTGAACAAATCAATTCTCATGTAGGTATGCAGCCTCCATATGAGCACCGCTTACATGTACTGAGAGATAAACAAACCATATGGACAGAAGAATACAGAAATATATCAGGGGTGCAAAAATGTGATAGCGGGGTGAATGTCTATCGGGGTAAACATATCAGCATTCCAAAACACCTTTCAAAAAGATTGGTGAGGACGGTAGAACACCAAATGAGCGGTGGATGGACGAACTGTTGCCGATGATTAAAGAGTTGAAAAGCAGAAAGCTACTAAGTATCCCGGTCTTTAGCAAACTGCCTTCAGTTGTGCCCTTCAAGTTGATCGAGGTCGGAATTTTTTGACCTGTCTATCTCGCTGTATAGATCGTAAAGTTTTTGGTTGAATCATCGTATAAGTCAACTTCTATGCCTTTTCTACAGGAACGGAACATGGAAGCTCCTTAATCATAAGAATGCAAAATACTCATTCGGCCGTCATGGAAGCTCCACAAGCAGAAGAATGCAAAAAACTCATTCGGTCGTTATTGTGAAGATAGATTTCAAAATCGGCAAGCCCGGCACGAAAAGCATTAGAAATTGAAATAGGCAGTGTAGAACCCTAAACTCGTTCATACATTCCACAAGAAAAGCATGGCAAATAGAACAGTCTGTCAAAACAATACAAAACTTTCGGTGCAAAACCAAATGTGAGTGCAAGAAGCGATAAGTCCCGTACGGAAAAGAAGTGTTGTCAAAATCTCCCCTGAAAAGCTATGCACTGACAGGTCATGCTGTAGTGGATTAAAAGACAAGGGGAGGGATTTGTTTTAGACACGTATACATGCAAGTCGGACATAACTATATTAAACTACAGAATATCCCTAAAGGATTTAGCCTTCCTGTGCATCAACAAAAAAAATTTAAAATCATTTGTTCGGATTGGAAACCTTACAAATGTTGTGAGTCAGACGGTACAATGAGGCATCGCCGATCTCATTGCCTCATGAGGTTGCGACACGCTTGTGATTGCTTGGATAAGCTCGATAGCTTATACCCCCTTAGCACAGATCAGGCCTTACTTTCAAAATATACAAAAAGAAGGTGACAAATCCAAAGAAAATTCGCGAATCAAACGGCACAAAAAATTTAGCTATTTAGCTATTCCCATTCGGTTTAGCGAGACAAACGGGGTTCAAAATTCTTAACGCGAATGTCTAAACGTTTGCTCTACCACACCCTAATCCTAACAGCCCTACTTTACGCCGCCGAGTGCTGGAAAAGAAGCATCAGGAAAGCGGAACAAACATTTAGCACAAACGTAGAAACAGACTGGCACTCTTATAGGACCAGCATCTGCAAATTCAAAAAAGATATCAGAACGACCAAAAGAAAGGCTTGGAAAGAATTCTGCAGCAGTATCGAGGATAACAATGAATCTGCCAGATTGAGGAAGAAATTATCAAAAGAAGCCAGTAGCCCAGGTTTTCTCAAAAATTCAGCAAATGAATGGACAGAATCAACCGCTGAAACCCTGAACCTTCTTGTAAGCGCACACTTTCCGAACTGCAAAACTGTAGAGGAAAATGCCATCGTAAGTACAAAAACAGACCACACATCGGACAACATATGTGACAACTCCCTCATTAATACGATAGTGTGCAAGGAAAAAATTGGTTCATTCAAGCCCCATAAATCAGCCGGCCCTGACGGTATAACCCCTATCATGCTACAAAAAACTGCGAATCACATAATGCCAACACTGCTTACCATCTTCCATGGATGTCTAAAACTAAACCACATACCACAAGTGTGGCGTGAAGTTAAAGTTATATTCATACCGAAGGCAGGTAAATGCAGGCACACCGTAGCGAAAGATTTCAGACCCATAAGCCTGTCCTCCTTCCTACTGAAAACGATGGAACGATTACTCGACATCCAAATACGTAGCAACCTGAATCCAGGTTACCTATCTGGAAGCCAACACGCCTATATAAAGGGCAAATCGGTGGAAACGGCTCTACATGAAGTAGTTCGCACAATAAAAAATTCACTGCACTACAAAGAATATACGTTAGCAGCCTTTCTAGATATAGAGGGAGCCTTCAACAACGTTACAACTGAAGCAATTGCTGAGGCACTTACCAAAGCTGAAATAGGAACGGTTTCTAGCAATTGGATCTTAACCATGCTCAATAACTGGATCATTTCGTCAACACTAGGCGATTGTACCGAAAGGATCACAACGTCAAGAGGTACCCCCCAGGGAGACGTACTATCCCCACTCCTCTGGCTATTAGTAGTCAACGAAGAACTTAAGAAGCTGGATATCACTGCAATAAAAACAGTGGCATACGCTGATGACGTAGTCCTCATGGCGTGCGGAAAATTCCCACCGACACTGAGTGAAATTATGCAAAAAGTCTCAATATACTCAGCAAGTGGGCAAAGGCTTGCGGGCTGGGTGTAAACCCCGGCACCGTCTTTGGAAGATTCGACTCTCTCATTGTCAGCAAGCGCGAAATATCGGGGGGTGGTACTTGATAGTAAACTGAACTGGAATCTAAACGTTGAAGAAAGAGTAAAGAAAGCTAATATTGCCCTCTATAGCTGCAACAGAATCTGCAGCAAAAAATTGGGCCCATCCCCGAAGGTCACAAAATGGCTATAGACAGCCATTGTCAGGCCAATCCTAACATACGGTTGCTTGGTCTGGTGGAATGCTACGAAAAAAGCAAAACATATGACCAAGCTTACGAAAGTTCAAAGGACAGCATGCATACTCACGACAGGAGCCATGCGCACTAGCCCCACAGTAGGGTTAGAAACAATCCTAAACATAACACCAATTGACTTACAAATCAATGACACCGCAGCAAAAAGCGCAGCAAGACTCAAAGAAACGGGCAATCTACTCACGAAGCCTTTTGGCCATATGCGGATATAGCATCTGACTACATTATCCCATACCACGACTTTGATACTAATTACTCTATCAGAATACCAAGCAGAGACGAATGGTCTTCAAACAATGTGTTATCTAACATTGAAATAGCAATCTATACCGACGGATCCAAAATGGACGTCGAAGAAGAGGTCTCACACCTACAATGCCACTGCCCTGCGATCAGTGGCAGCCGTTTAAAAATACTAGGCAGCCTTTACTTCGAAGACCTAAGTGACCTAACGACTATCCCAATAGCGCTGATAGTCCGTTTTTGTAGCAGATCAGGATGGAGCAACTACCTCTTTGAGGCTGAAGGAGCAACACAGACCAGCACCGCATAAGTATCACTAGCGAACTTAACCAGGTATCCTCTTTCTCTATTTCAGGGTACTTTCTTCGAAGGGTATCGCTATGGACCCACGTAGGCCTATGCGAGCATGAGGACTCACCCGAGCGTCAACAGCCCATTTAACCTAACCTAACCTAGCACGTTTAAACGAAACGTCCTTTATGGGAGGAAGGCGAATAAAAACGGCGAACAGCGAACTTTTTGACCTGTAATATGGATGTAGCACGAAAGGTTAAAACACGTCTCGGCTACATCGAGCAAATGAAGAATAATGCTCAAGAAAATAGAATCTTCGAATCCCAGCTTTCAGGTTCGACCCAACGAGCGATTAGAAAGAATAACTGGAAGCAACGTGCACCGGATCGAAGAGGATAGAAGGTTGGCTTGTCTCAGGGAAAGAGACCCTCAAAATGTCGGAATCCCGTTAAGCAAAAAGTTAGCATTCTAATGTACGGTTTCAGTTATATCTTACTACGGCATTCACCAAACCCAAATACTCATGTTCCCTGTATATCTCACCGACAAAAGGTTCGCTACTAATTCGAGATATGCATGAGATTGCCATTCCAACCTTTTATCACGCGATACACAAAATTTTTCTTTCTTCAGCCGGAATTCGGACAAATATCCAAACTGCTTCAGAAGTTTCTCAAAATGTGCCGTTCAGGGTCGTCGTTAGGCAGGAGCTCTCATGCTTTCGGGCAAACAAACATTACAAACACAAATCAATGGAGAAGTTAGATTTGAGACCCTATGGGTCTTTAATGCCAGATAATTCATTTTTGTTTTCATGAATATGACACCATAATATTTCAAGATTCGTTGCTACTTAATCGGGACCGGTATGTGAATATCCATCAATACACGAAAACCCTTAACCGAGGATCTTAAAAAAATCCAACTACACTCGTTTTCCTCACAAAATCCAACAAGTGAAACCCCAAACCATTTACAAATTATCACACACAAATTAAGGAGGAGTAAAAAACCTATTTTCCATCTACAACTGATAGCAGATACGAGTAGTTTACCCCGTTCCCACACCTCCTTGCCGCTATATTCGTATTATAGCGCAAATGCTTACCATGATTCCTCATTTGCAACCATAATGCACCGTGAATGTCATATTTGGAGAGCGACAAAAAAAAAATAAAACGTCAGCCTCCTCCATCGTCATCAGATTTTTTTTTTCCTTCATCCACTACTCTCAAGCCTCGTGTCCCGTATTGTTACAAATGGAAGGAAGCAGAGTATGGAAGAGCAAAGGAATAAAAAACACACAACCAACTCCATCCAGCTATGCTCAAACATCCATTAAAATTATGCAACTTGCGAGATGAGTACTCTCAGGCGAAATGCAACACTCTTTAGGCCGAGCCTTATGGCTTCTGATTCTGTCATCCAAATGCACGAAAGGAACTTTTTTTGCGCTCTCCGTGATTTTTTTTTTTTGCTGCTGAGTGTTGCCTTTATGGAGATAGTTGGCACATCTACAGATATGATGGTGGCAACGGCTGCTACCGCTGAGTTGATTGTCCTGTGAGAAGGTGGGTGGATGATATTTTTTATCTGTCTGGCTGAGTTTTTTTTTTCGACTAGAGGGCTACATCCACTTGGGAATAATTAATGGTCTAATTTTTGTATAATTTCTGCAGAGCCCAGCGAATATGTTTGTTAGAAGGAAACATAATTAAGAATTAAGAGGACTTTTTTTCTGAGATAAAAATATTCGGTTCAATAAGAAAGGAATTCTTTGAAAAGTGGTTTGAAAAGAGGACGACCAGATAATGGGATTGAGGTGAGATTGTGACCTCCGTGTGATTGCGCACGAAAACACATGCCTACCAATTCCGACTGTCAGCCTAAACTAAAGATTGATTGTCAAACCCTTTGTTAAGTCTTGGTAGCAGCAGCAGAAATGGGTCTATTCATTAAGGGAATTCTTTCATTTCACAGATGGCAGCAGATCAAATAGCAAGATGAAATCAATCCAAGTTAGCTATACAATGCAAACAACTTACACGTTTGCTTCTCATTTAGGAATCTCACAGGCCTCTTGAATAAATATGGTGACAGAAAAACTGAAATATAGTGAACACTGAAGCGATAACATACGTCTACGGGTTTTTTTTTATACAATGAAGACATTACTGCCATCCGGGAAATACGATACGATGGCCCGACAAAAGGGGTCGCAAAAATTTGAGATCTTGTGTGGTCCGTGATATAGTGAGGAAAGTCAGTGACTAGTCGTGAATATTTGGATGAAGATTTGCAATACTCGACAGACATATGCAGTCTTATGGTAGGACGACATCATCGAATGTATTGTGGGACGAAGATGAATGTGTCCATACCAGTTACGGGAGCAGGCGTCAAGGGTAGACTATATATACTCCTTGTTGCCGAGCTTAACGCACCAAAGATCATAATGGGCGCGCTGTCAGAGAGACCCTTAAAGATCCTGGCTGTGAATGTAAATTCACTGATTAGGATTGAACGTAGAGCTTACCTGTTCCACTTGTTTAAAGACCAAAGTCCCATCTGCTTATGGCCAGCGAAACTAAGCTAAACCAGAAGCATAAATTGAGTAATTACAATATCGTAAGAAGAGACCGGCCCAACTCCACTCAAGGAGGCGCTATCTTTATACGAATAGGCATTAGTTATAAAGTCATATATAGTGGTGAAGTGCGCCTATTCCGGTTGCTGGAAGCCTGCGTCATATGCATTCCTCTCCAACAAGGGAAGAGACTGTATAGCGGCCTACGCACCGGAAGCACCTCAGCCTAAACTTTTTACAACAGAGCTCGGAAAACTTTTCGAATCTCTGAGACTGAGCTCAGTGTAGAACTTTTCTCTTTTGGCTGCAGATTTAAATGCCAAACACGATGATTGGGAAAATCAAATACAAAATAACACCCGCGAAACTGTTTACAGACGATCGAGTACGCCGCCGTTATACAGCTTCCGAACGCTGGCCACGCTTCACCAACGTCTTATCAAGAGAACTACGTTCGAGGGCCATATCACCACCAAACAACCGAAACCGACGAAATCGACGACTACTTACAACAAATGGACAATGAACAGGACGATACCAAAATACAAAGAACGTGACATAACGTCTATGTGCAGAAACGCGACCATTGACGCACTGCACAGACGAAAAAGCGGACTTCTGACAAACTAAAACTTTTGCACAGACGACTGACAAACCCACGCGACCCGGAGATGAGAGCACTGAAGGCGTCGATCAACACCATCAACCAATTGATCAAGGAGAACTATCGGTCGTCCATTAATTAGTTTTGGAATAAAAGAATTCGGGCCGTAAATTCCATAACGACCTTCCGTGTATTAAGCTCCAACGAACAACTGACAATACTAACATACTTTTGACAGCAGGAATCGATCCAGGGGAAGCCGTCTTCAACGACGATTTCTATGTTATTGAAGATCCTCAGAAAAAAAGTGGAGGCAGTGGGGGCTGTTTTTCAGGAAGTGTATAAAGTGAATGACAGCATTCGCCAGAACCGCGTCCTGGAAAACAATGCCCTGCTCCATCACTTCTACCTCTGAAATGACATAACGCAATGGCGATCTGAGAAACGCTGTTTCACTTGGCAAACGCCAAAGTCGCCGAGCGAAGTGGGTCTAGTCCCTGTTAATTTCGAAGGTGGAACTCTAGATCACCTTCGATTCCATTAAGAAAAAAAAGTCAGCGGGAGTCGATGGTATGTCCTACATTGTACTGCGACACTTAACCCCTGAAGCTGTGGACATTTACGTTAACGCGACGCTGTTCAACAACGCGCATATTATCCAGTGCGTTGGAAGACGGCGGTGGTTCATCCTCTCCCGAAAAAGGGAAAGGACAACTCCAATCCGGCAAATTTCTGGTCGATAAGTCTCCTTCCGAGTATCAGCAAGGTATTCGAAAATATTCTGAATCGGGCTCTGTCCAAGTGGTCTGAGGACAACAATATTATAAGACGGGACATGACTGTACTCATGCCGCCGGCCGCCTCCAAACTCGTCTCTGATATACAATCGGAAAAAGCCAAAAAACAGTGCACGGGTGCATGTCTGGTTCATTTGGAGCAGGCTTTCGACACTGTATGGTTAGAGGACCTCTATCTAAAGCTGACCAGACTTGGCATAAGTACACCACTGCTATATATGCTTCATGACATGTTGACTGGTAGAACGTATGTTGTCAAAAGCAATGTAACTTCTACCACCGAATTTTTCATTTAAAATGGTCTGCAACAGGGAGCGGTAAACTCGCCGATTCTCTTCAGCATTGACACCAGCGCAGCGATATGATAGGCAGTCTTACTCAGGCAATTGCGTATGCGGATGATCTTATCGCGTACAGAACAGCACCTACTGTCGAGGTCATCCGAACTCTTTTGCAGCGGGACTTCGACAAGATCCAGAGATATTGTGGTGACTGGAAGTTGAATATCAACTTTCAGAAATCGGAAACTATTATGTTTAGGACACCGTTGTCTAGGGCCTCTAGGGATACGAGAAAGAACTGGCGCAAGCTGGCGATCATTGGACCAAACGCACATCCACTGGCGAACAAAATTGGCATCTGGTTGGATCAGAATCTATATATTTCGGAAGCAGCATCTATATGTATGCTGCTCTGGCGAGAGCTAGGGAAGCATTTGCCCTGACAAGACGATTGTTTTATAGCAGCCGTCTTGACAGCAGGGTGAAGGTGATTTGCTACATGTCCCGGCCGATGATTGCCTATGGGATGATTGCCCGGTGTGGTTCAACGTTGCCCCATCTCAAATGGATAAGATACGGGTGTTTGAGAGGCAGTGTTTGATAAGCTGCCTTGGACTTCACAGAACACCAGTATCGACTACACAAAATATTATTCCAACCAGGTCCTATACAACGGGGCCAACATAAACAGGATAGACAATTTTCTGGTGAAACTCATTCGGTTTCACGCAACAGCGATGACCTCGAGCAATAATCTCATCTTTGGGGCCTTCTACCCCAATGATGAATATTTTGAAAGTGTGCGTTTAAGCGGGACTATTCCGCCTGAAGCTTTCCTATTTTTGGATAGTCGAGGGCTGATACAGGATAGATCGACGGTTCCGCTAATCTACCACGTCTTCCGACGAACTGTGGATAGGCGGCTCCTATACGACCTAGACGTCGTCGCTCAGGGCGGAGCACAGCGCCTGCGGTTCAGCGTGTCCGATTGGGACCGTCGGAGTAGAAGGCAACAGGAGAACCTCTTATGTTGGCTACAAGATTAGTTGACTTACAAATAGTATGGCCGAATACAAAAAAAAATACAAAATGCTTGCTGTGGCTGTTCTAGTTTTTAAGTTAAGCGAAAAAAAAGCGAGCGATGGTTATTGCGAGGAACTACCGCGAAGAAGGATTGGGTTCATGAATGTTCATGGGCCGTCCTCTCGCCGCAATAATCTTACAAATCATTCGAGTAGAACCTATCAATTGTCAACAGATTCGTAAGTACCCAGGGTTGAGCTTTCTCCCAACCATTCATGTGTGCGTGTGTACTTCTTGCACGATGGCGGGACCTCCTGTTTTATGCCGATTCCGAACGGCTAAGTTGAGATAAGCTTTTCTTGACAATTGATACTACTCGGATGATTTGTCAGATCATCAGGGGCAGTGAAAAATCATTTAGGTGGTGCTAAGGCTGGGAATCGAACCCGGACCTTCTGCGTGGCAGTTCATCTCCCTGACCATCTCCCAGTTCATGAGCGCTCTATCGATGTATCCATTAGGAAGAACATTTTCTCAAATTTGTTTGAAATTAAAGAATTCTCTATCGAAGTTTCCATTCCGATTATCATCTCAAACTGATTTCCCAACGAAATGATTCACACTTGATCCGGAAGTCAACAATTTTTGACAGCTACGCACAGACCTTTCCCAAAATGATCCATTAAAAGGGATTTCGAGTTATGATGGGACTTTAGGGGCTATCCTTCATAGACTTGGCCAGGAGGATAGCCGTTGGATGTGTCATTGGACACGTGGGGTGGGCAGGCCAACCTTTGCCAAACCATCTGGCGTATTTCGGGTTCTTGATGAACCATTATCTCGGAAAGATATCGGGAATGATTTTCATCGTGTGTAGGGTATTTTAGGTTAGATTTAAGTTAGTTAAGATTTATTTTTAGGGTTTATTTTACTTCCTAGGGTAGCTTACGTTTATCTTAGGTTAGTAACTTTAGAATCGCGGTAAATTCCTGATCTTTTTCAGTGGTAGTGGCATAGGTTAGTGATCGGGTTTTCTTTTCATTTTCTCCTATCTTTCTTTCCTATCTGCCTTGTCCGTCCGAAGTCTAAGTAGAGTACCTTCCTTCTCTTTTTTTTTTATTTGATGAACAAAATTGCACGATACAAATGTTTGTAGAGCAAGGATGTAGAGTGAATGGGCAAGAACAACAGCCCTTCCGACGAGCTGAGCCGAGCAACCGCGAGCGTGCAAAGCCCTCTTCTCCTGCATCAAAAATACCTACGTGGCTAATCTTGCCTCACAACAATGGCTAATGAGGCAAAATTATCTTCCATGTTCTCCTAGAAACAGGATGTTTAGATTGAAATACTCATCAAGGCCACTGTTATACATATTAAATTGGAAAGAAAATTGTTATTAATTTGACACTCATTTTGCCCTGTCCCATAGGGGTATATAAGTATTGATACACAGTCTATAACATAGAGAAATAATTTAGCTTAATATACCCCAAAGTATATGGATCGACTTAGAATCGCTAGCTGAGTCGATTGAGCCATGTCTGTCTATCCATCCGTCTTTTTGTATGTCATTGATTTTTAGGCTTTAAATTTTGAGCTAGGATATTGAAATGTGGTTTATAGGATCCTTGTCCAAGGCTAGATACAGAACAAGTGTAAAAAAATTCAAAATCCGCCCACTGCCATGCCTACTTTTTATAAAAACGTTCTTTTTGGTTAAAAGTTTAAGAATTAAAAAAAAATTTCTAAACAAGATATTGAGACAATCTGAATTCTATATTTCGTTCACATAAAGTTTTTTGAAACGCTCACTTTTTGGTGGCGTTTTAAGTAAACAAAAAAAAAGGTTTTTGTCCAAATTTTAAAAAGTCCGAACAAAATTTTGATGCAAATTCATCCGTTAAGTTAATATACAAATTTTGTCCATAGATGATTTTCACCCACGCCCACTTTTTGGGGGCGTTTTTCTACAAAATCCATTTGCTACCCCAAGGCATATGCAACGTTGTTTTTTTGTCGAACCCGAAAATATTTTGATAAACTGTCGGAACAATATGTTGTGACAATGTCATTTTCTATATTTCATCTCCATAAAGTCCTCATTTTGGCGATATTAATTAAAAGGATGAGATGTAATAGGGCATTAAACGATTGTAGCCTTCTCATATGTTTTTATCCGAATAAAGAAAAATCCAATCTTCCAATTTTGATAGAAATACGAAGATTGGAACGATCAATAGTTCGATAAGATATGTGGAACCACAGTTCACTGAGATTCTATTCATCCATTTTCGGTAAGGAAAAAATCGAGCCAGAACTGTCGATAACGTTCCGCATTCACCGTAGCATTATCGACATCGTTATTTTAAAAACAGAAGATTATCCAAACCAGATCCGATAGTTTTTTCTTTTGGGTCAGTGGATTTTTCGAAATTATTTGATTAGTGAAAAATAATCTCTTTGTTCCAGCATCGTAATCAATAGTCAACATCTGGCGTAAAGTAAGTCGCAACGCCTAATTGCTAAGATCTATCGAGGTGAGTGGCTAATTTCGAGCACTGTTGCTTACAGTGGGTGATGTTTTGAAGTGTACGTGGTACATGTTGATTCATTTCTTGGCCAGAAACTGATTTTTTTTTAAATTAAAATGTCGACTATTTTATTGCAAAATTCGAGCAGTGGTTAAACTTAATAATAATGGTTCAATCGATGGCCAATAATAATCACATAAACTGGTATCCATACACTTCATTTATTTTTAAATACGTAACTTCCAAAGAACGCCTATTTTTATAATAACGTTGAGTGACAATGTGTTGACGTAGGTAAGCTTCACAATGCCTATAGTTGTCATAGTTTGGATCTAAATAAAAAAATGCATCATATGGCCTGGCTGACTAGATGCATTCTATTGAAATTTGCTAAATTATTTGTTAGAAATATCAGCCATAAAAATTTCATTCAATGTCACTAAAAACTTATGAAGAGAGATATTATTTAAAAAAAAAATCGATTACACAGTCACTGAGAAACAATGTCAAGTAATCAAACACCAAAATGCTCTCAACTACAAATTCTTTGTATCTCAACCACTGAACAGTTTTTAAATTAAATTCGATATGCATGGTTACATTTGAAGGCTCATTTTTAACACATCCCAACATTGTTCAAGCTTTAAAGCCACTACTCATCTCATCCTCGTAGCCCAATTACCGTCTGTTAATTTAGTCGTTCATCAGAAGTGAAAAATCACGATCTACCGGTACAGCGATGTGCCCCCTTATCCCACCAGAATATCTGAATCCAATTATGACGCTTTAATTGATCGTAAACATTATGAATTAATCCTCTCAATTACCGGAAAACATCGTTAAATGTCATCTCAATCCGCCAAGAGTGGAGCTAGTTTGACTTAAATACTCAGTGGAGCGCATGCCGCTAGATGCATGACGACTCGACGGTCGGCGGTAGCAGCAGCAGCCTTCTACATAAATTGCAAGAAACCCGTCATGGTGATCAAAATCAAAGATATCTGAGCAAGAGAGGTGAAAATCAGATTGATTTTCAGTTCACTGCATAGATCCCAGATACTCATACGTATGCATGCATGTTAGTTGCAGCAGCACCCAAACACGTGGGCGAACCGGATGGAGAAACTCTGCACACAAGAGACCACAAGATGTGCCCCAACTGGGGGAAACTCTGCGAGAAACATCTCCTCCTTTAGTATCGCAAACGTCAGACTTTGTAAGGACGACGACTATTCGACGGCGACGATGGTAATTTCCCGAAATGAATAAAATATGTATGCGCGCATGCGCGAACGCAAACGCATGCTCATTTTGTGAATGTGTGTGCTCACAGCTCAAGAACTAGCATAAGGTTCGATGGCTGATTAATGAATGCATACGAAATGAGGCTTTTTGCGTAAACGTGGGCTTGAGCTGAGCTGAGTTTCATTTTGTGAAGTCGAAGAAGAGGTGTGATGCATAATGCATCGCTTATTCGCTCGCATCTTTTGCTTTTATGTTGCAGGGTACGAGTATCAGCAATCTTGATCTGGTCCTCATCTGAGAGCATATCTTGTTTGTGTTGGCTCTTGTAACACTAACGTGAATACAATTTCGTTCAGCTGACAAGACAGCGCCAGTTAAATTATCTCTCTTCGGGGATTTTTGATGAGATTCTGTCTGAGCGAGTGGTGTCGACTTGAGACAGGACATTCTTGTCAGTAATTTCTTTGTATCAGTTGGGGTAATTTATGCATGTTCAAGTTGGCAATGAACTTGAAAGTACTTACAGAGACCTTAACGACTGCCAAATTTGAACGACAGAAACAAAATGGCAGCACAGCATTCAACTAGAGATATCATTATTAAAAACCTAATGGACCCTGTGAATGATTAACTCCTGTGGATGTGGAGAATGTCATTTTCCTTCTTTTAATCGCAGGAAAATTGGGTTTTCCTAAAAACTATAAAGGTCTATGAAAAGCTATAATTTAGAATGAAATGAAATAGCTGCCATAAATGGCCCATACCGGCTCTCAAACCTAGCTTATGCATTTATTTGTGTGTGAGTTGTTTTTAATTTTGCAACAGAGAAAAGGACCTGCCGATTTCAAAAAGCAAATAGAGAAGCTTGAAAGTTTTATTCAGAGTGCGCCATCTTTAATGACAGCAGGTAAACATTAATAACTTTGACATTTATCAACCGATTTGAGTTTGAAACGTCGCGTCTATTTGAACCATGAATCGCTATGCCGTTCATCAACACCTAAGAAATTCCAATGAACTGATTGAAGCGGTAAGAGGGAGCATGTTGCCGAGAACACACATGTGTCGTATCGTCATCGCGCTTAGTATTTTGTCGTCTGTGGAACCACCTGGCGGGGCATTTTGAAGAATGGTTTGCGTCTGTTTCCATATAAAATGCAGATGACTTAAAGAATATTTCCGACAGAACACCCACGTCGCTTGAAATACGGCCAAAAATCGCTCGAATGTCTGACAGTTAAGCCGATTTTTGGAAGCAAATACTGATGACCGACGAGGCCCATTTTACGCTCTGCAGCTGCATTTGAGGGACATGAAACACCATTGCATGACCAAAAAGTGACTGTTAGGCCTGGCGTTTGCGGCAAAGCTATCATACAACCATTTTTCTTCAGAGAAGGTAAAACAGTCGATGGGCGTCGATCGATACCTGTGACTCATTGGGTCTGCCCATTATGTCAGCAAGACGGTGCCACACTGCAACGAAAATTTACAAGACGTGTGGAGTTAAAAAGTGGTGACATCGACTTACCACCCAGATCTCCAGATTTGATCCCTCTGGACTGTTTTTTGAAAAGCAAAGTGTATACCAGCAATTCTTAGATTATAAGCTTGAGCTCGTCAAGCCGAACATTCGTGCCGAAATCATCGCTATACCGCCCGAAATGCTCGAAAAGTGTTGAAAAAGCATAAAAAATGGCACATTTTGCTTTGGTAAATAGAGGCGGCCGCTTGATTGATGTTGTATTCAAAAGTTAGTCCAAATAAGTTGTAAATTTACAAATTAAATAAAAACAACTCTCATATGGAAATCAGTTTTTTTTTCTTTTAAGTTATTCAATATTCACATACCGACATAAAATGTGGTGCACCTTACACTTTTGAATGTTTGTCAGACTTTCCCATGAGGTGGGCAAAAATAGGTTTTGTCACCTTAAGATTTTATACAACACGCTTAGTAGTTCAATGCACCAACTTCGTTTAAGGCGAGGTCTTTAACTAGGCCATTGCACCCACTCATTTAGAATCCTTGACCTTAACTTGAAAGCTATTTTTATAAGGGGTTTTTCAACAGGGACGCTACAAAAGTAGAGCGACAGGGACAGCAAACGACGTTATATTTCTTGCCGCTCTTTTGACATTTCTCTTCAGTAAGGTTTGCCATTTCATGATAGAAAGATATACGAGTCGAAATTATTAAAATTTTCTACCGAAATTCGGAGTCAGTGGCCTCAACGTTAAGAGCGCTACGACCCATTTATGGTCGTCATAATCGTCCTAGCAGATCAACAATTGAGCGCCTAGTGGACAAATTTGAATCCACAGGCACAGTACAGAATGTTCCCGTGCCAGTGAGACAAAGAAGTGCCCATAGTGTCGAGAATATTGCTGCCGCTTAGGCTTCAGTTGAAGAAAGCCCAAATGTGTCGTTCTCAAGCGTTGGACATCTCTGTGACGTCGTTGTGGCGAATTTTGCGAAAAGATCTTGGCCTACATCCTTACAAGATTAAATTGACGCAAGAACTGAATCCGCTTGACCACCAGAAGCGTCGTATGTTCGTGAATTGGGCTGAGCAACAACTTGAAAATGATTCGGATTTTCATCGAAAAATCATCTTCAGCGATGAGGCTCATTTCTGGCTGAATGGCTTCGTCAATAAACAAAATATGCGGTATTGGTCAGGCAGCAATCCACACGTACTCCATGAGTCATCATTGCATCCCGAAAAAAATACGGTTTGGTGTGGTTTATGGGCCGGCGGCGTCATTGGGCCATACTTCTTCCGCGATGATCAAGACCGGCACGTTACTGTGAATGGGAATCGCTACCGTTCAATGATAACCGAATATTTTTGGCCCCAATTGGATGATATGGACTTGGAGGACATGTGGTTCCAACAGGACGGCGCCACAAGCCACACAGCGAATGCCACAATCAATTTATTGGAAACCAAGTTTGGAGAACGTGTTATCTCACGAAATGGTCCAGTCGCTTGGCCGCCTCGTTCGTGCGATATGACGCCGTTAGACTATTTCCTGTGGGGCTACGTCAAGTCTATGGTCTATGCCAACAAGACAGCGACGATTGATGAACTTTGTACGAATATCGAACGTGAAATTGCTGCAGTATCGGCCGATTTATGCTTGAAAACCGTCGAAAATTGGGTTCAGCGTCTGGATTTCTGCAAGCGTGCCCGTGGTGGCCATGCAAAAGAAATCGAGTCCCATACATAATGGCATCGAACGTACTTTCACAGGAATAAACAATTTCATTGATATCCAAAACCGTTTTTGTTTTATTTTAAAAAAAACTTTTGTAGCGCTCTTATTGAAAAACCCTTTACTTCGCCACCTCTTTCTTGTTATCAAAATAATTGCTAGCCCCCTGCATGACTAACTATCAAGCATCTGTTAGCAAATATCTGTCGAAAGTCTGCATCATATTATTGCTAACATTGGAAAGAAAAGCGTGCAAGTTTATTGTGCACTGATTACACCAAATAACGACATGAATCTCAAATATACTACTGGGTCTAGTCATGCACAGACTGCTAATCGACCTCGTCATTACAATCATGTTCTCTGGAATAAACTTCTGATCTTACACTTTAAGGTACTGATCATTCTACGGGGGAAAGATCGCTATCAACTAAGCTTTAGCATGTCGATTAAGGATCATTACTATCGTTCGTATTGGATTATGAACGAGTTTAAGACTAGTTTCTGTCGACTTTCATTAGACCTTTGTCTTTAAAACGAGTGCTTTGTCCATTTCTAGAAATCCGATGTTGATTACAACACTACTGATCGCGATGTAGAAGACAGATTACTAACGGCCATGACACGATACTGATTAATCGGTAGACTTCCACTCTTGGTCATGGTAGATGCTGATCATGTGGAAAGTCCCTCCCACTAACTAATTGCAAACAGTTTTTTTTTTTGTGCGCTAGAGATAATCAGAGATATTTATGTATACCAAGTATCTCATAGATTGCATCATAGTCGTAACTGATCACTGATCGTAATGTAGACGACAGTTCACCAGCAGCTACAACACGACGTAGATTGATGCGAGTAACATAAACTTGGACTTGCACTCTTGGTCGTGTAACTACTGATCGCGTGTGATAGTCACTCGACTGATTGATTGAGAAGAATGTCTTTGATTATTGTCAGGAGCTGCTGATGGCATATAGGCTACTGCCATTCATTTGTCAATGCATGGTGGTTGCAAAAGATCAGTGATCGTGATCGTGTGATAGTGATCGAGAGCCAAAAATATGTTGATTGCTAGTTTATGGCCAATAGTTAGGTTGGTGATGTAGATCATTTTGTAGTAGTAGAGATTACTGACCATGCCAAGTAAAATCTAGCCAGTAACAGACCTTAAGAACTATTTTACCGCCAACCAAAAGCATAAAACTTCCATGGGAAGGAATTCACTGTTCGCAAAGAAAGTTAATTTGTAGATCTCTGTATTTTGACCGTTCTCAATTTAGGATGAACATGTAACACAATCACAATGGTGTGACCAGACTTTTCCAAGGAAGACACTTGACAACCGATAACAGCGCCGAACGATTACCAAAATTGTAAGCACACAAATGAGATTCTAACTGTCGATTAAAAAGGACACTTAAACGAGTGGTAGGTCCGTTGTGATGTCACTCGGAGTAACAGGGTTAATTGTCATGGCTACAAAAAGCCGTATTGGCCTTTCTGATGTGTGAGCAAATGTAAAATTATTTCTATTTCTCAGACTCTTCAGAAATCACAGCAGAAAGTACCCACTCTGAGCGCATGCCTACCTAGGTGATCCCTGATGATGGTTGTTAGTTTGAAGGCAGTTGATGTCAAGTCAATACTAGTAATGCCCTACTGAATAGAGTTAAGGGACGCACGAACTTATGTGAAAAGATCAAATGTAACACCGAATCCTTAATACTGTACAAAGTTTTATCAAAATCACCAGGATAGATTCTGTAGTAGAATATCTGGATAACAAATCCACCATGGTAAACACTACCCGCTCACAGAATCATTGTAACATGATTTGTAATGAAAAGCTAGAATAGGCTGTTTGAAGTTTCGAACCATATGAGGACCCAGAACTAGATGGTATTTCCCCAAAATAACTTCAAAGGGCTTTCAGACATGTTAAACACATTCTGGTCTGTATCCTTAAAACCTGTCTAACTTACTTACTTAGGTGGCGCTACAGTCCGGAATGAACCTGCCCCTCAACCAACATGCCTTTCAATTTGCCTTGTCTAGTTGCGCACTTCAAGTTGAATGAGGTCGGTTTCTACTTGTGCGCGCTGCTTAAGGCGAGGTCTTCCTCTACAACGTCCGACGTCTGGCTGGGAATCGAAGACTTTGCCAGCCGGAGTATTGATGTCAAACGTGGCTATGACATCACGTTGAGTCCTACCAATGACGTAAATTTGGATTTTTTGAAGATTGTGCCTCTGGTATTGGGTCGGGAGTTTTGCACAATCCTCTCAAGAATGAGATTAAAGAAGTCACATGACAGTACATCGTATTGCCTAAATCCTTTTTTGGTATCGATGGAGAAGCGAGATTTCCTACTTCGGCGATATACCAAAACTGGACATGGCTCTGTATAGTTCGTCTGAGTTAAGATATTGCTATCCGCACTTCACTTCGGGCGTGTGTTTGGTTCGATCTGCCTGACGGTTGATTGTTGTTCGTCATCGCCGTTTAACAGTCTGTAGAAGTCCATATCCTCAGCATCGACTGATATTTCCTTGTTCATCTCGACAGGATTCTGTTCTATATCCTCTATGGTGCAAGAAGAAGAGCAAGAAAACTCTTTTTTCTGAAAAGCCAGTGTTCTTCCCTTCTTCTCTGCCTATATAGCTCAATGGCAGCTCTCGTCTTCACCTGCAGATTCGCCTGTCGGCATTCCTCATCAAACCGGGGGTTTCTTGCTGGTGAGCGCAAGAAACCTAGCACATCTGTTGCCGCTGATCTAATGGCTTGTTGGCATAGTTGCCATTGTTCTTCGACATTAGATGCTGGTGGTATGGTGTGAATCGAGAGGTTAAGGGATACTCGTTGCGCGAAGGCCTTGGCGTCCTCTTGCGATTGCAGTCTTTCGAAATTAAATTTTTTTACAGTATTTCTGGTTTGTTGTGGAGTGGTGGATATCCGCATCCTTACTTTGGCTGCAACAAAGTAGTGGTCCGAGTCGATGTTAGCCCCTCGGAATGTTCGAGCATCCAAAATACTGGATGTGTGCTTCTTGTCTATCGCAATGTGATCAATTTGGTTGACCGTTCGTTGATCTGGAGACCGCCATGTCCCCTTATAAAAATCGAGGTAAAGAAACCATGTGCTGGCTATAGTGGCATTTCGTTCCGTAGCAAAGTCAAGAAGCATAAGGTCGTTGCCAGACGTGTTGTAGTGTTTTCCGACAATACTGCTAAAGATGTCTTCTCTTCCTACCTTTGCGTTAAATTCTGTCTGCACGATTTTAACATCGAACTTCGGTAGTCGCTTATCGGTTTTGTCAAGGAGCTCGTAGAAGCAATCTTTAGATGTCATATTTATCTTCCGTCGGGGGGTGAGAGCATATAAGGCTTAATTGAGTGAATTGTTACAATGCGTTCGCTAATGTCTTGGAAACATAAGACTTCTTGCCTATGTCTGGCACTTATAACAAATCCCCATCCGAATAGTCGATGTTTCTGCTCAACACGATCCATAGTCCGTCACAGTTTTTCATCATCTTTTTGCCCGGCCCATACCATCGTATTTTCGGATGGCAGTAATGCTGTCGTATGGGACTTTTAAATCGATGATATCGATTTGGACTTTTTAAGTTTGTTTTTCCAGGATCTGCTAAAGTATGAAGATTCGATCAGTTGTCGACTTTCCTAGCCTAAAACCTCACTGATTAGGGCCGATCAGATTGTTGGCAAAGTGTTTAAGGCGTTCATACAATACGACAGATAGGCTTTTGAAGGCGATGTTTAGAAAACTAATGCCATATAGACATATACAGCCCTATCGAGGTATCCGTTGGAGCGGACAATTTTCCGCAACACATACTTCGTCGGAGGCTTAAATTTCATTCGAGGTATGTGTCATCGGAAAAAAATACTACACAAATGCGACTGCTTCACTTCACTACAATTCTTAAAAAAATTCCGCGAAAAATTTGTGTCGGAGGAAATCGGAAAAAGAATGGAACTTAGCTATCAAAAAATGCACCTTACCGCACTTCAACGCAATGCGTTACAAAATGTCGGAGAAATATTCCGAACAGCTTTTCAGAAGAATACCTCCAAGCAAAAATCCTCCGAATCGTACAAAGTCGGATAATTTTCCGCTCCGACGGATACCTTGATAGGGCCGATAGTTGGCCAGGTCAGAGGGTCTCCTTTTTTGTGGATCGGCCAAACGATGCTGAGCATATTCAGTCTTCAGACATACTCTCCTCAGACCAAATTTTTCTCATTAGTTGGTAAATGTTACTCAGCTTCATCGGCTTCATATAGCTCTGCAGGAAGGCCGTCATTTCCGGCAACCTTGTTAAGCGTAAGTTAAGATATTGCTATCCTCACTTCAATTAAGTCGGACGGTAGGTAGTCAAAGTGATCGCACGTTTTTCTGGCTAGTTCTTCTTTTTCTGAAAAGCCTGTGTTCTTCACTCCTTCTTTTTCTATAAAGCTCAATGGGAGATCTCATTTTCACCTGACGATTTACCTTTTATGCCTCACTTTTGGCATTCTTTCAGTTTATGGAGTTTTCTTGGCTGTAACAAGGTCCGAGTCTTTGTAAGCCCCTCAGACATCAAAAATACTGAACGCGTTTATGGATCGTCACTAAGTCCAATCAAATAATCCTCGAATGTATTTATGAGCACGTTGATTGAGTTGGATTCTTTGTTTGACTTTATTTGAAATGGAACATTATACCACTTCATATAATCAAATTAGTTTGTACCTGACACAATGTCATCAGTGTCCTGGACTTTCGAAAACCCTGTAGCAGGAATCTAAAAGGATTTCCTCCGTTGCAGTACACATTAATAAGTACCTCACACAAAATCATAAAAAACAACGTATCCTTCACTATCGGAAACAGTGCTGTGCTGTGTGCATCCAAAAGGATTTCCTCCTTAGCATTAGACTAAGCCCACTACTACTACCCACGCACGTCAATAACCGCTGCCTATAATGAAACTCAGTTTTATCCATCACCTACTGCTTACCCTGGCTTATACGGGTGTGCATGCGAACTGGGTCGTCTATAATACCCATACACAGTACTTTACCTCTATCCCTTGATTTAATGCTCAGTCGATAAGTCTAAACCCTGGTATGGCTTCACAATGAATCCACAAAAGTGGAAATAAAAACGCTTTTTCATGACTTCTCTGCCAAAGGTGACTAACATCACATCACTGGAAGAGCTGCGCACATTTCCATTTGCATTCGAAACGCATTACTAGGCACACAAAAATACAATTCTGCCATTTCGCCGGAATCGTCGTAATCCCTCCTGTAAACGTACCCCGTAATTAAACTTGGTCTCTCACCCTCTCTTGGCGCGAGCATGCATGTCGTGTAGGAAGGTTTTAAAAAAACCGTTTTTATTATTCTCTCTCAGCTGTCGCGCTGTCAGCAGAAGAGGAAGAACACCTACCCGAAACCAAACCACCCATACAAGTGCGGGTTATCCTTGTGCGTTTTGCGGTTGACATTTCGCCAGAGACAAACCATTTCGGGTGGACTTTGCTCGACGTCATCATCATCATCCTGAGGACGCAATCAACCGCAGTAATTAGAGATTTAAAATTGAATTCTTATCGGTGCGCTTAATCGACGACCTTTCTCTCAAGTTGCACAGTCCGACTAAGTGCCCCGGTGCGGCGCAGCCGTGCACATGAGAATTTCCAATTTCAATTTTGAGTTTCTTCAACTTCAATTTGCATAAAACATAATTTTCATATTAACCTAACCTCGATGGAGGCGAGGCGAACGGTGGCGCGGCGTCAAGACGCGTGGTTTGAATGAGTTCTGCAGTTGCACTTTGTTGTTGATGGTGTTGTATAGCAGTTAAGATTGCAAAGATTAGCTAGCCATTGTGGGAAAATTGAAAATGGAGTTTCTCTAGGCGGTCGATGGTCGGATTGTGCGAAGCCAGAGAGAGGGCACGAGTGAACTTTAGAAGATTTGCTCGTAATTCAATTTGTTGAAAAAGGTATTATGTGTGTATAGGCAAATTGAGGAATTGCCTGGAGGTTTTGTCTGTGCAACTGACCAGGGTTGGGTGGTGCTGTTGGGTTTAGTCATCCTTTTGGGAGGGTTTTTCTTTATGTTTGACGTGTATTCGTCGTGGGTGGTCGCAAGGTAACTTTTCGGATTGCAACTGATGCATGGAAAGCTGTGTTACAAAATCGCTGAGACTTGATTTTATTTCTCAAGAAGTGAGGATTAATGATCTTTGCTAGAGCCGAACGAGTGAACAAAAAGTGAATTCTAATGTTCACGATCAGTGATCATTTTAGTGATCATGGTAACTTGTATTCGATCGTTGTCCCGCATTTGAGGACTGATTAGCTAATAGTTCCGTTAATGATCTTACGTACTGATCGCCATTTAAGGCGGTCGATGGCTTATTTCCCCGATCTGGTCGGGATGTCAAAGATTTTTAACTTCAGAGAGTATCAACTTCGAAGCATGAGTTGGATCCCGACAAGGTTCCTCAGTATCCCACTGATATGCCTTCAGACAAAGCATCTTCTTGGACTAAAAAAGGTTGACAATATTAGAGGTTGACAATTTTAAATCGGACGGGCGGCGATCAGTATTTTTGGTATCATCGAATTCGGGGCACTATCAGGGTCGGAAACGACCTCACCGACACATTCGATACCAAAAAAGGATTTAGGCAAGACGATGCGCTGTCATGTGACTTTTTCAATTTGATTCTGATGTCATAGCCACGTTTGCTAGTATAGAGAAGGAAGCTGCAAAAATGGGGTTTAGCAGTAAATGAGGGTAAGACAAAGTATATGCTGTCAACACGAAAGGATTCACAACATCGACGAATCGAATTTCACCATTGACAGATATAACTTTGAGGTAGTATGAGACTTTGTCTACCTCGGCTCCGCTATTAACTCTGACAACAACATCTCGTCAGAAATCAAACGAAGAATTACTCTTGCCAACCGCTGCTTCTTCGGGTTAAGAAGTCAATTAAGTAGTAAAGCCCTCACTCGAACAACTAAGAAGATCCTTTAGAAGACCCGAATCATCCCAGTCCTTCTCTACGGTGCTGAAGCATAGACCGCATCGATTCGAGAGAAAAATTCTTCGAAAAATCTTCGGTCCCGTTTGCGTTGACGGACTATGGAGACGAAGATTCAACCACGAACTATACGAGCTGTACAGCGACATACCCCTAGTCAAAAAACTCCGCATTGGACGTTTAAGATGACTAGGACATGTAGAACGAATGGACACCAATACTGCGGATCGCAGAGTCTTCGATTCCCAGCCAGACGTCGGACGCAGTAGAGGAAGACATCACCATAACTGGCGCGCACAAGTAGAAACCGACCTCAACCAACTTGGAGTGCGCAACTGGAGGCAGTTAGCTAAGGATCGGGCTAATTGGAGAGGCATGTTGGTTGAGGCCCAGGTTCATCCCGAACTGTAGCGCCACTTAAGTAAGTAAGTTATTAAGGGTGTGCCGCTCATTTCTGCAAGAGATGTCAAAGCAGTTTATCATTCACTTATGCTGGGTGCCTGGACATAGTGACATTCCCGGGAACTGTAAGGCTGATTAACTCGCCAGACGTGGAACTGAGTTACCAGCTGTGTATTAGGTATTCCCATCGCTACATGCAAAAGCTTACTAGAGCAACATGCTGCCAGCAAATCAAATCTCAGATGGAATCTTGGCACGACGTGTCAAATAACCAAACAAATTTGCCCAAAGCTGGATTTGAGAAGATCCAAGGGATTGATTTCGCTCGATAGACCATACATTAGCATCACTATAGGTGTCATCACTGGACACTGTTTAATAGGCAGGCTCGCAGAAAGGCTAGGCATCCACTCAAACGACTTCTTTAGGAGCTGCATGGACGAAGAGGAAGAATAAACAATACGTCATCTCCTTTCTAACTGTCCGGCCTTATCAAACAAAAGGCAGCTACATCTTGGAGTTTTCTCACAGATAATAAGGAGAATGGACAGTATCCAGTGGTATCACAATGGACAAAAAAATGGTCTAAGTGTGCTGGCGATCTCGCTGGCAGATACCCTAACCTAACCTAAGAGTGTGCTAACCTGCTGAACAGCAGTCTACGTTCTCTAAAATCATTTCTAAAGGTCATCCAGCAATATAAAACTCTGAGAACACCGATTATACTTCTAGGCCCAGTTTTTAACTGCGATATTATTCAAGTTTTGGGATTAACCTCGATGTAGTTCGAGAAACAGGAGTTAACAACTTTGGTGAGTCAACTCTAGATTATATAATCTTTTGACTAAGAGTTAACACAGATCAACATGTCCAGAAAAGAAGCCGCAGGTCAATAATTTTGAATGGTCGTCATGGGAAAACCTTAAACTAGGATGGCTGGTTATAGAGAAAAGTGAGAAGGCAGGTATGGATTTTTGTGAGAAAAGGTACGATGTGTATTCCTAAAAAACGTATGCTAGCGCAGCAATAAGTCAGCAGATCAAACCGTAAACAAGGCAGTCGTACTATGTAGCTACCATACTCCATAAACGAGGACCTAGTTAGAAGAATACCCAAAAGGGTACAAAAGATAATCCAATCGATGCCTATCCAATCTAGGTAACCACCCATCTTCAAAATGTTACTAGTGGTATGATGATCTTTGGAAATACCTATTTCAAAAAGGTATAACTGATGCGGAGTATATCAAGACGCTTTAAGGCAAACACAGGGCGGAGCTAGAAGAAAACTCAGCATCCCAACTTAGTGAAATCAAAGAGCCTCGAGACAAGATAAATAATCGGTAATAGATACTACAAAAAAAAACAAGCACGCTTTACATTAGGGATGCTGGCTTTACGATATAGCAATGGCAACCTATTTACCGATGCAGAGGAGAAGATATATTCAGTCAGCATTTTCTGTAGCTAAAGGAGTTCTAACGCACTTACTTCCAAAAAATTATGAGATATGAGATGCTTAGTCAAGCGTTCCAAAAC
The DNA here is from genome assembly GCA_932526625.1 of Rhingia campestris. Classification (NCBI taxonomy): domain Eukaryota; kingdom Metazoa; phylum Arthropoda; class Insecta; order Diptera; family Syrphidae; genus Rhingia; species Rhingia campestris. The sequence goes on along the minus strand of OW052182.1, from coordinate 94,425,777 downwards.
GCAAACGGATTTTTATGATGTAATGCATACTTTCCAAAACGCATTGTAAATGCATCAAATGCGCAAACAAGCAAGAGCATCATCGATGATCATGATGCATAAGAAATGGAAAGTAGCTTAAAAGTATCCATAGCCTGGCCCCAGAAAAGCAGTGTACATTCACAATGAGCTTTTTGTACGTTTTGGAATTCAGCCATAACCCTTCCTTCGAATGTTAAAGGCATCATAAGTCAACAAGCTAAAGAACAACAAGGGGGCCTGTGTAAGAAGTGCGAATCCATCAAGTCTGGATGAAAGAAAGCAAAGCTCATGACTGGAATATCGGCTCATTTGTCCCATCCACAAGACAGATGATCTTACATCCATTCCCAAAGTATATCGATGCTAAATGTTCCGTTTAAGATTCTATCTCACATACTGTATGATCGACTGAAGCCGCTCTGCAGTCTCCACTAAACAAGTTCTTCAAAAGACTTATCGCCTCGTTTTAGGGAGGGCTTCTGGCCCGGAGATCGGCCAAAGACTAAACTTTCAAACTAATGCAAATTCTCAAGACTTTTTCAAGAACATCGAAGAGTGGAAAAAGAGAAAGCACAGTGAAGTAAATTTCTATTTTTCACGGGACACGGAAGCTTCGGGAATACCTACACAGGCTTAGACTTTGCTGATGACCCATTCTGTCGTCATTGTGATGGTAAAGTCCAAAATGACGAGCACGTGCTGCTGGAATCCCTAAAGTATCAAGCTACGAGAAACGCACTAGAAAGCTAAGTATACGATGGAGTAACCCCACGAAGTCTCATATCGTATAAGCTTTCGACAAATGAAGCATGGCAAACTGCCAGCAGCTTGATTGCAAATATAATGGCAGGTCGGAGGCTGGAAAACAAAACGACCCAGGTCAATCAGAGGAAGAATATGATATTAACACCTGCCCTATGAAGGAATGCCTTGACAGGCGTTACCGTAGGGATTTACAGGACAAAATAGGGGGTGTTCTACCACGGATACATGTTTTAGCATGGAGTCTGGCATAACTCGTAGCAAGGCCACAGAATATCCATAAAGGATTTCACCCCTCCAACAAAAATGGGAGCCATCATTGGATGTAAAATCAACACGACTTGAGATCTATTAGAATGGCTTTTGCAGGAACTGCATGTACGAAGAGGTGGTAGAGAAGGTTAGGTTAGGTGGCTGCAGGCGGAACGCGTGCACACTTAGACCAAGAAGGTCCGTCGTGGTACCACATGGATCAAACATCTTTTCCTATGATTCTGCCTAGTTGAACCAATCCGAGCTACAAATAAAACGGCGGAGGTTCCTGACGTCTATGTTAATCAGGTCACCTAGGTTGTCGAAGAAGTAGTCTCCCAGGTGGAGTTTTCTTTTGTCGGAGAGCACTAGACATGAACAAAGTAGATGAGTAATACTTTCCTCCTCCTCCTCGTCCATGCAGCTTCTGCAGAAGTCGTTGCTATAAAGGCCAAGTCTTTTAGCATGTAGGCCTATGTGGCAGTGTTCTGTAATGATGGTGCTGATGGTGGATCTGTTCAGCATTATTAAAATGAGGGAGCGTTTCTGGCTATATATGGGCCAGATTTGCCGGGATATTAGACACGTTGAGCCGTTTGTCCATCTACAATTAGCTTTTTTGATCGCATCTAGTTTAAGTGTTGATTTACAAGTAGCGAGGGGCATGCCTAACGTTTCTGCATGTGGTAGAATATCGAGCGTGGTACCCCTTCTGGCAAGCTCGTCCGCCCTACAATTCCCTGGGATATCACTGTACCCCGGGCTGATTTTGAAGTGAATGCGGTAGATCTCAAGGATTTGATTGCCGCTTGGCTGTCACTGAAGATGCTAATATTGTTCGCGGATATTACATTACACCTCAGCCAGGACAGGGCTTCTTTGATTGCCATGATTTCCGCGTGTAAATCCCTACAATGATTGGGAAGGCGAAAGGATACGCCCAGGTTGAGCATCTCGGAGAAGACACCTCCATCTACCCCCGCTTCAGTTTTGGACCCATCTGTGTAGATGTGAATCGAGTTGTCCAATCCAACCGAGTCTTGTTCCCAATCAAGTCGGCTGGGAATTGTTGACTGGAAGTTACGATCGAAGCTGAGTTGGGTATGATGTGGTCGGTGTTTTCTGTAATGTTTAGATGATTTAATATCTTTGTGTGTACACCCTGACTGGGTGTCCATTATGACGAGGCTCTTAGTCGCACAGCTGCACAATCTGTTGTCTGTTTGCCGAAGATGTCTAGGGGCACAAGATGTAGAATAGCATCTAGAGTGGTAGAGAAACCCCTTCATATTTTCTGTATCTATGGGGCTCTTTTCAATAAAATGAAGCTTCATGTTGGAGCCGAGCTCAACAGTAAGTGTGATGAACTGCCGCGCGGAAGGTCTAAGTTTGATTCTCAGCCTTACAACACCTTAAGTCTTTTCATTGGTCCTCCTCTCGTTATGATCAAACAAATCCTCCAATTAGTATCAATTGTAAAATATAGCTAATTTCAACTCAACCTCTCGGATTCATCATAAAACAGGAGGTCCTGCCAACATGAAGGGTTGTGAGAAAAATCTAGGCCATGGGTATTCGTATTAACGAGCCTGTTACGTGAGATCCATTTTTTTTATGTTGGAACCTACTATTTTAAATGCTTTCATTGGAAATACCTTAGACCAGCGTGGTATCAAAACGGACCAAATCTAATCTTTGTGTCCTATCAATCATTTATAAACATACCTAACCGCCTTTATATCTTTAAGGCAAACAGAGATTCTTACGTTGTAACGTATATTTTAGAAAGTGAAGTTGAGAAAACCATTAACCACTCCTCGTATAATTTTGACACTTGTCATTTTGAATATCCTCTACCCTCTCTCTCTCTCTCTCACTAGATAATTTAAACTGATTTGCAACAAACATAACATGGATTAATTTACATCGACTTAGCTTCACGTTTGATTTACCTACTGCTTTCGCAAATCATTACACCTCTATTCCCACCATAGAAACGTCAGCAAAACGAAAAAAAATAGTACCCACCGTTAGATCCGGTTGCATTAACCGGCCTCAAAACTAGATTGCGTCCACTATAGCAATATCCCAATGACCTTAAATCAATTAAATTGTCAACTGGCATCGGATTACTTCTTATCGTGCGAATTACCAAACCCAATGTGCAAGTTATGCGACAATGTGACGCCTTGTGTCGCTATCTAGAACGAATGCGCATTGCGCACACGCCTATGCTTGTACTAAGCATGGAGTTCCAAAAAAAAAAAAAAACGAATTATCCCTCACAGTAACAGTTCGTGGTTTTCGTTTTGCAAAATTCCATTGCCTATTAAAAAAGATACAAAAATTCAGAACGCGGTGGCCTAGTCGGCTTCGTTGCGATGACACTTTGCGTATCGCTTGCGCTGTAGCGCGGTTCTCATGGATTGTTATGTGTGCGTTTCATTTGTTTCAATTTATCAATCCGGTCGCACAATCATTCCTATGACACCACGATTGCAATTGTGATCATCCCGGAGGCACTGTTTGCAATAATTGCTATCAGCATGCGTGGTTGTGAGATGGCCTTCATTGGCGGGAAGAGATGAGCAAGCGTGACGTCATTCTGTGCAATGTAACGATGATGGCTAACAAAAAGTTGCGTGAATAGGCGCAAATTCCTTTCAATTTGTGGCGTTTAGATGAGAGCCAAGTGAATGATATATTAAGTATGGAGGCAGGAAGGCAGGCAGGCAGTCAGTCGCCTCATCTAGACATGAGTGTCAATGATCTTGTATTAGAATCTAGGAATGCACATGTGGAATAGGGTCTGCATTGAAGTTGATTAGTGCCAAGTGGAAGATTATTGCCTTCTGTGGGGAAATTCGTTTGCAGGACTACGAATAATGGGCAGGGCATTTCTTAATGAATTTCATGTAGTGTAATGAACTTGGGCTTAATCGAATTGAATATACAAATCTGTTTGTATGTGTAGCCTAGTTATCGAACAGAATTAGTGATGGCACTGTGACAGCCTTATAAGAAAAAAACCCTGCACAGCTATTACAGTGTGCAAAGTGATTTGCTTCAACAATTGAACAGTTAAAAGATCTCCTTAGACTGGTACTGGCAAATGTCATTAAGTTCAAGATAAGAATAATAGATGGCGCTGTATTTTAATGATATTCGCTATTAGAATGCTATCATCTGCAAAACTAAAAATGCGATTATTCGTTGTACTCAAAAGATTAATAATTTTAATTGATCCTTGAGGTACCCCAGCGGTTATAGAGAAACTATCTAAGCAAACGTCATCCATCATTACTTGCAATGATCTGTCTTTAAGAAAGTTTTCCATCCAGCGGCACAGTATTTAAGCAAGTCCGTATGCTGTCACAGGCTTTTTTACAGTCCAAACTATTCATGCTTTTGCGAGGTCTAAATTTTACTTCAACCTTCCACGAAGTACATGCTATAGGAAAACGCCTACTCAGACTCTTTTTCAAAATTGCTAAACGTTTGACCATAAAAAAGGTTTTTCAAATAAGTGGGCGTGGCAAAAATTTGAAAATTTGTAAACCTGTTCTGTAGGCATGGACAAGGAATTTAATTTTCCTAGCTCAAAATTTAGCCGGTGTTTAGGGGTAGTGATGCGATTATACGAGAACACAAACGTCCTTACTCTAGCCTCTCACTTCAACTGCTTCTCTAACCTCCACGCTTGTGACTGGTGGGTACCTAGTACCTTGACTAGAGATGGGGTTAAAAACCCCTGTGGAAGGTCGTTGGTGGCAGCAAACGAGAGAGGGAGGAGGAAGGTCCTCTCACTAAGGCACTCACTCTCAGGAATTCCCTAGATGGAGTCAACGGTGGCGCCTACAGATACAGTTAGATCGAAGTGGTAGTGTAATCCCTATATGAGCTGCTTCGACATATTTGAACACCAGGTCTATAGGGATTTTCAATACTGTGCCAGGCTGTTGGAAAAGTGTTGATGGCGGAGGAGCCCTTAATGGGTCAACGGAAGCGCTCATATCCCAAATTTACATGCATTCTTAGGTACTGATCCATGGTTTTTTGTTTGTTACAAATTGGCCATAAAATATTGTCAGTTTATCAAACACAAATGCTAATAAATCAGCTACTCACTTGCAGAATTATTAACACAAATCTTTGGCACCCCACAAGGGGGCCTCCTTTCTCCTCCTCTCTGGAATCTAGTTGTCAACAAGCTAGAAAGAGAAGCAAAGTGATTGCCTACGCGGATGACGTGGCACTAGCTGTATCAGGGAAATACTGCACCCTTACAGAACAAAATGCTCTCTCTATACTCTCTAAATGGGCCAACAGGTGTGGACTCGGCGCGAACCATCAAAAACCGAATTGGCGTTTTTCAGCAGGAAATACAAAGTTCCGCACATTGACCCTCCCAAACTTAATGGCGTCAGTCTCAAGTTCGCAGAGTCATAAGAAACTGAACTGGAAAGCCAACATCCAAGAACGCGTTAAGAAAGCCACCGAAGCCTAAAACTCTTGTAAAAAGGCAATCGGAAAGAAATGGGGTATGCAACCATATCTCTTTCTGGCTTTACGTGTCTATATCATTAGACCCATACTCCTGTATGGTGTCTTTAGTCTGGTGGACGGCTTTAGAATAAGCCTCCAACCGTAATCTACTATGTACAGTTAAAAGATCAACTTGCATATGAATTAGCGGAGCTCTAAGAACAACCCCCTCCGCAGCCCTGGATGTTATCCTACATCTAGTGCCCCTTTCTGAGCTTGCCAGACAGGGCACTACCCAGTAGATATGTTAAGTATGCCTCTCGCTATACATGTAAATTACAGATCAAACTGGATGCAATAAAGAAAGCAAACCGCAGATGCATAAACGGCACAACGTGTCAGAAGCGCTCCATCTGCTTAACAGTGCTGAACAGATCAAGCATCAGCACCATAATCGGTGTCCTTACAGGGCACTGTCCTATAGGCCTACACGCAAAAAGACTAGGCCTCTTCAGCAATGATTTCTGTAGAAGCTACTTGGACGAAGAAGAGTATGTAATGAACTACTCACCTTTTATGCTCTTGTCCAACTCCCTCTGGGAAACTACTCCTTCGACAATCTAGGTGAGCTGGCTAATATCAATGTCAGAAACCTCCTACGCTATATAGTCGGCAGGTCCACGTGATATCACAACGGACCTTTATGGTCTAAGTGCGCACGCAAATCGCGTGCAGCCACTGCAATCTAACCTAACCTCAAACACAAAAAACGCCATCTATTGGACATTTTTAGAACCTTTGAGGTCACCGGTCGGTGTAGTAAGAAAATATTGATGGGCTGACCTTATTCCACGACAAGTTTGAAATCCATAGAGGACATCCCAAAGACGTCTTTTAGTTTTTACTACCACCCCCCGGGGAGCCCCGGAAATAACCAATAGATGGCGCGTTTTTACTATAATGAAACAATTTTAAGTGCAATTTCTAATCGACTGACGACATCCCCAAAACATATTCAATTCCATTCCCGCAAACCGCATTTTAGCATAAATTACTCACTCCAAGCAACTTATCCAAAGCCGTCCACAAGTAATCCAACAAAAACCACAGCATCCCCGCAACTCGTAAATTTGAAGCAATTTAAATCCTACCCCCAGCTATTTGCATTAATATCATATTTCTGACAACTAAATACCAAAATCGCCATCGTGAAACGCCACACAAACACACATCAACTCTACCCAGGAACAGATCTATTCGCCCCCTTGAGAACTACGTCGTCGATGAAATCTCCTTCTTGGAGAAGACATCAGATCCACCATTAGCAACGATATAGCTGCTCCCTCTATTAACGGACGGCGAGCGGCTATACCGCAAAAGACTAGAGTTCCTATCTCAAGGCGTGTGATATTTCAAAATGATTACCTCATCTCAGTATACCGCGCAGTAAACAAATCGTTCCATTACACTCCCTGGATGCACATAGAGCACAACCACAAACAGTTCCACCCAAAATAACCATCATCACGGTGCTACATGAATGAAAAAAAAAATGAAAGGCATCTCGCACGCTGAAGATCGCCTCGCAAATGATCGGTAATGGAGCGCACAGAAGAGAGGTCTCGAGATCGCCAAAAGCGAAAGGTTTGGATTACAACAAGCCGGGATCGAGATTGGGGCGTGGGTCAGTATTGTTCGTCGTCGTCTGATCACTTTTCCTTTTGGAGTCGTCGACTTTGCGTTGGCGATCCAGTTGTTGCAAGAGATGGTGATGCCCGATCTTCTTTACATCCCAAACGAGATCTAGTTAAGAATGTTGATGCAACTGCAAGTTGAATTAAGTCGCATTGGTAATTTATTAAAAATTTCGGGGCCGCACACGATCGGATGGGGTAAATCCTTTTACTGGTGGTGGTATGTGCTCGTGGTATTTCAAGGAGAGGTTGTCAATGTTGGGTTAAACGATGGCTTGCGAGTTGAGTGAAATTTTTAATTAAATTTGCATTTTAACGATCGTTTTACGGGCGATTGCAGCCGTAACGATCGTATGTAAGATGAGCGTGAGTGCTTCCGCTGCAGATTAAGCAGTGTACGAGGCGTTCCACTTTGATTCTTGTACCTGATTTCAAGTTTTCAGATAAGTAATGCTGAGTGATCTAGACATTCATGGAGCAGGATATCGATTAGTAATCATGAGCTTAAGTCATTGATTTGCTTATTGCTATAATGCGGATCAACATATTGAAGAGTCGATTACAGACTTTTCTTTGTAGAAGTAGGTTGCCCAATTGTGAACCATATTGGTGGATAGCTGTTTGCTAACAATGATCCTAAGCAAAGAGATGCACTTTAGCCATAAACAGGTCCATTTTGACACCACTAGCAATGACAAAATTACTTTCCTTTCGCAAGTCCTTTTAGGTCGGTTATACTGACATTGATCAGATCATTTAGATCGCTGTAGAAATATTGATCTGCGGTTGCTTTTTCTAATGTGAGTGTGAACAAAGTGTTATATTGTGTCCTTCTCTTCTCTGAAGTTTCTGCAGAAATCGTTGCAATATCCATTTAAAGACCATGACTACATATAGAATGGTGTGGCCCGAGGATCTTTCCTCATTTCATCATAATAAGCGATTTAGACCGGTTGATTTCAAGTGTTAACCATACAAGCCGGGATATTTTGGACTTGTCGTGGACCAAAAACTAAAAAGGTATAGGTGTTGGTGTAGCCAAGATGTCTGCTATTGCATGTTTATAGAACCCAACAAAGTTTGACAGTATTCTGTCAATGTCAGAGGTGCAGGCGAACAACTAGCGGAAGCCCTAAACTGCTACAAAGCAGACATTACTGCCATTAAGGAAATACGCTGGGATGGGCCGGGCAAAAGGAGGATGAAAAACTGTGACATCTACTATGGACCGTGTTATAGTGAGCAGAAACAGCGACTATTCGGATGCGGATTTGTTATAAGTGCCAGAGTTAGGCTAGAAGTCTTATGTTTCCAAGACATTAGCGAACGCGTATCAAGGCCAAATTCGCCAACATAAGCCTTATATGCGCTTATACAACTAAGGACTGCTTCTACGAGCTCCTTGACAAAACCTATGAGAGACTACCAAAGTACGATGTTAAAATCGTGCTGGGAGATTTTAACGCAAAGGTAGGAAGAGAAGACATCTTTAGCAGTACTGTCGGAAAATATAGCCTACAACACGTCTGGTAACGGACTTAGGCTAATTGACTTCGCTATGGAAGAAAATGCCACTATAGCCAGCACGCGGTTTCCTCACCTCGATATCCATAAGGGGACATGGCGGTCTCCAGATCAACGAACAGTCAACCAAATTGATCCCATTGCGATAGACAAGAGACACGCATCCAGTATTTTGGATGACCGAACATTCCGAGGAGCTAACATCCACTCGGACCATTACCTTGTTGCAGCCAAGGTAAGGATGCGGATATCCACCACGCCACAACAAACCAGAAATACTGTGAAAAAATTAAATGTCGAAAGACTGCAATCGCAAAAGACCTCCAAGGCCTTCGCGCCACGCGTATCCCTTAACCTCTCGATTCACACCATACCACCAGCATCTAATGTCGAAGAACAATGGCAACGATGCCAACAAGCCCTGGTTTGATGAGGAATGCCGACAGATGCAGGTGAAGACGAGAGCTGCCATTGAGCTCTATAGGCAAGGAAGAAGGGAAGGACACTGGCTTTTCAGAAAGAAGAAAAAAGAGCAAGAAAAGCGCGCGATCGAGGATATAGAGAGGTGCCACTCCAGGAACGATGTTCGCAGGTTTTACCAAAGTGTAAAACGTCAAAGCCAAGGATACAAGGCTCGAACAGAATCCTGTCGAGGTGAACAAGGAAATATCGTTGTTGAGACATAGTCGATGCTGAGGATATGGGAGAACAACTTCTGCAGACTGTTAAACGATGATGACGAACAACATTCCGCTGTCAGGCAGAACGAATCATTTAATATTGGCAGCGGCAGCGAAAACTGCCAACCACCCGACCTAAGTGAAGTGAGGATAGCTATATCTAAACTCAAGCTTAATAAGGCCGCCGGAAATGACGGCCTTCCCGCTGAGCTTTATAAAGCTGGCGGAGATGACTTGGTAAGTAACATACACCAACTCATAAGCCAAACCTGGTCGAATGAAAGTATGCCTGAAGAATGGAACCTCAGCATCGTTTGCTCGATCCACAAAAAAGGAGACCCTCTGAACTGCACCAACTACAGAGGCATAAGTCTGCTCAACATCGCCTACAAGATCCTATCTGCCGTAATATGTGAACGCCTGAAACCGTTTACCAACAACCTGATCAGCCCTTATCAGTGTGGTTTTAGGCCAGGAATGTCCACAACCGATCAAATGTTCACACTTCGGCAGATCCTGGAAAAAACCCAAGAAGTCCAAATCGATACCCACCACCTATTTATCGATTTCAAAGCCGCATACGACAGCATTTATAGAGACGAAGTATACAGAGCCATGTCTAGTTTTGGTATACCGCCCAAACTCGTCCGTTTGTGAAGGATGACGATGGAGAATTCTCGCTGCACCATCAGGGTCGGAAACGACCTCACCGACACATTCGATACCAAAAAAGGATTTAGGCAAGGCGATGCGCTGTCATGTGACTTCTTCAACTTGATTCTTGAGAGGATTGTGCAAAACTCCCGAGCCAACACCAGAGGCACAATTTTCCAAAATTCAGTGCAACTACTAGCATACGCCGACGATATTGACATCATTGGTAGGACTCAACGTGATGTCATAGCCACGTACCGAGAATAACGCCGCTGTTGCCGACGATGTCGAGCTGTCGCCGGAAACATCGACCAGACGCCGTGCCGCGCAATTAGCCATCAGCCGGTCGTTCTTAAGGCGAATTTTGGTCAAAGACTTGCGCATGTTCCCGTAAAAGGTCCAGTCCGTGCATCAGCTCCTCCCTGTCGACCGCCAAACGCGTGTAACCTACGCCCAAGCCATCCTCAATCTCGAGGACGAAGTGGACGTTTTTTCGACCAAAATCATAATGAGCGAGCGATGAGGCTCATTTCCACCTCAGCGGGTACGTGAACAAGCAAAACTATCACTTCTGGGGCACCAAAAATCCACGAGCAATGCACGAGGAGCCATTGTACCCGCTCAAAGTTACTGCATGGTGCGCTGTTCACGCTGGAGGAGTCATCGGGCCATTTCTTTTCGAGAACTCCGCTGGTCAAACGGCAACAGTGAACGGTGAGCGCTATAGGGCCATGTTATGGCTGGAGGAGTCACCGGGCCATTTTTTTTTTTTTTTCAAAAACGCCGCTGGTCTAACGACAACAGTGGACGGTGCGCACTATAGGGTCATGTTAACCGATTTTTCAATGCCGCAATTGGACGAATTAGTACTGGAGGACATGTGGTTCCAACAGGAAGGAGCAACGGCACACACTGCGCGAGCCAAAACCAATATTCTGAAGGGCCAAACAACACCTAGTATAATTCATATTCTACCATTAGATATGCCTCTCGATACATTTTAATTCACAAATCAAACTAGATGCGATTAAGAAAGCATGCCGCAGATGGATGAACGACACAACGTGTCAAATATCCAGACAACTCTAGCCAAACTATAACCAGAAACGCTCCATCTGTATGACAATGCTGAAAAGATCAATCATCGATTGGTGTCCTGGACACTGTCCTAAAGACCTACATGCAAAAAGCCTAAGCCCCTTTTAGAAATGACTTCTGTAGAAACTGCTTGGGCTAAGAAGAGGACAAATGTATTCCTCACCTTTACTGCTCTGTAAAGCTCTCTCCAACAAAAGAAAATTGCACCTAGGAGACTACTTCTTTGAGCTAGGTGAATTGGCTCACATTAACGTCAAAAACCTCCTTCGCTTTATAGTCAGCTCTCAATGGTTCAATTAGGCAAACGAATATAGGGAAAGTCGACAGATCCACGTGGTACCACAACGGACCTTTCTGGTCTAAGTGTGCACGAACATTTCATGCAGCCCTTGAACCTAACCTAATCCTCACATGAAAGTATAAATTTGCTTCACCTCCACACCAAGTTCCTGCCTAACCACAACCGAATCCACCTTTTAAAGGTCCACAAATCTACGGATACTAATTTACAATTCCAGGCGTCACCACCACCATTCGCCATCATTCATTGTCGTTGAACAAAAGGTCAATTTCCCTAGTCTATTGTTACATCCCCTCACTAGTAATCAGTAATTAGAAACCACACACACAGAGAACGGGAGAGAAACCCCGACTTTGAAAAGTCAGAGCCATTGCACTTCCGGGTGAATGCTTGGTTTTTTTTGGTCCCTCCTAACAAGTTCCTATGGCAAAATCAACGTCTATTGTGCATTCCCTTGGTAAAAACCACCACAGGAACTCTCAAAATCACATATTCCGAGTATAAAAGGATTCTATCCGTTTGTTTGAATTTTCATTTCCCAACGCCTTCCGGTGTACAAGTTGACGGGTTTTTTTTTTTTGTTCATGTTTTCGTTTTCGAATGAAAACGTGTGCGCTAACTGGACCACCCACTTTTAATCCCTTTTTAGAAGTTTTACAAATGTTCGTTCGCCTAAAAATTCATTTCACAAAAGGGTTCCAAATGTTTTCAAATATTTTTGCATAGTTTTCGGTGTGTGAATAATTTGCTGGAGATTCGTTCGCCTGATGTAAACCCCATGAAAGGAAGGGTGGGTAATGTGGCATATTGTGATGCATACTTTTTGGAGGAGCTATGAATTTGAAAAGTGTTCATGAATGGGTGGGAATGAAACCGTCACCATGCACCCTTCCCCTTAACGGGTGTGACATTTGAACACAGATTTTGAATTTCATTTCGAATGAATGGCTCTGCTTGTTGTATAATTTTGAAAATTAAGTGTTTTGGGAGGCATATTTTGGGGAGAACATGAATTGGGCTGGTGGCGTTCATTTGATGCGGTAGTTTTGTACACTCCGTACCTTGCTTAAGGCCAGGTTATATATTTTTTTTAAACTTATAAGGCATTTTCAAAACTTTTAACTGACATCTGCATATAAATAGTTTTCTTTGGTCAACACCACCGATGAACTATCGAATCAACTATTCCGCGTTCCTTAGCCCCCGTATTTAAACAAAGTCCTATTCCACGGATGATCTGTGAACTAACTAGTCTGAGAATAAGTACTTATTACTGCTTTTCCTGTTAATAAGATGTTCTGGGAATAATCACACTACGCGTAAACTGCCGTAACTCCAGATTTTGTTAGTCCACTGTAACTCCACGTCAAAAAGTTATTTAAAAAGGAAAATTTTTAACTACTGGAGTAAAACGGATTCCGAGACACAGTTTCTGTTATGAATAGGGGGGTAGGAGTATATTCATGTCTTGTTGACGTGTATTTTGTATCTGTTTACTTCAAAAATGTCATAGTAAAATTGACATTTGCCGCCATTTAAAAAAATTATAGCATCTTCCGATAGGGTGATGACTTTTGTATATGTAGAGTTGTTCAATAGGGGTAAATCACAATATCAGGTTATAAAGGGACTTCCGAAATGTGACAGTTGATAGAGGCCATATTGTTGAACAATCAGTTGGCTATGGAATCTACTCTGAAAACATTTCGAAAGCAACATCTTTGAGATTAGAAAACTTAAAAACGCATGCAGTATACATAAGCAAAGGTTCAAATAATATGAATGTCAGAGCATAATGGGATCACAGGAAATATCAGCAGGCTATAGTCTCCCCAATAGATTTCTAAAAGAAAACAAACCAAAAGCAAAAAGAAACAATGGCTAGACGGCGGGCGTAGAACCTGCACTTGATTAAGCTAGAAAACAGCATCCATATTAATAATTTTTGGCAAATATAACTACATGATCTGGCAAATATCACTAGCTCCTCCGGTCTGTCTCCTCTGGTTTTGGTAAAGATCACCTATCAACTACAGCTTTGAGGATGAAGTCAACATCAAATCAAACCTAAGACATCCATCGGATTTGTCCGAATTGACTAAATAAGTATATCACGCGATCAGTAGTCACATTTTTATTTTGATTTTTCCTATGGAGAGCTTCTAATTGAAGGTCTGGGTAAGATGTCTATCAAAGCAATACCAATAACTTTTGTCTCCTCTGGCTAATCATGGGTTTAGCAGAAAATGAAGGTAAGACCAAATATATGCTTTCCAAAGAACAAATATATGCTTTCAACAAACAAGGATCCAAAGCATCGAAAAATTGGACAGAATATCACCATTAACAGATATAACTTTGGGGTAGTACGGGACTTTGTCTACCTCTGGTCTGCTATTAATTCTAAAGTCTATCTCGTCAGAAATAAAACGAAGAATTACTCTTGCCAACCGCTGTTTCTTCGGGCTAAGAAGGGAATTTAGTAACAAAGCCCCCAAATCGAACTACAAACGAGATCCTATACAAGACCCAGATCAACGCAGTCTTGTCCTACGGCTCTGAAGCATTAATCGTATTAAAAGCAGATGAAGAAATCTTTGGTCGTTTTCTTTTTCGAAAAATCTTCGGTCCCGTTTGCGTTGACGGGCTATGGAGACGAAGATTCATTGAAGAACTATACGAGCTGTTAATCGACATAACTTTAGTTAAAAAATTCCGCATTAGCCATCTTATACATGTCCTATAAGATGGCTATAGGACATGTAGAGCGAATGGACACCAATATTGCAGCTCGCAGAGTCTTCGATTCCCGGCTCGGTGTCGGACACAGTAGAAGAAGACCTCTTCTTAAGTGGCGCACACAAGGAGAAAACAACCTCAACCAACTTGGAGTGCGTAACTGAAGGCAGTTAGCTAAGGAAGGGGCTAATTGGAGAGGCATATTGGTTGAGGGTCAGGTTCATTCCTAACTCAAGCGTATTATTGTGAGTAGTATGATTGTGATATGCCCTGGGTCCTACAGTGCCAAACTTTGTAGTTGAAAATCGTATTTTGATATTTGTTTCCCAACAATATTTTCAGGATATTTGATTTATTCATGCTTTAACGACCCATTTCACTATGAATAGAATAACTTGCCTCTGCTTCTTGTAAATCAGAATTTGGCATTTTAATTTGCCAGTGAATGTCATTCCTCTTCAGGCATGGTGCTTGAGTCAAAGATTGATTCCGGAACGTTGCGCTACTTAAGTAAGTAGGTATTCATTTGTCAATTTTACTATATACGACGAAGACAGACAACTACCTACTCCCCTCAATTCCCATGAGAACTTTTATTTGATTCCAAACGTCATAAGGTGTCCTTACACAAGTGATCCGATGATATTCATCAACTATTTTTCTCATTATTATCGGTATCCTATATGAACCTTCTCAGGTTCTGTAAAAGTTTTCTCAAAAAAGTTAATAGTTTTCAAAACATCGTACATTTGACAAAAAAAAAATCTTACATGTCCTTTAACAAATGGTACTCACTGTATACTCATTTGGTTTATGGAGTGAAATGAAAGGATGCTTTGGTTAAGAGGCACGAACGTATGTAAATTAGGGAAAAGGGATTTTGGCAGTTTTAAGTGTAACATCAGTTGAAACAAACTACAGGCATGTTTACACTTAGCAAACATAAAATGAAGGATAAAGCAGTTACATGGACACGAAAAAACAACTCGCCAGTTCTCAACTTGATTGGTGTGCATAATCTACCAGTAAATCATATTCGTGTTTAAAGAAAACCTTCTTCCCCGATTTCTTTAAAAGTTACATTACCCACCCCAAGGTACATACATCACTTAACAACAACTCCTGTCGCTAATTTCCCATCGCCCTTTACATTTCCTGAACAAAAGCGAAACAATTCCCCCGCTCCCTACCAGACTACGACACCCAGGCACAACTCCCACCTTTAAGAGCTTTTAAAATTTTAATTCACTGCCATTTTGTGTAATAAGCAGTTAAAAACCTCTATCCCTGAGCATGGAAATCGTTTCAAACGATGTTGTCTGTCGTGTATCCCCCCATTACACTCTAATCCTGCGGAAACATTGAAAGCACCTGCTTAATCGCAACTAATCGTCTGGCACACGCATTAACTATACGAACTCATCAAAGTACATCAACGTAATCTCAATAACGATGTTGGAATGATTGGGGTGTCCTGCTCCCAAACCTTCTCCAAAACGACCGCCAACTCCTGTCAAGTTTATGATAATCCGGGAAAATGGACCTTTGCCTGCAAGCAGTATTAAAAGCAACTACCCCAGGATTGCAATTTACTCGGATACCCACCTCCCATTCCCACATCCACCTGCGGCAGACGTCCACAGCAGTGAAAACATCATCACCCATCACAACCACCTGTGCTGTGCACACTGTTTTCGTTATGTTGCTGCAGTCAAAAGGACACGAGACAGAGAAGAACAAAAAATAAACACAATTCATAGAAAAACTGAAAGGAACTCCGACTACGTATCCTTTTTAAGTGAATCGCATTACGAGTTTCGTGGAAAAGAAACATTTTCACTTTCACGCAACTAATAGCAGCGGCGGCAGTAACAAAGAAAAGACGAACACACAAAGAAGGGACAATAATGCCTTTTAGGAGTCCTGGAAAATAATTACGCCAGAAGAAAATGCTAAAAAGATCGCCATTTCTTATAATAGTATGAGTGTCGGGTGGATGTAAAAACTACACAAGTGTTAAATTAGAGGAGAAGCAAAACAAGGAACTCACCCTGCAAAGCACCGACGACAACTGGAAAATCATCATAAACATCCAGAAAACTAACAAAATCACTCATATAACACACCACATACATTTTTTCATAATTTCAACTTGCAATTTAGCTAGGAAAACACTAAAAAGAATAATTAAACTTGAGAATTTGCAAATTGCAAATATTTCTAAATAAACTTTGACTTTTCACAAAATGGTCGACATAAGCACACTGAACTTGGTTGCAATTGCACACAACTTGCAAATTCCAGCTGTCATATTGGGGGGATCGCGATAAGTTCTGTTTGTTTTGAAGTTATTGTTGTGCAGAACAAGTGGAGTGATAATTTGTATTATAAAAAAAACACATAGAATAAAAAAAAACTAAGAAAATAAAAGTAAACTATATATTTTCATCATGGTTTGTGGCGTTTTTGTAGATTGAAGTATGAAAAATAGTCAATAAGTATACGCCACCATATAATTTTCCCTAAACATTGTGTAAAGTTGTTAACATGCTATATCCACAACTCACACCATTATGAGTTATCGGACTCTAAGGAAAAAGTGTTTAGCTAGGAAATGGACCCACGTTGATATTAAGTTCATGAAATATAAGGGAATAGAGAAATTAAATACAAATTATTGGCGTAATAGGCTCGCGAGTTAGCCTGTTGCACCAATAATACTTATTTACTTATTTGTCGCATTTGAATTTTTGAAGTGAAGCTTCTTTTGGGATGATTTGAATTAGATTTTAAGAATTAAAAAGCGTCACGAAAAGGAACCAGCTGGTTCAGAAGTTTTGTGGCTGTTTGATCGTGTGTATGTTCTGGAGTGTGCTGGTTCTGGAGTGTTGTGGCTGTTTGATCGTTTGTATTGAATGGTTGTATTTGTATCTCAATCAATACGTAGGATCAATTGTCGGAAATGTGCAGCTGGTATGTCATTTAACCTAGGTGTGTGGTGTGGTCTCGTCGCGTTGACGGTTTCGTGTTGGCATATTGGTTGAAGAACGAGCAAGATGGTCGACGTAGTGTTTGTGATATAGCATAAAGGCCGTTGGTGTGGTGCACAGGCAACCCATGAAAGTGTGGTGATACGTATTAGGTATAAGGTCAAAAAGAAAATTTGAGTACGTGGCATTGTGTGTGGGCAAGATCAAATTATGAAACTCATCAGTGTGTGCAGGAAGACCAATATTCTTCGTTATAAGTTGGTAGATATATGGATGCGACATTTGATAACATGTTCTGAAAAAGAGTCTGCTCTCGGGGAGGTTTGAGGGTAGGTAGTCATGTTCCTCTGAATGTTGAATTAATAGCTGATCGCTGGTACTGGCTTTCCTTTGGTCTGTCATAAATATGTTTTGGCGTTGGGTGGTTTTTGAGAAGGTGTGTGTCTGACGTCTGGAGACTGTAATTAGAGCTTGAATCCAAACAGGTTGATTCGATGTGGATAGTGATAATTAAGATTTTTTTTTTGAAATGGAGAACTGGCTCCAGCAATGACAGTACTTTATATGAGAACATTTTAAAAACGAAATGCTTTCGGAAAATTGGTTTAATTGTTTCAGATGGGAGGACGTAAACAGATTTGATGAATACAGTTGTACAACGGTGCTTTTGGCAAAGATTGTCTTTTAAACGTTTGTGTTTCTCTAGAAAAGATTTTGTCGGTTTTATGGAAATTTGGATGCGGATTTGTTATAAGTGCTAGACTTCGGCAAGAAGTCTTATGTTTCCAAGACATAAGCGAACGCATTGTAACAATCCGCAACATTGCCAAATTCGCCAACATAATCCTTATATGCGCTCATGCTCCGACGGAGGAAATAGATGATATAACTAAGGATTGCTTCAACGAGCTCCTTGACAAAACCAAAGGTAGGAAGAGAAGACATCTTTAGCAGTATTTTCGAAAAACGTAGCCTACACGACAACACGTTGGTAACAGACTTACCACTCCAGGAACGATGTTCGCAAGGATACAAAGCTCGAACAGAATACTGTCGAGATGAACAAGGAAATATAGAAAATATATAGTTGAGACACAGTCGATGCTGAGGATATAGAAGATCCACTTCTGCAGACTGATAAACGGCGATGACGAACAACATTCCGCTGTCAGGCAGAACGAACCATTTACTATTGAAAACGCAGCGAAAACTGCCAACCACCCGACCTAAGTGAAGTGAGGATAGCAATATCTAAACTCAAGCTTAATAAGGTCGCCTGAAATGACGGTCTTCCCGCTGAGCATTATAAAGCTGGCGGAGATGACTTGGTAGGTAACATCCACTGGTCGGATGAAAGTATGCCTGAAGAATAGAATCTCAGCATCGTTTGCCCGATCCACAAAAAGGAGGCCCTCTGAACTGCGCCAACTACAGAGGCATGAGTCTGCTCAACATCGCCTACAAGATTGTATCTGTCGTAATATGCAAATGCCTGAAACCGTTTAACAACAACCTGATCGGGCCTTATCAGTGTGGTTTTAGGCCAGGAATGTCCACAACCGATCAAATGTTCACACTTCGGCAGATCCTGGAAAAAACCCAAGAAGTCCAAATTGATACCCACCACCTATTTATCGATTTCAAAGACGCATACGACAGCATCGTCCGTTTGTGTAGGATGACAGGGTCGAAAACGACCTCACCGGCACATTCGATACCAAAAAAAAAGGCAATGCACTGTCATATGACTTCTTCAATTTGATTCTTGAGAGGATTGTGCAAAACTCCCGAGGCACAATTTTCCAAAAATCGGTGCAACTACTAACATACGCCGACGATATTGACATCATTGGTGGGACTCAACGTGTTGTCATAGCCACGTTTGCTAGTATAGAGAAGGAAGCGTCAAAAATGGGTTTAGCAGTAAATGAGGGTAAGACTAAGTATATGCTGTCACCACGAAAGGACACACAACATCGACGAATTGGACAAAACGTCACCATTGACAGATATAACTTTGAGGTAGTACGGGACTTTGTCTACCTCGGTTCCACTATTAACTCTGACAACAACATCTCGTCAGAAATCAAACGAAGAATTCCTCTTGGCAATCGCTGTTTCTTAGGGCTAAGAAGGCAATTTTGTAGTAAAGTCCTCACTCGAACAACTAAGGAGATCCTATATAAGACCCTGATCATCCCAGTCCTGCTCGGCGGCGCTGAAGCATGCATCGTATCAAAAGCGGATGAAGAAATCCTTGGTCGATTCGAGAGAAAAATTCTTCGGTCCCCTTTGCGTTGACGTCACGAACTATACGAGCTGTACAGCGACATACCCCTGGTCAAAAAACCTTTTGGACGTTTAAGATGGCTAGGATTGGACAACAATACTCCGGCTCGCAGTGTCTTCGATTCCCAGCCAGACGTCGGACGCAGTAGAGAAAGACCTTAAGTGAAGCGCACAAGTAGAAACCGACCTCCACCAACTCGGAGTGCGCAACTGGAGGCTGTTAGCTAAGGACCGGACTAATTGGAGAGGCATGTTGGTTGAGGCCCAGGTTCATCCCGTACTGTAGCGCCACTTAAGTAAGTAGCAAACATATAAATGAGTGACCGACGGTTGGTGAGCCAACAGTTGGCTTCCTGTTAACATTGACTAAAGCGATGTTTTTCATTTAATGGTATGAATGGAATTGTATAGTTAGTCTCAACGTCGAGCACGGAATTATCATTCCCATATAAAAAAAACAAGCCACAGACAAGTTAAATAGACAGAAAGGAAAAAAGTTGTGCAAAGTTGCCACAGGCATTGTTTTACAGGTAACAACAGAAACACAATGGGTACTTCTTCAGTTGCAACTACAAAAGCTTCAGATAAAATAGAAGAAGGATTCAATTTCCCATTTAAGAAATAGTTCAGTTTTTCCTACTGTTCAAAACCGATTTAATCTGTCAGATTTTCAGAGATTTGCAATTGCATTCAATTTAGGTTTGTTCGATTCTTTGGCTGATTATTGTATCTCATTTCCAAAAAAATTTTTTTTTACAAATTACGGGGCAATCAGCTCACGAATCGGGGGAAAATGTTCTGTTTCATTTGACTGACAAGTTTTTTTTTGGATTAATTTAAGTATGGAGTAGGTTGGAAGAAAAATGAACACCTACAGCTCTTTATACTATAAAAGCGATCAGCAGCCCAGACTTATTTTCAATTACCCTAATATTTCTGCAGCAGTCCAAAACTCCTTTTTGCACCCTTTAAGGGCAATGCTTTTAAAATTATAATTACACATCTACCCTTTCATTGTGAACTTTCTTTCTTCAGGATAATAGAATTTGCATACAAAGACTCCACCAAATAGAGTAATAAAGAAGTAAAACCGTTAAAAAGTCCCTTAGTCCTTCCACTCTCATTCTCAAAATGCCAATAAAGAAAAGATGAATACTAAACACCATCGGGGCAACGTTACACCGTAACACTCAACGAAAGTAATAATGACATTGCTCCGCTCCCACCCAACCCAAATGATAAAAAAAATAACAAATGGCAAGAGGTTAAGCAATAAGGACGATAATTGTCCTTCCCCTCCACTCGAATGAGATGACGATGCTGAAAATTGCTTTTATCCCTCGCATGAATGGAGGCAGCAAGTTGAAAAGCGTGTAACCCCAACCCCTTACTCGAATCAAAAGAATTGTCTAGACTTACCGCTAAATAGGTGCTCTGGCCACGCAACCTCGGTGCAGGAGGTGGCTCCACTCTCTCACATCCATTCTCATCGGTTGACCTCTGGCGACTGAAATGAGAAAATGTTGGGAATTTATCAAAAGAGGAAATCCAATCATTGCCCGGATATTGTCATCAAACATAAAACTACAGACGTTCCAATTTAAATCGGAGAAACCAGCAAAGTGAACAGTAAACCCCTAAACGAAATCAGGATATACCAATAAACAGAAATAAAATAAGGATAATATAGAATCAGGATAAACATGAAAACATAAAAATAAAAGGAAAACGAGAACAATTGCAATAAAGAAAATGTCCTCATTGTCCCCCGGACACGTCCAAAACAAACCTGCAGTATGTCATAATTCCAGCAGTCGAATTGTCCCCAATTTCAACGTCTTCCTTCGTCTGTCATCTCTGGTTCAGTTTCGTCCTTTTTAATTTAAAAAGCAGTCTCTGAGACAGAGAAAAAAATAAAAAACAAATTTGCACCAGTTTTGCTGGGCTGTTCCGGCAAATGAAAAAGGACAACATACCATCCCTTAAGGATTCTCATTTTGTCTTAGTTTCCCCCATCCCTTGGTGGACACTGTGTGTCCAGTCCACTTGTGGAATTTTCGCTATGTTTCATTTTATTGTACATATACGCTATTTGATGGTCAGGATAAATGTGACCATAATGAGTATTTGGTGGCGGCTGGAGAGCGGATAAGGACCACACGAATGTAGTAGGAGATTCTTGGCCAAAATTGTTTTTATATCATGTGCAGGAGGAGCTGGCTTCGTTAAAATTCTTTATGAGTTCTTAGGGTCGAATAAGAGTTGTTGTCAGTTGTTAGGATAGTTTTTGCGGTTAGAAACGAAAACTTGGACAGGATTTATTGCCGCCGCAGGAATGAGGGCGGAAAAGTTAATTAGACACTCTGTATTATGTGAGGCTTTTTTGTGTGGAGATACCGAGGGCAATAATAGTTTATGACCTGGAATTTTCATTGAAATGAGCGGTAAAAGGTCTCTGGGATGGATACCAAGTTGATGAATTATATTTTATTTTGGAATGTCCATAAAATATTTCGATTTGACGTCCTGATAGCAAGAATTTAAGTATTTGTGTGTTCAAAATGTGTCAAACGAACTGCAATGATAAGTTATAACGACTTTAACGATAATATTTTGAGCTTTGATATTGCAGGATTCATTTCTAAAGAAATTCCACTCTTGGAGTATATTATAGATGGGCTTAGTGGCGCACTAATTTGTATTAGGGACTGCTGCCCAAAAAGACGGATTTTCCTTGGCAATGATCTGACTCTCATTTGAGTAGTGACATAAAATGATTATCTCAAGTCAGCTGTTTGGATTTACTATCGTTCAGGAAGTACCGATGCTGTCCTCAGGTTAAAAATAACCTTTCTGTGTGAGATTAACTTTGTTATTTGGGGAAAATAAAATAATGAAGCAAGTCAGAGTCTAGGGAAAAAGAAAAATGGGACAACGACGTTTGTTTAGATCCATCTGAAATGTAAGAACCATTGACAGAAAAGGCACTACTTATTAACTACCTTAAGTCCCACGCAATACAAATCAGACATTACTGCGATCCAAGAAATATAATAAAATTGGGCTTAGGGAGATATAAAACTGAAGTAAGTCAGTACTAGTATAGAAGAAGTTGGAAGTCCACCTAGAATAGAAGAAGTTGGCCTAGCTTTAAAAAAGCTTAAGAACAACAAGGCCGCAGGTCCTTCAGCGGAGCTCTTGAAATACGGTGGTGGTTTTGGTAGGGAGCATGCACCGAATCCTCAACCAAGTATGGGTGGTAGAAAACATGCCCGATGACTTGACTATCAGCTCCATATGCCCCATCTACAAAAAAGGCGATCCTATGTCTTGCAAGAACTATCGAGACATATCCCTGCTAAATGTCGCATACAAGATCCTATCCGAAGTACTGTGTGAATGTCTAAAACCATTCTGCAACAGACTAATCGGCACGTACCAGTGTGGCTTCCGGTCCGGCAGATCGACCATAGACCAAATTTTCACGCTGAGGCAAATCCTGGAAAAGACCAACGAATTTCAAGTCGAAACTCACCACCTATTCATCGACTTCAAAGCCGCGTATGATAGCATACATCGTCAGGAGCTCTATATGGCGATGGTCGAATTCGGTATCCCGGCAAAACTGATTCAGTTGTGTCGCGTGACGTTGGAAAACACGCGCTGCAACGTGCAGTTTGGAAGTAGCTCCTCCGAACTATTACAAACATGCACCGGATTTCGGCAAGGAGACGCGCTATCATGTGACTTCTTCAATCTCGTACTGGAGCAGATAGTACGCAGGGCAAGTGTTAACACGGAAGGCACTATTTTCAACAGGTCCGTCCAGCTGCTGGGCTATGCGGACGATATTGACATCATTGGTCGTTCCCAACATGCCGTGATAAAAGATCACGGAGATTGAACAGGCGAAATCCGTTGGCCTTGAAGTAAATGAGGACAAGGCTAAGTACATGCTATCAACAAACAAACAAGCATCTGTCCACCGTCACTATTGATAGCAGCAATTTCGAAGTAGTTAAGGAGTTCACCTACTTCGGAGTTAACATAAATTCCACGAATGACACCCTAGTGGATATCCGTCGAAGAATTACCCTAGGAAACAGTTGCTACTTCGGTTTGGCAAAACAACTGGGTTCAAAACTCCGAACTCGAAGGACGAAATGTGTGCTCTACAAAATCCTTATCATGCCGAGTGCTGGACGATAAGCAAGAAGGGAGAGCTGATACTGGGCTCCTTTGAAAGAAAAATACTTCGGCGGATTTTTGGTCCTGTGCACGAGGAGGGCGAATGGAGGAGAAGATACAACGCGAACTCTATGAGCTGTACCAAGATGTGGATGTAGTCCAAAAAGCCAAAACACTTCGACTACATTGGATCGGCCACATTGAGCGAATGGACAATAATGCTCAAGCTTAGAGGATCTTCGAATCCCAGCCCCAAGGTTCGAGAAGGCAAGGTAGATCGAACCTCCGTTTCAAATACCAAGCCATCGCGGATGTCAGAGCGCTTGGTCTAGACAACTGCGGAAGCAGCGATCCCGAGATCGTAGAGGATGGAAGGCTGCAGTGTCACCGAAAAATACCATTCATCCGACTTAAATGATGCAAAGATTGCAGTATATAAATTTAAATTTAACAAGTGCTCTCTGCTGAACTATCCGGGTGACGTGGTAAGAAGCATTCACGAACTCAATACCAAAGTTTGGTCGATACCAAATGTATGCCTTGAGAATGAGACTTAATTCCTGCTAACCGATCCATCAAACTGTGATTTTTATAAATCTTCCTAACATCGTCTAATTGGACATTGATTGACAGCTACAATTTTGTGGTAGAAAGGGACTTTGTCTACTTTGACTTTGTCAAAAAACTATTTGAGAGATCATTATATAAGACCTTGGTCATCACATTCCTAGTTTACAGCGCTTAAGCCTCAACTATATTAAACTCGGATAAAGAAATCCTTGGACGTTTTGAGCGAAAAATTCTTCATTTTCGGCCCTGTTCGTGTTGACTGACTATAATGACAATGATTCAACTACGAACTTTAGGAGCTTGAAATGTTGACTTTGACGTTTAAGATGACTAGGATACAGCGAATCCATAACAGTAGTTCGACTCCCATAGCCTTTGATTTCCAGTCAGAGGTAGATGCACTAAAAAAAAGAAACCGACCTCAACCCACTAAAAGTACGCAACTTCAGCCAGTAACTTAAGGACAATTGGATAGGCCGCGGCCGGTAAGGTCAGATCCAGGTTCACTCCGGATTAAATCGGCACTTAAGCAAGCAGGCTAATTACAAAGTAAAGTTAGTTAGCGCGCTAGATTCCACTGAACATTAACCACTTTGACCTCACTATGCCGACTCAGGTAAACACAAAGAAAATGACACTTTTGTTAGCATTTTGCAAAAGATAGCCATTTGCAAAAGATAGCCATTTGCAAGAACATACAACCGTTTATCGAATTCCTTTAATACCTCTTAAAAGTCAAGACAGACACATATCCACCCCTGTGAAGGGATTTTTGTTTCTCTAGTTAATAGATCCCTCCTCTGATTAGGAGCATCCTGCTCAAATCAACACCACACACAGACACAACTCTTAACCGAAACGATAATGACAACAATCATCATCAACATCATTTTGATGTTGTATTACATCCTTCGAATCGTTTCGATTCAATTTACTTGAATAATTGCCAAGCAATTTGCAAGTGATTCTCGCTTCCGACAAACTACGTCGCACACATGAGCTCTGCGAGGACATCTTCTGCTGATCCCCCTAAGGGCAAATAAGTGATTATCTCCTTATATCAAGCATCCACCCACGAGTATGGAGGGAAACTAATCAATTCGTAGCGCCCCCTTCCAATCGCCATTTTTTGTATTCATTTTATTTTATTTTTTTGTTGGCCAAATGCTTATTCATGCAAAGGATTCATCCTTGTCGGGAGAAATTCTTTTGTTCTTTCAAAAATCGACGATATGATATTGATTGCCTCCACTGTGAAGTTCAAGCTCCTTGCTGCTCGGTATCCACATCACGACGAAACAAATCGAAGCAAATTTACCACCAAAGCCGCACGAACAATTCCGGAAGGATCTATAATATTCCGTTGTTGTGTGGATGTGCGTGGCTGGGAACAACCTCCGTAGACTGCAATAGCTAATGGCCTTTATACGTTAGTATTCTTCCTTGCATTTGCGTTCGGTGGGTCCTTATTGTGTCTATTGTGTGTGTCCCTGTCGTCTTCGTCTGTTTATCGCATTTTCAAGTCATCATCCTCTTCTCCGGCAAATTGGGTGTATGGGTATGTTTGTGTATTTTATTCGCAAGGACTTTGATTCTGATCGTTGATGTGCGGACTAGGATTTGCAAATTGCAGCAATTTGTTTTGCTGACAGTGCTAACAAACGCGTGCCTTCGGATATGGAAGGGGTGTGGATTGTATTCAATTACCGCTATTTTATGGATGCCATGAAGGCCCGATGACACTATAAGCTGACAGATTGATGTATTAGGGATATTTTTATTGGACTTTGTGTCTTTTTGGTTTGGATTGTAAGCCATTTTTTTTAATTATAGAAATTTAAGTCACAGTTGCATTTAGAATTGTCAATTAAAAAGAAAGAAGTGTTTGGAAATCATAATAATTGAAAGCTGGCGTTGCTACCTTTCCGTTTTAAAATAATCTGTGAATGTTATCATGAATGGGAGATCAGCTGACAGATTAATATTTTATAAACATTTCAGTTGCTTAATACATTGGTTATAGTGCTTACACACCGAATCATAAACTGAGTTTTTGGCAAAAAGTTTACGTAAACCACTGATTGTTTCACACCGACTCTGACCAGGTTTTGTTTGACATTTCAATCAG
The DNA here is from genome assembly GCA_932526625.1 of Rhingia campestris. NCBI lineage: Eukaryota > Metazoa > Arthropoda > Insecta > Diptera > Syrphidae > Rhingia > Rhingia campestris. Next base: position 94,399,402 of record OW052182.1, on the reverse strand, counting down.
CTGTGAATTGTGATACTAGCTGCAACATTTGTTTGTGAAAATATTGTAACTGAATAATAAATGAATTCTAATATAATCAAACTAATATTAGCATTTGAAGTTCAAAATTAAACAAATCTAAAGATTTTGACAACAGTTTTTGACTCTCAAGCCCGCCGCTTGTTTTGTTTTTATTTCATCTGGTGTGTAAATTTCGGAAAAAAAAATTTGTTTTGACAGCGAGTTCATCAGCTGTTTTGTGGGACGTGTGGAACACGTGTAGAATGTATGAAAAGGTGTGTTCTTTCCAACAACCTACAACGTGATGACGTCTGCGAAGTGGTTATGAGAAGGTTACGTCGTAACCTACTAGGTTTTGACAACTGACAATGTATGGGAAAACTCGGTTTTCGATGAAGGTTTCAGGTGTTTTTGCGAAAACTCAGTTTATGATTCGGTGTGTATGCACTATTAGGCATGATGCTACTTGCATGTTACGTATGTACTATTTATATGTACATGTTTTTGACGATAAAGATAATGTCATTCGATTGACAGTTGCTTTTGGAATGAAGTGTCAAAGTGTCTACATGGCAGAAAATTATTGATGTTAGAATTAAGTATTAGAATGTGCTTTTTGTAACACAAAAAAAAAGGCATTTTGTATAAATATGTACCTTACATTTTTCCATGTCAAACGTCAAAATGGTACTTCGTATATAATAATATCACTAAATGGTGTCATTCAAACCTCTTTTTCGATTAACCGTTGTTTGACCAAACCGCTGGACTTAAATGGCTGATATTTTGATAGTTCATTCACTTTAGGGTACAGGCATCCATTTAAAAAAGATATCTGAGGGAAAAGGGGTTTGTTGTATAAAAGTGATTACACAGCCCTACCTCAGTGGCTTGTCGGATATAAAAATTAATAAAATACGTATGAGAAGTCTACAAATCCGCTGTGCGAATCGTTTACTACCCTATCCCACCTTTAAAACTAATATACCCTAAAAGTAGGCGTGGCTAAACATTTTATTGGGATGAAATATAGAAAATGACACTCTCACAACATATTGTTCAGACAGTTTATCAAGCAAAACGCCAACTAAAAGTGGACGAGGGTTTAAATGATCTATGGACGAAATGTTCATAATAACATTACCGACATTTTTGCTGCCTCCAAAAAGTGGGCGTGACAAGCAACTTTATACAGACGAAATATAGGTATAAAGATTGTCTGAATATCTTGTTCAGACACTTTTTCAACATTTCTCACAGTTTGGCCAAAAACAACGTGGGCGTGCCAGTTGGGGGATTTTAACCATACATTTATTCTGCTTCGTCGAACAGAGAGTTTATATACCAAATTTCATCTTATTAGCTCACAATTTAAGGCACAAAAATCGGCGACTCACAGTCGGACGGACAGACAAGGTTAGATCGCTTTTTTTCTGAGTCGATCCATTTACTTAAGGGCAGCTAAATTCTTTCTTTCGTAAAAACTATGTAACAAAACTAATATACCTTCATGGGTTAGGGAATTAACATCCTCCTGAGTCCTGAAGCTAAGTCAATCTATGCAAAACTTAGCTATGCTCAGTACTGTCTCTCGAATCATGATCCAATGATGCAATGATCGAAAGCCAGTAGCAAGTATGCGAAGCCACGTAGTAAAATGATTAATTTAAGGTTATCAGTGCGTTTTGGGCTATTTTAACTCACCCCAGCAAGAAGTTTCAAATAACTCTTGCATGAAGCTTCTGTCTTCTTCGTAGATGGAAGATTGTATTCAGGACACACTCCAGCTACGCATATTGTTGGTTGAGTTTGTTTTGAGATCGGTCTTCTGTTACTGCGTTTTCCATATCTTACTGCGAATTTTCAAGTATCGGAGTCGGGTATTTATCACTGGCGACAGATCACACTCACTCATTACATTTGAGTTAACCAATCAGATATCCACGATCACACCGGTTTTCCGTCAGACACTTGTTACAGTGTTTTAGGAAAACCTAGGTGTTAATCCTGGACAGATATTTTCTGTCACATTCGACACACTCGCTTATTACATTTGAGTTTACCGATCAGATATCCACGATCACACCGGTTTACCGGTAGCCACTTGTTACAGTGAAATTTAGCGAAAAAATAGTCAAATGTATGCTTTAACATGAGTACGCGAACGGACCTAATATACATTTCTAAAATATATTGATGGCGCAAGACATGTAACGCCATAGGTGAACAAATGTGTATTTTGTAAATTTGACAGTCGATTCTTGCGGTGACAATCACAATAACTAAGATTTTAATTTATAATTGACTAATCAGATTTCAGCGTGAATGCCAACTTATTTGCATTTTCAAAACAAAAATTCGTCACAAAAAAATTCGCTTTAGCTTCGCATTGCATATTTATGTAAACATGCGCGCTTTTTTTTTAACGCTCCAGAAGCTCCCTGAGATAATGCTTGCTGATGTCTGTTGTCACCAAACAAACTTTTCGAATCCCTAATAGAACTTTCTGATGCAGGTGTATTCTTATTAGTTGAAATAAGATTTAATCTCCCATGTTTGACACAATGATAGCAAGAATGAGATGAGAATATTATTCAGCCATATTGCCAAGGCCACCTCAGGCAGACCCAAACCCTTAACCCGCTTGACATTGAACTATACCTAGCGTTAAATTCCCCCACAAATTATTAACCAAATTCAAATGTCATTTCAAATGATTCGCTTTTTAGCTGTCAAAATAGGTCTATACCTCAAAACAACTTACAACATAATCAGAACCATAACTTCCACATCACGCAGAAGATCTATTACTTAACGAAACAATTTTCAGGTTTCGCTTGGGAGTCCCATTGTTACGACATTCGTCATCATCGCCATCAAATTAGGAGCGAACGTCGACACCGATTTGACATTTTCTTATGTCAAAAAAATGTCTGCAACTTTGCATGCTCAAGGCTCACTGCACAATGACGCGCAGGAGAAAGAAGTAACAAGTGAAACGCATTACAACGTTAAAAAAAAATAACAGCTCAGTGCATTCCACATAATGCTCAGTTGACGACACTAATTGACAATCAGAAAATTACCTAGTATTACACACATTTGGTGCTGAGTTGCCTTAGTTCAAAAATGAGCCCATATGGATTTTGAATCCACCGAGATGTGAAATTACCCCCGTGTCGACTTTCCATTTTGTTTATAAAACTATCTGTTGTACCTGGTAGAAGATCAGTTCGATTTTGTTGGATTAACGTGGAACATACGCGAGCTCGATTTTATTTACAATGATTCGGTTTGTAGTGATTTTTGTAATTGGAAGGCTTTGCCTTGGTGCTGAATTAACTACGGAATCTCCGAATTCAATAACAACAAAGGGATATATAACAACAAATAACACAAAAGATGGATTAACGAAGCGGGGAATTAAAGTCGACAGTTATGATCCTCCACCAGAGTTTTATAGGTATGAGACAAAGTGAAAGTGCTATGTGATAATATTTTGAAAAAAAAAATATTGATATAAGGCGTGTCTTGTTAAGAATTAAGGAAAGTAAAGTAAAAGATTTTCAACAAAAAGATCCAAACTCAATCTGTTTTTTAATATTTGAAGATTGATGCGTCTACTCGCAGTCGTTAGTTGTCAAAATACACAGTGTACCCGATTTCCATTTTTGGTTGCAACCATCATATCTTTTGAACGATTTCGGATATTTTCATAAACATTTTTTTAAATAAAAGTGAAACCCACAGCTACCAATTTCGTGAGTTTCTAAAAAAATGTTGAACAGAGTGTTGTAGAATCCTGTGTTGAAATACATCTTTTTTATCAATTGATTTTGTGTGAACAAAAGTTAACAACCAAAATATGTATAAAAATTCGAGGTAACTTCTAACAAATTTATCATTTCTGGAGATCATCGTTCTATTGGCGGCATTCCGAAAAATCGCTCTAAAACACAAATAGGCAAAAAGTGGTAGCTGGTTTTCCTAGTTAATGTTTCAGAAAAAGTCAAAGATTTCCGTTGAGTTCAGACTAAAGACTCTGAAAGGTTTTTTATAACTCAAACCAAAGCAAACAATTTTGGCTTAAACAGCTTTCCGAAAGTCTTTAAAATTTGCAATATTAAAAATCATAAGTGTAATAGAAATGGCCCTTTTTACAAGCTCAAATAGAAAAATATAATTTTAAAACTAGGTTTCTAGAATTTTACTTAGAAACTCTGAAAATTTTCATTAAAAAAAAATTGTTTCTTTGATTCTAAAATTAAGGAAACATTCAGCCGAATCTTTCGACTGATATTGAAATTTCTTTAAACTTTTGAAGCTTTAAAGTTAAAAAGTTTGTCCACTGGGTTTTCTTTCAACGAAAGACAAGAAATGTCAATCTGTGGTAGAGGTACCAAACTCAGAAATTTAAAAATTTGTTTCCAGCACCCCCTGATGTTGAGTAGGATATACTGTCAGTGAGTTGGTACTCAATCTTACTTTACATAAAAATGTAAAGTAATTCCCAGTCATTTGTTGTATTTGTACTCCATGTTAAATCTTACTTCACTTGAAAGAAGTCTCACCAAAACACGCCTATTGAAAGTTCAAATTAGTGAAGGTCTGTTCGGTTTGAAATTATTGGCTACGCATAGTAACTGAAACATACTTTCCCAATCGAAGTAAACAATTTTTGTGACGAAGTGGCTTTTTAAAAATAAGAAAAATATTACCTTTACGAAAAATATTGCCTTTACGAAAAATATTGTGTTTGCAAAAAAATATTTTCTTATTTCACTACATTCGAGGATTGATAAGTAAAATAAAAGGTTGGCTGTTATTTGTTTTATTACTCCCTCAAAAAATTTTAACAATTATTAGGAGTATCGCACAAGACATGAATCGCGGAATAATTGATTAGATTTTTTTGTGTAGTAAATAAAAAATGCTACAGCCAAAGAACAGTGGGTAACAACATTTGCGCCGAGTGACAACTTTTAGAAATTTTCTAATGCTAAGCAACAGTATTTAATAAATTGTGTTTCTTCCTTTTATCGCAATAACATCTGGTCTAATGGGATTGTATTTCAAGTTTCAATGAAGTCCTTCCAACTCTAATCTGCGTTTCTGCTGATATTTTCTATGACGTTCAGTAGGACTTTGCGGGGGACATTTAAAAACGTGGTGGTTTCACTCATCTGAGTGGGCCTCCGCACACGAGATGAATATGCCGGCAGATCAAATTGTATACATGAACCTCTTTTCGTTGTGTTATGGCGTTTTCCATTGGGAAAAAAATCAATTTTTTTTTTATCTGAAGACCGATTTTGACAGTTGTTGTGTTCCATTGGGCGAAAATATTGATTTTTTTTTTTGATCAGAGACTATTTTGCAAATCTGAATTTTTCGGCAGATTTACCAATCCCAATACAAATGATAGCTGTCAGTTTGACAAGAGTGATTTTCATTTTGTGCTTTGGGTTTAGATTTTAATAATGGATATAGACACAGAAAAGAAAGTTATAACGGGTGATTTTTTAGCTGGTTTGGTTTTGGCAACACTGGTTTTGACAGCTGACGTGTGTTTAGTACCTTGTGTCACTGTCAAACAGCTTCAGTTTGGTTTGCAATTTAACCATGGATCGTCTTACAAATGAACAACGCTTGCAAATTATTGAATTTTACTATCAAAATTCGTGCTCGGTTCGAAATGTTCATCGCGCGCTGCTTCCATTTTATTATCGGCATTCTCGACCTTCTGAGCAGTCTATTCGGAAGATTGTGACCAAATTTCGCACCAAATTTACTTTGTTGGACATTAAACCACCAACACGTTTACGTACTGTGCGTAGTGAAGAAAATATTGCGGCCGTATCAGCTAGTGTGACAGAAGACCGCGAAATGTCGATTCGGCGCCGTTCCCAGCAGTTAGGCCTTTGTTACAGCACTACGTGGAAAATTTTGCGGAAGGATTTGGGCGTAAAGCCTTTTAAGATACAGCTGGTGCAAGAACTAAAGCCAGCCGACCTACCACAACGCCGAATTTTTGGTGAATGGGCTCTTGGAAAGCTGGCCGAGGATCCGCTTTTTTATCGAAAAATTGTGTTCAGCGATGAGGCTCATTTACGTAAATAAGCAAAATTGCCGCATTTGGAGTGAAGATCAGCCAGAAGCATTGCAACAGCTACCAATGCATCCCGAAAAAGCCACTGTTTGGTGCGGTTTATGGGCCGGCGGCATTATTGGGCCATATTTCTTCAAAGATGATGCGAATCGCAGCGTTACTGTCAATGGTGAACGCTACCGAGCGATGATAACAAACTTTTTTTTGCCCGAAATGGAAGTTCTTGACTTGCATGATATGTGGTTTCAACAAGACGGTGCCACATGCCACACAGCACGCGAAACAATGGCGCAATTGCGAGGCGAGTTTGGTGAACAGTTAATTTCACGTTTCGGGCCGGTCAATTGGCCGCCTATATCGTGCGATTTGACACCATTAGATTATTTTTTGTGGGGGTATGTCAAGGCTAATGTCTATAGGGACAAGCCCGCTTCGATTGACGCACTGGAAGCCAACATCCATGCATTCATTCGTGAGATACCGGCCGATATGTATGAAAGAGTATGCCAAAATTGGACTCAGCGGATGGGCTACCTGAGACGCAGCCGCGGTCAACATTTGCATGAAATTATCAAATAAATATTTCATTAATTTTTTTCGAATTTTTTGTGTTTTTTTTTTTAAAAAGTTCTAAACCTCTTAAAAAATCACCCGTTACATGAACTATTAAATTCATCTAGTTCGTCTTCGGAAAAATATGAAGATAATTGCTGTATTTTCAAATGTTTGTTATGTTTTTAATGTTGGCAGCTACACCGACGCTAACTTCACAGACACGAAATGACAGCAATACAATGACAAAAAAAATAAATCTGAATCGTGTTGCCATTGACACTCAAAAAGATCAAATTTCAGATCAAAATCTAGATTTCCCAATGGAAAACGCCATTAGTAATTCTATAGCAATTGACATTTGCCTTGAGTACTTTTGACAATTCGCAAGCTCTTAGGTTTGTGTGAGAGTATATGCAATTATGAGAGCCGAATGACATACAAAAAATGTCAGACCTAAAATGTTGAAAAATGTTCAACCTTGTTCCACCGTAAAAACTCGGCTGAAGATTTTCAACCATTTTCTCTCCATATACCTCAGTCCCCTCGCCCATAAAACCGGTTTCACACCAAAATATTCATCTCATGTGCGGTGGCCCAGTGTCCATGCCTAAATGTTCAACTTGTTTCGCCAGTCATTTCCCCTCCAATGCCACGTGACTAAAATGGTCGATTGACCAATGAGAACAGTGCATCATCAAAGTTTACTTGGTAAAACTAAAACTAAACCCAGAACAAGGCCATTGATGATGACAGCAAACGCGTATGAGAGCCGAATGACATACAATATTTTTCAGACCTAAAATGGTTGAAGAATTTCAACTTTTTATCTCTGCATCTCAGTCCCCTCGCCGTCAAAACCGGTTTCAATGTTAAGATTTAACCTCTTTTGAAATGTCTCGTGGGTTGCGTGACGTCCAAGGAACAAGCAGCTTCATCGGTTTAAAGAATGACCCTAAAAAACTAAGGTGGCTTTGTCCGTTTTTATGTGTAGTGGAACTTCTATTATCCGTCTCTCGACTAATCGTCACTCCGGTTAACCTTCGCACTACAATATAATGTCCCAAATCGTGTATGAATGCGCTAATCTCGAGAACTGCTGAATTGATTTAGATGTGGGTTTCGCTGTTATGATCTGCATTACCATAGGCAGGATGTAGAATATTAAAAATTGCTCTTTCACTTACAAGAGCTGAGCATTCGAGGCCTTAGTGGCAGAAATCATTGTTTTTTCGCCAAAAAACAGCCCCTAACTCATTAACAGCAGTAGGTCGACGCCATAGTATGTATTCGTTGACGATAGTGCAGGAGACTTGCTAGGTGTAATTTTTTATATTGTGTGTTCACATGTATATATATCACACGGTAGGTACCCCGAAAGTCTTCTTCAACCATAACTATCGAATTGTACCCGGGCAATGTCGGGCCGGTTTGGGAGTACAGATAAAAACAAAAAAATTCCATAGATACATTCGACTAACCGTCTATTTTATTATCCGTCAAGGTTTTGGACCACTGCCTGACGGATAATCGAAGTTTCACTGTATATGTACCGTTTTTTCTGGATGACATAGGCATTTATCCTTTTTTGTCTGCCTTCATCGTATTGATCTTCCACTGATCCTGTTATCTCGATCTTTGTTTAGCTCCTCTCACATGGGTTTCTTTTGAGGGATCGAACAATCTTAGGATAATCACTTTTCGCATTTTCTGGCTCTGGCATTTCGGCTTTTCAGCCGGACAACATATTATGTATTTGTTGTGGTTAAAAAATACGATGTTCGTGCGAGACTATTGAGTTCGCTATGGTTTGGGGATGCAACCATTTTTATCGCATATTTTTGTAGAATATCCAATAGGTACAATTATATTCGTATTGCACCTGATCAGATGTAGGCATAGAACCCAAGTTAAGGTCAAACCTTAAATTTATATTTATTTATAATTTATAAATTTATATTGAGGCCCTTAAAGGTGAGTTGACCTTAAAGCTCAATTAATTCTTGCGTAGATTAATGAAACAGGAAATATTTTGCAAAGTTTTTGGCGCCTTCGAATATGTGGTCGTTCCAACGAAGGTCGAGAATGGATAGTCCCTCGATTTCTAAAATGCATGTACTGATCATGGATAATGGGAGAAGATTAACCACAATTCTTAGCTACATATAAATGGCTGTATGGAATGTGGCACCTCTTGTTGGTCACGATAACAAACACCATCAATTGTTTTTTTAGAAGAAAAATAGTCCATTATTAAAACATTGTTCAACAATGCGTTGTTCTTTCGTATGACGCTCCATTTTTACCAACCCCGAACTGTCAGCTGTCACATTGTTATCATTTATCAATTTTTCAGTTTGCAACACAGTACTATTAAATGGCGCAAAATTCAAATTTGCGTGAACTAAAATACTTTATTGAGACCAGATCAGAAGAGCTGAAAAATTGTTTGCATCCGTTAAGGAAACTTAAAAATTTCACTGCGTTTTTGACAACTTGAATATGTGGTCGTTACCGATCATGAAAATTTCTTTAAGTTTCGACGATGCAACTGCCATTCATGGAAAATGGCTGCACATTTGTGATTCGCTTTGATGACAGAAGACAGCATTGCGATTTGGAAGAATTTATTGAACTTATCCCATATAAATTTGCTGTCAAGGTCGGAATTTAATGAGCATAACATATTTTGTCGTTTTTGTTCAACATCCGAAACTGAAGGGCGTGGTTTGCAGAAGGAATATATAAAGCTGAATTACTGTCAACAGGATAAAGGAGTGATTTGGATTAGAAGTTGCAGACATGAGGTCATTAATAAAAATGAAAAATAGTGTCGCAACGAAACGGAGCCTTGGGGAACACCAACATTTATTTAGTGAGTAGACGATTTGAAACCACCCAAAAGAACTTGAATTCAACGTTGCAAGAGGTGGTTCCCTAGAAGAAGAGCATCATCGATACCAAAAGCACGCATTTTCGATAAAAAGGCTTTATGTCAAACCTTATCAAATGCTTTTGAAGAGTGATTTCGAAGTGAGTAGAGAGACAGTAACCACTATAGTTGGAAGTCAAATCCAGACTTTTTCTGCGGCAGTTTATGGTACTAATCACATTCTGAACCTTGGTGTCATGTGGAAACAATAAACCGTGTTTGTATGCCGTATATGATCATTCTGGAAACAAATTACGCCCAGTTTGTTCACCCTCGAAAAACTTAAATTATTACAAACTTTTGAATAACAATTGGTTAACCCAGTGCCCAAACCGAACTCAAACTGTTTTTTTTTTTTGTATCCATGATCCTGTTTACTTTAAAAATGAACTCCGCACTTCACCAGTACTGTGCTTTAACAAGGCAAATTCATATACTTGACCTCCCTTTAACTTCCGCCTGAATTTTAGGATCCATTTCACTTTACAACAACACATATACGTATTCTTTTACCTATACATTGTTGTTCCTCCCCCCAAAAAAAGAGCACTCCCAAAGAATACTAAATCCCTAGCAGCAAATCCTTAATTCATGCTACAGCTCCCCTGCTCCTTAACCATAATGAAAGTCAAAAAAGCACAACACTCACCCACACACATCAATTTACATTCCATTCCGCATGGCAAATAATCTGCAATAGAAAAAAATGTCCTCAAGAAAAAAGGACAAACAAAAAACTAGAGAAAAAAGAAAATTGTCCATTCTCAGGATTGGAATGTCCATTCCGAAATCCTAATCCAACGAACAAATTCACCTTAATACCCATTAACTTCGGTGGTGAGCATAGAACACACATACGCTCCTTGCCGACGCCTCGCCGGTCGGAACGACCAAAAATATACAAAGGACACAAAAAACACATAACAAATTATGAACACGCATTCATGCCATTTCCATCGCATGAAATGGGCACTCACTGGACCAGGACAATGATGATGAGGTGGCAATAAAAATATTTGCGACAAGATAGAGCAGAATTCCTGTGGGGTTATCAATTTATGTCCTTTTATTCGAATTCTATCCTCTCTAGAGAATGATAATCCTTTTGCGCTTCACCTCCTTCATGAAATAAGTATCAGTGCGGTACAGAGTACCTGGGTTTTTCTGGCTGGGTATAATCAAAGCTCTACCGGCTGTATGTAAGGATAATTTTGAAATAATCCCAAAATGATTACATTTTCCAGGGGACATGCCGCATCTACGTACGACAACAATAGGGACCATTCGGGGAATGGATATTCATCCCGACCAGTTGCATTTCCAGGTGAGAGTTATGGCTATAAAGGTGGCAGCGGTGTTACAGGCGCTGGTCAGCAAGAACGTAAAGGACTTCACGACCGAATTAGTGTGGGTAAGCTATGAGTGGAGGCAAAGGACTTTCGAAAAGTGAGAAGAAAAATGTGTATGGCAATGTGTTTTTCTTGCAGGACACTACACCTCGGGATCAAGTCACACGGGCTATGGAAATCATGGTGGCTATGGGAGCTCTTCGAACACACAACCCTACGGACCACCGCAAGCAATTGAATACGAATACTACTCTCCGACGGGTAGTGGCGCCCACCAGGGTTACTCCGAAGGCGGCGAAGGAATTCCCGTTGAATTGTACAACCGGGGGTATGGGGGCTACGGGCACGGCGGTGAATTTACCACATATACCGTCGGCTCTGGACACGAAGGTGGTGGAATCGCACACGGTGCAAGTGGATACAATGGTGGTGGCAAACAAGGCTACGATAAGGCGCTTCTAGCTAAGAGTTTTCTAATCCCATTGGCAAGTGCTGCAGTACTGGGTATTGCAGCGGCTCTGGCAAGTAATCCACTTCTTCTGCAACTGGGGACGGTGTCTAGCATAGGCAAGCGAAGGAGGAGAGATGTCGGCGACGATCTATCGCATTCGATGGCTTATCGTAGTCAGAGAAGGAATTAGTGGCGGATCTTCGATATTTTTTCTCCTGCAGATTTCATTGTTGGGTTTATATCTTTGATTCAATAAAAATTCAATTGAATGGAAGTGGGGTTTCTTTTGCTAGCCGAGAGATGGGAATATAGATATGTGAGAGCACAGACAGACTTACCGCAGAATTACTTCGTCTGATGTCATGGCGATGGTGCTTAGTGATGCATACTTTTAGGCGGTATGTTGAAGTGGATATTCGTCTTTCGTATACAGTAGAGGCAATCAAATGTGGATAGGAACGGTGATGAAGTTAATTTCTGCAAAAGGAAGAAAAACGAATAAATATATTAAAATTTGAAACATAAAATGCATATTTAATAATAAATCTACGGGATGCATCCGATATTGTAATGTTGGTAACCATTTACTCAGCAGATGATTTTTTTAAGTCCATCATTGTGCGCTTGAACATTTCCGTGTTTTAAGGCAACAGACCTCACGTTTTATAAAGGTTTTCGAAGGAAGAACCGATTAAGAACAAACGATTTTTTTTCTAGAAATAACGAAAATCGGTTGAAAATTATTTTGTTATTGTTTTTTATATTTTCAAGTGTAAACGGGTAAAAACTCAAAGCAATGTGAAAATTAGAACAAGTTGTCTCTTAAGGCGAATTCAAATTTCACTGTGATCTTTTGATCGACAATAGACCACATTTTCACACTAAGGCTAATACTGGATAAGACCAACGAATTTCCAGTCGAGACACATCATCTTTAAGTCCTTTAAGCCTTCGTATGATAGCATCAATCGCCTATTGCTTTATAAAACGATGGGGGAATTCGGTATTCAAAGCTGATACTATTGTGTCTAACACTGGAGAACGCGCAGTGTAACGTTCAGTTTGGAGACAGCACTTCTAAGGATGAGGAAACGCCTTATCATTCGATTTCTTTAATCTCGTTGAGAAAAATTGAGACAAAAGACATCTTAGTGGAGACATAACGAAGACTGACCCTAGGAAACAAATGCTTTTTCGGTTTAGCGAAACAAACGAGACCAAAACTCTTAACCCGAAGCCAAATGTTTACTCTAGGACCCTCTTCATACCAATCTTACTTTACGGCGTCGAGTACTGGACAATAAGCAGGAAAGCGGTTATAATAGGCACTTTGAAAAAAAAAAACAATCCTTTGTCGATTAAGGAGAAGATATAACCGCGAACTTTATGAGCTGAATCAAGATTGGAGTAAAAAAAAAAAAAATAACATGTTGACTACATTGGGTCATCCACATCGACGAAATGAAAAATAATGCTCCAACCAAGAGAATCTTCGCATCACACCAAAAGGAGAACGTCAGATGTAAAACGTCTAACACGTACATACATGATCTATCCGCTGTATGTTCAAGCATTGTTTTCGCATTATTAGTCTTTTAGTTATATGCTATTAAAATCTGATGGTATTTTGTCACCCAAGAAATTTCAACCGACGATCAGTGTAACGAAAAAATAGACGTTTTCACATCAAAAGTATACATGTTGGTAGGATACTTAACAGAAAATGTTTAGTTGCACATAGCGGAAACCCTAAGCTGCTTCAAAGCAGACTATGCGACATTTACAAAGGTCCGTGTTATTGTGAGCAGAAACACCGTCTATTCGGATCTCGATTTGTAATAAGCGCAGAATTGGGCAAGAGTTTGAATGGTTATAAGCCATCCCCGTACACACTTAATACATAAATTTCTTTGTTGCAGGCTACCGCTAAAGTGATGATACCGATAACCCCTGGCTTGATGAAGTATGTCAATGGACAAGGCAAAGCTGGAGGCGAAAACTTGAGATAGTAAAAATACTAGCGTAGAGCTTTATAGGCAATAAGAGGGTTGGAAGAACATAGGCATTTGAGAATGAAGGATGCAGAACAAGAAAAGGGAGCGATTAAGAGTATAGGGAGGGGCAGCTAGATGAATTGTTTAGTGCGTTAGTTCCTGGTTCAAATACCATTTTATTTTACTCGTCCACCTCTGACAAACATCCAAGAGTGACACTTTCATAAGAAGTTTCTAAAATTTGCCGTTCGGATTCAGCGTTAAACAGAAGGTCATCTTCATTGTGGTAAAAATATAACTTTGCACACACACAATGAAGGTCAAGACCCAGTATAAGCCATTAATGCCGCTCAAGCAGTTGTATTTGGAAGTTTTACCAAAATGTAAGTCAGGAATACAAGCCCTGACAGAATACTGTCATCGGACAAAATTCGTAACGGTGGATGTTGAAAATATGAAAGAACCACTTCTGCGTACTGTTAAACGGTGATGACGAGAAATCTCTAGCTATTAAGCCGAATAAAATATTTATAATGGCGATGATAACGAAAATTACCAAGATCAGATATATGCTATTCACACTTAAAGCCGAGAAATTTAACAAAACTTCACAATCCAGAGCTATATAGCTTTGTAATAACTATTTCGCCTCTGACAACGAAATGTCATCAGAAATTACTTTTGCCAAGTTAAGAAGAAGCCGTTTTAGTAGAAAACCGCTTAATGATGCATTAAGATTTTGATTGTCCAAGTCCTTCTTGATCCGTGAACCTTAAAAATTCGAATAAATAAATCTTTGGGTTTTTCGAAAGCCAAATTCATTCGTTGATGGACATTGAATGCGTTGAACTTAACGAACTAAAGGGTGTTTTTTTTTTAAGTGGTATAGAACTTTAAGTTGGCAACACTATTTTGGCCATTTTGCAAGCTGTCAAGTGATTTATTTTTAGTTTGATTTATTTTTAGCATTTCAACATGAATAGACTGACGTCTGGACAACGCTTCCAAATTGTGCAAATTTGTTTTGAGTTTAATTGTTCTGTTCGAAATACGTATCGCGCACTAAGTATGAAACGTTTTCGCATCACGTTTACTCTAAACGATAACACGCATCCACACAGACGTCTTACAGTGCGTACACAAGAAGTCATTGCTGCTGTAGAGCGTAGCGTAGAGGAAGGACCGAATCAGTTCGATTTATTGAAGGAAACGTTCGGTGAGCGCATATTTTCGCGTTTTGGTACTGTGAATTGGTCTCCTAGATCGTGCGATTTAACGAGGCTTGACTATTTTCTGTGGGGATATGTGAAGTCGGTAGTCTACGTCGATAAGCCCGAAACGATTGACCACTTGAAGGACAACATTCGCCGTGTTATTGCCGCTATATGGCCACAAATGTTGGAAAAATGGACCTCCAGCTTAGAGTACGTCCGAGCGAACCGAGGCGGTCATATGCCAGAAATCATATTTAAATTATATTGCCAGAAGATTATCTTTCGAATAAAGCAACTTTTATGTCAATTAAAAAAAAACATATTTGTTTATTTCATGTTCTATTCCATTTCAAAGTTCTATACCTTTAAAAAAAACAGCCTTTGTATACAGCTTACTTAACAATCACCCGACCCGTTGAATTTCGCTTTCAAAACGACCAGCGTCATTGCCTGAAACTAGGTAGCCTTCCATACTCTTCGACCCTTGGCATGTAGCTTCCAGTTATTCAGTCCACAGGTCTGGCATCCGCTATCGTTTGATCCTTATATCGGGGGTTAGGTCTTTCTTGTCGCCTAGAACCTGAAGGTTGGTATTTTTTTTTTAATAATTTGCGCGCACTCAAGGGGTTATGAATACCCTTTATATGTTTTAACACAGTGCGGACGTTAAGAAGAAAGGATATACCGATGCACATTGGTTTTAAATGTCAGTAAGTTATAATGGAAAGGAAAAACCGAGTTTGGTAGAGCATGCCACATTCGCGTTGTTCGGTTTATGTACGAATCTCTGTATATCAGCGTTCGTCCGAAGATAGGCTTGAGGGTAAACTGATTTGCATTCATTGCGTAACGAGTATTGCGGCTGAATTGTTGAATGGGAGGAATGCAGCTGGCTATTTCATTTGAACATTGGTTGTTAAAATAGCGATATAACAAGGTAAGGCAGGAGGTATTTCGACGGAGTTCGAGCGAAACTAAGGAGTTCGCTATTCTTATGTCTCCTATAAGTGTTTTTCGCACGCGTTTGAATCCTATCTAGTAGGTGCAATGTTGATTTTGGTGCACCTGACCAGACGTGGGCGTTGAATTCCAGTTTTGGGCGTGTAAACGCTATTGTGGCCAGATCAGAGGGGGTGAAATATTTCTTACATGGATTTAGGAAACCTAGACATTTCGCTGCGTTACTAACACACATACCTAGCATGGAAAGCATTTCGGTTTCTTCGACGTAAGCGCCATTCATGGATAATGGCTCTAGATTTTGGTTTCGCTTTAATGAAAGAAGACAGCATTGTGTTTTGGAAGCATTGAATTCCACTCTGGTGGATTTACCCCATTTGATAATGCTGCCAAGGTCGGAATTCAATGAGCTAAACATATTTTGGCGTTTAGAGTCCACGTTCGAAGGTGAGGGACGAGGACCTGAAAACGAATATGAGAAGCTGAGGGTACTGTCATCAGCGAAGGAATATTGGATTAGAAGTTGCAGACAGGAGATCATTTATAAAAATGAGAAAGAGAGTTGGAGACAAAACTGAGCCTTGAGGGACACCAGCATTTATTTGGTGAGTTGCAAACTTGAAACCATCCAAAACAACTTGAATTGAACGTTTCGAAAGATAATGTCTAATCCATAGAAGAAGTTTTTCGTCGATTCCAAATGCACGCATTTTCGACAAAAGGGCTTGATGCCAAACCCTGTCCAATGCCTTTGAAATAAAGAAATCAAGCGCAACAATCTTGCTTTCGCCACCATGGTGGATTGATTGGTTCCACTTTTCGGTGAGATATGTCATCAAATCACCAGTAGACCTGTTGCTGCGAAAACAATACTGCCGGTCATTGAGAAGTTTTCGTGTTTCGAGATATTTCATAAGCTGACGATTTATCAGCGTTTCCATGACCTTGGAAAGAAGGAGCGTAGGTGCAATTGGTCGGTAGTTGGAGAGAGAAGAAGATTCGTCTTTTTTTGGTACAGGCTGGACAAATGCCGTTTTCCATCTACTCGGAAAGAGTCCTGATGAGAAAGATAGATAGAAAAGCTTACGCAGTGGGATTGCTAGCGTAGAAGAACACCTCTTCAGAATGATAGGGGATATACCATCTGGACCAGCGGATATGTGTATGTCAAGATCAAATAAAACTCTTGCAACTGTACGAGTACGAAAGTGAATTTGTCCCATAGAATGATCTACGTTCTCAAGTGCAGGAGGAGACTGAACACAATCTGGCAATGTAGAATTGGTTGCGAAATGAGAAGCAAGCAGATTGGCTTTGTCTAAAGAGCTGACAGCTGGAATGTCATTGTGAATGAGCGTCGGAATTGATGATGAGGCCGAATTTTTTATATTTTTAACAAATGACCAAAAGTTTTTACTACCCCTGGGACATGTAGAAGTTTTTGCCTCAACTCTTGGTCATAGAGGAATTTGACACGCTTTAATGCCCATTTCTGGGCTTGTTTGAACTTTGCTCGGTTTTCCTCTGTTGGGTTGGTCTTGTAGAACCGAAAGTTTGTCTCTCTCAACCTGATAGCTTCTTTGCAGCTCAAGTCATATCACCCTTTTGCCTTTGGTCTGATACTCTTAATTCTGTTGGGAATAAAAGATCTCATACCAAAGAGAATGATGTTTGATATGATATCAGTATTGTAGGAATCACTTGTTTGGAGCAGTTCAATCACTCGGTGTAACTGAATCTTAAGCTGCATTTTAAGTAGGCATTACTGCCACCCGTGAAATACGATTGGATGGGTCGGGCAAAAAGAGGATGAAAAACTGTGACATTTACTACATTAGAAGACATTAGCAAACGTATTGTAACAATACGTAAAAAGCCCACACTTGCCAATATAAGCCTTATTTGCGCTCGCGCTCCGACGAAGAAATGAGATGATATTTCTTAGGACTGTTTATACCAGCTCCTGGACAGACTTATGAACGACTTGTGCTGGGAAATTACCACAGGGAATGTAGGAAGATACAACATCTTTACATTTTTAGCAGTATTGTGGGAAACCCTACATGACACCGCGTACTACTGCATGTATCACCTCGATATCAATAAATGTACATGGCGGTCTCTTCTTGCATCAAGTTTTTAGATGTCCGAAAATTCCTTACTCGGACCACTGCCTAGTTGCAGCCAATGTAAGAATGTGGATATCCACCACGCCACAACAAATGTCATGTACTGTAACATAATTTATTGTTGAAAGAGTGGAATAGCAAGGAACCGACTACACCTTTGCAAACCGTGTATCCCTCAATCTTTCGATTAATACCATTCCACCATAATGTCGAAGAACAATGGCGACGATGTCAACTAGCCATCAGATCGGCTAAATATATTGATCGATCCTCTTTCACCCACCCTCCTTTTGGAGAAAAAAAATATTTTTGGCAAAATTTGAAAGGAATGCCCTCCTTTGACAAAATTGAGATGGGATGGTTAAGCATGCACAATGCTATCGTGTTGATATAGCAACATGGCCATGGAAAAAAAAACTACGCATTGGAAATTTAAGATGTTTAGGTCCACCCTGAAACACCACATTAAGACGATAGTGCTATATCCTGATTTCTCCACCTAAGTTTAAGTTAAACTGTACGCATTTGAAGAAAAATATCCAAGGACTTCGTTATTTGTTTAAGGCAACATGAATGATGTTTTGACAATCAGTATATTCCCACCAAGCCGAAACGCACGATAAGCGTTCGCACCAACAAAACGCATTCCAAGCGCAAAAATACAACTTTTTCCAATCAGCGTAAACGATTTAGTTTGTCAATCTATCTTTATCCACTATTCTCGTAACACTTTTCGATGTTTTTTTTTTTGGTACAAAAATTACAAGCAGACTTTGTTACGTGAACAAGTCACTTGAATTGCGTTTCAGCAAAGATTATGAATTCTATACAGATGACGCACCCCATACAAGAAAAATGGTTCTATGGCGGGTCGTGCTGGCACAGCCCGCCATATGTTTTTGTTCTTGTTTTTCATGTGTTTTCATGCACACCGCCCGCCCGTACCATGAAGCTGCTGCGCAAAAGTTTCTGTTCTTTGTTCTGAATGCGTCATCTGTATAGAATTCATAATCTTTGGTTTCAGCCAAGCTCCACATTTGGGAATGTTAAATTGTTTACGAAATGTCTTGCATTTGGTCTGAATCCGCGTTGCTTCCCGCAACATATGAACACTGCTAAAATGGAACAACCCTAGGTAACAAAATAAACCATCCCCTTGAAATGTGTTTTCCATCTCTCTTAATCCTCAATAGGTATACCAAATGTCAAAAATTAGAAACGAGATAAATGTTAGCAAGGTTATATTCATCACGCTTATGTCAATTATCCACTGGATAACCTTTTAACGTAATTGGCCCACGGCCTATAATTAACAGAACTGTTTTATACGATCGACCACGCTTTTAATATTACGCTACCTAAGCCCTAACTTTTGACAGCAAAAGTTTTGCCAATTGCTTATTTTTTGCGTTTACGAAAACCATGCAACAAAACCAGAAGTAAGCAACTTCCCACTTACAAACTAAACCATTGTAGAACATTTAGAGGATGTAATCCCCACAAAGGTACTTAATTGAAGTCGTACTCAATTTTGTGCAATCAATTGTAGTGTCTCTACTTCCTCTTTCTCTAGATCTCGTAATGCACAACTCTACCCCCATCTAGCTGACCTACTTTCGCAGATCATCTAATCAGCAATGCAAAAGACTCTACTTCCATTATCTAATCAACGTACGACGGTAATTATATTCCTCTTCCGTAATTATGTCTAATTATGTCTCTCAGAACCGGTGACTGGCAAGCAGATACACCCGCAGGGAACGCGACTCATGATCACATCACGTCCATCTCGTACTTAATTGGAATTTAATTATTTTCTTTGTAATCTGTTTGTCAAAAAAGAATGAATCTAGTTGACAGTACGACCCAAGACGTGTTATTACACCGCGTCCCCGGTTACACATGGTGAACGTATGTTGTATAGATACTCCTTGCCCAAACCCCCGCATTAAACGCAATTCCAATCAATTGAATGCTAATTTTACCGCCCCGGCAAAACAATAATAGTAGTACCAGCCAAACAGCAGTTGCTGCAACAGAACCGCATGAGCTTTAGACTTAGCAGAGGCCAGACGTTCAGACGGGCCGCGCTAAATTGTTATGCAGCGGGTGTAGTGTTTTTAATAAATATACTTGCGGGGCTGTCTACTTTCCAGTGAAAAATGAAATCGAAACACGATTTTCGATTGCGATCTCCGGCTAAAGGAATTCCGCAAAGGAATCTTTGCCTAGCTGGCAGTTGGATAGAGTCTCGCGTGAGTGTGAAACATTGAAACCCCTCAGACGGTGACAGCAGATGTAGACGCCACACGTCGTCACCGCGTCGTCGTATTCGGTTGTCATCACAGTCGATGTTTTTAAAATGTCACCCCGCACAGTTCGAGGTTAAAGTTGAAGAAACTTATTATGCATGATGCTGATGATGACGATATGCGACGCTGCGGGTCTTCACATGGTAGGGGATTGCTGCAAACGCAGCAGATATCAACGGGAATAGTTGAATTAATCAAAATGGATATTTGATTAGGGTTGTGCTCGTGTTGCGATTGAGATACTCGAAGATTAAATTTTTTTTTTATTTAAGCCCGCGGCAGTATAATGACGCGAAAGCGCGTCGAGTGGCGTGAATTAATTGTCAATAAAAATGTCGTTGACATTTTATTGAGGGGGGACGATAAATGTGTTAGAAACTGAAAGTGAAGTGTTATTATAAGCTATTTGAGTTGTTGGCTTCATTTTGCATTTGAAAAAGCAAAATGTGGGACATTGATTGTAGTTTGCAGAGTTCTTGTGAAAGGCCTTGGGCTATCACTTGATGAAGTGTTGACACTGGCAGATTGCTGTCATTTGTCACGTATTGTATTCTTCAAATAAAATTTGACAGTACTTTTACTGTTAAAGAAAGGCACAATATGGAGGTCAAATTTATTCTGTCGTTTTCTTTATTTTGCTGTGAATTCATTTGAATGATAGTGTCAAATTATTAAAGCCTCCGATACATTTTAAGAAGCACGTATATAGGTATAGCAACTGATATGACATTTAAAACGCGGTGACACATTTTTATTTCGTTATTTCTTAATTCGATAATAATATGGATTCGTTGGTCACTTCAATATTTATATTTCAATATTTAAACGCCAAAGTTAGACGCCTAATGAATAATTG
The DNA here is from genome assembly GCA_932526625.1 of Rhingia campestris. Taxonomy (NCBI): domain Eukaryota; kingdom Metazoa; phylum Arthropoda; class Insecta; order Diptera; family Syrphidae; genus Rhingia; species Rhingia campestris. Next base: position 94,378,544 of record OW052182.1, on the reverse strand, counting down.
TCGCACGTTGATTAGATAACGAGAGTAGAGAATTTTGCATGCTTTTACAATAGCTGCTGACGTCATGTTAGTAATGTGCTGCACACAGTTAAGTTTAAACGGTTCATTTTATTGCTGTTTATACACGCTATCATTAGGTCATTTTTAAATTCAACAAAAAGGTATTTTCACTTGTATTGTGCACATTTAATCTTTCAGGTCGCTTCATTTACGAACAACAGCTTTAAAATAACATTATTAGCGATTCTTTATAGTATTTCATCAATAGGATTATAGCAATTATTAAAATCACCACTTGCAGCCAAAAAGCGGTCCGTGTTGTTCATATTACGATTTATAAAACAAAATATTTAGGGGAAAGGATTTCAACGGGATTCCATGTGTCCGAATTTCCCAGTCCAGAAACTGTTGACACAAACGGCTGCTTTTAGAAGATCGTCAGGAGAATGCGACTTCGAAAGTCGCTTTTTCCAAGACTCTGTATACGGTAAACGGCGATCTAAGATGTGGAATTGTGGAGGCTGATCGTGCAATAAGATGAACTCCTGAAAATGTTTGTATTACTGAAAAATAAAAAGTCGGTGGGAGAATATGGTACCCGAATCGTCGTATTAGGACAGCTGCCAATAGAAGCAGTCTATATTTTTACCACTCAGTGCCCTGAATAATGTGCATTAGCCGAAAAGGGAAAAGGACTGGCAAACGCCATCATCGGCGAGCGGAGTGGTCTAGTCCCCTGTTAATCTCAAAGGTGTAACTCCAGATCATCTTCGATTACAAAATACAAATTTTTGGCGCAACAGGCTCGTTAGTACCCAAGCCTGAGCATTCTTACATCCATTCATGTTTGCGTGTGTGGCGAGACCCCCTGTTTTATGCCGAATCCGAACAGCTAAGTTGAGATAATCTTTTCTTTACAATTGATACTATTCGGATAATTTATCAGATCATCACGAGAGGAGTGCCAGTGAAAAATCATCTAGGTATTGCTACGGCTGGGAATCGAACCCAGACCTTCTGCGCGACAGTTCATCGCACTAACCATCGTAGGAAGGCCATATCTTCATCGATATGAGGCAATTTGTTAACCTTTTACATTTGGAGTCGGAGTGCATTTGTCCCTTAACCGCACAGCGGGAGACGGACCCTTGCTGGAAGTGAGCCGTGAAGAACTTTTTTTTTTTTTTAAATATTTTTCAACACTTAGGACTTAGTCCTTGAAGGTTATAAAACCCTGTGATGGAAGGAAGGAAAATGGTTTGTAGATAGTTAGAGATTGGGAGTAGGTGGGAAAAGAGTGACGATTCGCGTTAATTTTGAATCTTTGTAGATTGTAGTCATCTGGAAAAATTGAAGAAGGCAAGCTATTCCATAATCGTGACGTGTGGTTAAGAAATGATCTTCTAAATTTTACTGTGCGCCCGAAAACAGGCTCTATGCAATATGGGTGTGCGGAAGAAGCCGCACGAGTATTTCTATTAAACAGACGGACAGGCGGGATACAGCTATATATTTCCTCCGAACATTTATGGTGAAAGTAACGGTAGAGAAGCGCAAGGCATCCAACATTCCGCCGGTGTTCGAGCGAATGAATTTCGCTACAAACTGATTGGTTGTCAATAAGTTTGATAGCATGACGTTGGACTCGGTCAAGTAGGCTCAAGCAAGTTCCAGGAGCACCCACCCAGATGTGCGAGTTATATTCGAGTTTTGGACGAATGTAGGCTTTATAGATATTAGCTAAATCCGATGGAGTGAAAAACCGTTTGCATCGTTTGAGAAATCCTAGGCATCTAGCACCACCTTTTGCAGCATCTATAACTTGCTGGTCCCAACGAAGGTCTGGGCTAATGCACATGCCAAGCATAGACAAGCCATTGGATTCCTCAACTTCAACTCCTTCCATTTTAAGTTTAGCTACATTTGTGTCCCCGTTTCAGAGATAGGAGACAGCACTGAGTTTTTGACGCATTAAACTCAATCCGGTTGTTGGTACCCCAATTGATAATTGTATCAATGTCGGAGTTGAGTTCGGGTGACATTCGGTGGCGTTGTTGCTCAACGACGTGTTGTTCTTGTCGCGGATTCGGTAAAGAGTAAACGAAGTCAAGAGTACTGTCATCCGCGAACGAATGGATAGGATTACAAGTCAGAGAGAGAAGGTCGTTAATAAAAATTAAAAACGGAGTTGGTGAGAGGACTGAGCATTGGGGTACTCCAACGTTTGTTGAAAAGGGGGTGGAAGTTGACCCATCTAATACAACTTGTATTGATCGGTTACTTAAAACACCGAAAGACCTAAGCTTATTAACAAGAGCGCTATGCCACACTCTATCAAAGGCTTTTGAGATATCCAGAGCAGCAATTCTACATTCACCGAATTGGTGAATGCAACGATTCCATTTTTCGCTTAGATAGACCATAAGATCACCTGTGGAACGGTCACTAATGAGATGATTTTTTTTTCTAGATAGCTCATGAGATGGTTATTGACTGTACTCTCCATGACCTTATGGGTCGGTAGTTTGAAGAGGAGGTTTTATCGCCCTTTTTTGGAATTGGCTGAACATGCGCAAGTTTCCAACTATCTGGAAATATTCCTGCAGAGTACGACAAGTGGAAGAGTTTGCGTAGAGGTTTGGCCAAAGTGGAAGAATACCTCTTCAGCACAAGGGGAGGAATTCCATCTGGACCTAAAGTTTTATTTTGTTTGAGATCTTTTAGGACTCTAGCAACTGAACCGGATTCAGTGATGGTGGTGAAGAAGAGCTGTCTGGTAAGTTGGAATTAGCTGCGAATAGTGAAGCTAGCAGATTTGCTTTTTCTTGGGGGTCCGTGATATTTCTAATCTTACAGTTGTTTCTAGCCCGCCTGTAAAGACTTCGACTCTTCCGTGTGAAACTTGGAAACGAATATAAATCCTGGCGGATTGCACTTAATGAGAGCAAATCGATCCATGTAGATTTTTCGTATAAACGGACAAACAATTTGCCTGTATTTCTAAATACGGTTCGAGTCCCGTTTGCAAATGAAGCGAAATATCTCGGTATGACGCTCGATGCAAAATTAAAATGGAAGTCGCATGTAAAAAAGAAATGCGAAGAATTAAAAAATAAATACAGAGAACTGTAGGGGTAGCTCGGAAAATATTCGAAGCTTAACCTTAACCAACAATGGGGTTGTACCAGTGAAACGAATATAAACATTTTACAAATTTTGAAAACAAAATGTTAAGATCATTGCGCCGTGGTACGTAAGGAACGAAGATCTACGCAGAGATCTGGGTATTCCCGCGGTTAAAGATGAAACAAAAAATTTTGCACGAAAACATAAAAAAACGTTTATTAGGGCACGTTAACACAACAGTCCTCCAACGAAACAAATATACTGCAGCGTCTTCAAAGAACTAAACCCTTAGATTTGGCCCGATAATAACAAACCGCGCTATAAATTGTGGAAAAAGCAGGAACTCTCAAAGGAAAGTTACCTGCCAAACATATTATATACGCGTGATAAAAAAATTGCTAGATAAGTCGAATACTTAGTTGCAATAGAAATACAAAATGGGTGGTGGTTTTAGTGAGTAAAAATCTCACACTACTTTGGGCACGTGCTCATCGTGTCTATGAAGATTTCCACCAGCCCACGGAAAAAAAATATGTCAATATCTTTTGACGGACTAAGTTCCTGGCCACACGTTTATCCCAATTATTGGATTCCCATGAACGCCTTGGGCACACATACAAAAATCGTCGTTGGAATAAATTAAACTTTTATACCTGGAACACGGGGAAATCTGAAACAACCCCCTCATATTCCCGTGTCTCTGATACTCTGATTGAGGTCTACACTCTGCGAAAGCTAATTTTAGTACTTTTGCCAAAATAAAATGGTCTTCCTGTCTTGTTGGAGATTACTTTCATTTCAATGAACGTGGGGTTAGGCACTAATTTACCCCTATGAACTATGACATGTGCTTAAATTTCATTGAAGTTTTTTCGAATTTCTTTAAAAAATTACTAAAAACCCGTGTACCAAATTTCAGCATTCTAGCTCAAAAATTTTAGGAACTTAAACTGGTGACTTAACGACAGACCGACACAGCTATCGATTCTGAGTCGATCCGTATTAAGGGTGTTTTTTTAAGAGGTTGGTTTTTCGAATATAGAAAAAACTGACATTTTGTGGTCAAATGTCATTTATTTTAAGTTTGGTTTGCCATTTCATCAAGAACAGGTTGACAAATGAACAACGCTTGCAAATCGTGCAAATTTATTTCGAAAATAATGGTTCAGTTCGCGATGTTTATCGCAAGCTCCGTCCATTTTGTGGTCGACATAATCGTCTATCAGAGCAATTAATTCAGTTAACCATGGATCGTTTTCGCACTACGTTTACTCTATGTGATAATACGCATCCGCAGAGATGTCGAACAGTGCGCACCGAAGAAACAATTGCCGCTGTAGAGCAAAGTGTTGAAGAGGACCCGAATGAATCGATTCGCCACCGTGCACAGCAGTTGGAGTTTTGTCCATCAACTTTATGGAAGATTTGGCGCAAAGATCTTGGCTTACGACCTTACAAGATCCAGCTTGTGCAAGAATTAAAGCCGCGAGACCATGCAATGCGTCGTGATTTTTGTATATGGGCCGGAAATGAGATTGATCTCGATGCTGATTTTTATTGCAAAATTTTTTTCAGTGATGAGGCTCATTTTTGGTTGAATGGCTACGTCAACAAGTGAAATTGCCGCACTTGGAGTGAAGAGAATCAACATGAGACCCTTGGGAAGACATTACATCCACAAAAACTGACTGTTTGGTGTGCTCTATGGGCTGGTGGAGTCGTTGGGCCATACTTCTCCGAAATGATGCTGGAGAGTCAGTTACCATTAATGGAGACCGGTATAGAGCCATGATAACCGACTATTTTGTTCCCGAATTGGATGGCATGAATGTTGATGAGATGTGGTTCCAACAAGACGGCGCTACATGCCACACAGCGCACGTCACAATCGATTTATTGAAGGAAATATTCGATGAGCGCATAATTTCGCGGAATGGACCTGTCAGTAGACCACCAAAATCGTATGATTTGACACCATTGGATTATTTTGTTTGGGGATATGTGAAGTCGGTCATCTACGCCAACAACGCAGAAACGTTAGGGGACTTGGAAGCCAACATTCGTGGCGTTATTGCCGACAAACGGCCACAAATGCTCGAAAAAGTGGTTGAAAATTGGATCTGTAGACTTTGCTTTATTCGAACCACCAGCGGCTACATGCCCGAAATCATATTTAATCATTAATGGCATAAAACTATTCTTCCAATAGAGCCTAATTGATAGACATTAAAACGATTTTCTTGTGTTTTATTTCAATCCGAAGTTCTGTACCTCTAAAAAAATACCCTTTACTATATGGTATATCTATCTAAGGGACGTGTCTCTACGTTGACGTTACAAATACAGTAGGAACCGTTTAAATCGAACCCGGTTAAAGAGAACTTTCGGTTATAACGAACCATTTCATAAAGTCCCAATCAATGGCACATATTAACTATGCGTCAAAATTTCGTTTATAGCGAACCCGCCTAAAGCGAACTTTCACATATAACGAACCATTCTTGAGCGTAAAATAAAGAAAATGTCCGGTTATAACGAACCAAATATCTGTCACTTTATATGTTCACTTAGAGTTTTCTAACTTTTTCGTACTTCCCCGAGAACGTACGTAGGTTCTTACATTTTCAAACGTCAAAATGTTGTGGTGGAATATAACTTTCCGTTCCCTCACTTTTTCGTTCATTCGATATTCCCAACTTTTTGGGACTTCCCGAGAACTGAAGCTTTTACCTATAGCTGCGTCCGCACCTGCATAAGTTTCACAAACGTCAAAATGCTTCGATAAAACTCTTTTGGTACTTCCCGAGTCAGTGAACATTAAGGCCTGCTCAGAATGCATATCTGTAGCTGGTATCTTGCATCGCTGTCAAAAGACAGATACATTTCTTGCATCCCTCGATTCAACTTCAAGCTACAAATTCATGAAGATACACATTGTGTAAGCTTTTATGGGTTGCCTTGTTTTTAGCTTTTCACTCAGCTACAGATACCATCTACAGATACGCATTCTGATCGGCCCTTCAGTCAACAACTTTTCACCTACCGTACTAGATGCGATAAATTTAATTCAAATTGCATGTCAAAAAGTTACACAAAAAACCATTTCAGAAGTGTGGACAATTTCGATTTGGAGGACGACATATCCTCAATTGACTGACTCAGACTAAACCACGATGAAGATGAAGACATAGGTTCTCAAAATGCATTAACAACAGTTATTGATAGCTATGCTTTTGCTGAATATGTACAATTTGATGAAAACCTTATAAGTGTAGAACTTCTGGATGATGATGCAATTTTGGATTCTGAAGTGGATATGTTGAAAAGAACGAAGATGACGAAGAATGTGAGACTGATGAACTTGTAGCAGCTCCAGTACCCATGTCGGAAGCGTTACGCTTTGCTGAGAGAGTTCGTTTTTTTCTTCAATCACAAAACACTCCCTTAAGAATTTTCAACGGTCTTACAGACGTCAAATTGTTTTTAAATGAATTTAAATCTTCTCAAACAAAACAATCTAAAATGCATGACTTTTTTAAATAAAAACAATTTATAACCATATGAGATGTCTACAATCCGCTGTGCGGATCGTTGAATACCCTATCCCATCCCATCCTTAACATTAATATCCACAAAATGTAGGCTTTATGGTGATGAAATACAGAAAATGACATTGTCGCAACATAGCTATTGTTCAGACAGTTTATCAAAACCTTTTGTGGTTCGACAAAAAACAACGTATTTCCATTGCTAATCTCTTGGGATGGGGTATACAAATGGTTTTTGTAAGAAAACGCCCTCAAAATGTGGGCGTAGGTGAAAATGATCTATAGGGAAAATGTTTATTATATCATTATGGAAGTATTTGCAACAAAAGTTTTTTCGAACTTTTTAAAATTTGGACAAAAAGCGTTTTTTACTAAAAAAAAAAAAAAAAAAAAAAACGCCCCCAAAAGGTGGGCGTGGCAAAAAACTTTGTATGGACGAAATATAGATATTAGGATTGTTTTAATATGTTGCTCAGACACTTTTTTGAAATTCCTTACGGTTTGGCTTAAAATTGCCTTTTTTTAAAAAGGGGGCGAGGCAGTGGACGGATTTCAAAAATGTTTACACTTGTTCTGCTTCGTCAGCCAGAGAGTCTATATACCAAATTTCAACACACTAGCTCAACATTTAAGGCCCAAAAATCGGTGACACACAGACGGACGGACGGACAGACAGACATGGCTTAATCGACTCAGCTAGCGATTCTGAATCGATCCATATACTTTGAGGAATATGTATCGAAATTATTTCTCTATGTTACAAACTTAATGTCAAAACTAATATACCCCTATGGGATAGGGTATAAAAATGCATTTAATGCTCTGTACTGAAATACTGTTCGTTTATGTGTTCAAAGACTGTTTTACCCTCTTTTTATTTTATTTTTTGATTTTCGAAGCAATAGTTGTTGATTTTTGTTAGCGTGTCACTTATAACCAGGGATGGGATTTTGTTGACCTAAAAATTTGAAAAAAGGCAAAATAATACATCCAAAAAGGCAAAAAAAGGCATTTATTTAAACTAAAGATAAAAAAAATAAAAATTTAATGAAAAACCAACAGAAAATAAGAGATAATTATCAAATTAAATATTTATTAAAAACTTAATTGTAGTAGCATTGAACCACCATGAGTTTTTTAAAAGTTTCAGGCAATAATCGCCTGCGATTGTCTCTTAACAGCGCCTAAAAGGAGCTGAAAGATCTCTCTACATCAGCAGAAACGAGTGGAGCCCATTTGAAAAAATCGACATTGCCAACTTCAATATGTTCAGGTAGCTCACAGTCCGTGTCGCCTTTTATTATGCAATTTACCTGCTTTACGGTCTCAAGTCCTTTATTGGCAGAACAAACGGATTTGAACTTTTCTAACACATCTTTTGCGATTGCACCTTTTGCTCTTTCTAAGTCGCCTTTGATTTTGTCTAAAATCTCCAAAACTTCTCCGATCGTGTTTCCTTAATGTAATGTTAAAAAAAAACATAAATTTAAAGATAAAGTTTTTTTGTTTTGTTTTTTTCTTTCGTCACGCGTGCATAGATATGTTTCACCAAAGAGTATAGAACTACATAGAGTGCGCATCTCATACAACAGAAAATGGTACCATGTGGGGTGCTAATCCTTACACACACGAGCAAAGCCGACGCATAACGATTGACGAAAATTCCCATTTCGCACTTCGTCGGTCGTTATGCGACGGCTATGTTCGTGTATGTATGGGTTAAAAATGTAAACATTGGGGTGTCAATCGCGTAGTATGAGATGCACACTCTATGTTGTTCTATACTCTTTGGTTTCACACAACTCTTTTCCGATCTAGCTCGCCGACGCGTCGCCAATAGAAAGCAGATAATGAGATTATAAATTCGTATTGATTCATTGTTGTGATAAGTCAATACATACAAAAAATGTAGATTCGTATGGAAAAAATTTAAATTGAGTAGATTTACTTTTTTTATATTTTTGACTCTCAAAAGAGGAAAAAATTTAAAAAGAAGGGAAAAACGTAAGAAAAGGCAAAAAAGAGGCAATAACAGAAGAAAAGGCAAAAAAAGGCAATAACGGAAGAAAAGGCAAAAAAAAGGCAAAATAAAATACGTATATTTTGAATCAGGGGAACGTGAAACATGTTTGTGTAAAGTCCATATCGTCATATGAATGCGCAAAAAAAAAAGGCAAAGTGAGCAAAATCCCATCCCTGCTTATAACGAACTTCGATTATAGCGAACCGAGTTCCTTTTTACCAGACACTAGATACTGTAATTTTTACAATACTTGATACAAGATTAGCGGTATTAGGTATTGCACATATCTAGCTCCCTTAACCTCAAAAATTATAATGTCACATCCTCAACAACTATATGCGCATTATTTAACTTCGAATTGCACTTCTCCACAATTAAAATAATTCTCATGACCATTAAAACGATCTGAACACTCATTGCTGGCTACACTTAGGAGATGACTAATAAAACGCTTTGTTTACATTTTGCCGCAACAATATTTCTCTCGACTTAACCCACTTTCTCAGAGTGTCAGACGCACATACAAACAGAAAATAACAGTATCTTTGAATATGATATAAGAAAAAAAAAAACTACAAACTGATACACAATAGAGAATTATTCCCAAGAAACATTCTGTTTTTTTAATTTATCATCCAAATAACCATTGCTCGTGAGATAAAATAAGCAGACACTGTATTTTTGTTGTTGTTGTTCTGTGTCACTTTGAACTTGAGGGAGATTACGCCACTCAAAGTGCCACTGTTTCTAACAGAGAACTGGGGAGAAGTCTCTATTGAAAAATAAACTCGTTGATGAACAACAATGGAGACATCTAATTGGATAAAAAGAACTATGATGGCTTGAAAGCCTTGTATCCTTCTCGTTTTGCGCCTTAGAAAAAAAAACTATCTAAAGCAATAAAATCTTCGTGTGTGTTCATGTGCTTATGTTAAATAATTGCCATTCTTAACTGAAAGAATTTACCAGTTTTCAAAAATATGAAAAATAAAATGAAATATATGGCAGTTACGGACCATACAGGGACTCAAACTTCGCTTCTCCTTTCCCTTCATTTTTGTGTGCCAAGCTATTATTTTTCCCACAAGGAGGATTACGGCAAATTCGAAAAATTTTGTCATGACAGTGTTACTTACTTAAGTGGCGCTACAGTCCGGGATGAACCTGGGCCTCAACCAACATGCCTCTCCAATTAGCCCGGTTAGCCTCCAGTTGCGCACTCCAAGTTGGTTGAAGTCAGTTTCTACTTGTGAGCACCACTTAAGGCGAGGTCTTCCTCTACTGCGTCCGACGTCTGGCTGGGAATCGAAGACTCTGCGAGCCGGAGTATTAGTGTCCATTACATTACATGTCCTAGCCATCTTAAACGTTCAATGCGGAGTTTTTTGACCAGGGGCATGTCGCTGTACAGCTCGTATAGTTCTTGGTTGAATCTTCGTCTCCATAGCCCGTCAACGCAAACGGGACCGAAGATTTTCCGAAGAATTTTCTTTCGAATCGACCAAGGATTTCTTCATCCGCTTTTGATACGGTCCATGCTTCAGCGCCGTAGAGCAGGACTGGGATAATCAGGGTCTTATATAGGATCTCCTTATTAGTTAGAGTGGGGGCTTTACTACTAACTTGCCTTCTTAGCCCGAAGACACAGCGGTTGGCAAGAGTAATTCTTCGATTGATTTCTGACGAGATGTTGTTGTCAGAGTTATTAGCGGAGCCGAGGTAGACAAAGTCCCGTACTACTTCAAAGTTATATCTGTCAATGGTGACGTTCTGTCTAATTCGTCGATGTTGTGTGTCCTTTCGTGTTGACAGCATATACTTTGTCTTACCCTCATTTACTGCTTAACCCATTTTTGCCGCTTCCTTCTCTATACTAGCAAAGGTGGCTATGACATCACGTTGAGTCCAACCAATGATGTCAATATCGTCGGCGTATGCTAGTCGTTGCACCGATTTTTGGAAAATTGTGCTCGGTGTTGGCTCGGGAGTTTTGCAAAATCCTCTCAAGAATCAAATTGAAAAAGTTACATGACGGGCATCGCCTTGCCTAAATCCTTTTTTGGTATCAAATGTGTCGGTGAGGTAGTTTCCGACCCTGATGGAGCAGCGAGAATTCTCCATCGTCATCCTACAGAAACGGACGAATTTGGGCGGTATACCAAAACTAGACATGGCTCTGTATAGTTCGTCTCTATAAATGCTGTCGTATGCGGCTTTGAAATCGATAATTAGGTGGAGGGTATCGATTTGGACTTCTTGGGTTTTTTTTCCAGGATCTGCCGAAGTGTGAAAATTTGATCGGTTGTGGACTTTCCTGGCCTAAAACCACACTGATAAGGGCCGATCAGGGTGTTGGTAAACGGTTTCAGGCGTTCACATATTACGGCAGATAGGATCTTGTAAGCGATGTTGAGTAGACTTATGCCGCTGTGTTGGCGCAGTTCAGAGGGTCTAACTTTTTGTGGATCGGGCAAACGATGCTGAGGTTCCATTCTTCAGGCATACTTTCATCCGACCAGTGGATGTTACTTACCAAGTCATCTCCGCTAGCTTTATAAAGCTCAGCGGGAAGGCCGTCATTTCCAGCGACCTTATTAAGCTTGAGTTTATATATTGCTATCCTCACTTCACTCAGGTCGGGTGGTTGGCAGTTTTCGCTGTCGTTGCCAATATTAAATGGTTCGTTCTGCCTGACAGCGGAATGTTGTTCGTCATCGCCGTTTAACAGTCTGCAGAAGTGGTTCTTCCATATCCTCATCGACTGTGTCACAACTACGATATTTGCTTGTTCATCTTGACAGGATTCTGTTCGAGCCTTGTATCCTTGGCATTGACGTTTTACACTTTGGTAAAATTTGCGAACATCATTCCTGGAGTGGCACCTCTCTATATCCCCGATCGCGCGCTTTACTTGCTCTTTTTTTTTTCTTTCTGATAAGCCGGTGTTCTTTCCTTCTTCTTTGCCTACAGAGCTCAATGGCAGCTCTCGTCTTCACCTGTAGCTTAGCCTTGTAGGCCTCGTTCTTGGCTGCGAGCATCTGTCGGCGTTCCTCATCAAACCAGGGGTTTTTTGCTGTTGGGCGCGAGAAACCTAGCACATAAGTTGCGGCTGATCTAATAGCTTGTTGACATCGTTGCCATTGTTCTTCGACATTAGATGCTGGTGGTATGGTGTGAATAGAGAGGTTAAGGGATACGCGTTGCGCGAAGGCCTTGGCGGTCTCTGGCGATTCCAGTCTTTCGACATTAATTTTTTTTTCACAGTATTTCCGGTTTGTTGTGGCGTGGTGGATCGCATCCTTACCTTGGCTGTAACAAGATAGTGATCCAAGTCGATCTAAGCACGATTTTAACATCGTAATTTGGTAGAAGGTCATAGGTTTTGTGAAGGAGCTCGTAGAAGCAATCCTTAGTTGTATCATCTTTTTTTTATTTTGGCGAATTTGGCCTTGATGCAGATTGTTACACTGCGTTCTTGCCTAAGTCTGGCACTTATAACAAATCCGCTTCCGAATAGTCACTGTTTCTGCTCACTATAACACGGTCCATAGTAGATGTCACAGTTTTTCATCCTCTTTTTGCCTGGCCCATCCCATCGTATTTCCTGGATGGCAGTAATGTCTGCTTTGTAGCAGTTAAGGGCTTCCGCTAGTTGTTCGCCTGCATCTCTCCTATTTAATGTTCTCACATTCCAGGTGCAGATACGAACGTCGTTGTCCTTTTTTCGGTTAGCATGGTCGTCAACAATAATATCAGTCCTTTCCGAGGCTATTGGTTGCTTCGTAAAAATGGTTATTTTCATGGATGGGTAGTTAACTCAAAGCACAACCCCCAACATGGATGGCCAGTTCCTATTTATTAGATACCCCTAGGATACAGGGCCATCAGTATCCACTACGGGGTTGAGTGCTGCCGTTGACCTTTCGGTTCATCCGCTACCATATCTGTTCAAGGGGCCTGACTTACCCTTCCTAGATAACCTGTTGTCCGAATATGTCGAAGAAGCTTATTTAGGTTCGCCTGGGACAGCAGACCGGGTATTCATTCCAACCCATTCTGACCAATGTGATTATAGTGTTGCTGTTTTACGTCTTGTTATCAACTCTCGCGCTTATCGTTTAGCAAGTAAAATCCGGTTGGATGAGACAATTACCAGATGGTTACCACTTGGAGGTAAAAAATAAGCACATTTGATGTGTAGTCAGAGTTGCGAGCACATTACCAAGTTAAAGAAAATCAGAGTCTACCCTCGTTCTACTACACCCAACCATAAAAAACTTAAACGTTTCTTAAAAAAAAAATCCGCAACCCTCATCGAACACAAAGATTTCCAAAACATTTTCAGTTTTACAAAACTTGTAGTTACGCGCTCAGTAAACCGCCTCGAAACTTTGATATAGTTTCGAGGCGGTTTACGGAGCGCGTAAATACAAGTTTTAAGTAGAAAACTAATTTTTTTTTAAATTATAGTCCGATAAAAAAAATATTAACTGAGTGAATACATCTGTATGTACGAAGTGGATTTTTAAAAACGTCAACGATCGATAACCGAACAGGAGGTAATCGATCGGTGTGATAGCGTCAAGCGTACTTTTCGAAAACCCAGTTTTCGGGTTGGTGTGAAAGCCCTATTGAACATTTCCAACGTTTTCAATGCCAACACCCGTAGGCACTGGGTTCAGAGATGTGGTTTAAAAGCATTACTATCAAAAAGACACCTAATACAAGAAATTCCAATGCTCTGAACAGCCATAAATGAGAATTAACACCCTATATCTGTGATCAGAAAAAAGAATCTAATAAATTTAGTTTTCCCCTTGTCAATATGAAAACATTCAAAAATTTGGTTTAGATCAGACATCCCTGACCTCACCAATCGAACATATATTTCACGGTTCAGAGTTTCTCCGTAATCGCATCAGGGCAACTACAAAATCTCAAAACTAACTCGCCGCTCAAAATTTCTCAATCAATTACTATTTATGCCGACCGCAACTGAAACCACATACTCACACGCGATAATCCCGCCCATACTCGTTATTGGATCACAAAAGATTAATTAAAGAGAAAATTTATTAAATTTATCTTCTTCTCAATGGAATGGATGATGTTGTGGTTTGCTTTGTGTAAGGAAACAAACAGCCGCCGCGCCTCACTACAAACATTTTGCAAATTTATTCTTTCCCACAAAAAGTGTTTTTTAACACGCACCCAAAGATCGTTTTTGAACTAAAGCGAACCGCGTCGCAGTTCCGACGTTTGCACGTGCCTAATGCAGAAAAACCACAACATGATCGTAAAGTGAGAAGTAAAAGATACACAGAGAGACTAGAAGTAACCCCCAGGCAAGTGTAATCACGATCTGAGTCACACTCCGTCACGTCCGGAACGATCTAAATCTGATTTTTCAATGGAATTCTATTCGAAAGGCAATCGATTCCCGCAGCATCAATCATCGATGGTGTTTTGGAGGGGGAAATATTGTTTGTGTTTGTAGGGGAAGGTTTCAGAAATTCCCATTCCAATGTCAGCATTATCATGGACCCTCATGAGCAGCATAAGTTGTCATTGTTTGGCTTAATCATAATTCAGCAACTAGAGGAGTACGAGAAACGCATCAATTGCACTTATTTGTCAGCTGAGCTGGGATGGACGGCGAATGATTTTGAAGGCAAACTTCTTACTTCTGACGGACGATGATTGTTTGTTTTACGTTCGATGATCATTTCTGATGTGTTTGGGAGCGGTCAATGAGTATCATGCTTCATTTGTCTTCATTTACATAGGCATTAGACGACTTAGCTAGTTTGTGCAGATGGTCTGGCAAGTGGATGAAGATGTCATAGACAATTGTTGTCAATAAGGGTTTGAACTTTGACACATTCTGGGTGAAGCCCAGACTGTTGGTTTTTTGTCAGCTTAAATTTGCAATGTAAATGGTTGTGATGTGGGATTAATTCAGTAAATTTAAAGTGATGGTAATTAATGAAATTAATTAATGATTTCATTTGTTATACCATCCCATAGGGATGTATCAGTAAGTTTGTAACAAAGAGAAATAATTTTGGTAGATACAGCGTAAAGTACAATGGAATCGACTCGGAATAGCTAGCTGAGTCGATCTAGCCATGTTTGGCCGTCTGTTCTTCAGTCTGTGTGTGACCGATCTTCGGGCCTTAAATTTTGAGCTTGAATGATGAAATTTTGTATAAATGTAGACTCTCTGTTCGACGAATCAGAAAAAGTGAAAAACAATTTTAAAATCCGCCCACTGTCAAGCCAATTCTTTAAACAAACGTCGTTTTTGGTCATGTATCAGATTTTTAGGAATTTGACCGTTGAAGTCGCAGCTCAGCAGAGTAGCTGGTATTGGAAAGCAAATTTCTGAATCTTAAGTGGCGCTGCAGTCCGGAATGAACCTGGGCCTCAACCAACATGCCTCTCCAATTAACCCGGTCCTTAGCTAACTGTCTCCAGTTGCGCACTCCTAGTTGGTTGAGGTCGGTTTCTACTTGTGCGCGCCATTTCATGCGAGGTCTTCCTCTACAGCGTCCGATGTCTGGCTTGGAATCGAAGACTATGCTAGCCGGAGTATTGGTGTCCATTCGTTCAACATGTCCTAGCCATCTTAAACGTCCATTGAATCTTCGTCTCCTTAGCCCGTCAACACAAACGGGACCGAAGATTTTTCGAAGAATTTTTCTCTCGAATCGACCAAGGATTTCTTCATATGCTTTTGATACGGTCTAAGGTTCAGCACCGTAGAGAAGGACAGGGATGATTCGGGTCCTATAAAGGATCTCCTTAGTTGAGTGAGGGCTTTACTAGTAACTTGCCTTCTTAACCCGAAGAAACAGCGGTTGGCAAGAGTAATTATTCGTTTGATTTCTGAAGAGATGTTGTTGTCAGAGTTAATAGCGGAGCCGAGGTAGACAAAGTCCCGTACTACCTCAAAGTTATATCTGCCAATGGTGACGTTCTGTCCAATTCGTCGATGTTGTGTGTACTTTCGTGTTGACAGCTGCCATTTTTGCCGATTCCTTTTCTATACTAGCAAACGTGGCAATGAAATCACGTTGAGTCCTACCAATGATGTTAATGTCGTCAGCGTATGATAGTAGTTGCATCGATTTTTGGAAAATTGTGCCTCTGGTGTTGGCTCGGGAGTTTTGCACAATCCTCTCAAGAATCAAATTGAAGAAGTCATATGAAAGCGGATTGCCTTGCCTAAATCCTTTTTTGGTATCGAATGTGTCGGTGAGGTCATCCTACACAAACGAACTAGTTTGAGCGGTATACCAAAACTAGACATGACACTTTATAGTTGGTCTCTATAAATGCTGTCGTATGCGGCTTTGAAATCGATAAATAGGTGGAGGGTATCGATTTGGACTTCTTGAGTTTTTTCCAGGATCTGCCAAAGTTTGAAAATTTGATCGGTTGTGGACTTTCCTGGCCTAAAACCACACTGATAAGGGCTGATCAGGTTGTTGGTAAACGGTTTCAGGCGTTCACATATCTTGTAGGCGATGTTGAGGAGACTAATGCCTCTGTAGTTGGCGCAATTCAGAGGGTCTCTTTTTTGTGGTTTTTAGTCAAACTTTAAGGAATTTTGAAAAAGTATCTGAGCAAGATAATAAGACAATGTAATTGCCTATATTTGATACATACAACGTTTTTATCTACTCCCACTTTGTGAGGGCATTTTCTTTCGAAACGATTTAAGATAAAATTCAATTAAATTTGTAAAAAGTTTTGATGAGAATAGTTCTCTAATGTTCGTATATACATTTCGTCTAAAGATCATATTTTAACCCCCGCCCAATATTTATGGGCCTTGGACCCTATTCCCTAGCATATGCCATATGCATAGAGTATGTAAGTCGGTCCTACAATTTTTAACATCCGCACTACTGCGCCCACTTTTCAGAGCACGTTGTTTTTGGTCAAACCGTAAAGAATTTCGAAAATCTTTCTGAATAAGCTATTTAGACATTCCCAATATCTATATTTCATCGGTATAAAGTTGTTTGCCACGTCCACTTAAAAAAAACGCTTTGAAAAAAACATAGGTTTTGTTATTTTAGGTATTTGAACCAGGGATCCCGAGCTTAGCCACCTGACTTTAGAGAAAATTCTAAATAAATTTGATTGTCAAAGTAATCGTTATTATTTATATTATTCTAGTAATATATGTACTCTCTTTTGGCACCATTTAAAATTAAATTAAATCGGTCGCACAAGACTTAGCCCAGATTTAGCCATTTCATTTAAAACTCCCCTTAGGAGGAATTCCCTAGATGGAGTCAACAATGGAAAGAATACTTGACGTACACATTAGAGAGTGCTTAAATGAAAGCACTCCTCTGCACCCATGTCAATTCGCCTACCAAAAAGGTAAATCCACGGAAGGAGCACTTCTAAGTTTAACAGCACAAATAAAAAGTGCATACGAAAACAAAGAAGTAGCTTTATGTGCCTTCCTAGACATAGAGGGTGCTTTTGACAACACTGGATATAACTCCATATCAAATGCTTTGACTCATAGAAGAATAGATCATCCCACCATCAAATGGATCAAAGCGATGCTTTGAAAATAACTGCTTCATCAGCACAGACCTCAGTATCAGTAACAGCCGTTGAAGGCTGCCCTCAGGGAGGAGTACTCTCACCCCTACTATGGTCTCTGGTTATCGATAACCTACTTCAAGACCTAAGTAATGCAGGTTTCAATATAATTGGATACGCCGATGACCTAGTCATCATAATAAAGGGCAAAGAACCAAACGAAGTTACAACACGTTTGCAAAACGCCCTTAAGATAGTCATAGACTGGTGTAATAAAGAAAGTCTCTCTATAAACCCCAGCAAGGCTATCATCGTCCCTTTTACAAAAAGGAGGAAATTAAATCTTACCCAAATTTCAATTAATGGTACATACATTGAGTATTCCAACGAAGTTAAACATCTTGGAGTGATCCTCGATAAAAAACTAAGCTGGAACTCCCACATCATCAACAAAATTCAAAAAGCAACCAAAGCTTTCTGGGCTTGCCGAAGCATGTATGGTAAAACCTGGGGAATCTCTCCAAAGACCACACACTGGATCTACACGATCATGGTCAGGCCCATTATAACATACGCTTCAATAGTATGGTGGAACAAAGTCACCCAAAAAACAACTATAAATAAATTAAACAAGGTACAACGGCTTGCCTGTCTGGGTATTACCGGAGCTATGCGTACCTGTCCCACGGCGGCTATGGAAGCCTTAATAGGACTAACACCCCTCCACATTTATATAAAAAAAAGTGGCAATTCGCAGCTCAACAAGTCTGACACAAGCGGAAGAATTAAACATTAGTGAACATCTAAAACTAATTGAACTTCTATCCGAACTTCCAGAACTTGACATGATCTGTGCGGTTACAGACCGCTTACCAAAGACACTATGCTTCGACAAAAGATTCTCAACGGAGATCACAACCAGAGAAGCATGGTGTAGCAACAACCCTCCAAACTGCCTAAACGGCCTAAAGTGGGATACGGATGGTTCTAAAATGGACTCAGGGGTAGGAGCTGGCATACATGAACCAAATAAAAACATCTCAATACCTATGGGAAAAAAAACCCTAGTGTATTCCAAGCTGAGCTCCATGCCATAAAAGAATGCGCAAACCTAATACACAACTCAGGTATTAAAGGCGCAAACATCCATATATTCACGGACAGTCAAGCAGCTATAAAAGCCCTTAGCTCACACATCATTGACTCCAAATCAGTACTACACTGCTTCAACTCCCTCCAAACACTCAGTTCCAGGAACAAAACCAAACTATGGTGGGTCCCCGGACATAAGGGAGTTGAAGGTAACGAAAAAGCTGATGAACTAGCCAGAAAAGGTTCGGAAACCCCCTTCATTGGACCTGAACCCTTCTGTGCAATCCCCAAATCAGCCATAAATCTAGTCATAAAAAACTTGGAACAAAACAGATGTGTTTCATACTGGGGAAACATCCCAGGCCTAAGACAGGCCAAAAGAGCTATTCAGCCCTTCAAATCAGATGCCAACAAGATACTAAGATAGATAAAATAGTAATATATGTACTCTCTTTTGGCACCATTTAAAATTAAATTAAATCGGTCGCACAAGACTTAGCCCAGATTTAGCCATTTCATTTAAAACTCCCCTAAAGCCTTGAACTTTTTTAGACGGATTTCATCCACAGCAGCAGATTGTTCAACGTTATGCGATAGAATCATCGCAAAGTAACTTCGTAAATGGGGGAATTTTTACCGCCATTCCCAAAATCAAAGATTCGATATTATGAGCACCATGCTCATCAGAATTAGGCAGCTCTGAAATGTATTCTTCTTGTCAGAAATACGAATTTGATCCGTTTAGTCATATTTAATTTCTTTTTCTAATACATCGGTCGACAAAACCCCAGCTCTGTAGTCGAAGGTTAACTTTTCTCGAAACTTCTTACAGAGTTATTCCTTCTGGCGAGCTGATAAGAGTAACTTACCATCAAACAGCGAAACATAGCCAACCAAACACTAGAAACCACAAAAGAATGCTTACAACAAAAGAGTTACTAACAAACTTTTCGCATTTCCTGGAGGCTCACGGACATTTGGTCAATGGAAAAAGTAGTCTGAAATAATCAGAACTGATGGATGCTAGTTACTCAAAAGACCGACTTGTTCGCTATTATGTTTTCAGGAAATTCATTATTAAACTCGGAACAAGCGTTGCCACTAACGAGATAGAGCACGTACCCTCAAATAAAAGAAGTAAAATTTCGACCTCGAAACAATTAGACGCATCCTGAACAATTTGGACTGTAAAAATGCCAATCGACGGAATTCAAACTGTTGTACTTAAAAGATGCACACCCGAACATGCACCTGTTTTTGCAGATCATTTTCTATATAGTCAACCCCGGTACCTGGAATATAGTTCGAATCCCAAAAAAGGAAGAAATTGCATCCATATTATGGAGTCCATACTACCCATACTTTCAAAATTAATACAAAAAACAAATGTGGATTTCTTATATTAATAAACGACAGGGAAAAGGGTTCTGGAAGTAACGCCGAACTACAGACCTGCTTAGTTATGTAACCAATCTGTGGACATCTGCGATTAAAAATCATGAAAATTCGAGAGCTCTTTCCATGAATATTTCCGAGGCTTTCGATCGGGCTTTGTAAGCCAAATTCACAGCATCCGGACATCCTCAAATACTGTGCGGCAGGATGGTAAACTTTCTTAAATACAGATCTTTGGAAGTAGTGGTAGATGCGGCATTCCCCCAGATGGATTCTTTATAAACGCTGGTGTACCCCAAGGATCAATTCTCTCACCCACTCTTTTTCTGCTACACATGAATGATCTTTTGAGGACGACTTATAACCACATTTTTGCAGATGATAGTACTCCAAAAACGATTAACCCAAACGACACCCCTGTTGCCGCTATTGCTGCACAGTGCACACCAGCAGAGCTGCGAACAAATCTTCTCTATAAACGAAGATCTACTAACGATTATTCAATGAGAGGGAAAACCTAGTTCAATTCTACTCATAAAAAACGCAGAATACAACATTAACAGAAAGAACAATTCTACAGTTCCGCAAATCAAAATGGAGAATACAGTCCTCTTATCAGAAGATCTGGCATCACAATTGGGTCAGATGTATCATGGCATCAACATGGCAAATCAGCAGCGGCCAAAATAAGTTATCTCTTCAGAGCCAGTCCAGCTTCTTATTCTGAATAAAACCCAAGTATGATCTTGTTCTTATGTTTGGATTTCGGACCCAAACACATACATACAACATTACTTACTGGAATCTATCCAAAGACGTGCAATTTGCCTTATAGATTCTTCCCTGACTTCACAGCTACAACCTTTGGCACAAGACCTGCAGGAGATCTGTCACTTTATTACAGATATTAAAACGCCATATGTTCCGAGGAGCTTAAAGAAATCATTCCTAAATTCATTGCGTTTCAACGACCAACAAGACACATAGTTTCAGCTCAGACACACTGTCCATTCAATAACGACAAGAACAACGCTATACCAAAATTATTTTTGCAAAAATGGAACGAACTTCCAGCAGACTTATTTCCACCAATAAAAAATCTACAAGAAATCAAGAGCAGGGTCAATAAACATCTGCAAGCATCATCTCAAAGCGCTCCTGGAGCATTATGGGTTCGCCTCACCTGAGAAAAGTTTCTAAAAAAAATACTGATTAACACGCTCCACGTTTTCTACCGTTCTTCATGAACTTTGACGCCCGGATTTTAGTTTTTCCTGTATTGTTCACCCATTTTCGAATGAGAGGTATACTTGGCACATCATTTAAGTGTCGAAAAGCTCGAATATTGCAGAACCTTCTAAGCACTACAAAAATCTCGCACGCATATCGCGTGGTCCGCTCTTCAGAAACGTTCCATAGCGACCGAATTCCTTGATGCCATGCTACTGATTGACCGCCCGCTCACCTGGGATTCGTTGCGTTCACACAGTAAGCTAAACAAATATAAACTTTCTTTTGAGATACATGTATGACACTATGACGAGATACATGTATGACACTATGACATAGCCTAACAGCGAAGCAAATACACCTACTTTCTCTGTCACTTTCCGAGTCTCTCTTACTTTAGGGACAGAACACTCTACCGATCTCCAAGAACTCTCTGAAATCCCTTTACGATCTGATTATGACCAAGATTTATAGAGCATTTCACTGCTGCCATACTTGTTCGGATGTAGAACCGATAAGCATTTACTTTGATCCTCAAACGTGTCAACCATCTAGGATCACCACACGGACAAGGCTGGTTGACTCGTTAATTCATAATTTAAAAAAATAGAAATAACAACTATCCGATCTACCTTGCATATTTGCAAAATGCTAACGGGTATAATAGACATAACCCCAAATATCTGACCTACATTAAGAGCTCTCCCTATCACTCCTCAACAGAACCAAGTTGTTAAGTAACTCCGCTAGCTAAGTGCCAACTCTAATCCGAAAATTAATTAAACCAAATGTTGTGTATCCACATATGCACTTTAATTAATAAGCCCCATAAAATAATAGAACTCATTTGGACTCCAAAGCGAGACAAAAACGAGACTCTACAAAAATACGTAACCCGTATATGGGACAGGTTTTTGCTTAGCCATTCTGCTTTCTGCATATTTGCGCGCAGACTCTAGCAATTGCAATACTCTATGCGCAATCTCAGCAAAAAGATACCAGGAAACCAAAACAACAACAAAATAAACAGAATAGGCCCACAAACTGAATTGACTACTTGAATAGAGGACAAGCTCGCAGACATTCAGACGGAACGGATGCATTCAAGAAACCACTTGCGCGACGACGACAGTACAGCGGTTTGGATTTAGTCGGCCGAATCTGTTCCGTACTCCGCAGTCCATTGAGTACGCTACGCACTTTGGTCTTATTTTTCGTATCGAGTCTACTGCAGCAGCTCTGGGGACGGATTGGACATAAAAACCCACGTATTTAATTTATCTGGCAAATTTGTTTATGTACGAGACTGTGTAACTCTTCTTTTGTTCTTATTCGCTTGACTTCCCGCATAGATACGACACACATACGTAGGGTTTTGTAGTGACCATTGGCGCGTCCATTTACGAGTACCCTACTCTGGTAGGTCGTTGGTTTTCGATGTGCCTGGGCAAGGTGCAATGACTCTTAAGACTCAATTAATGGAAAAACGTGTATAAAAGTAGAAAAATAAACTTTTGTGTGCGGTTGTTCCGAACCGTGTTGTGGGTTAATTACAAGCCCAGTCAGAGGGAGAGGGGCAAAGGTTTCACTGTCTAATTTTCGAATGGATTGAGTCTGCTTTAATGGCTTCCAAATAACAATTTGTTTCCGTTTTAACTCGTTGGGTTGATGAGTGATTCATGCTGAACATGCGAAAAGAGAACAGGAAAACAAACTCTTTTCGGATGAGGTCAGAAAGATTGAGTGGCAAGGTTGCGATGTGGCCTTTGTATACTTTCGGCGGGGATTCTTTTGTGACATCGTGTCGGAGAATTATCTTAAAATAGGAATATAAAGAATTTTTCGGTATTTTTTTGTGGGACTCTTTGTTGTCGTCAATAGGAGGTTGTATAGAACTGGATAAAGGAATCAGACTCTGTTGCTTCTGCAAAATGTGTATGTCGAATCAACTAAGTATTGTAACTTATCTCATTTGGGTATTGGACATGCGAATTTGCATTTTGTTGAGGGACGTCCTACGATAGATTGATGGGGAAATTGAGCATGTCGTAACGTCAAGTAATTGAAGTTCCCTCTAAGACACTCACTGGGCATACTTGAAACATGAGGTATAGTCCTCACACTTCATCTAGGTTAGCCCATTTGATAAAAATCTTTTTTAGGGTTCTTCGATGTCTTCCGAAAATAAGGTCTGCATTTTTCATACAGAAAATGCAATAAGATGGACTTACTAGGACCATATATAGTGAGCAGAAATGCCTAATATTTCGAATCGGGTTTGACATCAGCGACACCTATGATTCAACATGGACGATGAGCTCAAGAAGTCATAACTGTAGATTAGGAAGAGAGCTAACAAATGAGCTTTTCAGAAACTAAAAATCAGAACCTCGGAATATAGAGATTTGATACTCACCCCCCTACACTCTACAGAGCCTAATACCTTTTGTTTTATGGGACCGAATTATATAATGCAAATTTGAGAAGCTTCGATGTTTGTCAGACATGCGAAAGAGGTGGAGCAGTAATAAAATTATTTAGGTTTTGTTCACCCTTATACTAACAAACTTTTTCCAAGACGGCGGGGGGAAGAATTTCCAAGATGAAGTCATCGGCGGCGTCGACAGTCCCAGTTAGTATGGACAAAGTGAACAACTTACATAGGCTGCTTCGGAAAACAGTTCATTTAGGAATATCAAGGGTTAATTAGGCCCCTTGAACAGAGATGGTACCGAATGAACCGAAAGGTCAATGGCAGCGCTGAGTCCCGTAGGGGGTATTGATGTTCCCGTATTCCAGGTATTTAATAAATTGGAACTGGCCCTCTTTGGGTTGGTGGTTGTGCCATCAGGGTAACTTCATTACCACGTAAACAATAGACGTTTATGAGCGAGACAACAACCTCGGATGACGGATCCTATCATATACCAAATAGAAACGGAATAACCACGGACAACGACTTACGTTCCGCTGTACAGGGAAGACATTTCCACGATTTAGGAAATACGTTAGGATAAGGAATGCAAATCTAAAAACATGCGACATTTATAACATATGTCACCAAAGCATGCACATATTAGGATTGATTGTGGAGAGCCGACTAAGGTCAATTGTAATCAACGTTAAGTCGGTTAATTATCTCCTGGATGTGATTCGCATTAGAATATATGCAACCCTACCGATCAGGCTGATGATCCTATCTAGAAGGAATTCTACGACTATCTGAATGGAGCATACGGAGCCCGTCTGGATTGGAACGTGCAAATCGTACTTGGGGACTACAATGCGAAAATCGGTAAGGAAACAATCATCTGCGGGTTAGTTGGAAAGCACAGCCTCCACGAAATGAGAACAATAATACTGTGACAGAACTTTTCTTTTCGGACTTCGAATCCAAAAACCGATCTGGCTATCTCCTGATATTCTAACCGTCTACCAAATCGGATATGTTTTCATCAGAATGGATGATCAGCTGCATTTCTACATCCACAAAAAAATGCGATCTCATGTCTTGCTCCCACTACCGAGACATATCCCTGCTAAATGTTGCATATAAGATCCTACCCAACGTGCCGTTTGTGTATCTTAAGTACCGGTGTAGCTTCCGAGCCGGGCTGGCAGATGAACCATAGACTAAATTGTTTACACTATGAAAAGTCTTGGAAGAGACCAACGATTTTCAAGTCAAGACACATCATCTTTTCATCGACTTTAAGGATCCGTATCGTAGAATCCATCGCCTAGAGCTTTATAAAGTGATGGCGGAATTAGAGGACAATCAAAATTGATGCAGCTGGGGGACACGCGATGCAACGTTCAGTTTGGAAACAGCTTATCTGAACTTTTCCCAATATATGTACCGGATTTCGAGAAGGAGACGTACTATAATGCGATTTCTTCAAACTCGTCCTGAAACAGATTGTGCATGGGATAGAAGTAAATACGAAAGGCACTATCTTCGGTCCAGTCCAGATACTGGGGTACACAGATGAAATCGACATCATTTTTCGCTCCTATCTTACTGTCGTAGGATCATTTACGGGAATTGAGACAAATGACACCTTAATGGAGATTCGACAAAGTCTTCGATTTCAAAGCCAGTTGGTAGACGTAGTAGAGGGAGTCCTATCTTTAAATGCCGCGCATAAGTTAAAACCGACGCGACGATAACCAACTTAAAATACGCAATGAAGACAGTTAGCTAATGAATGTATGCCGTGACTGTAGTGCTACTTAAGTAAGCCATCGTAACGTTATTCCTTGCCAATTAATTTTGAAATGGCGTTCCCCAATGGTAGGCAATGAGATTATATAAAACCACCGATAGCCGATGCCTACGAACTCCTTCCCCTGGCGTCCGATGAGTGCCTAGCACATTGACCATAGATAGGGTCTCAATCCCTGTGTATGTTGGCCAGAGATAAGGGAAGTCTCTGATGTTGGCCTTTCAGATTGGGCACAGGAAAAATGGTTGTTACGAAGAAACTAAAAGCCTTGGAAAGGGCTGATTTTTTTGTTGACGACTAATGTAAACGAAAAACGAAACACGACGTTCGTATCTGCCCCTGTAATGGGAGAGGTGCAGGCGAAAAACTAAGAGAAGCCGTAATCTGCTACAAAGCAGACGTTACTGCCATCCAGTAAATACGGGCGGGCCGGGCAAAAAGAGGATGAAAAACTGTGACATCTACTACGGACCGTGTTATAGTGAGCAGAAACAGCGCTATCCGTATGCGGATTTGTTAGAAGTGCCAGACTTTGGCAAGGAGTCTTATGATTCCAAGACATTAGCGAACGCATTGTAAAAATTCGCATCAAGGCCAAATTCACCAATATATGCCTTCTATGCGCTCAAGCCTCGACGGAGGAAAAAGATGATAAAGGCAAAGACTGCTTCTACGATCTCCTTAAGAAAACCGTTTGAAACACAAACGACACGACACGTCGACGGACTTAGGCCTCTCTGCGAAACGAAATGCCACTATAGCCAGCAGACGGTTTTCTCACCTCGATATTCATAATAGTGGTCTCCAGATCAACCAAATTGTTCACATTGGGATAGACAATAGGCACGCATCCAGTGGCTGTCCCAAAATTCCGAGGGGCTAACATCTACTAGGAACACTACCTTGTTGCAGCCAAGGTAACAATGCGGATATCCAACAAGCCATACTAATATACGAATGACTATGGAAAAATGTCGAAAGACTGCAATCGCAAGAGACTGCTAAGTCTTTTTAAAAATGCGTATCCCTTAACCTCCCGATTAATACCATTCCACCAGCATCTAACGGCAACGATGTCAATAAGCCATTGGATCAGCCGCAACTGATATGCTAGGTTTCTCGTGTCCACCAGCAGGAAACCCTTGCATTAGTTTGATAAACAATGCCGACAGATGTTCGCAGCCAAGAACGATGCCTACAAGGCTAAGCAGCAGGTGAAGACGAGAGCTGCCATAAAGCTCTATATGCAAAGAAGGAGGGAAGAACATCGGCTTTTCAGAGAGAAGGAAAAAGAGCAAGAAAAGCACGAAATCGAGGATATAGAGAGGTGCCACTCCAGGAACGATGTTCGCAACTTTTACCAAAGTGTAAAACGTCAAAGCCAAGGATACAAGGCTTAAACAGAATCCTGTCGAGATGTCGAGATGAAAAAAGTTGAGATAAAGTCGACGCTGAGGATATGGAAGAACCACTTCTGCAGACTGTTAAACAGCGATGACAAACAATATTCTGCTGCCAGGCAGAACGAAGCTTTCAATTTTAACGACGACAGTTAAAACTACCAACCACCCGACTGAAGTGAACTGAGGAATTGAGAATAGCAATCTCTAAACTCAAGCTTAACTAGGCTGCCGGAAATGATGTCCTTCGCGCGGAGGTTTATAAAGCCGACATTACTTGGTAAGTAACATCCACCTCCACCAACTCATAAGACAATTTTGGTCAGATGAAAGTATCCCTGAGGAAAGGAACCTCAGTATCGTTTGCCCGATCCACAAAAAAGGAGACCCGAAGTAGAAGTCATCCGATGTTGTTTGGCCCTTCAGAATATCGGTTGTGGCTCGCGCATTGTGTGCCGTTGCTCCGTCCTGTTGGAACCACATGTCCCCCAGTCCTAATTCGTTCAATTGCGGCAGAAAAAACTCGGTTAACATGGCCCTATAGTGAGCACCGTCCACTGTTGTCGTTAGACCAGCGGCGTTCTCGAAAATAAAAATGTCCTGATGACTCCTCCGGCGTGAACAACGCACCATGCAGTAACTTTGAGCACGTGTAATGGCTCCTCGTGCATTACTCGTGGATTTTTGGTGCCCCAGAAGCCATAGTTTTGCTTGTTCACGTACCCGCTGAGGTGGAAATGAGCCTCATCGCTCATTATGATTTTGGTCGAAAAATCGTCCTCGAGATTAAGGATGGCTTAGGCGTAAGTTGCACGCGTTTGATGGTCGATAGGCAGCAGCTGATGCACGGACTGGACACAATTCGCCTTAGGGACGACCGGCTGATGGCTAATTGCGAGGTGCGGCGCGCGTCTGGTCGATGTTTCCGGCGACAGCTCGACATCCTCGGCAACAGCGGCGATATTTTTGGGCACAACGGGCGCTCCGCGGCCGACCACTCTTGGCAACGTCTCGTGTGGTCCCATACTCTTCATGGTTGATGACCAAACAGCGCAGTGTTTGCGCAGTCGGTGTCGGACGGCCGAGGAATCGGCGACGGAATTCGCGCTGCGCCAACACTACAGACGAATTGTTAGGCA
Source organism: Rhingia campestris (assembly GCA_932526625.1). Classification (NCBI taxonomy): domain Eukaryota; kingdom Metazoa; phylum Arthropoda; class Insecta; order Diptera; family Syrphidae; genus Rhingia; species Rhingia campestris. The sequence goes on along the minus strand of OW052182.1, from coordinate 94,350,797 downwards.
AAAAATTAGACACGATTATTCCGCATTCTTGGGGAGTGTATCGCTCCATTGCTTGTTCACTTGTATTCTACATCTGTCTAGTCCACAAATGTCAAAACAGATTTGACATTGGCGGCCATTTGCAAAAATAAGAGCATCTTCCAATAGGGTGATCTCTTTTGGCCCACCTTGTATATGATGTCAACACGAAAGGACGTTGTGTGTCCATCGACGAATTGGACAGAACTTTACTATTGACAGATAGGTATTACTTTGAGGTGGTACGGGACTTTTTCTATTGGAAGTTTAAGATGATTAGGACATGTAGAGCTCACAGTCTTCGATTCCCAGCCAAACATCGGACGCATTAAGAAAGACCTCGCCCTAAGAAGAAACCGACCTCAATCAACTTGAAGTTTGCAACTGGAGGCAGTTAGCGAAGGACCGGGCTAATTGGAGAGGTATGTTGATTGAACCCCAGTAGCGCCACTTATGTAAATAAGTAAATAATTAATTTTGAAATGATGATCCACGATAGATAGTATGCCAAACTGTTTCGCAAACACAAACGCGTGTCCCTAATTTAAAACCAATTAGAACCATTTGATGCAACAGAACTGACTAATTAAAAACATACTTCAAATAGGAGGTGCCAATTTCGAGATACCTCTAAAAACAAAATTGATGACAGAGATCCGTAAAGCACAATCTATAAACAAAAGTCAAATGTTCACTCACCCCTGTTGTTTGCGTATCCAATAAATTATCCACAATTCCCTTGAAATCGCCTAGTGTCACGTTCTAATCCACTTGTTTCCATCAACCACCCACTTAATTATTAAAACAATTTTTCATGCGAAGTATAATTTTTGTTTTTGTCAGAATCGCGCTATTCTTTTCGACACAAAACTATTGGCTATTATCCAAAAGCTACACAATCGCACTATCATTTAAACGATATTCACCTTCCAAAGCTAAAATTAAAAATAAAAAAAACTTAGTCACTGGAGAGAATTCAAATTATTTATATGGTTTAATTTCCTAGAAGTAGTTAGGTAGAACAAAAGTAACAAAACAGGGTTATAGATACTTTTCTTCGCTTATTTTAATGACGTGCACTTGGAGGGTAAACAAACAATTGCTTCTATTATTTTACTTTATTTTCCTCGTTCTTGTTTAATTTTTTTTTTCTGTATAATTATTTTGTTTTCCATATGTGGTTGGGTATACCCAAGGTTCGCAGACGAAACACGAAGGTAAAGTATTATTTACACTTTTTTTCAAAGTTAGGCTGGATGCATTGAAATCTGGTTATGGATGCGACATAATTTGTTTGCATGCTAAAATTAACTTCAACTTTTTTTTTTGTTCGTTCAAATAGGTAGGCAGAAGGTGTATCTATACCATTTGCACGCAATATTTTTGAAGGGATAAAAATACACACCACAAGTTACACATGAAATTTTTAGATAAAAAGAATCTAAAAACAACGACAAATCACTGCGAGATACATAATTTAGGACAGTTTGCTTATCACCAAAACATTAGATAATGTGGGTTCAAAAATGCGTAATTAAACGGAGTTTAGGCAGTTGTTTTGAAAGATAAGGGGGACAGATATTTACTTCGAGTGAAAGATGTTTTCACAAGTCACTACCGGTACGAAGAAAGATCTTCACTTGAATAAACACTCGGAGACGATTCGAGTAGATGCAAAATTGTATGCTATAGATACATATTTCACTTTGAGCGAATATAATTATTTGCTTTACCACACAACTTAGCTACGAATGTAGGTACTCGTGTTTCTTCGAAAACAGGAAAAGGATCGCGCAGTTTTTGTGTCACAATTATCAGGAATAACGCACTTTAGATACACGCGACATACATGTCTATATCTTTCAAAACATCTGTAGACTATTCACGTTTTTATTTCTCCTCGGATATGGCCAATGATCATTAAAACAATCTATCACCACCACTTTTCAACACATTTACACTTTTTTTTGCATTTTTTATATTTATGGAAACATTCTACTCTGACATATTTATTTTTTGAATTTATTCAGAGCTCACAAGTGTAGATGAGAGAAATTTCGCTGTTGCACGCGATCAGAGATTCCGAGATACACACAGAAAACATAATTGATGCAAGTACATAGATACAAAGCTACACACACCTTTTTTGTTTACCTTGTTTCTTTTTTGAATTCCTTCGTACTTTACATTCCCTAATTAACTTTCCTTCAAAGAAAGTGCATAATCCCACTTCAATTCGGATTTTATCTAGATAGATGATTTTTTTTTTTTTTCAGATACTATGACGTTTAGATATCTTCTGAATTACTTCGTTATCAATGAAATACTTTTCGCGTTAGATAGTCAGTCAACGGATTAATTCGCTTTATTTACCAAAAAAAAAATCTACACAACAACAAAAAACCGATCGTACAATAAACAAATTCGACCGCTATAAAAAAAACCGATCTCCGACCGTTTAACCGCGTTGGAGTTCTATGTTCTCTGCGCGGAGTCGCACGAAACCAGACGAAACGCTCACTGAAATGTTGGTTGGAGCTGCTTGCTGCTGCTGCCGTGCCGGTTAGAAAAGTGGGAACGAAATTATATTTCAGTGATTAAGAGAGTATGCCTGTGTGGATCTCTCTTATAGCAAGTGATATCAAAAACACAATTAAATCGATGAAGAGATTCTCGTATCGGACTCTGCGGTCTGCCTCTGATTATGAATGCAGTGGCGTATCAGCTGGACTTAGATTCTTGAAGAGGGTGTGGTAGCGGTTTATTTAACGATCGTTGATGGAATTTGTGATGGTACATAATGAGGTGTGTTTTAGATGAGTGATTGCAGACAAAGCGAGAACGTTGAATGAATACGCTCTTGATTGGCAGGGTATGTTAAATGTTTATGTGTGCGGGCGCATAGAGCAGCAGAATGAACTGGAAACTTGGAATTCTTCATTCTCTTTGCATTTCGAGGGGGTTATGATAAGGACTGATGGATCAAAACATCGACCCCCTTATTAATAAACGCTGTTTAGCTAATCAGTGACTAACTTTTGACATTTGCGTGAGTATTTCTTATGGCAAAAACTGTCAAGTTACCAATTAATTATCTAATCAGTGCTTATTAATATGGGGGCGAATTTATAACTAAATGCTATAAAAAAACTACTGAATATTTTCTCAAATTTCTTTTTTTATTTGAAAGTACAATCCTTTCGGTTAATAATGGAAAATAATTTCATTCAAATGGCTGCCTCGGCTGGCCATGCAGTAGCCTACTCGATCGGTCCAATTTTTAAGCACATTATCGATTGTGTGCAGCTGTATTTCACCAATGGCTTCACGAATATTGTCCTTTAAAGTGTCAATTGTCTCTGGGTTGTCGGCGTAACACTTATCTTTTACGGCACCCCACAAATAATAGTCCAACGGTGTCAAATCGCAGCTCCGAGGTGGCCAAACGACATCAGCTCTGAGGCTGATAATGCGATCTTCAAAAACAGGGCGCAAAACATCGAGTGTAGCTTCGGCTGTGTGGCACGTAGCGCCGTCCTGTTGAAACCAAATGTTGCCAATATCCTCCTCTTCAATTTTTGTGAACGAAAATTCGTTCAACATGGCCCGATAACGATCGCCATTGACTGTAATGGCCACTCCTTGCTCATTTTCAAAGAAAAATGGCCCAATTATACCTCTGGACCAAAATCCGCACCAAACAGTGACTCGTTTTGGGTGTATCGGCTTTTCAAATGTATGCGTGCGGGTTTTCTGTGCCCCAAATGCGACAATTTTGCTTGTTTACATACCCGCCAAGATCCAAATGAGCTTCATCTGAAAAGATGATTTTTTTGGCAAAATCGGCATCTTAGGCCCACTTAGCGAAGCGAAAACGCATTGGATGGTCAGTTGGCTTCAACTCCTGAACCAATTGGACTTTGTGTGCGTCATACCAAGGTCTTTATGCAAAATTCGTCTCAATGATGTCTCCGAAATGTTCAATTGTTGAGAACGACGGTGAATTGATGTTGATGGCGCTTCACGCACACTTTCTGCCACAGCAGCAATATTCTCGGGTGTACGCACTGTTTTTGGATTTTCACGCTTTGGTTTATCGATGAGGATGCCAGTTTCTTTCACTTTTTTCACAAGATAACGAACATACGGAGCTGATGGTGCTTCTCTTCTTCCAAAATCAGTACGCAATTTTCGCACACATTCTGCAACATTACCATGATTTTCAAAGTACTGTCGCAATATTTCCCAGCGTTGTTCAAGCGTATAAACAACCATATACGTTTAGCGGAAGGATAAAACTAATTATCTGTCAAATCAGACATGAGCTAAGTGTCACCATTCACGAAACAAGCACTAGTTGCAAAAAAAACGTTAGATGGCGGACCCGTTATATTTCTTCTAATGGGTCAGCCAAGAGGGTTCGCTTCATTTTATGTATTTATTTGTCACCTGCTCCTTACAGTTTTATTGGATCTTTTATTAAAAAAAACAGTGATCTGCATACGTGCCACCCCACAGATCAGCATGTAACATTGCTAGACAGTTTTATGATTATAACGTACCAAATGCGTCGTAAGACTCACTCGTGGATTTTTTCTAAACTTGATTAATTACCTTGGGACATTACCCACCTTATTAATAGTCGCTGATTATCTAATCAATGGTCAACTTGACAGTTTTCCCCATAAGAAATACTCGCGCAAATGTACAAAGTTAGTCACTGATTAGCTAATAAGCGTTTTTTAATAAGGGGGTACATGTTTAGCGGTATCGTTAGAAAAAAAGGCTTAAACTACACCACCATTGAACAAAATGCAAAAATAGGAAACACATGGTTTCCTCAACCCCAAGTTCCCTAAGAGTATCTGTTGGTATCCCGATCAACATACGGTCAATCATTGCGAAAGGCACGCATGCAGTATGTTGAATCAAAGAGTATACAACTACAAGAGTGCGCATCTCATGCAACGAAAATTTACTATAAGGGGTACTGATGTTGATACCCCAGTGTTCACATTGCTACCGCAGCACCAAACAACAGCATAGCCGATGCAAACGAACGACAGAAATTTCCCTTCGCACTTACCGCCAGCGTCTGAAACGACTACAACATGTTTAATTGTGATGCGTACTCTTGTAGTTCTATACCTCTTTGGTTGAATGTACATTGATGCAAGACATCACTCCAAATTTTTTACAACGCGTGTCTTTTAAAAATCAAATCAAGAATTATTCTTGAAAATAGACACTTTTAGGGCTGAGAGGGAAATGTAGCAATAGAGCAGGCTCATGTGAGCTTGCCACCTCATCTGAGAGTCAGAAGCCCACCAAATAACTCAGGAGATTGTATATAAGACGCTGTTCATCCTAGCCCTGCTTTATGGTGTCGAAGGATGTATCAAAAAAGGAATAATGAAATGCTTCATCGTTTTGGCCAGAAAAATGGGGGAGATTCAAAGACGCAATTTCGACTCCAACTCAAAGTCTTTGCTTCCAAGTCAGATAATCGACACAATAAGAGGGAACCCACCTAAAAAAAATTGGCATGCGCAATTGGAGGCAGATATCTAACGACCGGACTACTTAGGGAGGCATGTTTGTTGAGATTTAGACTTATCAATAAAATATGTCAATAGACAAGCAAGATGGGTAGATTTTCACAATGACTATAAGAACATGGATAAATCATTCCAATTAGTACTTCAATCTACACAAAAAGGAGACCCGGAGGCAGAAGTCTCCTAAACTCGCCTACAAGATCCTATCTGAATATGTGAACGCCTGAAATCGTTAACCAGCTAACTGATCGGGCCCCTTTCAGTGTGGTTTTAGTTCAGGAAAGTCCACAACTGATCAAATCTTTACACTTCGGCAGATCCTGAAAAAAAACCTAAGAAGTCCAAATCGATACCCAACAACTATTCATCGATTTCAAAGCCGCATACGACAGCATTTATAGAGACGAACTATACAGAGCCATGTCTAGTTTTGTTATACCGCCCAAACTAGCCCGTCTGTTCAGGATGACGATGGAGAATTCTCGCTGGTCCATCAGGGTCGGAAACGACCCCACCGACAAATTCGATACCAAAAAAGGATTTAGGCAAGGCGATGCGCTGTCATGTGACTTTCTTTAATTTAATTCTTGAGAGGATTGTGCAAAACTCCCGAGCCAACACCAGAGCCACAATCTTCCAAAAATCGGTGCAACTACTAGCATACGCCGAAGATATTGATATCATTGGTCGGACTCAACGAGATGTCATTACCACGTTTGCTATTATAGAGATGGAAGCTGCAAAAATGGGTTTAGCAGGAAAGGACACACAACATCGACGAATTAGACAGAACCTCACCATTGACAGATATAACTTTGAGGTAGTATACGGGACTTTGTCTACCTCGGCTCCGCTATTAACTCTGACAACAACATCTCGTCAGAAATCAAACGAAGAATTACTCTTGCCAACCGCTGTTTCTTCGGGCTAAGTAGGCAATTCAGTAGTAAAGCCTGATCATCCCAGTGCAGGTCTACGGCGATGAAGCATGGACCGTATCAAAAGTGGATGAAGAAATCCTTGGTCGATTTGAGAGGAAAATTCTTCGGTCCCGTTTGTGACGGGCTATGGAGACCAAGAACTATAGGAGCTGTACAGCGACATACTCCTCTGCATTGGACTTTTAAGATGGCTAGGATATGTAGAACGAATGGAAACCAATACTCGCAAAGTCTTCGATTCCCAGCCAGACGTCGGACGCAGTCGAGGAAGACGTTGCTTTAAGTGGCGCGCACAATTAGAAACCGACCTCAACCAACTTGGAGGCAGTTTGCTAGGGACCGGGCTATGAGGCATGTTGGTTGAGGCCCAGTAAGTAAGTAAGTATGTACGAAACTTACGAGCTTCTTAGTTTGGCAGTAATAAAGATATTCTCCACATATATTTATCGTTTGATTTAACAGGGCAAATTAGTCCGAGTCTTAATCCACCTTTGTTGTACTAAGGAGGGTGGTTAATGTGTACATCAACTGAAATTCAATTTTTTGTAACATCTTAATATGTCTACACAACATCAGCAAACGACGCATCGAATTTATTTGATATCTACAAAAGCAGCACCAGGGTCAATGTGAAATTAAAGCCTCATATAGAACACATTTACAGTTTCCATCCCGGAAGTTCTCTCTTATTGGACCTAAGCCCTTTGTTCGAGATTTTATAAATGTTTCCACCTTATTCAAAGAAAATCGGAACACAAACAAACAGCTCCTTTAGCGTTGTTGCGTCCCATACTATCATTTTCTTTGCGAGTCCACAGAAACCAGGTGATAAATGCAAGCGGAAAATATTTGGATTAGATGCTTCCGACTGGAATGCAAAGAAGAGTACACGTGTCGATAGACACTAAACACAAACAGTAAACACTATAGTAGCTGCGTGTATATTATATACGTGTACCCCGGCGGCTCTATGCACGATGAACTGCTAATGAGTCTAGCAGTCTTTGACCCCATCTACGGGCGGATTCTTGTAACCAACGTTCCACAGGCCATTGTATTATTTGGTGTGCCTATATGTGGTAGATAATTTGGTAATTTGTTTACTCCATCTATATGAACCGAGGGAGATATGTAATGTCGGTGCAGTGTGCATTAAAATGTGGTGCAGCAGTCAAGTGAATCAATTTAAAGCAATCAATATGTAAACAAATATTAACTTGGAAGTCAATTAAGATTCCTAGGGAAACATCTTGAGAGCTGGTATCATTGGGAACGATTGGGATTGCAATTTGTTTTAAATATATTTTGGGATGCAAACAGTTTGACACATTTCGTAAATGTCTAATTCCAACTGAAACTCCAAAGCAAAGAATATTTCTTTATTCAATTTTGCAAGTCGAGCTGACAGAGCTGGTAATACATTGAATCCACCCGCTAGAAATGTGTTGAAGTCAAGCTTGGCCACGGCACGCTTACGATTGCTCGGCTTCAATCGATTTGACATATTTTCGGACATCATTGGACATATCTGGCCAAATGAAAGTTTGCCTTAGTTTGGCTAATGTCTTACGAATACCACTATGTCCTGAGGATGGGGATTCTACAGGTCTCCCATTCGACTCCTTCGGGATCCAGAGCTTCCATGCTAGGTCGTCTTGTATAGCGTCGTCTGTACTTATGTCTGTTCGTTTATAGACAAGTGTAGGGTAGTCTGTCCTGGTTATCAGTCTTTGGTCAAAAATACTGAAGGGCTGCCGTAACAAACGTAAGGTTTAATGAGGTTATAGGCGTTGTCATAACCCATTTTCAGAGAAAAAAATTCAACTAATAGTTTTCAATCAAAAATAAAATTAGGACGTCCTCTAACCCTCATCAAACTATGCTCAAAGAATTCAACTTAAAAAAATGAAGGTTCACGGCAGCGATACAAATGGGTACGGAAAAGAAAGCGGGAAATATTTGATCAAGACATATATTAGATGTGGAAGGTTTTTGCAACATATCCGGTGAAAATCACACCCCGCCAATGCGGTATGAGTAAAGCATATTTATAATAGCAACTGTTTATTAAAGCCTCCTTCTCGGTATCGCCTTTTTTCGAAGATTCTTAGAAAAGATTGAAATTCAATGCAGTATCTCCAATTACTTAATATTTTCTGACCAATTAGTATACGACTATGGGAAAAAGATATAAAAAGTTCGGAAGACTTAGATTTGATACATAAAAACCTTGCTTGGCATTAATTCCGTGGGACTTCATGAGAACAACCTGTTTCTTAGTAAGGGCTCCAGACGCGATTTTGTTCATCGCAGTAAAATTATTTGATACCACAACTGTCCATTATGAATCCTGAAAGGTTCAAGATTGTGAATCGTAGTTATACAAGGTGGCGCAAAAATAACCTTCCGATGATTTTTGGCTGTAATTTAAAAAAAAAAATGAAAAACTTTGATTCTTCTTGTGGATTATTTTTATTTGGTCTTTTAATTTATTTTACATCAAGTCGAGAATATGATGTTATGTGAATGGCCGCCGCCACAGTTGATTGTCATTTGAGCCCTTTTTATGGCATTTTCCAAAACTTCCGGCGATATGTCCTCACATTCTTGACGAATATTGTCTTTAAGAGCTGCAAGAGTCTGAGGCTTGTTGACATAAACCCGCGACTTCAAAAAGCCCCACAAAAAGAAGTCTGGAGCGGTCAAATCAGGCGATCTTGCTGGCCAGTGCAAATCGCCAAAACGGGAGATTAGGCGCCCGGGAAATGCATCCTTCAGCATATCGGTTGTGGCACGTGCAGTGTGTGCCGTTGCACCGTCCTGTTGGAACCACATGTTTTCCATTCCCAATTCATCAAGTTGCGGCAAAAAGAACTCGTTGATCATTGCTCTGTAGCGCTCACCATTCACAGTAACCGTTTGGCCCGCGACGTCTTCGAAGAAAAAAGGTCCGATGACTCCTCCAGCGAAAACAGCACACCATACAGTGACTTCGAGCGGGTGTAATGGCTCTTCGTGGGTTACACGCGGATTTTCAGTGCCCCAGAAGCGTAAATTTTGCTTATTTACGTACCCGCTAAGATGGAAATGGGCCTCATCACTCATGATTATTTTTGATGAAAAATCAGCTTCCTCTTGGTGGTGATTAAGGATGGCTTAAGCGTATGTTAGACGCGATTGGCGGTCAGCAGTTAACAGCTGATGCACCGTCTGGACTTTGTACGGAAACATCTTCAAATCATGTACCAAAATTCGCTGTAAAGACCGTCGACTGATACCCATTTGCGAGGCACGTCGTCTGGTCGATGTCGACGGCGCTTCCATGACATCTTCGGCTACAGCAGCAATATTCTCTGCAGAACGGCTACTCCGGGGTCTGCCACGCCTGGCAGCATCTCGTGTTGTGCCAGTCTCTTCGAGGCGAGCGGCTAAACGTCGCAGTGTTTCACCAGTAGGCGTTGGACGGCTAGGAAATCTGCGACGATATTCACGTTGTGCCAAAGTCACCGACCGATTATTGCTCAAATAAATAGTCACCAATATTCCGCGTTCTGGAGCAGTGTAGCGTAACATTGTTTATTAACGTGTATTTCGCATGTGTTTACTACACAAATTTCAAAACAGAACTGACATTAGGGGCCAATCGCAAAATTTATAGCCACCTTGTATGTTTACGCGGGATGCAAAACTGCTGTTTAGAGTTTTACAGAGTGCGCACTCTTTTATTTCGACATGTAAACATTGAATAACTGACATTTATCAACCGATTGAGTTTTAAGCACATAAATCGCAACGCACCGAAATAGTGAAGCTGTAGGTACATTGAAAGTAGTTATTCAGTTATGTTAACTCAACGTGTATATCCTCAAAAATATCGTGGGCAACAAGCACCTTCTGCCAACACTATTCGTCGTTTGGAGTCGAATTTTGTTGAGCATGTTACAGTGGCAGATTCGACGTGCCGTTTATCAACGCCCAAGACGTTAAGATGAATTGGTTGAAGCGTTAAAATAGAGTATTGCCGAGGACCCACGTGTGTCATATCGTCACCGGTATTTTGGCGTTAGTGGAACAATCTGTTTCCGTACAAAGTGCAATTGACTCTCACACTTAACCTGATTTTTTGAAGCAAATTCTGTGAACGAAGAGGCCCATTTCACACATTTTGGCGAGGTTAACAAACGGAGAATCCACAAGTAATCCATGAAACATACCATTGCATGATCAAAAAGTGTGCCCCAAAACCATAAGTTCTTTAAAGAAGGCGAAACAGTCGATGGGAATCGATACTGGTGAATATTATTGGCTCATTATGTCTGCCCAATTTTTGAGGGTTATGTGAAAAGCAAAGTGTACGCCAGCAAGCCTCAGATAATGACGAGCTCAAGGTAGACGTCCGTGGCAAAATCATCGCTATACCACTCGAGGTTCCCAAAAAAGTTATGGAACACGCAGCAAAAAGGGCACCTTTTGATATCGTCAAAATGGCCCACCCTATACTTTTAGCTTAGTACGCAGAATTCGGTTACATAAAGTACAAAAAAGTATGTTGCATGCTTCGTATTCAATGGGTAGAAATGATTTATATACACCTCCAAGGTTTCCCGTTCGCCAAGATTCAACATTGTAGCTTCTCATAAAGGGTGTTTTTTTTTAGAGGTATAGAACTTTGAACTGCTTTATTGGAAGTAAAATTTTATGCCATTAATGTTTAAATATGATTTCGGGCATGTGGAGGCCGCGGCTGGCTCGAATAAAGCCAAGTCTATAGGTCCAATTTCAACCATTTTTTCGAGCATTTGGGGCCGTATGTCCGCAATAACGCCACGAATGTTGGCTTCCAAGTCCCCTAACGTTTCTGGTTTGTTGGCGTAGAGGAGAGACTTCACATATCCCCAAAGAAAATAATCCAATGGTGTCAAATCACACGATCTTGGTGACCAATTCACAGGTCCATTCCGCGAAATTATGCGCTCATTGAATGTTTCCTTCAATAAATTGATTGTGACGTTCGCTGTGTGGCATGTAGCGCCGTCTTGTTGGAACCACATCTTATCCACATTCATGCTTTGTTTTTTGAACTTGCAACACTGTTTCTACAGAATGTCAATTTGACAGTTGAATTTTGATTAGTGGTTAGTACGTTAGTACATTTTACAATAAATAGATTAATGCCAGAACAACGCGTGCAAATTGTGCGCTACGTCCATTTTACGGTCGACATAATCGTCCATCTGAGCAAGATATCCGGAATACCATGAATCGTCTTCAAACAGTGCTAACAGAAGAAGTTATTGACGTTGTGGAGCACAGTGTTGAGGGGAATCCGAATGAAAAGATTCGCCATCGTGCACGGCAATCGGAGCTTTGCCCATCCACTTTGTGGAAGATTTTACGGAAAGATCTCGGCTTAAAAGACCGAGCGTGACCATTATACGCGTCGTATGGTTCGGCGAAAGCTTGATTCTTATTTTCAACCCAAAATTTTGTTCTCCGATGAAGCCCATTTTTGGTTTAATAAATATGTAAACAAGAACTAATAAGGAGATCCTATATAAGACCCTGATCATCCCAGTCCTGCTCTACGGCGCTGAAGCATGGACCGTATCAAAAGCGGATGAAGAAATCCTTGGTCGATTCCGTTGCGTTGACGGGCTATGGAGACGAAGATTCAACCACGAACTATACGAGCTGTACAGCGACATACCCCTAGTCAAAAAAGTCCGCATTGGACGTTTAAGATGGCTAGGACATGTAGAAAGAATGGACACCAATACTCCGGCTCGCAGAGTCTTCGATTCCCAGCCAGACGTCGGACGCAGTAGAGGAAGACCTCGCCTTAAGTGGCCCGAACAAGTAGAAACCGACCTCAACCAACTTGAAGTGCACAAATGGAGGCAGTTAGCTAAGGACCGGGCTAATTGGAGAGGCATGTTGGTTGAGGCCCAGTAAGTAAGTAAGTATATAAAGTACGATCCATATGACCCATGGCACAACTAAACAGATATTGTTCTCGCGTTTTTATTTTTGCATCTTTCTGCGCAACATGGCTTCTGTAGTAGTTGTGACCTTTTTCTCGGGAACATATCAGTTATTTTTTCATATTTTTTATGCGACAACATTTATTAATTTTCAACTTAAAAATTAAATGGGTGCATAAAATTTGTTTCAACAGATTGCATTTTTATTATTTCTTTTACAATGTCAAACGGTTACGGTGTTTGGTGTGAAAGCGTCAAGTAGTTTTCGAAAACGCTGTCAAAGGTTCAGTTTTCAGCTAACTGCTTCCATTTGCAGTCAATAAAACATTCCCGAAGTCCAAATAACTTATTGATTGACACTTAACTGACATAAAGTTCAATAAAACTCTGTATTTAGTATCAATCTCAAATGTAATCATCCAAAAGACCCTGACACCATAATTTACAAATTCCCTGTGTTTCCGATCTTCCGACGTTATCAACAATCGGGTTTAGTCATTCAGTGTGTATTCCATTTCCATGCACAATCTACTGCACTATAGTTGCGCAAGAGATTCAATCTCTTAATTCTCTTCGAGTTTCTCTTTTGATTGGATTCCTCCGATCCTCGCATCTGTTATGCTATGCATTTAGTGGAATCCACACAAGATACCAATGTGTACAGGTGTGTTATTCGAGATGCCAAACTTGCGGAAGATATAACATAAAGTCGTACCGCATCGCAGGCATCTAGCTTAACGTGTGTGTGTACAATATAACCTCTGGGCTCTGGCGTGTTCATAAGAAGAATCCGGCTCTTCAGTACTAGAGTGGGAGGCGGAACGAAACGCAAGAGGAAATTCTGGAATCCCCTTGCTGCAGTATAAGGTTTGTTTTGGTACAAACACACAGCCGTGGAGGTGGTATGCGGAATGATGGCGTACACGTCCACATTTTTTTTCAAAAATTAAAAGTTAGCGTATGGAATTACAAATTTTCCAGTCTCTTATTGGTAATCAATCCATGTCGTATTTTGTAGGATGTAGGTATGTTTGTCCACGTAGTGAGGCGGTAAGCAATTTGTATGCAGTTGTTCGGTGGCATGTGATACATTTTAAATTTTTACCAAGTGAACATAATTTTTGCAGATTACATACATTCGAAGGAATATAAGATATATTGTCGCAGTTTGTTTTCTAAAGGTTTGGAATGGTCTTTTTTTTTAAATCAGAGATGTCTGGAGAATGCAGATATTGGACACAAATAAGATTTTTTTATTAGAAGTCTTATGTCCTTCAATGGAATGTTATAGCAATTGAACATGACGTTATTTTATAGGACTATAAACTTCACCACCTTTCAAGACTTGGCGATGCACGATAATCTTTTGTCAGCGACTCTAATCTCCTATTTGTATCGTCGACAGGAACCAACGTTATTGTTAAAGCAACATCGACTCAGTTTTTTTTTCTTTCTTACGTGATATGATACATAATATGCACCGTTCGGGAAATCATTTCGAACACAAAAGATTAAGAAAGATTATTTGGAACACAAAACCTTAGCTTAGTTGTCAGGTAGACGTCAAACTATATAAGCACTTTTTTTTTAATTGCGTTTTTTTACAAATCTACGGTTATTAAGTAACAATTTTTGAGCTAGATTACGTTACGTTAAGAAATTACAAAGTTATCCCCCAACAATGCTATCTTCCGAAGAACTTCTGGCTTAAAACTTGATACTCGTAACACTGCCAGAGGGAAAATAAGTGGAGATAGTAAAGAGTTTCTTTGGAAGCAGGACATTGCCATCTGAATTGATAAAGCGAAGGGAGCGTTTGGAATGTTGTTCAATATATGACCAAGCGATACTATAAAATTAAATACAAAGCTAGGACAGTCGATGGCCACGGTGCGTGTAGTTCTAATGTAATACCATACCAAACGGAATCAATTCAAAGAAATAAAAATAATAAAAACGTGCGGTTGGGTATAAAAAGTGCTTTTTTATAAAACCTCTTCTATAATTAAAAACAAACTAGACAAGATCGGCTCCCCGAAGAATTCAGAACCATTGCTGTTATATCATACTTGAGCATCAAAACGAATCCTATTCGATGGAGATGCGAATCTGGAATTGGAGTCAATTGACAAAATAATAATTTGCAGGGAACGTTTTTGATTCTATTTTGCAAACAAGTTAATGATCAATAATTTGTTTTATTAGATTGCTGCATCTATTGCAGACTCCATAACTTTAGTCTTTTTGCATCCATTTGTGCTTTACTATCTTGAAATGCTGAGCCATTGTTTTTCTGTACGCACCTTGTGCAGGCTAAATAGCAAACAAAAAAAAAACGCTCGTGTCCTGTTAACGTACCCCTGTAGTCCGATAATTGAGACCTTTCCGTATAGAGCCTTAAACTCAATGTAAATCTGACGATTTTACAATAGCCTTTTTGTTTTGCCCAATGAGCAATATAGATCTTACTTACTTACTTAAGTGGCGCTACAGTCCGGGATTAACCTGGGCTTCAACCAACATGCCTCTCCAATTAGCCCGGTCCTTAGCGAACTGCCTCCAGTTGTGCACTCCAAGTTGGTTGAGGTCGGTTTCTACTTGTGCGCGCCACTTAAGGCCAGATTTTCCTCTACTGCGTCCGACATCTGGCTGGGAATCGAAGACTCTGCGAGCCGGAGTATTGGTGTCCATTCTTTGTACATGTCCTAGCCATCTCCAATGCGGAGTTTTTTGACTAGGGGTATGTCGCTGTACAGCTCGTATAGTTCGTGGTTGAATCTTCGTCTCCATAGCCCATCAACGCAAACGGGACAGAAGATTTTCCGAAGAATTTTTCTCTCGAATCGACCAAGGATTTCTTCATCCGCATTTGATACGGTCCATGCTTCAGCGCCGTAGAGCAGGACTGGGATGATCAGGGTCTTATATAGGAACTCCGTAGTAGTTCGAGTGAGGGCTTTACTACTAAATTGCCTTCTTAGCCCGAAGAAACAGCGACTGGCAAGAGTAATTCTTCGTTTGATTTCTGACGAGATGTTGTTGTCAAAGTGAATAGCGGAGCTGAGGTAGTCCCGTATTACCTCATATACTTAGTCTTACCCTCATTTACTGCTAAACCCATTTTTGCCGCTTCCTTCTCTATACTAGCAAAGGTGGCTATGACATCACGTTGAGTCCTACCAATGATGCCAATTTCGTCGGCGTATGCACCGACTTTTGGAAAATTGTGCCTCTGGTATTGGCTCGGGAGTTTTGCACAATCCTCTCAAGAATCAAATTGAAGAAGTCACATGACAGCGCATCGCCTTGCCTAAATCCTTTTTTGGTATCGAATGTGTCGGTGAGGTCGTTTCCGACCCTGATGGTGCAGCGAGAATTCTCTATCGTCATCCTACACAAACGGACGAGTTTGGACGGTATACCAAAACTAGACATGGCTCTGTATAGTTCGTCTCTGTAAATGCTGTCGTATGCGGCTTTGAAATCGATAAATACTGACATGTCTATTGGCGTGGCCAATAGACATGTCAGTAGAGGAACTTAGTGGTAAACGAGCTTTTACTCATCCTTTAAGCAAAGGGATGCCACGTGATTGCCTACGCGGATGACGTTGCTACCGCAGTCTTAGAGAAGCACTTGAATATACTCTCCAAAAAGCACTACACACACTTTCCAAATGGGTAGGTGAGTTGTGGTCTGGGAGTAAACCTCTACAAGACTGAACTAAAAAAAACGCAATCGAACTAGCCTTCTCAGACCAAGCGAAATACCTCGGACTTATTTTGGACAGGATTCTTAACTGGAAGCTGAACATACGAGAAAGAGTAAAGACAGTGACAGTCGCACTTTATCCTTTTAAGGAAGCCATAGGCATGACATGGGGAATGAAACCTCGTATCACACATTTGCTTTATATATCAGTTATAAGACCGATACTTCTTTATTTAGTAGTAGACTGGTGGACAGCGCTAGAGATAGCTATAAACAGCAATAAATTAGCCAAGGTGCAAAGAACTGCGTGTCTGTGCATCGGTGGTGCACTTCATACGACACCCTTAGCAGCACTAGGGATTCTCTTTCACCTTCTATGACAATTTTGGCAAGTGGCAGCTAACTAAGCTGTCCACTCGAAAATTCTAAACGACCACCGACTACACCCTTACTAGGTTAAACTTTGACAAGAGGTTCCAGGTCACAATCCCGGGCAGATCGTACTGGGAATGTAATGAACCTGTGCAAAATGGGTGCTGCTGTTTCTCCGACAGGCTAAACCTCAGCCTATCTTCCCGTCTTCCTGATCATTGCAGAGTGTTCCAGGCGGAACTCATGACGATGAAAAAAGCCGTATCTTGACTGAAAGAGAATGTAATATCTGCCAAGGATATTAGCATCTTCTCGGAGCCCAGCTGCCATCAAATTCCTGGAATCAGTCTACTAACTCAAAGACAACTCTAGATTGTCCAAAAGATGTCAAAGCAGTTTAACATTCACCTATGCTGAGTGCCTGGACATTCAAAATGGGTAGTGACATTCGAGGGAACTGAAAAGCTGATAAACTCGCTAGACATGGGACTAAACTACCAGTCGTACCCCGCACGGGTGCACTATGTATACCTATCGCTACATGTAAAAGCTTGCTAGTGCAACATGCTAACAGAAAACCAAACTCAGACGGGGACGTGTCAAATAAACAAACACATTTGGCCAACGCTGGATTTAAGAAGATCCAATGGACAGATTTCACTTGCTAGACCATAAATTAGCACCACTATAAGTGTCATCACTAGACACTGTCTAATTGGTAAACACGCGGATAGGCTTGGCCTTCACTCAAACGATTTCTGCATGAGCTGTATGGACGAAGAGGAAAAAGAAACAATACTTCATGTTCTTTGTAACTGCCCGGCACTATCAAACAAAAGGAAGCTTCATCTTGGAGCTTACTTCTTTCAAAATCTCAGCGATTTGACTAAAACGGATGTGAGAAGTGTCCTCCGTTTCATTAATAGTTCAGATTGGTTTCCTCAAAGGTAGCAAGGAGAATGGATGACATCCATGTGGTATCACAATGGACCAAAAACTGTTCTAATTGTGCTGGCTATTGACTGGCCACTCTATAATAACCTCATCTGGTGTTGACGGGCTATGGAGTCGAAGATTTAAAAAGGAACTATACGAGGTGTAAAAAGACATAGGCCGGCTTTAAAAAAAAACTCCATATTGGACGCTTGGGATGGCTAGGACATGTAGAGCAGATTTATATCAATAATCCGGCTTAGAGACGTCGGACGCAGTAGAGGAAGACCTCGACATGCATAAGTAGGAACCGACCTCAATGAACTTAAATTGGGCTACTGGAGGCAGTTAGCTTTTGACCAGGCTAATTGGAGAGTCATGTTGATTGAAGCCCAGGTTCATTCCGAACTGTAGTGCCACTTAAGGAATGAAGGAAGGCTTGATGGAAATACAAGGAATGTTAGTCTCAGCATTGGCTTATTGCAGAAAATCTCGATTTTTTTCTGAGATCTCAAATGGATCCGTAAGTGGAACACAACATTTTTAAAAACAAAATTAAAGCCAATCTTTTTTTTGCGTCTTTTTTTGACGATTATGAATCACAAGACTGTGTTAATACATTGAAAAATAGACTCACCTCTGTGGTTTGATTGGCTGCCATCATAGATGGTGCTGGAAGTATCAGCGACTCATCCGATTATCAGGTGCAAGGATCAGTAATTCACTAGATCGAATCAGGTATTTAATAGCTTTCGGGAGCCGTCTAGTAATATGGCATATTGTGTATTGAATCCATGAAGTAAAGACCTCCCTTTCCGAAAAAAAAAACGCAGATCATCAGTTGCTAAATTGTTGTAGAGAATGTGTTTATTTATACATAATGATTGGATATTTTTATATATCAATTTAATATAAATTTGAGTTATTTTTTGAATTTCCCACATACCTTTTAATGGAGCGTTTACGCCACTATCAAAAATGGTCTAGGCTCACAAACCACATATGTAGCTGCTGCAGGGTTAAAATTCCGAGCCGGCATTTCCATGTATACATGCTGGTGAATGTAGATGCAAAACATTTGTGACACGAAACAACGGGTAACAAAAGGATATTAAATGTTTGGACATTTCCAGAAACTAAAAAAACAAATGCTTTAGCATTGAGACTTCTCCTTTCTCCAAAGTATAGCATTATTATATTTACCGTTGTCTATCAGCACAATAGAGTTGTTCATGAGACTATCTCCCTCCCAAGTGCGTTGTCTCTTTTTTTAAAACGTCAAAATCAATTGGAGGAAAACAATGTGATATTTTATATGGCGGGAGTAGTAATTTTTGGATAATTTGCTTTGAAATATGAAAATATAAGTTGTTCAAAGTGAAACTCAAATTATAAATACATAACGAAACTAAGAGAGTGTGTATAATTATAAAATAGAAATAATATGAGTGAAATTGATAACCAGTGCCATTGCAAAGCGTGAACATAAATCCGAGTGCAAACGAAGTTGATTAGTTTTCGTGTAGTAAAGACTATTATGTTCTTGTTTTCACAAAAAAACAACAGCTCTGAATGATTTTATTTTGTTTATAAATTGTTCTGTTCTCATTTAGCACTTTTACACAATTTTAAAGCAATTTTAAAAATGTTCCAAAAAAACAACCCCTGTCCCTTGCCAATGAATTTGCCTTCATACAAATGTCAAATGTTTGTTTTCCTACAGATGCTGTCAGTTTGTCATTGACACTGACGTTGTCCTGAACAACTCTATCAAATAATTTACGAATGTCATCAGTTGACATTCACTTGTCACAAAATGGCCTCGGTGATGCGTTCCATGTTCCCCACGAAGAGGTTGTAATTTTGCAATTGTAAATATGAACATCAATTTTCAGCAATACACCTAATTTAACAATTTCCGTTTAATTGTTTTATTGTGATTCCACAAACACATTGGGTGCGTTCCGGAATTCAGTTTTACCAAGTTTACTTTGCCGGTACACTGCTCTTATTGGTCAATCGACCATTTTAGTCACCTGACATTTGAGGGGAAATGACACAAGTTGAAAATTTACGCATGGAGGGAAACCCAGATATAAGTGAAACAGCTGATTTTGCGTCGAACTGTCATGAAGCTGTTTTTGATTTCAGTATCATTCATTACCCAATATTATGGGTTGGGTTTATTTAGGTTATTTCTTACTTTTTTGTTCAAGAATAATTATTCTGAATAGATAAAAGTAAATAAATATCTATAAATGTTGAAAAAACAAATTTTGCAAAATAAGGTTTGGTAAAAATTGACATTTACCTTGCCCTTCATTATTATTTTGCGTTCCACATCACCTCTCCTCATTTTGCAGTTGAAATCAAAAATCGGGAACACGGCCATTGAACACAGCGTTAGGAATTGTTCTACAATTTCTGTAGCGTCTGACGTTTCTAATGTGTGATGTACTATGCAAAATACACCGGCTATAAAAAAAATTGTTGGATTCTTGTATATTTGTTTAACACATGGAGCGCACTTATTGTTTTCACCTCTTCAAGACGTACTTTAGGGAAGTAGAAGTATTGAGTTGGCGCGAAAATGAAAAGTTGAGTTTTTGACAAATTACTCTTTTTTAATGTACCCTGAGGCCTGGGTTTTTAAAAAGTTGCTTTCTTCTTCGTCCAAGCAGCTTCTACAGAAGTCGTTGCTAAAGAGGCCTAGTCTTTTTGTGTGTAGGCCTATGTGACAGTGTGCTGTAAGGACATCGTGGTTATGTTTGATTTGTTCAGCATAGACCAGAGTTTCCATTTATCCATTTCTTTGATCTCTAATTTTCATGTAGCGATTGGCATACCTAACATATCTACTGGTGGTAAGCCTTGTCTGGCAAGATCATCCGCTTTGCAGTTCCCTGGAATGTCTCTGTGGTCCGGCACCCAGAAAAGGTGAATGGTGATATGCTCTGCCATCTCATTAAGATATAGTTGGCATTCGTGGGCTGATTTCGATTTGAACGAAGTGGATTCCAGGGATTTGATTGCCGCTTGGCTGTAAGATGTTAAAATATACTTCTTTGATTTGATTGCCGCTTGGCTGGAAGATGTTAATATATACTTCTTCGATATTACTTTCCTTTTCAGCCAGGACAAGACTGCTTTAATTGCCATGATTTCCGCCTCGAAAACGCTACAATGATCGGAAAGGCAAAAAGATATATGCTTAGGTTAAGCATCTCGAAGAAAATACCTCCAACAACTCTAGATTCTGTTTTAGACCCATCAGTATAGATGTGAATCGAGCTATTGGTTCTGATCGAATCCAAATTCCACTCACAGCGACTAGGAATGGTTGTCCTGAAATTATGCTCAAAACTGAGTTGGTCGGTGTTTTCTGTAATGTTAAGGTGATTCAGAATCTTTGTGTGTTCACCTTAAGTGGGTGTCCAATGTGACGAGACTCCCAGTCTCACAGCTTCAAAAAGCTGTCTGTTTGCTGTAGATATCTAGGGCACTAGTTGTAGGGCTGTGGTGGAAGTTGTTCTTAGAGCTCCGCTAATGCATTTGCAAGCTGATCTTTGAACTTTACCTAGAAGGTTACTGTTGGAGGCTATTTCCAAATCTGTCCACCAGACTAAGATACCATATAGGAGCATAGGTCAAATGATAGACACATATAAAGCCATAGAAAGAGATATGTGGTTGCATACCTCATTTCTTTCCGATTGCCTTTTTTACAAGAGTATAGGGCTACGGTGGCTTTCTTAACACGTTCTTGAATATTGGCTTTCCAAACATGACACTGACGGCATTAAGATAGAGAAGGTCAATGTGCAAGATATTGTATTTCCTGATAGAAAAGAACCAATTCGGTTTTTTGAGAGTTCGCGCCGAGTCCGCATCTGGCGGCCCAATTAGAGAGTACAAAGAGACCATTTTGTAATAGTTCGCTAAGGGTATTAAGGTATTTCCCTGATGCAGCAATTGCCAAGTCTTTCGCGTAGGCAATCACTTTGCATCCTTCTCTTTCCAGATTTACTGGTATAGCTCTTTGAACAATAGATTCCAGAGAAGAGGAGACAAGACACCCCCTTATGGGGTGCCACAGCTAACAGATCTACATGCGGATGAGACGCCAAGATTTGTGTTAATAACTTTGCCTATGAATAGCTGATTTATTAGCACTCCCAGCGAGTCATTGACATTTAAATCCGAAAGTGCATTAGTAATTGCTTCAGCTATGTCATTGTTAAAACCTCCTTCTACATCAAGAAAGGCAACCATAATATACTCCTTTACCCTTAGGGTGTTTTCGATGATACATACGAGCGAGAGAAGCGTGGTCTCAACCGACTTCCCCCTGGCATAATGCATGTTGGGAGTTGGAGAGTGCAGTCGGTTCTATACTAGTACAGAGGTGTAGATCAATTCATTTTTCCAAGGTTTTAAGAAGAACAGAAGATAGACTGATCGGACGTAAATCCTTTGGATTTATGTGAGAGCTGTTTCCTATTTTGGAGATGAATACAACCGTAGAACTGGTCATGATGGTTAGTAGCCATGGTAGCAGGATATAAAGGTTGTAATGGAGTACCGCAGGTGTTATACCTTCTGGTTGTGGGGATTTATGAAGCTTTTGATGGCCCAAAGAAGTTTTTCTTTGGTAATGACAATATGTGTACCGATCAACTCTGGTTCAGTATCCGCGAGGTAAGAGGAGCTACCGGGAAACTGGGTGTCCAGAAGTGGGTCAATGGTTTCCATGCTGGTGTTTGTCCATTGATCACCTGGTTTAAGTAGGTCGCTAGATATAGGATTTTACGTGGAGGATTTTACGGAGTCTAGAAGCCTCTGAGGTTTCTTCTATGTTACCACAGAAGGTACGCAAGGATGCTCTTTTTTTCTTGCTCAACACGCTTTTGTATGTTTTGAGAGAAAACTTGTATTGGTCCCAATGACCCAATCTAGTGTCTCTTTGGAGCTCATGGCTTTAAAAGTTACCCGCATTTTTTTTCTAAGGGTGCAGAGGTTGGAGTTTCACCATGTAGGTTTGGCCTTCCCACGAAACCATCGCAATTATATGTTAGATTTAAATAAAATAACAGGTATGTTCATCAAATCGCTTCTTAACTATTCTGAGTAAGGAGAATTTGAAAAATCTTCTCCTTTAAGTAATAAAATGTCAACAGATAAAATTTGAAATTTATTCCAATTGTTTATTCCCGATTTCAATAAACAAACTTCTAGTTTATTGAAAGTTCAACTTGTGTTGGATACACCTGTACATTTTCCGTATAACTTTGAAAGTTTTCAAACCCATTAAATGTTGCCCAACTTTTCCTTTGTTTATATACAATTGCTTTTCCAATTTGCATACAAATGGAAATAGTCCACCCCAAGCTGAACAATGATACCCTACCAATATTAGTCCTAAACTTGCAGCAGAATCAAAATGTCGCAACCTACGATCCGCACCAATGAGGCATTCAAGTACCACTGGATGGTTTGGAAATTAACTGGAATCAAAGCTCCCGATGGCTATTCCAAACGTCTTTACACGACCTACGCAATTTTGATCAACCTAGCCGTTACAATCCTGTTCCCGATGACTCTTATAATAAATCTCTTCTACACCGATGGTATGAAGGAGGTCTGTGAAAATCTTACAATGACCATAACCGATACCATAGCCAACTTGAAATTTTTAAACGTATTCGTTGTCCGATCCAAACTATTTGCAATCGAAAAAATTCTACCCAAGTTGGATGTTCGAGCTCAGCAGGATCCTGATCAGAGAAGAATCCTCAAACATGCCGTTCAAGTCGCTCAGGGATCTTTTAAGATTTTCTGGTTCCTTTACACCTTTGGAACGTGTTTGAGTTTGTGCAAGATTGCGATTGCCACTGAGAGGAGTCTTCTCTATCCAGCTTGGTTTCCAATGGACTGGAGACATTCAGCGGCAATGTACGCCGTTGCATTAGGATATCAACTTTTCGGTTTAATTGTACAAGCCATTCAAGATGTTGCAAATGATTCGTACCCACCGGCTTATATATGCATTCTCACCGGACATCTTCGGGCTTTGGCTGTGAGAGTTCAACAAATTGGAATGACATGCAATGATTTGGAGGAGAACTATTCTGCGTTGCTTGCATGCATTAAGGATCATCAGAATATTTTAGAGTAAGTAATCAGTTCTTTTCATATATAGAGAATTTTAGAAGCTGGTCTTTTCCAGGCTCTATGAAACAATTCAAGGTATTATATCTACGGCTTGTTTGGCTCAATTCATGTGCTCGGCACTGGTTCAGTGCACTGTTGGGGTTTATTTTTTGTTCATCATGGAGGATAACAACATCTCTGAACTTATCCTATCAGGGATATTCTTTTCGGCGGTCACGTTGGAGATATTCATAATCTGTTATTTTGGACATGCCCTGAAGCAGGAGAGTGAGGATTTAACAAATGCCATATACACCTGCAACTGGATGGATCAGTTGCCGAAATTCAAAAAGACATTGGTGTTCTTCATGATGAGGACTCATCGGCACAATGTAATCTTTGCTGGAAACTATATTCCAGTGGATTTTCCAACCTTTTTGTTGGTAAATTAATATACGGAAAATAGAAATAGATATTGGAAATATACGTTTCTTTGTTCCAGATAATAAAGTATTCCTATTCGGTTTTTACACTCCTGGTCCGATTCAAGTGAAGAGAAAAATAGAACAAGTTCGAAACATATTTTGTGTCATCAAAAGTTAACAACGAAATTATTGTTCTGTTCCCGTACAGTATTAGATTTTAATTGAATTTTACTTAATACGCAATTTTAGTAGCAAAATAAATAATCTGCAGTAAAAAATAGGGGAGTCATTCCGTAACTTTGAAAACGATTATCACTACCGTCTGTGATTTGACGATTATTGTTTTAAATGAGGCAAATAAAGTGATATCGCCGACAGCAAAAGCGACTATTGATCTTACGTGATGCAAGAGTACCGTCGAAGGAATGAGGGCCCAGGTTATCAGGACTTCACCTTAAAGATCTGTTTGGAAAAGTATCACAAATGTTAATTAGTTATGAATTTGTTTAAATAGAAAAATGGAAACGTTTCAAGTATCGATGAAATTCTTACTGTTTAGTTACTTGAAACATATCGAAGTATAAAAAATCAAGGTAAATATTTTGAAAAGATCGTTCGAACCAATATATTTGGCAAAGCCTTTGATAGCTAAGAATGGAATAACTAAGGTTTAATGCACACGGAACAACTAAAAAAAAAAAAAAAACACTGGTTGGAAACTCGGGTTGTAGACCAGTTACGGGCTCAGCGGTCGGTGGCTTGACTTCACCCACGAGGAAACTCATCACCAGTCTATATCTCTATATTTTGTGAAATAGTTTTGCCACGCGGAGGGCGTTATTGATAAAAAAAAACTATTTTCAGCACAATTTTAAGTAAATTCGAAAATACTTTGAGAACAATACTAACATTTCGACCGCATAATGGCACTTTCGGTTGGACAAGATGGAACTGGTAAAACATTTCTCATTTCGTACTTGTTTTTTGTTTACGACATAAAATCTTAAAATGCCTGAAATAGATGACTATAAAGCTATTCCCCTACGCATAACTCCAAATGCACCAACACTCATTTGATATACATGAGAGTACTTCATTCGACTGATGCTGACAAACCAAAGGGGTGTACGCTTTTTATTCTAAACGTTCCTCCGTACGTTACCGAAGATAATCTAAAAACATATGAGAGGCTACAATCCGCTATGCGGATCGTTGAATACCCTATCCCATCCTATCCTTTAAATTAATATCCTCAAAATATAGGCCTTATGGCAATGAAATACAGAAAATGACATTGTCACAATATATTGCTCAGCAGTTTCTCAAAATCTTGTGTGGTTCGTATTTCTATTGCTAATGCCTTGGGATGGGGTATACAAACGGTTTTTGTAAGAAAACGCCCCCAAAATGTGGGCGTAGGTGAAAATGATCTATGGACAAAATGTTTATATTACCATTTCGGAAGTATTTGCATCAAATTTTTTTTCGAAAGTTTTAAAATTTGGACAAAAAACGTTTTTTACTAAAAACGCCCCCAAAAAGTGGGCGTGGCAAAAAACTTTGTATGAACGAAATATAGATATTAGGATTGTCTAAATATGCTACTCAGACACTTTTTTGAAATTCCTTACGGTTTGGCCAAAAAATAAGTTTTCCTAAAAAGGGGGCGTGGCAGTGGGCGGATTTTAAAAATTTTTACACTTGTTCTGGTGGCACGGACGAGGATCCTATATACCAAATTTCATTATCCTAGCTCAAAATTTAAGGCCCAAAAACCGCTGACGAACAGACAGACATGGCTAATTCGACTCAGCTAGCGATTCTGAGTCGATCCATATACTTTGAGGTATATGTAGCAAAATTATTTCTCTATGTTACAAACTAAGTATCAAAACTAATATACCCCCCTATGGGATAGGGTATAAACAGCCTTCGATAAGATTGACCAAGTAAATTCTGTATGTACGTGAAGTAAGTAAAAAAAACTTCAGCAACCATGCCCTTTTACTCAGGACCGCAACGTTTCCAAGTTCAAGGTGGCTTTTGTTGTTTTTAACAAAACGGAAAGCAAGCTGACTGTTGGATAACTTTCGGCAAACAAGGACGCAATGCCGGCTTCGAAGAAAAGGAGTCTGTTATTAATCGCCTGGAGGATAAAATCGAGCGCTGACGCAAGAACAAGGATCTGAAGAACTTTTACACCTTTCAAATTCGCAAGGCTAAAATGCAGAATGTAGTAAGCCTACGAAAGTTCGAAAAGGACAAAAATAAAATTGAAATTCTTTAAAACCGAAGACGTTTTGAGGTTTTATGTTTTTGTGATTGTGTTGGGGAATAAAGATAATATACATTGTAAAGGGTCAAAGTGGCATGAATGCACTATGGCACACAAACTTTCTCTTGAGGCGTTGTACAGAACACTCAATTATATAAAAAAAACAACGAAAAATTATTCAGCGGCACTCAGGTGATTTTCGACAAATACTTTCCTTGGTGTGTCGGAAAAGTCCACCTAAAAAATAAACATGCGCGTCAAAATGCTACAAGATACATCAGCTGAAGAAATTCTCGAAACAATTGTTAGATATCGAGATGGAAAAGTTGCTGTCCATGAAAATACTGATTGCATAATATTGGCCACCGATTTCTATACCTACCTACACAAACTTTTTCCTGAATTTCAAACTTATTAAAAATATTTGAAGATGCTGCATGCATTCCAAGACCTGATTATGTAAACACATATAAAGATACCCATCACTGAGTGTAGTGCGCCTGCTATCAGCTATGTTAAAAAGGATACTCTGATAAAAACTAAAAATACCATGATACCCAGCACTTGGAAAGTAGGTATATCCTTTTTCAATTCTGTAATTTGCCTAAGTGGCCTATTACAGTACTTTGTCAAGGGAAGCGACTGTAAATTAGTTTTGCGGATTGTTTTATGAAATTTCAATTCAATTTGAAAAACCAAAACGCAAAATCAATCTGTAAGGAGACGCAATATCCATATTATTTAAAGGGAATGAGATCGCTCTTTCGGAAATGAGCAAAAGTCAGTCAAGTTTCCCTGGGGCCATATTTAATAAAACGAATATCGTTGAAATCACTTCGTTCTCGTTGAAATTCGATTATATAAAACGAGTATCGTTCTTGATTTTACGATACTCGTAATTTCTTACGACTGGTATTGGGCAGTCGTATAGCTTTCGTTTTCGTTGAGCTGTCATAAATTTCTCGTTTTACACAATCGCGCTTTGTCGTGACTATCGTTTACTTCTGTTTCGTTTACTTGCCGTTCGTTTCGTTTTATGAAATAGAGCCCCTGTAGTTGCACAATTACGGACGTAGCGATTCGACTATTACCCTTAAGTCGTGTCCCTGAAACTTTGCTTTTTCATGAAAGTCTTTAATTCTCGCTCTAAGGAAAAGTACCGAACTTCAAAGTGTCTGTATATAAGTTAAGATCAATTATCCCTAGAGTGGGTCACATCAGCGAAGTCTTCATATAAATCCTATCTCAACAAAAATGGAATGAGAATAGCGCAGTTTGCTCAAAGTTTGAGCATTCAAATTTGAAGCCTAAGTTTTAGCGCACTGGAACAGAAAAGAAGCCTGGACGTAATAAAAACGCGAACGGTACAACAAACAAACCCAGTACCCAAATCGACATAAAAATGTGATCAACTGAAATCAATACAAAAACAAGAATCCAAGAAACACCTCCATCAACTTTAGACTTTAAACAATCAATTCGCAACAGCTCATCTTGGAATCATAATGGTTAGTTAGGCACCTTGAACAGAGAGAGAGTGTGCGACATCTCGTCAGGAATAAAACGAAGAAATACTCTTGCCAGTTCAAACTACTAAGGAGATCCAATATAAGAGCCTGAGCATCTAGAAGCGGATGAAGAATTCCTTGTTCGTTTTGATTGAAGAATTCTTCGGTCGCGTTTTACAGACGAAGATTCAACTAAGATCTTTGTGAGCTGTACAGCAATATAGGTCTGGTAAAAAAATCTCCGCAATGCACGTTTAACATGACTAGAATATGAAAACGAAGGATAAACATATGAGAAGGCTACAATCCGATGTGCGTATCGTTGAATACCCTATCCCATCCTATCCATAAAACTAAAATCCCCAAAAAAAGTGGGCATGGCTAAAAACACGATGTGGATAAAATAGAAAAAATTATATAGTGACAATAAATTCTTCAGACTGCTTACAAAACACTTTTACGGTTCTACAAAAGACAAGGTTTTCTCCTGCATATGTTATGGGGTAGTGTATAAAAATGGTTTTTATATAAAAACGCCCCCAAAAAGTGGGCGTGGATTAAAATGGTATATAGACGAAATGTTCATATTAATACTCTTAATGATTCTGCATCAAAATTTTTTTCGAAAAATTTAAAATTTGACCGAAAACAGTTATATATTGAAAACGCCCCCAAACAGTGGGCGTGGCAAAAAACTCTATATGGACAAAATATAGATATTAAGATTGGCTTAATCGACTCAGCTAGCGATTCTGAGTCGATCCATATACTTTGTATCAAAAACTATGTATCAAAACTAATATACCCCTATGGGATAGGGTATAAAAACAATCCGTCTTGTAGGGTCTTGCATTTCCCTTCCATCCGTCGCGTCGGACGCACAGAACTTTTGAACGAGTTGAGATATTTTGATTGAGATATATAATATAATAATGCTACAAAAAAAAAAAATAAAATTAAAAAAATTGTCACACTGGGTGTTCCAGAACCTTGTTATTTGCAATTAAAATCTTTTTGAATGATTTAAAAACGACACAAAAGTTGTGATTTACAGGAAATCAAATGTTTTGCAAAAGTTTAAAACAAAGATATTATATAAAATGGTAAAAAAATGTTTTTATTTTCATTTGTTCCAAAGTTTATTACAATTTTTGGAAAAAGCTAATATTGACACAGATTTTAGGTCTGTTCCCCTACTTTTGCAGTAAAAATTAGTTAATTCTCAAATTTCTTGGAGTGGGGGTAAATTATCTCAGAATGAGACAAAATTACCAAAAAGGACGGGAACGCGTTTAAGTAAAAAACAGTAAAATTATATATTTTGTATATCTTTGAAAGAACAAATGACACAGAACACCTGTCAAAACAAGCGAGTTGGCACTTTTAGATACCAACAGAGTTGTTCATTAGACTATCTCCCTCCCAAGTGCGTTGTCTCTTTTTTTAAAACGTCAAAATCGCTTGGAGGAAAACAATGTGATATTTTATATGGCGGGAGTACTAATTTTTGGATAATTTGCTTTGAAATATGAAAATATAAGTTTTTCAAAGTGAAACTCAAATTATAAATACATAACGAAACTAAGAGAGTGTGTATGATTATAAAATAGAAATAAAATGCGTGAAATTGATAACCAGTGCCATTGCAAAGCGTGAACATAAATCCGAGTGCAAAAGAAGTTGATTAGTTTTTGTGTAGGAAAGATTATTATGTTCTTGTTTTCACAAACAACAATAACTCTGATCTCATTAAGCACTTTTACACAATTTTCAAGCAATTTTAAAAATGTTCAAAAAACAACCCCTGCCCCTTGCCATTGAAATTGTCGTCATAGAAATGTCAAATGTGTTTGTTTTCCTACAGATGCTGTCAGTTTGTCATTGACACTGACGTTGTCCTGAACAACTCTACTGATAGTTTACTGTTTTTTACCAACAGAAATTTCTGCAGTACATTTCATTACAGATTTTTATGGAGGGGTAGTTTTTTGCTCTCTTAGCTCTCTCGTGAGCTCTCTCTTTTACTTATTTTTGTGTACGGGAACACAATAAGTAAAAATCAGTAAGAATCAGTAAATATTATTTTTTACGGGAACAGACCTTTTGTTTTCTAATAGTATGACAACAAGTTAATGAACCCAAATATACAGATTTTTTTTCAGAAAACTGTTAAAATATTGGTAAAAGCAAATTTCAACTTAAAAAATGTTTTTTTTTATTCAAATATTTAAGTTTAAATCACGAATACTTTTTTTTTAAATTGTTTGTATATAGATTTGAAGTAAAAAATTGTTAAAAACTAGATTTCTTGAAAAATCTCGTCTAAATTCGGGGTAACTTCTCACAAACTTATAATTTTTTTAGATCTTACATGTCTGTGTGAAGAAAAAAGTGGGTCGGATGAGGCTGCAAGCATCTGGAATAAGTCTTCGTTCTGATGAATTCTTGAAACCTCTTATGTATTTTGGTACCTATAATACTTTTAATCTTTATTTTTAATTAGTGAGCATCTTCAGACAATTTTCCAAATGGTAATGATATTCGATTACACTTTGCCCATGCAATAATATTTTATGAGGAGTAGATTTAAGTCTATTTTCGCGATATCTTTCCTTAACAAGTTTAATCGTTTCAGTTGCAAATACCCCAAACTTGGTACCATGATGATGACAACTTTTAATCGAAAAATCTCGTTTTTGAAGCTTCCAAATCTCCTAATCCAGTAAATAAATTAGTTTTGTATTTTAAGTACAACCAAATATGATTTTTGCAACGGATTTTAAAAAAAATGGCCCACCGTGGGACGCTGAAACCAATCTCAACCAACGTAAAGTCCGCAATTGAATGTAGTTTTCTAGGGACAGGGATAATTGCAGAGGAACGTTGGTTGAGGTCCTGGTTTATTCCGATCCCACTAAAGAAAATGAGAAAGAAGGGAACAACAACGGTATATTAGAAAAATAGCAAGATAGGGATATTGAGAGGTGTCAATCCAGCAACGGTTTTCGGAAATGTTACGCCCATTGAAATGAAAACGAACAAGTTACGGTAGCGGAACCCTATCAAGACGCCAATATTACCACCTTAACAACAGAAATGTTAAATTTTTATGATGACATTACCAAAATTCCTAATCCATCACTCCGGGCCGTTTGCTGATACTCTTCCTAAATGCCTTAAATTCAACTTAGGTTATGTTAGAGTGACTGCCAGCGATTCGCCAGCACAACTAGACCAGTTTTTGGTCTCCATGTTACTTGTGAGAAAACCAATCTGAGCTATTAATGAAACGGAGGAGACTTCTCACTTCCGGTTTTGTCAAATCGCTGAGATTTTAACAGAAGCCAGCTCCAAGATGAAGCTTCCTTTTGTTTGATATGACCGGGCATTTACAAAGAAGATGAACTATTGTTTCTTCTTCTTTTTCCATCCAGCTCCTGCAGAAGTTTGAAGGCCTAGCCTGATGACACCTATGATGGCGCTAATGAGCGAAATCGGTCACTTGGATCTTATTAAATCCAGCTTTGGCTAAATTTGTTTGGTTATTTGACACGTCGTGCCAAGACTCCATCTAAGATTTGATTTGCTGTTAGCATGCTGCGCTAGTAAGCTTTTGCATGTAGCGATAGGAATACCTATTGCACACGTGTTGGGTACGACTGGTAATTTAATCCCATGTCTGGTGAGTTCATCAGCCTTACAGTTCCCTGGAATGTCACTATCCCCAGGCACCCAGCATAGGTGAATGTTAGAATGCTCTGACATCTTTTGCTTTGTTGAGACTGATTCCAGGGATTTGGTGGCAGCCTGGCTGTCCGAGAAGATATTAATATCCTTGGCAGATATTGCATTCTCTTTCAGCCAAGATAAGGCTTCTTTGATCGACAGGAGTTCCGCCTGAAACACGCTGCAATGATCAGGAATACGGAAAGATTGGCGTAGATTTAGCTTGTCAAAGAAGACACCAGCACTCACAACTTCATTTGTTTTGGAGCCATCGGTATAAAAGTGGATAGTCATTTTGCGCAGATTGATTACTTTCCCAAAAGATCTGTTCGGGATTGTGACCTGGAAACTCTTGTCAATGTTTAACCTGGTAAGGGTGTAGTCGGTGTTTTCAGGAATATTTATTCCTTTCGAATTTTTGAGTGGCCAGTTTGAATATTTGACCACTGTTGGATGGCTTTAATAATAGAAGGTGAAAGAGAATGTCTAGTGTGCTGCTGAGGGTGTTGAATGAAGTGCACCACCGATGCACCGACACGTAGTTCTTTGCACCTTGGCTAATTTATTGCTGTTTATAGCTATATCTGTCCACCATACTACTACTCCATAAAGAAATATCGGTCTTATAACCGAGATATAGGGGCAATGCGTGATACGAGGTTGCATTCCCCATTTCATGCCGATGGCTTCCTTCCAAAAATATAGTGGGACTGTCGCTTTCTTTACTCTTTCTCTTATATCTTATGTTCAGCTTTCAAATAAGCTTCCTGTTCCTGGATAGTTCGATTCCGTTTAGAGACGTTTACAGCTAGGTTCCAGAAATCGAGTGAAATGAAAGTGAAATTACTTTTGTAAATCGAGTGAATTTGTTTTTGGTGTTCCACATTCCGACCGATTTCATAACTTCGAAAAGTTTTCGAAATCACTAGGTGAAATTAAAGATAGCTGATACTATCTGTCATATGGGACATTGCAAAATTATTTTTATTTTGATAAATTTGTTTGTTCAACTGTGGCAACATTTGCAGATGATACTGCTGTACTTGCTGTGGGAGAAACTGTCGAAGTAGCGACAAAAAAACTACAGAAGGCAGTGAACAATATAACAAAATGGACAAAAAATTGGCAAATTAAACTAAATGACCTAAAATCGGTCCATATAGATTTTACAAATAAAAATGTTCAGCACATACCTGTATTCATAAATGAAAAAGAAGTAGATTACGCAAACTCAGCCAAATATCTATGCATGACACTAGACGCAAAACTGCGCTGGAAAGCACATGTAAAGAAAAAAAAGAGAAGAACTAAATATGCGCTACAGTAAAATGTATTGGCTTATAGGGAAATACTCTTGTTTGGCAAATTACAATAAATTACTGCTCTATAAGCAAATTCTAAAACCAGTATGGACCTACGGGCTCCAGCTGTGGGCATGCACATGCAAAACAAATTTACAGAAAATTCAAACATTTCAAAACAAAGTTCTACGGAATATAGTAAATGCACCATGGTACATAAGAAACGCTGATCTGCAAAGAGATCTAGAAATAGAAATGATTGAAGATGAAGTCAAAAAAGTAGCTAATAGACATAAACTTAGGCTTCTCAATCACGTCAGCTCAGAAATGAAGGAACTATTAAATACTAGCAATATGACTAGGAGGTTAAGATGGATAAAACCGTTTGAACTAGCTACATAGCTCGAAAAATAAAACAAAAACAGTATTAAATCCTCTATGGACAAATACTTAGAATATGAATTTTAAAATATGAAAGACAAATTGCTGATTGGTTTAACTACTAGGTGCAATAATTGGAAAGCTGGCTAATCCCCGCCCTGCGACAATGAAATGCCAAGAAGGTTGTAACGCAGGGAAAACGGGAAGACGGGAGAAGGGGTTTAGTGGGTAGAAATCACCACACTGTTACTGAGTACGGGCTCGGCTTCGTCTTTGGAAGATAACCACCTCCCAGTGTAAAAAAAAAATTAGTTTGTTTACAAATTCTGCTTAATTTTTATAAAATAAATAATTTATAAAATACTGAGTGCTATCTATATTGCTGCGGTGTTGCAAGTTGAAAAACAAAAGAACGCAGAGGAAAAATAAAAAGGTGTACGATAAGACCCCTTTTTAATCCTTTAGAAATTGCAGATGCTGCGTACCTGAAACAAATAAACTTCAAATGAAAATTAAAAATTGTCATTTCATTTAGATTTATGTCATATTATCGAGTTATGTTTATGCTTTCCAAATTTTGCTGAAAATTTTTACGCCACACCTAAAACAATCATAGATTTTTTGTGTGTTGCAGTTCGCCTCAGTTTTGCGTTTCCTTACCGAAAGAAGCTTTCTGAGATCAATTGGAAAAGATTCAAAGCAAGGGTCGTAGCACTGTATCAAAGATATTGAAGAGTTCTCAATGTTTTGGAGAACAAAATTTTTCCAAGATGGTCACACATTCCATGTCGGATGAAGAAAATCGGAAATCAAAACAACATTTCATGGAAGGACACCGAAGGCAGGAAAGAATACTTCTCAGTTAATGCACTGATTGTGAGTAGGATCCAAAAATAGTATCTTTTCAAAAACAAAGCCTCCGCTGCAACTGGATCTCCTTTCATAAATCCTCTGACAAGATCTTTATGCCTCTCCATAAATTCAATAAATTTTGCCTCCTGGGAATTATTTTTGTGATTACATTTGGTAAAATACATTATCTTTTAGTATATCTATTCAAAATCTCAACAACATTACTACACTCAGATATTATTCACTTACATTTAATCACGTCAGAGATACTAAAATGATCGAATTGAAATCACGCACAAAACGATAAAACCGAACTGTGGAACTGGAAATTCAATTTTTTTGGACTTCGAAAAATGTGAAATTGAAATCGGTAAAAGTGAAATGTGGAACCCAAAATTTCACTTTAGACCGATTTTAATTTCATTTCGAGTGAAAGTGAAACGTAGAACCTAGCTGTTAGTGAACAGGACCAGTTCAGTCTTCTTGAGGTTGACTGCCAGACCACAACTGACTGTACATTTGGAAAGTTAATATAGTGCGTTCTGGAGAAGTTCCTTGAATATATTCAAGTGCTCCCCTGAGACTGCGTTCAAACTACACCGCCAAAAAAAATAAGTAGGGAGAGTATAGGGCCAAACCCACCGAGCAACCGAAACCGAAACTTTGTTTTTCATTTCTTTTTTAAACTGCTAATTACTTAAAATTTGCTGTGTTTTTCAGTTAAAAATACTTCTTAAATAAAAGATATTAATAAACCACACTAATCTCATCTATTTTTATTTCTTAAAGTCTTTTTATTTTGATATAAAACGATTTTATTTTTTTTCCGTACCGAAATTTTACTTTTTCATTTTGCAGTTTTGCAATTCATCGTACCGAAACTTGCAACTTTTTTTTTTCATCGTTGTAATTTCTGTTTGCCGAAGTTCGCAGACGTCACTTTTCTGACGTTTTTAATGTCAAAGTGAATTGTTTTTTTTTATTTATTCTTCTTTTTTGTGTGATGAAAAGCTAACGTGAAATAAAAATGGAAATGGAATTAATTAAAAAAATTAGAAAAGAAAATGCTGAAGCAAAAAAAAAGCTAAAGATGCTAGCATTCAAAGAAAACAGGAATTATACATTTTCGAGTCGAAACTAATTCTTGAAGTAGAATCTCATAAATC
Organism: Rhingia campestris; assembly: GCA_932526625.1. Lineage (NCBI taxonomy): Eukaryota > Metazoa > Arthropoda > Insecta > Diptera > Syrphidae > Rhingia > Rhingia campestris. The sequence goes on along the minus strand of OW052182.1, from coordinate 94,315,499 downwards.
TATTTATGATAAAACTTGCAAAGAATATAAAAACAGGAACATAAAAGCATCTGATTGGCAAGAAATATCGATAATTTTAGCAAAAAGTTGTAAGAAAATAAAAAAAATTAAGTTCTTACATGTTTGCTCATATTTGTTTTTGTTTTTTTTAGTTCCTGATTGCCAAAAAAAATGGATAACGTTGAGAGATACGTTTTCATCAAATTTAAAAGCATCAACGATAACTGTTAGCGGTTCAGCATCTACTCCAACTATTAAGTGGCATCATTTTGATAGCATGAAGTTTTTGATTCCTTTTGTGAAATTTCCAAATAAGTAAGAAATACTTTCCATACCTATATAAAATTGTGTATATCTTATTATTTATATATTGTAGCAATTGCGGCAATTATTATTCAAGTGCAAATGAAAACATAGCTCTTGAAGATGAAGTGGAACAAAATATGCTGCAATTATTTGGTGAAGTACCTTCAACTGGGGCTCTATTACATAAAACGAAACGAACGGCAAGTAAACGAAACAGAAGTAAACGATAGTCACGACAAAGCGCGATTGTGAAAAACGAGAAATTTATGACAGCTCAACGAAAACGAAAGCTATACGACTGCCCAACGCCAGTCGTAAGAAATTACGAGTATCGTAAAATCAAGAACGATACTCGTTTTATGTAATCAAATTTCAACGAGAACGAAGTGATTTTAACGGTATTCGTTTTATAAAATATGGCCCCTGAAATAATGGAGCCCGAACCATCATGGAATGAATCCAGCTGTTCAATTGAAACCCTGAAAGAGCCAAATAGGAGTTCTACTAAACGGAAGCGACATGAAGAAAAGATGATGCTTTTTCAAAAATTCTTCAAGTCATAGAGAATATTCCTGCAGATCCTCCACAAGACTCATCACTTATGACGAATTTTTTTGCTTCGCTTAATGGCTTGACAAGTCATTTTACTCGTGAGCAGCAAATTGATTTCCAAGTTGGATGCCTCAATTTAATAAAAGAAATTGATAAAAGGGCAATTAATTAAGAAAAAAATTGCACGGTCCACTTTTATATTTTTGTGATTGATGTTTTAAAATGTGTCCTACTTTGTGCCTTTACTATTAATGAATTTAATACTTAATCCTTTTTGCTTTCATTTTCTACAAGAGTTATGTTATTTTGAAAAAATGGCTGAATCAGCATTTTAACCATATGATCCGATATCTACCACAATAAACTTATATTTTGCATCTACTACTGCCATTAAATTTAGTGAAAAGGTTTTTTTATAATTAAAAAAAAGACTTCCCGACTTTCTTGGGCAAAACAATTGAACATGTTTGCCGTCCACGGCACCCAAACAGTTTGGAAAATTCCATCTATGTAAAAAATCTTTTGCAATATTATTCCAACTTGCTGTGCTTTGCTGCGGCAAAACCTTTCTCTGCAATTCTTCGTTAATGGCAATAATAGTTTGTACTATACATCGTCGAACTGTTGTCGTTCCCATTAGGAATCGTGAACCCAAATCATAAAATGAACCACCAGTGGCTAAAAATCTAAGATAAGATGCTATAAAACTTCATTTATATTTACCTACTTGAAATAATACCTTGAGGTTATAACCAATTTTTCATTTGGTGAAATTGCGTCCTTCCTAAAGTTATTTGGAGTCGGGCTTATTTTATGTTGCACTCAGTTAAGGATTACATCAAATTGCTCCTTGCTCATACGGAAATATCGGAAATACCGGGCCGGATACTCCTCCAATTTTGTTGAGATTCGGTGGAATTCTCCATTAATTTTTCGGTCTCGATTTAGGGGATGAATCCAATATTTGGAACGTTTTGTTCTTTTCAGCATTGCAAAATATAAATAAATTTTCTTTTTTTTATAGATCCGCATTCTGAATTCACTGAATGTCAAATGTGACGTTTAATTTTTTTTTCAGTTTCTGTACTATGTTCGGTGGGAATGAAATGTCATAATTGAACAGAAAAATGAAATAAATTTCGGTTGCTCGGTGGGTTTGGCCCTTATCAGCAAACGAGCATTAGTGGGCTAAATATCACTCGAATATGGATCATTCATACTTACTAGCTTTTATAAAACCAAACTGCTAGAGAAAAATAAAAAAAAATCAATTTCATATAGCAAAAAGTTCTTTTTTTTTAAATATATATTTATGTTTATATTTACGCTTTATTGATTTTACTTAGTTGTAATTTCTTTTTCTTTTCTCGTATTTTTCTTCATTCTTTTTTTATTTTAATGGTGTTGATTTTTGTTTGAATCAATTAAACATTTTTCATGATTTTTTTTTTCTTTTACTCCTTATTTTCATAATTAACTCTTTCATTCATTTAATTTATTTTAAAATATAAAAATATACAACTTTTACATATATGAATTAATTACGGCAAACTTAAAAGAACAAAATAATAAACATTGAATTGGTAATTTAAATCAATTAAATATATATTTATGTATATATTTTGTTTATTTACGATTTATAATATACACATAGCAAATGTTGTACACAAAATATTAACTACTTCTAGGCTTAATGTTTGAAATGTTTAATTTTATTTTTTTCTGTTTTTTTTTGTATATTTATAAAGGGGATTTCTGTACATTTAATGAGTTTTAGTGTTTTTTTTTTCGTTTTTTTTATTACTTTTAAATTAATTGTTTAAAATTAGTTGATGGTTTTTATTTTGTATTTGCTATTTCGAGAAAACGAACGAAATTATAAGAAAATTAATTTAATTAAATAAACTTAAACATTTATAATTGTTTAAGAGAAGTGCTTTTTTTTAAAGTAGTAAACATATTTATTTGTTCTTTTATTTAATGTTTATTTTGTAAAAAAATATATTTAAGTGTAGGTATTTCATTTTTTTCTTGTTTTAGTTTAAAAAAAAAAAGTTAATCCTTCTTATGCTATCACTGCGTATATTATTTATATTTATATTTAATTATGAAAAAAACTTTATGAATGTAAAAAAAACGTAAGGTATACATTTAGCGTAGACTAAGTAGAAACTAGGAATTAAAGTAAATGTGAGATTTGAGTGTTTCTTGTTGTTCTGTCTAAAACAGAATAAAATTCTTAAATTAAAACGAACAAAGCAATACCAAAAATTAAAAGCTTCAAGTGGGAAGGAGTAAAAGGGATAAACAAAATAAAATATTCAACTTAGTAGGACTAGAGAAAGGTGAAAAATAAAATAGGACTCTCAGAAGAGCAGCAGATACATGTGTTGTTGATTTATAAACGAGAGATCGCACAAGGATTTCATAGTGAAAATAACTCTCAGAAGAGCTGCAGATAGATGTGTTGTTGATTGAATGAGAGATCGCACAAGGATTTTATAGTGGTGATAGGGCACATGTAGATATGATAAGAATCATTATCAATCCGTGCACAAATAGCATTATGCTTTATTGGCCATATGGCAAGATCGTAATGACAAGCAATTTGAGAGGGAGTTTTATTATTATCCAAGCCAATCGGATGGCTATTCTCTTTGTCCCTTATATATTTAAATCCTCGGGCTGTCTTAGAACCATGCAAATGTATAAAAAGACTGTAAAGGTATTCACAGCCCTTTAGCGCTTGTAAATTATAAAAAAGGAGAAGTATCCTAGGACTTTATATTCATTCAACATGTTGTTAAATGTTCAATGATGTTATTCAGATCTATACGTCTGACTGGAGGATAAGCTATAGTGTGACAAGTATTGCGGCTGAATTATTGAATTGGCGGTACCCAACTGGCTATGATGATGTATGAATTATAGGATAATGTGTATTATACAAGTGACAACAGTTGTTGAAAGAGCATCACGTTGTTGGGTTCAAGATTAATACTGCCAAAACGAAAATTATCAGCATCGGGTCTCTCACTCAGCAAGTATTGGCGGACAATAAAAGCATTGGTTTGAATTCAATGGAATCCGAACAGGAAATTAACATCCGAATTGTTAATACAAAGCCAGCGTTTAGAATGATGTTCAAGTTATGTCGGGCGAATCAATTTCATGTGCTAAAATTCCAAATTAGGATTGTTCCGCTCAAATTAATTCGATGCGTAACCGCCAGTTGGGTTTATTTCTGGTGAATTTCGGGCAGCTGGCCACTGGTTAGTGCTTAAAATTATAAATACAATTGAGACCTGTGATCCTCTGGCAAATGTATTTCTAGGGTAACGCGAATTCGGATCAACCTAGCCAAACGTGTTGTGCCGCCATTCTTCAATTAAGATCCTAAAACTAACAATTTAATACAAAAATCTGACATTTTCGGGCCATACAGGGTCTCAAACCATATACAACTAAACAACGTTTTCAGTTTTTTCTAGTTCTGTTCATCTACATCATCGAAGCTCGTGGCACATGCGCAAAGCCTATCTGTAGTAGTTGCATCATGTCCTCAAACGTATATTCTTTGTTTATCTGTGTTTGCAAAGGCAAATTTTTGCATCTTCTCATACAAGTTTTATACTCTTTTTCAAATCATTGGGGATTATTAATATATCTCGTGGCTTAGTCACAATCATAAATATTGAATGAAGCAATACCGAGTTCGATGTTTTTTCTGTTGATACGGTAGAATAATTTGTATTGTTGAGACATCTACTGCAATCTGTAATCAGGATAGGCAAATAAGATTTGCGGTAGTAAGTGCTAAAAGTAAAATGTCGCCTCTCTACACCAGTAAATGAAGTGTAGGAAACACTATAGTATTCGAATAACTCAATGTCAAGCAACTTGCTGTGAAAGGTTCCTTAAATGCGATGGTTTTAATTTTTAAAATAGCTTAGAGGTAGGTAATTTGCTTTATTACTTCCAGTCTAAAATTTTATTACTGGACTAGAGTCATGTATTTCGAAGCAGTAAACAGTGAAACGAAATCGGGAGGCATAATTCCATCAATTCATAATCCTCCATCATGTTAGGACACAAACAAATAATCAACCCCATCGAGGTATCCGTTCAAAAGAAATCGGAGAATTTTCTACCGAGGTATACCTTCCGATTAGCATTTCGAAAAGTTCTTCCAATAAAATGTAACGCACATGATCGCGCATCGGTTATATGCGTTAAGTTAACAATTCCTCCTAATTTGTACGACGAAGAATTCAACTCTATCAACTAGGGCTTTGAGGATTAATTCATTTTCTGTGTGCAACCGGTAGTAATAGTTTTTACACCTGAAAGCCGTGTGTCGATGGATTTATGTTTAATTGAAATCTCACTAAGGCAAGTGTATGAACGCATTTCTTCAACTAACCAGTGAATGACTCAACTGTCCAGCGCAGCTCAACTGACTGCCAACTAACCAATGTTAAGTATTAAACACGTTCGTCTAAGTGAACCTTAGAGAGTTTGAGATTTTTTGTGTTCAAGCTGAAGGTTTCTTTTAAATCTCGAATATATCCATTCACGTAAAGGAATTGTTTTCATGTTCGCCTTAGGCTCGTTTCACATTTATTAGGTTCCGTTAGGTACGACCAGTGTTCGCCTATTTAGTATTGGTCATAGTGCACTGTTGTTTGAATGGGTAATGTGTGACCAATACAATATAGAATCACACGGGGGTACCACGCATAGAATTTAAAAAAAACAGAAGTCATACAAATTCTCGCGTACCAAATGAATTTAAGGCGATTTGGTCTGTTTAGTCTGAACAAACCAAATAAACCTTAATCGTGTAGCTCGGTCGAATAAAAAAAAACCCCTTGCATCAAACATTCGTTAACGTAAGGCGATAATCAATTTCTTTTCCAGCCTCAAATTGCTGAAATGGTTTTCGAAAACATGTTTCAACAAAACGACACCTCCTGATACATAGCGAACCAAACAATGGAATGTTTGTAGCCGAAATTTGACTGGAGTGTTACGCTAGCCGCGACGATGTAAAAAATGATGCGATTTGACACCATTGGAGATCTTTCCTTGCGTTTTAAAGGAAAGGAGTATGTAAAGAATCCAACAAAACAATTTCTCAACTGAAAGAATGAGATTCGATTTGCCATTGATGACATTGAGATATGACAACAAAACATTGAAAATTGTTGTCGAAAGAATTCAAGAAAGTTGAATAAATCAATTTTATGATAGTCTGTTTTTTTTTATCATTAACGGCCCATATAAAATCTCAAACCTAGCATCTCCATTTATTTGTGTATGCGAATTTATATTTTTGAAACAAATATTGAGGCCTACAACTTTTTTTTTTTTATGTTTGTCAGACATTTCGAAGAGGTAGCCAGTGATGTCACTTGGGTGTTCTTACTTTCGGTATTTGAAACTAAGCTCGAGATGCTTAGAAGTCCAACGCACCACCGTACACGCAACCATGTCGTTAATTGCTAAAAACTCGACTAGCTGGGGCCACCTCATACTTCGCCATAGATCCAATAAGTATCCAGCAAGACATTTGGAATTGATTTCATTGCAGAAGAACGCATCGATATCATATTTTTTACGCCATTTGTACTTTATAGACATTCGGCCCTATAGAGGTAGACATATCCTAGGAATATTTTCCGAAAAGAAAATCTGTTTGGTTTCTAGGTAATCGTAGAGGAAAGAAAGAAATGAAGCTTACAATCGCGTTCGTTCTATTCCGCATCAATAATGTGTTGGACTTAACATATTATACCGCTGCGCGATCATGTGCGATAAGTTTCAACGGAAGATCTGTTCGAAATGATAATCGTAACGGAAACGTCGGTAGAGATTTCATCCGAATGGATACCTCGATATGGCTCATTTGTAGCAGTTCCCCTTACTAAGCCCTCAAAAATCTCCAAGAATTTCCTATGCAGTTCACGATTTTTTAAAATTTTTTTAGCAGATTTTGTTCATAAGAAATATGAGTATATATGTCCATACAATTGGTAATTGTTGTGCGGAACTGGTCTGAGACATGAGCAGCCTTTTATTATTTTTCTTTGATTTCAGTTACATGATATTAGTGGGGCGACCAAACAACTGATTTCTTATAGAATGTGATTAACAGAATTGTGTTATCACATTTGATTACCCGAAGCTGTTGCGAAAGCGGCCTTAGCCCTGGAACCTCAACGATTCACACTTTTCTTGTAATGGAACGATGAAGAGCGCTACCAAGGCATGATAAATGGTTTTGTTGGGCCAGAAATTATAGGATTTGTGCTTGGGCCACGTGCCACACAACCCGTCAAACAATTGATTTATTATTACACTCTGAGTTACGATTTGATCGCAATGGATTTTTTTTTTAATATTCGATGATATGCTAGTCCAGAACAATGTTGGTCATGCTAGTGGCCGAAATCATCAAAAATGCATACAAAACTTGGGTTGGAAGGACGCCTTACTTTTTTAACCACGCGATCTTTATAGACCATTGACAACCACTCCTCACGAGCCTGCTAGATCACAGCAAGATCTAAAAGGTATTGGACGATCAGAGTTGTTTAATTTTCCTCGTTGATCTAAATTGCTCGGAAAAGCACCTAAATTTTCATTAGTAATAGGAAGGTTTACTTTCTTCAATTAAGCAACAACTGTTGATAAATAGTGTGTTTTTTTTTTAAGGTTTTGTAAACACAAACCAACAGGCCCATATGTTTTTAAACCTGTTTCCAACTCTTAGTATTATGAATTACATTTGGAGGTTCATGTTTAAGATCTATGTAGATCCAGTTTGACTTTCAGTTTCAGTGGAACAGCTTGTGTACTTGTAATAGCTTCAAAGCTAAATAAATGCAAGTAATTAACAACTTCAAAGCAACATTTTGTAATCTGTTTGCTCTGCATTATTTCTGTTGGTGAAAAAGTGTATGCAGTGGCCTAGTGGTTAGTGCGTCGGATTACTAAGACCGGTGTCCTGGTTCAAATCCCGAAAGTGACGACTGCTCCACCTCTTGCGAAAGTCTAAACAAAAATTCCGAGAGTAACACTGCCATAAGCTTCTCAAATTTTCCGTTCAGATTCGGCGTTAAGCAGGAAGCCATATTCTTTGTGGCAAAACTAATAACTTCGCACACACAAATCAAGGGAAAAGCTTTCAGCCGTTGATGTCAAATATTTAATTTTTGTTTTCATTGGTGAAATGAAAAATTTTCCATACATGATAAAGTAAATTCATGACAATGTCGATATACATAATTTAAATGAAAAATTCTGGTCATTGGTGTTTTAGGGAGATACTTGGATGAAGACAACCGTGGGTCACCGTAATTGGTTGAAGACAGTAATGTGCGTAAAACAATTTCTACTGCTAAACAAGTAAATTCGATAACTACCATTTTATCGAAATTTATATCTGTTGCTGATATAACTGCTCAAAGTCCAACAACTATAGAACAAAATAATTGAATCGGTGAGTGGAAGAACAGTACATGTACAAAATATCACATTTGAGAAAAACAGAAATCAGAAAAATCAGAAACAAACAGGAGTTTTACGTGATTTGTACTGTTCTTCCACACAATCAGCGAAGTATACATTCGGACATTCAAATGAACGATTTTGCTGATTGGTAGGTTAACATACGTAAAGCATTATTTTTTACTGTTTTTCCACTCACCGATCAATTGTTCAACTGTTGTAAATCATGAAAAGCTCAAAGTGATTGTTGACGAAGATTCATGGCATTGCTCACAAATCATCACAACAAGCTGCCGTCATCGGGAATACAAAAAAAATACAAATTTTTGGCGCAACAGGCTCGTTAGTACCCAGGGCCTAGCTTTCTCACAACCATTCATGTGTGCGTGTGTACTTCTTGCACGATGGCGGGACCTCCTGTTTTATGCCGACTCCGAACGGCTAAGTTGAGATAAGCTATTCTTGACAATTGATACTACTCGGACGATTTGTCAGATCATCACGAGAGGAGGGCCAGTGAAAAATCATTTAGGTGTTGCTACGGCTGGGAATCGAACCCAGACCTTCTGCTCGGTAGTTCATCGCACTAACCATCGCGCCACTGAGCCCTCGCCGTCATCGGGAATGCTAAGAAAATATTTTCTGCTGTTGATTTCGAAAACACAAAGAAATTCTCCTTGCTAACGCTCAAACTATGATTAATACCAACACAATCTCGTCTGATGCCGTATTTAACATCTCCAATCAAAGGAAAGATAATATATTCCCACGCCGCCAAAAAGTTGTAGGAAGTGACTCTTCTTGCACATAGTTGCAAGTGGTCTCACGTCTGTCTCGTTTTTCCAGTAACACGTCGGTATAAGCAATCACTGCATTCATTGCAAATGAACTTGAAATGTCACCAACGCTTATTAAATTCAGAATAGCTTTGAAGAAAGACTCTAATGTATGTGAATTTTCATTCATAAATTTCAAAGTTCCAATTCCCGATAACGTAGGTATAATCGTAAGCAATAAATTCTTGTATCTGGGAGTACAGTGGGAGCATTTATTTATCCTCAAAAAAAAAACGAAGAAACCAGGGCAAAGCTGTTTTCTACTATAGAACAACGTCCTTAATCACTTTTGCCCCGGAGATGAGTTTGCAATTTATACACAAAACTCCTACGCCCCAACAAGAAAGCTCTTTCCTATTCTACTACCTATACACTGGTGTTCTAAGAACAACATTTCATAAAGTGCTTCTCTTTTCCTCTCCGTTGCAATATGATGTTATTGCTCTCACTGAAACCTGGCTCTATGAGAATCATCACACTGCTCAAATGTTTAATAATCAGCAGTACGATGTTTTTCGCAAAGATCCCAACGTGTCCCAACACAACTCCTCAAGGTAGACGAGGGGGTGTAATGATTGCTGTTCTATCATAGTTTTCATTGTCATTCTAAAGTACAAATTACGATATTTATCATCTTATTATTTGCCTTATTAATTATTTACAAATATTTTTTGAAAAAATGCGTTACCCATCACGATGCTTATCGTACTTTGTAAAGTTATCATTAATGCAAACATGTGCATCAGACTTTACGTCAAGTGGTCACTAAAAGTATCTGATGCGCTATAGCAAAATGCACCACAGAAAATACTGATCCGTTGGTAGGGAAGATTCAAAAATTAGTAAAAACACATTTTATTGATATATAGTGGAACTTCTCTAACTGGAACTTCTGTTACTCGAACTAAGTCGACCTTTTATCCTGAACACTGATTTTTCGTTGCATTTTTCAACGATTTCAATTTTTATTCGAATTTCCTGAGTTTCTATAACTCGTACTACTCGAAGAGATATTTCAACCATAACTACATTTTTCGGGGAATTAACTCACTGAATTACGTTTACTTAGAATTAAAGGGGAAATCCCTATTGTTATTCAAGCCTCATATTCATACGTATCATGCAGTGGCAATTGGTTTTTCTAGTGTAGAAGTTTTTGTTCAATAGTACAGGTGACGAAAAAATTGGAAGATAACGATGACGAAAATTACAGAATTCTTTAAAATAAACGAATAATTTTACTCCCGTGCATTTTGCTTATTTTCTATAACTCGAACATATTCGGTCCTATCGAGGTATCCGTCGGAGCGGAGAATTATCCGATTTTGTACGATTCGGAGCATTTTTGCTTCGAGGTATTCTTCCGAAAAGTTGTTCTGAATATTTCTCGGACATTTTGTAACCTATCCCGGCGAATTGCGTTAAGGTGCATTTTTCATGCATTTTTCATTATTGCCAGCTAAGTGCCATTCTTTTTCGGATTGCCTTCGACACGAATTTTGGTGAAGTGAAGCCGTCGCATTTGTGTAGAATTTTTTCCGATGACACTTACCTCGAATGGAATTTAAACCTCCGACGAAGTATGCGTTGCGGAAAATTGTCCGCTCCGATGGATACCTCGATAGACTCACGACTCACGACTCACGACTCACATGAGTGCAAAAGAGAAAGAAAATTCGAAAAGTTGAGAGGAAAAATATTTTGCCCTGTGAGTCGTGGGCAAAATTTTCAGCGACTCTTTTTGACGTTTTCTTTTCTCTTCCTTCTTGTTATCATCATGTTGCTTCATGTAATTTCGTTGATTGGAGAGTCAGTTTCGGCTACTTGCGTATATTTGTTCCGGTTGCTGGTGTTTTTTTTCAAGCAGAATAAAAGAGGAATGTCCAATTTGAGTCAAGAGAAAAAGTCGTCGTGTAAAAGCGCGAGACTCACGGAAGAAAATTAACAAAGAGAACTTCGAAAAAAGTCTTGACTCACCAGTCAACGTGTGGAAGCAGACTTAGGGATGAACAGTGAGCGCTTACTGAACGCGGAACCCGCCTATTAAAACCAAGTTGTACGATCAGCATGCCTAAGACTATGCAAATCGCAATGTTCTTTTGATTTCTAAGGGAAAGACAAAGTTTGGTGAAAGCTTCGCATGTGTGAAATTTCACTATTTCGATACATCTCTCACTCTCAATGCGCGCCACCTCTCCCAATTCATCAAATCAAGGCAATTCTCATCGTAAACCTAAAACAACTCAAAAACGTGCGATCAAATAAAAGTACTTTGTTTGTAAGTAACTAATAAAAAAGAATAAATTTATAACTACCGCCTTAAGTCGTGATTTGTGTTTGTGTTATATTTATTAGCCCTACTATTAAACTTAAAAACTAAGAGAAACAAACAAAATTAAGAAAATGAAAACCGTTCATTTCGCGTGCGCGTACAATAATTAGAAAATACGTTGCTTAACACATTTATAATGAATATAAAAAGGGGGGAATTAAATTTAAATCTAACTGAATGGTGCTTTGTTCAATAAATTAACAAAAATATATATATATGTGTATTTAAATCAAATTGAAAAAAAAAATACAAATAATAGAAACTGCGGTGTTGCGTGGCCTTTTTATTTGTGTGGATAAATGTTTTTTTCTTTTTTTTTAATTCAATTAGTCTCTGCTCATGTTTTGTTAGAGGGTATTTTTTTTTATTACTTAGTCATTTTTTTCTTGTAAACATTAGAAACTAATTTTTTTGTTTATTAAACATACAATCTACTTACAGCGACGATGTCGTTGCTGCTGGTGATATTGATGTTACGGTTGCGGTTGCTGTTGCAGCTTTTGCAGTGGAGGCGACTTTTGGCGGAGGTTTAGAGTGTGACGTCGGTGATAGGACTGTGTTTAGGTTATGTGGCGCGGGTGTTACTATTGCCACATGAGGTGGAGGTGGTGGCGGCGGTGACATTTGTTGATTGTTATGCGGATTTGTGCTGCAGACTCGTCGTGAGTTTGTCTTGCTTCGGGCGCATGGAACGCATAACATTGAGCTGTGCTCGCGCAATTTTGTTATGTGATCGATGCGATATTCGTTGATCCATTTCACCTTTTTGTGTTTAATAGGCTTGGGGGTATTAGTATTACCACCAGCAGAGCCACCACCGGGGGGTGATGATACAAGTGACTGGTCGTGACCCTCGGGTTTGGTTGCGCCACAACGCATGCACACGGTGCACCGTTCGCAGTTCCATCGACCTTAAAATGAAATAGTCTTTGAGATTCTACCAAAAATTCGAACGTATTGATGTGTACTTACAGTCATTAACAGTTTTAAGGCCAAGGCAGTAGATATGATAACCACGATCGCATTGTTCACAGAACAGCATTTTGTTCTCGTCCTGTTTTCTTTTGCACTTTATGCAGCATTTACAATCGGCACACTGCCAATTGTAATTTCGCACGCGGTACACCATACGGTTTGGCATTTCTATACAACTAGGGTGTGCTGTAGGAATAAAATAAGGGCAACGGTTAGATTAAACAGGCATTAGAATATCCATTTTGGACTTACTTCTCCTTCGACAGGTGTAACACCGGATAAATACTTCGGGCAGGCCTTTTTGATTGTTATTCTGTGGCAGATGGCAGACAGTACACTTGAGCCCATCGGGAGGCTTGTCCTCATCAGATGACTGACCCGAATCCGAATCCTTGATAATGAAACAATTTAGATGAAACCTGTCTTTATGGTTTTTGGGTGTCAAAACTTACCGAATCACCCGAACTAGAGTCCGATGAACTACCACTACTAGAGCTGGTATCGTTTGTATCATCTTCACATGACGACGCTGTCTCAGCTTCTGACTCTGCATATTCGAGTGATTCTGCCTTTACTGATCCTAGTCGCTCATTCAACCGCATTGGATCATCGAGAACAGTGTTGATGGGATATGATCTGAAGGATACAAATGTTAGATTGTTGTTGATAATAGAGAAACACACGAGTTTATTGTTTTGCATACACCAGGCAATAGTGATAAAACCTGACTCTCAGGTGCAATGGAAGCAGCGGTATTCGATTTATGTCTAGTAACAGATTTAGAATTAGAATTCAAACTGGATTTGGGCAACCACCAAAAGCCATGAAATTGTGACGATAGAATGGTTAACTCGCGAAAAGTAGATATTTACAAGAAAATCCTGTTATCTCAACAATACTCGCTTTACTTAAGAAGCGTTGTATTGCTCGGTCACCCTTTAATGCAAAGTAGCAACAAACTCGAGTTTGTCAAGTACATTAATCGAAATATAATAATAAACAAAACAATGCAAATTTTTGGGGCAACAGGCTTGTTAGTAGCCAGGGCCTAGCTTTTTCTCAACACCATTAATGTGTGCGTGTGTACTTCTTGCACGATGGCGTAGTTGAGAAAAGCTTTTTCTTGACAGTTGACACTTCTCGGATGATCTGTCAGATCATCGCGATAGGAGGGCCAGTTAAAAATCCTTTAGATGTTCCTACGGATGGGAATCGAACCCAGACCATCTGCGCAGCAGTTCATCGCACGAACCCTTGCGTTACTGAGCCCGTTTCATCAAAATATAATAAACTTGATTAGTCCTACCGAATTGAAGCAAAACTTAAGTTTTGCGACGGTTCTTTCTACAACTCCTTTGCGTCCACCAACTTACCTTAATTCCTGAGACGTGTACCGGCGATAATTTTCGCAAAACTGTCCTGGTACTAATGCCATTGCATAGCTGTTCGACGGCTCCAGTGGTTTCACAACAACAGGCGCCTGGCGGTTGACCAGTTTCACCGGTAGGGGAACATTAACAACCAATGTCTGTAAATCCAAGCACGATCGGCGCTCCTCCTTACGACTAAAAGAAAAACGTAGGTCATTGATTCCCCTGTCCATGTTTGTAAAGTTTATCCAACTTACGATTTATTAAAGTGCGCATTCCACTTCGATGTGGAGTGTAACGCCCGGTCTCGCGTTGCCATACCTCGACCAGTCACATGATAAGTCGCACCCTTTGCTTTAGCCTCGAGTTCCCGTAAATGCTTTTGCCGCACATAGTTCTTGTATTCTTCATACTTTTCATAGAAATCCGTGTACATAATGTCTAAGACATCGGATGCCCACACAGCGGTTATACCGAGATCACACATCTTCTCTGTGACCAAAGCCTTCTCCTGCAACCAATTGCGCTCCTCCATGTCGACTTGTCGTCGCGGCAAATCTGGATACTTTCGTTTGAAACTCTTTATACCCAGAAAGTTGGCGATTTGTTCTTGAATCATAAAGGTGTCGCGGTTTTTAGCAGGACAACATCCTTTTGGTGGCGGCCAATCATATTCTGCAATCATGTCGACTGTCAATTCAGCTCTGCAAAGGGAGTATGTTAAAGAAAAAAAAATCTACATATGGATAAGTGGATTAGTTACCCTTCCGTAGCAACAACTTCAAACTTCTTCTTTTTGACTTTTCGGAAACTGCTTGTCAGAGTGGTATCTAAAATGCTAGTGTTGCTTATCACGGAACTTTGAGTGTCGTCATTGTTGAGGAAATCCGATTGACTGTGAGGATTAATATAAAATTCAATAAGAAAAGGGATCATTTCAATGATCGACTGTACTCACCGATTGGAAGGAGCGTTGAAATCACCACTCATGCGAGTATCATCTTCGAACATTTGCATAACAGTTGGGGTTCGGTGGCTGATAGCTTCAAGATGTTTTCGACGTTCCTTTAAAGTGAACAAAAAACGAACAAAACAAGGTAAATACATGATAATGCTTTTGTCTTGTGATTTAAACAACGGCAGGTATGGCGTTAAGGAAACCTAAACCTTTTTTTTAAAGAAACCTAAACTTTTCAACTACTTTTTTTTTTCTAAATTATTGTGTGTAGTCAAGGTGTAAAGTCTAATTTTTTTGTAGGCTTGGTAATCAATAAACAAAGTCTTTAACGGTCACTGAAGAACAGAACAATTAGTGACTATCGATATCAAGTCGCTAAAAACGAAGCGAAATTTCTGTTTCCTTGATCGAAGTAAGTAATATTACAACCCGTCTGATCTGCTTACAATATATTAAGCGTTTAGACGCCCATGATTGAACTCAATGTCCACGTCTGGTCTGACACCTCAAAAACAAACCTAGTAGATGGGATTAAAACGCTTGCAAGAGAACATATAGGAGACATAGGAATAGCGAACTCTTTAGTTTCACTCGAACATCGTCGAAATATCTCCCGCCTTACTTTGTTTTATCGCTACTTCAACAAATATTGGTCTAATAGCAAGTTGCATTCAGCCTATTCAACAATTCGGCCGCAATACTCGCTACGCTGTAAAAGCAACTCAGACTATCTTCGAACGTACGCTGAAATATATGTGGGATGTTCTATCAAACATTCTCTTTCCTTCCAATTATAGCTTATAGTCATTTAAAACTATCGATACCTCCTTTCTTAGATGGAAATGAAATATTTATCATTTACAGCCCAACCTGTATGGGCCTAGCTTCTCCCTTTATTTGTGTTTGCGAAGACATTATTTTTTCCACAAAGATGACCTCCTGTTTTACGCTGAATCCGAACGGCAAATTTGAAAAGCTTCTTATGACTATTCTACGGCTTGGATATTTGTCAGACTTTCGCAATAGTTAATATAGATGTTCAGAGGAACTTAAGAGAGATAATTTTTAGACTTGTTACATTTCAACGACCCAGTTGCAATTCATATGCACTTATTTCATCTAACAACGACACGAACAGCGCGCCATAACTCTTTTTATTACAGAACAAGCAATGATTGGAACAAACTTCCAGAAGACGTCTTTTTAAAATACAATCTATTGGGTGTCCCATAATTCACGAACAATTTAAATGACTCTTGCAGTAATTGAATTGTTTCTCTAGCTGCATGGCATGTTGAAACCACATGATGGTCATATGCATATCTTGTAATTTCGGCACTTAAAACTGGGTCATCATGTCACCATAACGAACACCATTGTCACATTTGGTAATGCGTGCAAACATTTCCAAGTATAATATCGAGAAGCTTTTCCAGTATTATGGGTTCGCCTCACCTGACAAAAGCGTATTCAAAAAATATCAATTTAAGACTGGAGCGAGAAGAATATTCGCTTTTTTCAGGCACGAGGTGGACATTTGGACAGGTGTGTCACAGAAAGTGTCATAAATTTAAAATTGGTGTCTAATGTCAATAGTTGTCTGATGGAGGGTGTACACTGGAAAACTGCTAATCATTGTAGTTTTGACTAAATCACTTAGTGTGATAATTTTACATCCAATACCATAAAAAGCTATCACCATCGACAGAACCAACTTTAAGACAGTACGAAATTTTGTCTGCCTTGGCTCCGCTATTAACTTTGACAAGTACTCGTCAGAAATAAGATGAAGAGTTACTCTTGCTTCCATCTTGGGATAAGAATGCGCTTTAGTAATGATGTCCACGAATAACTAATGAGATCCTAAGAAGACCTTTAATGCCCCAGTCCTGCAATAAGGCTCCGAGGTATGGACCATATCAAAAACAGACGAAGAAATCCCTAACAGTTTTCTGGTAAAAATTCGGCCCCGATTGCGTTGAGGTGGACATTTTACTTCATTATAAACTTTTGGCTTTGCCATTAAGTGTGAAAAATCATTCAAATGGCCGCCTCGGGAAGATTCGCAGCGTTCGATTCTTTTGAGATAATTTTTAACCACTTCTTGGCACATTTTGGGCGTTATCTCGGCCATAACTTAGGTAATGTTGGTTTTTAATGCGTCTAGAGTTCGGGGATTATTTGCGTAAACACGGTCTTTTTTACTCGATAATAATTATGACGACCATAATTATTATCGAGTAATGCGCGAAAAGTGGCTTCGTTGAAATCACCACTTTTGTAGTCAGTTTTAATAAATTTAACGCGTTCTTATAGTGCTTACACACCGAATCATAAACTGAGTTTTTGGCAAAAAGTTTACGTAAACCACTGGATGCTTTCACACCGACTCTGGCCAGGTTTTGTTTGACATTTCAATCAGCTGTGAATTGTGATACTAGCTGCAACATTTGTTTGTGAAAATATTGTAATTGAATAATAAATGAATTCTAATATAATCAAACTAATATTAGCATTTGAAGTTCAAAATTAAACAAATCTAAAGATTTTGACTCTCAAGCCCTCCGCTTGTTTTGTTTTTATTTCATCTGGTATGTAAATTTCTGAAAAAAAAAAACATTTGTTTTGACAGCGAGTTCATCAGCTGTTTTGTGGGACGGTGGAACACGTGTAGAAAGTATGAAAAGGTGTGTTCTTTCCAACAACCTGCAACGTGATGACGTCTGCGAAGTGGTTATGAGAAGGTTACGTCGTAACCTACTAGGTTTTGAGAACTAAAACTCGGTTTTCGATGAAGGTTTCAGGTGTTTTTGCGAAAACTCAGTTTATGATTCGGTGTGTAAGCACTATTAGATTCTTAAGCTATCGATTATGGTAAATGGCAAACATTCAACTAATATTATGATAATTCAATCAATACTTTGACAGGTGTCAAATGCCAGCGCTACCAACTTGAAACCACGAACCTGACTTTTAGTAGTTTAACGAACTAACCACTAGAGGAATTTGTAACTTGTCGAGCTAAGGGCCCAGTTATAGCTGTCATTGAAAAACATCATTGGAAATTTTCTTTTACTTCTTGTGGTCTTTTATAAATTCAATAATTGGCGAGTTGGTGTCAAAACAAAGCTTATGAATGTTAGAACATGATTATCCAAACATATTTTAATTTTTAATTCTAGTTATCGCAGAAAATCACTTTTTATTTTTCACTGATCAAGATTTATTTCTGTGAAGTAATGTTTGTCGGTCCACCGAAATGAAACGGAATTTTCCAATTAATCCTATAGGTATCTATGGGGGGAAAAAAATTGATGTTTGTGTTCCAATGAAGTTGTTCAATGATAACTGGGCCCTAACTGAGCGCTAATACGCGCATACAGTTTCTTGTCAGTTGTTCCAGTTTTTTTAGTGTTAATTCGTTTGCCTTTGATGGGTTGACCAAAAGCATGGCGCTCTCAACCAAGAAGTATCATTGCACCTCATGTCAAACCAATCGCTTGTCATCGTACTCATTACCCTTAAACTGTGAGAAAGAAAGAATCACCTCCCATAAAATATAATTTTGGATATCATAACAGTAGTGACCAGTTAAAATTCTAACAAAACAAAGTGCACAGATAACGCATACTTTTTCTAACCACTGTATCTTTTCCAAAATCCACCACACTCGTTTACGTTTTTCTCTTCTCTGTGTTCTGTCCTACATTTTACAAAACGGTTTGGTGATTTCCCCACCATTCACGAACACCTTAAAATCCATTACAATTCAATTTTCCCCCACAAATCTGCGAGCGATTCTCCACTGCACACATAGAAACTCTTTTTTCGTTTCTTTTTGATGTTTCCAACACGTACATATATATGGATGGTGCTAGTGCCCTGTGAGGCTGTGAGAGACGTGGAGAATGGAGCGCGTTCCGTTTCCCATTCGATTCTGCAGCAAACAATATATATTTACCTGCATAGTCGATTTTTGGCTCAGATTTGATGCAGCAGTTTATACGGACAAGGGACAATGTTAGATATTTGATTATATCTACATATGTATGCGCCACAATATTGTTGCTGTTAGTGGGGGTGAGTGTTAAGGGTGGTACTAATGCCACCATATGTGTGCAAACAAATACAATTTACAGTGTCTGCTAAGGGGATGTGATGTACAGACGTTTGTTTGTGTTTATATTGCGTAAGTTTTCTCTCTTTCGGGCTTTGTTTTACTTTGTTAATTTCTTTCTAATTTTAGCGTGTGGTATTTCTGTGGAGATGACTGTTTTGGTGGTATTCCCGTTGAAAGTGCACTATATACAGAAAGTATCATTACATGCAGAGAATATGGCATTTTGAGTGGGATGCTATGAAATTAGGACAGAAGAGTGGATATCGCACTTGTTGCGTACTAGAAATAAAATTATTTACTCTATTATGGGAAATCAAGGAACTTCATTGGGTTGTCCTAACAAACATCAATTGTGTTTTGAATGTCGTGACAAATGCTGTTCGACTGCATCCTACCCAATAAATAATATCCGAAGCAGACACTTAGTTGGAATGAATTTTCGCAAGACCCAAACAACGTTCTCTCCTCGGAATGTCATTTTCTCTGTTCTAATCAGAATCATTTTGCTTACATTTTGTGGTCCAAACGTGACTGTTATATAACTTAAACAGAAAACCCCAACTTACCGGACTGAAAAAGTGAGCTCCCTTCAGGCGCTCTGGATCGGGTGTATGCTTCAGTCCTCCGATGCATCTGGGCCGCGGCAGACCACGAGTAGCACTTCCACCGCCTCCGCGGCCGGAACCGCGACCACGACCCCGACCTCGACCGCGTCCTCGCCCGCGTCCACGACCTCGGGACGGCGTTCGTGGTGAACTTGGTTCTTCTGTAAAGCATAATTTAATTTTATTTAATGAATGAACTTTAAAACAAAAAACAAACCACTTACCACTAGATCCATCGAAAGATTCTGTGCGCCTTCTATCCTCAGTCCTTGGCGTCATAAACAATGCATCGGAAAATGGCGTCTCACTGGGCTCCGGTGACTTGTGGCCATCGTCTGGAATTCCTGCATTGATAATGGCTTCTTGCTGCGTCTCCACCAGTTGTTGCATTGAAATGGAAGATGACGATATCTCAGAGGATGATGATGAAACTATATATGTGTTGTGATTCGTCGTCGTCGTCGTTGTTGGCGGGGGAAGATGATCTTGCGACGACTGCGATGATGACAGCGACGAAGATTGCTTGCCGAGTCTAATTGAAGGCTGAATTCGGTCATTAAAGATGTTCTCCTCACGCGAGAGTCTTGAAATTCCAGGAGTGGTACTCCTTCGTGAGTTTCGGAATGGCGTTCGATTTGTTCGCTTCTCGCCAACATCTTCAATTTGCTCCGCTCCGACCAGGTCTATGGCCAGCCGTTTGCGCAATAGAAGAACACGCTTCGCCTTTACCGCACTATCCAGTTCTGGCTCGTCAGCTGTAACCGCTGGTGTCGCTATCTTTTCCGATTTTCGTGGTCTACCCGGTTTTCGTTTGACTGGTGGTGTCACCTTCACTTCAGGTACTATACTCCCTTCCATTGTTGCAGCAACTTGATCCACTTTGGCGGGCTCCATTGAAATGGGAGAGCAACCCGCAGGAATGGCTAAAGGATCAGCAATTAGTTTCTTCGGCAGACGAATGTGGTTATTCACCGGAACGTCAATATGATTCATCACCGGTGGATAGGTTTTGTGCACGACGGACGCTGTCGAGTTGATCTGATCATCTGCATAGCTTAGGAGCTTTGGCATTTTGTGGCCATCGGGAGAGTACACTTCGTTGACGGTATGCCTCTTAAGATTGTTCACACGTACCAGCAGTTGGTCTTCCTTGTTGTTGTTGTTGATCAATCGGTGGCTCTTGACCGTGTGGTTCATGGTGTGATTAAGAGTCGGCAGAAGGCTATGGTTTTCCTTTGGCGGGGAGATTACTGATGGGGGTACTGCCACGGAAAAAGGTTGCTTTGGAGCCAGCTTTGATACTGTCTTGGAAACTTCGACAATCCTGTTTGGTACCACCTTGTCGGGCTCATCGAACGAAGATTGACTCTCCTCTGGGGAGTCGAGAATCTCAATCGAATCCATGATCGATGCTGGCACTGGTGTTTTCTTCTTCTCATGCTGACCATTGGCAAGCACATCAGGAGATGGTTTTACCACAATTCCACTTGGACAAAACGACAGAAACGAAGACGGCTTATTGACGACAATGTCTTTGCGCTGCAGACGCTCCATTAAGAGATTTGCCGCTTCCGGCTTAACAACATCGCGGGTTGGCACTTCTGACACATTTAGCTGATCGTTGAAAAAATGCGCTGGCGATGAGCCCGGCGACGGAGACGATGTTAAATCAACGGTGTCGATGTTTTGCGTAACTTTCGCTACAGGAATGCTTGGTGGGAATTTTAGATTGACATTATTGAATGTCTGGGGATCGTGGTTTAGAAGCGTCTTGTCGATCTCCATGTCGGAGGAGTTCTTTCGCTCGCCAACATCATTCAGGGTGGGTGAGGGTGCCGCCGATGAACGCGACGACGTAGAGTTGTGATTCATTGTGGCGTTGTTCTGAAGAATCACTTTCGGCAGTACGCTTTCTATGTCATTCACATATTGATTCATCATTTTGTTCGTCTGATGGTTCTCCAAAACTACGGCTGGTGATGATGAATTATCTTCGCTTGCGTTGGCTTCGTTTTCTTTTTGCTTTTCTTCGACGGCGTGTGCTTCGACTGGAATTGCTTTGATTTTTAGTTTTGGAGATGATAAGTTTTTTATCGTCAACTTGGGAACGATTTTGTTGCTAGACGACTCTGCTGGTTCGGCGGCCTGATTATCGGCAGAGACAACTGTTAGCTTTGGGTGTTCGCCGCTGTTTTCCGACGTCCGAATGGTAAATTTTGGAATTTTTTCCTGCACGTCGTCGGCAGTGGTGTTCGTTTTAATTGTCAGCTTGGGAACCAGCTGTTTCTCCGTTTCAGCATCAACTGACGGAATGGACTTGATCGTCAGCTTTGGAATCTTCTCCGATTTAGGCACTTTGTCTGAATCCGTCTGCGATTTGTCCTCCTGTCGCGATATCATCAACTTAGGCACTCGATCTGGCGACTGGTCAATTACTGTGCATGTTGTGGAGCTTGACTCATTCACCGAAATAGTTATTTTCGGGATCGACTGACTGGCGGAGGTTATCGTGCTAGAGCTGGATGCTGACGTACAATTATTTTCTGACACCATCTTAATGGAAAAGCTATCGTTGCTGTTGCTCGAAGTCTTGATGGTGATCTTGGGAATCTTCTCCACTGGCTCCGAGTCGTGAATTTCCAGCGACTTTGTTTTAATCGTCATTTTGGGAATCGATTGGCTTTTTGGCGAATCGTTGTGCTGTATGATGACAGCATGCTCCTGACTGGTTTTTATCGTTAGCTTGGGCACCTTGGCTTCTTCCTCGCACTCGGACGATTCTTCCGCTGGTTTGGGAATACTTTTGATGGTGATTTTCGGAACTGTTGGCGAGCCAGTGCTATTGACTGCAGATGTGGAACCAACAAAGTTGCACTGTGACGGCGAGGATGAGATATTGGATATCATTGCCTCGCTGCTGCCGTCGATCGTCGTCTTGATCGTTAGCTTGGGCAGGGGTGGCTGCAGATCTAGTCCCGAGTGTGGAGATGGGGACGAGCAGGATGACGTCGAAGAAGACGACGACGACAACTCTACATAATGAGATTTATCATTGTTGATGCAGTTGATACCGCCATCCATTTTAATCGTCAACTTGGGAACAATTGTGTGCTGCTGCGATGTGCTGGAGGCAGATGTGGAATCATTTGTACTCGTATCGTTTGCACGTATCGTCAGCTTGGGTACGATGTGTGGCTCGCTGGGCGCGTCATCAATCGTCACCATTGACGACTTGATCGTCAACTTTGGTATTGGGGAGTTACGGCTGCTTTCCACATTCGCACCGTCCAAAGTGGACAAACTTGAAGACTCAAGTGGCTTAACAATTGGTTTAATCGTAATCTTCGGTATGGTTGGCTCATGTCGGATTAAATTTATCTTGAGTGGCTCCACTTTTCTCGTATCTTCTTCCTTTTGAGATTCACTGTGATTCGTGTACTTCTTTCCTCCTACGCCGTCGTCTGCACTGTTGCCACCTCCTCCATCATCTATCTTTGTTGAGTTTGTCCCACTGACCTCGTTCGTAATACTACTACTTCCGCTGGTCGAAGCGACTGTTACCATCTCGCTGGGTGTCTTGCGTAGTGAAACCATTTCCACCGACGTTGAGTCCTTTGAATTATCGGCACTCTTATTTAAATTATTAATACTTTTGTTGGCTCCTAGTGATGATGGCACCGGTGCTCCCTCAGCGTCTGGTGCTGCATCATTGTAAGTATTTTCAACTCTATCGCTGTTGCCGCTTGCTTCAGTAGCTGCTCGACTATAGCTGCAACTAGGCTCGTTCAATCCCTCTGTGGGAAGACTCTTAACATTATGTCCCTGCTGCTGATGATTAGTAGAAACTATAATAAGCGCGTCATTGCTATTATTTCCTGTGCTTGACGTCACACAGATTCTGGCTGGCGACGATGATGATGTTGACGCTGCGTTGTCGTGATGATGATGATTATTGTTACTACTACTACTACTACTGCTGCTACTATTGCTACTGCTGGTTGGCGACGTAACTACTACGGCAACCGTTGTCGATGAGGGTGTTATATCATTTGATGTCGATGAAACTAATAGTTCCTCGTTGTCCTCATGTAGATGATGATGCTGCTGCTGCTGCTGATGTTGATGCAATGCTGAGTTATTTGTATCATTCATTGCTTTGTTGTCTTGTACTGGGCAAGCAGAAGGTGTTTTAGGGGGCGGACAGTTGTGCTTAAAATCTCACTTATATGACGATCAGATTGAATAATAGCATTTTTTGTATGTGGGCTTTGTTAATGGTCTACAAAGATCGACATTACAAGTGAGGATACAGTCGGTAAACATTCATGTTCTGTAAAGAAACAAGTGGAAAACAAAAACTTGAATTAGTAATTGAAAAACAAAAAAAAAAAGGAAAACAAAATAATCACATGCTTCGGCGGATAGTGATTCTATATACCAACTCGACTCGGCTATTGATTTTGAGTCGATGCATATAATTTAAGGTATATCTAGCTAAATTATTTCTCTATGATCATACTATGTATCAAAACTAAAACCCCTATGTGATAGGGTATACAAATTTTGACCCATGCCAGATATAAATATTGCTGTAGCGCACTTGAAGTACATTTAGCAATATCCAAACTGCACTCGCACAACTATACCTCATCCATTAGCTAGAAATAACCCAAAACGCGACTTTTCTGTTCGGAGAGATGATTCGACATTGGGAAATTTTCCAATCAAATACACAAATGTTCCTTACTTTAAATGCCAAGCTGGTTTTAATTCTTACATATAACGTGGTCGAAAAGATCTTTAAATTCGGCACGTTATGTTGCATAGACTTTCTGCCACTTCACTGTACACGAGTCAGGAACAGTAGTTTTCGAAAAATGTTCCTTGCGAAGATATCTGTCGAACTATAAAACACTAAAACGAATTGATTCGATTTTTAGAACTTATAGCTGTTTCTTTGTGGAAAAAATAATAACTTCTCACACAAACGAAGAGAGAAGCTATGTTTGAGGCCCTGTTCCTGTAGATATTTCGGTTAATTGTTTGCTTCAGACCACTCTTAAATATTTCTTTATAACTTCTAGAAACTAGTAAAACTACAAATACAATACAATACAATTGATACTATTCGGATGATTTGTCAGATCATCACGAGAGGAGGGCCAGTGAAAAATCATTTATGTATTCCTAGGGCTGTGAATCAAACCCAGGCTGAACTGCCACTGAACCCGTCCTAGTAACGGGTCCGCCATCTAACGTTTTTTTTTTTTCAACTAGTGCTTATTTCTTGAATGGTAACACTTAGCTCATGTCTGATTTGACAGATAATTTGTTTTATCCTTCCGCTGAACGAATATGGTTGTGTATACGCTTGAACAACGCTGGGAAATAATGCGACATTACTTTGAAAATCATGATAATGTTGCAGAATGTGTGCGAAAATTGCGTACGGATTTTGGAAGATGAGAAGCACCGTCAGCTCCGTATGTTCGTTATCTTGTGAAAAAAGTGAAAGATACCTCATCGATAAACCAAAGCGTGAAAAGCCAAAAACAGTGCGTACACCCGAGAATATTGCTGCTGTGGCAGAAAGTGTGCCTGAAGCGCCATCAACATCAATTCACCGTCGTTCTCAACAATTGAACATTTCGGAGACATCATTGAGACGAATTTTGCATAAAGACCTTGGTATGACGCCATACAAAGTCCAATTGGTTCAGGAGTTGAAGCCAACTGACCATCCAATGCGTTTTCGCTTCGCTAAGTGGGCATGCGATCGACTTAGAGAAGATGCCGATTTTGCCAAAAAAAAATCATCTTTTCAGATGAAGCTCATTTTGATCTTGGCGGGTATGTAAACAAGCAAAATTGTCGCATTTGGGGCACAGAAAACCCGCACGCATACATTGAAAAGCCGATACACACAAAACGAGTCACTGTTTGGTGCGGATTTTGGTCCAGAGGCATAATTGGGCCATTTTTCTTCGAAAATGAGCAAGGACTGGCCGTTACAGTCAATGGCGATCGTTATCGGGCCATGTTGAACGAATTTTTGTTCACAAAAATTGAAGTGAAGGATATTGGCAACATTTAGTTTCAACAGGACGGCGCTACATGCCACACATCCGAAGCTACACTCGATGTTTTGCGCCCTGTTTTTGAAGATCGCATAATCAGCCGCAGAGCTGATGTCGTTTCGCCACCTCGGAGCTGCGATTTGACACCGTTGGACTATTATTTGTGGGGTGCCGTAAAAGATAAGTGTTACGCCGACAAGCCAGAGACAATTGACGCTTTAAAGGACAATATTCGTATAGCCATTGGTGAAATACAGCTGCACACAATCGATAATGTTCTTAAGAATTGGACCGATCGTGTAGGCTACTGCATGGCCAGCCGAGGCAGCCATATGAATGAAATTATTTTCCATTATTAACCGGAAGGATTGTACTTTCAAATATAAAAAGAAATTTGAGAAAATATTCAGTAGTTTTTTTTTATATCATTTTCAAAAAAGTTAAAAGTTATTTGGCGGACCCTTTATAAACTAGCCACTTATAACTTGGTTTAGTCCTAACAATCCAGAGGAATAGTCCATTCAGTGTTCGATGAAAACATATTTCAGCTCCCCCTGCTTAAGAGTAAGAGGATCTGCTTCTAGAGCTACTACTTAAAATATACTTTAGGGATAAATAGCTACTTTAGGAAAAAGTTAACAGTTCTAGAAATGAGTTTGGTTTTTAAACTCGCAACTGAAATACTATAACTAAACTACTAGTCGCATAGAAAGCCATATTTGTTCTATCCGTATTTAGTGCAATTTGTCCCATTCTGCAAGACCGTAGACTATATTGCGACAAGTGTACATGGTTAATAACACCTAAGCAAATTTTGCAAGCGAAAATTTTACAGACATTTTTTCAGGCTCATGCAACTGTTTGCCTCAAGTTGTTGCACAGTACATTCACATTAAAGTTGTTTGTATGGTTAAACCATCAAAATGTTTGACAGTTCGATTTGTCAATAGTTTGTTTTTAAATGTGTGATTAAAATCGACAAGAACGAAATAATGAATTGTTAAACAACTAAAATGGAGATCATAATATAATGGAAATGCGAAAAAGAAATTAAAGCAAACAAAAAGCATCACAAAAAGAAAATTTTGGGTAAGAGATGGGATATTTCAATTTTCTACTAGTGTCCAAGAATGACTTTGAAGATTTCCTAGGTTAGACCGAAATCACAAAAAGTGACAAAGAAATCCGCTGACGAAACGTCCCATAATTAAGGAAAAGTTTCATACTTAACGATTCATTTTTGTATTAGCTCGCGATTCCACATTGGTGTTTCCGCGTCCTCGCTGAAATATTACAGTAAATGGCAAACCGCAGCTGCAAACACTCAAACAGTTCATGAAAACAAAACTGATATACTACATTGTAAATATAAAATTTGTAGGTACAGTGTTTTAAGTGATAAATCTGAATCTAAACCACTGGAATAACATTTAATCGAGATTCAATGCAATTTTTATTTATTATGTATTGTTACAACATTCAAATGATGGTGTTATTAGAAAATGACAACAGCCATTTTTATTTGTAAAACATGTCAGTCGTGTAAATGCAGCATAATAGTGCTTACACACCGAAACATAAACTGAGTTTTCGCAAAAACACCTGAAACGTTCATCGAAAACCGAGTTTTCCCATACATTGTCGGTTCTCAAAACCTAGTAGGTTACGACGTAACCTTCTCATAACCACTTGGCAGACGTCATCACGTTGCAGGTTGTTGGAAAGAACACACCTTTTCATACATTCTACACGTGTTCCACACGTCTTACAAAACAGCTGATGAACTCGCTGTCAAAACAAATGTTTTTTTTTAGGAAATTACACACCAGATGAAATAAAAACAAAACAAGCGGCGGGCTTGAGTCAAAAACTGTTGTCAAAATCTTTAGATTTGTTTCATTTGGAACTTCAAATGCTAATATTAGTTTGAGTATATTAGAATTCATTTATTATTCAATTACAATATTTTCACACGCAAATGTTGCAGCTAGTATCACAATTCACAGCTGATTGAAATGTCAAACGAAACCTGGTCAGAGTCGGTGTGGAAGCATCCAGTGGTTTACGTAAACTTTTTGCCAAAAACTCAGTTTATGATTCGGTGTGTAAGCACTATAAGGTGTAGTTGTATTTGGCACGTAAATATATTTTTAAGTCTATAAGCCCTATCCAGGTATCCGTCGGAGCGGACAATTTTCAGCAACGCATACTTCGTCGGAGGTTAAAATTCCATTCGAGGTATGTGTCATCGAAAAAAAAATACTACACAGACCCGACGACTTCACTTTACTACAATTCGTAAATAAATTCCGCGAAGAATTTGTGTCGGAGGAAAAAGAATGGCACTTAGCTGTCAAAAATTGACGAAAATCGCACCTGAACGCACTTCAACGCAGTTCGCCGGGTTGCGTTACAACATGTCAGAGATATATTCCGAACAGCTTTTCGGAAGAATACCTCGAAGCAAAAATTCTCCGAATCGTACAAAATATATCTAAGCACCAAATACCGATGCATAAAATTTGTTGATAATTGTCAATTATCGTATTGATATTTGACAACGTAATAAGTGTCAATATCTTTCATTTGATGCAATTTAAATGCTAATGTTATTAATGTTTTAATGAAATTGGTTTGTAGGTACTTTCTTTTCTGATTGATAAATAAGATAATTAAACATGTCGTAATTAATTTAACTGTTTAGTTAAATTGAACGATTCGTTAAACATCACATATCCTGCGATTAATGATGATTTATAATTATAATTTTTCATTAAACAAATTACTTAACCCTATTAGGTAGCTTTTCAATAACCATTCCACTATTATTAAAAGAAAATATGAGTTAATTTCTTATTGTTTCTGATTAAAAAAAAAACTAAATTGTGGCAATCAAAAGTCAAATAGTTTCTTTTAAATAAAATCAATATTTGTATTCGAAAAATAAACCCTTCAAGCAAAAAATTCCTATCACCCCATAAACTATTGAATTTACGCCTTCTTACACTTCATTTTGCATTACAAATCGCATCGACAATAAGAACTTGAGAACAGTCCAATTCCACCGAATAGGTAGAACGCAATCTGTTGACCTCGAGTTCACCATCGCCTCAGTGTGGTGTACCATTAACAAATTCGTACAATTTTACACAATCCGTCGCTATTTGCTTATCAACAGTGCTCTCTTCCTCGTGTATTCTAAATATCTCTCGCCTCTATCGATGGCGCGCACTCACTCCCCGCAATATGTGCCGAGTTTTGCCGACGAAACTAAAAGTTCAACGACACCGAATCATAACAAAAAGTGCTGCCGCCTACTGGCAATCGCTGATACTTTGCAATGACGTCTACAGTCAGGAAACCGCACAGAAAAGTCATCCATGCAAATGCAGAACAGACAGCTAAATGCTAAAACCGGTCTACCGCTGTTAGTCGATGGATGCGGCAGTGGCGATGATGACGACGACGGCCGCCGCTGCCGACCGACTGACTTGATTCAACCCGAGTCCATATGTTCTAAAGACAACGCACGTGGTACACTTCACGTGCGGCCCTGTGTGCTGCACTAGTAGTGGTGGTGGTTGACACTTGTAGTATGAATGTTTTGTTTAAATAGATCATTCCGACGAACATCCCTCCAATACTGATAAGCTAAATAAGGTCAAAGCCCTGTTAAGGAACATACGACGATCTAAGGTCAAGTGCAGCAGCAACGACCGACGGCCACTGGTGACAGTGACAGTTTTTCTGTGGTTTCAAAATCAGATGATTCTGTTTTACTATTGGCCAAATAAGAGCGCAACAGATTGAACACGGGTGGTGTGGTGGGGGTGATTCGGATTCCTCCACTTTACGAAGACGACGGCGAAAAAAAACAAACCTAAAGAATACAAAACACAAATTGTAGTATGTCACTCTCACTCGCCGCTAGGTCGTCTCTCTCGCGCCCAAACTCTAGCTGGCTCTCCTGTTTCAATTTCGGAATTTAATTTTAATCTGCGCCTGCATTCGCACTCCGTAGCGGCAATCGGGTCGACACTTGTGAGTAGCTCTTTGATGCGGAAGGTAACACACCAGCAAGCTAGCAGCAGCAGTTGTAGTACTACTGTTGGCGCTGCTGCTGCTCTGCTACAACTATACCAATATTTAAGTATTCAGTATCAGTCGATGGAGGCGGAAGGAATCTCCGACTAGAGTTCGGTGTCGCAGTCGCTTTCGTCACAACATCGGCATAGATGAGATGGATGAAATCTTTGGCTTGGCCGTCGTTGGTGCCGGTCGTTGCCGTTGGTCGATTGTGTTATTTGAGGTAGGTAATGTTCAATGAAACAAACGTTCGTTGCAGTTATTCGAAGAATATCTAGATCTTGGGACATGCAAGAGTACGTGCTTATCTTATCAAATTTAGGTTTGTTTTTTTCATTTATATACTTTTTTTTCTGCTGATTGACGCTGATTTATGTTGATTATGCTTGATTGTGTTAATTGTGCACAATGTGGTCCTCCCACTTTAACAAATTGGTGAGTTTTTTTTTAAGACCAATATATATTTTTTTCGTCTAATAATTTTAAAGTGTTTATTATTAAATGCAATTTTTTTTATTAAAAAAATGAATTTATATATATATAAATATACAAGGTGGCGCAAAAGTTGTCACCCGTCGCAAAAGTTGTCACCCAATGATTCTTGGCCGTCATTTTTTTTAGTGTTTTGCAAAAAAAAATCGAAACAATTATTATAGGTGGCGCATAGGACATGAATCATGGAATAAATTTTTCTATTTTTTTTGCGGAAGAATTCAAATATTTGCAACCAAAAAACATCGGGTGACAGCTTTTGCGAAGGGTGACAACTTTTGTGCCACCTTGTATATGCCACAAGATTACAAAAACTATGATCAGGAAGCGACATTTATTGATTTAATAAAGAAGTATAAAAAAATGGATTTACGATAAAAAAAATATACATATACTAGGTAATACAGGGCCTAAAACCTCGCTTCTCCATTCAATTGGGTGTGCGAAATTATATATTATGACACAATAAATGGGATCTATACTTTAATGCCGACTCTAAACGTTAATTTAAAAAGCTGCACATACCAGTTGTATACTCTGAATGTTTACCAACCGTATTAAAAAAAAAGACTAACTACTACCCTCTATTCACAAATTATATAATCTGTAGATCAAAAGTTAAATCATGAAATAATATTTCTTATTAATACAAAATGAATGTCAATGTAATAGCTGATTGACGTTTAGTGACAAATCTATTACTAAATAAGTACAATCCGTACAAATATCAATATTATCCGTTGCTATTTATGTTTTTTTCTATTCCGTTGTCAAGTAAATTGAAGTTGTTTGTTAATATTTACTAAAAAATAGAATTTGGAAATAACAAATGGAAAACAACCGACAATTTGAAACAAAGTGACAAGGTATGTGCAAAATAGTTTACAAAAACAAATATTACAAATAAACAAATCTTCCTATAGACTTTAATGTGCGAACGTTTAAGTATACTGACAGTGGTTTAAAAGTACATTCCAACTTTGAAAGGTAGAAACGCAAGCCCCCGTATTGATAAACGCTGAGTAGCTATTCAATGACTAACTTTTGGCATTTGTGCGAGTATTTCTTATGGGAAAAGCTGTCATGCTTGTTATTGATTAGCTAATCAATTTATTAATATAGGGGTAGATGTATATAACGGGTGTTTTTTTTTTTAGAGGTATAGAACTTTATGTTGGCAACACTATTTTAACTGGAGGCCATTTTGTTATCTAGTCAAGTGATTTATTTTTAGTTTGGTTTGGTATTTCAACATAAATAGACTGACGTCTGAACAACGCTTCCAAATTATTCAAATTTATTTTATAAATCATGGTTCTGTTCTTTTACTGTCAACATAATGGTGCATCATAGCAATTAATTCGAATAAGTATGGAACGTTTTCGCACCACGTTTACTCTAAATGATAATACGCATCCACAGAGACATCGTACAGTGCGTACAGAAGAAGTCATTGCTGCTGTAGAGCGTAGAGGAGAGGAAGACCCGAATCAGTTGGATATGTGTCCATCCACTTTATGGGCGATTTTGCGGAAAGATCTTGGTTTGCGTGCTTACAAAATCCAACTCCAGCAAGAATTAAATCCACATGATCACCTAGCAAGGCGTAGATTCGGTGAATGGGCCAAAAAACAAGAATGCCGTTGATCCCAATTTTCATAAGCGAATTTTGTTCAGCGATGAAGCTCGCTTTTGGGGTTAAATGGATACGTCAATAAACAAAACTGTCGTATTTGGAGTGACGATAATCCTCAAGTGTATGTTGAGACATCGTTACTTCCACAAAAACTGAGTGTTTAATGTGCTTTATGGGTTGGTGGAATAACTGGTCCGTTCTTCTTAAAAAAAAAAAACGATGCTGGCTAGAACGTTACAGTCAATGGTGACCGCTTAAGAGCCATGATTACTGACTTTTTCGTTCATCAATTGAACAACCATAATGTGCAGGAGCTGTGGTTTCAACAAGCCGCCGCAACATGTCACACTGCTCGTGCCACAATTGA
This sequence comes from Rhingia campestris, assembly GCA_932526625.1. Classification (NCBI taxonomy): domain Eukaryota; kingdom Metazoa; phylum Arthropoda; class Insecta; order Diptera; family Syrphidae; genus Rhingia; species Rhingia campestris. The sequence continues at coordinate 94,283,275 of OW052182.1, read as the reverse complement.
TTTGTTGAAAAAAAAGTTCGGTGAGCGCATAACTTCGCGTTTTGGTCCTGTGAAGTGGCCTCCAATATCGTGCGATATGTGAAGTTCTAGTCTACGTCGATAAGCCCGAAACGATTGACAATTAGATGACAACATTCGCCGCGTTATTGCCGATGTATTGCCACAAATTTTGAAAAAAAGTAATCGAAAATTGGACCTCCAGATTAGACTACGTCCGAGCCAGCCGTGGCGCTCATATTCCAGAAATCATATTTTAATTATAATGCCAGAAGATTATCTTTCGAATAAAGTAAATTTCATGTCAATTTCACAAAAATCATCTCTGTTTTTAAAGTTCTATGCCTATAAAAAAAACACCTTTTACATATATTGGATAGTGACACTTAAAAAAGTACTTGCTTTATTAAATATCATTTTCTATCTGTGCGAAGACAACCAAGTATTAAAGAAATCGCGAAGACTTAATATAAAAAAAAACAATTAATCATTTTTTATTATAGTTCACCAATAGTAATGCCGAAACATCTGCTATTTTATGTTATTTTAAGATTTATGTTCACTTTTAGCTATTTGTTTTAACCCCAGTAGCCTATTCTCTGTAGTCTTGAAATAATAAATGCGGAAATACAATAGCTAAATTTGAATGCTGTTCAGAGAAAAAACTAAAAATGGGTCCTAATGAGCCTGCTGAGGGCTGCACCAAGAATTTATATTTGTTTTATCTCTCAGTGAACCAATACAGGCCGAATACTTTTAACCGAATTCATACGAACATATTTGTGATTACATGTCTAATAAAAAAAATACTAATTTTGCATACGAAATGTTCATAATAATCTTCGTCAATTTCAAAAATTTTCATGTCCCACCATCCACAAATAAATGAAATCGGATACTATCCGATTTGTTCGATTCCAACTTCTCGTCTCTAATGTTTGCATTCTTAGAAGGATTTATGTTTGTTTTAACCGATAAATAGGAATGTTTTGGTCCGAATTCAGTTGCATTGCAGCTTTAGATAAATATAAATAGATGTACTTAGCTGTAGACGATAAAATCCTGTACTATGAGATGAAACGGCTCTATTCGCTAAACCATCGAATAACTCACAGAAACATTAAATTGAAATTTGAAAACATTAAAAACAAATATGGTTGTTTTTGATTGAGGAAGATCAATTTAATGCGCCTTAAAAAATGGCATTCAAAATGATATCCACAAACGAAGAGACTAAGAACGTCGTCTACATTTTATATGTGAACATTTTCAAGACACGCAAACGTATTGGGGAATTTAAAGTTTTTAAAGGTATGTTGGTTAAAAAATATGGGACAGAATAGGCTGTTTTTTTATTAACAATCATAATAATTATTAACAATCAATTTTTTAAATTTACAAATGCAGATTTTCGAACAAAAAATATAGGAAATGGCCGAAATATAGAATTTGAACATGAACAACATGGTTGGTAGATGATGTAATTAAACAGGACTGGCAATATTTTTAATGTTGTATTGATCAAAAAACATATGAGAGGCTACAATCCGCTGTGCGGATCGTTGAATACCCTATCCCATCCCATCCTTAAAATTAATATCCTCAAAATATAGGCCTTATGGCGATGAAATACAGAAAATGACATTGTCACAATATATTGCTCAGACAGTTTATCGAAATCTTTTGTGGTTCGACAAAAAACAACGTATTTCTACTTCTAATGCCTTGGAATGGGGTATACAAATGGTTTTTGTAAGAAAATGCCCCCAAAATGTGAGCGCAGGTGAAAATGATCTATAGAAAAAAATGTTTATATTACCATTGCGGAAGTATTGGCATCAAACATTTTTTTCGAAAGTGTTAAAATTTGGACAAAAAGCGTTTTTTTTACTAAAAACGCCGCCAAAAAGTGGGCGTGGCAAAAAAAAACTTTGTAAAGACGAAATATAGATATTAGGATTGTCTAAATATGCTGCTCAGACACTTTTTTCGAAATTCCTTACGGTTTGGTTTAAAACAACGTTTTTCTAAAAGGGGGCGTGGCAGTGGGCGGATTTCAAAAATGTTTACATTTGTTCTGCTTCGTCGGCCAGAGAGTCTATATACCAAATTTCAACACTCTAGCTCAAAATTTAAGGCCCGAAAATCGGTGACACACAGACGGACGGACGGACGGACTAGCGATTCTGAATCGATCCATATACTTTGAGGTATATGTATCGAATTTATTTCTCTATGTTACAAACTTAATGTCAAAACTTATATACCCCCCTATGGGATAGGGTATAAACATTTGAATCTGCTTTTCGAAAGTGCTAACTAACTCATTAATTAGAGTCTTAGCACACTAAGTTGTAAATTTTAAAAAGTTCTTCGTTACACAAATTTGTTGTCTTCATGATTCTCAAAAAGGAAGCTTTAATATTTACATTTCAAGTCTGCTTTATTTTCAAATTTAAGAGATCTTACAAATTTGGAGAGCAACATTTTATTTAGATGATGTTTAAAAAAAATCGGTCGGTTTTCCAATTTATGAAATTGATAAAAATGTTAAATAGTGTATAGAGGCTAAAAAGGATAAAAAAAAAAAAAGAGTAAGAGGAACTTAATTTTTATATTAAGTCTGCGGTATTAAATAGTAAAATACCAGCAGTGGGTAAGTGACGCGCTTCGCACGATTAATTTAAACTCTGCTTTCCGGAGTGAATTAGCAATAAATGCAAATTTGTAGTTCTGCGAAAAGGGTGTGTCAAAAACGTTCAGGCAGGCGCCTGGGGCTAAGTTATTATAAACTCCCTTTTCTTGAGTTGTTAATATCAAAGGCACAGTCAAACTATAAATTTAATACTTATACAGATATACATATAACATGTATATATATATTTTTTAAATTTCAAATCCTTGTAATATTTATATATGTTGCTTTTGTTTAAGTGGGTATGCTTACCACCATAAATCGAAAGTTTAAAAAAAAATAAGAATAAATTTGCTCTCCAAAATATTTACACAGGATATCTGATAATACCTAACCCATTTTAAGTAAAAAAAAAAAAAAAAAAAACAATTTTTTAGGTGAAAAGTCGATTTTCTACATTGGAAACCTCAGCCTGATCCCACTTCGTTCAATAAAAAGTTCATATACCTAGTGTCATTGGAGGATTTTTCTACCTACTTTGCCCCTTGTCAGGGTTATTGTCCACGGTGAAAACGTAGCCATTGGGGATCTTGAGAAAACACCATTCAATTCCAATGCAACAAATGTCTAATGAAGTATAAATGTCGTTGGTTCTGCATATAATAGCTACCTACCTACCTACGGTGTAAACAGAAAATTTCTGATACTAAAATATTTAGTGCCGGCCCAAATATATATAGACCACGATTAAACGTAGCTATTATTTGAGCTCAAAATGTAATGCCATATAATCGGTAACTCAAAGACGAACGAAATGAGAAATATTGCTAAATCGACTCATACTTCACAATAGGCATACCTATATTAAAATTTATTTTTCTATGTTTAAAACCATGCATAAAGACTAATACCTATACCCCAATTGGATAGAGTAGGTAGGTATATAAATCTACAAAAAAACGTCATACAAATAACCTCCACTAACCCAACTCCAATGAAAACGACCTTGGATGCATTAGAAAAAAAAAGTAATCAACAACAAATTACAAACTATTAATGCAAAATTCAATTATATTGTTAATTGCATTCCTCATATTAAGCTTCAATGAGACGGAAGCGGGAAGGCAGCTGAACCACAGAACAAGCACCAGTGAAATATACGACAATCATGATGTGTAAATGGCGAACAATACAACGTAACAATATAAAGAAACCCAACTCACCACACACATCATTCACAGATCATGTAGAGATACGTACACTATTTTGTAATAGGTAGTCCCCGCTCAAGATGATTTTATTTCATGAAATTTTAACAAATTCTTAAACTCAATTAAAAAATGTGCAACTTTACAACCAATATGGGGAAAACAAACTCAAATACACCTCTCCCAAATAACAAACTCACCTCACAACTTTATTTCATTTCACATCATTCATTACAACACCACTGTGTTGTGCTGTGTACTTTTATATTAATAGTCTCTTGTTTGTATTGAAACAGATTGTGACAAGTGAAATTATTACCCCGCAACACTGTTCAGCGAGTAGGTCTGATTCCCCACAAACTCACCACACACCATTCGACCATCTATAACACTTTAACACAACCGACCGCGATTGAAAAAATCACACGCAATTTTGTATCCACTTACGGTATTGTAATTGTTCTATTTCGTATTTAATTTTTTTTTACTACGCGAATGCATACGATAAGATAAATGTCAGACCACGAGCGAGAACGTCGTTATCGTTCGACGTCGTCAAACCTGAAACCAAAGTGTGCTTCAAGCGTTGTCTCGCCAATGTAGGAGTACAACAGAGACAACTAATAACACGTACGAAGAGAGAACGAAAAAAAAGACGTCAAGAGGAAAAATATAACAAAAAAAAAAAAAACACTTGCGAATTTGCTTTACAACACGCCACACACCACCCCCTCCGAGAAGACAACTAAGAGAGCGGCACAAAATACAGGCCAAAGTGTAAATAGACAACACAAAAACATTAATATTAATAACAATAATAAGTAAAGTCAAGTGAAGAACAGCTAACGAAAAGGAATGCTAATAAAAACGGAGCAGCAAGCTGGCAAATAATACGTTTCTTTGACCCTATGGTGAGTTATTGAAGTGGTGTGTGCTGTCGTCTCTCTGTCGGTGTGGTCGTGGTGTCTTTGAGCGAAAAATTCATATAGTGAATCGCAAGGGCAGACCATGTGAAGGGGGGAGAATTTCTGTGTAAGTTTTACTGGGAACAAATAAACATACAAAACATAAAAAAAAATCAAAACTGAAGCAGAAAAAGGCGAATGAGCTCATTCCGGTTGGCGGTAATGCTGGAGTGCAGAGTTGTTATACATCAGTCACGTCACTCAATCCGCAGCATAGCCAAGGCAAAATATAAAATTGAGAATGTATCACCAACCACTTTAAATGTGCCCAGGTGCATTGGTTAGCAGTGCATGGTGCATCATATGATGTCGACATTCGAGATTACGCATTCATGCATGAATCCATGATATTCGCAGTGGATTAGAAACGCGTCGATAGCAGATGGATCAATTGTGGTCAAATCAATCAGTTTTGTTGTGACCTATAGTGTGGCCAATGCTCCTTTCCTTGTATGTACTGCTAAAAATTGGCAAAATCAATGTGTGCTTTTTCTTTAAATGTTCGAACGTGAGTTGACAGATATGATTCTAGATCTTGTCGAACATACAGAGCTTTATTGACGGAGTCACGGCATGTTTGGCTAAGAAGCAATCAATGGTACAACGAAGATTAAATTCTCTTGTTTATTTTGATAAAATCCTCAACCTAGTGCTCGACATGATGTTACCTAGACCCTGAATCATTAAAATATTGGCTTTAAGGTTACGAATCTTTACAAATGACTTCTGCATAAACGAAGAATATGTAAAATCTGTATAATGTATAATTCCGTGTGCCATTACACAAGCCTACATGCATAGCCGAATATCCTGCATGGGAGCCCGGTTCTTCGATGGTTGGGGACTTGGCCAAAATATCTCAATTCAAGTGGTTCTGGTAGTATAATGTTACAACATATTTATCTTATTTCCCAATTTACTATGGATCTGAGTAAAATATTGTCCAACTTTTTGGTGCAACAGGATCGTTAATATACCCTACTCCTACCTTTTTTTTTACAACCATTCATGTTGTTTTTGCACGATGGCGGGACCTCCTGAAGGCTGAGTAAGCTTTTACTAGAAATTGAGTTCCCCGGATGATTTGTCAGATCATCGCGAATTCATCGGGCCAGTTAAAAACTCACTTAAATATTGCTACGGCTGGCTCCAATGTCACGTGAATAAAAATAATGGTCGATTGACCAATAACAGCAGCGCATCGGCAAAGTTAACTTAATAGGTCTGTTCCAGTACAAAATAATATTTACTGATTCTTACTTATTGCCGTTCCCGTACGCAAAAATAAGTAAAAGAGACAGCTAACTAGAGCAAAAAACTACTCCTCCATAAAAATCTGTAAAAAAAATTTACTGCAGAAATTTCTGTTGGTAAAAATCAGTAAACTGTCAGTTGGTATCTAAAAGTGACAACTCGCTTGTTTTGACAGGTGACTTATGTCATTTGTTCTTTAAAAGGCATACAAAATATATAACTTTACTGTTTTTTTACTTAAACGCGTTCCCGTACTTTTTGGTAATTTTGTCTCTTTCTGAGATCCAGGAAATTTGAGAATTTACTAATTTTTACTGAAAAAGTACGGGAACAGACCTAATAAAACTAAAACCCGGAACAAGGCCATTCATAGGTCCGGTTTTTCAGTGCGAGACCATCCTAGTTTCGGGATTAAACTCCAGTTAACTCGAGAAACATTTTTTTTCAGTCAAGTTGGCCCTGAATAAATAAATGGTCAGATGTTTTATGAAATGAATGAATACTTGTTCGATTTATTCTTGTTCAGATCTTAGGGACTCGAAATTGTTTGAGAAGAAAAAGCCTTGTAAGATCGGGACCAAACATTTTTTTTCAGTCAAGTTGGCCCTGAATAAATAAATGGTCAGATGTTTTATTAAATGAATGAATACTTGTTCGATTTATTCTTGTTCAGATCTTAGCGACTCGAAATTGTTTGAGAAGAAAAAGCCTTGTAAGATCGGGACCAAACCATTTTCATTTGTTTGAACAAAGTGAAGCCAAACAAAGCCTGACAACTGAGTTGTTGTAGAGAGGAACTATACATTTAGAGTAAACTTTCTGACAGCAAAATCAATTGATCATCAGTGTTAACTACGTTCTCACTGGAGTTCAAATTAGCGCTTCCAAATTCACCAAAAAGGAGTTCTCACTAAGTTTGCGAATTACGTTTGACAACTATTTATATTGTAAACTTAATTAGTGGTCAGCTTAATAGGATAAATTGTGTTAAAATAGTGATTCTTGTTTTGCTAAAATATGGCTAATATGGCAAAATTGTGTCAGCTATAATATTAAGCGGGAAAAACAGAGGAAGCGCAAAAACTTTGTTTCTGGATTCCTTGGAATTAAAATGGAATACTCCGAGGAGGTTCTGAACGAATTAATCAGCCCTATCGAGGTATCCGTCGTAGCGGACAACTTTCCACAACGCATACCTACTCGCCGGAGGTTCAAATTCCATTTGAGGCACCTATGTGTCATCGAAAAAAGATACTACACAGACGCGACGGCTGCACTTCACTAGGTACAATTCGTAAATAAATTCCGTGAAGAATTTGTGTCGGAGGAAATCGGAAAAAGAATGGAACTTAGCTGTCAAAAATTGCAAGAAAAATGCATCTGAACGCAAATCGCCGGGATGCAATACAGAACAATAAATATACCATCAATTGTTGTATAAATAGCAGACTTGAAGAAAGTTTCCAATGTTTACATTTTTACAATTACAAAATACAAATACAAATTTTTGGCGCAACAGGCTCGTTAGTACCCAGGGCCTAGCTTTCTCACAACCATTCATGTGTGCGTGTGTACTTCTTGCACGATGGCGGGACCTCCTGTTTTATGCCGACTCCGAACGGCTAAGTTGAGATAAGCTATTCTTGACAATTGATACTACTCGGATGATTTGTCAGATCATCACGAGAGGAGGGCCAGTGAAAAATCATTTAGGTGTTGCAACGGCTGGGAATCGAACCCAGACCTCCTGCGCGGCAGTTCATCGCACTAACCATCGCGCCACTGAGCCCCTACATTTTTACAATTAACCCTTCATTTTTTTCACATGAATTCCAATTTGACATTTAAGAAGTTCCATTCCAACTAATTAAGGTTTGTTCGACCGATTATTTCACCATATAAGAAACGATATTTCCTACATTTTGTATGGGAAATTCAGTAAAATTTGATCGTATTTGCAAATTTAATACCAAAGTGAGCATATTTGCTTAGTGAGAACTTAGAACTTACCATATAGAATCATCACTCATAAAGGCAAATTTAATCCTGCACTAGAAAACTGCTTCATGAATTAACTCTAGATTAACTTTAATTTAGGGTTAACTCAGAGTTTACTCAGTACTGAAAAACCGGTGCTTATGTATTCAAAACTCCGTGTTAAAAACATGTATTAAATTGTTCTCATTAAATACTGCAAACCTTTTAATTTTGCAGTTTTTGGTCGTTGTTTCCATTTGGATCCCACACACACAATCCACTAAAAGTGAAAAACATTCGGAACAAATAAACAAAACATTAAAGTCGCCGCTGCATACCATCATGCTGTGTTGTTGTTGCATAAACACAACCCAAATCTCACTTCTGTGAGTTTCGTTTCAATTCAACCATTTTTATGCGTACAACACGAAACCAACCATAGCCATTCCATCGCACATACAAGGCCAAGCAGCATATCAGCATATGCTAGAAAGCAACTTGAAAACTCACCACACTGCAAGTGTGTAGGTTAATTACCACCACAGTGTATTCGTGGTGAGTGAGAACACTGAGCGAAAAAACCAAAGCGACAAGAGGTGGAAACTTATTTTTTGATCTCTAAAAATAATCACATGTTTAGTGAATATATTACTGAATGGGGTTCGGAACCAGATGGATGTGATTCGGGTTACAGATGGATTTGCATCTCAGCGGAACGAGTGCATCGTGTTGATATTACCTCAAGTACTTTGGTCGTCTATCTCTATACTCTATCGTCGCGTCGTCAAAGCAACAGCGCGGCGCATGCAAAATAAATAGAAATACACTGACGGCAGTGTATTGGTGTTTGTAATAAGCGATATACCTACAGCTACATCCATGAGATAGTATTCGCTTTGTATGCTAACCCCAGCAGAACGTGCACACAAAAATACAAACAACACAAAATTTATAAAGAAGAATTTAAGAGGAGAGTATGAAAAGAATCTCTCTTCTGTACACGATATACATCAATACATGCAGCATATAGAGAAGAAATTTCAATTATGAAATGAATAACTGTGAAATTCTTGCAGAGTAATTTCCCAAATTTATTTTTCAGTTTTTTTTTTTTGTTGCATGATCAAAGCAGGTAGCAAGAGTGAATGTACCACCTTGGAAAATGACGTAGATAAGGCGGAAAAAGATAAACGACGAGTATTTCTTAAAAAGTCACATTGGTTGACTGTGGAGCACACACTGTGCTCTGCTCTTCAACTTTCTTTGTGTTGACGTTTGTAGTGTGAGTTAGGGGAAAGGTACTTCGGGTTAAATGTATCTGAAAGGAGCAGCGCCCTTGAGAGTAGCTAGCGTCAAGTTGATGCGCTCTGAGAATGAAACGGAATTTGTAGGGTATTGGAGGAATTTATTATCTTCGTCCAGGTGAATATAGGTTAGGTTTTTCACCAATTTGTTGCTGATGCATTGTGATTGATGGGTAAGGCCACATAGAGATTTATATTGCAGACGACTTAATATAAATGTTTGGATGATTTGCATAATTGATGGATGTGATTTGGAAAGATTTATATTTGTCTAGAAGGTATGGGATGGGTTTATATATTTGTCCAAACCCATTTCATAAAAATATTGTGTGCGTGTGAACTTCTTGCACGATGGCGGAACCTCTTGTTTATTGCCGAATCCGAACGGTTAAGTTGACATAAGCTCTTCTTGACAGTTGATACTACTCGGATGATTTGTCAGATCATTACGATCAGTACATACTTTTGTCAATACTCATTGAGTGGGTTGTGATCAGGATTGATGTATCACAACCCCGATTTTTTTTTAGCATTCCTAATTGTAATTGTTTATTAATATTTAGGACTCAGGTGATCTGCGTGTCAACTTGTTCCCCCATACCTACAGGTGCTAACCACTACTAAAGATTTTTTGTTTCAATACAATGCAGCATGTGGGTGGAATGATCTAGTCACACTATAAATTATAATCACTCAATTATTCAAGCCGATGAATTTTTAGCTAAATTACAAAGTTAACTCACGAGAAAGTTGGTCGTCATAATCGTTCACTATTCATAAAAAAAAACCATAAGCAACGACCGAACCAATTTTACACTATTGGACATTCATCAGGAACGTAACAATGTTTATATTGCTGCAACATAGAGTAGTAAAGACCGTGATCAATCGATTTGTCACTGTTTTCAAGGTTTGAGCATCTCTGATGGAACGTTGTGGCGTATTTTGAAGCGTGGTTTAATGTAATACGCTCACTTTTGGTGATAATAATCAAAATTGTCATGTTTGGGCCGATGAACAGCCAGAGGCAATCCAACAGTTGCCAATGCAATCCTTAAGGAAGATTACTGTCAATAGTGATCGCTACAAAGCAATGATCAGTGATTTTTTGTTGCCGAAAATTCAAGATATTGGTGTAGCTGACTTGTGGTTTCTTACAGGATGGCGCTACATGCCATACAGCTTATGGATCAAGCTTTATTGAGGGAAACGTTCGATGAAAACATAATCTCAAGAAATGGTCATATCAATTGGCCACCAAAATCTTGTGGTTTGACACCATTGGATTACTTTCTGTGGGTATGTGTGAAATCTCTTTTTTACGTCGATCAACCCGAAAGAATTGAAGCTTTGGAAGCCAACTTAACTCCTATAATGCAATACCGGCCGATGTGCTTGAATGAGCGGTCAAAAATTGGACACACAGAATGGACCATGTAAGAGATAGTCGTGGGCAACATTAAAACATTAAATGGCATGAACCAAATAAAGATTTCCCTCTATACATCGATTATTTTTGTTTTATTTAAAAATAAAAGTCTGCAAGTTCTTGGATCATCCTTTATATGATTGGGCAAGTACCACGATCTGGATAGCACAACATAAAGACCCTGTAGAAACATTTATAATTTTCTACAACAAACCATTGCGTATGGGTACGTTGCATACTATTGGTGTTAAGACACACCCGCAGATGCAGCTTTTATTTCAACAGGAAAAAATATGTTTATAAAATTCAAAAAATTGTTCACCATTTTTCTTATAGCGTTTTCGATTGGTAAAAATCCCAATTTACTCTCAGATTTCAGATTTTACCCGTCACAATCGAACATTAAAGAGGTTACTCTGGTTTTCTGTGGGTGTTAGTGTGCAATTTGACAGCTTATTATTTATCTTTAGGCCGCAATTATAGCTATTAGCTAACAATGTAAACCATCATTTGAAATTTTCTTTTACTCATTGCGGTTTATAAAAACTCAACCATTGACGAGTTGGTGTCAAAACAAAGCTTATGAATTTAAGAACATAATTATCCAAAAATATTTTTATTTCTAATTATAGTTTTTCCCGAAAATCACTTTTTAATCATCAAACTGCGAAATGCAAACTTCAAATTGACATATTAAGTCAGATGTTAAATGTTTTTGTGTTGGTACATGTTGGTGTAAATCTGACTTGGAATCCAGATTCTTCAAACGTACTTCAGAGTATAAAAAGAGTGCTTTTTGTATCCCAATCGAAAACGCTATTAGTCTTCAAGCTATAGGGCGTTGAATTGATTTATACTAATCGTAAATCGAAATTTTAATTTGAAATTTGATCTTTTTGGAACACGATTTTATTTTGTATTGTTGTTATTTCGTGTCTGTGAAGTTAGTGTCGGAGTAGCTGTCAAGTTTCAAGTCAGACAGGTTGTTTATTTTTTATTTAATTTGTATTTCACATTAAACTGCTACCGTTTGAATGATATAGGTATAATAGTTTTTTACAACCGAAATAATGATAAATCATAACGATAATCACTCTAGCCAAACTGACAGCTATCATTTGTAATAGTGTTAGTGAAGGAGGGGTAAATCTGCCAAAAAATCCAGATTTGCGAAATTGATCTGAGATTTTGCCTTATGGAACACAACAACTGTCAAAATCGGTCTTTTGACATACCTATCTAGATCAAAAAAAGATTGATTTTTTTTACATATAAAAAACATCATATGAATAAGACAGATTTAAAAAAAAACATCTGTTTCGAACAATAATTTCAACAGTTCTTTAAACCTATCTATTGGAGCATGTGGTTCTCATTTTAAGTCGCTATTATAGCATGCGGTTTAAGGGGGAAATTAAATGAATGCTCTGCCATACATGTAGATCTAGAGACAACCATTCAAACACGATAGAACACATTTACCCTATTTATGGCCGACTTTATCACACATTTTATAGACACTTCACCCTACGTGTTAATTAAACATCAACGTATCGATTCTGGTTCGTTCATCGTATGCTATCTAACGCCATGGCCTGCAGGAAATCATTTGCATGGCAAACATATGCCCACCATACATCGTAGAGAGGATTAAAATGGACAAAAAGAAAATCGCGATAATTTCATTTCAATTCATTTACTCAAACAAAACAAAACAAAACTGCAACAGCTAACAAACCTCCGTGTATACTCATAGTATATCAAAGGAAATCAATAATAAAATACCAACTAGAATATCTACACCAGCAAAATCCAGCAGTAAACTTGTAAATGTGGAAGCTAGTATAACAGAAAAACGATGACGACAAAAAATAATCGAAGCAAGTCTTCCCCATTCCCCAACCAGCATTTATGCTCACAGACAACAATAACGACCAAAGAAAACATAATTCTCTCTCAATAAGGGTAGTTAGCTGTATATTTTGTGTACTACAAGAACAGCATATAAAATAAACAAGAACTACCACCATCAACTGTACGTTATCGTATGCACAATCCACTGGGGTGCGGGCTTTTCTGTCGCGCGCGCAAATGGCAAAAGACTCAAACGGCGACAGAGTTGCCGGGACAGGATTAAGTTACTAGATGTTGTGGCACATAGTCGTCAAGTTTGATTTTAGGTCGTGTGAGTTGTTTTTCTACTTACCAGCTTCTTTTTGTCTACCTCGACTTGCGGTTTAGATTTGCAAGTATTAAATTCAACTTTCATTGTATTTATATGTGTTAGTGTATCTGTACACCAGAGCTCTTCCTTGCAGGCTGATTGTTTGAAACATTTTGCTTGCAGGTTAGGTCGACAACTCAATGAATGTGAATTTGACATTTGGTATGTTTTCTCTTTTACACTAGAGTATTCTGCGATGATCTTATATCTGTCACTTTTCTGTCGGATATAACATTTGTGTTGTAATGCCAGGTAATTTCATGCATGCAGTTAGAACCCATAACCACTTGAAAGTTACACATACACTCACAAAACTAATACCATCGAAGAAGTAATAAATTTAACACTTGCAAATCTGAACCCCGGGTTAGTTAATTCATACTCATAGACAAATAGGAGGGGTTATAGGACATAAGCCGTGTGAAGAACCGAACGGTAGAAGAATTTTTCGTTAAATATGTTTGGTTGGGTTTTTGAGAACTACTAGAATTTGTAGTTAACAAGGACAAAACAAATTTAGGCTATCAACAAAAATTCTGTTAAATAAATTAAATTATTCATACATTAACTAAATTTAAAAATCTAAAATATGTTGCAAGAAATATAAACAAATATAAATAACATAATATGGAATAAGGTAAATAAAGAAATCAATCAAACAAAGTACTTTCGACGCACAAACTTGACAGCAATAATATCGCGATAGTTATTGATATTAAATCTACCTCGGATTTAACACCAATTTTTTTTATTTAAGCATTTCCTCGAGATTTACAAAGTTTTATCGTTCTTATGTGTATTAATAACCGAAAATATTGCCAGTTCTTTTCCACCAAATGAATTATTGAAAAAATTTTTTTTAGTCAGTTCATTGACAATACATTTTTGAAGCTCAATTCCAAGTATTTTTACATGAAATTTTCCTTGTCACTGATTGTGTCACTTATTTCTCCTTCAAGTTACTTACTATTATTTTTGTTTTGAGACAACAAATTTCTGCGTTCTTTTCCTTCCACTGTCATTCAATTGCCTAAGCTTTGAACACAATGGCCGCGTTCCTGGTTTTAGTTTTTACCAAGTTAACTTTGACGATGCACTGTTCTCAGTGGTCAATCGACCATATTAGTCACGTGACATTGGATGGGAAATGACTGGCGAAACAAGTTAAAAATTTACACATGGACACCTGTCATGAAGATGTTTTTAATTTCAGTAGTATAACCCAATATTATGGGTTAAGTTGGTTTATTGAGAGAAATTATTCTGAATAGATAAAAGAAGGTACATAAAAATCTATAAATATGGAAAACCGAAATTGCAAAAGAAGGGTTGGCATTGTTTGACATTTAACTTGCCATTCATTAAGATTTTTCGTTCCAAATCTGCTCACCTCATTTTTCGGTTGAAATCTAAAATCCGGAACAAGGCCAATGCTAATACATTTTCAGTGTCAGTGAAAGACGAAGTGACGTTTTGTTTGTCAAATCGGTTCTTTCTAATTGTCATGAAAATACATTAGGTCTGTTCCCGTACAAAATTATATTTACTGATTCCTACTGATTTTTACTTATTCCCGTTCCTGACGCAAAAATAAGTAAAAGAGACAGCTCACGAGAGAGCAAAAAACTACCCCTCCATAAAAATCTGTATAAAAATTTACTGCAGAAATTTCTGTTGGTAAAAATCAGTAAGCTGTCAGTTGGTATCTAAAAGTGACAACTCGCTTGTTTTGACAGGCGATTTATGTCATTTGTTCTTTAAAAGGCATACAAAATATATAATTTTACTGTTTTTTACTTAAACGCGTTCCCGTACTTTTTGGTAATTTTGTCTCTTTCTGAGATAATATACCCCCACTCCAAGATATTTGAGAATTTCATTTTTTTTTACTGAAAAAGTACGGGAACAGACCTATTGTCAATTATGACAGAGCAGGACTATCAATTCAAATGGAGTCTATTTTACGCTATTTCCACTTGTTATGTGGGAGATCCTCTATATCAACGCCCAAGATGTTTCAATGAAGTGCTTGGAGCGGTAAGAGTGAATGTTGGCGAGAACCCAGATGTGACGTATAGTCACTGCGCTCAGAATCAATAGAACCACCTTGCAAGGCATTTTGTAGGATGATTTGAAAGTTTTTTCGTATAAAATGCATTGACTCAAACAATATTTTTGACAGACTAAACATTCCCTTAAAATATAGGTAGTCGCTCGAATGGTTGACACTGAACCTGATTTTTGGAAGCAAACTCTGATGAGCCACGAGACGCATTTCACACTCTCTAGCGGCTTTGACAAACAAAATTTCCCCATTTGGAAAACAGGGTATCCACACAAAATACTTGAAACACCATTCATAGCACGACCAAAATGTAACTTTTTGGACCGGCGTTTGGCCCAAAAACATCATTGGTCCATTTTTCTTCACAGATGGCGAAACAGTCTATGGGAATCGAAATTGGTGGATAGTGGACTCATTATGTCTGCCCACAAATATGTGAAAAGGTCTGGTTACAACATGACGGTATACCATGCTGGAAATTAAAGTGTGCTGTTAAAAATGGCAACATTGACTGACCACCCGGATCTCTAATTTAAAAAGTCTACGTTAGAAAGACTCGGACCATTGACGAGCTCAATGGAAATATATACGCACTTTAAATAAACATCTAATCCCAACATGTAACTGCTAAAATAAGGAAATAAGTGGCAAAATTAGAGGGGTTATGACCTCTTGTGATTTGAAAGAAAGGATAAATGAAATATGACAAAGCTTCTTTAAGGTTAGAAATTACTTTACCGGACTCATACGGACAACTGGTATGTAGTGAAAAAAAGGCTATCATTCAGAGCAAAGTCTAAACCTATTTCAATATAATGTTCAGAGTTAGGACCTATGCATTTCTTGAAACTAAAAATACGTCTTTCCAGAGGTACACAGAATAGGAAAACAATTATTCCCTAGTTCAATTAGACTAAATCGAAATTTAACTAAGACCTTACTCTTATGGGATTGCATTTAAAGCATTTTTTTGTTAGCTTTTATTTTTTTAGGAAAAGGAGCACCTATTTACACTGCATGGTTATGTAAAAAAAAAGTTGGTTCCAAAAAGACGCAAAATACATTATACCTATGTAGGTACTACCTACCATGTTGTTTTTAAAAAAAAACATGCTCAGCTAAAACTGTGATTAGGTTTGATCGAATACCTTTTAAAGCGACTATTTGAGTACTATGCGTGCTTAAGTCGGATGGCTAGAAACAACCACACTAATGTAAGCCTTGCAAATCTAAAGAGACACTACAATTTATGCTCCCTAATATAGAATGCAAGGAATTCAAATAATAATTTAACAAATAGCTACAGTCTAATGAAATGACAATAACAACACTACAATCCTTCCCGATCTTTATTTTTAAAAGTTATTAAACTTTTTCCAAACATTGTCACGGCAACACTGCGCGCTCGCCATTGAATCAATTTGTTATACTAATCGGAAAAATATGTAAAAAAAAAAAAAAAAAAAAAATAACAAGCATGCTATACACAAAATATACGAGTATAATCACAGCAGAGATTCCTTCTGCCGTCGCTGCTGTTGCTGTAGTGGAAGGCAAATGTGTAATGAACCTGATGGCAAGAAACAAACTCCGATCAGCCTACCAAACCGATTGGAGAACGTTTTTTCCTCATATCATTGCGCGCGAAAAAATAGACGAAGATGTGTGTTATTTTTCTACAAAAACACCGATAGATACGATTGTTGAATTGTTGGCCAGACGGTGTTCGGCGGGAGCCGAAATGTCAAATAGAATGCATATTTTTGTTTTCATCGTGTCGCGCGGGGAAGTCAATATAAAAAAAACACAAACAAAAAACATTGCAAGCTACCGCTCAATTTCATGTAATATGTGTGAATTTATATGCGAAAAAATTCAGTCCCATGCCCAAGAAAATATATATTTTTATGATTGCCATATACATTAAATTAAAATAATGTAAAAAAAAAATACTTGCTGTCTCTGTGGTGGTTTTGTTCTGTCATATAGGCATATACGACATTTTTCTCTTTCTTGTCTTCACTTCACCAAAATGTCTGTATATATTTAACATCAGCCATTTGCAATAAAACAATATATATAAAAATTTACACAACAAAAAGGATTGAAAAATGAGAATATCCACTTTTTTGGAAGCCAAACAATATTTTCCACCAGACAAACTGAACAAATGTTACGACCAATCGTTCCGCACGACGACCATGTTCTCGTTCCCAATTGCTTTTAGGCGATTAGCAATCGACGACCAAATTCCAACATTTCCCCCCGATTAAATGATGTGAAAATCCTTGCAGACTTACCTCCGATCCGGGTGAAATTTGTTTTGCAATTTTTCTAAGCTTTTCCTTTACACACACGCCGCGATAAGAATTATTTTATGCAATAACCTAACCACAAAAACGGCAATGGACTTCTTTTTTTCTTTTTCGTTTTGTGTCAATCTCTTTTTGTTCCTTTTTTTCTCATTGAATTAAGCCAGCTGCCCGATTCGCTGGATGAAGACACAATTTTGAAAAATTTTATTTTATTAGTTTTTAGTTCGCACACATAAATTCACTGTTTAAACGACTTTGATAATGTTTGTCGTTTGTGATTTTCAAATAAAACAAATTTATTCCAACAAACAAGCACAGTGTGCGTGACGTTTTCTATTTTCGCTCGCGCTGTTGAGGCTGGTGCTGCTGCTGCTGTGCCCCACTTCGAGCCATACAGACCAACGACACAAAAAATAAGTTGAGAGAATTTTTCATGTGTGCTTGATGTTGCAAGGTTTTTGTGGAGTTTATCCCTGGTTTTTTTGGTTTTTGGTTTTGCACAAATTATCACTGGCGTTTTGGGGAATCTATTGTTCACATTTAGTCGAATGTTTCACGGGAGAATCTTATTGAAAAAAATAAAAGAAAAAAACCTGAATAGAAAAAAATTTCCACACACAGACTACCCGGCGGACAAAAGGCTTGTTTTGTACGCCATTTTTAAAAGCAATGAGCAATATGTGAATAGGCGCTATTGGAAGTAGTGCATGAGGAAGTGAGACTAAACGATAGTTTTCGTTGCAGCGGCTGTTTTGTTGGGATACTTTTTGACGATTGTGGCGACGTCTGTGAACTCGAAAATTGTAGTAGATTTTGTATGTACATTTTCCAATTAGGTGGTTTGGTAATAAATTAATAATTAACGCTTTGTGGGATTAGAAAAGGAAATTTAGTAAAAAACGATTTATTTGTATTAAATGATGACAATGATAGAAAAATGCAGATCATACCAGCATTAACACCGCTTATATCTCGTTTACCTAATATTAATAGTGAACCTTAACTGGTCATTTCATTAACCGAATTCAAAATTTGAAAATAGTGTTCCCACCATAAAATAACGCATTCCAACTGTCAAACAAAATTCATTGTACTTTTTACATTTATTGTTTGGTTTTGGCCAGTTATTGTAACCTAGAGAAATAATTTTGTTTTTAAATGAGATGGAGTCTTCTCTATCGGGAAAATAATAATTTTGTGATTGTCTGTAAATTGAGTTTCAGCCAAATTCAGTTTTCTGGAATTTAAAATGTATTGCGGAATGTATAGCATTTTGGATGAAATCACGAATTTCGCTGAAATGACGCAGTTCGACTCGGTGAAAACGTACTATAATGTGCAGTGTATTTTCTTACCAAGAATTTGTAGTATCACTACTAATAGTAGTAGCTATAAAATCATGGGTATTTTAGTGTCTGCTGGCTTGTGGAACATACATCATTAAGACCCGTACCCTTTTTCTTGCCAGGGTAAAAGATAGCTACTCATGCTATTACCTCTGGTTTTTTCTCGACTCTAAGGGCCGACTTTTCAATCACCAGGTTAGCAATCAGATAACACTTAACAGTCAGATAACACGAAAATACATTTTTCAATAGGCGCTATACGCCTATTGTATATAGTTAGTATTCCTCTCATCTCTTCGAATTTTCTTTCTCTTTTGCAGACTTTCACACATAGACCCTTGACTCACGACTCACATGAGTGCAAAAGAGAAAGAAAATTCGAAAAGATGAGAGGAAAAATAATTTATCCTGTGAGTCGTGGGTAAAATTTTCAGCGACTCTTTTTGACGTTTTCTTTTCTCTTCCTTATTTTTTCATTCAGGCCTATCGCGAATAAATTTTCCCTGGAAACAGTTCACATTCAGCAACCTGATTTACATTGCTGAAAAGGGAAAAATTCCCGGGAAAATGTATTCGCGATAGGCCTGATTATGTTGCTTCATAAAATTTCGTTGCTTGGAGAGTCAGTTTGAGTCAAGAGAAAAAGTCGCAGTGTAAAAGCGCGAGACTCACGAAAGAAAATTAACAAAGAGAAAAAAGTCTTGACTCAACAGTCTACGTGTAAAAGTGCACTTGCAAACGAAGTTGATAAGTTTTCGTGTAGTAAAGATTATTATGTTCTTGTTTTCATAAACAACAACTCTGAATATTTTTATTTTGTTTATAATTTATTCTGTTCTTATTTTTCACTTTCAAACAATTTTCAACAAAAAAAAAAAAAACAACCACGTCCGTCCCCTGCCAATAAATCTGCCTTCATACAAATGTCAGATTTCGCTTGTTTTCCTACAGATGTCAGATTGTCATTTGACACTGACGTTGTCCTAAGTAACTCTATGATGTTGTCCAATGATATATATATATATATATATATATATATATATATATCATACTACTACTAGCTACACGTTCATCCCAACGACTTTCATTCAAATGAACGATGTGGCCACACATAGAAAAGCGTGGTGGAAAACAGGGATATCTGAAACAACACCTCATATTTTCGGCTCTCTGCACTCGGCGATTTTAAAATGAGTATTTTTGCCAAAATGGTTTGGAAGTGAAACGTCCACGTCCATACCAAGAATTTAGTTTGAAATGGATTCTCGGTAGATATTCCTTTGTCTTTTCGCCTCACATAGAATCTTCCTGTTCCATTCCTGGTATAATTGGGTTTTCCATTGGTAAAACAAATATGTCACCGCAAGAGCTACTAAACTTTATAGGAAAAAGACCTATGGGTTGTTTGTATCATTTCCATTTCACATAATCCAAAAGCAAACACAGCTTCAGCTCTTCAATTACAAAAATTCCATTCAATACTTTTGAGTTGAACGCGCCAGTGTAATAGCCTGAACGGAACACAATAGTGTTCTTCGAATCGAACATCCTTAAATGAAATGTGACCAAACTGTCACTTTGTGGGAATATTTTGCTTTTTGCTTTTCTGTTGGTTTGCCGATTCCATTTTACTTAAAACGTCCAATTATTTGCAAATACAAACTACTTGCTAATTATCAATATGACAACACTACGACCATTTACTTGCGATGATATGTTCAAGTTCAATAATGTGTAAGCAAATCGGGGAAACTGTTCTGTCAGCATCGGTCCATAAACCTTTTTTATTTTTAAGAAATTTTGACCCGTTGACCGAAACCTATGGCTTGACATTTTACACTCAATACCTTGCTCGCTGGCCTGAGTATTTCCAAGTTGCCGAATCACCAAGTGGAGAAATTATGGGATACAGTGAGTAGATTTTTATATACATAAGCGAAATTAAGCACCAAATCACTTGTTACAGTCATGGGGAAGACGGAAGGTCTTAGGGAAAACTGGCATGGACATGTAACCTGCTTGACGGTGTCACCCGATTATCGTCGCTTGGGTTTGGCAGCGTTGCTTATGAACTTTCTTGAGGATGTTTCAGAGAAGTGAGTGGTAAATTATTCACAGGCAGCCAGAAACCCAACGATTATATTTGTAGAAAACGTGCATACTTTGTCGACCTCTTTGTCCGGGTGAGCAACAAAGTCGCAATAAATATGTACACGAATTTGGGCTACATAATTTATCGAACCGTGTTGGATTACTATTCAGGAGATCGAGACGAAGATGCTTATGGTGAGATTGTCTTCCACGTCAATTACTGTTGGTAATCTTTTTTTTTTTGTTTAGATATGAGGAAAGCGCTCTCACGAGATGTGGATAAAAAGTCCGTTGTACCGTTCACGCATCCAGTACGGCTTGTAGATATTGACTGATACTAAATTTAAATGTCTTTTTCCCCCAAATGTGTGTCTGTGTTTTGTTGTCTCTTATATATCGGAACTACTGAAGACAGCAATTTATTTTTTTCGTGTTTATTTTTACTTTCTATTCAATAACTCTTTGTTTTTTTTACCATTTTGTTAATAATATCCGTTGATTTTTCTGAGAGCCCGTTAAATGTGTAGGGATATTCGTTTTTCCGCGAGAACAGTGTAAGTTTGAATTGTAAATAATATATGAAGACATTGGGGGACGAATAGATTAATTAAAAGTTTATTTCTTTTCAGATAACGATGGCTGAACTAAGGAATTCTATGAATTATACGAATTAAATCAACAGAATTTTGAATATATGCAATTTATTTCTTAGAGGCTGTTTCTGATTTCTTTTTCAAGCAAAAGTTCAACCCGTTGGTGGCTTTCCTGAGAAATGTAAAAAAGGTCGCCCGTTATATTGAAATATCCTAAGAAATTCTAATTTAAGGGTATCAATGATTATGAAAATTTGAATTGAACCGAGAGTCACAAGGCATGCATAAGACGTTTTAAACATAAACGCAAATGAGACGACCCCTTTCGATATTAGACCATCAATTGGTATGCCATAAATCACGTAGTAAGGTCATTTTCGGCAAAAGTTAGGCGATAGATTTAAATATCAGGCATAAAAATGCAAAGCCAGGTTCTTGATTTTTCATGGTATATACTTGAAACACATCTTGCACTATAAAGGGACCTATAATTGAAAGCCGAATATAAACTTATTATCCAATCCATTGTTTTTTAAGATTATTGGGTTTGGAGAATCAGAAAAAAACAAACAAGAGTTGGAGTTGCTACGATTGGGAATTGAACTCAGAACTCACACATACCACTGCGCCACTTCTGAGGCTGTCTAAGAATAAATTATCTTCCAAAGTGGCGTAGAATAAATGTGATCTTACTAAAACTACAGAAAACCAAACGTTTACGGACCATTAAACGTGTCATCTTTTAGTTTGAACTCAGGTTACTGATAAATAAACCAACACGCCTTTGTTAAAGATAAATCGCTGGACGCTGCTCTACATGAGATAGTTCACACGATGGATAGAGAAATCACTATATCAAAAATATCACACTTGCACTCTTCCTAGATAAGGAGCCTTCAACAACATTAAAAGGAAAGCAATTACAAGATCCATGGTATGAGCCGGTATAGAGATGGATTTACCAACTCCATTATAATCATTCTTACAAATCCTGTCATTTTATCATAACTAAGTGATTAATTCAAACCGATAATAACCTTAAGAGTAGCATCGCAGCGCGGAGGACTGTCTCCACTTCTTTGTCCGAAGTAAATGGTGGGAATTCTTTTCACCACTAACTAAGGGAGTGGAGTTGGTGTAAGCCAGAAGAAAACAGATAGTTGTCCTCACTAATAAGAATATTGATCCCAGAGTTTGTAGGGCCGTATTTGAACGATTATGTATAACGATTTCAGCTAATGCAAAACTTACTTGAGAGTGGTGCTTGATAGAAAATTAAACTGAAACGTAATTATCACGGAAAGAGTGCAGATATACAAATATTGGATTTCACAGCTGCAAGAGAATCTACGAGAAAAGATGTTGGTCATCCCCCCAAAAGTTAATAATGGGTTATACATAGCTGAACTTAAACCAATTTATACGTATGGTCGTTTTTGCCATGATAAGACAAAACATATGAATCCACTCACAAGGTTGCAAGGAACAGCATGCGTTGCAGCCACTCGTGCCACTCGTCCTTACTTCTTACTTAAGTGGAATGAACCTGGGCATCAACCAACAAATAGCCCGGTCCTTCGGTAATTGCCTCCAGTTGCGCTCTCCATGTTGGTTGAGGTCGGTTTCTACTTGTGCGCGCCACTGAAGGCGTGGTCTTCCTCTACTGCGTCCGACGTCTGGTTGGGAATCGAAGACTCTGCGAGCCGGAGTATTGGTGTCCATTCGTGTCAGTCCTACAGTGAGTTTAAAAACAATTCTAAACTCAACAGCAGCGAAATGTGCAGCAGGATAAATTTTGTGTAGAAATCTTCCGTTACAACACAACATTTTAATATGAGGATGATACAACTAATTACATTTATAATACTGGCGGGGTTTGTCTCTTAAAAGGCTCGTCTTCGGCAACTAGATTGAATAAGCGCCAGCTATGCACCGCCTTTTGTCAGCTAAGGCTATCTGAGGCGAATGGTGTTATTTCAGTGCAAAGTGTGAAGGCCTTTGAGAACCAACCAAAACCAGTTTCATGAAGGACCGAATTTTTATTTATTGAAAGGCCTAAGAAAATGTGGAATAAACCAGGATCAAAAATAAATTATTTGTGGCTGGGTGTGACTCTGTGACTCTATTTGATCGTTAGATCAAGACAAACGAAATATTAATTCCAAGGTAAGTTAGGTTACAAGTCAAGGTTAGCCGATGAAAGTCAAGAGATCATAGCAACTAAAGACTTGATTAATTCAAAATATGGAAGAAGAATTTAACCAGAGACTGCAGTCTGGTACCATTAGAGTCAGTAGCCCCTCAACATGACTGGTCTGCTGATTGCATGGCTTAACCAGGCTAGGAGGTGCGCCGAATAGTAGGAATATCGTGGTAGATGTGGTTAACCAAAATCGGGAGAACGTATACATGCCAAATAAGGGAGAAACATAATTACTTTTAGTGCAAAAGGTGTTAGATGGAGCTTGATCCTCAGCAATGACGGAGTTCGATCCTTATCATAATCTCTATACACGTCCTGCTCTGGGTGTAGACCAACACTTATCTATGGTTCTGTATTCTGATAATGTGGTCCACATGAAGTGTATATGACCCATAGGTCAATTGCAATACCGAGGAGGCCAATAGTCATCAAACAATGTGGTGTCTAACTCCGAAAATGCAATTTATACAGATGGATCTAAAATTGAATTGGCTCTGGAATATACCCCGAACAATGGATTAGAGAGGGTAGTTGGATGCTGCTTCATTTAACCAGAAAATTTACAAGTTGTCTGCTGGTTCATATTATATAAAACGATAAAGCAGGTGAACTTGCCAGACAAGGATTAAGCTGTGATTCCAACTGTCTATTCGATAGTACGATAGATTTGCCACTTTAAAAAGTTGAAAATAACCCAGAATTCACAAGTAATAAACATAACAAGGTGGCCTTTAGAAAACTATAACAACATCTATGCAGAATATCACGAATGACATCCTACACTTAATGTGCCACTGAAAAGCGAGCAGTAGCGGTCGTAGAAAACTAGTAGGCAGACTACACTACGAGATACTGCAGGACCTGGCAACTCCTCTAATTCCACAGATAGTACGTTTCTGTTACATATAAGGATCGAGCAGCTAATAATTTCTAGACGTTGAAATTTCGAAGCACCTACAAGACAATTTGTTGCAGCGCCTTAGCATACAGTGCAACTAACAACTCAACATCGCCACCAATGTATAGTCTTCAGCAGTTGTGGAGCAGAGCTAATTAACATCTGTTACTACTTGGCCATTCCTTGAGTGGTATGGAATCGACTTAGCAGGGAGAAGTACATTGAAACAAACTAGGTAACATTTACGTCTCAAGATGCAAGAAAACGGAGGCAGAGTCCCTGAATCCTGGAAGTATTAATAAAGCATTTTGGACTAACTAATGGCTTCTAGGTCTGATTCTATGCCTCCACGCGGCGAGCGTCATTCCCTTGAACAGAGATTATGGCGGATGAGTCGAAAGGACAACGGCATCCCTCAATCCCGTATTGGATGCCGATGACTTCGTATCCTGGGAGTATCTAATAAATTTGAACTGACCCTCCTAATTGGTTCATCACGGTAACTTCATCGCCATGTGCAAAACGGTTAGCTATATGAAAAACAACAGCGCCTCTGATACCAACCAGATTCTGAACAACTACGGACAACGATCACCCGAGAAGCTTCTCAAAAACTTGAATCTGTCTTCGAGTGGTACAGCGCAGATATTGTAGATAGGAACGTAAAAGGAAAAAAGACTAAGTCAATAGAAGATACAACCGAGATCAGAACCAAGATATGATTGAAGTACAAAAAATCGACTACATTGGCTCGTCCGGAGTATCGGGTTGGCCTTTTGAATAATCTGGGAATCGTTTAAATACACTGAACGCACTTTTTTTTAACAGCCTAAACCTAAAATATTTCAAAAGGGATCCATTGAACACGACCGCCATATACTGGAATTTCTATAGCTATATGCATTCTGCTACTACATTCAGAAGCCATTGTACAACTTCAGCAATTTATGGTTAATGCGTTGGACTAGGCGTTAAATTGTAAGTCCCATTAGTTGTCAAAAAAACAACTTCGTGCACAAAAATAATAAAAAAGTTAGTAAGAGACCGTTAATGCTTAACATCACTGCACCCCCCTTCAAAATTTTCTTTAAACGAGATGCAAAATTCCAACTTACCAAAGACAAACTCTGTTAGGCTACAAATTAATTTTTCTTTATTTCTGTTTCTTCGCTTTCACGTACATTATACATCTCCACTTACTCAGCTGGAGTCACCGCCTCTGGCATGGCTTCATCTTGACTACTATCCGATGTATCCGACTCTGATTCCGATTCCGCCGCGTCCTGTTCGTAGCTCTCTTTTCCCTGCTGTTGATCGGTAATCTGCTTCTTCATCTTCCACATCTTCGCAGCGGCAAGTAGTTTCAGATTTGGTCGTGCCATCTCATCCTCGGGGAATATGTAGTCGAACACCTCCTCCCAGCCCTCTTCAGCACCGGTATCTGAAATAATCTTTTGTCGCTTCTTTACGCGCCGTGGCATCCGTTCCATCACCTTCGCCAGCGTCTGTTCGTCGCCACTTTCCTTTTCAAAGTCACGCCATGCCTCCAACAACAAAACTCTTGACTCTTTGTCTCCAATTTGTCGCAAGGTATCATTGGCTCGGTCATACACTCTTCTTGCTAGACGTACATTCATGTCGTCATCACTATCGCCGGCACTTTCATTTGTGGCCAATTCAAACTTAGCATACGACATCCATACTTTGACGTGATGTGTACGCTCCAAAAGCCGTTCATAAAGTTGTCTGGCTAATTCAGCCTCGCCTTGAGAGACTTCAAAGTCGATATACGCTTTCCACAACAGTTCCGGCATGTCTAAACGTGTTTGCTGGACAGCAAGTTCAAATATTCCGCGTGCGCGCTCGGTGTCACCTAGAAGATTCTCCAGTTCTGCAAACTTCATCCAAGTCACGCAGTTCTCGGGGCCAAACTCTAGAAATTTCTCATACAAGATGCGACAGCGGTCAAATTCACGAAGTTGAATCTCCAGCTCAAGGTAGCCGCGGAAGAGTTTATCTCTGGGACACATTCCGATTGACATGCCAAGGGTTTTTCGCGCTTGTTGGAGTTGTTTACATCGGATTTCAAACTGTGCATACAGCAACCATACCTTGCTGAATGTGAATATTTTATGGGGGATCAGCTCTAGACATGTGCGATAGATTTGACGTGTTCGCGCCTCATCTTCGGCTTCTAGTTCCTCGAATAGGGCGTAGTTGATCCAAAGATAAATATACCGTCGCCATAAGTTTTTCTCATTTCCCGGTGGCACATTGGCAATAGCTCGTTCGTATGTCTCTCGCACTGTACCAAAATCTCCTTCGCCTTCAATCAGACGCAGATAGTCAAACCATGCGTCGTAGTTTTGAGGATTCTCAGCGACTTCCTGCTCGTACTGGAACTTCCTTTTTGACACAATAACGTCTTCAATTCCGGCCCTATCGCCGTATTTCTTCTCATGAATTGTGTACGCTTTGTACAGCTCCTGAGTGCGTTCCTTCGGCAAGTGGTCTAGTGCATATTTGTAGATAACCCTCGCTCGGTCGTGTTCCTTTTGATTCTCTTCAAACTTTGCGAATGCAATAAACAATTTCTCATCGATGTAGTCATCACCAAAGAATTCCACTCCCCGCTCATAGACCCCACGAGCTCCCCGAATATAGCCATGATTCTCCTCAAACCGTGCAAACTTAATCCAATTCTTTACATCCGGATGCACATAGACAAACCTCTCATAAATCGTCCTAGCTCTGTCAATCTCCTTGTATCGCAGTTCAAAATTAACATACGTCTGCCATGCTTGTTCCTCTGGTTGCCATTCCATCCAGCGCTCAAACACCGCACGTGCTCCAGCGATATTTTCGAGCATTTCCTCCATGTAAGTGTATTTGTACCAGAACTGATTCACTCGTGGCATAATGACCACAGCTCGATCCCATAGATTTCTCGCATGATTCACTTGTTTGTTCTTCATCTCCATTTCGGCGTACTTTAGCCAAATGGTGATGTTTCTGTGGTCATTGTCGAGAGCGCGCTCCCAAATAGAACGAGCTCGTTGAATCTCCTTTTGCGATTCCTCCCATTGGGCATACTTAATCCAATGACTGACCACCATGCGATTTTTGCGAAGAGCATCTTCAAACCCCTTTCGTTTGCGTTGCTGATAATCGGCTAACTCGGCTGGATCGGAGATTTTTTGCTTGGGCGGTGGTGGAAGGATTTCCAAATCTCGTTCCTTAGCTTCGCGAAGAAGTTGTTCGGCGGTAATTTGTACTTCAGCTGGAGCTTTATTTTTTACCTTTAAAGAAACATTTTTTTTTAGAAAACTTAAGACATTTGGAATGTTAACCGTACCTTTGCCACTTTGGGCATCTTTTGTGACTTTTCCATGATTTATAGATTGCTGGAGTTCTGTGATTTTACTTATTTTGCTAATTTGTTTTATGTAAACGTTTAATTAAACAAAAAAAAAACAAATGCACGCAACCAAATTTCTTGACAGGATACACTACCGATAAAATCTGAAATGTCAAAATATAAAAGAAACAAATAACCGTATTTTTTATTGCATAGTTTTAGTTGTGTAAGCAGAGTTGCCATTTTGATTTAACTCTTGTTGTTGAATGAAATAGTTTATTCGTTTTAGGCTGCGGTATAGCTATCATTGAATTTTTCTTTTACTCATTGCGAAAACAATAATTAAAAATTTAAATATTTCTGGATAATCATGTTCTAAAATTCATAAGTTTTGTTTTAGGGCTGCGGTTAAAGCTATCATTGTAAAACAACATTGGAAATTTTCTTTTACTTCTTGCGGTTTTTTTTATAAGTTCAATTATTGGCGAGTTGGTGTCAAAACAAAACTTATGAATTTGAGAACATGATTATCCAAACATATTTTAATTTTTAATTGTAGTTATCGCAAAAAATCACTTTTTATTTTTCACTGATCATGATTTACTTTTGTGAAGCAATGTTTATCGTTCCACTGAAATGAAACGGAATTTTCCTACGATTCCTATAAGCAGCTATGGA
Organism: Rhingia campestris; assembly: GCA_932526625.1. Classification (NCBI taxonomy): domain Eukaryota; kingdom Metazoa; phylum Arthropoda; class Insecta; order Diptera; family Syrphidae; genus Rhingia; species Rhingia campestris. Next base: position 94,254,735 of record OW052182.1, on the reverse strand, counting down.
GATAAAATTTCAATTCCATCATGTTTTGTGTTCCAATGAAGTTTTTCAATGACAGCTATAACTGAACCCTTATACACCGCTCCGTTTGGAGTTTTACGAAAAAGCCAAATTAATCCATTTACATGTCATAATGCAAAAGCAATCAAGGCTATATGGGATAAGTTAACTAACGATGATTTTGGTGGTTTCAATTTAGCGCCGACACAAATAGGTACTTTTAAAACTTACTTGCTTAACTAAACGGTGGTTGAGTAAACTAATGTAATAGAATCGTAGGAGAAAATAATGCTGACCTGGTAGAAAATCTGCCATTGGTTCTATAAACATCGTTTGATGTTTTAAATTTTTAATGAATGATATTTTTAAGAGGGATAGCTTTGCGAATCAGAATAATACAAAACTTTTGACTCGCAAAGCTATCTGTACTTTGATCTGTAATTTGAATATGAGGTAGTAGTAGTAGTAGTAGATTTATTGAGACTTCAAGATTTTTACAATAAATATTTTTGTCTTACATAAATTAGTATTTATAAAGCCGACTTGGAATTTGTCTGGCTGTAACAGAGAGATTTCAAATTTGACATGGTTTGACGATAAAGAAAGGTACCTAAAAAAACTAGACAGTGTTCAAGGAAGTTAAACGTGTTCGCTCAATAGAAACATGACAGATCGCATGGGACTTAAGGCCTGCTCAGAATGCATATCTATAGCTGGTATCTTGCATCGCTGTCAAAAGGGAGATACATTTCTTGCATGAAGTTGCCCTCTATTCAACTTCAAGCTACAGATTCACGAAGATACATATTGTGTAAGCGCTTACGGGTTGCCTTGATTTTAACTTTTCATTCAGCTACAGATACGCATTCTGAGCAGGCCCTTAGGACTTAGAACTAGGTAACAATATAACAAGAGAGAAAATAAAAAATAAATAAATAAGCTGTGCACCAGTCATACCAAACTGCATGAAAAGTGAAACAGAAGATTTATGTTTTAAAGAACTAATGCTTAATGAATATAATAAATCAATTACAGTTATTTTGCAAATGCTATTGGAGAGTTATTATTTATAGAGGTGATAAAAGAAAATATTAGGAATCTATTTACAATGCAGGGGTATGGATAGAAATTGGGATATGATTTATTAATAGTATTATAAATGCTTTAAAAAAAAATATTATAAATAAAATAAAATATGTACATTTCTGGATTATCACAATCATTTAGAAAGATATTAAATAATGAGAAAAGCTTACATAACGAAATAATTTAAATGCATTTAATATATTTTACTCTTGTCTACATTATGTATATAAAAGTTAGTTTAAAGTAGGTTATTGGTTTGGGTGTTATTTAAATGTGTTCTTAAACTTTTTAGTTATCCTTTTGCGAAATGAGGGTTTCATCCTCTATAGGTTAGGACACTACTTTTCTTGTAGAAGTTGGGTAAGAAATGACAGTCATAATCCATCTCGAAGAGAGGTAAAGATATAGTATCTGTCAAGTATCGAAAAACGAATGCTATCGTTATAGATATCTTGGATAATGTTATTATTGTGATGTCTAAGGTTGGGAAGTCTTGATTTTGCTAAGTTTGTAAGGTAGGATAATAGCGGTACAACACCAGAGTTCTCATATATGACCTTATTTCTAAACCATTTGCCAGAAGGTCTTCTAAATTTCATCATGCATTTTCTTAGTATGGATCTTTCAAAACGTTGTAACTCATGGGCTACTGTCGGGGAAATTTGAAACCATAAAGCAAAGCCATAGACGAGTATTGGGCGGATGAGTGTTTTAAACATCAGAAGTTTAGTTTTAGATTCAACCTCAAAGGAATTTCAGTTTTGAACTGGCTGCCTTACCTGGCATGGGGATTCATTTTCCATCTTTCATGTAAGAAAATACCGAGGTATTTTATGAGAGATTTTATATTTAGTATGTTTCCCTCCAGGGTAAGAGTGAGTTGCTTGCTTTCTCTGACAGCGAGATGACGCCCTCTCGGAGAAGCATTTCTGAAACAGAAAAGTTCACATTTGGTGGCATTAATCTTGTATGGGAGTATTACATCGAGGTGTTTTTTAAATGCCATTAAGTGCCATATGGGGTCTTTCGTGAGAGTCGAAGATTATAGTGTTGTCTGCATATAGGATTGAAATTCTGAAGGGAAGTCATGGAGAAAAATATTAAAGAGGAGAGGACCAAGTATAGAACTTTGGGGAACTCCTGAAGCTACTGGAACTAGTGAGGAAATATTGTCATCAAGATAAACATTAAGACTACGGTCAGCAAGGAAGCTAAACATCGATTTGGTAAAAAAAAATTAGGAAAATTTAAAGAAATTAATTTTGAAAGCAGACCATCATGCCGAACAAGATCGAAAGCTTTTGTGAGGTCCAAAGCGCAGGCTACGGTGCATGTCTTATATCTTTGGTTGTTAAGTACAGTGTTTTGTAGATATTTTTGAATATGAGGTCTGTTCTCGTATGTTTAGGTACAGTAAAAATAAGCATATTCCAAAATGTCTTGAACTGTCGGTATATTCTCTTAGAAAGAGAAATGCTAATTTACGAAAAGTGAGGGAAAACGATTAAGTAAAATACAGTAAAAAGGATTCGTTTGATTTGTCTTTTATAGAGCAAATGACAAAAAACTAAACTATCATCAGAGATTAACTAGGTAACAAGTTGATTTGGGGATATTATCCTTAAAATTAATATCCCCAAATTGTGGGCTTAATGGTAATTAAATATAGAAAATAACGTTGTCACAAGATATTGTTTGGACAGTTTATCAAAATCTTTTATGTTTCGACAAAAAACAACATTGGGTATACAAATGGTTTTTGTAAGAAAACGCCACCAAAAAGTGGGCGTAGGTGAAAATGATTTAAGGACAAAATGTTTATATTACCATTACGGAAGTATTCGCATCAAAAGTTTTTTCAAAAACGATTCTGAGTTGATCCATATACTTCGAGGTATATGTAGCTAAATTATTTCGCTATGTATCAAAACCTACCCATAGAGGTAGGGAAAGGGTATAAAAACATATGAGAAGGATACGTACTCAAAATAAAGATTCCCAAAAAGTAGGTGTGGTAGTGGGCAAATATTACAAGTATAACACTTGTATTGGAAGCAAAAATAACCCTAGCTAAACATTTTAGGACGGACTTAATATACCGCTTTGGGTTTGGCAGGCTATGGTATAAAACTGATATTTTTAGAAAAATGCCTTCAAAAAGTGGACGTGGGTCAAAATGATCTAATGATGGTATTTATACTTATGTTGTTCAGTGTCTGAACAACATAAATTCCTTACAGTTTTACCAGAATAAACGTTTTTCTGAAAAGTGGTTGTAGCAGTTATATTTTGAAAATGTTTACACTTGTACTGGAGGCATGAACAAAGAGCATATAAACCGAATTTCATTATCCGAGCTCAAAATTCAAGGCCTAAAAATTGGTGACATACATACTTGGCCTAATTGACTCAACTAGAGATTCTGAGTCTATCCGTTGTGTCTATCTTAATTAATTACAAACCCATTAAGAAAACTAATATGGTATACAAAAATGAATGATCTATGCGCATAGTTAGAAAACAACCTGTAGTGTCCAACTGGAGGCATGTAACTATGTTATCGAGACAATTTATTGATATAATCCCTATTCGAGTTACTACGAAGATACTATATAAGACCCTGAATGTCCTACTTTACCTCGTGGAACCATGGAGTTTATAAACAGCGGATAATGAAATGCTTGACCTTTTTCTTCAAAATGTTTGTTTGTGGTGATGCATTGAATGTTTAAGATGAATAGGACATATAGAGCAGATGGATGCAAATGCTCCAGCTGAAAGATTGTTCGATTCTACGCATATTTAGCTATAGACTCAATAGAGGAAGATCTCACTGAGTGATGCGCGCAAGTAGTAAATGTCCACAATTATATTGAAGTGCCCATCTGAAGGCACATAGGTGAAGACCAAGCTAATTGGAAAGGCAGTTTGATTGACGTTGAACATGGACAGTAGCGCTACTTAAATAAGTCAAAGTGGTAAGGCATATTGATTGATGTTATGGATGGATGAGTACACCAAGAATCCCGACGCTTTTGAGGTACTAAAAGTCAACATTTAAAATAAAATATAAAAGTTTAATCGAAGTACCCAATGGAGAACTTTTTTTTTAATTTCTTCTATCTACCATAAAGGACAACACACATCTCAATTCTTTTCATTTTATTATCTAGTTTAAGTAATCAAATTCAACATTCGTTCGACATTTACTTAGGTCCCAACATATCACTTGGCTTGACCCATTCCGCGAATTGCTGCTCGGTCAGGTAACCCAAGTTGATAGCTTCTTCTTTTAGGGTGGTTCCATTCTTGTGTGCCGTCTTCGCAATCTTTGCTGCCTTGTCATAGCCAATATGTGGGTTGAGGGCTGTTACCAACATAAGGGATTCGTTCATAATCTTATCGATACGAGATCGGTTAGCCTGAATGCCAGACACGCAATTCGAGTTGAAGGTTCTGCATCCATCGGCTGTAAAAAAGGAAGAAAATAAATCCTTAATTGGATGATCCAGTTTGCACTCTAATAAAAAAACTTACCCAATAGTCTAATGGAACGCAAAGTGTTTGAAACAATCAAAGGTTTGAAGACGTTAAGTTCAAAGTGACCATTCGATCCACCGATTGTCACGGCCACATGATTGCCCATCACTTGCGCTGCCAACATCGTCAACGCTTCACACTGAGTGGGGTTAACTTTTCCGGGCATAATTGAACTTCCAGGTTCGTTCTCTGGCAACATAAGCTCTCCTAACCCACAACGGGGACCAGAACCAAGGAAACGAATATCGTTACCGATTTTCATCAAACTGACGGCGATTGTGTTCAAAGCGCCATGCACTTCAACTGTTGCATCACGAGCAGCCAGTGCCTCGAATTTGTTTGGGGCAGTAACAAATGGCAGTCCAGTTAGCTGAGAGATCTTAGCGGCACACTTCTCAGCGAAACCAATGCGAGTATTAAGACCAGTACCGACCGCAGTACCACCCAAAGCCAGCTGCATTATATGTGGTAGGACAGAATCAACCCGTTCAATGGCATACTTCATCTGTTGGGCATAGCCACTGAATTCTTGACCGAGGGTCAATGGTACAGCATCCATGGTGTGTGTGCGACCGATTTTGATTATGTCTTTGAATTCATCTGACTTGGCTTTCAAGCCGTCATGGAGAATTTGCAGAGCTGGCTTCAAGTTGTTGACCAATTGCAATGCAACGGAAATGTGAATGGCAGTGGGGAAGGTATCGTTGGAACTCTGTGACTTGTTCACGTGATCATTTGGATGGACGGGATCTTTTGATCCAAGAACTCCAGACATCAATTCAATAGCACGATTGCTGATTACCTAAAACGCATTTTTTTTGTTCAAGCTGCCACTCAATTCACATTGTCGCTGATAATAACTCACCTCATTGACATTCATGTTTGACTGGGTACCAGAACCAGTTTGCCAAATAACCAAGGGAAAATGCTCTTCATACAGATCACCTGAGATGACATCATCGGCTGCCTTTGAAATGGCATTGGCGATATCCTCTTTCAAGCCGAATTCTTTGTTCACTTCAGCGGCGGCTTTCTTCAAAATGCCCATGGCCTGGATCACGGGCTTCTGTAAATGCACACACATGTTTGACAAATACGCTTGACCTTTGCTTTAGATAATAACATACGGGCATTCTCTCGCGTTTACCCCCGATTGGGAAGTTTATCATCGATCGCATAGTTTGGGCGCCATAATACTTTTCGCTGGGCACTTTTAGCTCTCCAAATGTGTCGGACTCAACCCGAAATTTTCCTGACGAAGCCTAAAGAATAATTAAAATAATTTTTTTATTTTGCAATTTATTTGTTTAATGAAAAACTTTCCATAACAGCGGGAAAGAGAAAGTGGGTGAAGAACAACGGATTTAGCGAAGCACTGAACAAATACTGATCTTTTTAGACAGATAATTTAATGGTGTGATAACGTACTGACTGATTAGGTGGTGTTCGGTGGGGCTGTTATGTTTATGTGTATACAATAATCTTCATCTCGTTTTGGGGCAAACACCAGTGGAAACCAGGGAAGAAGAACCTAAATACGACGGGAGTAATATAATGTATCTTGGAACTTGTGACCGTGTTTCCTGGTGTGCTTTCCTATGGTATTCAATATCACATATGATAGCATTTAACTTCTGAAACTAAAAGTCGATGGGCAGAATCGTTACACCATCATGGCTTTTTTGCTCAATTATAAAGGACAGCGTACAATTAGCATCATGCAATACCATCAATCCAGTAATGTAAATTGGGTTAGGCAAGCTACAATTCCATCAAGCTGCTGCAACACACAGGCGATAGAATTTATCGCTCTGTGTGATGTTATGTGTTGATTAGAACATAACCCGGTTAATAGGGAAAGTGCCGCGTTCATTTAGTTACATAGTCAAAAGCTTCATCACTTCAACTCGTCTTAGAATTAACCCGAGTTGACTTATTTGGTTTGCATTATGCAACTCGGGCTCATTAATTTCCAATTCGCGTTAAGAAATATTTGGTTTGGTACAGCACTCCGTCTATGCACAGAGGCAGCACCTACTTGTTGAATATTTTTGTGTTTGCTTGTGTTTCTCCTTCACAGATGACAATGAATTTGACAGTTGCACATTTATATTGTTCGTTTCGGTTGTTTTTTATTAAAATTAAGTAAATAATGCGTTTGTTGGTTGAGGCCCAGGTTCATCCCGGACTGTAGCGCCACTTAAGTAAGTAAATAATGCGTTTCCAAAAAAATCTAAAGTGAGATTTTTTGGAAAATAAGTTAAAGAAGTTATTTTCAAGAAATGCTCTTCTTTTTTTTATAATTTGCGCGCACTCAAGGGGTAATTTATACCCTTTATATGTTTCAGCACAGTGCGGGCGTTAAGGAAATTTACGATAAGAAGAAAGGTGGTACCGATGCACATTGGTTTTAAATGCCTGCAAGTTATAATAGAAAGGGAAAACAGAGTTTGGTAGAGCATTTCACATTCGTATTGTTCGGTTTATGTACGAATCTCTATATATCAGCGTTCGTCCGAGGATAGGCTTAAGGGTAAACTGATTTGCATTAATAGCGTAACGAGTATTGCGACTGAATTGTTGAATGGGAGGAATGCAGCTGGCTATTTCATTTGAGCATTGGTTGTTATGATAGCGATAAAACAATGTATGGCATCTAATGTCCCCTCTAAGTTTTTTTCGCACGCGTTTGAATCCTATCTAGGAGATGCAATGTTGTTTTTGGTGCACCCGATCAAACATGGGCGTTGAACTCAAGTGTAGGGCGTATAAACGCTTTATATATTGTTACCAGATCAGAAGGGGTGAAATATTTCTTACATCGATTAAGGAAACCTAGACATTTCGCTGCGTTTTTAGCGACTTCGAATATGTGGTCGTTCAAACGTAAGTCGTTACTAACACACATACCTAGCATGGAAAGCATTTCGGCCATTCATGTTTTGTGATTGTGATTTCGCTTTAACGACAGAAGACAGCATTGTGTTTTGGAAGGAAGCATTGAATTCCACTCTGTTTGACTAGCCCCATTTGATGATGCTGTCAAGGTCGGAATTCAATGAGCTGAACATATTTTGTCGTTTAGAGTCCACATTCGAAGATTAGCGACGTGAACCTGAAAACGAATATGAAAAGCTGAGAGTACTGTTATCATAGAATTATTGATTTGGATTAGAAGTTGCAGACATGAGATCATTTATAAAAATGAGAAAGAGAGTCGATGACAAAACTGAGCCTTGAGGGACACCAGCATTTATTTAGTGAGTTGAAGACTTGAAACCGTCCAAAACAACTTGAATTGAACGTTTCGAAAGATAATGTCTAATCCATAGAAGAAGTTTTTCATCGATCGAAACCCTGTCAAATGCATTTGAAATATCAAGCGCAACAATCTTGCTTTCGCCACCATGGTGGGTTAATTGGTTCCAATTTTCGGTAAGATATGTCATCAAATCACCAGTAGACCTGTTGCTGCGAAAACAAGTTTTCGTGTTTCGAGATATTTCATAAGCTAACGATTTATCAGCGTTTCCATGACCTTCTAAAGAAGGGACGTAAGTGCAATTGGTCGGTAGTAGGAGAGAGAAGAAGATTCGCCTTTTTTTTTGATACAGACTTAACAATTGCTGTTTTCCATCTTCTCGGAAAGAGTCCTGATGGGTAGGATAGATAGAAAAGCTTACGCAGTGGTTTTGCTAGCGTAGAAGAACACCTCTTCCGAATAATGTGGGTTCCTCATATAACGTTTTGGGAAATACGAGTACATTAATGGTCCATATAAAATTATTGGGTTTGATGGTGTAGTTAATCTGGCATCATTATTCAAGGAACAAATAGGGTGACTTCGCAAACATAAAAGTCTTCCAGAACCTGTTAAGCGACTCAGACAAACGCGATTATCAGTTCCATTAAACAATTTTAAACAAATGGGACATTTGGTTTGCTTGATATGGTAGTGGTAGCATTTTTAATTATTCAAAGTACAGAAGTATTAAAGAATCGATTATTTTTACAACATCCTACGGATGCTTAATAAATACTGTTCGAAGGATGAAATTCCGTATCAAGAAATACAGTTTTGTGATTGGTTGATTGGCGCACATTTAACAGTATTTCGTTGAAAAATGCGTAAACGCAAGCCATCCGGCTGATAGTGTTTTGGTCCTGATACTGTAACATCCAATCACGCGGAGGTTTGATGTCGTCGATTCCATTCCGGTAATTTAGAAAGATACGCCACGCTCTGGAAATTGTCGAAAATGTCAATAAAATCGTGGAAATCGTAGAGCCTGACTATCATGTAAGCACTGTTTCAATTACCCAGGAGCTAAGCATAACACAAAAAACAGTTTGGAAACATTTGAATAAGTCTGGAACAAAAGAAGATCGGTGTAAGGGTTACACGAAATTACCTACGAGTTAAATTAAGAAATACACACGGACCAAATTTCCATCTGCGGGTAGCTTCTGATTCGCTACTAAATCGACCTCTTTTTAAAGCGGATGGTGTATGGTGGTGAAAAGTGGATCACTTCCGACAACCTCAAGACTCAAGAGAAAACGGTCGTTGTCGAATCGCGGTGAACCATCTCAAAAGGTGGCAAAGCTAGGATTAACAACATCTTTAGATAGGGTTGTGAAAAACGGCTACCAAATCTTTGCTAATAGGAATGAAGGCTTGTGTGAAAGAGGTATAATTTAATTGCTTTCGAAATGTGAACAAGTTATCAAACATAACGGCGTATATTTGGCCTAATTCAGATCATGCTAAATAAAACTTGCAATTGGATCCAAAAATAAGGGATTTATTTTTTAAGACTTTTATTTCCAATATATTTGTTTTTAATCCAACTCAACTCGGGTTGCTTAGATTCCGAATCGGTTCAACTGGATTTGAAAAATTGTTCGGTTTGGCACATCACTACGCACAATAATTAGAGACTAGTTCAACACGAGAACGAGAAAACCTTGGAAACTATCTTTTGTCCGCCAAGAATGGAAGCTCCTTCGACATAGAGCGGACGAAGTGCCACCATTCAAAGTACGTCTCTGCAGCGTACTTTGGTATTTATTTAGCAAGCATTTTTTTGTTATGCAACTTTTAGATATTCCCCTAGATGGTCGGGAATCGCGTCTAGCCTAACAGTGAAGTGTACAATTTCGTGTCAACAATCATTAGAGCTACGAAGCCTATTATCCTCTCTGTTTATACATAAACAAATAATATTTCCGGTTTTTGGACACGACAAAGGCAAGAGAAATGCTTAATGAAACATTACATCCACTCGAAGTCACTGCATGGTGTGCTGTTTACACCTAGAAGTCATTGGACTGTTTTTTAAAACGTAGGTAAATGATAATTGTATGTGGTGAGCGCTTCAGGAATTTTCATTTCTTATTATATGGGTTGTAACTGAAGGACACGGTGATCCAGCAGGAGGGAGCAACATCTATCACAGGAGCCAGAACCTTTATTCTTTACCAGACGCTTCCCAGTCGTCGGATTTCGCGTTTTATCTACTTCCACTTGACTGAACGATTACCCGATTTGACGCCCCTTCTTTCTATTGGGGTTACTTAAAGTTACGGGTTTATTTAAGTTCTGAAGTATATTGCGTAAAAAAGATCAAATGGTAATCAAAAATGGCAACGATATCATTTTTAAAACACGACTTTTAATTTAAATTTTGTTTTTCTATTCCAAAAATATATCTCTGGCTAGGAAAATATGGTCATACCTTTAGACCAACCTTGTGGACAAGGTAGCACTCAAATAATTTTTAAGGGCTCTTGTTTAAAAGTGGAAATAAAGTAATCAAAAATCGATCTATGGATTAAACATTTTGTTCAGACAACTTGTCATTGAATTCTTTCTCTTTTAACGAACAGGCTTATACTTGAACATTTTTTAAATTAAGGCCGACCAATTGAGTACCAGATTAGGTCATTAATTGCATTGCGGTGAATATGTGATGTGGTGTTGTGACAGCTGATTTAAGAAAAGTAAACCAAGCCCAAATGATACTTTATAGTAATATGCAGTTGGCAAATTGTTATAAAAAAATAAAAGGTGTGTAATACCATAAAGAATAAGTGTTATACATCTTGCAATAGTATAACAAACTTTCGCCAATCACGAATAAAAATTCCTTGAACATTTCTCACTTTTCTCTACTCTCGTATTCTGAATAAGACTGAGAGGAATTTTTTTTTCTGTATGTGATACTATTCATTTTCCAACGAACAGCAATCACAAATTACCTATATTAAGGTGCAGATATCCTGGCCATACTCGAAGCTGCCGAATTGGCTAGGGTATTGGACATATCACAAGAGGATATCTCCATCTACGTGGATAGTCAAGCGGCCATTAAATCTCTGTCATCCAATATAGTAAAATCACGGGTAGTTGGATGCTAACCAGAACAAAGTCCAAATTATCTGGGTGCCAGGACATAATGACATTATAGGAAATGAGAAAGCAGACGAGCAGCTAGCTAGACTAGGATCGTCCAGTTGCATTTCCCTAGCTGATAAAAGGGTCAATCCCCCGCTAGCATCTAAAAAAACACCAAGCACACTCAAAAAGCAACCATAACAAGATGGCAAAATACAATAACTTGTATACACACAAAATCTCTCTGGCCGGAGTTAAGCGGCAGTAATGAAACAAGCTAATAGCTTTGAACAGAGCATCCATTTCTATAGCGGTGAGAGTGATAACAGGTCACAACCTGTTGGGTAAGCACTCCAATAAGATAAAACTGACTGGTGCGAACCAACTTTGCAGCAAATGCAGCGACCCTGACGTCGAAGAAGAGGTTTCACACCTACTATGTCACTGCCCTGCGATCAGTGGCAGCCGTTTAAAAATACTAGGCAGCCTATACTTCGACGACCTAAGAGACCTTACATCTATCCCAATAGCGCTGATAGTCCGCTTTTGTAGCAGATCAGGATGGAGCAACTACCTCTTTGAGGCTGAAGGAGCAACACAGACCAGCACCGCATAAGTATCACTAGCAAACTTAACCAGGTATCCTCTTTCTCTATTTCAGGGTACTTTCTTCGAAGGGTATCGCTATGGGCCCACGTAGGCCTATGCGAGCTTGACGACTCACTCGAGCGTCAACAGCCCATCTAACCTAACCTAACATAAAGGTGCAGATATACTGGAAAATTTGGTGTTAGCAGTGGCTAAAAAAAAGACAAGAGTATTCGCATGTAAATTTGTTACAAGAGATTAGGTTTGCCCCTAAAGCCCAACATAATCATTTGCGTATGGATGAGAAAACTTATTTAAAGCTCCTTTCCAAAGATATTTTAATGAGAATGACCATTCCACCACACAAAAGACTAACTGAAACAAATTGAAATGAAGACCTCAAATTTTAAAAGAAACCCGTTTGCGCTCATGTATATTTTATTATGAACTGACGTCCTGATGTTACACACCCTCCGGTTCTCCTAAATACAGGCGGCCTGCACAAGCATAACTATTGAACTTTCGATTTTTCTTCGATCGCCAAAATAACTGACAACTTTATCATACACACGTTCGGAACACGCATACCGAACAGTTATGCCTGCGTGTGTGTAGCCGCCTTTATATATTATTGTGCATTTATGAATACTTTATTCTTTTGACAGAATTCGCAAACAAACACTTAATCAAACCGCAGATTTCGAAACCTCAGCTATTCCTTATACCGGATTCGAAGTCAACATTGTTAAAAACGGAATAAATTGTCGAAAAAAAAATCCGTGAGAAAAAATTACACGGGAATACTCATAATAACGCTGATTAAGTATAAAATTTGCCATGAGAAGATTCTCGAATTAAGCGGTCGAAATGAAACCAGAGTATAATTCAATCGGTGAATGGAAGAACAGTACATGTACAAGGTATCACTTTTGAGAAAAACAGAAAACTTAGCCAAGAGTTTCTCGTGGTATGTACTGTTCTTCCACACAATCAGCGAACAACGAAGTCTATTTTTGTATACATTCTGCATTCAAATGTACTGCAATTTTGCTGATAGGTAGGCTAACCTGTACGTAAAGCATTATTTTTGGCGCTTGTACTGTTCTTCCACTCACCGATTCAATTGTAATTCCACTGCAATGGACTTTACGCCCTGCTTTCCTACGGTCGGTTCGTTTAAAATGTGATGGCAATGGACTTTACGCCCTGCTTTCCTACGGTCGGCTCGTTTGCGAAGCCCAATTTCAAAGCACTTTTACACTGGAGTCTATTAAATGTCCGTATTGTGGTATTTGTATCATCCAGGAGTGTTTTGTGTCTGACTTGTCTTATATTTCACCTTTGAACTTCACAATAATTACTGGACAAGTAGTGCTTCTTCAGATGGGTTCAGATACTGGATACTTTTCAAATATATCCAAACAGCATCAAATATTGGGCAATCATTGTACCAATTCTTTAAAGTATAGATACCATCTTACATGCATCAAAGAGCTTGGAAGGTATGGATGTCAAACAGTTGGACTTGGAGATCACTTGAATACTAAAAATCATTTTTGGTTACAGAAAAACGACAATTAGATCTAGATCTACATTCATAGAAACGCAAATGTTAATTTCCCTAAAAGCGAAACCTTTTCGTCGATAGATTTGACATTTAGACGCAACGTACTATTTGAATTTGAAGGTGCTTACGTTTTAAACATGGAATGCGAGTAGATCACATTGGTGCACACTGGTTCAATACGCTTGTGTGGAATATAGTATTCCAGAATCGAAGTCCTGATATTTTGGCAGGTGTTTTTATATGTATTATGATACAGCTAAAAGCTCAGAAAGGATTTTCTGATACATATATCACTAAAAAGTTTGATTAAAACCATATTAGACGGGCTTTACTCCTGTATAAAATAAGAAGAATTTCGTGACAGGCTGAGCGACAAGATACAGGACAAACCGCTGTACTTTCTAGAGGTTGGCTAGATAGCCGCTAAGGTTAAGCTACTGTATAAATATAAGGCTAAAGTAACACAATTATAGTTGCTATGATTAATTAAAAAATGTTACAATAGCATTTTACGTTTCAATTGAATTGTAGTGAGATACAGGGCTTTAGAATCTCATGCCTGAAATCGACTTCTAGAATTTTCTGTTTCCTGAGTAAATGAACCGCAATAATTTTGGCAAATGTTTTCACATGAACGTGCTAATCGTCGAGGACGGTTAACATAACAAGGCAGTTATAAAATCACTTAGAATTTAAGCAGCGGATATCAATCACCACAACCGCAAATAATTATTTTAAAATGTGACTACATACCATGACCAGACGATTGTTCCCACTATTCATGTGTAACGACTTTCAAATTCACTTGTCGACTGTTTTAAAAGTCGAGCAACCGGCCACACAGTGCCTAAAAAATACCCAAAACGAGTTTTTTGTTGTAACTGGTTCTTCTCTCTGACCAATGACCATCAAATTTTGTTCTCAATTTGGCATAATATGTATGCAGTCAGCTGTTGAATGAGCATGGCATGGGGTAGGAGGCATGTCAAGAATATAAGCCCATCAGAGAGACACGGGCAATATGCAATATTGGATTGTGTGGCCTTATTTAAAAAAAAAAAATTGCACACAACTTATTTGAGATTGCCAATACTTTTCCATTCATAAAATCATTTAAATAGCTAAGTAGGTACGATGAGAGATTGCGAAAAAAGAAAATAAATTACATAACAGGCAAAGGATTTCGTTGGCACTTACCATCGTCCGAACAAGTGAATTGGTCCAGGTAACCCGATTCAGCTGCTGCACCGAACGGACTGTCCATGTGTTCTTCACCACTTGCAAAAGCATTTTCCTAATTAATCTAGTTTCAAATAGAAATTCTAAATCAAAAGCACTGTAAGAATAATTCTTGACGAAAAATCAACCCTATGGAGAGGAAAACAGCCGGCTGAGTGAAGTTGAAGGAAAATTTTTGACATTTCGTCTTTGTGCTGCAGTTCAGGTGGGAAGTCAGTCAGTACCACATAATCAGGTAAAGTTTGGAACAGCCCGCCACCTAAATGGCTCAGTTATAGCTATTATTGAACAATTTCATATTGGAACACAAAACATGATGGAATTGAACATTTTTCCCCATAGATACCTATAGGATTAATTGGAAAATTCCGTTTCATTTCGGTGGAACGACAAACATTACTTCACAGAGAATAAATCATGATCAGTGAAAAATAAAAAGTGATATTCTGCTGTAACTAGAATTAAAATATTTTTGGCTAATCATGTTCTAAAATTCATAAGTTTTGTTTTGACACCAACTCGCCAATGATTGAATTTATAAAAAAAAACCGCAAGAAGTAAAAGAAAATTTCCAATGATGTTTTTCAATGATAGCTATGACTGGGCCCTAATACTTACGTTCTCACTGGAGTTCAAATGAGTTCATTTGCAAACCGCCAAAAAAGGTGTTCTCAATAAGTTTGCCCATTACGTTTGGGAGCTGGTAATATTCCCAAATTTGCTGTGAAAGTTGATATTTAAGCAACCATATTACGAAATTTAAATTTGTGTTGGGAATTCAGTAAAATGCTTTCGTATTTTTTAATTCAATACCGAAATGAAATTATTTGCTCACCCGGGGTTTAGATTAAGGGATATAAAATTTATTACTTCTTTAATGGTGTTGGTTTTGTGAATATAAAGCATATAAACCATTAGAGTTAAGTTTTATTCTCCTTAATATAAACCCCTGGTTAGTTAAAACGTAGTTCGAGAGATAATCCTAATTGACAGAAATTTTACATTCATAAGGATTATAAGAAATATGAAATATTCATTTTACGTCGGAAAGTCATCGTTAACGTTATGAAAGAATTAATTTTACGACTTGGTGAATTAAGTCTAGAAATTTGTATGGGATATCTACTACAAAAATATTGGAAATTTAAAACACGAATTGGGTTTTCAAAATAGATGGAAAATATCTTAAGCTTTTGAAACGCTATAATGACGCTTTTGAAACGCTATAATCCATCACATTAACATATCAAACAAATTAAGTTTACATAGATGTTTACTGACTTGATTGAATTTTTAAAATTTTATATTTGTGTAAAATATTTCTGAGCTCTAAAAAAATTGGACTCCATTTCGATGTGGAATTGCGGAATTGTTCTTTCTGGGAATGCATTTAATAAAGGATGTCGTGAACCGTTGGCGTTGCATAGGCCAACTGGCGGGAGACGTTTTTTCGAGATTTTTAAAGCGAAGAAGAAGAAAACCTCTTTCCTACAAAAAAGTAAACTTTTTCTAAATAGTTAATGAAGCATTTTTCAAACTCATCCCGAACTGTTTAATTATTGAAAATATTCTACTCAGTAGGAATAATCATTATCGAAAAAAAAAATCGCTAAAATTTCGTTACATAAAAAGAATTTAATAAATTCCTATTAATAAAAATATGACTAATAAAAAATAGAATTGATTCATTGAATTCGGCGCATGTTTTAAACAGTCGCAACATCGAAAAAAAACGGTTTTTTTGACATTTTATTAATGGACAATATAAAGGAGATTTCCCACAGGGATTGGGTATGTAAACTGAGATGGTAAACGTTGTAAACTTTTGAAATGCTACTTTGACATTTAATCAGTCACTTTCCAACATCAACAAACGTATCCGCTAAAGCTTAGTACGCAGCTCGCACTAAATTTTAACTTTACTACTCTCCACGTGTTTTCTCCAATCCAAAGATAAATGCTCGCTAAATTCGTACACAGCGTATAGATGAGTCAGGGAAATGTCATGCATTCGCAGATGTCAGTAATAATAATATTTTCTTTGTTAATAAAGATGTCGTTTTCCTCAAGAAATTCTTCCATCAAATATTCTTCTTCATTTTCTTCCATTTTGTTTTTATTTTTTATCAAAATTTCGCCGATTTAAATGCCTCGCACATTAATTTCGCGAGATAAATAAGTGGAGACCTTTCATCCACTGAGTATAACACTTTTCGTATAACACTTAATATTGTTATACCCTACCTACATTTTGTGTGTCCCATCTTTATGAAGTTAAGAATTTATCTCGCGAGCTGCGTACTGCACTGATAAATTTGCTCGCTAAATTTTATCTCTGTAGAGATTTTTGTATGGGAGATAAAATTTAGCGCGAGCTGCGTACTGGGCTTAAACTGAAAAACTCTATCAATAAATGAATTAACAAAATGAGATTGAATTCAGTGGATTGCAGTATTATTTAGTGGTGCAGTTTTAGGATCGTTCATGAAAGGTCGTCGTAAAATTACAATCTTTCGAACGTAGTAAAATTACGTCGTTGCATGAATACCCTTAATAAAATTGTATCGTTTGTGATTACCAGTCTTAGTTCATTTTCATATTGAAAGATATTTAGTTGTGTGACACACGGAACGAGTCCCCTTATTGTTTTGACAGTTGACCGGTGATGATTTGAAGGTTAGGAATTTCGTTACATTTGTTTATTTCCCAAAATCATTTCAAACATCAATATTCTAGTTAAAGTAATTTTAATACGTCTAATCATGGAGGATTCAACAATTTCACTACAAATTAAAAGTCCTCCAAATGAGTACATGGATGTCACAGTTGATACACCAAATGAGTCTACCGATGAGTGCAATTTCCTCTCTATCGCAGAATCAGAAGCAACAATCACGTTCGACGTAAGTGCAGCATCCATAGACACAACAGCGAATGATAAAACAGAATACATTAGCCAAATCGACAGCATCATCGAAGAAGAAAGTATTTTATCTGAAACACAAACGGCGTATGATGTTGATGCCTCAATGGAGGCATCTGTCGTTCCACTGGAAGACGTTAGTCAAATTGAACCGGAAACCTTGAACAATACAACAAACACAGAGGAATACTACAAAATTGACGAGAAATCATTTTTTAAATGCAAGTTATTGGAACTGGGTCGGTACCTCTGGACTACGGATGGTGAGAAGCAGTGTTATACCAAAGGCTGCCTTTGGTCACCAGATGGGACGTGTTGTCTTGTGCCTGTACATATGGATGGTACTGAATTAAATTAATTAAACGATAGTAATGGATGATGATAAGATTTCTTTTAGGAATGCATCTGGTGGAACTACCAACGGATTTATATGGAGAAAAACTAGAACCAAACAGATCTGTAACAAAGATGTCTAGTGCAGTTCATGTCAAAGAAGGTGGGACTGTGTACGACTGTGCTTGGTACCCATTCATGAATAGTAATGCTCCAGAAACTTGCTGGTTAGTGTGCATATTTATGTTATATTTTTAGCATAAATATTCATAAATATTCTTGAACATAGTTGGTTGGCATCGCGGCAGCATGAGCCGATTCAGATGTGGGATGCCTTTAACGGCGAACTTCGGGCTTCTTATCGGGGCTATGACGATGTAGATGAAGTGGAAGCCGCTATATCTGTAATATTTTCTTGCGATGGTCAACAAGTATTAGGGGGCTACAAGAAATACATTCGAATATTCAACACTGATATGTAGGCGAAGTATTTTTTATAATGTTATGTTTGAAATTAGCATTTCCCTTTAGACCGGGGCGAAATTCAACGAAACTTGTAACAAAGCAAGCCATATCCTGCTTCGCACATACGCCAAACAGCAGTGACATTATAACAACTGGTTCTTGGAATGGTGTCATTAATTTGTATGATCAGCGAGTAACAAATATCGGAGCTCTATCGTCGCTATTTGGTCATAATGGTGGTATTACCTACCTAAAATACTCAAACAGTGGGCAGATGCTGTTCAGTGGTGCCAGAAAGGATAATCGTTTGTGTTTGTGGGATATGAGAAATTTCTCTGAACCTGTGATGACTCTGAATCGTTCAGTAAGTACAAATCAGCGGATATACTTTGATTTGAGTCCACACAATGAATGGTTAATAAGTGGAGATACTACAGGATTAATGCGAGTTTGGAATTTGGATAATATAGAGCAGGGCCATTCTGTAAGTGATGGGAGGGGAAATACCTGAATGTTAATTTATATATTTTACTTTACAGTTCCGACTTCATGGAGACTCTTGTAATGGTGTAAACTTCCACCCAAGCAAACCAATTATCGCTACTTCTGCGGGGCAGTATCATTTTGTTGATCCAGAGGACGGCAAGGACCCAGAAGGAGTAGTGGTTGACTATGAAAATTCACTTGTTTTCTGGTGGATTGAACCACGGGAATGAAAATAGATTAAGATGTGTAAATAGATTAATAAGATGGATATTGAATTAAAAGAAAGCGAAAGTTGATCAAAACAGTTGTTGTCCTATATACATTTATTTGCGATGAGCTATCTTCTAAGATAGACTTAACTATCTTAGAAGAGGACTTGGAAGTAATGAATTACTGAATATTTCAAGGTCATCTTATCAAAGTTATATAAAACCAATACAGGCAACAGAATCAATAGAAACAATGCGGGAAATAAATATCAAGGTTGAAAAGCCCTCAAGCCAATAAAGACATTCAAAATCCACAGAAAACCATTCTGTACATGAAAGGATGGACGATCTCCATTGCGCTATGATTAGTGCAATAAACACCAACAGTCTGAGCTCAGGGCTTATTCCCCCAATAATGTGTACATAGAGAGTATGCTTTTTTTGATATTTATTCCGGCTGAAGCATTTAAATTGATTCAGTAGAGTTAGTGCACAGTGGCGCGCTCATGCTCATGATCTCTTCCGCCTCAAGAGAAAATTAATACCGCAATGCAGTACATCGACTTTTGATGGCTTATAAGAATAATAATAATTAGAAAGTAGCAATTCACCGCTTTTGCAGGTCATTGCTGACTAGTGATCTAATTCTTAGTTCTAAGTTAGACTAATTAGATTAAGTTTGTATTCGGCGCTCTGGCATCGCGATGGCTTGGTCTTTGAAACGGATGTTCGGTCTTCCTTGCTTTCTCGAAGCTGTGGGCTAGGATTCGACGATCCTCTTAGCTGGAGTATTATTGTCCATTCGATCGATGTGGCCGAGCCGATGTAGTCGACGTTTTAGGCTTTTTGGACTACATAGATATCTAATGAAAACAATCTTACTACATAGATATCTAATGAAAACAATCTTTTTTTATCTAAATCTGTCAAAAGACCGATTTTTTTGTTTAACATTGGTCAAAATGTTTGAAATTACAACAATACAAAGCCAAAAAAATCTATCAGCCTTATTCATGCCTTATGCATAAAGTTATGCACTCCTTAAAATGCCTCTAAACGCAAAAACCTTATTCATAAAAATTATACAACGTTGAATAGAGGCTGCATATCCTAAACGCGTCTGATGGTTGAATAGTGCCTGTAAGGGTATTTATTTTTTTTTTATTTCTGTATACACAGGCGGCTGAGCATCAGGGCTACCAAAGGTTCAATTGTAAGTTGAAAAAGATCAACCAGGGTATTTTTGTATTTTAGCAGTTGTGTTTCACTGTTTAATTTGTTCAAATGGTAATTCTTTTTTACCTACAGACTCAACATTGTAAACGATGTTATTGAGTCAACATAAGTCATCAATATGTTATAAAAATGTAGAAAATAAAATCGTCACCATGAGTTTCACAACCATAAAAATGATCCCTTGGTAACTCTGCCGACCTTTTTGGTAATTTATTTGACACAAACCTTGTATAACTATTATGGATGGGGAAATATGTTATGAATAGGAAATTGTGCGACCCTGAATAGTGGCTGTATAAATACTTATGCACTGTCAGCCGTATTTATAAAAGCATTTTAGAGGTTGCCTAACTTTAGGCAACCTTTAAGTACTGCCTAAGTGCAAAATCGGTATTTATAATCGATTTTCACATTTAGGCAACGTTGCCTAAAGGCCGCCTAACTTAAGCGCGAGCGAACCCTGCCTAAGGAATTTTCATTTTCATTTTGACGTTTACGAGAATTTCAATCTGGAAATTTATTTTGAGATTTTTTGTATTGGTTTGCAATAAAGTGAAAATATTTTAATAAGAATGGACTCAAGCTACATTTCATTTTTAAATGATTTAAGTGTAGTGAATATTATAAATTCATACATGCCAACTAGTAGGATACCAAAAATATACAAAACGCTTACTCTGTGATGGGGCTATGCCTGCTCCAACATTCTTTTCACTCCACTGTTGAATCCTCAAACTAATTCCGACAGCAATATAACATTGCCCATACAGCTCCATGTTCTTCCTTTAAGATATTTGTTTACAAATAGCATATACTGTCAAACCCAAAAAAAAAAAAAAAATCTGATGTAAACAAAGTACAAATATCTTAATTTTTTATACTAGATTTGTAAATTCTACTACTTCTTTTGACATAAACTTCGCCTAGTTAGGCAGCAATGGAAAATCGATTATAGATAAGAATTTAAGCAACGTTGCCTAGAGGCAACTTAAATATTTAGGCATGCCTAACTAGGCAACCTGTGAGACCCCGCCTAAGGAAATCTAATAAATACGGCTGTGTATAACTATACAACCGTTGAGATGTGTTTTAGTGAAATCTAATGAATAAGGGGGTAAATAGTTAAACACATATGCAGAAATACAAAAAGATTTTTTCGTAACTATAATAATTGGCCATTGGTAACCCTAAAATTATCAAGATATGCACTCTATAAAATGTCTGACACAATTCTAAGTCGCAAAAGAGGGTCTTTCGTATTTTTGCAATTATGTTTCCCAGTTTAATTCTTCTCTTTATTTACAAACCCAACATTGTTAACGCGATGTTATTCAATGTCAAAAGAAGTCACTGAAATATAATGTGTAGTGCTATAAAAGTGTAGAAAATAAAGTGGTAAATCTGTTGAGCTGTGAAAAAGCTAATAGAGTACTTTGCGACAATGTCAATCCTGACAGCCATATCATTTTTATATAGGGAAATTCATACAAACAAAAAACTACTCCTCGACCACATGCCTTCATATGATATGGCTGATGGTTGTCGCGAATTGTAATAGATATTTGCTACTTTATTTGAAACAAACCCTTTTTAACTATTGTGCATGGACAAATGTTTTGTGAATACGAATCCATTTTTAAGGGCTTCATTAATGAATGTATACTGTATATCAACCGTTTTTATGTTTGTTTTTGCTTATTTGCTTATTCTACTTATGCATCATCTATTCAACGTTCAATGAATAACCACACGTTTATCCCAACTACTTTCATTCCCATGAACGCCGTGACCACACACAAAAAAAACCGAGAATTCAGTTTGAAATTGATTCTTGGTAGATTTTCGATGCATTCATACTTTCTCTTTTTAGCCCACATAAAATCAGCCTACCTCGTTGGAGATGACTTTCATTCCAATGAACGTGTGGCCAGGCACATACAGTTTTAAGTTCTAACAGCTTGCACGTAGTTGTTATGATTTGTCATATGTGTTCTATTTTAGTTTTGCACCATTAAACATATTGTTATTATTATTTTTGATTTCTATCATTTCCGAAGGCTTTTTTTTTTAAAAAATCGTTATAAGTGTTTCTCGATGTTTCTTTTAAAGATTTTCAAAGTTAATTTCAAAGCTTCATTTATTTTAATTGTTTAAAGAGATTCCCCATGTCTCAACGTTAAAATTTATCAATGTTGAGGTTGAAGTACATAAGTGTATTGCTTAGTTCCAAATAAATATGAAATACCATATGAGTGAAACAAATTTTGTTAATACTCTTTTCATTATAATTTTGAAATATATATTGATATTTTTTTTAAAAACTCCATTTTTGTTTCTATTCTAGCTATGAAAGAAATGAAAAAGATACATAACTATGACGTCTCATAGAACTGAAACATTATTCAATCGAAACCCCTAAGTCCCTATCAACCAATTGTGGTTGTCAACGTATATGATGCTCTCGCTCTTCTAATAATATAGTTTGGCATCACTACTTGTCAGATTGTCAGCCGCAATTTTTGACATTGAAAATTTATCAGCCCAAAAGTTCTGATGTTCTTCAGTTACTCGACACTCGCACCCATTTCATTGCAATTTTTCGATTATCGGCTGACGGGCGTTGATTTTCTTTCGATTTTTTCGGACACGCGACGAAATATCATTAAATCCATCACCCACCCAATAATAAAATATTCGAGTTCAAATCAACTAAAAGAAAATTAAACGAATTTCCGCATCCAAAGGAGGATAGGGGTATGCTACTGGGCCGGCTACTCTTGCTACTCCCATCGACGACGACGACATAACAACAACACACCAGCCAGCTGTCGTACCACAGAATTAGATGCAATTAACATATTAGAATCGCATCGAGTATTTGGAATCTATCAGTGGCTGCATTTATTGCATACGAGGAAAGTCAGTAGGATAGACCTTGATTTGGTGCATCTCGGGAGATTTAACTTTTGTGTAACTTGATGCTACCCCTTTGACGCAGGCGGAAAAAGCCGGGTGACTTTACAACACCGTGATCTCGTCTCTGCACAAATATAAAATAAAACTAGTTTTGCGTACTTTGCATTCTTCATTTTGCAACCGCAGACGAATCTCTACACCATCGAGCATCAATGTCGGTTCTGAGACAATTTCTTAGCTCTAGCTCATGGGTTCGTGCTTTGATGATTTTTGTCATAGCATGGGGCTTTCTTGTGTACATATTTGTTTCCAAATTAAGCACTCAACCAACGAATGTCGAACAGGATAGCACAGCCAAACGGATGAATCAGGCATTGCAGATGCTGGAACACTCAAAACAGAGGAACGATGAGCTAAGACAAATGATTTCCGATTTTCTGAGGTGAGTGGAAAACTACAAAAACACTTTCAACTGCATAAACGTTTTTGTTGATTTTTTTTATTAGGGTAATTGGACTAAACGCCCCCTTAATTCAATTGTCTAACTTGTTTCATTGTTTGCTTTAGATAAAGGCTGTTTGAGCCACACTATTCTCAATGGATTTGGTTGGAATTATTGACATAAAAATGGTGGCAATTGTGTGTAAATTAAGAAACTTTGTTTACGTTGTAAATTTAGAGAGAACTATTTGTTTAATAGCCCGAATATCGGGCGCTGCTATACCTACACATCTGTTTTTGATGACTAGAAAAACAGATATTTGAGTAAATATTCCTCGACGCTGATGAATGAGTTTTGATTGCTGATAGTATATGTAGTAACGTTTTATTTTATTTAATTCTATTTGCATTAGCCGATTTTGGAAGTGTTTATGTGGACCTTCCTCGGGAGAAAAACAAGTTTTTTTTTTGTGTAGGTATTGGCAATTTTCCAAAATTCTGTTTTAAAAATTCCCTGGAACTTATTTCATTTGAAACATCATAATAGTGCAATAATATAACAAACCCTGAAAACCTGAGCCATATAAAGTGAAATAAAACTTTCCTTATATGTTGAAAATCACTTGTGTTTTATCGCTTTTGTATTCGCATTGCTTCGAAAGCTTATCAATTTAACCCCAAGTCTATGTTTGATTGTACTCGGAAATGTAGAGTTTCATTACACTTATTTCTAATATAATGCCCAGCGACACAACGCCTATGGTCGAGTTGAACATTGTGAATTAAAACCGTTGCGATTAAAATCGACATATTATGGTTTTATTTCGAAAGCTACATAAAGTGATTGCATGTGTTTTAATGTTGTTCTGGAGATGCGCAATTGTTCCGAACATCGACGAGTTCAGGCAGATGTAGCATTTGCAACACACATTGGCTTTAGTGCAAATATCTCGATATAACTCCTAACCATAACTTTTGGAAATGATCGATAGAGCAAACACTTTGAGTTGTCTCCGTTCATTGTTGTGGAAAAAAACTCCCAACTCGATTGTGCCATAGTATATAATTACTCCCCATACCATTATGTATGTACGGCTGAGATTTCTTGCCAAAATAGATCATGAAAATTAAAGTTGTAACCATCGGGGCCGTCAAGGTTAAACTTTTTTACATCCAAAAAAGATAACGCGTTTCCGTTCACTGCTCCAAGCGACATATTTCTAAAAAATTAATTCGATGTTCCTTGTATACTTGCTTTAAAACAGGTTTCTTCTCTGTAAAGTACCACTTTTTCGTATTATCCTTCCGATAGTTGCTATGCTGGCTTATACTACTTACTTACTTAAGTGGCGCTACACTCCGGAATGAACCTGGGCCTCACAACATGCCTCTCTAATTAGCCCGGTCCTTAGCTAACTGCCTTCAGTTGCGCACTCCAAGTTGGTTGAGGTCGGTTTCTACTTGTGCGCGCCACTTAAGGCGAGGTCTTCCTCTACTGCGTCCGACGTCTGGCTGGGAATCGAAGACTCTGCGAGCCGAAGTTTTGGTGTCCATTCGTTCTTCATGTCCTAGCCATCATAAACGTCCAATGCGAAGTTTTTTGACCTTGGTCGCTGTACAGCTCGTATAGTTCGTGGTTGCACCGATTTTTGGAAAATTGTGCCTCTGGTGTTGGCTCGGGAGTTTTGCACATGAATCAAATTGAAGAAGTCACATGACAGCGCAACGCCTTGCCTAAATCCTTTAAATGCTGGCTTATACAACGCCTTTATTTTAGTCGCTGTTTTTCGCAATGTTGTTGCTGCTGCTGCTGTGTTTTTTTTTCCATGGTGTTGGATATCTGTAACTGGTAACTGTTTGAAACAATCTTACTTCTATTAAGACTCCTTGCAATTTCTAGGCCTAAGAGTCCTAACTCCTTGAAAGCATCTATTTTTCTTCTTTTTGAGGCTGTCAAAGTCCTATTTTAAACTTAATAAAACAGTTTTTTTCAATGCTTTATACATAGGTATTCTTAACAAAACTTTGAAAAAATCGCTGATGTTAACTCCTGCAACGAAATATTCGCAATCGCCTAGTGATCTGGGGAAATTCCAAAGCTCGTTTCTTATTTTCCTAATAAATATATGACTTCCTGTTTGGAAAATATGTTGGGTAGTAAAAGTTCCCGGTTACAAAATTTCGATTGCAAAATGTATGGCCTCAAGCTAATAAAGTTTTTTTTTTTAAATCGTCATTTTTGGTCAAACATGTTTAGAAAGAGTCTTCACAAAATGTTCGGACAATGTGATAGTTTACATTTTCCCAATACAGTACTGTCTGAGTAGCGTGCACTAATTATTGCAGATGCTGTCCATGCTAACCAGGTTGTTCACACTATCCAATATCTTACCCATAAAGAAAACACACTTCGACAACAGTTTCCGTACTTTAATTAAAGTTATATTTTTTTTTTATTTAAAATAATCTTCAATTTGCAAGCACCTTCTGCACAGATTTTTCACGCATTTTTTTTAACAAGAATAGGTCTGTTCCCGTACAAAATAATATTTAATGATTCTTACTGATTTTTTCTTACTTAAAACCATTCCCGTACGCAAGTTTTACATGCAAATAATTTTCCGCAGTAAAAATCAGTAAGAATCAGTAAATATTATATTGTACGGGACCAGACCTAATATCTGAATAGTCAGATGTATTTTGACGTATGTCTTAATTTTTTAAGGAACGGGATTTCTTGGATTTTCCAATGATCAACGGCTTAATTTTGTGAAGACCAGTAGTGTTAGTGCATGCTAAGAATGTAATTCTGGCTTTTTCAGCTTTTCTACCTGGAGCACTTTTTTCTTCTCTAGTCACATACGTTTTTTCAGGCAACAACTTTCAAAATAAACCCGACTCATCAGCGTTATAAATTTGATTCTGAGATAGCTGAAGCTCATGTATAGGCTTTGCGAAATTATTTTTGAATGGTGCAACTGCGCTGATTTGATCGGATGAAAGTTTCTCTCCACAGATTTTAAGAAGCCGAACACTAAAACGTGATTTGAATCCATTTAGCCAACCAGTACTAGCATTGAAGCCTCCTTCCACTTTTAGTTTTTCATGCAAAAGTTTTGCCTTTGAGCATATCACCACTAGCAGGTAGATTCTTTCGACGCTGCTTTAAATACCATTTATACAGCCCCCGTTCCATACGAGGATACTCACCCTGTTTACTGTATTCCCGGGATAAAATTGATAGGGCCACCAATTTCTAGTTTTTCGATAACATCACCTTTTTCTTTCAACGATAAGAACTTTGGTTATTTTGTTAACATTTTTGCACAGAGAAAAATAAACTTGCTACGCCGAAAAACGAAATGCACTGAAAAGAAGCGTATAAATAACGTTTTTTTTCAACTAGTGCTTATTTCGTGAATGGTAACACTTAGCTCATGTCTGATTTGACAGATAATTAGTTTCATCCTTCCGCTGAACGAATATGGTTGTGTATACGCTTGAACAACGCTGGGAAATATTGCGACATTACTTTGAAAATCATGGTAATGTTGCAGAATGTGTGCGAAAATTGCGTACGGATTTTGGAAGAAGAAAGCACCGTCAGCTCCGTATGTTCGTTATCTTGTGAAAAAAGTGAAAGAAACTGGCATCCTCATCGATAAACCGTGCGTGAAAAGCCATAAACAGTGCGTACACCCGAGAATATTGCTGCTGTTGCAGAAAGTGTGCGTGAAGCGCCATCAACAACAATTCACCGTCGTTCTCAACAATTGAACATTTCGGAGACATCATTGAGACGAATTTTGCATAAAGACCTTGGTATGACGCCATACAAAGTCCTATTGGTTCCAAGGAGTTGAAGCCAACTGACCATCCAATGCGTTTTCGCTTCGCTGAGTGGGCCTGCGATCGACTTAGAGAAGATGCCGATTTTGTCAAAAAAATCATCTTTTCAGATGAAGCTCATTTTGATCTTGGCGGGTATGTAAACAAGCAAAATTGTCGCATTTGGGGCACAGAAAACCCGCACGCATACATTGAAAAGCCGATACACACAAAACGAGTCACTGTTTGGTGCGGATTTTGGTCCAGAGGCATAATTGGGCCATTTTTATGCGAAAATGAGCAAGGAGTGGCCGTTACAGTCAATGGCGATCGTTATCGGGCCATGTGGAACGAATTTTTGTTCACAAAAATTGAAGAGGAGGATATTGGCAACATTTAGTTTCAACAGGACGGTGCTACGTGCCACACAGCCGAGGCTATACTCGATGTTTTGCGCCCTGTTTTTGAAGATCGCATTATCAGCTGCAGATCTGATGTCGTTTGGCCACCTCGGAGCTGCGATTTGACACCGTTGGACTATGATATGTGGGGTGCCGTAAAAGATAAGTTTAACGCCGACAGAGACAATTGACGCTTTAAAGGACAATATTCGTGAAGCCATTGGTGAAATACAGCTGCACACAATCGATAATGTGCTTAAAAATTAGACCGATCGTGTAGGCTACTGCATGGCCAGCCGAGGCAGCCATTTGAATGAAATTATTTTCCATTATTAACCGGAAGGATTGGAGAAAATATTCAGTAGTTTTTTTTTATAGTATTTTCAAAAAAAAAAGTTATTTGGCGGACCCTTTAGTTCTACGTTTTCAAACGTGAATCGTATTTTTTTTTATTGAACAAAAACGGATAAAGGGAAATCCCCGAAATGGGAGCATAAATTTGTTGTTCATGCTATAGAGTCTCTGTAAACAATAAAACAATTGTTGTTCATGCGTGCCAGGTGTTCACGCAGCCCAGTGTTCACTTTACCCAGATAGCACTGTATATAATATTTAGGCACGGTCACTTTTTGGGGACAAAAACAACTTGGCTAAGGCGTTTATACAATTGTGATGTCAGTGTTGTCTTGTCGCTCGTCAGTCACTTCATAGCCGACCCCTTAGACTGGTACCTTGCACACTTTTCTTCTTTATTCTGATATGTTTTTTCTCTTCATTTTTACCTATAAAACTTAAAATCAGAAGCTCTTCAGCTCATACCAAAAGATGAAATCGTGTTTTGTCCATAGTGGTTTCCTGACATTGTTCCCGACAATACTACTAAAAATCCCTTATCGATCGTAATACGGGAATACGAAAAAGACGTTGATTTGAACTTGGTGACTATATCCTTTCTTATTTTAATGATATATATATTTTAAGAGTCCGTGCATCGATCAGATAAAATAGGCACACCAAATTCGTTTCATAGCTTGAAAATGTAAGGAAACGATAGAGAGAACGGCACAAAGTCAGATCTTCAAGCAAATCATGTTAGCTTCTTATGATCCTAATTTTATAACATTAAAATCTGTTTCCAAAAGGGTTTAGCATAAATCACACGTCATTTTATTCTTAACGTTTATCAGTTAAAAAAACGCCAAAGTAAGTTATTTAAAAATCATCATTTTCTTGAATGTTGACGTTTCCAAAGCATGTTTACTCTCCGAAAATCGTAAAATTAATAGTCGTATTCAGAACCACCTATGTTAAACTACTTTTCATCCGAAAATACACCTTTCATCCAATTTTTGAATACCGCTTTAATCACGGCATGCGGATTCATGTAGCGTGGAGTTTTTTTTTTATGTATGGTATGGCCATTGTTCACAACAACGCATTTGCTAAGGAAACCCCAGCTTATTCCATAATTTCTTGGTGGAATGTAATGCTAGACTTTGTATCTTTCGCTTGTCTTGTTCTGTTAAACGTATTCCCCTATTTTCTTTGCAGTTTGTTCCGTAGTATGTAAGTATATACAGTCTGTCAAGAAATTGTTCTTGCAATTCATTTTTTTTAATTTAAAGTGAAAACAATTTTGAAGGTTATTAATACTTTGTATGGCCACCTTTAGCGTTTATCACGGCTTGTAGTCGTCTTTGCATTGAATAAATTGAATTCTGCACATCATAATCTGTATTGCTTCTTCAAGCTCTGCTTTGCTTTTTGGGCCACATCCTCACCATTTGCGCCTTATGTTTAGGATCATTGTTTTGGTAAAACTTGAACTGCGGTTTGTTGTCACTATTGAACCCAAATTTATTTACACTATTTAACAAATGACCATTTAAAATATTTAAATATTGTTGCGCATCCATGGTGTTCTCTTTCAAGACCAATTTTCTGGTAAAGTATAACTACCGCTACTTTTTGTATTCAGTAGTATTTTTCCTTTCTATGAATGAAGTCGACAATTTATTTTTAGTGTCGTTAATGTTAGAACACAGACAATTTCCTACCTAATGGTGATCAGTGCCCACCCTTCCTACAACACCCAACCTGGCTAGTCAACAAAAAATTGCATGTAATGTCATTTGCTGACAAATGTTAAATATTCAGTTAATAGTCGTTTGCCCTTAATTACTTAACGTTTTGGCATATGAGAGTTTGAAATTGTTGTATGTTGGCTTGCTTGTTCCAGGAAGCCCCAAAACAAAATTGTCTTCAGTAGAAGGCTTAAGCAAATCGCTTTGGGTTTGGTCAAGTTTATCATTAACTCGGTTTTCAAGTTTTTTTTTCATTGCATGATTTGGGCACGTTATTCAGTGTGTTATCATCGTAGTTTTATTAATAACCTCTTTGAGAAAATGAGTTAACTCAGATTGGCCCGAAGAACTTTCAAACTATCAAACTATTTTTTTTAACTCAGCACTGAAAACCCGATGTATAAGGTTTTTCGTGCATGGTATTACAAACGTTTCTAAGAAATGCATTAGGATCATCTCAAATGTTTAAAGAGTTTTGAATGTATGATAGTGGCTGCGATTTAAATTACCTGCTTTCGTAAAAATCAGTTATTACAACGGGACGGGAAGACTTGAAATGACGATCATCTATTTCGATCAAGTATCGACATTTATTTTGAAATAGTTTTATGTTGGCGATTTCGGCACAAACCTATCCTTTTTAAGATTTTTTAAAAAATACCTGTTAAACGGTTAAGTGCATAATTAATGAAGTTTGTAATGGGATAACTGATGCCCACCCAACTTCAAATGATCCACTTTATTGGCGATATAACTCAGTCACACTCACTGGTCTCAATGGTATATTGGTATATAAATGTTACGACGACGAACTTATTCGGTAGTTGTTCCTAATATTTAACCATACAATATTTCAACATATTTCACATTACTTTTCAGTGATCAAGTGGATAAACAGGCTGCCGCGAAACTCATGGAGCACCTTCAACGTGCTGCCAGTGCATCCGATAGCAATCACAATCTACGTTCAACAAACGAGCCAACACTGGAGTATGAACAACTGCGAAGACGTGTCCGTTCTAACACTCAAGAATCTTGGAGCTACTTTAGCACCGAGTTAGGTAAGATACGAAAGCGCATTGCCGGCGATCTGCCTGACCTTGCGGAAGAAATAGAAACTATCCTCCTGATGGGAGTAGAACACAAGCGGTCCTTGCTATACGACATTGATCGTATGACATCTGTCGATGGATACGAACACTGGCGTCATCAGGAGGCTCAAGATCTCAGTGATTTAGTGCAGAAGCGGCTGCATTACCTGCAAAATCCGAAAGACTGTAAAAATGCACGCAAATTAGTATGTAAACTCAACAAGGTAAGAATGATTGTGTGTTCAATTTTAAAATGCAGAGTTCTTAAGGGTATTTTTTTTTATTTAAGGGCTGTGGGTATGGGTGTCAGCTGCATCATGTTGTGTACTGTTTTATTGTAGCATATGCCACCGAGCGAACAATGATTTTAAAGTCAAAAGGATGGCGTTATCATAAGGGCGGCTGGGAGGAAGTATTTCAACCCATATCCGACACTTGCACTGACGTAGAGGCGGTGCATGCCAATAACTGGCCGGGACAACATGATACCCAGGTGTTAGTGTTGCCCATAATAGACTCACTTATTCCTAGACCACCGTATTTACCGCTGTCGATACCTGAAGACTTGGCACCACGATTGAAGAGATTGCATGGTGATCCGATTGTCTGGTGGGTGGGACAGTTTCTCAAGTATTTACTGCAACCGAAGCACTCGATAAGGGAGATGCTTGAGAATGGAATGGAAAAGCTGGGCTGGAAGAAACCTATTGTGGGGTATGACTGCGTTTATTTCATTTTTTTTTAATTATTCTGTATGAATCAATTTTTTTCTAGGGTCCATGTACGTCGAACAGATAAAGTAGGTACAGAAGCTGCATTTCATGGCTTGGAAGAGTATATGACACATGTGGAAGATTATTATCTGACGATGGAGATGAACGGCACCAAGGCAGACCGGCGAATCTTTCTAGCTTCTGACGATGCTCGTGTAATAGAAGAAGCTAAGAAAAAGTATCCCCAATATGAAATAGTCGGTGATCCCGATGTTGCGCGAATGGCCGCCGTCTCTACACGGTATACAGATTCATCGCTCAACGGCATCATTCTTGATATACACATGCTATCGTTGTGCGACTATTTAGTGTGTACATTCAGCTCTCAAGTGTGTCGGGTAGCGTATGAAATCATGCAGACTCTCTACCCTGATGCAGCGCATCGATTTAAGTCTCTCGATGATATCTATTACTATGGAGGACAAAACCCGCACAATCGTGAAGCAGTTATTGCTCACAATCCCAAGAATCACGACGAAATCCAAATGAAACCAGGCGATATGGTTGGAGTTGCTGGCAACCATTGGGATGGTTTCTCAAAGGGCAAGAATACCAGAACTAACCAAATGGGACTGTTCCCCTCGTTCAAAGTGGTGGACAAGGTGGAAACAGTAAAACTGCCTACATATCCGAAGGCGTAAAACTGGGATACTTACTGGACCGGTGTATGGTTTCACGTGAAATCCAGGGAGCTATATGTATAGGATAATCAAGGCGCAAATGAAAAATCTCAACCAGTGGTAGCAGTTAAGTTTCTTTTAAGGATTATATTTATTTTTCTAAACTTTTTTTTTTTTTTGACAAACGTCTTAATAGCGGAAGGTTCTGCTCATGGCGGTGGAATTGTGAAATATTGTGAAATATTTAGTATCGAACGACTGTTTGTAGTTTGTAGATGGCATTGGAGATGTGTGGTTTAAAGATTCAAATGTTTTATTGGAAGAATTATTTCACTTTTCTGCGAATTTTATAGATAACTACGGACAAATGGTAGCTGTATACAAGTAGGCTTTTAATTGGTTATATGTTATCGCGCTCCAGATTTGGCCACATCAATATTGGATTTAGAAGATTGGTTGTATTTTCGCACTCGATCTTTTCCTGGAAGGCTCTGGAACATTTAGCATTACTATACTGTTTTAATAAATTTTCCCGGGAAACTGTTCCCATTCAGCAACCTGATTTACATTGCTGACGAGGGAAAAAAATCCCTCGGAATGCTAGAATCTCATTTGTCTTCTCCTCGGATTTTTTTTTTCAAAACTACGCTAGTTTATAACATACATTTTGATTGTAAACAATCTTACTTGTATAACCTTCTACAAGTATTGCCATTAATGCTACCAGTAAAGGTAGCTGACTTTTGTCTTTTCTTCTCTGATAGATGGACTGAAACCACCAATGCTCACTAATTTGTTTCGTTATGACAAACTACAAAAAGGATCCCAGTGAACAGTTGATAATACGACTCATGAATTATAGGAATACAGGCCAGTCATACGATATCCACGGCATGATGTGATTGCCATGTCTCAATACTTTGAAAGTTGACATTGTTTTGTCAACTATAAAAGTACTAACAAAAGTTGATCTTATAGCGTTTTCGATTGGGATTTTTAGATTTACTCTCAGATTTCAGATTTTACCCGTCCCAATCGAACATTAAAGAGGTTACTCTGGTTTTCTGTGCGTGGTAGTGTGCCATTTGACAGCTTATTGTTTATCTTTAGGCCGCAATTATAGCTATTAGCTATCAATGTAAACCATCATTTGAAATTTACTTTTACTCATTGCGGCTTTTTTATAAACTCAACCATTGGCGAGTTGGTGTCAAAACAAAGCATATGAATTTTAGAAAATGATTATCCAAAAATATTTTAATTTCTAATTATAGTTTTCCCCGAAAATCACTTTTTAATCATCAAACTGCGAAATGCAAACTTCATATTGACATATTAAGTCAGATGTTAAATGTTTTTGTGTTGGTGCATGTTGGTGTAAATCTGACTTGGAATCCAGATTCTTCAAAAGTACTCCAGAGTAAAAAGAGTGCTTTTTGTATCCCAATCGAAAAGGAAAAAAATAGATCTAGAGTAAAAAAAAGTGCTCTAGAGTATAAAAAGAGTGCTTTTTGTATCCCAATCGAAAACGCTATTACTATCGCTTAATGTCACCCCCTCTATTGGTGACTAAAAAAAATCAAAACTACTCCTAGGAATTGTTGTTTGTAGAGAAATGTTTTATTTTTTTCTACTATCTCTCTGCATCTTATAAGCTAGAGAATTTTTTCTGTGAATTGCTCAGTTAAAAACATTACCATTGTTAAAATTTAAAATAAATGAAAATCCAGTTAGAAGATCAATTTTTGATCGGTTTAAGATTAAGTAAGCAATGTAGAAACCTCACACATACATTCACACACACATGGTATTAGTATTTAATCAAAGTGCACGTTGAACGTTTTTTACAAAACATACGAAACAAAATACAAATTACGTCTATATGTATAGTTGTATACTTATCCCTGTAGAATACAACATTTTACTCTATCGAATACTCCATTGCTCTATGGTTTCCCTTTTCATTGATTTCTTCTGTTAAAATGTGATATTTGGTAAGGAAGTTGAATATTTTATTTTTTTGTTTCTATAATAGGGTAATGAACAATATGCACACACTCTTGTTTGTTTGTTTGTAGTACTGTCCTTTTTTTTATTTTTTTACTTACAATTGATATTAATAGAAAATAATTTATATGGTTTTAGTATAAAATGTAATAAATTAAATTTTATATAAAAAAAAAGGAAAATAAACAAATAAAAAAAATATAGTAATCGAATGAAATGCAATAACGATGAATTTAAATTGTAATGTAACATGCGATGAGCAATTATATTTTATTACTCATGGAATCTCATTATAAATAAACAAAACAAATGATTTTATAAAAATGATGGAATATAACAAAACAAAAAAAGAACACGAGCAGCAAACATCTGCGAATGTTAAAATAAATAATTTGAATAAATAAAATGTGTGATTTTTCTTTAAGTTTGGAAATTGATATAGAAACGGATACCACGCGTTCGAAGAGTAATTTTCTACGCAACACAAATCTAGTCGGAGCCTGAAGTTACATTCATAGTATCCGTTTTCCGAAGGTGCATCAATGCATTCATTTGACATCAGCATGAAGCAAAATCCTACAAAATCGGAAAATTTTTCTTTCGGAACGGATACCATGATAGGGCCGAATAATATGTTAAGGCTTCGATAGACAGCTAATAACTAAAAGTAGACGTTAATCAAACTGCTGGGGTTTATGCCGACTGAAAACTCGGTAATCTATAGCCTGAGGATTAAATTTATTCTTAGTCCTTAAAAAAAAATATCATGGGGGTCATTCCGCAACTTTGAAAACGATTATCACTCAGAAGGTAGTCGAGACCTCATGAGCAGTCGCTCAATAATCGTCTGTGATTTGAAGATATTGATTTAAGTGAAGCCAATAAAGTGATATCGCCGACAGCAAAAACGACTATTGAACTTACGTGATGCAAGATGTACCGTCGAAATGTTATCGTCAAACGATAAACACACTACGGAATGAGGGCCCAGACTTTAACTGCTGATACGGCTCATCAAACTTAGCTTTTCTATTCATTTGTATGCGAAGTAAAATTTTTGCCATAAAGAAATAACATTACTTCTCCATTAAAAACCTCAAGTCTACAGCGGCAACGGTATCAGCTGCAAAAGATGAGGTTCATCCCCAAAGGTGATGTATTGGCTTTATCCAGCTGTGGTTAGACCAAACCTAACGTATGGTAGCTTGTTCTGGTGGATAACTATAAAAATAGCAAAACATGAATGAATTTATGATACAAAACACTACATAACCACATACAACAGGAGCCATGTCAGCCAACAGTAGGTTTAAAAACCATCAAAAACATAACGTCACTCCAAGTTGGTTGAGGTCGGTCTC
Source organism: Rhingia campestris (assembly GCA_932526625.1). Lineage (NCBI taxonomy): Eukaryota > Metazoa > Arthropoda > Insecta > Diptera > Syrphidae > Rhingia > Rhingia campestris. The sequence goes on along the minus strand of OW052182.1, from coordinate 94,219,147 downwards.
TACTTGTGCGCGCCACTTAAGGCGAGGTCTTCCTCTACTGCGTCCGACGTCTGGCTGGGAATCGAAGACTCTGCGAGCCGGAGTATTGGTGTCCATTCGTTCTGCATGTCCTAGCCATCCCAAACGTCCAATGCGGAGTTTTTTGACTAGGGGTATGTCGCTGTACAGCTCGTTTAGTTCTTGGTTGAATCTTCGTCTCCATAGCCCGTTAACGCAAACGGCATCGAAGATTTTTCGAAGAATTTTGCTCTCAAATCGACCAAGGATTTCTTCATCCACTTTTGATACGGACCTTGGACGTAGGTACACTAAATACCTTTAGGAAGATTAAATTTCGTACTAAAAACCATCTTACAGTTTTGTGATTGTTTGATACGTCATATTTTACAGTTTTTCTTCGATAAATGCGAAAACGCAAGCCTGGTGCCTGAAAATGCGAATAGGCCTAATACTTTAATAGCCAATCATACGCAGTTTTTATTCCTTCCTTTTCCATCCTGTAATTTTCATCTCATGCTCTGGCAGACTAACTGTCTATAAAATAAGTCTAACCGTCATTTAACCACTGTTCCGATTTCCCAGGAGCTTTAAATTTCACAAAAAACCGTTTGGAAACATTTGAATTAGGCTAGATAGACAAAGACGCTCGATGAATACGTGCCAAGAAGTTACTTACTTACGTTAGTGGCGCTACATTCCGGAATGAACCTGGGTTTCAACCAACATGCCTCTCCAATTAGTCCGGTCTTTAGTTAACTGCCCCCAGTTGCGGACTCCAAGTTGGTTGAGGTCCTCTCAAGAATGACAATAAATAAATCACATGACAGTGCATCCCCTTGCCTAAATTTTTTTTTGGTATCAAATGTGTCGTTGAGGTCTTTTCAGAGCCTGGTGGAGCAGCGAGAATTCTCCATCGTCATCCTGCACAGACGGACGAGTTTGGGCGGTATACCAAAACTAGGCATGGCTCTGTATAATTAGTCTCTAAAAATGCTATCGTATGCGGCTTTCAAACCGATAAATAGGTGGCGAGTATCGATTTGGACTTCGTGGGTTTTTTGTAGGATCAGCCGAAGTGTTATGATTTGATCAGTTGGAGACATTTCTGGGCAAAAACCACACTGCCCACCAGGTTGTTGGTAAACGGTTTCAAGAGTTCACATATAACGGCAGATAGGATCTTGTAGGCGATGTTGAGGAGACTTATGCCTCTGTTGTTGGTGCATTTTTTGTGGATCGGGCAAACGATGCTGAGGTTCCATTCTTGTTACTTACCAAGTCATCTCTGCCTACTTTATAAAGCTCGGCGGGAAGGCCATCATTTCCGGCAGTCTTATCAAGCTTGAGTTTAGATATTGCTATCCTCGATTGCTTAGCTCGAGTGGTTGGTAGTTTTCGCTGTCGTCGCCAATATTGAATGGTTGGTTCTTCCTGACAGCGGAATGTTGTTCGTTACCGCCGATTAACAGTCTGCAGAAGTGGTTCTTCCATATCCTCAGCATCGACTGTGTATCAATTACGATATTTCCTTGGTCAGCTTTGACAGTTTACACTTTGGTAAAACTTGCGAATATCGTTCGTGGAGTGGCATCTTTCTATATCCCCGATAGAGCACCTTTCTTGCTCTTCTTTCTTCTTTCAAAAAAGCCGTTGTTCTTTCCTTCTTCTTTGCCTATAGAGCTCAATGGCTGCTCTCGTCTTCACCTGCAGCTAAGCCTTGTAGGCCTCGTTCTTGGCTGCGAGCATCTGTCGGCATTCCTCATCAAACCAAGGTTTTCTTGCTGGTAAGCGCGAGAAACCTAGCACATCAGTTGCGGCTGATCTAATTGCTTGTTGGCATTGTTCTTCGACATTCGATGCTGGTGGTATGGTGTTAATCGAGAGGTTAAAGGATACGCGTTGCGCGAAGGCCTTAGCGGTCTCTTCTGATTGCAGTCTTTCGACATTAAATTTTTTCCCAGTATTTCTGGTTTGTTGTGGTGTGGTGGATATCCGCATTTTTACCTTGGCTGTAACATGGTAGTGGTCCGAGTCGATGTTAGCCCCTCGGAATGTTCAGGCATCCAAAATACTCTTGTCTATCGCAATGTGATAAATTTGGTTGACCGTTCGTTGATCTGGAGACCGCCATGTCCGCTTATGGATATCGAGGTGAGGAAACCGTGTGCTGGCTATAGTGGCATTTTGTTTCGTAACTCCGTTGCCAGACGTGTTGGCGTGTAGGCTGTGTTTTCCGACAACATTGCTGAAGATGTCTGCTCTTTCTACCTTTGCCTTAATATTTCCCAGCAATATTTTTAAATCGTACTTCGGTAGTCGCTCATAGGTTTTGTCAAGGAGCTCATAGAACCAATCTTTAGCTATATCATATTTTCCTCCGTCAAGGCGTGAGCACATATAAGGCTTATGTTGGCGAATTTGACCTTGATGCGAATTGTATGAATGTCTAGGACACATAAGACTTCTTGCCTAAGTCTGGCACTTATAACAAAACCGCATCCGAATAATCGCTGTTTCTGCTCACTATAACACGACCGTAGTAGATGTCACCGTTTTGCATCCTCTTATTGTACGGCCCATTCCACCGTATTTCAACGATGGCAGTAATATCTACTTTGTAGCAGTTAAGGGCTTCCGCTAGTTGTTCGCTTCCACCTCTCCTGCGACGTTCTCACATTCCAGCTGCAGATACGAACGTCGTTGAACTTTTTTCGTTTAGAAGGGTCGACAACAATCAAATCAGTCCTTTCCGAGGCTATTGGTTGCTTCGTAACAATGGTGGTTAGTTAACCCAAAGCACAACCCCCAACCTGGAGGGCCAGTTCCAATTTGTTAGATACCCCTAAGACTCGGGCCATCAGTACCCACTATGCCGTTGGCCTTTCGACTCATCCGCGCCTGACTTACCCTTGAGATTATTAAATAACCTGTTGTCCGAATATGTCGAAGCAGCTCATCTAGGTTTGCCTGTGACAGATGGCCGGGTATTCCGTGCCATTCTGACCAGGCTGTTTATAATGTTGCTGTTATTTGTCTAGTTACCAACACTAGCACTTATCGTTTAGCAAGTATCCGATGGATACCACTTGGAGGTAATAATAAGCACTATTGATATATGATTAGAATTACAACCACTGGGTTCTACAGCGTCCAACCATCCTCTGAACAATTCGACCTCATAAAATACAGATACAAACTCAGCAGAGTCTTTGGAATATACATACCTATCTTCTCTTCGTTGACCCCCCTAAACTCAATCGACTCCAAATCTATGGTTTCATTTCTTTTATTGGTTCATTTGAATTTAATAAATCTCATATATGTAGTATAACCTCATTTAAACGTTTTAACAATTTCTTTCATGTAAATTAAGTATATAATCTGTTCTTTTATAAATGGCATCACAAATAATTTTCTATTTTTTTTTTTCTTCCGAAAACAGAGATTTATAACTTAATTAAGAATTCGCGCGTGGGAGAAGATATAACAAAAAACACGTGTAATAAAATGTAAAATTTCTTATAATGAGTAAATTTATATTTTGCTTGAATACTTGTTCACTTTTTGCATAATGGGTAAAATCTTCTTTGCATTTTCTTCTAACATTTATTTCTTTCATAATAATTTTTATCTGGTACAACAATATATAATAATATTTGCATAGAAGTTATTTACTATTTGTTTAATGAAAAAAAAAATATATATATAATCAACGCGCTATCGATGACGACAGTCGTACGCGTTAATAATCATAAATCGTTAATTGAGGAAGGGGAGGCAATAGTTAAATGGTCAGGAATTGGGACAGCCTTTACTCGTGACGAATCCCACATATTGAGAGAAATGTGCTGAAGTTATGTAGACTACAGGCTGGTAGTACGGTGTAAGCTATTGTAGCTGTTTCGGACACTTTGGCTCTGAAGTCGTTAAGCGTGTTTAGAAGTATCTCCACGGACGGTGTTGCGGTGACTTGGTAGAACACTTTTAGGTGAATCGCTGGAATATGTAGATTCTTTGGCAAGTGGTTGTTAGTCGGTGTTGTGGATGGTGTGATCTCGTCTTCTGCCCGCTGATGGCTTATGGAATTAAGACGTTTAAGTGGATAATCCTTCAAAAGTCGATTGAGAACGTAGTTGAGTATTTCGTTAAAGCTTTCTGCAGTCAGGCTTTGTGCTAAGTGACGGTGATTGGCTAGGATGTCTTCGCTCAACTGTGTCAGTTGAGTTGTAGATGATGCAAGTCCTAAATGAAAAGTGGTCGGATGAGTCACGCAATATCAAACATTAACAAATCACAAAATATTTAACTAATATTCCAGAGAGTATCAATTACAATTAGCAATGTGAGATATGAAAGTACCTCTAAATGCATATGCACCTACAAACTTTTACCAGGAATAAATGGGTAGATAAGACGCTAGAACGGGGAGTTACAGTACCGGCCATGGAGGGTATCGTAAATAACTATATCGTTTTGGTCACGACACCTCGACCTTAATACCCATAATATGGAGAAGACATGGAGAATATTTCACTGCAGGCGGTTAGCAGAATAGTGTCCAATAAAACCCAACCCACCATTCAATGCTGAATATATGTTACAGTTACAGGAAAATTTGTCAACATTGTGTGCATATATGGCTAATGTATAACTGGAGCTAAAAACATTTGGGAAGGATAACAAAGAAGGGTTAGAAGGTCAGGCTGAAGCAGAAGCTGCAACTGTTAGTCGAACACCTCGAAGTAGTACCTAATGGGAGTAATGGGTAAGTAATGTAAAAATTCAAAGTTGAGGTTTAGTACGTATTCACATATCATGAAAAGATTTTCCACCTCCCTGCCAATAATAAAAAAATAAAACTGGTTGGAGTGGTTAAGAAATGTTCTAATGATGATGGCTTTTATCTATTGTACTCGCACTAAGATCATCTAATTGAGAAAGCCGTGTCGTGAAGCGGCGGCTTTTGCTACAACGATACTTTACTGTACGCTTTATGATTAGGTCGTGTACCTAACAAAAAGCTTAAACGAAGCCTCTAAATGGATCTCCTAAAAAGAGACCCTATAAATATACCAAAAGGAACTGAGGAAGTCCAAGCTCAAATCCTGGAAACCTTTCAGTGATAAAATAGAAAAATCTTGTCCACTATCGTCTCAAAATTGGACGATAGCAAGCAAAGAATCCATAGAGCTACCAATGGACACCCATTTCGCAGGTAGTTCACAGGACGACATCAATAGAACCAATCTACAAGATTTTATTACAAAAGACAAAATACTTTTTGCAGTACACAGCTTCAAACCCTTTAAATCTGCGGGACCTGATGACATTGTAGCAGCCGAGCTACAGCACTCTATGGATCTCATCCTACTATGGTTGGTAGCCATCATTAAGGGTTGCATCGTGCTGATTTACATTCCCAGGGTTTGGAGAGAAGTGAAAGTAGAATTCATTCCCAAGTAAAACTCACGTCAATCCGAAAGACCTGAGACCGATTAGCTTATCATCATTCATTCTGAAAACCCTGGAACAATTGATTGGTATTCATCTCCGCAGGAGCATTGATGAAAATCAGCTATCTGCATCCCAACATGTGTACTGCAAGGGCAAATCTGTAGAAACAGCCCTACAAACACACTAAGTACGTATTATCGAAAAGTCGTTGTGCTGCAAGGAGTATACTATGGTTGTATTCCTAGACATTGAAGGTGCCTTACAAGTCTGAAAGTCGATCACTCACTTGGAATGTTTATTAACTTGCTATTAAATAACCAGATCATCAACACAAAACTGGGTGGTGCTACGACCAGAAAACATGTCAGTAGAGAGACCCCGCAAGGTGGAGTACTGTCCACTCTTCTCTGGAACATAGTGATAAATGAGCTTTTGTTCATTGTGGAAGCAGATGCAAGCCACGTGATTGCCTACGCGAATGACGTTGTTATCGTAGTCTCAGGGAAGCACCTGAATATACTACTCAAAGAACTTCTCCAGAACGCACTACACCAACTTTCCAAACGGAATAGAACCAGCCTTCTCAAACAAAGCAAAATACCTGGGACTTAGTTCGGATAGGAAGCTTAACTGGAAGCTGACTGCGCTAGAGATAGCTAGAAACAGCAAAAAAAAACTAGTCAATGCGCAAAGAACTGCGTGTCTGTGTTTCAGTGTGGCTCTTCGTACAACACCCTCAGTAGCATTCGACATTTTTTTTTCACCTACTAACCCTACTAACAGATGGCAGCTAACTCAGTCATCCGTCTTAAAGCCATCCAGTCGGTCAAATATACAAACTGGCCACTCAAAAATTCTAAACGAACATACAAATATCCCTGAAAACACCGATTACACCCTTACCAGGTTAAATTTTGTTAACAGTTCCAGGTCGCAATCCTAGACAGATCGTCATGGGAGAGTTAAAAAACTGTGAAAATAACTCGATCCATTTTTATACCGATGGTTCCAAAACAAATGACGGAGTGAGTGCTGGGTTCTTCTCCGACAGGCTTAACCTCCGCCTATCTTTCCGTCTTGCTGATAATTGCAGCGTGTTCCAGGCGGTACTCATGGCGATGAAAGAAGCTTTATCTTGGCTGGAAGAGAATGTTATTTTTGCCAAGAATATTAGCATCTTCTTGTACAGCCAAGCGGCCATCAAATCCCTGGAACAAATTCAAAGACAACCCTATGTTGCTGCTCATCTCTTCAAAATATGTCAGAGGAGTTTAACATTCACATATGCTGGGTGCCTGAGCATAGTGACATTCCAGAGAACTGTAAGGCTCATGAACTCGCCAGACATAGGTATTCCCACCGCGACATGTAAATGCCTACTAGCGCAGCATGCAAATCAAATCTCTTGGCACGACGTGTCAAATAACCAAACAAATTTCGCCAAAGCTGGATTTAAGGAGATTCCAGGTATTGATATCGCTTGCTAGACCATACATTAGCACCACCATATGTGTTTTCACTGGACACTGTTTAATAGGAAGGCACACAGAAAGGCTATGCCTTCACTTAAGACTTCTGCAGGAGCTGCATTGACGAATAGAAAGAAGCAACACTATTTAATCTTCTTTGCAACTGCCCGGCCTTATCAAACAAAAGGAGGCTTCATCTTGGAGCTCACTACTTTCGAAATCTCAGCGATTTGACAAAAACGGAAGTGAAAGGTCTCCTGCGTCTCATTAACAGCTCAAAAATGTTTTCTCATAGGTAACAAGAAGAATGGACAATATCCACGTGGTATCACAATGGACCAAAAACTGGTGCTGGCGAACTCGCTGGCATTCATTTTAAGCTAACCTAGAGCCACAAAAAATTGACCCACAAGCAAAATCTAAGGTGTTCGTGTTGACGTTGGTATTCGTATGGTATGTTTGTATCATTTGCCGACATTCATTGACTTAAGACTTCTCCATGTTGAATGAGAATTCATAAGATCAGTGTTGATTCATCTCCAAGCGCATTGCAACGTCAAGGGATTTAGAAATATCTTTTTTGATTATTATTTTATATACGAAATGCGGCTAGCCCTCCAACAAATGATCAATTGGTCCAATGTAATCATTGGTTCCCAATGGAGAACCCTATAAAGTATTTCAATGGATAATCTTGTCGGCATGTATATGAACTTGGGGTTCAGGATTAATTTCCCAAAGTTAAAATCATTTCGTCAGAATTGAGCAAAGCGAAACAATTGCCTTGCAAACAATAAAAAATCACATAATCGGAGAATTTTGTTTGCGAAATGTATACCAATTTTGTTTGTTTTTTGTATAATTCAGGACACTTGTATGAATAGAATCATCGATTGTCATTTGAAAAATAGTTAACTACGTGTACACTTACCTGTGGATACGTAACAAACAATCGCAGCACAATTATTTTCGTAGTTCCACCGTCTACGGATCGAGATAGTGTAATCACTCACGGAACACCCAGTCTCTTCATCTGTAACAGAAAAGTAGTTGTTAGTGGACTCATTGGTTACAAAGAAATCTTCCAACATACAATCAAAACTGTCATTGTGCGTATGCGCCCAGACTTGCCACTCTACCAGAGCATCTCTGGGTAAAGCCGGCACTACTATATAGTCCATTATCGCATTCGTCGTACGACGCTCCCATTGTCGGCGAGCCTCGGCAATAAATGCTGGATGAGTGACAAAACAGATGCCTTGCACTACATCGCGCAGTTGTCCTTGGGCGTTCATAGCTTTTGCTATCCGGCTAATATGCCTTAAGGCGAGTTTGCACTGTGGACGGATGCCTCCATCGATGATTGTCATGCTTCCAGGTACAAGGGCCACTTGCCCTGATATATAAGTTATCTCACCAACCTGCAAAGACAACATTTTCATGGACAGAAAGATGAACACAAACGAATTTGGCAGACACAAACCTTTGTCGATTGACTGTAGGGACCAATGTTGGCCGGTGCCCAATGCGAGATCCCTTGCACATGCATCGTATGTCGGTTTGTAATATGGATGTTGTTGTCGTTTAGCACTCCTAAAAGTCTCATTTAGAGCTTTTTTGATCGCAACACACACACATATATATATAATATATTTACATAACAAAACATAGGTAACGCAAACAACTTAAGAAGCTAAATTCAAATTGATTGAGACCGATATACCTAGGCGTTTATGCAATACAATGGGACTTAGGCTAAGAATTACCCTCGTTTTGTTCCGGATGGTATGCCACAGCCTCCATGATAACGTGACAGTCCTGTGGGAGAGGACACTCCACACACACTCTTGTTGGAGGATTTTGGAAATTCATCGCCTCGGCATATATCCGATTCTGTGTCAGGTACTCGGCAATAGATCGCACGTATAGAGTCACAAAGCAATACTCTTTCATTTCGTAACCATTCTCGGCGGCCATCAGCTTAAGCTGCTTCATGGCCTCGGACATGCCCTCTTCAAGGGTGGGGGCGCAACCCTGAATACCGGATACCCACATCCATCCCTTTCGGTTGATAGCAACAACTGGTCGATTATATAGCGTGCGGATTTCCCTCTCGTATTTCATAGGACTAGGTGGCTGAGTAAGCGGAGTACTAGCGGCGAGTGTCAATGAGCCTAAAGACGGCTCGTCCACACTGGCACTTTTCGTCACAATCGGTATGGGCGATGAAGAGGCAAGTCGTCGACCAAACGAATTACTTCGCGAGATCAATTCATTTTGACTGAGTGACTCTCGCATGCGTGTTTCCTTTTCAATCAGTTCCAGTTCAGTTTCACTAAGATCCGGATCACTGAGATCACTGTAAGTGGACTCGTTTAAGTCGCTTATATAGTCGAGGGATTTTTTCACAAGAACATCGCACGAGTGCTTGTGTTCCTTTGGCTGAAGGCTAAGTTTGGTGAAGTTGATGTAGCCCACCGGACAAATTGGATCCGCTGAGCTTATAATTGTTTGGACATCCTCACTGTAAATGCGGAATATGTTTATTGTAACATAAAATATAAGCCATGTTTATACTAACATGTAAATCTTCTGCTTGAAGAGAGGACAGTTGAGTGTAAAGGTTTCGTATTCGCCGCCTTCACCGCATACATTCAGTCCGTATTTGTCCCGCATTTTCAATAAATGTGGCTGGATCTCACGAAGTGATTTGCCTAAATGACGGTCAGGAACTAAACCTAATGCTGCTACCTGTAAATACAAAAATAGGAGAGTTATTAATGGTTGGATATTGTCAAGCGAGGGTCAAACAACACTGAGCTACCACCGCTCGCAGTTGTTATAACCTCGTATACACATCAATTGTTCCACCAGTTGTAACTATAATCACTTATAAGTGCAAGTTTTGATAATAAAACGAAAAAGAGCAACAAAAAAAGCCTGATCAGAATGTCTGGCAATATACCACCTGCTATCCTAAGGTGAACACATATTGGGGTTGTGCTTTTTGTGTATTATCCACTCACGGGAAACCACAGAAAAAAGCATGAGCCTCGGAAAGGACTGACTTTATTATTGACGACCATGCAAAACGAAAATAGGACAACGACGTTCGTATCTGCACCTAGAATCTGCGAACACTAAACTGAAAAGCTATTGCCGAACAACTAGCAGAAGCCCTAGGCTGCTGCAAACCGGACATGACTGCCATCCAGGAAATACGATGTGATGGGCCAGGTACAAAGTGGATGAAAAACTGCGACATAAACTATCGTCCGTGTTATAGTTAACAGAACAAGCGATTCTATGGATATGTATTAAGCGACAGAATAAGCCAAGAAGTCTTATGCCCCAAAGACATAAACGAATGTGTAACAATCCGCATCAAAGCCAAGTTCAACAACATAAGCATTAAATGCGCCCAAGGAAAGGTGGGAAACAGAAAACATTGCGAAGGATATTTTCTAAGAGCTCATGGGGAAAATACCTCTAATCGGTTACAGAATTATGATGTTCGAAATCGCACTGAGAGATTTTAATGCAAACATTTGAAGAGAGAACATCTTTAGCAGTATTGTTTGAAAACACAACGCCAACGACATCTCCGAAACATTCGGTGCCAATAAAAAATTTAGACAAGGTTGCATAATGTCTTGAGACATCATTAATATAATTATGTAAGTCAATCTTGCATAAATCTTTGCAACTGCTAGCATATGCCGACGATATTGACATCGTTTGTCGGACTCAACAAGATGTCACAGCCACGTTTGTTATAGAGAAAGAATAAAGCGACAAATATGGGTTTCACGGTAAAGAAGGATACGAAAATAAGTATATGCTGTCAAAACGAAAGGGCACATGACAAATTAGACAGAACGTCACCATTAACAGATAAAACTTTGAGTTGTTAGTTCTGACAATGACATCTCGTCAGAAATAAAAGGAAAATTACTCTTTCCAGTCACTGTTTCTTCAGGCTTAGATGGTAATTTTGTAACAACGAAAAAGATTCAAAGAAGTACTTTATGAACCTGATCAAAAAATTGGATGTATAAAATGACAAGGAAATGTAGAGCGAATGGATACCAACAATGCGGCTACCAGAGTCTTCGGTTCACAGGCAGACGTCGGATGCAGCAGAGGAAGACCTCGCCTTCAGTGTACCTCGCACGTGTAGAAACCCACCTCATTTTTAGTTTTTTTTTTTTCGATGCTCTTCCGCATGAGTGTTACAAAAATTTCATCTTCTCCCAGAGGTTTATAAAACAAATAATCAACTTAGTGCGTTTTTTTATATTGTATCATCCATCATCAAACACCGATGCAAGACAGTAATCTACTTAGTGAGTCTGTACATACCTTAATTATAATTGCATGAACATGACAATCAATCATTTCTTGTAAAAGTTCAGTCTGGTCTCTCCTCCACAAATAGGCTAATGACACTAAATTCAAACGACTGCATACGTTCTCAACTCGCACACGCTGATAATCTGACAGGATCGCCCCCACGGCGACCGCTTCTACGTCTAGTTCATTCTGTAAATAATTAATGAAAACAAAAACAAATTGATTACGTATATACAATAAAAATAAAAACACAAGCAATATTAAATCCAAAAAATAAATTTTAAACAACATTTATTATTCATTTGTTTATAACTGTGTGGGTCTATGACGAGAGCACTAAAACTACAGATCTGGCATATTTATTATCATAAACTCAATTTAATGAGAGCAATATATTTTTCGGTAGCAGCATTATAAATTTCCTAAATATTGATAAGAATTAAGCAAGTGAAGCAGCGTGATAAACTTTTTCATAAGCCCGCAATAAAAATAAATAAAGTGAACGGCTGGGTTGTAGAAAAGTTAGTGTGCGCAAAGAGTAGGTACAAATACAAGTCGTCCTCGACTCCTGGATCAAGTCATAGGAGGTGTTTATAACGGCGCTGTCAATTTCGATGCATGGTGCTCAGAAGGTATTTTATAGAATTGCGCGCTAATTTCATTACAAATGGATTTGATTTTTTTTTAAATTCTCAATCGTAGCCGGGCTAATTCAATCGAGGTGTTTTTAAACTTTTCGACAGTATTCGTATGAACTGCTTCAAAAAATAACGTTGCATCGCTTTAGTTTCAGGAATCAACCACACAGTGAGCTACTAAACTCTGAGGGCCAATTTGACGGCGTCTAGTTGTGGAAATGCCGTTGGTAAGTGGTTTTCGCCGTCAACCTCTAGCAGACATGGGAGTAATGCATTACTACACAAATGAATTGGAAACAGCATTAGCATTGAGTGAAAGTTATGCCAATGAAAAAAATTCCATTAGCATTGAGTAACACAATGCTAATGACATTTTTTTTCATTACCATTGAAAATTTTCAATGCAATCAATTTTCATTACCATTTTGCAATGCTAATGAAAGGTATGAAAAAAAAAAAATAAAGTACACCATTTTTTTTAAATTTAATTTTTTAAGATATTGGGATGATATACCATAATCATATGTAAGGCCAACAGAGCACTGCGACCCAAAAACATCGTTTGTGCTGTCCTCCATTTATTTGTTACTTTGCAATTTGACCCCAACCCTGCATAGACCTCTGTTTGGAAAATGGAATTATTGTTTTCTAGTTCCACGGAGAGTTTGTAGTTGGAAGCAACGATTTCAGTTGCTGCTACCATGCACATTCCATTTTATTCCACTAGGTTTACACAGGTAATTAATAACTCAACAAACATTGTGTTTCTTCTATAGTTGCATGAGGTTTTTAAAAACAAAAACAATAAATAAATAAAAAATGCCTTATTACTCAATGAAAATAGATTTCATTCAAAATTACTACTTTTCATTGGCATTAAAAATATCAATGCCAATGCAATTTTTTTCCATTAGCATTATTATTTTCAATGCTAATGAAATTTTTTTTCGAAATTTAAATTTTAACCGAAAACTGTTTTTTATTGAAAACGCCCCCCAAAAAGTGGGCGTGGCAAAAAACTTTATATAGACGTAATATAGATATTAAGATTGTCTAAATATGTTGTTCAGAAATTTTTTTTAAAATTCCTTACGGTTTGGCCAAAAACTGAGTTTTCTTAAAAGGCGGCGTGGCAGTGGGCGGATTTTGAAAATTTTTACACTTATTCTGTAGGCACGGACGTTGATCCTATACACCAAATTTCATTATCCTAGCTCAAAATTTAAGGCCTTAAAATCGGTGACGTACAGACGGATGGACGGACGGACAGACAGACATGGCTTAATCGACTCAGCTCAGATTTTGAGTCGATCCTTATACTTTGAGGTATATGTAGCTAAATTATTTCTCTATGTTACAAACTATGTATCAAAACTAATATACGCCTATGGGATGGGGTATAAAAAGTCCAACTCGATTCCGGACGTTAAAGTCCTCTCTTTTATAACTACCTACCTAAATTACCTAACTAAATTACTAACTAGAACAAAATTGTAACAGGAAAAATCCAACTAAAACTACTATTATATGGACAGCTAAATATATATAATACATGTATGTGTTATAAAGGGTGTCCCATAATTCACGCAACTTTTGAATTTTGCTCCATTTAATAGTACTGTGTTGCCAACGGAAAGTGAATGCTGATTTTTCTAACAAAACCATCTTCAGTGATGAAGCATATTTCCATCTTGAGTACTTGTTGAGAAACAAATGCATCCACAACATGTGATTGTTTGGTGCGAATTTTAGGTTGGAGGCATTATAAGACCATTCTTTTTCGAAAATACGGCTGGTCAGGCAGTTAATGGTGTTCGTTATCGTGTCATGATAACCCAGTTTTAAGTGCCTAAATTACAAAATATGGATGAGTGCATGAGTCATTTCCTAATCGTATAATCTGCGGTTTTTGCGTGATTTCGGGGTTGTTGATGGTTGCACTAAATTCTAGAGATGAAACGGATACTGATTTGGCAAAATACCGTATACCGGATATTAGGCATATACTTTGACCAGATAGCCGAAACCCGGCCGGATAGAAAACAACAGTGGCCGGATAACGGATACTAACCGGATCATCTCTAGTAAATTCTTCTCTGATGTGTGGGAGCGTAACATCTTAGTTGACATTGACAAAACTTATGTTTTCCTACTCAAAAGTAGGTGCAGAAAACGTTTTCTATATTGTCCAAGTAAGGCTAATAAAACAAAAAGAAGAACACTTTCGTACAGCTTATTTTCTCGTGAAACACAAAAAACATGCACTTTTTTGTAATGTTCTGTACAGATCGGACTCCGCATGTCGCATGTTTTTTTTTTGTATTCCTGATCCTATCCGTAATATCCATCTTCCACTGATAGCGCAAGATCAGATTCATGTTTTTGAATAGCGTGATACTCGTAGGTCGTTCCGGATCTGTTTGGTATATGAGGAGATTGGAAATTGCAATGACCAATGTATTTTTTGTTGCCGAAAATTCAAGAATATGGCTTGTGGTTTCAACAGGATTACATTCCATACAGCTAACGAATCAATGGTCCTGTCAACTCTTGTTTACGATAAACGATAAGCCCGAAACGATTGAAGCTTTGGAAGCTTACCTAACTCGTGTTAATTATGGAATACCGGCCGATGTCCTTGAAAGAGTGATCAAAATTGGACACACAGAACAGATCATTTAAGAATTAGCCGAGGGCAACATTTGAAGGAAATTATCTTTAAACATTAAAATGCATGACCAAAACTAACCCATCAAATAAAATGTTTTTGCTTTTTTGTGTTGTATTTAAAAAAAAAGTCAGGAAGCTGTTATTGGATTACCCTTTATATACAGCTACTCCAGAAGTTATTTAAGAAGTTATGCCTCTTCCCCTGAGCCTTAACAACCCATCAAATCTAATCTTGTCGAGTGTTTCCCTGTAATGACATCTATGGTTGCGTGAATGTACAATCTCTCAAGCGAGATCATTTCGTGTTTATATTTCGCATTTTGTTGCAACTGCAGCGAATACATTACATTACAAATACGGAACTGACATTATGTACTTGATGATATATACTGGCGACAGTAAAACAGGGGTATCAAAGTATTTTAATATCAATTTCAAATCGCATTACAACACAACTATATTTATATTTGACGATATGTACTTTTTTTAAATTATTATTTTTAGAGTCAATAAGTTGCATTTTCATTTACAACAAACAGCTAATAACGATACGCCGCGTCGGACGCCGTTATTTAACTTGCTAACACATGAAAATCCACGTGATTGAGTGATACTCTACAATGTTTGTTGATAGACCGCAGTTATTGCATAATTGTAAATCAGTGTATGAAATATCCAGGTTAAGTTAGGTTAGGTTAGTGGCTGCTCCTACGGTAACTTTGACTTAAGTGGGTTCTTTGTGATAGTACATGGACTATCACCATTGAAAGATTTACACCAGAACAACGTTTACAAATCGTGGAAATTTATTTCCGCTCTCTGTTCGCAATACTATCGATCGATTCATGACCACATTTAATGTTTTTGATAACATTCATCCAAATCGAGCCGGTACCTTGAGTACAGAAGAAGCCATCGGCGCTGTAGACGTGAGTGTGACAGAGGTCCCAAATTTATCGATCCGACACCATTCTCAGCAACTCGGCCTCTGCCCATCCACTACTTGGAAATTTTTGAGGAAGATCTTGGCCTACATACATATAAGATCCAACTGGTGAAGGACCATCAATTGCGTCGTGTGTTCGGTGAATGGGATGAGAATAAACTTGTAGTTGAACTAGATTTATATCGTCAAATCATCTTTAGCGATGGGGCTCATTTCTGGCTTGAAGGCAGAATTGTCGTTTTTGGAGTGAGCACAGTTCTCATTTTACAGAGACTCCATTACAGCCAGAAAAAATCACTGTTTGGTGCGGTTTACATGCCGAAGGCGTCATCGTCCCATTTAACTTTAAATCCGAAAACAATGCCAACATTACCGTAAATGGCGAATGCTACAGGCAAATAATTCGTGATTTTGTTGTTATTCCTTATGTCATTGGAAATCATTATAAGGAGAAAAGCGGAGCAACATGCCGTACATCGTGTTCAACCATGACTTTCTCGAGACGAACGTTTGATGACCGAATCATCTCAAGAAACGGACCTGTGAATTAGCCACCTCGTTCGTGTTATTTGACACCTTTGGACTACTTTTTGTGAGGGTACGTCAAACAAGCAACGAATTATCACTTAGAATCCAACATTCGACGACTATTGACGAAATAAGACCGGGTGGCGGGTATGCTGGAAAAATTGGTGCAATATTGGATCGACAGGATGGAGTTCATAAGGCGGAGTCTCGGGACCATGTGCCAGAATTTTTTTAAAACTTTAAATGCCATGAAAATTGTGAGCTAATAAAGCCAACATTTTGGTCATTTGATCGAATTCGTTGTTTTATTTTTAAAAAAAGTTCGATGCCTCTAAAAAAAACATCCTACATTTTTATACAAGCACACCGGGTGCTTTTTTCATGTTCGCTTAAATTCAAATGCAATCCTGTTAGTTTCAATCTGAATGGTAATACGATAAAGTGGTTCTGGGCAGGGTTTGGCCAGCGCTGTTGGGAATCCGCCAGATACTCTAAAGAGTCGGTCGAATCTATGCAGCGTGATAAACTTATATGATGATAGCTCAGAATTCTAGAGATGCAATTAGCATGGTGGTGACTCGGATCATTTGGCCATTTAAGCCGCTTCAACCTTTATACTCGCAAGCGCGTCGGTGATATCTCGTTTAGTTTGACTAATATGCTAACATCGTCAATGAATGTGATGTCAAAGAACTCACATTACATTGACAATACGTTATCTTGTTTACATTTTAATTAAAAAAATAAATTGTTGGGGCGACAGACTCTATCCTACTTAGGTCTTGCTTCTTTCAGTTATGTGCCGAGTCAGTTGAATTAATTGTTACTACACAAATGATTTGATAAATCATTGTGAAAGCTGAAAATGAAATAAAATGAATAAGAAATAAGCTGAAAATGAAATATCTGGCGTTAACTTTGTGTTTGCAAAGTTATATTTATGCCACAAAGAAATTAAACCCCCTGTTTCGATTTCATTGCGAAAACTTGAGAAGGTTCTTATGACAGTTTTAAACTCTGAATGTTTGTCACACTTTCGCAAGCGATGGGTGGAATAAATGTGTTTTATTTTTGGGACCCCGTGCTTAGAAGTAAAACGCAATAACCACTCGATTAGAGACAGGTAGTTGAAAAGCAACAATTGGTGTTTCAACAGTGGCGAATCGGACCCAGGCTTTCTGTGCAGCGCATAAATAATTGCTCTACTGAAACCCCAAATCCTTAATTTATATTGAATGTTTTGACCTTTATAAAGGAGCGATAGTCCCCCATCGTCATTCTGTACAGATGCAACAATGGGTAGAAAATGCTCTTTGTAGATGATGGGTATTGATTTACACTTCTTTGGTCACATCCAGACCCTGCCAAAGTCTAATGATTTCATCAGCTGTGTGCTCTTCTGACATAACCGCACTGATATGGGCCGGTCGGGATATTGGTGAACTGTTTTAGGCATTTATATAATACGGCCCTCAGTATCTTAAAGTCGATTTAGAGATTAGTAGCTGCCGCAATTCATTTATCTGTGAATCGGGCAAACAGGCATATCGTACGCCATTGTTTATGGAGCGTATGGAGCAAAAAGTTCTCAGAACGGGTCGGAATACGTACAAAGAAATTTGAACCGAGATGTGATCATATTGTTACAAATTGACTTTTCAACATAGTGGATACAAATACATTAGGTTAGGTTTTAGCGATTGGCGACGGTTCGACAACACATTAAGTTTTTTTTATGATGCAATACATGTGGGAGTTTCCCCACCTTCTTATTAGAAACCACCCTATGCTGAAAACAAAAAAAATATCCCCCTTCCCTTTCATTGTGTATAAATCGAAAAGATTTTCAAAGCAATGGAACTTCGGGCGAAGCTGCCCTTTGTTTGAGAATGCTTGACAGCTACAACGAATATGAATAATCATCTGTTCCGTTTTTTATCAGCATACTCCAGTCAACTGTAATAAAGTTAGTAATGAAGTTTATGATGGTTCTAATGCGATATATTAATTTAGTTAAATTGTTTTGATCGTATCACTTTGAAGTCCCTCGTACAACAGTGACTCGTGATGATGTTATGGTGACGCTAATGCGGTCTATAAAGCGAGATTATCGCTTGTGATCGTTTCATATCCAACGTTGGCCAAATCAATTTGGTAGCATGGCACGTGATGCTATTCCTCTAATTAGATTAGCATGTGATTTAATTCCAAAAAATAAATGCATTTCGCGATATCACCACCCATATACGTCTACATCGGCCGTCCATCTACTGATCAAGATATTTAAGAAATCACGCGGTATGCACGTTTCCTCCTCCATAAATAAGTGCTAATTAAAACCAAAGAGTTGTGCATTTTTGGGCATAACCATCAAAGGTAATCTTATCATACGACCACTCACGCCGCTGATAACTGCTATGCTTTCATTCCGAAGGCTTATCGACAGTTCATTGATTACGTGTACGGCGTTTACTTTTGATTGAAATGTAATCGCCCAGGCAAAATGAATTTGTCATCGACGCAATAAATCACAGTTCAAAGCAAATGCATAAACAATTTATTTATAGCCTCACTAAAGACCTTCATTAGAATCCCACACAAATACAGACCCACAATCTCTGGAACATAGTTTAGAATTACAATAATAATTCGCAGATGACAACAAATCTTAATTGGGAAATAATCCACAAAAACACACATGCTCGCATAATACCTCACTGATTGATGGGTGATTCGGCGGATCGGCGGTGAAAGTATAGTAAACAATTGGTTGCTTCTCTTATTTCAAGTGCTTCTCTAATGAGTGGCTTTTTTTTAAATTCAAGGGGCACCTGTAGTGCACTTACCTTTGTCTGTTCCAGCAGGGTATAGAGATCTTCAACCTCATCATCATCGGTGGGCACATAATATTTGCCAGTTTGGGTGCTCTTGCCTTTGGTTTCGCGTCGATACAGAGGTACGTCCATAGCTTTGGCAAGTATCTCGATGCCCATGTGACCCACTGTTTGGTACATAAAGCTATCCAGCTCATCTGTGAACAAGAGAAGTATTCATACATAAATACAAACAGAAAAGAAGAAGAGATGTGCAAAATGTTTTCTTAAACATTTATCTACCCGGTCTAATGAATCATTGTGCAGTAGAATTGGAATTATAATCTCTCGTACAAGGTAGCATACTGTGATGGTATTTTAATAAAGTAAGTAAGACCGTGTGTGCGGGAGCACAACCAAAGAGTACAATCAATATTTGACTTGATTTCGGGCCAGCTGATTGTTTATTTTATGAAAAATTTATATGTAGAAGCTTGTTGGGAAAAAAGAATTCTTGCGTTGTTGCTTAGTGCTTTGCCGAATGTTTAATTGTTTTCTATTTTAAAGTGTGAAGTTAGGTAAGAGGTCTTTGCTCAATGATAAGATGATAAACAAAAAACAGGGGATTAACATTAATCTTAATGGTATGCTGCGTTAATTTTTGGGGCTATGTAAAAAAGGTTGGTGAACTAAGTTATAAGCCAATAATGGTTATATAATCCACAGTATAATCAGTAAAATAAGGACAAGAACATATCAGATACTGCATAGATATATACATATTTCCCCAAATCAAAGTCTGCAACCCAATAAGTCGATCATCATTATAACAGACTCCTCATCCAAAGTTGTTCAATATATACCTAGAAAAGAAACTGTGTCCGCAGATCGTAAAAGCTCGATCAAAAGACGATCAGAGGAGATGGAAGCATATACTAGAAGGTTGTTTTGATACCAAGATTGACCGTTGGAAAAACAAAACGGGATCCACAAGTTAAGGACAAGTAATTTTTCGAATACTTATTAGCCAGCTTAAATTCAAAAAGAATTCCCAGGTAACGATATCCGCCAATGTCATTACAAACAAAATAACTAACAACTATAGTGCTATCTTTGCAGACTGTCCCTTTTAAAGAACGCCGACTGTTTTGATGTGATACAAGTGAGATGTAAACTAATATCAGTGCAAGGCTGCAATGGAGGGCCCTTTTAAAGAACGCCGACTGTTTTGATGTGATACAAGTGAGATGTAAACTAATATCAGTGCAAGGCTGCAATGGAGGACCCTTTTAAAGAACTCCGACTGTTTTGATGAGATACAAGTGAGATGTAAACTAATATCAGTGCAAGGCTGCAATTGAGGACCCTTTTAAAGAACTCCGACAGTGTTGATGAGATACAAGTGAGATGTAAACTAATATCAGTGCAAGACTGCAATGGAGGAATGGCTTGAGCTGCGATAAAACAAGATAATTAAGACTTCATGTTGAGATAGATGCTGCCTTTGTTTTTGAAGCTTTGATTGATCAGCACAAATTAATCTAACGACGTTAGTTAACTTGCTAGTTATGCTTCAGTTATAAACTGGGTTAGCAGCTCACCGGTTATTCCATTAAACTAATAAGTGAAGGACCATGGGTTCATATGACGAAGGTAGCATAACCTTAATATTTTTATCAATATTTTAACAACTAATAGTACAATACACATGTAACCACCAAATAAAAATCATTAACAACTTGTATGGACCACAATAAAATCCGTTATCACACTAAGACACTTCATCAAAATTTAAACAATATTTTCTGAAGCTTTCGTCGAGTGTCGAGGTGCTTGAGGGCACTTCAAATCTCTTACGTCAATTTTTTGGTCTCTGTAACAATAAAAAACCTAAAACATTTTGCCAAGTAAGTGAATTATTTTCATGGATTAATTGAATGCTCCGAAAATAACAGCTTTACCATGACTGAGTTCGTTGTCAGGATCAGCCAGTTAAAAAGATTACTCTCACTTCTACTGTGGTCATTGGTTTTCGACACAATTATATACACCGAATAGAATAGAAATTATACAAAAGAAATCATAATTTAGGGTAAATAGGTTATACTCGTACGTAAAATGCTGTTTAGACAATACTAGATCTGGAAAAATCTTTCCATCCATTCCAGAGTAATAGTACGTTTCCAGCGAACCGAAACTCGTCATATCATGAATTAAATTTGAAATTTAATACCAGACAAATACATTATACCAGGTAAAAAAAGTCATAGTTCAGGTGGAGTTCCATCTATTTAAGAATGCGCCAACCATATTTACAACTGTGACACTTGTGGCTTAGGTCTGTTCCCGTACAAAATAATATTTACTGATTCTTACTGATTTTTACTTAAAACCGTTCCCGCACGCATGTTTTGCATGCAGATAATTTTCCACAGGTAAAATCAGTAAGAATCAGTAAATATAATTTTGTACGGAAACAGACCTTATCACGCTTTGAAACTTCGCTTTGTCGTCGTGTTTTGCGCATGCTTTGACATATTTACTCGTACTTCAGAACCCTTTCAAAGAAAAACCAGAAAACAACAAACATTTTTTGACAACACACGTTACGTTGAGATTTTACGTATTTCATGTTGTGTTTAAAGCGCAATGAATTAGCATTCATTAAAACCCTATAAACCCAATCATATGAAATGTATCCCATTAGACTAGTCCATATAACCCTATAAACCCAATCATATGAAATGTATCCCATTAGACTAGTCCATATGCCTACAAGCAAAGATTATGAATTCTATACAGATGACGCACTCCATATAAGAAAAATTGTTCTATGGCGGGTCGTGCTGGCACAGCCCGCCATATGTTTTTGTTCTTGTTTTTCATGTGTTTTCATGCACACCGCCCGCCCGCCCGTACCATGAAGCTACTGAGCAAATGTTTCTGTTTTTTGTCCTCAATGCGTAATCTGTATAGAATTCATAATCTTTGCTACAAGTTAGGTCATACATCATATGACACAAACTAGATTGGAAAAGGTAACAGTCTAAATCAGCGGTTCTTAACAGGGCCACCAGTGGTCCAGTTTAAATAGAATAAACTAGTCGGAGCTGCCTGGCTTTGTCAGTGCTTAGTAATTGTCTTAAATAGCGAAAATGCGTCTTATTCGATTTCTGAAAGACAATAAAAAGTTTGAAGAGGAGTTAATACTTTCTCAAGAACTTGAATGAAACAACGTCGAAAGGTGCACAATTGCACATGTTATGGATGTAATAGGTCTATATATTATATATGAAGAAACATGGAATTATCTCGCAAAGTTTTATACGGACGCTTGGTTCCCGCTCTGGTCTTCCAACGCTGGCAAAAACAAAAAAAATCGTCAAGCACTGGCTGCCAAACGCTACCGGAATACTTCACTAATGCGATGAAAACGGCTATGAACTAGCCTCTTCAAACAATTATGCTCTGATATAAATTCTGAATACCGAAACTCTGCTTTTTCACACGGAAGTGCGATGGCTTTCCAAAGGAAACATGCTGTCAAGGTTGTACGAACTGGGAGAGGAGGTACCTACAAGTATTCTCAACTGACAATAACAAAGAGTTGCTGGATCAGTTCTGTGAGTTTACAATTGAGTATTGTATTAAATAAATTAAACCTTAAACTGTAAGGGTAGGGGAATTTTACGTTGAAAGGCACCAGCAATTAATATTCATATGAGATAAAATAAGTGCAATTATCGCGAAAATTAAGCTATGGAGCAATCAAGTCGAAAGAGACAAGTTTTCTGCGTTTGCAACCCTAAATCAAATTATTGACTAACTTCCGGTGCAGAGTGTATCAAGCGACAATATTTTTTGAGAGAGTAAAAGTATGGCCTCCGCCGATTATGCACGGTTGTCGGTTAACACTGTTGAACAATATCAACAATACCATATTCATAGTTGGATTGCTTAATGAACCCATCTTGTGAAAAATTTAAAGCGATCAGCTATGTTCACAGGACGAATTGTACGACCTCCCTCGAAAAATGTCTACAATTTAGGAAAGACGGGGATGCGCATTATGTGCTCAATGACCATGTGAAATTATTCCTTGATACCTGTCTGTCTTTTACCTATAAAGGACAAATCTTGAAAACCCAGAAGATTGAAGGTATATATAAATAAAATTAAATAAGAAAAACTGAAAATACTCAAAAATGTTAGCTATATATCATTTACCGCCCATATAGGCCATCAAACGTATCTTCCTTTTTGTTGCCAAAATAGGGATTCCGAGCGACAAACTTTCCAAATATAAGGATCGTTTTGATGACAACATATAAATCGAAGTAAAAGCTTCTCACCACCTAGCTTTACTAATTTAAAGGAATATAAAGTTTTAACCAACAAACAGCGAATGGTTATCCAGTTTATATTTTTTTCGTCGTAATTATAGCATCAACACTTGAAAGTTCTGCGAATATAACGAACACAACAAACAGTGACTTCCCGAAGTTAGTTCGGACACCACCAATGGAGTAAGTCTCCACTACATCCAAAATCTTTAATATTACTCTCTTTGTTCCCCTTCTCTACTCTAACGCTCGTACTGTGGTAAAACATTTAAAGGGTATTCATAACAAATTTAGTGCGCGCAAATTAAAAAAAAATCACAAGACATCAAGTCGTGTTAATCCTCGAATTCAGATTCTTAATTGTAGCACCTGTCGTGATGATCTGACAATCATCCGCATAGTATCAATTGTCAAGAAAAGCTTATCTCAACTTAGCCGTTAGGATTCGGCATAAAACAGGAGGTCCCGTCATCGTGCAAGAAGTACATACGCACACATAAATGGTTGTGAGGAAGTTAAGCCCTGGGTAATTACGAGCCAGTTGCGCCAAAAAAATTGTATTTTTGTTTTTTGTAAGATATGAGATGTGAGAAGTCCTCTTCAGAGATAAGCAATACATAATTCCAACAAAAACAGTTACATTGATGGCATAAATATAAATAAATAATATAAACGATGATTCTAGAATCATTCTTAAGTCCCCACGGCGCATTCATCTTTTTGGAAAGCTGCATCCAATAACAACAACTGTTTCATCAACCAGAAACGTTTCATTCCGATTGTCAGGTGTTTCATTGGCAAAAATGTAGTGACAAGGAATTATGTCATATGTATCATGACAACAGCATGTAACCGCTATTGTCAAATTAGCATCGTCCAAACTAATTTACGTTTTCAGAGCTAAGCTTGAATAGGTCTTGAATACTGTTCCCATGTTTGGAGTTCAGCTCCGAAACATACATTGAACTTACTATCAAAAGACGTGCAATCCGCATTTAAGGCGATTCTTGCCCTACTTCAAATCTGCAACCTATGGCATAGCGCAGTTGTTTACTATTTTGTAGATTTACATTAAAAAGTAAGAACGGACCGTTCGGGTACTCAGTAATGAGTAAATTTGAATAAACTTTAATGTGAAACTTTACAAAGCCATACGCGTACTGAGGGAATTGTAATAATATGAAAGAAAAAAAAAATTAGTTTCGTTATTTGTTTCTCAATTTTCTTCACGCAAAAATAAAAACGGCCAAAGAAAAGGATGACATCACAGGAGTTTGACAGCAACCAACAAAATAGGTCTGTTCCCGTACTTTTTCAGTAAAAATTAGTAAATTCTCAAATTTCTTGGAGTGAGGGTAAATTATCTCAGAAAGAGACAAAATTACCAAAAAGTACAGGAACGCGTTTAAGTAAAAAACAGTAAAATTATATATTTTGTATGCCTTTACAAGAACAAATGACATAAATCTCCAGTCAAAACAAGCGAGTTGTCACTTTTAGATACCAACTGACAGTTTACTGATTTTTACCAACAGAAATTTCTGCAGTAAATTTTTTTTACAGATTTTTATGGTGGGGTAGTTTTTTGCTCTCTCGTGAGTTGTCTCTTTTACTTATTTTTGCGTACGGGAACGGCAATAAGTAAAAATCAGTAAAACTCAGTAAGAATCAGTAAATATTATTTTGTACGGGAACAGACCTAATGTTTTTTTCCTTTTGTTTCAAATATACGCGGAAATGTTTATGCTTTGTAGATTTACCCCCGCATTAATAAACGCTGATTACCTAATCAATGGTTCACTTCATAAGAAATACTCGGGCAAATGTCAAAAGTTAGTCACTGATTAGCTAATCAGAGATTATTAATAAGGGGGTTATTGTATATTTAGTTCTTCTTTGTAGTCTCTTTCAACATACTTTAAAATTTGACGTTTTCCATTTTTCTATACAAACAAAAAAAAAAGTACCCGAACGGACTTAACATCTGCCTAAATGGGTTTTAAATCGCTTATGGTGTTGAATGGCAGGGTGACATTGGGCCTTTTTGATTGAGAACATGACTTGCTCTTTTTATCAATGATTTGAAGTAGAAGAGCTCCTTTGTTGTTTTGCAACGAATCTAGATTAAACCGTATTCCATAAGCGGTTGCACAATTGCACAACTTTTATAGCAGTGTGTTGGGTAATCTTGTTTACTATTCATCTATATGTAGGTACTCCAGAAATGTATTTATTAAAAAAAGAGCAATTCCGAAATTTGAGTGAAATTGGTAAATACTGCAATAAAGTGTACTGCGTTGCAATCTGTGCCCAAAAAATGTTCAGAAATCACTTGATTTCAATAGATCACCTTTCATTGTGTCCAAGTCGATAAATATAATGTAAACAAAAAAAAAACTCACCCCTATCCCTAGGATGGAGATTTGCCAAAGCGACAATTTGGTGTCCTTCGGCAACACACTGCATCATGTTGTAACAGCTATCCTTGCCGCCACTAACCATCGCCACGACACGCATCCTGACGAGTTCTTCGTTTCTTAAGTGAAATTTTCCGACTGCACTTCCTTTTTTTTTTTTTGTTAAATTGATCTTAACCGATCTCTCTACAGAGATAAAATAAAGAATAATAACATGAAATTGATCATTTTCCACTCAATTAACGATATTCAATGTAATTTTTTTTATTAATCGTTCCTACACAAATCACACAAAACTATAATCTTTTGAGAACGCTACGTCGTTGCACTGTTGTGTTTTATATAGCAATAAAATAATTAAATAAACTGCATTGAACCGATATTATTGCCAATCTTTCAGTTTGTCTGTCTGTCCTGTGTGTATGGCTATATATAATAACAATAATAATTGAGGGAGCGAGAGACAAATTCTATTTTTAATGCAAAATTTCTGGCGGATATAACACCTCGGAGCGACACCGCTCTAATCGTTGCCTTCCAAGCCGCGCGGGGTGACACAAATGACAAATGAATAAATTAAATTGACAAATTCGAGAGGTTCTAGCATTCCCGATGGGAATACCACACGCTCAACATACGGGTCGTTGCAAATTGTTCACATTCAACTGATCGCTCGAAGAAACACGCCAAATAAATGGGGGCTCGCTGCGATGCTGCCGGAGTGCCGGCTACTGGGATGGCACCCTCTCTCTCACTCTGTCTCGCTCTATAAGATCTGAGATCTTTTTTATGCAACTTTTGAGACATATATTGGGCTGTCGTGGGTGGAACGCTTTTGTTCTAATACGAATTATTTATTTGAAACAATTTTTCACATCAGTGATACAGAGCTAGAAATTTCATATTTACTCCAGCTACATCCAAAATAAGACGCCAATTGAATTCCCCACGCAATTAATTGGAATTTGCACGTTTCCAGCTGTTTTGCAAAAAAAAAAAAAAGACTACCACAAGAAATGACATTCGACCCGTGTGCTCGCTTACTGACACAACCACTACGTCTCGCCAAATTCGAAGGTCAAACTTTTTTCTCTGCCGCTGCGAATTTATTGGATATTCCCCGCACGACCGATGTGGAAATTTGAATTATTTTTCAATTTATTTACATTTTTTGCACTGCATTGGACGTTTGTGAAAAATCTACAACGTATTCTCTGTAGTCTGTATTAGCCGTATTTAACGCGAATTAAAAAAAATGATTTTGCAAACTTATACACACATAAGGCAGTTGGTACACACGCGCAAGTATGGTATGGGGAGAAATGAAAACTTGTGTTTTCTTTCGGAATTCTGCACAAAAATTTATAAATTTTTCCGAATGGGTCGATTTTTGTGGTGGGCCAACAAAAGTGGGGTTTGCTCCGTCGTTGCGGTGGTATTGGTGTCCACTGACAGTCATTATTATATTTGTGGTTAAGTTAAAAAATGCTTTAAAGCTTTCGAAGTGACACAGAACTTCGGTTATGGTATTAGGCAGAGTCACTAGATGACGGTAAGAACGATTAAAGGAAATCTGATTGGAATAAAATTTTGCTAATTTCAAAATAAATCTCGTTTACCAATGGAAAACTCCATTAGTCTCAGCTAATTAGGGGTTCATACTGAGGTATAAACAATATTTATTTATGTTATGTATGTTATATATAAATGCACCCCCATATTAATAACAAAAAATAAATTGGAATAGCTTTATTTTTATTTATTTATTTTTTATTCATATTATATTAATAAACTTCTTTTGACATGGAGTTACATTTTACAGGTGCAAAGTACCGATGGACTACAAATAGTTACATAAGCCCCACTATTAATTCGAATTCGATAAAACACATATGAATGGTTGTATAGATATACAGTGCATTAGATTTATGCAATTCATAAAATATTTCCCCACCCATAATACTTATACAGGGTTTGTATCGAATTAATTACCAAAAATATGAAAATATATTAAGGGTCGTAATACTACGTGCGAAAGATTGTAATTCTACGGCGACGTTTCATGAACGACCCTAAAACTGCACCACTAAATAATGCGGTAAACCACTGAATTCAATCTCATTTTCGTAATTAATTTTTTGATAGAATTTTGTTCCTTCTTTCCAGTCTCGATAGTTTTTTTCAGTTCAGGGGATACGTTTGATTCGTTAAAGTGACTGATTGAATGTCAAAATAGCATTTCAATATTTAACAACGTTTACCTTCCCAGTTTACGGCCCCAATTCCTGTAAGAAAAACAGAAAGAAAAATGGTTTTGTGATAAACAGAAATAAAATAAATTAAAATACTATTATACGGGCACTTAACTATGCAGCCTGAACGTTGTATAAGGTTTTTGCGTTAAGAGTCAAGTCTAATCTTGGGCTTTAAACAAATTTATTGATTTCTTCTCAAGTTGTTCGATTATGTTAAATAAATGAAAGTATTTCTGTATGCATGTTGTTTTACCATAGAAGCATTTCTGCGGGTATAAAATGATGACCTACCTTAAAGGTTAAAACATAATTTTATACCCGCATATATATTTCACCCGCTTAATTTTTGTAGCCAATTCTTCTATGGGAAAATAACATGCATGCAGAAATGCATGTTCTAACATAATCGAAAAACTGGAGAAGAAATCAATACATTTTTTAAAGCTCAAGATTAGACTTGCCTCTTACAAAAAGAAAAAAAATCTAGAGGAAGACATTCCAGGTTTTAGTATCAAGGATCAAACAAACAAATATTTATACTTACATTAAAAAGAGTACACGTTTGTGTTTTTTTTTTAGATCACGAGCTGGTTCGTGTTCCCGTTGTTACAATAAATATTGATATCCTTGTTATTGTTATCTACCTTGGGTGAACCAAAGGGTGTCCACTGGTTGGCGGTTAAGAATTCGACGCGTGTAAAATGTTTGAAGATAATGTGTTGAACGATGATATTATTATTGTAAAATATTATTACTCGGTCCCCTATAAGGTGCTTTAAAGTAGCTTGTGCTTCGTTCTGATAATTAAAATACATCTGAAAAATTAAAAAAAAAAAAACAATACCTTTGACACATTGGGGTTATATAAATGGCATTGGTACCTTGAAACACACGCTTGATGTAGCATGAGTTGAGAAATGGCTCTGCGTTCGTTAGAATTCTATGTATACTCCCCTTGATTTAAGCCGATTATTTTCTAACAAACAAATTAACAACATCTTTAAATGCTCTTGATTTTTTTGTTTAGATTTTGAAAATTTATCGACACATAAAATCATTGCTGTATTATGACAACTGAAAAATTTCCCTTTCGTAATTATGGATGGGTTCATAGTCGAAATTATAATTTTCCCCGTGACTTAATTACAGATAAATCTACGGATGCGTTATTAATTTTGTGTGTACATGTACACGTTCCGCAGTAGTCGGACTGTTTCATAGAATCCTTATCCTGAACAGAGCACGTTCAATTGGTTCAGACTCAGAGTACTTAAAAAACAGTAAGGGTATTCATGCAACGTCGTAATTAAAAAAAAAAAAAAAACGAAACTAAAACTGCACCACTAAATAATGCGGTAACCCAATGAATTCAATCTCATTTTGGTAATTTATTATTGATAGAATTTTGTTCCTATTGTTCTCTTTCCGTTCTCGATAATTTTATTCAGTTTAGCGTATACGTTTGATGTGTGAATGTGACTGATTAAATGTCAAAAGTGCATTTCAAAAGTTTACAACGTTTACCATCTCAGTTTACGCACCCAATTCCTGTGATAAAATTCTGATATTGTTGGAAAAGATTTTCCATACAAATTTTGACAGTTCATTTATCACGTCGTAATTTTATCACGTTTACAACGTTTACGACGACTTTCCGACGTTGCATGAATACCCCTAGTACCATTCTATTTTTATCCTTAATTCACGAACGCTGTTTACTATTTTCGAACACAGCTTGTTGCACCTCTCGCCTCGGACGTCAGCACGTGTGCTTCTTCGAATTTTCGAATCTGTCAAAACAAAACACCAGCGCGAGAATATTAATTATTTTTCTGTGAATTTGCAATTACATTTGAATTTAATTCAGAATAACGCAACAATTATTAACAAAAATGGGTGGAAAAGGCAAAGCACTTAAGCGAAAATCAACTAATTCCAAAGAGGACAATGGATTTGACTTCAAAAAGAAACATTTGGTGACTAGCCATGTCCGCGCAATGGAAAAGCGCCTCATTATCGTTCTTGAAGGAGCACAATTAGAGACTGTGAAGGTAATTCAAATCAAATTATTTTGTATTCCTGCATCAATACAGCTATTTATTTGGTTTATTTTAGATGGGTAACGCATTTGAATTGCTAAACTGTGACGATCATGCCAATATAATGCGTAAAAACAGTCGTGATCCGGGTTCGTGTCGGCCCGATATTGTTCACCAATGTCTGCTGATGCTCTTCGATTCGCCACTCAACCGCGCTGGCTTACTTCAAGTGTATATCAAAACAGAACGCAATGTCCTCATTGAAATAAACCCACAAACGCGGATACCTCGAACATTCAAACGTTTTGCCGGTTTAATGGTTCAATTACTGCACAAGTTTTCGATTCGAGCCAATGATACTTCAACAAAGCTAATGAAGGTGATAAAGAATCCAATAACAGATCATTTGCCGGTGGGATGTAAAAAATTGGCAATGTCGTTTTCGGGAAAGCTTGTGTCGAGTTGCAAGGAATTAGTGCCAGCTGATCAGGAAGAACCAATTGTTTTGGTGGTGGGGGCGTTTGCTCATGGAAGTCTAAAGAGTGACTACACAGAAGGACTATTTTCGATAAGCAACTATCCACTGTCGGCGGCAATAGCTTGTACGAAGCTATGCAGTGCATTCGAAGAGGTGTGGGGAATTGTGTAAATAAATTTTGGAATGATATAGTAATGCTTTGGATTTTTCTTTAATTCTTCAAATGTATGTATCTTGGATTTTCAGTTTTAAAAGAAGAATGCAATAGTCATCTTCTAGTTGATCTAAGTGTATGCCAGTGCATAGGACTTACTAAATTAAGTTTTTTTAATCCTATTTATTCGTGTCGCTGATTTTCAATAAACCCCAGTTTACTGTCCTATGATCGATAGTTCCTCTAGATCGCATTAATTAATAATTTGAGTCGGGGTTTTTCCTATAGAACTACGTCAAAAGGATTACACATAATAATGACTATGTATGTACGTAGTATACCGATGTATGGTCACTTCTTATAGTCGAACAGGTTTTTAAAAAAAAAAGCCTTGGATTATCATGCCGATTTATTTGCTTTATATGGTTCCCGCAAGATACATTAATTAAGAGGAAAACTATCTTTCTTTATACATCTCTATACATCAACACAAAATGAGTACTCAGGCAAGTAGACGACGACAAATTATTAAGCTGATACATCCCCCTATAATAAAACTAATTTGTGTAGTTGCCAACTTAGCAATTTACTGCAACTAATCAGTTTAGATAGAACAGTGAGCTGGAACAAAAACTATATACAACCCAATGACTGTTATTTAAATAGGGCATTGACCCATCTTAGCCTTTCAAAAGGAGTTTGTTAATAGTCAAACATTACCTTAATATGCCACTTTTTCCGATCACTCGGCTGCTTTTCCAACCTATCTCATAGTTACGTGTTAGTAAACAAACTTCCATGTCCCATGTGTCTTACTGCAAATTTGATTCCAAAAGAAATTCTAAACTTCATCTCACACAAGCGCACGGGCATCTGGGTAAAGAAATCCTTTATTCACATTTTTTGGAGTTTTATATTGCAAAAGAAAATACAAAATTGTTTGAGGAGAATATTAAAAACTTACTAAAATTATCTCTAGCAATAACAATATTTAGTTGAATTATATTTATTTTCAAACGAAAAAGGAACCCATATATCCAATCAATTCCTTTTCGTCTGGTCGTCTATATTCTACTGATTACCCCTCGTTCGGCTATTCGGCTAGTACTACTTGTCCGATTTGCTGGTGCCGGGCTCATCGGATTTCTTTCCAGCAGGTGGTCCACGTTTTGCCGCTGCTTCTGCCCTCTGTTGACGGATAATTGCTAAACGTGCCAAATCGGCACGGGCCTGAGCTGTCTTCCCTTGCTCGTGCATCTTCTGGTATTGGGCGCGGGCTTTTTGCTTTTCAATCTCCTCGCGTTCACGTCTTGTAAGCTCCGGTTTGGCATCCTCTGCCAATGAGGTGACTTTTGCAGCTGCCTTCCTGCGCACTCGATTGGGATTTTCGATTTCGATCAGCTTTGAGACTCCTTTACCTTTGGCGTTCTCATCCTCAGATGACGACTCATCTGAACCTGATCCAGAGCCCGATTCCGCCCCAGATTCTTCGTCGCTCTTATCCGAGCCTTCTTCTTCTGCACGTTGTAATTCTTCGGGGCTGGTGAAGTGACGGCTACGTCCTTTGTGGTTAACGTATTTACCTTTAGGCATTTTTTTTTGCTTTACGATATGATGCGAAAGCGAAATAAGATTTTAATGGATAGGTACGGATATTAATTTGCTATTGCTTAAATTTGTTTGTCGGCAGTTTCTCGTGATTATTAAATTGCACACAAATTGCGAGTTATACCCAAAATATAAGAATAAATTCGATAGGAGAATTTGCCAAAAATGTGTTTTCTATATTCGAACGTGTACAGGACAACGAAACTATGCGGCAGGCCAGCACTTCGAAAATGAGCGCGTTTAGGGCACAAATTTGTCTGTATGTACATTGTTGGTCATATGGAGACATCCATTCATTGGGATTGTTGGTGAAAGTTTATTAATGCCATTTCACGATTGAATTTTACATAGTACAATTAATTCCGATTGGAATCTTATTTAATTATAATTCTAATCTCCATATTTTTAGGAAATACTTAACACGATATTAATAAACTCTGGTTAGCTTATTTACTGACTAACTTTTGGCATATGCAAGTGTAGATACATCTTAACGTATGGTGTTATGTTATGGTGTTTTCCAATAGTAGTTTCAGATTTTGATCTGAAATTTTAAAAGCACTTTTATCAAACTGACGGCTGTCAATTTTTTGGTATTAGTGCAAAAAAAAAGGGTTAATCTGACAAAATTTCAAGATCTTTCAAATTGATCTGAGATAAACTCTATTAGTGCCTGGCCACACGTTCATTGGAATGAAAGCCATCTCCAACGAGACAGGTTTCACATCCAAACCATTTCATTTTGACAAATATTCTCATTAGAAATTGCATTCGTCGAGTGCAGACCTCAATATTGGTATCAGAGATACGAAAATATAAGGGGGTTGTATCAGATTTCCCGTGTAAAAGCTGACTTCATTCTAACGACGCATTTTTGTGTAAGTGAATATCTTACTATCGAATTGTTGGTCGGTGTAATATTTTTGCAAACATTATTTCTATTAATAAACATCCAACTTGTTATTCGGCGATTTTTTTTAGTAAAATTCCCATAAAAAATGACATTTTCAAATCACTATATTTCATTTTTGCAACATGACATGAGTTATTGGCCTCTGAAGCAAACGAATAGTTATTCAAAGTTAAATAAGACAACGTTAGTTATAAATAAAAATGTTCACTGATATAAACAGTTAGGGTCGATTTTGTTTTCTAGAATCGGTTTGCTTTTCCAAAAATATAGGGGCTATGCTTATTTGAGAAGCTCGGCTGAAACCCTTAGTAGCTAGTTCCGTAGACATGGTAAATTGTGTAATTTATTACCTTTTAATAAATTTATAATAATAATTTAGAAGCTTCTCATGCTTGAGAGTGTTATACGGTCCAGGGCCAGGGGTGCCAGCACGTAACTTGATACAATTCGAATTTTATTCGGGAAAAAAATGGAACCTGAACAAAATATGTCAATCAACAAAAAAAAAAAAAAAACAAACAAATTGAAATTTAACCAATTTTTATGAGTGGTCATCAAGATTAAGTTAAAGGGACAGATATTTAAAAAAAAAATAATGACTTTCAGGAAACATTCTTTGCTGACCCTAAAGTGCTACAAAAGCTAAGAAAAAAAATAAATTTTACAATTTTTCGATGTTATTTTTTACAGTTACTTCACATAATTCCAGTGTTTTATCTCTAAAACACCTTCTTCGAATTTTAGTATTAGCTCCTTCTCATTCTCAATTTCCGACTCAAAG
This sequence comes from Rhingia campestris, assembly GCA_932526625.1. Classification (NCBI taxonomy): domain Eukaryota; kingdom Metazoa; phylum Arthropoda; class Insecta; order Diptera; family Syrphidae; genus Rhingia; species Rhingia campestris. The sequence continues at coordinate 94,185,288 of OW052182.1, read as the reverse complement.
AATGTCATTATTTTATTTGAACTTGAAAAATGATTTAATTGAAAATTCAAAAATATCCATTTGACACTTCACATTATAGTTCACAATGCCATTTTTAAGTACAAATCACAATCAAACTCGTTTCGAGTTACGTGCTGCCAAGAAACATTTGTTTCGGGTTGCAGGTCGATCAACAACCTCGATTGCGTCAAGTTACATGCTGGCAATCCAGTTATAGCTGTCATTAAAAAAATCTAATACGAATTTTCCGTTGAATTGAAATTTAATCTGGGTAGTATATGAATCAATGGAAAATTCTGTTTCATTTCGGTGTAATGACAATTACTTCAGAAAAATAAATCTTGATCATTATAAACCAAAAAAGTGAATCTGTCAGAAAACTTATATAACAAATTTTAATTATTTTTCGATATTTATGTTAACACCAACTTGCTTTATAAAAAAAGCCAGAAAAAGTAAAATAAAATTTCCGGTAAGGCTTTTCAATGAAAGCTATAACTGGAACCCTATTCTTGGATGTTTTTCCAGACTTTCGCAAGATGTGGAACAGTGAAAAAAGTAAGTACTGTTACTTTCAGAATTTCAACTAGTGAACCCGCGTTTAGTGACAAAATTACAAGATTGAATTCATTGTTATATAATTTACAAATAAAACGTTAATTGTAAACTTTAATTTTTTACCCGGTATAAACTTATGCCCTTATGAAAAATTGTTTGATAACATAATAACGAAAACAGGGCAAATATCTAATAAAACAGCAAAACAAGCTATGAAGTGGTATTCTAATTGACAAACAAAATATCCGATATGCTGCATTTGATCCTTAATTTGGACCTACATTTTGTTTTTAAAATCTCTTCAATAAGTTTAGACATTATTGAACACAGCCTTTGAGCATTGCGTTTCACTACCAAAGCCTAGCATCGCATTGTCCGACCATTTTTTTGTTTTTCCCTACTTCTGCTGCGGACAACCAACCATTTTGCATTACGTGCGTCAACCAACACACTCACTACTCCAGTCAAACGACAATTCGTGGAAAAGTAACGTTTTCTGTTAAAAAAAAATGGTGAACACTATTTAACACGAAACAATAAAAATTTAACAATTTGGGAATTTCCAAACGAAAATAATCCTATATTGTGTAAAATATTGTTTGAATTTGTTCGCCAAAAACTAGAAAAATGTGCATCCCATGAAATAAGTCGTAAGCAAAATATGTATACGCCGAAAAAAAATGTTCCCCATCTTTCCAATCCAATATGGTGGAAGCCTTGAAATGTATGCCGCATTTTTTTTTAACCAAAACAATTAACAATTTATTTTAGCACTATCACAGACCTAAATTAAGTTTTATTAAAATATTTCATTATTTTGTCTGCATTTTTTATCTGCAAAATTTTCATCTACCTACTGACAAACACACCTTGCTCGATGGAAAAACTTTTAAAAATCAGCCATTTTGTCACCACCTCCATAGTCTAGAGTGAACGAACAACGAAATTGAACGATTATTCATTCTGTCCTTGTCGCACCGCCGCATTCGGTGTACAAACTACACTGCACGGAACAGTGTGCATGTCGGTGTGATTGTTTGCGCAGATGTATTTGACGGCTTGCTACACGGGAAACGCGCGTCTCTTCGTATTACCTCTGCGGATTTTTATAAAATTTCACCGGAAAAGTCGCGAAAATATTAATAAATCTATGAAAAACTTAAAGTTGAGTGTCTAAGGAATGAAAATTTCAAAAAGTTTATGAGTTTTGTGCATGTTTTGACCGCGAAAAATACAATTGAAAATCCTGTGCAGAAAGAAAAAGGAAACGAAAAAAAAAAGTGGTGTGCCCCTCTCCAAATCGTTTTCGCAGCTCGCTCACGTCCTCCTAGATTCTCTGTACATACGTCGTGGTGAAAGACAAGTTCAAAAGCGAGAGAACGATAATATAATACACAGTGGGTGGAGAGGCAAAATATGAAAAAAATTTGTTTCTCGTTGTTGTTTTGCATTTAAAACGTGAAGTGGTAAAGATAAAGTGTAATTAACCCGGTCGAAGTTTTCGCCGCAAATTTTTGGATTACTTTACTCAAAAAAAATAACTAACACAAAATAGTGAGAAAGGTAAAAAAATAAAAACATTTAGCAATTTCTTATTTTTTGAAAACCATACATTTTTCTACTGTGTAGGTTTTTTTTTTCATTCATCCATCGTTATTTTTGCATAGCGCGCTTATAGTTTCGATGTGATAGAGTGAGACTGACTGCATTTGTAGGGAACTGCTGTAATTTTGCAGCAGTTACATACTGCCATCTCATTTCAGCTTTCGGTGTTTCGTCAAGTTGACCGCCATATTTGGGTTGAAGAACGAAAGCAAGAAGGGAAAAATCATCATCCGTCGTCCAACTTCGGAAAAGAAAAAAATCTCGTTCTCACTTAAGCGCATTTTTAAATTAAAAATACACCAATTCGCTAAGGCAATATCATTGAAAATTTGTGAAAAATCTTAAATCTAAGCGACCAAGAATGTGGATTTTGTGAAATTTATCAGTTTTGTTGTGTTTTGTGTGCAAAAAGTCGCTTTAAAATAAAGAGGAAAATTTTCTTCAGTCATTCCTTGATTACTGTACTCTATCCTCCTTCAATCGAATCCATCGTTTGGTTTTGTGTGTGCATTTCTTGTTTGAATGCCATGCGACAGACAGAGAAAACACTAAGTGCGACATGTTAATGAAAAGAAAATAAGAGAAACAGAATAACACGCACACACACATAGAAATATATTTGTTGGGTGATGTGCCAGTGCTGTAGTGGTTTATACGGTTGATGTTGGCGAAGGAAGAAGAAGGAAAAAGTGCGTGTTGTGTGTGTGTGCGAGGAGGAGCTCCGCTGTCCATTTTCTGTTTTTCCAGAATGATTTGTAGCTGGTGGGTAGGTACCCCCTTTTCGTTCACATTTACATTAAATTGCATCGCGAAATAATTGTTTTAATGTATTTTCAAGTTCTATCAAAATAAAGGATTTATGTGATCATAACATGATTAATTCTCTTTTTTTTAATTTTGTTTCGCTGCGTGCAAATATTTTTTTTTGTTCGTTTTCTATATTCTCAACGATGGAATGCGTGTGATGTTGAAAACTGTCAACGTCGCATTATGGTGAACACATTTGCTTTCTCTCCTCGGTGTGGTGGAATAATGATTTCATCTCTTTCTAACCATCGGTCAGTTGTAGTCTGTTTCGTGTTTCACGTCATTGTCGTTTGCCATGGGTGAAGGGTGATTTTCAACGAAAAAAAAAAAAAAAACGTTTTTTTATACGTCTGCTTTGATACTATCGTCATCGCGCGAATAGTGAAATGTGAATAAAAATAAATAATACACTTAAACAGAAAACGACACATTTTCACCGGCTTTATAAATAAAAAATAGTTAAGAAATACAACAAAACGATATGAGTGAAAAATTCCGGATACGTGGGCCTTTTCGCGCGCAAAATTATCTCATTTTCGAAAGTAAGCTGCCGTCGCGTACCGATCTCGGTTGGTTTATTGATTAACAATCTTGTATTTTTTTTTTCTTTGTGCTATTGTGGATTATTTGTTTTATTAACGAAAAAACAAAAATTTTCTTTTGTTTGGTTTTGTATTTGGAGAAACTCAAAACAAAATAAAAATATAACTTTCTTTTGGAGCAGTTCGTTTAATTTGTTTTCTCATCGAGGTGAGAGTAAAAACAACGCTTATATTGCAAAAAAGGGAACACGCAGAGTTGCAGCACTTTTTGTGGGCTACTTCTGGGTGGTTTTTGGTTGATTTTATGGCGACAGAGCAGCAATGGCCGCATAGTGTTGTTGCAATTATCTGTCTATCTGTTTTGGGAGAAAGTTTTACAACACGAGTTGAGCAATTTTCGGAAATAAAAATAAAGTATGGAAAAAAATCCGATTTTGTATAGTGTTATATAAAAATCAAATTGTGGAATAATAAATTATTTCATTTATTATTTTATCATTAGTGTACCTACCCAAGTATACTCTTTTCACTTTGAATGAAATCGTTAAGTTTATGGGTATTATTTGATGCCACAAAGGGTTTTTTATTTGAAGAGTTTCTAGTTGAAAAGAACCAAGTGGGATTCGACAGAAGCCATTTCATTTTAGTGGTTATATGGGAAAGCCACTTTTCGAGCACAGTGATAATACATTTGTGTTTAAAATAACTTAAGGTGACGCTCTACTGAGCATAGTTTTGTACTAAAGGTACTTGCAGACATATCCCTTTATTACAAAATACTATTACAAAGTAGACGTGGAGATACAAATCGGACATTGTATGTCAATAAGGACTTTAATATGTCTCCTGTATTTATATTAAATATTTGAGTAGACTATTGCCACACGAACTGCTCACTGCTTTTATTGTCTCGCTTAATTTGGTCTTTGTTGAGATTTTTGTATGGAAAACGAAATATATGGCGATCAGCGTAATATGCTGAAAGGTATTCTAATGTTATCGTACGAAAAGTGGGTATTTTACAAAAATTAAGCATTAAAGCAAACGATCCATATTCATATGACAAAATGTAGTTACATTTCGTTGGTACCTAATCGCTTGTTTTTTCCTCAAAATAATATCTTATCCCGCCTATCACAAAAATACATAGCACCTACTTGGCGGTATTTTATAAAACGATTATCGTTGACTGCCTTGTTATCGTTTAAATACGACTACCTACCTACGTAAAACGAAAATCGTAAGATATTGTACTTTACAACTAGCATTTGGCTGTCGTATGGCTTTCTTTTTTTGTTTACTTATAGTGAAGTGGACAAAGATCTCATTTTTTTTAGCTCTAGATCAATTTTGAAAAATCTCAATTTTCATGCAAACAAAACCAACACATTTGACAGATACTTACGTTTCGCATTCGGTTAATAATTTTATTGAATTATAGAGATATATTGGTGTGTGCAAATTATGTTCAATATATCAAGTAGGTATTTATTTAATATGTATTCATAATAATTTCGTCATTATTTAGGAATATAGCGCAAAGTAAAAAAGTTAGTTGAGGTTCAAAAAGACTTGTTGGCAACTTCATTTTTACGCGCTTTTAGTTCGTTCCTTGTCACGAGTATTGTTTACTTCAGTATCTTTAAAGGCCTGCTCAGAATGCATATCTGTAGCTGGTATCTTGCATCGTTGTCAAAAAAGGGATACACTTCTTGCATGAAGTTGCCCTCTATTCAACTTCAAGCTACAGATTCTCGAAGATACACATTGTGTACGGGTTGCCTTGTTTTTAACTTTTCACTCAGCTACATATACCAGCTACAGATACGCATTCTGAGCAGGCCTTAACTTGCCGCTCATTATGAAATCCCCAATATGGCCCTGTACTGCCAGGTATTAAAATGTCAAAAACGGATTCATGGTAGGTATGTGCTATGTGATAGTATTTCTTTTTACCCAATCACGAATAAAAATTCCTCGAGAATTGTTTTACTTTACTTTTTTCCAATCCTAAAAAAAACTTCGAAAAAAAGGCAAAAAATCCATATGAGAAAAGTAGGTATCACCACAAACTTCAAAAATAGCAGAAGCATTATCGCATTTCCCATATTTTTTTTTGAAACAATCCAAGCGGGAAATTAGATGGAAATATGCGTTTTGTATTTGTTTGTACCTAGTGAACAGTAATTTCAAATGTTAAGGCCAACAACTATCAACAACATGAATCAATGCAGAAGTAAAAATTCCATTAGAAAATTTTAAATATATATATATATGGAAGCATGCCATTTTACAGCTTTTTTATATTTTAAATTGTCAAACATACCTACGACGGATACCTCGATAGGGCCGAATGATGACGGCGAATATTCGCACTTATAGACAAAAGGTAAGGAGGAACTCAAGGTATATCCCCAACCCATTGGAATCATTTCATAAGATAAAGGGTGATCCATTTCGAGATTCCCTACCTTTTTAAAGAAAAAAACACAGAAAATTCAAATTTAATGGAGAATGTTTATTATCATTTGAAAGAACATTCTTTGGCATTTATTTTTTGAAGATTATGTCTATCAAATGTTGGCCGTTGCTACGTCGCAGATGGTCCATCCGTTGAGTCCAATTTTCGATCACTCGTTCGAGCATTTCGACTGGTAACTGGCGAATGACACGCGTGATGTTTTCCTCCAAGGCCTGAATCGAAGCGGGTTTGTCGGCTTTTGACTTTACATATCCCCACAGGAAAAAGTCTTACGGTGTGATATCACACGATCTTGGTGGCCAATCGACCGGCCCAAAACGTGAAATTATGTGCTCACCGAAATGTTCTCTCAATAAGTCCATTGATTGATGCGATGTGTGGGAAGTGGTGCCGTCTTGCTGAAACCAAATGTCCCCGAGATCAACGGCGCCGAATCGACTCTTTACGGTCTTCGTGTACACTCTCAGCTACGGCCGCTATATTTTCTTCACAGCGTGCTATTCGGTCGAATATTATCCAATAATGAATGCTGGGTCTCAAAATGGGTGATGGTGTTGCGAATAGTACGCTCAGTAGGCCGATTATGTTGACCATAAGTTGAGCGAAGTGCACGAAACACATTCCTCACAGAACGTGAATTTTCATAATAAAGTTGAACAATTTGTAAACGTTGTTCACGCGTAAGTCTTTCCATTATGAAATGCCAAACAATACTAAACAATAATAACATGACAGCATGACACGACTCACACGTGATCTGTCAAAAAAGGCTATTGAATAAAGTATCTCTACTTGGATCACCCGTTATAAGTGCAAATACCTACTTATGCGTTATTAATTTGCTTTCACATGCGCTTTCATACTTCCAAAGAATTTGAAAATAGTTTCCAGAGTGGAAACATTCTTTTTCAGATTTACGACATTTTGATACTTGCAAAACTTTGTGATTTCTTCTTGGATGTTGATATTAAAAATTTACAAAGTTCGTATTTTCTTGTGTTTAACGCGTGATTTTAGAAATTCCCAAAGTCTTTCAAAATTTACTCTGCTTAGAACTATAGACAAATAAAATATCACATAAGCAGTAATTTAGTGTCCTTGAAGTGTTTGTCGCTCGTTGAAAAACAAACCACAAAACCAAATGTCAAAAATGATGGCACATTTACATCAGGACCGTGCAGGTACTTTTGCGTAAGAGAATTTTGCGTGAAGAACATAGCATTTTTGAAAATTTTCAGTTTAAGAACGGTTTTGCAAAGTTTCACATCCAAGTTTATGCAAATTTACTCTTCGACATGGGTACGCAAACGATCCTATTATGACATTACTCTTAATCCACTTTTGATAACCCATAATAGGTCTCTTACTGTAGGTACAATATTCTTTTTCCACATTCTTACTGATTACCTACCTATTGCCGTTCCTTCACGCAAATATAAGTAAAAAAGTACTTACGGGGGTGAAAAATACTCCATAAAATCCTACAGAAATTTCTTATTTATTTATTTCATTTCATATACCGAGTTTTTAACACTTATAAATTACAAATACATGATAATCAGAAAAAGTTTTGAAAGTTATCGGAACTACATATTGGAAAACTGTCGGAAATGTTATTACCATCTTGTACTTAAATTAAAATGTCTTATTGCAAAAACGAGGTTTTAAATAATCACATTCTACTTTAAAAAAAAAACACGGTTTTTAAAAAATAATCCACAATACAAGTCAACACCACATTTCACAAACAAAAAATCCTCTACAGTACCCAAGCAAAAAGAGACAGCAAACAAAAACCTGATAAATCACACCACAAACCCCCACAACTGGCAGGGAATCCCCAACACACATGTCCGCCATCCGCCTCCTCAGTTGATTTCACAATATTTCGCTCGAGTGACGTACATTTTGCCATCGTCGTGTTGTATACAGCACAGAAACCGATGACAACGACGAATAGCATCAAAGAAAAATTCGAAATATGTGTATCTAGGAAAATATTTTTTTTTCTAGGTCGTCTTCTCTTTTTTTTTTGCAAGAGTCTGTCGATGGCTGTTTCAGGTTCCTTCATACTGTGTGCGCACACACAAAGTACAAGCGTGTCGTTCATACTTTGATTTTGACTTCCAATGAGTCATAGTCATAGGCCATACAAAGAAATGACTCAAAATGTACGCTCAAAAATGTGTTTTGTCGATTTTTCTTTGCACTCGCGATTTTTTTTTTTCTAATTCTTTTTCCTGTTGCACCTGATGTCGAGTTGAGTAGATGTGTATGTAGTGGGTAAACAGAGAAAAATCGCACGAAAATAGACAGACGGAGACGAAGAAAAACAAAATTGAAAAACGGAAAACCGAGTAACAAAATAAATAAATGCAAAATAGATTACGTATACGTCACGTAAAATATTTTTGCGCGCAATGAATTTCCAATGGTTTATTATCAACAAGTTTTTTTTTCTAAATTTTTGCTCAACTCGATGAGGGTCGGCTTGGGGGTATTAGTAAAAATTGACATAAACTTCCGAGATACATAATGTATGTGAAAATGTTGTTTTATCTGTTGGCATTGAAATTGTATAAAATATTTAAATATAGGTTGTACATAGGCATGACTTTTTGATATATCGATGTTGTGCAATGTTTTTGTTCAAGAACAAACAATAGAAATAAAATAGGACCACAAATGAGTAATAAGCTGAACTGAAGTAGGTAGGTACGTGATGAGTTGTGTGGTTAAAGTCATCGTTGTATAGTTTTCCGGAATATTAAGATTAAGGACCAGCGACGTTTTCCGTTTTCGGGATTTCAAATTTGAAAGTAGGTATGTAGTAAATTTAAATCGACTTCTAATATTAGAGAGTAAAAATCTTCGTTTTCGAAATATTTCACTATCGGAAGTAAATGAAGAGTTGGACCCCAGAGCATATTCGACTTTGTCTTACCTTTAAACTCAAATATCCCAAAGGGGTATATTAGTTTTGACATTAAGTTTGTAACATAGAGAAATAATTTAGCTATATATACCTCAAAGTATATGGATCAATTCAGAATCGCTAGCTGAGTCGATAAAGCCATGTCTGTCTGTCCGCCCGTCTGTGTGTCACCGATTTTTGGGCCTTAAATTTTGAGCTAAAAAAAAAAAGAGTGTTGAAATTTGGTATATAGACTCTCTGGCCGATGAAGCAGAACAAGTGTAAAAAAATTTGAAATCCGCCCACTGCCACGCCCCCTTTTTAGATAAACGTAGTTTTAAGCCAAACTTTAAGGAATTTCAAAAAGTGTCTGAACAGCATATTTAGACAATCCTAATATCTACATTTCGTTCACATAAAGTTTTTTGCCACGTCCACTTTTTGGGGCGTTTTTAGTAAAAAAACGTTTTTGTCCAAATTTTTAAAAGTTCGAAAAAACTTTTGATGCAAATACTTTCATAATGATATAATAAACATTTTGTCCTACGCCCACTTTTTGGGGGCGTTGTTTTTTTGTCGAACCACAAAAGGTTTTGACAAAATGTCTGAACAATAACTATAGGCCTTTTTTTTTTCTAAATCTATACATACTTATTTACACATGAGAAAAAAAAAACTTTAATCGGTGATCTGGCATTACTGATACTGAAACACGTATCCGCCAACAGATGGCAGGTTGGGGTTTTAATTTTTGCTGTGTCATTTATTTTTTTGTAAATATAAACAATTTTTTTTTTCACTAATTCCACTAAACACTTATTGTAAGTTTTGATTTTAGATTCAAAGCAAATATAAAAATAATTTCACATCAAATTATTTCATAAAACATTGATTTTGCACCTATTTTGCAACGTAATACTTACTGATTGTGCTAGCTGCTATATTTTGCAATTTTATCATTTTCGACAGCCGTTTTTGATAACTAATGAAAAAAATAGGTTCGGTAGCCCATTTTCTATCCAGGCTAAGGCGTAAGACTGGATAATTATCCAGGTTTCGCGAAATCTATATAGTCTAAGGTGTTGTTGTATTTTACACGTAAATTGTTTGCTAAGCCTGTATAGATTTGGAGTGAAGAGAAAAAAAACACGCCTTATGTTGCGACAATGTCATTTTCTGTATTTCATAGCCATAAAGTCTACATTTTGAGGATATTAATTTTAAGGATAGGATGGGATAGGGTATTCAACGATCCGCCCAGCGGATTGTAGCCTTCTCAAATGTTTTTTTTCTTAGTCTAAAACGCTAATTGGTGATCTGGCAGCACTTCCTTGTTGATATTTTGACAACTGTATATAATGCATTAATAATTTTTTTTTACAATCGAAAATCGACATTTTTATGATTTTATTCTCTACCACGCTAATGGCGTTTTCCATTGGTAAATATGGATTTTGATCTAAAATTTGATCTTTTTTAGTGCCAATGGAACACGATTTCACATTGATTTTTTTTGTCTCTGTATTGTTGTAACTTCTTGTCTGTGAAGTTAGTGTCGGTGTAGCTGTCAAGTTTCAAGTCACACAGGTCGATTGTTTTTCATTTAATTTTTATTTCACATTGATATAGTTTTAATGATTAATAATACTTTTTCATAACCGAAATAATAATAAATCAAAACGAAAAGCATCCAGATTTGCAAAATTAATCTGTGATAATAAATCAATTTTTTCCCAATGGAACACAATAACTGTCAAAATCGGTCCTATGCCAGATCTAAAAACGCCATTAATGTAAGATGCATTACAATGGCTTACGATAAATAATCGAACATATAATGAATGTATTGTATTAGCTAATCAATGGATAACTTGACAAACTTCCCCATAAGAAATACTCCCGCAAATGTCAAAAATTAGTCACTGATTAGCTAATCAGCGTTTATAAATAAGGGGGACAATGTTTTTGCTAACCTTGCAAAACTCTCTTACGATACGCTTGCAAAACTTTTACGATAACTTTTTTTTTAAGCGACATTTTAGATAGTAGGTCTGTTCCCGTACAAAATAATTTTTACTGATTCTTACTGATTTTTACTGCGGAAAATTATTTGCATGCGAAACTTGTGAACGGGAAAGATTTTAAGTAAAAATCGGTAAATATTATTTTGTACAGGAACAGACCTATTATGGTGTTTTGTATTGATAAATAAAAACGTTAAAGAAAAAACTCTTCCGATAACTTAGTTTCTACGCTAATCTGCCGGTGTCATCGGAGACTATGGACACAAATGATATATATATATTGCATAAAAATTGTTTACGTTCATCAGCGCCAATTACAGGTATCTGCTCCATCGAAAAGAATAAAAAAGCTCATTGGAGTCAGCTTCTTTTCCTTCAACGAAGAAAATCATCAAGTGTAGTAAAAACCAAAGCACTTAACAATGGTTTATTAGATTTTTTTCGCGATGTCGTTTTTGTATTTATGTGAGATATCTACCGGTTTATTAAGAAAAATGTGGTAGAAATTTGAGCAACTTAGGTCTTTATTTTATACCTACCAATACAACACAATTATGTCGTCAATTTGTTTAGTTTTCCTATATATCTAAATTAACAACCTACTGCATTAATATGTTCCTCAGCTTTAACCCTTTTTTCGTTTGCTTTCAGATTCCTTAAGTTTACAAATGATTCTGCAGAGCTGACTGATTACTTTTGTTGAGATTAGTTGATGTTGGTAAGCATTGATAACATCTTTGTGGATCCTTAATCCTTTAATTCAACTAAATGCTAATTGAATTTCCATTTCTCATCATTATCACAGCGTGCAGAATTAAGATGCAGCGATCTTTAACTAAGCCAACTGCCTGCAGCACAGAGAGTAAAGCGCCGTATTTGTTAATTTTCTACCAAATGAGTCCGCGTCAAATAATCTAAGGACGAGGGAAGAATAATAGAAAATTGGTTATACCCAGCGCAAGGGAAAAGGACAAAGTAGAATTGTTTACAAAATACACTACCCACTTATAAACCAAAACACATAAAAGCAAAACAAAAAAACAAATCACTTCTTGAAAGGACAACTTGTCACATTAGCAGACGAGTCGAGATAGTCTGCAAGCATCTACACACATTCATCCTTTCTTTTACCCCAACGACAGACAAAGAGAAAGTAAAATTACTTCCCAAACATGGATACAAATAGCAACAGCGGCGTAGCCGCAGGTGGTGGCACAACAGGTGGTGGCGGTAGTAGTAAAGAGCCGCCACCACGCAATGAGCCATACGTGGACCCAATAAATGGCATAGTACAGCCGCCAACAGTACCACCCCCCGACCGGCCTGGTCGCAATACTAATCAGCTGCAATATATCATCAAAACGGTAATGAAGTCGATTTGGAAACACCAATTCTCGTGGCCATTTCAGCAGCCAGTCGACGCGAAAAAGCTTAATCTACCCGACTATCATAAGATCATCAAACAGCCGATGGACTTGGGCACGGTTAAGAAGCGTCTGGAAAACAACTACTATTGGACGTCGGGTGAATGCATTCAGGACTTAAATACAATGTTCACCAACTGCTATGTGTACAATAAACCCGGTGAGGATGTAGTTGTAATGGCTCAGACGCTGGAAAAGCTTTTCCTCACTAAGATCGAGGTAATGCCGAAACCAGAAATCGAGTTGGAGCCCGTTACACCGAAGGGTGCTAAGAAGAAGCCTCGGGCACCCGGCAAGGTTCCCGCGACACCAGGCAGCGGACTACTGCCCACACCCAGTAATGCTGCTGGACGTGGACGACCTTTGTCTGCGTTAGGTGGCGGTGTAGCCGTATCTTCAACGGCCAGCGGTGGTCCAGTGCCATCACTGGGCGCCACAACGGTGCCGAGTATTCCGCAAATCGGTAGAATTCCGCATCATTCTTCTAGTAGCACGAAAAACTCAACACTAACCGCTGTTGCAGGTTCCACTTTATCCGGAGCTGGAGTAGCTGGCAGTGGAACGGTAACAGCTGCTGGTGCTGCTGCAGCAACAGCAGTAAGTGGTACCGCGGCTAGTGTATTGCCCGCCTCTGGTGCATCTGGACCGAATGTGTCGCACAATTCTCTGGGTGGTGGAGTACCGCCCGGCACAACACCGGCATCGGCCGGCAGTAGTCTGGTCAATTCAAGTCTCATCGAGAATTCGGCAGCGGCAGCGGCTGCTGCTCATGCGGCCGCTGCAGCTGCATACCATGTAAATAGTACTCAACCGGGCGCTCTGGATGCAGTGATACCACCACAGCAGCCAGCCAAAATGAAGAAGGGCGTGAAAAGAAAGGCGGACACAACCACACCGACGGCCAATGCATTTGAATCCCCCTATGCGGCGATCGATTCGAAGAGCGCCAAAATAGCGACGCGCCGCGAATCATCCAGACAGGTAAATAAGGTAGGCGCGAGTTGATAGTGTTGATGAGTTACTTATGATTTTCATTGAGCGAGAGATAGTAGTAAAAAAAATATGTAAAACACATGAATCATTGTAAATTAACACTTCACTCGCTTTGCCCCCACCCATATTGTTTGTACAAAAGTTTATGTAAGAACGACTGATTGTTGTGAGTGAATGTGTTGAGTGGTTAACACTGCGCTCATCTTCATCGTCATTCTGTCTAATTTTCAGTTTTGGAGGGAACACAATGTCAGACGACGTATGTTGGGTGCATCTATTGCATATTTGCACATAATATTGTTCCGCATGAACCTTTTCCCACCCTATACATCGAATGAAACAAATGACATCTTAGAAAACCGTGTTCCCTTCAAGACCTCTCCCTCACTGACCCGCTATGAACTTGTTTCAATATATACCTTCGTTTCTCCATTTTTCTTTAGGAATTGACATCATTCCAATCATCAGCTTATCCAATGTCACCACTGGGCGGCACGCCTGGTTCGGCACCGAAAAACAAAGAAAAACTATCGGACGCCCTCAAGTCATGCAATGAAATTCTAAAAGAACTCTTTTCCAAAAAGCACTCTGGCTACGCCTGGCCATTTTACAAGCCAGTTGATGCCGAATTGCTTGGTCTGCACGACTATCATGACATTATTAAGAAGCCGATGGATTTGGGCACAGTGAAGCGGAAAATGGACAATCGCGAGTACAAGAACGCGCCCGAGTTTGCCGACGATGTTCGATTAATATTCACCAACTGCTACAAGTACAACCCCCCAGATCATGATGTAGTGGCGATGGGTCGCAAACTACAGGACGTTTTTGAAATGCGCTACGCGAATATTCCCGACGAGCCGGTGGCCAATGCGCATTCGCATAATTTCTCCAAAAACGAATCGGATTCGTCGTCGGATGAGTCGAGCGACACTGAGAACGAGTCGAACTCGGACGAGGAACGCAACGCCAAGCTGAAGATGCTCGAGGCCAAGCTGCTCGACTTGCAGGAGGAGATGCGAAAGCTGATGGAGGAGGCGTCAAATAAGAAGAAGGCAAAGAAAAAGTTAAAGGAGAAGAAGAAGGGCGGCGGTAATAGTGGTGCAGGTGCTGGCGTGGGCGCAGTAGGCGGAGGCATGTCGGCCGGATTAGCTGGCGCTCCAGGTGGTGTTGACCTAAGCAAAGTTCCCGGTGAATTACATCATGGTCATGCACTGGCGACGGCACATGGCGCTGGGGCCAAGGGCGGACTGGGTGGACCCGGTCCCATTGGGGCACTTAATTCGGCGCTAGCTGCAGCCGCTGGTATGACTGGAGCAGCAGTGGCGGCCGGCGGGGCTGCTGGTGCGGCCAACAGCAAAGGTGCTAAAGTAAAGGGTCAGCGCGGTCCAAAGGCTGGAGCAACAGGAGCTGGTGGACCCGGAACCAGTGGAGGGCAGGCGAATAAGCGCACCAAGGCGAATGCGACACCTGGCGGGGCACCGCGAGGCACTAACAAAAAGAAGCCCAGCGTACCAATGAACTTTGACTCCGAGGAAGAAGACACCGCCAAACCAATGTCGTACGACGAGAAGCGACAGCTGTCGTTGGACATTAACAAGTTGCCAGGTAGAAAACCCTTGTGCATAGGTACCAACATCAAACTGTTGTACTAATTATTGTGTGTTTTTTTCCTTTACGTTTTTAGGCGACAAACTTGGTCGGGTAGTTCACATCATCCAGAACCGTGAGCCATCGCTGAGGGACTCCAATCCAGATGAGATCGAAATCGATTTTGAAACACTGAAGCCGTCTACCCTGCGCGAACTGGAAAGCTATGTGGCCTCATGTCTTCGTAAAAAAACTCGTAAGCCTTACTGTAAGTTTATCCCAATGACACGCACTACTAGAGAACAGAAAAAAACAAGAGAGCGAAAGCACACAAAAGAGCAAACACAAATTCGACCCGAACCTGAAGAGAGAAACAAAGCGCGATATATATTTTTTTCCATTAGGTTTTTTTTTGTTTATCAAAATTGATTTTTCAAAATTTTGTTTCCTTGTAAAGCTCTTTTCACTTTTTTTTTTATTTTTTTTTCTTATTATATTTTGTCGTTTTATTTGTTTTATTACAAGTGGCGATTCATTTTCTAATCTTTTAATTGCTTGTGTTATTTTCTTCATTTCCGTTACCTAACTTTCACACCACAAACAAGATTTTAATTTGTTTTGTTAAATGTTTCAAAATAACTAAAAAACTGCAAGAGATGTTTGTGTTTATGCAAAGATGAAGGTGTTACTTGATATAGACGAGAGTAAACAGAGATTGAGTTTGGTTTTCAATTAAATTGCTTAAGAGACAAAAGTGAAAGAGCATAACAATATCAAATTAATTTTTTTTTTTTTATTTTGGTTTCAACAAATTGGCTAGAGTATAAATTAAAAAAAAAATAATAATAATAAGCTAAAGTCACACAAAATGTGATACGAAAGTCATGCATAGATGATAGTAGTGTCTGTGTTAATTGGATGAACTGAGCACAAAATATTTGGCATGGTAGATGTTGTCATTATTTTTTTTTTGTCCGTATAACAAACTAATTTTTATTTTTTGATCTAATCATTTGGTTTAGTTGTAAATTTTGTTTAGTTGAATTTTTCTTTGATTAATTTAATGCATCCCAATTGTTATTTCATTTTTGAATGTGTTGATTTTTATATCGAACTTTAGACTAACAAACATTTGGTGGTGGGTAGTTGTTTAGATTGAGTTATGCATTGAAAGGGAATTTTAATTTATAATCTGCAAATTTATTATTTTGATGAAATTGATTCTATGGAGGCTTGATCAATACTCGGAGCACTAGTAATATGATATGGTTATGATAAGTTGATTAGTCAAGCTTGATTTTTCTCATCTTACTTAGGACACTGTATGGATGACATATTCGGTCTATGAGTTGAAGCTGTTTACTCACTTTTCTGAGATCTTCCTTAGCATGATAAGTAAAAAAAAAATACACTGACCGAGTTAGATCTCATGTTGTTAGTTAGTTCTCAAAGTGCTGAGATCGATCTCAAATTGAAAGCTCGTTAAATCATGAACACATTTTGGGACCTACTTTAAAAATACGTGGTGGTGTCTTAACAGACAAATGAAACTTTTTGTTAACTGGTGTTTACTCCGTCTAGACTTCATGTTGGAATTTTTTTATTTATTTGTTTTTCGTTGATGTTTTCACCAAATTGTTTTTTATATGAAGCTATAATTTTCTGCACAGCATCCCTCATTCTTGCTTTACGTACTGGTAATTGCGATATCCAGTAAAATTCTCTTTTCTACAAGTTCTTCAACTAAACATTTATTAAAGTGGTCCAATTCGTGGTTTAACAACACTCTAATTTTCACTTACTGTTGACAAGTAAATCTTCACCGAGCCAGATCAGTGAAACGATCTCTTTTTTTTTTTTGCATATGAAACTTGAGCCCGAGTTCCGCTTTGTACGATCGATCTTACGTGTGAGTTCCAGCTCGACTCTCACTCTGAGATCGTGCTCATCTTTGGATTTGGATTATACATGTATTGGTGTAACTCCTTAATTTATGATTGACAGTTTTTCTCTAGAGGTTCTAAAATTGTAATTTATCTTCTCATTCGTTCCATTACTAAACATTCAACTGGTTAAAGTATACCCGTGTACATGCCCAATGGTCGTCGTTTTTTTTTTTTCAAAGGATTTTGTTGGATCTGTTCTTGTCAGGCCACATGTTCTTGGAAAGGTGGGAATGGAGTTCCACTTAATTTTGGCAATTTCCGAACACGTAAGGTCACAAAATAGCAATTAGTGGCTGGTCATTTTCATACTTACATTTCATCGATCGCCATGAATTCTTCTTACCTCTTCGTTAAAAGAGATGAAGGATTAATTTCGACAACAACGATTGTTTTAAATGCATATAGTTGGATTACTTTAATCGCATATAGTCGGACAATACAACTGATCCCAAATGCCTGTAAATTCTTTATTTGGCATTGATTGCCATTAAGATAAAAATCTGCGTTTGCCCTATTGAATTTCTTATTCAGCAGTTTTCCGGGTTGATCCATAGACCACTTGTGGTCCGTTATTGGGTAGTTCTAATTCTTTGTAATGTTTTTATAAACTTCAAACGCATCGTGGGTCCAGTGGCCTATTGGTTAGTGCGTTGGACTATTACGCGCGGAGTCCCTGGTTCAAATCCCGAAAGTGACAACACCTTAGTTTTGTCAAAGATTATGAATTCTATACAGATGACGCATTGAGAACAAAAAACAGAAACTTTTGCTCAGTAGCTTCATGGTACGGGCGGGCGGTGTGCATGAAAACACATGCAAAACAAGAACAAAAACATAGACCGCCATAGAACAATTTTTCATATATGGAGTGCGTCATCTGTATAGAATTCATAATCTTTGGTTTTGTTTACTGATCCACCTATTGGAAAATGGAAAATTTGTAATCACATGATTGTCGGTGTGAGCTGGACACATAACCGCATGGTTCGCCAAGATAATCACTCCTGTCGAGGTATCCGTTCGAAAGAAAATTTTCTACCGAGTTATCCTTTCCGATTAGCATTTCGGACAGATCTTGCGACAAAATTATCGCGATATGCGTTCAGTCGACAATTTTTGACATTTAAAAAAAAAAAAAAAAGCCGAGACTATGATACGGACAAAAAGGGTGTAATAACAGACAGACTACAATATTCACACTAGCCCGCCTGTAGGTATCAAAGGTTCGATCCCTAAAAGTATCGGTCTGCCTCATGGTTATTGGAAAACTTTTCCACTGGGATAAACAAATCACATATTTGTGTTATCCAATTTTCTTAGTTCTGAATATTTTTCGTGACTTATGGAAACGTTGTTACCTCCAATGGAATTCATTTTTCATAAGTCACGGTGACCATCGTCTGCAAGAGTTGCTTACCATTGGTCAGTCTCTGTTTTCCTGCAAGTTTGAAAGTTACATTTCCGTGGATCTACACCTTTTCAACGTCTGTATTCCAACTCAATGTGACCAATCATTAAATGGTTTATAGTTTAGCGTTATCTGTCCACGGCAATGTTTTTGTACCTTCATGGGGTAGTGCTTTTTTTCTGAATTAAACCGGGATTTGTTTTCCTGAACATAATCGCTGTGATGAATCCTACATCTATATGTTTTCCAGCTCTCTTATTATCCTATTGATTTCCTGGAATCCATCTTTGATTATTTTTCTTCTATGCCTCCATAGTCCATATACACATAGTGCCATTGGTGTCGGTTTTCAATCACTTTGGTTCCAATCAAATCGTGTTGTTGTGATTCTTAGAACCGCATTCTTAGGACGTTTTCTTTGGAATTGACAATAAGAACACGGATCCCGCTCCATTTTCCCTAGAGCTTAATCACGTTTGAGTTTTGCAAGTTATTTAAACTCAATTAGAAGCGAAATTAGTTTTAAAAATTTTTCGGAGTGTACGTGTTTGATATTATCACAGAACTGTTTAGATAAGCGTAGCATAGAATGCCTCATAAGCTTTGTCAGTCTACTCAATCGTGAGTAAATTCCATGTCTCCGATTTTGGTGTAATCATTTTTCAACACAAGAACCACATATTTACGAATAGATAGGAATCTTAAAATTTGTTCCCTGCGATGGCCACTTTTTTCAAATGTTGTGACTATCGATAACTGTCTACTAAAATCACGAAATATTTTCAACTTGCCAGTGTTTTCACCTCCGATAGTTCGAATATGGATAATAAAAAAAAAAAGTCACTCTCAAGACTGTGTAAATTTGCAGCTTCAAACCTTCTCGCGGCATTTTTATCCTCAAACGAACACCCACCTTAGTATTTACTTCACCATTTATTTTATTTTTATTTCTTTTTATTTTGCATTACATTTCTTTTGGCCAATTATAGTGTGTGGACTTATTTTCCATTAACCAAATATGCATGCTTACAAATTAACAAACAACAAAAAAAAAAAAAGCAGAAAAAAAATCAACAAAATTCCATTGCACTTGTACATCAAGCCGGTGTGGGTAGAGATTATTTAATTTTTGCATAGGTACTACAAAATAGAAACACTAATACAAGTTAATTAGCTTTAGTTAACTTTGTACTTGCTGTTCGCAATATGTTTCTCTCGTAATTGATATTTTTGCAGCTAACGTTTCTACAACTGTCTTTTTATTTAATTGAAATTATTTTTGTTAACATCTCGGATACGCTTGAGTTTGTCGTATGTATATATAATATACAGCTGATTTGTATTTTAATTTTTTTTTGTCGCATAATGTTCTTCATATGCCATGTGTAAAACGGTTTATTATAGTGGAATTGTTTTTCTTTTTGTTCTCCTCTTTTAGATAAGAAAATATCTGGTAAATCTAAGGATGAGCAAATGGCGGAGAAAAAACAAGAATTGGAAAAGCGGTTACAAGATGTGACTGGGCAATTGGGCACGGCTAAAAAGACAGCCAAAAAAGGTGAGTTTTCATTTTTTAAATATAAATTTGTTTAATTTTGGTATAATGATAATATGTATTGTTATTACAAAGGAGTATATATATTCTACACAACTGGCTAAGTTTACAGAGGTTGGTTTGAAGTAGTCTTAAAACTGACTGATTAGGATTACTGATCACTATACTATCGAGGAGTAATATTGAATGAGGTCAAATACTGATCATTGTAGGGAATTGCTAACAAATGAGGTGTCAAAATGAGTTCAAAATATTTACACTTTAACAAGGATAAAAGTCATATAAAACTCCTTAAGTAAATGTATAAAATAGGTATCAGTCGTCTGGTGTGTAGGGTTGCACCATCTGTTGGCCTCAAATCCATTTGATTACATTGCTGGTACAAGACATATAAAAAAATGTCACTGTAGCGATCACTAAGTGCTGTGCACCCCGAAGATCAGAAGTGACCGGAACTTTACAATCATTTTGCCTTTCAAAGGCTACTTTCAGGATGATCCGATAAATCTTTCGAATAGTATCAACTCTCCTAATCAACTGTTCGGATTCGGCATAAAACTGGAGGTTCAGCTAGAGTTAAAGAAGCATATACGTTGGCATGAATGGGTGTGAGAAAAATCTAAACTAACGAACCTATTGCAGCAAACATTTCTATTTGTAATTGGAGCTACAGACTTCGGATACCTCTCGTGTGGCGCGGTTACGGCCAACGCTAGTAAGAGAGTGCGCCTGTTCACGCTAGTCCACGCTAGTGCGCTAGTAAAAAAATCGTGGACGATTGTTCACGCTTGTTCAAGCTAGTAAACATGAAAATCAAATGAAATTACAAACGCGCACTAGCGTGGACTAGCGCGAACGCAAAAAGAGTGATCTGTGACCACGTTATTGATTATACATACATTATATTTACTAGCGCAGTAGCGCGAACTAGCGCCAACTCTTACTAGCGTTGGTCGTAACCACGGCCTAAGTTGACCTAAGTCTACGTCGCATTACAGCTTTTCAATGCAAACGTGTCCGAAGGTTTTTCAAATAGCTTGCTCAAAACGATTCAGGATTTTCTTTTATCCTCTTTTGAGTGGGGTTTCAATAGCTTTTCCCCTAAGAAAAAGAGACAAACTAAACGGCAGCCCAAAATGCGCACTAATTAGTTACCCAAATTCGATAATTCTATTTGCCGACATAGCCATTAAGTGCAAAATGCACCTTGATGGAGAAGATAGTTTTCTTCCAAAAAATAGATTTACTGTTACTAAAAGATTCATCTTACGAATATTAGTCGTTGAGATTGCTTCACTGGCTTCAAATAATCACCCCTATTCGGAAGACAAATTTCTTGCTTATGATCCAGAACGAGACGCCATAAGGAGATTTGTTTCCTATTTCTTTCGTCAAATAATAATAGCATCGCTTCAAAGGGTGAATCTTCATTGTATCACAACTAAACCTTCATTCGTTTTTATATGGTTCTGTAATATCTTAAAGTTGTTGTTATCAACAATGACGACGTTTAGAAATTGCCTGTTTACAACGTACATGACTATATGCAGAACTAACGACATCTATACTTTATTTATTGAATTGACGTGAGTAGACATAGACTAAATGTAGGTTTAGTCCCGGCTATTGTCCACGGTGTAAACGTAGCCAGTAACATTTTGTCCAAGGCAGTGGGTCGATAATTTATTCGTCTTGTCCACATTAACTACAAAACCGACTAGTATCGAAATCGACGGTACATCAATTGCCATAAATAAAGGGTGTTTTCTTTAGAGGTATAGAACTTTGAAATCGACTAAAACGAAGCTGTTTTTTCTTTTAAAATGACATGAAATTTACTTTATTCGAAAGATAATCTTCTGGCATTATAATTTAAATATGATTTCTGCAATATGACCGCCACGACTGGATCGGATTGGAGGTCCAATTTTTGACATTTGTGGCCGTATATAGGCACAGAAAATAGTCAAACCGCATTAAATCGCACGATCTTGGAGGCCAATTCACAGGAGCAAAATGCTAAATTATGCGCTCACCCAACGTTTTATTCAACAAATCAATTGTGGCACGAGCTGTGTGACAGCTTGTCGTCTTGTTGAAACCACAGCTCCTGCACATCATGGTTGTTCAATATATGAACGAAAAAGTCTCCTAATCATGGCTCTATATCGGCCACCATTGACTGTAACATTCTGGCCAGCATCGTTTTTAAAGAAGTACGGACCAATTATTCCACCAACCCATAAAGCATACCAAACAGTCAGTTTTTTGTGGATGTAACGGTGTTTCAACATACACTTGAAGATTATCATCACTCCAAATACGGAAGTTTTGTTAATTGACGTATCCATTCAACCAAAAGTGAGGTTCATCAATAAACAAAATTCGTTTATGAAAATTGGGACCAATGGCAATCTTATTTTGGGCCCATTTACCGAATCTACACGCCTTGCTAGGTGATCCTGTGGCTCCAATTCTTGCACCAAGATCCTGCATGATGGCGGATAGACTGATTCGGGTCTTCCTCTACGATACGCTCTACAGCAGCAATGACTTCTTGTGTACGCACTGTACGACGTCTCTGCGGATGCGTATTATAATTTAGAGTAAACGTGGTGCGAAAACGTTCCACACTTAATCGAATTAATTGCTCTGATGTGTTAACCTTAAAATGGACTAAGTGCGAGATACGTATTTCGAAAAGAACCATGACTTTCAAAATAAATTTGCACAATTTGGAAGCTCTGTTAAGACGTCATGTGGAAATGCCAAAACCAAACTAAAAATAAATCACTGCCAACTTTAAGTTCGGTAACTCTAAAAAACACCCTTTCCTTCTTCAACGGCAAGATGGGGGGCGACACATGATATCGTCTACATATATCAGTAGCTGGACAAATTTGTTCTAGACAGTGCCTTCAGCCTTACGGACTTTCTGTGCCAGCACTTGATTGAAGAAATCAAATTGAAGAAATCACATAACAGCGCATCCTTGTCAAAACTAAGTTTATGTTTGGAGAAGTTCAGATGAGCTGTTTCCAAACTGAATCGCATCAATTTTGATGGAATCCTAAATTTGTTCACCGCTCTTTGGAGAACTAGGCGCTGGATACTATCATACGCGACATTAAAGTCAATGACAAGACGATGGATCTCGATTTAATTTTTTAGGACCTTCCCGAATGTAATGTCTCAACCAGAATATAATGATTGCGAAAAATTAAAAAGTCAATTTCAGGCTGAATTTAAAGGACGTACTCCACCACCTTTCTTAATCATAAATATATTTTAACTGATAATTTTATTGGTATAAATCAATTTTTCCACTAAATAAAACTTTTTTTTTTTTATTTCCAGACGAATCATCGAATAAAGTCGATGTTGTACAACCAAATCGCCTGTCATCAAGCTCTAGCTCTAGTGACTCATCCTCGTCCAGTTCAAGCGATAGCACTTCTAGCGATTCAAGTGATAGCGAAGCAGGTTAGGCCGCGAATTATTCTTATTACCTATATTTAACTATATACTAAACAACAACAACAGAACACATTGATTGACTGTTTTTTTTTCTTTAATTCATATGGTTTTTATTTTTGCCTAATAGTTGATTATGACTTAAATTTTCTTTTTTTTTTACATATGTACACAGACATATTGTCTTAAAAAAAAAAACACTCAATTCAGTTAGAAAACACAAAACAAACGACAAAGAACTAAACCAATTGGAATACATTTACAAAAAAAAATGGTAACCCACATACCTACCATACAATAAAAATGTTAACAAGTGAAAATAAAAAAAAAATCGTAAATTATAAAAGATGATTATTTCCACATTCACAATGAAATTTGTTTATTTTGTTCAAACAAATTATGAAAAAAACAGGTCAATCGATATGTGCAAAGAAAAGTGTAAAACCTTTTCACCATCAACAATTTATTTTTTTATTCAATTATGTATTATTTTTCTTGTTAATAAGAAGAGAACGATAGAGAGAGAGAAAGTGCGTGCACGCATGCGCACAGAATAGGGACGAGGAAGTAGCATTATGTGTAATATGCTATATATACATATACATTTTTTTATAAATACTTTTGTCCATATAATTAAGTGTGAATTTTTTTAAACGTAGTCATTATTACTATTAACATTATTATTCAACAAATTGTTACTAATATTATTATTAGTTCTTCATTTTCTTTTTTTATATTATTGATGAATAACTGCGTTGAGTAAATAGTTGCCGTAGTAGTACACAGTAGATGATTACTATATATCATAGTAACAGAGACAAAATATCCCCCAAACCACACACAGATGCAAACATAGATATTTATAATAATTTTTATTAGGTCTTTGTTGAAGCCCCTAATAGAATCAACACAAACTACGATGATCATTTTCTATAATCTCTCCACATTTAATTATTACAACGTTCTTATAGTTTTTTTTTATTCACATAGTTAGTAAGTTGTCTGTTTTCTTTTAAATGTACACTGAGGCACTTTTATAAAAAGTGTTTTCTTTTTGTTTAAATAGGAATATTTTGGCATTTTGTATTATTTTCTAAAAATATTTGCAAAAGAGCCCTAATTGCACACTACTAAGTAATTTTTTTTTTAACATAAAAGAAAAATCGAATTATTAAGTTTTGTTTCTTTTTTATTAATTTAAATCAAACCACCACCACTGCCACTAAATATCATAACAATATAATTACCCTTAAGGGATAGGAGCAGTAGTCGGTCAAATGGTGTGCAGCATATAGACTTTAAAATTCGCACTCTACAACCCTTTTGACTCGAGGGTTTTATACAACAAAAACAATTACTTTAGAAGCCGACTACCGTTTGAACTCATGTTTGTAATGCAATTTTTTTTTAATTGTCGCAATTTCAGTCAAACAATGAACAGAACTAACATTATCCCATTGCACAGTCCTGAGACTGGCGTCTTGACCGTAATATACTCATCCTCACTTCTAAAATTTATATATAAAATCAAAAGTAAGCTTCAATGAGGCATGCAGACGTATTCTATGGCTTCTATGGCTGCATTAGGTTTCACACAACTCGTAGATAAAAAGAATGCCATTGGGCCTGCGCACACGAGTATGCTTCAACCGTAGTCATTATGGTTACTTTCCAAACACACGGGAATATGTTCAACCGGTTGAATTTTGTGTAATATACCAAACATTATATGTATGTGTAATTCGATTAACACCGAACTAGCCGCCGTATTTTTTTTTTAATACCACAACTGTCAGAAACGCATGCATGTGTTGGTAGATTCAACCTCTTCAACCACTTAATTTTGGGTGAAAAATTGCTCTCCAATGCCTCTCAAACTGTGCTCCCTCCTCACCCGTCCCACCAACAAACATGACGTTCAACCGGTTGAAGCATACTCGTGTGCGCAGGCCCATTTGGATGCCTACCCTTTAATATACCCAGCTTTTATATTTTTTCGAATGTAAGTTTTAGTTATTGATGCTTACATTTGTAAGAACATATTCTGTGTGAATTTCAAGTTTCACACTAAAATTTAGTTTCTGCTTTATGGGGTTGACAATTGAACTAAAATTTGCAGTTCAAGAACAGGTTGAAGTGGTTCCCTAGTAGGTGCATACAGGTCAGAATTTGATTTGTCGGAAGCAGTTGGGACATAATTCTGAAGACTTATTTGGATATGATCATATGATCATGCATCAATGGTTAGTTTTTCTTCGATATTGAAGTCAAATTACACATGTGAAAAATCGTCATATACACAGTACCTTATCACAATATCGATTAAAATAAGTGACAGGAAACGATCAATGATCAACCATTTTGCTACGTACAGGGTACATGTTTGACCCTAAATTTTCAACTTGGTGAACCATCACCATTTCAATTATCAAAAGTGACAGGGATCGATTTCTCATTCGTGAACGGCCAACCGAGGACGTACGATTTCTGACTTTTAAGTACGAACAGAGTCAATAAACATCAAACAAACTTCATCTCAGGGAGCACTTTGAGCGTTATAGAATCCGTTAAATTTTCATTAACCATTTCGAAAAGATATTTTAGGTGTTGCTACGACTGGGAATCGAACGCAGTCCTTCTGCACGTGTTCATTGCACTAACCATTTCGAAACTAACACATATTATGTGACAAGTGTTATTGATGCAATGGAATCTAGAGGGCTTTGCATTAGAGTTTATCATTAAAATTCCTAATTGCCATATTATATGTTCTCTGGCCCGAAGAGCACTTGCATCATCTCAAAACCAGGGTACTCATTCCGTAACCTTCAAAACGATAATCGTTGACAAGAGACTTTCTGGGCACGTACCGTGTATTTTGTTTATACATGTGCACTCAACATAAAAATTACAATCTACGTACCCAGAAAGTCCCCTTTACTATCGTCAACGATTATCGTTTTAAAAGTTATATTTTTGGCACAACTGCGGTTGCAGTGTCCTAGTAGTTTGAAGTTCCAACATTTGTTGTCAATCCAAGAGTAAAACCGTATAATTGACTTCTCTATCCGATGATTAGTTGAAATTATCTAGAACATGCCTGTATAGTGTTATAAATGAGTAATTACATGGTAAACTATTTCCCTCGATTATGAACAAAATAATTCAATCCGCAAGCAAAAAATATTTCAATACTTCAGTGGCAATGAGTTAGATTAACATAAAATATTTGCCAAAGCTGTAGTGACCTAGCTAGCGCTGCAGTTCAGAGTGAGGCTGAGCCCCAGTTCCTTATAAAATAAAAATACTCACATGATAGAGTTGTTCATTAGCTTGTCGTACCTGTATTTGGTTGGGATTGTGACAATATCGTTTTACTTTTTAATGTCGCCCAATGTAGGATTTTTGAACATTTGATTCTGCTCAATATTTAGAGCACTACTGGTGTACGTTATTAGATCTATTCCTAGCTCAAATGTTTTTATCCGAGCATTTGACTTTTTTTTTTGTGAAAATGTTGCTCAAAATAGACAAAACATACAGCCAAATACCGATTAACGGAGCCGCCTTAAAACGTGCTTAAATCTCAGCTCTGAATTTTAGAGGAAACACCATCTTAATAGATTTTGAAATGAATAAAAGAGTAAATCCCAGATAATTGGACTTTGAATTTATTCCGCCGGCATATTCATCTCATGTGCGCTTGGAGTATGGTATGAAAGTGGTTTTATGCCAGAGTTAAACTCATCTCGTGTGCGGAGGCCCGGTTGGGCTAAAATGTTTGGAACGAATGTGCCTTGGTTTTAAGAAACCTTTGCATTGAATAAAAATGCTTAGAATAACTTCAGTAAATACCTTTCAATATAGGATTTTAAATGGAGGCTTGTTTCAGTCAGAAGTGCCTAAGCTTCTTAAACGTAGCATTTATATGAAATACTAAGGTTGTCCTCAATTAAAACAAAATAATTTGCGTTTAACACCAAGAATATTTTGTTGTCTAAGCAAAAGTAATAAACAGGCGCCCAACGTAGGAAATAATTTAGTTAGCACTCAATACCGTGGATATGTTTTCAAAGAACTGCTTAACGAACAAAAAATGTTGTGGAGCTTACAACTTCACAAGGGGCTTTATCTCAATTTGTTTTTTAGGACTGCTTTTTTCATGTTTTTGGAATGAATTTATAACATTCAAAAAATATTGAATTTTTTTTGGGAAATCGAAAACGTTCATATGTATACGAATTAAGCACAACGTTGAGTTTGAGTTTATTTTTATTTTTTATTTAAATTTATGATTGCGTTTAGGGTGCTAACACTAATATTTTTTTGTTTGTTTATGTTTATTAGTTGAAATCTTGTGTGCAATATATTTTTTTTTTTACTTTTCATTTACTAATAATATTTTTGTTAATAGACATACAAAATATTTGTTTCAGAAAAGAGGTGGGGGTCATGGAATGATGACCAGTAGTAGTGGTCTATGATGCGTCTTTTTCTAACAACTTTGTCATTCGATTAAATGATAGTCTGCATATGAACTAAGGGAATTGAAAGTTATTTTAGGGGCATCACTTTACCTTAATATATTGCATTTCCCAATTTTCAAATTTACAAAAATTTTAGGCTTAGCGACGATTATAATCCGGAGTGGACGGCATATCATATTTGTCATAAGTTGGCTGACAAAATAAAACATTGTTGGTCCTAAAAAAGTACATACAAGTTGACTTCGTATAAATTTGATTAAACACAATACATAACTGCCTTACTACAAGCTGTTATAAAATGTGTGAAGTTACAAGATACGTCTCAATTTTATTCTGATGGCATTTTAAAGAAATGCTTTCTAAAACATGAAACTGTGGCCACAAATTTCATGTGCCAGGGGACTTGGTAATTTCGAAAGAAGTGGCAAGTTAACGTTACTTACGACATAAGGCAATAATGAGAAGTTAGAACGGCGTAAATTGCTTTCAAAAATTACTATTTTATAAAAACAATTCTTTATATAAAACAAACGTTATAAAAACGATAAAGTCTTATAAAAAAAGATTATCTTCTTTTGAAAAAAAAAAAAGATTATCCTATTAAAAAAAATTATAGTCTTTTAAACAAAAATAAAAAAAGTTTATAGTCTTCTAAAAAATGGTATCATATTATTTATATGAACGTTGAACGACTATCGTCTTACAAAAACTATAATTGTTACAAAGAACGATTCCTCTCTAACGTTGTCATATTTCAAATATAACCGCAATACGTAATAGAAATACTGCTACATGTGGACTGCAGTTTTCAAAAAAAAAAAGGCTAATTTTGCTTCAGCATCTCCATTCTGCAAAGAGAAAAAAATGAAAAAAAATATACCTACAAAGATGCCGACTATATTTTGTAAACAAAGTCCCACCTCAGGTTTTTCCTTTCCATTTCCCCTCACTGATGGTTACGACTGACGTTAGCACTTAACTAAAAATCACCATGACCATGTCAAATAATTTTATATTAACAGTTTCATACACAGAAATCAGTATTCATTTCTTCACCTGAATAACATATATATCTTTTCTTTACTATTTTTGTTAGTACGATTATTAGTTTTTAATATTTTTTTTATTTATTTTTCATTACTAAAATGTCAGATTGTCAAACAATTTGACTTAAACTACTCCCCTTCTTTTTGAAATAATTTTAAAAAGGCGAAAAAAAAAAACAAAATAATTTACACCCACGGTTATGAAAGGTATATATCGAAAAAACATAACAAAATGAATATTTTGAAATGTGTGAAATTTAATTTATTGCATAAAAGAAGTAGCACGGGAAGATGATAACTTTTAAAGAAAAAAAAAATACAAAAATATTTAATATGAACATTTTTGTGGAAAGTATGATGGATGGGTGGGATTATTTATACAAAAACAATTTAAAATTACAAAAAAAAAAACAATATAAATAAAAAAAAAGAAAAATCGTGAAGCAATTGTGTATCGGGGGCAGCCAATAGTATAATAAATATATATATATCTATATATAACATAAACATAAATTTAAAATTTCAAACACAGTGTTAAACTTATAACAAAATTTATACATCGTCATTATCGTCGTCAGTTAAGCATATCTCTTACAAAAAAGCAAAGTAAATTAAAAAAAAAAACTCAAAAAGCAAAAAATATAACAATAGCTAATTACTATATTTTTCAATTTTCTTGCTTTTTAATATTTGTTTATACATTTCTTTGTTCTATCATTCAAATTGGTTCGTATTACATCATTTTTCCATGAGTTATTTTTTTTAAATAGTAATTTTTTCTGTTGATTTGTTTTTATGATTATTTAAATAGCACAAAATACTGTTAAAAATAAAAGTTTATAAGAAACAAATTCTTTCAAAGTTTTATTTGGGAGATGCACATAAAAATAAAAAAAAAAAACTTCTTAGCCATAAATAATAATAAATTTGCATTTTGTTAACAAAACCAACCCCTGTTTGGCATACGAATAAAAATAGTTTTTCATCGTTTCTTTCGTAATTATATTTTATTTATTTTTTTTTGTTACAAAATTACCCTTTCCACGAGAAAAAATAAATAGTACAAAAAATACTTAATAATATAGTTTCTTTAAAAAAAAAGATGTAGATTGCTAAAATTAAAACAAGAAAAGTAGATTAATAAACTCAGAAAAAGTAACAAAGCAGGATACTCTTTAAATTCATTTTCTATAGACTACACTTGCAGACAATGTGTAAAAAGTGAAAAAAAAAAAAACAACTTTATTGTACAGTAAAAATAAAATAACTTGATAAAAAAGAGCTTAAGGTTAAAAAAAAGTGTAATACGAGTTGATGTGTCGTTTAGTTTTCAATATTTATTTTTCGTATTTGTATTTTATTTGCCTTTTGTTGCTTTGTCCTATTTTAAAATTAAAAACTAAAGAATTCAAAATGAAAACCAACATTAATAAAGCGATTATAAATAAAAAAAATGACATTAAATATAAAAAATATTGAAAAATGAACGATTTTATTTAATGAAGAAAGTATAAAAATAAATATAAAAAAAAATAATAAAGATGATTAACTTCGGCTGTCGGCTTTCCCCTTTACACATTGTTTGCACGTTTTTCCACAAAAAAATATATAAATATATATTAATAAAAAAAAAACTCAAAAACAAAAGAAATTAAATATTTTTTTTATTTCCTTATATCAAACGTTGATAACAAATTTACATAAAAACAAAAAAATATTGTATATAATAGTAGAAGCATTTTTCGTTCGTTTGCAATTTAAGTTTTAAAAGTGGCAGCTTAACTTATAAATCAGAAAAGTCCCATTTCATACAGATTTGACATATATTTCGAGAGCTATTTATTTTTTGTTTGTTTCAAAATGTCAAACTCTTTAGTAAACACATGAAGCTAATTATTTCGAGCACACAGTGGTCGTATAAGTTGTACTAACCCGAAGCTCTCATATCATATATTCTTCTCATATTTACCTTCGTAAAATGCAAAGTCTAGCACTTTATGCCATGCCCAATTTCATTTAGTCAATCCCACATGAGTGATAAACTATAAAAAAATGAAGTTACACAAAAAACAAAACAAAAAAAAAAGCCATAGGACTCGATTATACATTAATTTGTTTTTAGTTATTTTTCCTTAACATTTAATGATATAATATTTTCTATGAGTTTATATTATAAAAAAATACAAAACATAGGTAAATAAATTAGTTTTCATAAAAACATAAATGAACCTTAACAATGAAAGAAAACAAAAATTAACAGCATAGATGTAATTTTATTGCAAATGTATGTTTAAAAGAAAAAAAAATTAGCTAAATATACATAAAATATTTAAACTCTCTACACAGCAGAACTCCATTCTGTTTCTTTTTCAAACAAAAAAAAAACAACTCTACATGCAATGAAATTAATTTAAAAAGAAAACGATGAAAAATTTAAGAAAACAATAATAAATCATATAAATAATTAAATCAGTATAGGTTTTTATTATTATTAATTAGTTATTGAATAAAAATATAGTTTTTTTTTTTAAGTTTCTAGTGGCTAAGAAGTTCTATGTTTTTTTTATTAGTTTATATTATCATAAAAAAAATAATTCCAATTCAATGAATTCAATTGAAGATTTTCAAAACACATAACTTAATTAAGTGGAATAAGATTTAAAAATATACATGTTAATGTAAATGCAAACATTTTTTCTTAAGTAAAAAAAAAAGAAGTAAAAACTTCAAAATATATATAAAATGTATGTGTAAGTTATAAAAAAAATAAGTGGAAAATATAAAAAAAGAAAAACAAAAACACATTCTTATCTATAAACAAATAAAAAAATCTTCTTAAATATACATAAAAAACAAAAAAAAAAATATATATATATATATAAAAAAAAATTTATGGAAAGGAAAATAAAAATTTAAGATATTAAACAAAACAATGTTTTTATTTGTTATTTCCTTTTATTTATTTTTTTTTTGTTGACGATGATGATGATGATGATGCGCGAGCGTATATGTTTAAGAAAACCATTTTAAAGTTAAAAACAAAATCAAGTGTTTGGCTGCTCTTCGATTTTTTTTGTATTAAGTTGGTGGTAATGCTCATTTTAATTGTAAACATTTTTTAATTGCTTCACGATTTTTCCTTTTTACAGGTGTTTAGAAACAGAATTTATATATAAATTTCGGTTGTGACAAAAAGGTATTTTCTCGAAAAGTTGATTATAATTATTATTATTTGTACCGATAGATTAATTAAAACAATTTTTTTTTTGCGTGCAGGTGAAGCCGGTCGACCTCCTAGGAAGAAAAAAGCAAAAGATTCAATTCCTTCACTGAATTCTGTAAGTATAATTGGCTATAATATTTAACAATAAGCAAATATCATTCGCCTAAAGTGTTACTTTTATATTCAAATCAATTGGAAATTTAAGGAAGCGTTCGAGCATTTTTTTTTTAAACACTATCAGATCTGTGTCGTAGCGAGCTTAATACACGCAGCATGTACGAGCAGAGATTTGCCACAGCATATAATATGCATCCACAGGCTCATCATTAGTGCATTTGTTAGTGGGACATATCAGAACACAGAAGTTATTAAGTTTGACATCATTAACAAAATCAGTAAACGATGAAATTACAATTTAGCTATATATAATATTGTTAACAAAATAAAAAAGATGTTATAACACTTATTACGACTCTAGCATACAATTGCGCAGAGTATTTTTTAAACTCCTTGTGCTAACATGTAGTTCAACTACATCGTTATTTTTATTGTATACCCTACTCATACGACTAATGGCCTCATGCATACCATAGTTCTCTTTATGATTAAGTATTTGTAATATATTTAATCTACGCAGGTCGTAGGAACCTCCCCGGGTATTAAAACCAATATCACTTAAAAGACCAGGAGCATAAATTTGTCCAGATAATCGGCCCTATCGTGAAATCCGTTAGGAAAGTATTTTTCTACGCAACGCAAATCCAGTCGGAGATTGAATTTCGAAGGTGCATTAACGCATTCATTTGACATCAGCAACCTCTTCTGGTGTCCTTTGTTTGTTTGTGCTTGTTTTTTTCATTTGAATTTTGCCTAAAAAAATCAACAAAAACTTAAACAAAATTATTTTATTGCTTACATTTTGTTCACTTAAAAATATTGTAGAGAAAAATTGGCGTGTGGCTGTCAAAAACAGATTCAAAAATTGCAACCCATCGCCGTAGACTGTCGATGTGCGTTACGCGTTTTGGGAGAAATGTTCCAAACAACTGATCGTAACGATTGCCATGAAGCAAAACTCTCCGATTCGTACAAAATTTTTCTTTCGGAACGGATAACATGATAGGGCCGAATAATTGGTGTAAGAAAACCATGTCATTGTTAAGTCTACGTTGAGACAAAGGCAATAGTTGCAGCAGTTTAATTTGACACCTATACGGATGCAAATCAAATGAATTTACGTTGGACTGATTCAATTCTATTCGAATGAACTACATAGAAGGGTGTCCAAACTTGTGAGGCATACTCCAAGTGAGGGCGAACTAGAAAACTATAGAGCGAAAGAGATACATATGGTTCATAAATGGATTTATTGACGGTAACGCTACAAGAGTATAACGGACAGAGTATAATTAAATTGTTTGGGGCACGTTTTCGTGAAAATGACATATGCTGGCACTTAGTAGGGTTCAGATTCAAATCGTTTTTAAGACACCATATGGTAAAACTATTTAAATCAGTTTGTAGTGAAAGCGAATCGTTTAGATCTCTTTCACATTTGAAAATTTTCATGTCATCAACATATATCAATATTTTGCTATTTCGAATACAAGATCTTACATCGTTAATTGCAAGTATAAATCAAATTGGTCCTAAATTACTTCCTTGAGGTACTCCAGATTGAGCAAGAAAAGGGTTGAACTTGGAACCTCTAAATTTTACTTGGTAAGTTCTCATTGAGGATATGATATAACCCAATTTATGAATCCTGAAGGGAATCCATATGCATTTAGTTCAAAAATTATGATGTTATGTGAAAACTGGTTAAAGGCTTTAGAGAAGTCAGTGTATATACAATCGATTTCTTTTTGAACTTATAAGAAGTTAAGAAGTTAGCATAAGAGTTAGGAGATTTGTGACAGTGGATCGATTTTTACGAAGCCATGTTCTTCACAGATGATGTTTCGACAAAGGAAGACCAATTCATCACAAATAATATGTTTGCATAACTTAGGAATGCAAGATAGTTTTGAGATAGGTCTAGATATCTCCTCGCTTATCTTTATTTAAAAGCAGGTGTTATGAATGCACTTTTCCATTTCCACGAGTAACGTTGGCGCCAGCCTCATTTTTTAAGAAATATCGGCCCATAAACCACACCACACTGTTATTTTGAGTTGATGTAACTATGGCTCTTGAACTTCTTCCGGTTGATCTTCGGCCCATATACGGCATTTTACTTATTGACGTCAATTGTGCCAGAAATGAGTCTCATCCCCGAACATGTTGGTCGAAAACAGTAAATCTTCAGCAAGACTCTCCAGAAACCATTCACTGAAACGATGGTCTATCCATGATGAATTGTCAATGAATACTAAATAACATTTAAATAAAAAAACACATGCCGACACAACTCAGACGCCATCTGTCAAACAAAAAAATGGAAAATAATTTCATTCAAATGGCTGCCTCGGCTGGCCATGCAGTTTAAGCACATTATCGATTGTGTGCAGCTGTATTTTACCAATGGCTTCACGAATATTGTCCTTTAAAGCGTCAATTGTCTCTGGCTTGTCGGCGTAACTCTTATCTTTTACGGCACCCCACAAATAATATTCCAACGGTGTCAAATCGCTCAGTGGCGCGATGGTTAGTGCGATGAACTGCCGCGCAGAAGGTCTGGGTTCGATTCCCAGCCGTAGCAACACCTAAATGATTTTTTCACTGGCCCTCCTCTCGTGATGATCTGACAAATCGTCCGAGTAGTATCAATTGTCAAGAATAGCTTATCTCAACTTAGCCGTTCGGAGTCGGCATAAAACAGGAGTTCCCGCCATCGTGCAAGAAGTACACACGCACACATGAATGGTTGTGAGAAAGCTAGGCCCTGGGTACTAACGAGCCTGTTGCGCCAAAAATTTGTATTTGTTTTTTTTTTTGTGTCAAATCGCAGCTCCGAGGTGGCCAAACGACATCAGCTCTGCGGCTGATAATGCGATCTTCAAAAACAGGGCGCAAAACATCGAGTGTAGCTTCGGCTGTGTGGCACGTAGCGCCGTCCTGTTGAAACCAAATGTTGCCAATATCCTCCTCTTCAATTTTTGTGAACAAAAATTCGTTCAACATGGTCCGATAACGATCGCCATTGAATGTAACGGCCACTCCTTGCTCTTTTTCGAAGAAAATTGGCCCAATTATGCCTCTGTACCAAAATCCGCACCAAACAGTGACTCGTTTTGGGTGTATCGGCTTTTCAATGTATGCGTGCGGGTTTTCTGTGCCCCAAATGCGACAATTTTGCTTGTTTACATACCCACCAAGATCAAAATGAGCTTCATCTGAAAAGATGATTTTTTTTTTTTGGCAAAATCGGCATCTTCTCTAAGTCGTTCGCAGGCCCACTTAGCGAAGCGAAAACGCATTGGATGGTCAGTTGGCTTCAACTCCTGAACCAATTGGACTTTGTATGGCGTCATACCAAGGTCTTTATGCAAAATTCGTCTCAATGATGTCTCCGAAATGTTCAATTGTTGAGAACGACGGTGAATGGATGTTGATGGCGCTTCACGCACACTTTCTGCCACAGCAGCAATATTCTCGGGTGTACGCACTGTTTTTGGCTTTTCACGCTTTGGTTTATCGATGAGGATGCCAGTTTCTTTCACTTTTTTCACATGATAACGAACATACGGAGCTGACGGTGCTTCTCTTCTTCCAAAATCCGTACGCAATTTTCGCACACATTCTGCAACATTACCATGATTTTCAAAGTAATGTCGCAATATTTTCCAGCGTTGTTCAAGCTAATTATCAACTAATTATCTGTCAAATCACGAAATAAGCACTAGTTGAAAAAAAAAAAAACGTTAGATGGCGGACCCGTTATTAAGGTTGACCCAAAATAGTTTCCTGACTTTTTATAATAAAATACACAAAAACCAATGTATTGAGTAAAATATTTATATGAGGTGTTAGTTTGGTAATGCCGCCTGGCGCCTACCCATAAACCGCACCGAAGAGTGCATTTTTGAGGTTGCATTTGTTGGATTGCCGCTGGCTTGGGACGATGACCAAATACGGCAATTAACCAAAAAATGAGCTTCGTCGCTAAAAATTTGAAGCTTTTTAAAGGCCCACAAACCGAAATTAAAACGTAAACCAAAATCAGTTGGCATCAATTCTTGAACAAGCTGTATTTGATCCGTTTTTAAACCAAGATAACGCTTCAAAATACGGAACGTTCCATAAGAGGTGCCCATACCTCTAGAACCATTTTAAACTGAGCACAGATTTAAAAACAAAAATTTGCACAATTAATAATCGGCATTACAGCGTAAGTCTATTCATGATTAAATGAAAATGCGTACTGAACACAAACGCCAAAACAATCGAGTTCCAATTGGAACTTTGTTTCGGAAAATCTTTCAAGATGAGAGCTGATACTTATTAAAGTGGCGCTTCAGTCCGAAATTATACTGAGCCCGGTCCTTATGGACCATCCGTTATTAGCAAGCAGCTTTACTACACAAACCTAATTAAACCACCATTTATATGGGATACCATTAAGGTTATTTATTATCTTGAATTTAAAGCTCGCGCTAAATTTTTCTCCAATACAAAAATCTCTACAGAGATAAAAGTTAGCGAGCAAATTTATCAGTGCAGTACGCAGCTCGCGAGATAAATTCTTAACTTCATAAAAATGGGACAGACAAAATGTAGGTAGGGTATAACAATATTATGTGTTATACGAAAAGTGTTATACTTGGCGGATGACAGGTCTCCACGTATTTATCTCGCGAAATTAATGTGCGAGGCATATAAATTGGCGAAATTTTAATAAAAAATAAAAACAAAATGGAAGAAAAGAATATTTGATGGAATAATTTTATTTTGCCTCAAATGGTAAACAAATTTTATTGACGCGACTGGTTATCTGACTGATTACTGACATCTGCGAATATATGACATTTCCCTGACTCATCTATATGCTGTGTACGAATTTAGCGAGCATTTATCTTTGGATTGGAGAAAACAAGTGGAGAGTAGTAAAGATAAATTTTAACGCGAGCTGCGTACTAAGCTTAATGCATGGAAAACTCTTCAAAAATATAACAGTTTTCGGTCACAACTTATCAAACTTTAGGCGAATGATATGAACGTACTTAATTATTCCACAACCTTTAGCTTTAACACATATATAATGGAGAAAATTAAGATTGTGTCTGCTGTGCTTGGCAGTTGTCAGTGGGTTTCGATATATTTTTCTTAGAAAGAGTTGATTAAAACATTTTTGTGATCATAATCCGACTTACAACCATAATGCCCTACGTGTATCAGGATATAACCACACCGACATTTTGTATGACGTTTTTTCATGTGTTTATTTGATTTTCTATCTCATTGTAGCTAATGCCCCCAACAACAACAACAACGGCCACAACAACAGCAGCATCATTGCTGGCATCACAACTCCAACAGACACCAACAACAGCAGCGACATCACAGAACACACAAAGTAATTAAAAAAAAAGAATCCTTTCCTTTTGTTGTCATCCAGCCTCACTTAACAATAATTAAACAAACAAAATCTCTCTTCTCTCTCTTTTTTTGTATTTGTGCGTGCGTTTGTGTTTAATCCAATCAGTACCTGTACCGCCAATAACATCAACAACGTCCGCCACAACAACATCATCGTCGTTGATAAGCCCTATCATACTACCACCCGCACCAACACAAAATAACAACAACAATATGAACAGTCTAAATAACAATAACATAAACAATAGCAACAATAAATTAGGAAATTTTACAAGTAGTAATAGTAGTAGTAATCTAACAACAACAACAACAACGCCATTACCAAATCCATCACCAACGCAGTCGCAATCGCAGTCGCATAAAAGCACACCGGCGGCGATGGCGGGCCAGAATAACAACAACAATAACAACAGCATCATGAACACACCCACAACACCGTTGAACAATAGCAACGTGAACCCAATGATGTTTGTGGGTGGCGGGAGTAGTGCTTCACAAATGATGAACAGCAACACCAATTCGAGTAGTAGTAGTAGTAATAGTAGTAGTAGTAGCAATGGACCAAACGATTTGACAAAATCCTCGTCAACATCGAGTGTCACAGCGGCCACAACGATACAAGTACCCTCGCAACAGCAACAACTGCAACAACAACTACAGCAGACACCGTCTTCGTCGACGACGTTAACATCCTCGTCCTCCACCTTATCATCTACATCACACAATAATTCCCAAACGAACAGTAGTTTATCAACTGTGAACAGTGCTGGTGCTGGTGGTGGAATCAGAGTCGCGAGCAATTTGCATAAACTGACACAGCAATCGAATATGATGCCAATTACTACACAAACAACAACATCCGCATCTTCATTTCATCAACAACAGCAACAGCAGCATTCTCATCCTCATCAACAGTCACAACAACAACAACAACAGCAGCAGCAACCGATTCCGATGGGGGTGGTTGACAACAACTCTAGTTTGGTAAGTGATCTGTCACTCGGTCATCTGTCGCACCATCCGCATTTGGGACCGTTGCTGCCGCCACCACCGCCCTCATCATCATCCATATCCACATCGTCTGCTCCGCCACCATCCGCCACGCAGTCAATGCTTGCCCTATCCGCGGGTCTGAAGCAAATTCCACAATTTGACGATCCCGTTGAACAGTCTCTTGCGTCTCTTGAACAGCCGATGTTGGCAGCGATGGGACAGCACCACATGAATTCCACGCAACAACAGCAGCAACAACAGCAGCAGCAACAGCATCACATGGAGCTAATGTCGGAGATCTTGGCAAAGACAGACTCTGGTATGAATGGCAATCATTTCCCACTGATGCAGCAGTTGGGCTTGGATGGCTACAATAACCATCACTTTTCATCGATGGCAGCCGCTGCTGTTGCCGCAGCAGCCCATGGAATGCATCACAACAATGGGTACGGCAGTGTAGCCGATGGAGGACCAGGTTCGGGAACCATGTTGGACAATTCCAGCGTTGGCAATGGAATGCATATGGGTGGGGGTGGAGTCGGTGGACTGCATCATCCACCGCCAGCTGCACCACCAGTTTCCGCAGCAATGGGTATGGGATCGATATTTGACCCGATTCCCAACATGCAGTGCAACCGCAACGATATGCTCTCCGCCGCCGCAGCCATGCTGATGGGCGGTGGAAACCTGACAAATTCCACAACCAAAAAGGATGAAAGCAAACCAGCAATGCTGATAACGCCTAAACCTATAGAGTCGATGATGCCAAGTCCACCAGACAAGATGAAGATGAATCAGCAGCAACATCAGCAACACCAGCAGCAGCAGCAGCAACAACAACAGCCGCCACAACAATCGCCCTCCGATATGAAATTAGCAGCCGCAATGGCAGGTGCTGGAGGCGGTCCGAATTCGGGAACTAACTTTGCACAGGCCTTTAAATCAGCGCATGAGCAGAATTTGAAAAATGCCAGCTCATGGTCGTCCCTGGCATCAGCGAATTCACCGCAAAACACCCCCACATCCAATAAGGTAAAACCGGCCATGGATTCGTTCCAGCAATTCCGAAACAAGGCGAAGGAGAAGGCAGACCGACAGAAACTTCTAGAACAACAAGAACTAAAGCGAAGTCAAAAGGAAGCTGCCGAGAAAGAGCATAAGCGGCAACAGGAGCAGCAACACAAGCAGAAGGTGGACGTAGACAGTGGGAGGTAAATTTCGAATTTATAGACGACGTTCTCTTAGTGAAATGTGCTGACGTGGTTTTTCGTTTTTATTTATCTTGTAGGAAAAGTACGCATGAACCGCAACCACCACCACCGCCGCCAGCTCGATTGGAAGACATCAAAGCATCTCCGCAGGGCTGTGGATCACCTGGTTCGCAGCAATCACCACAAGATCGAGCGGCAATTCGTCGGGCGGAACTGAGACGAATGGAGCAGGATCGACGAAGGCGAGAGGCGGTAAGTGGATTTTTTTGATATTATTGAAAGAAGAAGGACAAGAAACCTGCGTATGGACGTTGAACTAATTTTGCCAAAAGTGCATTTTGCACCATGATAGTCAACAATTATTGACTGTTACGCTTTTCGAATTACTAATTTCTTCAGCCTATCGTACGAAGATTTGTTTGCGAAATCTATCTCGAAATGAAATATGGCAAACGAAAGCGATTGTATGCTTCATTTATTTTGTTCCGCATCGGATACCTCCAAAACAATCGAGTTCCAATTGGAACTTTGTTTCGGAAAATCTTTCAAGATGAGAGCTGATACTTATTAAAGTGGCGCTTCAATCCGGAATTATACTGTGCCCGGTCCTTAGCTTACTTTCTACAGTTGTGCACTAGAACTTGGTTGAGGTCGGTTTTTGTGCGCCCCACGTAAGTCGAGGTCCAGATCTATAGCTCTAAATGCCTGTTAATCGAAGACTCCAGTAAACGGAGTATTGGTGTCCTTTCGCTCTACATGTCCTTGCCATCTTATACTTCCAATCCTCAGTTTTTTCTCATATCCTGCCTTTGAGAAAGGCAATCATTTCTGGTTGCCGTGTTAACCTTAGGTTCCTTCTCAAATCCACGCCTTTCATCTTGGAACGCGTAATAAAAACAACAAAATCTGTTAAGTTCATTAAATGCTATGTTGTGTCATCAAACCAAAATCTACAGCCACTATCCATGAACGGCACTTTCAATGTCGAAACTTCTCGCAGCAAAATGTCTAGGTTTCCATAAGCGGAGCAAGAAATTGTCCATCCCTTTTGATCTGGTCTCAATATATAAAGCGTATATACGCACCAAATTTGACCTCGACGCTCACATCTGGGCAGGTGCACCTACTCTTATTCCGTCTTTCTGAGCATTGCAGCGGAACTCAAAGCGATCAAAGAAGCGTTATTATGGTTGAAAGATAATGTAATATCTGAAAAGGATATTAGCATCTTCTCGGTTAGCCAAGCGTCTTTACCATTTGCTATTTGTTTGTTAAATAACTGCATCCAGTTGCTCCAATTGGTTGAGGTGGGTTTCTACTTGTGCGCTACACTTAAGGCAAGGTCTTCCTCTACTGCGTCCGACGTCTGCTGGGAATCGAAAACTCTGGGACCCTGAGTATTGGTGTCCGTTCGTTCTACATGTCCTAGCCATCTTAAACGTCTAATGCGGAGTTTTTTTTTGACCAGGGGTATGTCGCTGTACTGCTCGTACGGTTCGTGGTTGAATCTTCGTCTCAATAGCCCGTCACAAACGGGACCGAAGATTTTTCGAAGAATTTTCCTCTCAAATCGACCAAGGACCATGCTCCAGCGCGGGCTTTACTACTGAATTGCCTCCTTAAAAGCTTAAAAGCGAAAGAACAGCGGTTAGCAAGATTAATTCTTCGTGTAATTTCTAACAAGATGTTTATGTCAGAGGGTAGCGGAGCCGAGGTAGACAAAGTCCCGTACTACCTCAATGTTATATCTGCCAATGGTGACGTTCTGTCCAATTCGTCGATGTTGTGTGTCCTTTTGTGTTGACAGCACATACTTAGTCATACCCTCATTTACTGCTAAACCCATTTTTGCCTCTTCCTTCTCTATACTAGCAAACGTGGCTATGACATTACGTTAAGTCCTACCAATAGTGTCAATATCGTCGGCGTGTGCTAGTAGTTGCACCGATTTTTGGAAAATTGCGCCTCTGGTGTTGGCTCGGGAGTTTTGCACAATCCTCTCAAGAATCAGATTAAAGAAGTCACATGACAGGGCATCGCCTTGCCTAAATCCTTTTTTGGTATCGAATGTGTCGATGAGGTCTTTTCTGTATAGTTTGTCTCTATAAATGCTGTCGTATGCGGCTTTGAAATCGAGGATAGGTGGTGGGTAACGATTTGGACTTCTTGGGCTTTTTTCTAGGATCTGCCGAAGTGTCAAACTAATAACGGCCAGGTTGTTGGTAAAAAGGGTGTTTGGTAAAAAGTTTCAGGTGTTCACATTTTACGGCAGATAGGATCTTGTAGGCGTTGTTGAGAAGACTTATGCCTCCGTAATTGGCGCAGTTCAGAGGGTCTCCTTTTTTTTGTAGCAGCCTTGTTAAGCTTGAGTTTAGATATTGTTATCCTTATATCACTTAGGTCGGGTGGTTGATAGTATTCGCTGTCGTCGCCAGTATCGTCAAGGATATTCTTCCAAGTGATTCTTACACATCTTCAGCATCGACTGTGTCTCAACTACGATATTTCCATGTTCATATCGTCAGGATTCTGTTCGAGCCTTGTATCATTGGCTTTGACGTGTTACACTTTGGTAAAACTTGCGAACATCATTTCAGGAGTGGTGCTTCTCTATATCCTCGAACGCACGATTTTCTTGCTCTTTTTTCTTCTTTCTGAAAAGCCGGTGTTCTGCCCTTCTTCTTCTTCACTTGCAGTTTAGCATTGTAGACCTCGTTCTTGGCTGCGAGCATCTCTCGGCATTCCTCATCAAACTGTGGGTTTTTATTGCTGGTGGGCGCGAGAAACCTAGCACATCAGTTGCGGCTGATCTAATGGCTTGTTGGCATCGTTGCCATTGCTCTTCGACATTCGATGCTGATGGTATGGTGTGAATGAAGAGGTTAGGGGATACGCGTTGCGCGAAGGCCTTGGCGGTCTTATGCGATTGCAGCCTTTCGACATTAAATTTATTCACAGTATTTCTGCTTTGTTGTGGCTTGGTGGATATCCGCAATCTTACCTTGGCTGCACCAAGGTAGTGGTCCGAGTCGATGTTAGCCCCTCGGAATGTTTGGACATCCAAAATACTAGATGCGTATCTCTTGTCTATCGCAGTGTGAACTGGTTGACTGTTCGTTGATCTGGAGACCGCCATGTCCCACTATGAATATCAAGGTTAGGAAACCGTGTGCTGGGTATAGTGGCATTTCGTTTCGCAGCAAAATCACTTAGCCTAAGTCCGTCGACAGAAGTGTTGTCGTGTATGCTGTGCTTTCCGACAATACTGCTAAAGATGTCTTCACTTCCTACCTTTGCGTTAAAATCTCCCAGCACGTTTTAACATCGTTCTTCGGTAGTGGCTTATAAGTTTTGTCAAGGAGCTCGTAGAAGAAGTCTTTCGCTACATCATCTTTTTGCTCCACCGGGCGTGAGTGCATATAAGGCTTATGTTGCCGAAATTGTTACAATTCGTTCGCTAATGTCTTGAAAACATAAGACTTCTTGCCTAATTCTGGCACTTATAACAAATCCGCACACGAATATCTG
Organism: Rhingia campestris; assembly: GCA_932526625.1. Lineage (NCBI taxonomy): Eukaryota > Metazoa > Arthropoda > Insecta > Diptera > Syrphidae > Rhingia > Rhingia campestris. The sequence continues at coordinate 94,141,940 of OW052182.1, read as the reverse complement.
CTGTTTCTGCTCACTATAACACGGTCCACCCCATCGTATTTCCTGGATGGCAGTAATATCTGATTTGTAGAAGCTTAGGGCTTTCGCTAGTTGTTCGCCTGCACCTCTCCTGTTTAATATTCTCACATTCCAGGTGCAGATCAGATACGAACGTCTTTGTTATTTTATCGTTTAACAGGGTCCTCAACAGTCATTTGTCCTTTCCGAGGCTATTGGTTGCTTTGTAAAAATACTTTTTTCCATGGGTGGGTAACCCCAAAGCACAACCCAAAATCTGGGGTGCCAGTTCCAATTTATTAGATACCCCTAGGACACACGGCAATCAGTGACCACTACGGGATTAAGCGCTTCCGTTGACCTTTCGTTTCAGCCGCCACCATCTCTGTCCAAGAGGCCTACTTTACCCTTGAGACTCCAAAATAACCTGTTGTCCGAATATGTCGAAGCAACTCATCTTGGTTCGGCTGAGGACATCAGGCCGGATATTCCGTGCCAAGCAGTCTGACCAGAATGTTTATAATGTTGTTGTCTTCTTATCAACATTCGCACTTATTAGTTTAGCAAGTTGGAGGTAAAATAAGTTTTAACGACTGGGCTTCCACAAGTTAAAGCAAATCAGAGTTTACCCTCGTTCTAACGGGTCCGCCATCTAACTTTTTTTCAACTTGTGCTTATTTCGTGGATGGTAACACTTAGCTCATGTCTGATTTGACAGATAATTAGTTTTATCCTTCCGCTGAACGAATATGGTTGTGTATACGCTTGAACAACGCTGGGAAATATTGCGACATTACTTTGAAAATCATGGTAGTGTTGCAGAATGTGTGCGAAAATTGCGTACGGATTTTGGAAGAAGAGAAGCACCGTCAGCTCCGTATGTTCGTTATCTTGTGAAAAAAGTGAAAGAAACTGGCATCCTCATCGATAAACCAAAGCGTGAAAAGCCAAAAACAGTCCGTACACCCGAGAATATTGCTGCTGTGGCAGAAAGTGTGCGTGAAGCGCCACCAACATCAATTCACCGTCGTTCTCAACAATTGAACATTTCGGAGACATCATTGCGACGAATTTTGCATAAAGACCTTGGTATGACGCCATACAAAGTCCAATCGGTTCAGGAGTTGAAGCCAACTGACCATCCAATGCGTTTTCGCTTCGCTAAGTGGGTCTGTGATCGACTTAGAGAAGATGCCGATTTTGCCAAAAAAAAAAAAAATCATCTTTTCAGATGAAGCTCATTTTGATCTTGGCGGGTATGTAAACAAGCAAAATTGTCGCATTTGGGGCACAGAAAACCCGCACGCATACATTGAAAAGCCGATAAACCCAAAACGAGTCACTGTTTGGTGCGGATTTTGGTCCAGAGGCATAATTGGGCCATTTTTCTTTGAAAATGAGCAAGGAGTGGCCGTTACAGTCAATGGCGATCGTTATCGGGCCATGTTGAACGAATTTTTGTTCACAAAAATTGAAGAGGAAGATATTGGCAACATTTGGTTTCAACAGGACGGCGCTACGTGCAACACAGCCGAAGCTACACTCGATGTTTTGCGCCCTGTTTTTGATGATCGCATTATCAGCCGCAGAGCTGATGTCGTTTGGCCACCTCGGAGCTGCGATTTGACACCGTTGGAATATTATTTGTGAGGTGTCGTAAAAGATAAGTGTCACGCAGTCAAGCCAGAGACAATTGACGCTTTTAAAGTACAATATTCGTGAAGCCATTGGTGAAATACAGGTTCACACAATCGATAATGTGCTTCAAAATTGGACCGATCGTGTAGGCTACTGCATGGTCAGCCGAGGAAGCCATTTGAATGAAATTATTTTCCATTATTAACCGGAAGGATTGTACTTGTATTTGAGAAAATATTCAGTAGTTTTTTTTATAGCATTTTCAAAAAAAAAAAAAAAAAATTATTTGGCAGACCCTTTACAACATCCAACCATATGACAAAACATCCTGTATATACAAAAATCTCTTTAAGAATTCATATTCTCTTCTCTATCTCAGAAAGTTAAATATAATAATATATATATTATAATAATAATAATAAAATAAGGTATAAATTAACTAACGATGAAACATGATAATAAAAAACATTTTCTTTTCATTTGTACTGATTTTGTTTTCTTAATTGTTTCTTCCACAGCTGGCAGGCCAAATAGATATGAACATGCAGAGTGATTTAATGGCAGCATTTGAAGAGTCGCTTTAATAAGTTTAAGTTTATATATTATATAAAAAAAAAACAAAATGATCAATTAACACACACAATTTTCCTCTAAACAAAACACACACAAACACACTTTATATATATATACATATGTATATATATTTAACAAAATGTAGACCTACATAATTGTACACAATACAATTAACTCATACCAATTTCAACTAAACACAAACACATATACATAAACACAAACATATATGCATATACCAAAATATATGTGTATATATTATTTTATTGATAACTAATTATAATAATTATAATTTTTTTCTAAATGGACCGTATCTATTTCAACATAGATATTTATTGTTGTAATTTTTGTTATATAAAAAAAAAAGAAAATCATGTATAATTCATAAGAAATGGCGATAAATTATTAAACGAAAAAAAAAATTAAACGATCTTTTACTGTTTCTTACCACACATATACTAAAAAAAAGGAACAACAAAATATAAACTTTGTTTTTTGTTTTTCTTTTTAAATTTGGAAGTGTTACAAAGTGAAAAGAAAAAAATATAATAAATTAAACCACCGATAGGGGTCTCTCCATTTTTTGTAATAACAAAATAGATGAAACGGACAAAAGTTAAACAAAACACATAAAATTTATTTAAGCGTTTAAATAATATAAATAATTCAAAAGTCAGTGTATTATATAGATTTTGACATACAACACGCTCACCAACAGATGATTAAAAACCGCCAGTTCTAAATACTGGCGACTTACTTTTCCTTAAAATGAAATACAAGTTTGTAAGTTCATTTCTGTTTTTTTTTTTTTTTACATTAACAATGTCTTTTCGTGCTCTGATGGTAATTTTATGTAGTATACCTGAATTACTAGTAGAATCGAATTATATCCAAAAAAAAAAAAAAAAAACGGAAACAAACGAGATAAATAAATTATAATGTTCATAGGTTTTCCTTTCTGTATAAAGACTACATAATTATTATTCTATAACGAATCACTTTTTATACTAAACATGTGCTACTGATACGAAAGAGAGAGATATAATAATGAGCAGGAGAACAAAAAGAAATCAATTATCATACAATTTTTTCCTTATCTAAAAGTAAACAACTAAAAAATAATATAAAATAAAATCATGTATGTAAATTAAACTATAAAACAAACAAAAAAATTGCTGTCCTTATCGCTAAGTTTATTATTTTGTGATACAACTTATATACATTATATTTAAATTTAATAAAAAACAAAACAGATAAAATGTGTTTAAACAAAAATTAAACTATCTTTCTTGTATGAAACAATCGCACGCATTAAGTTAAACAAAGCAAATAAGAAAGATAAAGCAAAAACTATATAAATAAAATACATATTATGAAGAGAACATTTAAATGTTTTAGTTGATAAGTTTCGTGAACAAATGTTACATATTAATTAATAATAAAAAAAGAAGAATAAGAACAAGTATAAACAATGTAATTACATAAATTTAAACACATTTTTACATACATAAAAGTTATAAAAACAAAAAAAAAATTCAAAGTATAACAAAAAACAACACTTAAAGAAATGTTTTCTTAGGCTTTAGGCAATTTACCATATTACTCAGTAATTTTAATGTAAAACAACAAAAGAGAAGAAAGAAAAATATTAGTTGGTCGCGCCCAATGGAAGAATATCTATTAAAAAAAAATACTATCACCACATTATTGTTTTTAAAAGTTTTTTTATTTTCAATTTATTTTTACCTCTATTTGATTCACTTTAAAACAATTGTACATAGCAAGGAGGAAACAAAAAACCAACATAAAGATTCAAATTTGTGTAGTGTTTGTTTATTTTTTGTATCATTATTTTTAGATTCTTAGTTTAAACTATACACATAAATATAATTATATATTTTTTTTTCTTTGTAAACTATAACTACTATTATTCAAACTTATGAGTTATATATTTTTTTTATTTACTTGTATTTTATTTTCTGTGTAAAGTTTTTTTTTTCTTTTTCTCTTTTAATTTCATTCAATGGCTTTATGTTATTATTTCTTTTTCATGTACAAGTAAAATGGTAAAGAATTATGTATTTAGAAAAAAAAAAAACCTTTGAGTAATACCAATAAGCAAAACACACAAAAAAAAATAATAATTTAAAAATAAAGAAAACAAAATTTTGAAAAAAATGTTGTAAAACCAAAAAAAGAACTTTAAGAATGGGGTTTTTATTTTATTTCTGGTTTGCAGTTAGTTATTATTTAATTCATTTTTAGGAGTTTTCAAGCAACAGGTACAGGATTACGAGAAAAATACAAATTTTTGCAATAAATTTCGAGTTGTCATCTTATGGTATCGACTGAAAGGGGACGTCTTGGGGCCATATTTTATAAAACAAATATCGTTCTCGTTTAAATTCGATGACATAAAACGATTATCGTTCTAGATTTTACGATACTCGTAATTTCTTACGACTGACATTTGGCAATCGTATAGTTTTCGTTGAGTTGTCATAAATATGGTTGTGTCTGCCAGTGATTGTTCGTAGCTTGATTGAAGAGATTTTTATGGATGAAGAAATGGAAATAAAAGACTCCCAAATAATCAATCAACAAAATATGGACAACATTCCGCATTTTCTAAAAAATTAATTTGCGGAAAAACCGAAATGCTTTGTTAGATAAAATATACAAGAGGAGTGCACGTTATGCTAAACGAAATGATTGCTTTCGCAGAATTAGGAATGCTCATTGGGTCTGAATTATTTCTAATTCCTCTTGCCATTAATTTTCCTCCTCTTCGGAATCATATCCACTATCCAAAAATGAAAAAAAAAAACATTTTTACAAAATATTCAAATTTCTGATTTGACGACTTCAATTAGTTTTGACAGTCCTATATGGGATTGAAGTTGGTTGCGCTTTAAGAAAAATTGTTTTCGATTTAATTTGGCAACACTTCTTACAACTTTCTCGTCTTATACAATCACACTTTGTCGTGACAATCGTTTACTTCTGTATCGTTTACTTGTCGCTCGTTGCGTTTTATGTAATAGAGCCCTAGGGCCATATTTTATAAAACAAATATCTTTGAAATCACTTCGTTCTCGAGTAAATTCGATCACATAAAAAGAGTATCGTTCTAGATTTTACGATACTCGTATTTCTTACGACTGGCATTGGGCAGTCGTATAGCTTTCGTTTTTGTTGAGCTGTCATTAATATTTCTCGTTTTACACAATCGCACTTTGTCGTGACTATCGTTTATTTCTGTTTCGTTTACTTGCCGCTCGTTTCGTTTTATGTAATAGAGCCCCTGACATTGGGCAGTCGTAGAGCTTTCGTTTATGTTGAGCTGTCATTAATATTTCTCGTTTTACACAATCGCACTTTGTCGTGACTATCGTTTATTTCTGTTTCGCATACTTGCCGCTCGTTTCGTTTTATGTAATAGAGCCCCTGGGGTTGAATTACCACATTAGTTATCAAGTTATACGTGACTGAAAAATGTTGATTTGGTGTGATCGCATACGAGATTCGAGTATCGAATTTTGGTATTCTGTTAACAGTGTTCGAGTATATTTTCATAAGGTAGTGTTTGTGGTGTCGATTGGATGGATTTTTGGGAGAGAAAATGTAATGTATTATCGTTTTGTTATTTTTATATTCTTCTTAATATACAAGAATGCAGTAACACCCTGAGGTGCCAGCACGTAAATTTATACAATCGAGGATTGTTGATCGACCTGCAACTCGAAACAAATGTGTCTTGGCAGCACCTAACTTGAAACGAGTTTGATTGTGATTTGTACTTAAAAATGTAATTGTGAACCATAATGTGTAGTGTCAAATGAGTATTTTTGAATTTTAAATTCGTAAATCATTTTCCAAGTTCAAATAAAAAATGATATTCTTTGAGTCGGAAAGTGGGGATGCAGTAGGACCTAACACTTTAATGCGAAGGATGTGTTTCAGAGATAAAAGCAACCCAATAGAATTATGTGAAAATACGTAAGTGTTCAAAAAAGAATAACATCGAAAAATTGTAAAATCGATTTTTTTTTCTTAGTTTTGTGCAGCTAAACTGGTGCACACAACTAAGAATGTTTCCTGATGATAATAAATTCATTACGTTTTCCAAGAAACGAAACATATCAGTTCCTAGCCAGTGCGGGTTACGAAAGTATTGTCCATACTAATCGTCCCTATCGAGGTTCTCCGATTTTGTACGATTCGGTGGGTTTTTGCTTCGAGGTATTCTTCGTAAAAGCTGTTTTGAAAATTTCTCCGACATGTTGTAACGCATCCCGGCGAATTGCGTTGAAGTGCGTTCAGATGCATTTTCGTGCAATTTTGACAGCTAAGTGCCACTCTTTTTCTGTTTTCCTCCGAAACAAATTAAGGGTATTCATGCAACGTCGTAATTTTACAACGTTAGAAAGATTATAATTTTACGACGACTTTTCATGAAGGACCCTAAAACTGCACCACTAAATAATGCGGTAACCCAATGAATTCAATCTCAATTTAGTAATTTATTCATTGATAGATTTTTGTTCCTATTGTTCTATTTCCGTTCTCGATAATTTTTTTCAGTTTAGCGCATACGTTTGATGCGTGAAAGTGACTGATTAAATGTCAAAAGAGCATTTCAAAAGTTTACAACGTTTACCATCTCAGTTTACGCACCCAATTCCTGTGAGAAAATTCCGATATTGTTGACAAAGATTTCCCATACAAATTTTGACAATTCATTTATCACGTCGTAATTTTTTCACGTTTACAACATTTACGACGACTTTCCGACGTTGCATGAATACCCCTATTGTATTGAAGTGAAGCGTCGCGTCTGTGTAGTATTTTTTTTTAGATAAAACATACTTGGAATGGAATTTGAACCTTTGACGAAGTATGCGTTGCGGAAAATTGTCCGCTCCGACGGATACCTCGATAGGGCTGAATGTATTGCTCGATGTAGTGCCGAGTACCTATGGCACAGACAACAATTTTTTTTAAAATTTAAAGATTTTGATGTTGGAACTCCCTCAACTGCTACTTCCAGACTGCTGCACTATATAATTTTTCCTTCCTGCACAGTTTTAAGTATCCCTTTAGCTAAATCTTGATGACCACTCATAAAAATGGTCAAAATTTCAACCCGTTTTTTTTTTATGGACACACATATTTTGTTTAGGGTCCATTTTTTTGAATAAAATTCCTGCAGACGGTAATTATTTTCTATCGCGTGATTTTTTTGTTTTAAACGCTATGTTCAAGATTGTGTGCTGCCAAATCTGACGGGGAGGGCATTATATGGCAATGCCCTACCTTAAAACCTCCAATGTTGTTGTTGTTTGTTATCGGGCTCCCGACCCGTGAAGAGTCTCTGCCTGTGACACTGCAGCCTTCCATTCTCTACAATCCTTGGCTCGCTGCTTCCAGTTGTCTAGACCAAGGGCTCTGGCATCAGTGATGGCTTGGTCTTTGAAACGGAGGTTCGGTCTTTCTTGTCTTCTCGAACCTGGGGGCTGGGATTCGAAGATCCTCTTAGCTGGAGCATTATTGTTATCAGTAGTGACGTTTTGTCCTAGGCGGTGCACAGATGCTTGTTTGTTTGTTGATAGCATGTACTTAGTCTTGTCCTCATTTACTTCAAGGCCAACGGATTTCGCCTGTTCTTCAATCGCCGTGAATGCTTTTATCAAGGGAGCGACCGATGAGCGCTATACGAAAGAACAACGCATTTTCATTGTTGAGCAAAATGTTATTGCTGTTTTGGTAGTTTCGTTAAATTATCTAAAGGGTGTTCCATTATTCACGGAAATTTGAGTTTTCGTAATCAGCCAGATCTTGCGATTTAACGCTATTTTGCGTTTTGGGAATTTTTTTAAAGTTAAAGGTCCACCAACGCCTTAAAATTGGGCGGTGTATTAATGAAATGCAGTCATATTTATAAGAAACGGTCATAGAAAATTTCAAGAAAAGAGTACGTACTTGCCAGCAAAGCCGTGGCTGTCATTTATCCAATGTGCTATTCTATATATAACACAAATCTGAACCAATAAAACAAATTAAGTTTTCTTTATTAAAAATCTGTATTTACTATCAAAATTACATTTTGAGTAAATTATTGGACACGCTATAGAATATTAGAATCCTTCCCTTTTTACTGAAGAACAATTTCTTTTTAGCATCATAATCCCTTATAACAATAAGTAATGGTGCAGTGATCAGTGGTTAGTTCATTTGACTACTTAGCGCAGGGTCCCTGGTTCGAATTTCGAAAAATGTTTGGAAAGTGCTTTTTGCAGTTCCAAATTGATAATATTTTTTAAATATTAAGGAGGTTAATGGTATTTATACCCACTGGTTTAGTAGGAGGGAAATCGATTTGTCTGGTAGGTATGTGTATGTGAAAAAGAAAAATGGAAATGTTAACTAACATTAAATTAATTAAAAAAATGTACAAACTAATGATTAGCTTTAGCTTCATTGTAAATATTTGTTTATCGTCCTTTTTTTTGAAATTAAAAAGCCCGATTATGCATATTCCCGGGAAATTTTTTCTCTCGGATTTTATTTTGCTCGAGAATTAATTCCCCTTTTTCAGAATTATCTCAAGATTCGAAATCAGCTGTTTGAAGAGTCATTTTGCGAATTCTTTTAAAAGAATAAAAAAAAAATAGTTTTTATAAATGAACTAATATTGGTGATTTGTGATTGCTGTTCGTTGGAATGCGTTGCATACATGTATATATTCCAAAACGCAATGCCGCAAATTTAGAGTACACTTTGAAATTAATTAATCACGTACTAACACGTTTTGGTAATTTAATCGTCAAAAAGTGTACTTTAGCGTTGTCACTCTGCATTAGTGACCGAAACCTCTTACTTACTTACTTAAGTGGCACTACAGTCCGGGATGAGCCTGGGCCTCAACCAACATGCCTCTCCAATTAGCCCGGTCCTTAGCTAACTGCCTCCAGTTGCGCACTCCAAGTTGGTTGAGGTCGGTTTCTACTTGTGTGCGCCACTTAAGGCGAGGTCTTCCTCTACTGCGTCCGACGTCTGGCTGGGAATCGAAGACTCTGCGAGCCGGAGTATTGGTGTCCATTCCTTCTACATGTCCCAGCCATCTTAAACGTCCAATGCGGAGTTTTTTGACTAGGGGTATGTCGCTGTACAGCTCGTATAGTTCGTGGTTGAATCTTCGTCTCCATAGCCCGTCAACGCAAACGGGACCGAAGATTTTCCGAAGAATTTATCTCTCGAATCAACCAAGGATTTCTTCATCCGCTTTTGATACGGTCCATGCTTCAGCGCCGTAGAGCAGGACTGGAATGATTAGGGTCTTATATAGGATCTCCTTAGTAGTTCGAGTGAGGGCTTAACTACTAAATTGCCTTCTTAGCCCGAAGAAACAGCGATTGGCAAGAGTAGTTCTTCGTTTGATTTCTGACGAGATGTTGTCAGAGTTAATAGCGGAGCTGAGCTAGACAAAGTCCCGTACTACCTCAAAGTTATATCTGTCAATGGTGACGTTCTGTCCAATTCGTCGATGTTGTGTGTCCTTTCGTGTTGACAGCATATACTTAGTCTTAACCTCATTTAATGCTAAACCCATTTTTGCCGCTTCCTTCTCTATATTAGCAAACGTGGCTATGACATCACGTTGAGTCCTACCAATGATGTCAATATCGTCAGCGTATGCTAGTAGTTGCACCGATTTTTGGAGAATTGTGCCTCGTGCCTCTGGTGTTCGCTCGGGAGCTTTGCACAATCCTGTTAAGAATCAAATTGAAAAAGTCACATGACAGTGCATCGCCTTGCCTAAATCCTTTTTTGGTATCGAATGTGCCGGTGAGGTCGTTTCCGACCCTGATGGTGCAGCGAGAATTCTCCATCGTCATCCTACACAAATGGACGAGTTTGGACGGTATACAAAAACTAGACATGACTCTGTATAGTTGGTCTCTATAAATGCTGTCGTATGCGTATCGATAAATAGGTGGTGGGTATCGATTTGGACTTCTTGGGTTTTTTTCCAGGTTTTTCACACTTCGGCGAAAATTTGATCGATTGTGGACCTTCCTGGCCTAAAACCACACTGATAAGGGCCGATCAGGTTGTTGGTAAACGGTTACAAGCGTTCACATATTACAGCAGATAGGATCTTGTAAGCGATGTTGAGTAGACTTATGCCTCTGTAGTTGGCGCAGTTCAGAGGGTTTTCCTTTTTTTTCATAACTAGGGTGGAGTTAAACCCTTAAACATCGATTGACTATAAATTTGCGCCAATGCTTCTGCATTACTGCTTAATCAAACAGAGTATCGTGAATAATTGTGATGTATTTGACATTTCAGTTTAAACCGAAAGAATATGCTTAAACGTGTTGGCATTGTACGAACCAACATTGTTTATTAAGTTGTTAAAAAGTGTGGTTGTTACTAATTGTTTAGTCATTTTTGGTTTTTGAAACATTTTACGATAATTCGCATCAAAGTTGTTCCAAAACGTCAAAAATTGTAAATCATCACAAATGCAAAGCAGCGCAAATGGCATCAGAAAAGCAGTGCGCATTTCTTTGACATTTTGGAATTCAGCCCATATTGATGGCGGAAGAATTAGTAGCTATTGAACACCAAAACCGTCCAAAAGCAAGGATAAACTCAGGGTATATCTTCAATCCCTTGGAATCACCTCGAAACATATGATTGCAGATAGTTATGCGTTCGTAGTTTGGTTTGACGCGGAAGCGGAAAAAATAATGTCCAGGGTGGAAGAGTGAAAGCATAGCTGCTTTCTGATGTTGTTGGCGGTTTTTGACCTTCACATTTATAATTAATTGTATTTTACATCGTTACAAAGTGGATGTGGGTTAAACTGATATAAAGAGGAAATAGTCATAGTACGTTTATCAAAATATTTTTATGGAAAGTTTTTTTTTTTAATTTTTTTTTTTAAATTGTAAAACTTTTTAAGAAGTCCACTTTGACTTAATTCCAAAAGGTTTCAAAACATAAGGTAAGTTTAGTCAAACATTTGTGCATGAGGCATCACTGGTTGTTTGCGATGCTGATGCGATGATCACATGATGCTGGTGTGTGGCTGATTGAAAATTTCGTTGTCGTTTTAAAACGCATGGCTTACGTTAAACGTTTTTCATACAAGATGGACGTTTTGCTAAAGTAATTTTCCACGCATAATGAAGTAAAATATTCAATTGAATGATTTGTTCTTTTGATTTATGGTTTTTCCATTTATATTTGTTTTGTACACTGCGTGTCATCATGTCATGTGCGCTCATAGAAAATTAAATCGCATGTCTTTCGGGGCCACCTTAAGTGGGACTTTTTTATTCAAGTTTAGCCTTTATTAATGAGGGGCATTCCTTACCCAACTTTAAATAACAGATAAGCTCGCTTTAACGCCAATATTTGACCTGATCTTAGCGGGAAATCATGAGAGTTCGCCTTCATTACTTTGACCGTATCTCGACTTATTGCGCAGTAATACGGTGTAACTTTACCACTTTAACCGATTTTTTTTGATAATTCCCTAACTGACAGCCAGTTTCAATTTGTGATTTCTCTTCAACATATTAAAGCGAATTTTCTTTACTCATATTAGTGTTAATAGACTACTTGAGTCGCAAAAAAGTGTGATATTCATACGCGTTCAACTGTTGAAGACGTAAAAATAGAGGAAACTTTCATCGAAAATAAAATAAAATGGCAGAAACACTATATCTAACGGGATCTGTCCGCCGCATGATTTCTGTTGGTGATAGTAGGGGTATTTATGCAACGTCGCCGTCGGAGTCTTTGTAAACGTGGTATGTAAATGAACTGTCAAACTTTTGGTCGGCTAGGTGTATTTTATACAGAAACATTTTTTTTTCCTAAATATTTTTTTTGTATTTAACAATACGTTAATGGAAATTATTATCAAAATATCAACGTATATGAGTGCAACACTAAAGAAAATCTGAATATCGTTAACACTCCACTTTATCCAAATATTTGTATCCAATCATGAAGGACATCTTGCAGGACCAATGGACAAAAGAAAGGAAGTCCAATAAACTACTCATTTCTCACACTCAGTTGATAGAATCCTATCACAAAATTTCAAATCTGTGATCAGTCGGAAAACATGGGAAACTCATGTATTTCTTACGATTAACTTTAAATTTACGTACTATTTACGTAAGTATATATATTATTTGAAACTGTTGAATCCTGATTAATGATTAATGAAAAATTAAAAAAAAAAAAATACTAAACAATTTGCTTAAACAAACAGTGTTTCGCGAAAAAACATCTCTGCTTTCTATTTTGATATTTTCTTTATCCGATTCGTCAAACGTCAATTCAATACAACTTATTTTTAATATTTGTTTAATACATTCTTAATTGATTAAATAATTATTTAATCATCATCCCTGAATACATATCTATCGACTAATGAAAAAATATCTCAAAATCTGCTGTCAAAACTATTTGTATTCACAATAATCAATTTTTATTCACAATTTACAAGAACTCTGTCGATTGTCTTGCATAATACAATTAGAATTTTAATAATAAGTCTCGTTAGATTAAAAAAGGGTCTTCTTCTTGGCATGCCAAATTAGCAAAGTATCTGACTTTTCTCTGATGCTTTTGATCTTAGTTCTGACTATAATCTATAATCGTCTCCACGCCCTTTACTAAAAGAGTAATTTTGTATAGTTTATGAAAATAATTTTTTTTTTAACAGAAAAAGGTCTCCTCTGCTGAATATGTTATAAATATATATTGATAAAGTTTTACGTGCATTAGGGGCTATATTTGTTATGACAAAATAGATTATTGAAAGTCGATCGTCGATCCTTGAACACAACTAAAGAAATATAAAAAAATAGTTTGCATTTACAATAACAAGATCTCTGCCGATCGACTATATCGATCGAAATATCAAAACCAAAATCAATTGACACGATTGACGCATCAGCCAGTCAATAATCGATCGACACTCGCAATAGGGGTTATAGCTTTTTCCTTAAGTAGCCTCGGGATCAGTTTCAGAATTATGAACAGAATTGGTCGGTAGTTTTATAGGTACCATATTCTCATTATCGTTATTGAATATTTCGATTCAGAAATGCCAATGAAATCGAAAGACTAGATTTTTTTTTTAATTTATTTCATATCATATCATTTCTATCAGAGGAAACTCATACAAAAAAAAATAACCCCGACCCCCTTGCCATTCAATCATTCAAATTAAATTAAATTAAAATTGAACAGAAACCCTGGTCCGGACGGTATACCAGAGGTAATATTAAAAAAATGTTTATCGTCTTTTGTCGGTCCGTTAAAAATTATATATAACCAGTCATTATTAACTGGAAAGTTTTTAGAAGAATGGAAATATTCTTATATTACCTATATCGAAGCTTTCTGCAATTCCTAAATTGTTTGAAAGCATTGTTAAGGAGAAGTTATTCTTCGTAGTAAAAGAGGTAATGTCGAATAATCAACATGGTTTTATTCGAGATAGATCATGTGCTACGAATTTAACTTTGTTAACTAATTATGTACTTAACAGCTTTGAGGAACGATTACAAGTTGATATACTCTACACTGACTTTACAAAAGCCTTTGATAGAGTGCACCACACCCTACTTTTAGCAAAACTAAAATCGTTGGGTTTTCATTCCTCAATGTTTAAATGGTTCCATAATTATTTAACAAACAGAAAGCAAATGGTTAAGATCAATGGTTATACTTCTCGCGAAATGGAAGTAACATCCGGTGTCCCGCAAGGTAGCCACTTAGGCCCGTTACTTTTTATTTTGTTTTTAAATGACGTTCATGATATTTTTAAATTTTGCAACGTTTTAACTTTCGCGGACGATTTAAAATTATATATTAGCCCCCCTATTAATAAACAACGAATAACGGTGAGTTAGCACTAACACATCGGTTATCTTGTAATTCTTATTAAAAAAACATTTCTACAACGGATAACTTAACTCATCGAATTTCGTGTATAAGGAGCGGATAACTTTTAATATTTGTGAGATGACGTTTCGCTTTTTAATTCAAAAATATTTTTCTCGATTTCATTGACTTTACACATACATGTACATTACTCACATTATCATACTTCTTATTATTTTATTTTATCATACGTATACCTGGATCGTATTATTTTAAGTACTTTTTAGTAAAGTGCTGTAATGCTATGTCGGGATTTTTATGAGAGAGAGCGGATAACAAACATTTATATAAAATTTATTTATTAATAACAAAAGATAGCAAACGGATAAGCTCACTATCCGTGAGCTACATAACTCGTGTGTTAAGGAGCGGATAGTGATTTTTTATTAATACGGGGGTAGTAATATAACAGACTGTATCCGGTTTCAGTCTGATATAAATAGTCTTTTGGCATGGTGTAATCATAACGCTATGGAGCTTAACATCTCGAAATGTAAAATGTTTACAGCATTCCGTATAAATCCACCTATAATAAGTGATTATTATATGAATGATCTTAGACTTCAGCGTACGGAAGAAGTTAAAGATCTCAGGGTCATATTTGACAAACAATTAAAATTTCTTTCTCATTATGATTATACTATAGCAAAATCAAACTCAATGTTAGGTTTTCTAAAGCGAAATTGCAAGGACTTCCGAGACGAATTTAGCCTTAGTCAGGCCGCAGTTGGAATACACATCCATCATATGGGATTCGCCATATGTACTGCAGGCACTTAGATTAGAAAGAGTTCAGAAAAATTTCACGAAGTACGCATTCCGTAAATTATTTACGTTTGAAAAATTACCTAGTTATGATAAAAGATGTGAACAAATTGGCTTGCAAACCTTAAGTTTCAGGCGTAAAGCATCTTGTATCATGTTTGTTCGCGATATTCTGAATTATCATGTTGTTTCACCGGAATTGATTTCTCTTATTAATTTGTATGCTCCCAAATAATCACTTAGGGATCGAAATGTGTTAATGTCGAACTCTCATAAAACCAACTATGGCAGCAATGAGCCTATTACACGATGCATATGTATGTTTAATTTGGTAAGCAACAAAATTGATTTTTGTTTGTGCCGGGTTGATTTTAAAAATTATTTATATTCAATGGTTTTAAATTCAAATATTGTTTATTTAAGTAGTCTATAAGGTTGAAAAATCGGTAGATGATCATCTAAGTCGCGCAACAAAAACCAGTTGTGTAAAGTGATACTGAGAGCGTAGTGCTCTGTGATGTGAAAAAAAATGATATGGCTGACAGATTGTCGTTGTCACGAAGTACTCTATTGCATAATAATTAAGATTAAGGTGAAATCGGATGATCTTGCAGGCTAGTGCAAATCGCAATCTTAAAAATTAACGAGACAATAATTCCAAGTATATCAGAAATCTTAAACGTCCAGCGCATAGTTTTTTTTTACCTGGTTTATGTTGCTGGACAACTTGCAAAGTTCTTGGTTGAATCTTCACCCTATAGTCCTTCATTCGCTTTTGATACGGACCATGCTTAGGTGTAGAAAAGCAGGAATCTACTTAGTTTTTGATAGCAGCTTTATTACTAAAATCCCTACTTATCCTGAAGAAACAGCGTTTGGCAAAAGTAATTCTTTGTTTTATGTCTGACGAGATGTCGATGTCAGACTTAATAGCGGATCGGAGATAGACAAAGTCCTCAAAGTACCTTAAGAATACGATTTCATACTATGGAATTTTGTAATGGAATTATTTCTTTAGTATGACGTCTTTTTCACACTTCATTAAAAGTTTTTCATTTTCTCACGTAGCTACGTAGGTAAGGGTAATATGACAGAATTCCTTTCGATTTCAGATTTTTTGATAATATTAATTTCTCTTCCCGAAAAGACCGACGATATTATACCAATAATATATTCTTGTAGTGAATTTTCGTCTTACGATATTCGAGAAAACATTTTTTGTGTATATATCCAAAAAATTATGCTAAAAGGCTATTTAAAAAAAATATACTTCATTGCCATCGAAATTTTGCTATAAGGTAAATATAATTTTTGTTTCACTCTCATGATTTTATTTATCACATTCATGTTATGGCACATATTTTTTTTTAGAAATAATATTTATAAAATAAAACACCACTGAATAATTCTAACAAATATGTGTGCATCATTTTTACTCATCACAATTAATACATGTATAAAGTTATATTAAAAATGTAAAAAAAACAACAACAACAACCATGAGTGGTTTAAAAAATAATAAAATAACAAATTAATATTAAGCAGTAGACGTGGACTTATTAGGGAAAATTATTATTGAGAAGAATCTATAAAAACTGAAACGTTTAAGTTAAGAAAACAACCAGAAAAAATGTAAGAAGTAAGCTTAAGATATTTAGTTTTCAGTAAGACACACTAACATATTAATGTAAAATAACAAAAAAACAAAACTAAATTATATTATTAAATAAAAAGTCTAAGAAATGATTTTTTGTTGTTGTTATTATTTGCGTTTAAATATTGGAACATGACAACACACACACAGAATGTATAACTTTACAAAACTAATAATTATGTAATTGTTAAAAATCACAATAAAATAAAATAGTCTATAAGCCTGAGAGAATAATTCAGTTACGTTAAGTGAACTCATAATTAAAATAAACTAAGCTTACTGTTAAGGATTATGGATAACATTGAAATGTTGGTTTTTTTTTTATTCCTCTAAAGTGGGATGGAAGTCGCAATATTAATTATTTCAAACAAAAATCATCTGCAACCTAGAACAATCTCGTATCTCGTTGGATCTGATAAGTTCGTATATAGCTGAGACAAAACCCGCACACAGAGGTGGTTCCTGTATTAGTGTTCACTTTTCATACACAAAATTGGAGCATACAATTAGGCGTACAGAAGTTGTCCGCAATACTCACCATTACTGCGTAAAATGTGGTCGGTAAACGCCAAACGGCAGTCGGCAGTCGAGTTTGAGAGTTGATGTTGTGGGTTGTGGGTTGTACATTCCTTTTTGTAATTTACAAATTAATTTGTTTGCCGTATTGCTTTTCTTTTGAGTAGATATGTGAAAATTATTAATTATATTTGTCTACCCAATGTACCTACGTGTGAACTCTAGTTTTGTTTTACAATTTAAATAGTCTTGAAATGAATTAGTGCAATTTTGTCAAGTGCCGTTAATATAAGTGCGACATGTTTGAACCTGTCAAATAGATTTTGTCGAAGATAACAGGGTGATAATACAAAATTGAGGTGAGTTAAATAACGACATATTAATAATGAGACTGAATTGGATTGCTATATTTCAAGATTTATGTTTGGTCAATTAACGAGACAATTTGAAAGAAATTGAATCAGTCACTAAGATCATAATAGTTTGTAACATAGAGGAATAATCGAGGAAATAATTTAGCTTTGGGGTTACATTTCATCCACCGGCTATTTTTTTATTTTTCTTCTGGTGAAAGTTGGATTAAAAGGGATATTATATAAATACTATTTTCAATAATTTCCCAAAAGAATTGAAACTAATTTCCTTTCTATATATTTTCTTGTTATAAAAAAATACCGAATAGACTAGAGAAATCATACAAATTACTTTAATTAATTATTATTGACTTTAAAAAATAATTGTTTTACAATTTGTGTTCATGATTTACGATACCCATTTTACTTCGTTCAAGTTAAACATAACGGGTCCGCCATCAACTAGTGCTTATTTCGTGAATGGTAACACTTAGCTCTGATTTGACAGATAATTAGTTGATAATTAGCTTGAACAACGCTGGGAAATATTGCGATATTACTTTGAAAATCATGGTAATGTTGTAGAATGTGTGCGAAAATTGCGTACGGATTTTGGAAGAAGAGAAGCACCGTCAGCTCCGTATGTTCGTTATCTTGTAAAAAAAAGTGAAAGAAACTGGCATCCTCATCGATAAACCAAAGCGTGAAAAGCCAAAAACAGTGCGTACACCCGAGAATATTGCTGCTGTGGAAGAAAGTGTGCGTGAAGCGCCATCAACATCAATTCACCGTCGTTCTCAACAATTGAACATTTCGGAGACATCATTGGGCCTGCGCACACGAGTATGCTTCAACCGGTTGAACGTCATGTTTGTTGGTGGGACGGGTGAGGAGGGAGCACAGTTTGAGAGGCATTGGAGAGCAATTTTTCACCCAAAATTAAGTGGTTGAAGAGGTTGAATCTACCAACACATGCATGCGTTTCTGACAGTTGTGGTATTAAAAAAAAATACGGCGGCTAGTTCGGTGTTAATCGAATTACACATACATATAAAGTTTGGTATATTAGACAAAATTCAACCGGTTGAACATATTCCCGTGTGTTTGGAAAGTAACCATAATGACTACGGTTGAAGCATACTCGTGTGCGCAGGCCCATTGAGACGAACTTTGCATAAAGACCTTGGTATGACGCCATACAAAGTCCAATCGGTTCAGGAGTTGAAGCCAACTGACCATCAAATGCGTTTTCGTTCCGCTAAGTGGGCCTGCGATCGACTTAGAGAAGATGCCGATTTTGTCAAAAAAATCATCTTTTCAGATGAAGCTCATTTTGATCTTGGCGGGTATGTAAACATGCAAAATTGTCGCATTTGGGGCACAGAAAACCCGCATGCATACATTGAAAAGCCGATACACCCAAAACGAGTCACTGTTTGGTGCGGATTTTGGTCCAGAGGCATAATTGGGCCATTTTTCTTCGAACGAATTGGGCTATGTTGAACGAATTTTTGTTCACAAAAATTGAAGAGAGGGATAATGGCAACATTTGGTTTCAACAAGACGGCGCTACATGCCACACAGCCGAAGCTACACTCGATGTTTTGCGCCCTGTTTTTGAAGATCGCGTTATCAGCCGCAGAGCTGATGTCGTTTGGCCACCTCGGAGCTGTGATTTGACACCGTTGGACTATTATTTGTGGGTTGCCGTAAAAGATAAGTGTTACGCCGACAAACCAGAGACAATTGACGCTTTAAATGACAATATTCGTGAAGCCATTGGTGAAATACAGCTTCACACAATCGATAATGTGCTTAAAAATTGGATCGATCGTGTTGGCTACTGCATGGCCAGCCGAGGCAGCCGTTTGAATGAAATTATTTTCTATTATTAACCGGAAGGATTGTACTTTCAAATAAAAAAGAAATTTGAGAAAATATTCAGTAGTTTTTTTTTAAAGCATTTTAAAAGTTATTCGGCGGACCCTTTATAAAAAATATACAGAAACAAATGTAGTCATAACATTTTTGTAACCATCCTTTTTCAAAGACCCAATTTTAGTTAGTGTTACAACTTTGTTTACATTTTCTGATATGAAATACACATCCTGTGCTTTTTATTTAATAATCTGAACGATGAGCTATTTTCCCACACATGTGAACACTGGTGTGCTTTCCATCACTATCACTTCACTCCTTAGTAGGTATACCAAATGTCAAAAATTAGCCACTGGATAAATTTTAGCGAGTTGTTGGGCAGGTTAAAATTTTGAAGTCTCTGTTCACCACACAATGTCAAAAATTATCAAATAAAAATAATAATACACATTTTAGGCGCAACAGGCTCGGTAGTACCCAGGGCCGAGCTTTCTCCCAACCATTAATGTGTGCGTGTGTACTTCTTGCACGATGGCGGGACCTCCTTTTTTATACCGAATCCGAACGACTAAGTTGAGATAAGCATTTCTTGACAATTGATACTACTCGGATGATTTGTCAGATCATCACGAGAGGAGGGCCAGTGAAAAATTATTAAGGTGTTGCTACGGCTGGGAATCGAACCTATACCTTCTGCGTGGAAGTTCATCGCACTAACCATCGTGCCACTGAGCCCACCCTTAAACTTCAACTGTTTGGTCTGTGCAAACAGACATTAGAAAACAAAACTTATTCATTGAGAAACAAAAAGTAATTTTCTGCGATTGTTTTAATCAAAAATTCCTAAGTTTTGCTTTCACATCAATTTGCCATGATTCACTTTATAAAAGCTGTAAAAAGTAAAAAAAAAAATGCTTCCCCCTGCGTCACCGTTGTCTGTGCGTTCTTCTCTCCTTTTATCCTGTGTACTTGGATGTTGGATCGAATGATTCTACATAGTACATGTCTGCTCTGGTCGGTCGCATGAGCTAACCTGCTGTCGATTTGAGTAATTTCGCACGGTCGTCGTGTGTTTTTGTTCTTTTCGCCTGCTTCGTAGTTCTCAATGTAACAACGTTACTAAGAGGCTAGAATTTTTTATAAGCTAAGGCCTGAGCTAATGGCAGTGGAACATCTCCATTTTTCAAGCTGGTCGATTCAGCCATTTGGCTGTCTATCCGATATTTGGGCCATACATTTTGAGCAAGGACAATGAAATTTGGTACATATTTGAATAAATTCACTGTTCGACCAAGTGGAACGAACAAGTACCACATCCACTTTTCAGAAGCCCTTAGTTTTTGGTCAGTTTTGAACCAAAAATTTTTTTTCTAATATGTGCACACTCAAGGGATTATGAATACCCTTAATATATTTTAGACCAGTTCGGGAGTAAAAGAAATTTGGGGTAGAGAGGAAGGAGGTACCGATGCACATTGGTATTAAATGTCTGTAATATGTAAGCTATAATGGGAAGGAAAAACAGAGTTTGGTACAGCATCCCCATTCGTGTTGTTCGAGTGTTAATATTTCAGCTTACGTCCAAAGGTAAGCTTGAGGGTAAACTGATTTGCATTCATTGCGTAGCGAGTATTGCGGCTGGATTTTTGAATGGGAGGAATGAAACTGGCTATTCCATTTGAGCAATGGTTGTTAAAGTTACGATAAATGAAGGTAAGGCAGGAGATATTTCGACGGTGTTCAAGCGAAAATAAAGAGTTCGCTTTTATTATGTCTCCTATAAGCTTTTTAGGTAGCGTTTTAAAATCCTACCTAGGAAGTTCGATGTTGTTTTTGGTGCACCAGACTAGACGTGTGCGTTGGACTCAATTGTGGCCAGATAAGAAGGAGTGAAAAATTTTTTTACAACACTTTCGGAAACCTAGACATTTCGCTGTTGTAAATAAGTCGTTGTTACTTTCACACATACTGAGCTTGGAAAGCTTTTCGGTTTCTTTAACGTAAGTGTCATTCATGGATAATGGTTGTAGATTTCGTTTCCGGTTTATGACATAGAGACGAAACTGAATCTTGGGGGACACCAGTATCTATTTGGTGAGTTGCAAACTTGAAACAATCCAAAACAACTTGAATTGTATGTTTCGAAATATAATTTCTAATTCTCATCGATTCCAAATGCAGGGATTTTCAAAAAGGGGTTGATGCCAATAGTGCAACAATTTTGTTTTCTCCACCATGGTGGATTAATTGGTTACACTTTTCATTGGGATTTTATCACCAGTGTGGCTGTTGCTGGGAAAACTATACAGCCGGCTGTACTAGTACGAAAGTGAATCTGTCCAATACAGTACAAGTACAGGAGGAGACTGGGAACAATCTAGCAACGAGGGAATGGCTGCGAAAAGCAGATTGGCTTTGTCCAAAGAGCTCATGGCTTGAATATCATCATGAATGAATGTCGGAACTGATGACAAGACCGATTTTTTTTATATTTTTGACAAATGCCAAATATTGTTTGCTTCCTCTGGGGCATTGTAGAATTCGTTTACTCAACTTAGTCATAGTAGAGTTTGACACGCGTTAAATGGGCATTGCAGTCATTTCTGGCTTGTTTAAACAATATTGGGTTTTCCTCTGTTTTGCTGTTATCTTAGAATCGAAAGTGTCTCCCTCTCAATTACGCTATTCCGCACAATAAAATGTGACGCCCACATTTTAGGGGCGTTTTCTTAAAAAAATTCATAATAATTGAACAAAAATCAAAAAAATATTTTAAGACTACCATTCGCGAAGCAAATTTATGGCTTCTCATATTTCTGATAAAGGAGGCCCACAAGTATGTAAATGCAGAATGAATAGATAATCAAAATCTCGACTGGAGTTCGAACTATTCGTTCCAGTGAGCTTATTCTTTTGCTTAGCAGCAGATCTCTCATCAAAAGGCAGCGTACATCCACAATGCGCATTTTTTCCAAATCAGCCAGGCTGTTACTTAGGTTGTAACTTACCCACCATTAACTGAAAACACCATATTGACGGAAATGACAAAAATATACAAACGCAATTTATTTTAACTGGATTATTCGGTTTTTTATTATCTTCTCTCTTCTTCTCGTACGTTTAGTTACCACAATAGTGCTTATCAAATAACTTCAATGTTTTAAACTTCAATATATACAATTATAAATCTAAGCAAAAAAAATGTCCCTTAAATATGACTTAAATATGATCCTTATAAAGCGTTCTACGCATTCAAAGTCTTGCTCCCTTGCATCAGTTGTGCAAAACATATCACGCCTTTGTAAAGGCTTCGAGTTGTTTTTTTAAGGCTTCAACTTGGCACAAGAGCTCGATATTTTGTCGCTCTAGATATGCTGCTCGGATTGCAATCTCGTCCTCCTTGATACGACGACGATCACGGGATTTTTTAGCCGCTGCGTTGTTCTTGCGTCTTCTTTCGAAATAAGCTTCGTCTTTGATGCCACCACAATTACCGGAATCGTTGTTGTTGTTGGAGTCATTTTTGTTGTTGTCGGTACAGCCGTTGGATGAGTCGTTGTCACTGGACTCCATGGCGCGCTCCTCGGATTCGCTGTTTGGGCCATTGCGATGGTTGGTTCGTCGCATTTTCGGATTTGTCACGATTCTATGGCCGCCGTTGGTGCTTTGAAGATCGTCCAAAGCGCGTTTGCGATAGGTGCTGTAACGTTCCATTGTGGTCTTGTCGAAGAGTACATCGGAGGCGGCAAAGTGTGCGGCTACTAGTAGGGGATCACGTGGGTAGGCATTGAATGGACGGGTTTTGCCAGCGCTAACAGTTCCGGTAGTTGCGGCGTTTAGGATGCTTGGGTATAGGACACTTCCTGTATCGGATGGTGGGCTCCTGCATTGCTGGTCTTCCGATTTCGGGCTCGGGTAGGTGGTCGAAGATTGATGGTTGCTGAAGGTTTGTTGTAGAAGTGCGGCTGGATTGTGTTGGAAGAATGGCAAAGGGTTTGGCATCACGGGTGCTGGTGGTGGTGATGCGTTTTCTTGTTTGATATTTTGGTAGTACAGCGGATAGAGAGATGCGATTCCTTGAGGCAGAGGAATTGGGTTTTGCCTAAGTGGCGCTGCCACCGCTGGAACGGACGAAATTTGTGATAGATTCTGTGGTGATCCGCAGTTGGTACTTGGTGAAGCTGTGCCAAAACTTGAGTTATATGGCGAGGGAGTCTTGCGGGTCTCCACTGAATCGCAGCGACGGGACAAATCCAATACTTGACTCTCTAGCCTCTGCTGTTGCATTTGTTGTTGCTGATGGTGGAAATTATATGCGTTGTAGATATCCATTTTGTTGGCGGAACATTCTAAAAATGAAAAAAATAATTGGAAAATTTAGTAAAATAGTTCAAAAGGGGAAACAAGTCGGTTTTCCGATTGTTGTTTGAAAAATGTGATTCGTTCTTTATTTTTATAAAAAAAAAACCTCAACTAACCGTTTCGCATATCCAACAAGATTTGTCCAGGCATCATTTTATCGTGCAGCATCATTTTGATTTTGTTATTATTTTGATTGTAATATTTTCTGTCAACAGAAATGTTTTCTTGCTGAAATACTATTGCGAAAATGTGGAATTTTCAGCTGAATATGTTGTTCTGACTCGGATGTCGTTCTCAAACTGATCTAACACTGAGCCTGAGCGACCATTTATACACAAACGAGGGGTGCGCACCGCTTACCTACCTAGAATGTGTGACAAGTGTGTGACAGAGTGACAGAGATATTTTTTGCAATCACATTCGATAGCCAATATGGGATGAAAAGAGACGCACAAAATGATTTTTCCAAAAAAGGGTGGATTTCGAAAGAGTTTCAGAGTTGAATATGATTGAAGAGAGGGGAGGATTGTGTTGAGAATTTTTGCTTGACCTGTCTAGACGTACGAAGGACATTAATGCGGATTATTTGAGATTCCGAAAATAGACGTAAAAGAACGTTTTTGCATTTTTTGTGGTTCCGCTAGTTTTGTTGCATTCGTAGGTAGACATATGCGATTCTTTTGATTCATTGTCCTGGAGCTCATGGTTGCCATTTTTGAGACAATGGATGGTTTTTTGAAAAATGCAATTTTATGATGAGGTGGGTGTTGTAAAAATCAGTAACCACCGTTGGAAAGGGTTGTTCGAATGGCTAAAAGGTAAAGAGTTTTATGATCCGCGGAAGGGTTTTTCTTTCAAAGAACTTTTTTTTAAATATGAATATTGAACGCTAATATGCAATGCGGATTTGAGGAGTACATTGTTAAAAAGTGAATTCCGCGACAATCATAAAATAAAATGTCATCTTGTGCAGTATCTATGAGCGGGAAATAACGAAAAAAGGGGTTTACTAGAACTTTGTCGCATTAAGGAAGTAATTTGAATAATTTTTTACGTAGTCTATGTACGAAATAGTATTTTATGACCACGGGGATATAAAACTAGATGGCTACCAATAAAAAGGGTTATGAAGTCTCCTGCAAGTTTTTTTTTCGATTTATGGCGCAATATTTTCATAAATGAGTTTTTTTTTTTAAAAAGTTTTTGAATGTTTTGAACAAGAATCATGGATAATACGTTTATATGTAAAAGTACATATATTTAAAACGTGTTGCCTAAACGTCAATCCAATATGGTTGCGAGTATGTAACAATTGCTCAAGATCACTCGTACGATCGGGGATTTAAAAAAAAAACATGCTTTTGCATACAATCTCCAGCCCGCTAAGCATAGGTTTAATCATAGTTAAAGACTTATTTTTATTAACTGCGGCTTGTTTTCTGTGCCTACTTCTTTACCGGCAAATATAGTGCTTGTTTTGAGCAGCTGCGTTTTCTAGGAAATCGTCCGTTTTGAATAAGCTTTAGATTATTGCACTAAAAATTGCTCAATACTGATATTTGTTACCATAAGTGACTGGTAGCAATATGTACATAAATCACTTATCACTTCGTTACTGGTCTAGCATTTAGGAATAGTTTTAAGCACTGACATTGGCATTAAAAGTCCATTCGAAAATTACTGTGACTAAAAAAAATCCATTAACTTCTTTGATTAGCCACGATTAGATCGTGAAAAAGATGGCCGGTCTGCTAATTAAAATTTAGGTAAATGATTGCTCGTAAATAATGATCTTCATTATTGTATATATTGCTTGCTATAGGACCTTGTTTGCAGGCAAACATGTTTCATTATCAACAACAATCGGATGCGAAAAATATCAATATCGCAGAATAGTACGACGATCGTCATTTTCGAGAACTTATTTTCAAACCCTAGTTTGAATGATCACCGCCAACCGATCATGTGATGTTTCGTACCCGACATTTAAAACGTCTTCGTCTCCGCAAAACATATTGGATAACTTACCGTAGATCACTCCATAATGATCAAATAAAAACACTTGGATTGACATTTTATTAAGCGCTAAGGTGATCTTTATCGGTTTGAATTTCTAAAAAGCTGAAGCAAGATCACTAAGGTTCACATAGTCAGGATTAAATTAATAAAAACTCGACCCCTAGTTCAATGACTCTATTGATTACCATCCGTCATTGATGAGAATCTAACTACATTCAATGAAACAATTGATGAAACTTAGTTAATGAAAACAGGAAAAGTGTAAAAAAGAACAAGGATTCGATCCTGAAAATCCGCGTTGTATTTTTTGAATAAAACGTACCAACTTAAAAGCTAATCCCTTTTTAAAAATAATTAATCCGTTTGTTGAATGACAATTCCTTTATGCATTTGATTGATGTCTTGCGCGGTTAAAGATTTGCAATTGTTAAAACAATGGTTCCTTTTTTGCAAAATTATTTTATGAGCTCTATTGTGCAAGTTCATTGCCAGGTATCATAAAAAAAGGCGAGTCAACTGATCTTTCTCTATGGCGCAATTATTTTTTTTTTTGCCTAACGAGTTGAAGTTTTCCATTTTTTAAGCCGAATTATGTTTTATTTGATGCTCGATTGGTAAAAAACGAGTCATAAGGGATTTTTTTATTTCGCGGGTCATAAAATATGAATATCCTTTCTTAAAATCATTTTAAAGTAATTGGTAAAAGGGTTTTTGCCGTCGCATGTTATTTTTTAAATGAAAGAGTTTCGTCTCCTATAGGCTAATCGCTTTCAGATTTCCACGTTCCGACTCAACTCTTTTTTTTTGTCAAAGATTTCAGTCAATTACTTCAATCCTATTCATTTTTACGCGGTTTATGACTTTCAATTGTCAAAACAATGGACCTTTTTTCATGAATATTGTTTTATGAGCGGTGCTGTAAAAGTCCATTGCTAGTTGGCAATAAAAAAGGGTGGGCCAGCCGCTCTTTTTATTTATGGCGTAATTTTTGCGAAAGGGGTTTTAAGAACGGAAAGTATTTTTTTAAGAAAGAATATTGTTTTATTGAACTCTTAGGTAATACTGGTTCGTAAAAAAAGTAAAAAACGGGTCTCGAAATTTTGTAAAAAAGTGAGTTCGATGAATTTTCGTGGGCAATAAAAGAGACACATACTTAAAGACATGTTTTTAGTTTTTTTTTAATGGTTTGGAAAGTAATTTGGAAAAGGGTTTTTTAAAAAAAGGTGTGTTTTGTATCAGCAGTTTTTTAAGGCGAATATTGTTTTATTGAACTCTTAGGTAATATCTTTTCGTAAAAAACGTATTTTTTTCGGTAAAAAAATAAATTCTCTGAATTTTTGCAATGCTTGTAAAATTTAAATCATTTTTGGTGCTGTTTCGCTTTGAAGCAAGGTAGACTATGTATAACTTAATGAAAGCAATTTGGAAAAATGGGTTTGAAAGGGTATTTTTTTAATGATACTCATTCATCTTGAAATTAATCACTTTGATGTGTGGGATATCTTATGGTGTTTTCCATTGGCAAGTCTAGATTTTGATCTGAAATTTGATTATTTTTGTTACCAATGGAACACGATTTCAGATTGATTTTTTTTGTCTTTGTATTGGTGTTATTTCGTCTATGGGAAGTAGGCAAGTGTCTGTGTAGCTGTCAAGTTTTAAGTGACACATGTGGTTTGTTTTTGACTTAAAACGTATTTAACATAGAACTGCTACAGTTTTAATGACTAATAATAGTTGTTCACAACCAAAATAACAATAACTCAAAACGAAAGTCATTCTAGTCAAACTGATTGCTATTATTTGTGTTAGTGCAAGGAGGGGTAGGTAGGTAAGTCTGCAAAAAAATCCACATTTGCAAAATCGATCTGAGATAACAAAAAAATCAATTTTTTTGGCCAAACATCACAACTGTCAAAATCGGTCCTTTTGACAGATTTACCAATGGAAGACACCATTAGTTAACCGATAAAACTATAATCCATAAAGTGGAGACGACGGAAGTTTGATCGAACAAACAAATGTATTGCACACAACTTCGAATCTATTGGAGGCACAAACATTTTTACATATGTAATTTTGGATCCATTATTTCAATCCTAATCCTAAAAATTATACAAAAAAAAATGTTAAGGAACTCAAATTAAAGAATGGTTCTCTTTAATTTGAGTTCCTTAACATTTTTTTTCCAATGTCGACCGTAAATTCGGCTTATATGGTCCGTTCAGGAATTTAAATTTTCTATGACGCTTTCGAAAATATCCAATTATACGAGTTATTTTAAAATTCTTTCCAAGATGAAATATCAAGCAATACTGAACAAGGTTACCATGACGGTTTGACAAGATTCACGCGGTAGTTGTTATTAATTTTTGCTTAAAAAGAGTACCTCTTAGTGAATCAACTATTAGGCCCGGTTTTCCAGTGCTGAGTTAACTCTCAGACAACCCAGATTCTACTAACCCTGGATTAAACTCAATTTATAGTTAACTCTTAAAGCAGTTTTATGGTGTAGTATTAAATTTGACTCCATGAGTTATAATTCAGTATGGTAACACTGTTTATCGATTTCGCTGTCATAAAGTTATCGACTCTGTAACAGCACAGTTGTGAGCTGTTTGTAAGAAAAAGGTCTTACAAGGTTTGGTCACTTGTAAGACTTTTTTCTTTTTAATACATTACAACTCAATATTTCAAAGAATTTCGATTCCCTAAGATCTGAATCTGAATATACCGTACACATATTCATTTCCTTAAAAATTTTAATTACATGGTTCCATTAAATGACTGCTTGCTTGCTATTTTGTCATCTGTCAAAAGATTAGATCATTTAATACAGCGTTAACTCACCAAACTTACTGGGTTAACTCGAAGCTAACTCTGGATTAAAATTGACTAAAAAAACAAGATTCAATCTCTCTTTGAGCTCATTCACTAAAATACACTTTATCTTTCACTGGATCTGGTGAAAAAATTAAGCTGCTATTTGGTTTGGTTTTTTCCTGACAAAAAAATTGTGAAAAGGGCAGAAAAACGTCATTTTACGTCATTCTAATGTTATTTGGGTCTCCTAATGAGTTCTGAATAGCAATATGTACAATGTCACGTTAAATGTCATTAATTCAAAAGGTAATTTCTACCTTAGTCATGTCAATTGAAAAGACATTCAAAGAATGGTGGAAACGTATTAAGTAATTTATACAAAACTAGTTTTACACTTTCTACAATTCATTTTAAAGGCAGTTTCTCAAGTTTTAATTTAGGTTTGCGAAAATCTATTATCCAACGTCAAGTAATGACACAAAATTGTGTTGTTTTAGGTAAAATATTTCCCTGCTAGCTATTAGCTAATAGTCTGAACGCTAGCAACGTTATTCGAGTGTTCATTTCAGTTTTCTGATGATCGCAGCGAATCCGAATAGGTAAACAAGTTTAACGAGATCGATACAACACAAAAAAACATAATCGAGCGCAGAATGGTAGAAGACGTTAAGAGTGTTAATCAGTCTGTTTGAACCTTTCAATTCAAAAGCCCAACTACTTTAAATGTGCATAGGTCATCATTACACCTTAGTTTGCGAAATTTTAGACGATATTATTTTGAGGAAATTACTTCATAAATTGTGTACTTTAATAATTAAAAAGCAGTTTATAAATCAAAATTTCTTTTGAGACACCTTGCATAATCTTCAACTTCATAAGCTTCAACATTTTATGCAAAATCAATCAAAATATCTTGATTTAAAGGATTTTTGGTCACTGCTATGACAGCAGTTATGAAAGAAGCGGCATGGCTATTTTACCTTACGTTCACATCCAAAGCTTTCTGATATGTGTAGAGAAAACTTTGGTGACGTCGTCCACCCCTACCTTATGGTCATGAAATTATGGCTTCGCATATTGGGAATACAATGTCCAATAAAATAACGAAGAGCATATACAAATAAAAAAGGGAAACATTAAACATCTTAAAAATGTCCTAATAGTGGTACAAGTTTTGAATCCGTTCCCCAATTACCTTTTTGCAAATTTCTTAACTGTGGTTAATAACAACCCAATGTCAAAAATATATAAAATATTGCAAACAAAAATAAAATAAAACAGGTTTTAGACAATACCAAGCCCATGTAGAAAAAAACTAGCTTCTCCAGTTATTTGTATGTGTGAAGATATATTTTTGCCACAAATAAAATAACTTACCATTTATCGCCGATGTTGGTTTTCTAAAAACTTTGTCCATAAATCGACTTGTTTTGTATGAAAAAGGTTACAAAAGTTAAGCGTAGCTCCAAACCTTATTTAGCGCAGTAAAAAAACTACGTTGTACTTTAAAAGTTTTAGAAAAAATGAAAATCCTTGTCAAAATCTGGTTGTCTGACAGTAAGCGAATTTACAAAAAAACATATGTGAAGGCTACAATCCGCTTTGCGAATCGTTGAATACCGTATCCCAATCCATCCATAAAATCAATATCCACAAAAAAATGGCATTGTCAGAAAGTTTATCTTAATCTCTTATGGTTCAACAAAAAAGACGTTTTTCTATGGGATGGGAAAAGGAGGCCCTCTGAACTAGGCCAACTACAGAGGCATAAGTCTCCTCACCATCGCCTACAAGATCCTATCTGCCGTAATATGTGAACGCCTAAAACCGTTTACCAACAACCTGTCAAATTTTCACACTTCGGCAGATCTTGGAAATAACCGAAGTAGTCCAAATCAATACCCACCACCTATTTATCGATTTCAAAGCCGCATACGACAGCATTTATAGAAACGAACTATACAGAGCCATGTCTAGTTTTGGTATACCGCACAAACTCGTCCGTTTGTGTAGGATGAAGATGGAGAATTCTCGGTGCTCCATCAGGGTCGGAAACCTCACCGAAACATTCGATACCAAAAGGACTTCTTCAATTTGATTCTTAAGAGGATTGTGCAAAACTCCCGAGCCAACACCAGAGGCATAATTTTTCAAAAATCGGTGCAACTACTAGCATACGCCGACGATATCTACATCATTGGTAGGACTCAACGTGATGTCATAGCCACGTTTGCTATTATTGAGAAGGAAGCACCAAAAAGGGGATTATCAGTAAATGAGGGAGACTAAGTACATGCTGTCAACACGAAAGGACACACAACATCTAACAATTGGACGGAACGTCACCATTGACAGATATAACTTTGAGGTAGTACGGGACTTTGTCTACCTCGGCTCCGCTATTAACTCTGACAACAACATCTCGTCAGAAATCAAACGAAGAATTACTCTTGCCAACCGGGTTAAGAAGGCAATTTAGTAGTAAAGGCCTCACTCGAACTATACTAAGGAGATACTATATAAGACCATGAACATCCCAGTCCTGCTCTACGGCGCTAAAGCATGGATCGTATCAAAAGCGGATGAAGAAATCCTTGGTCGATTCGAGAGAGAAATTGACGAGCTATGGAGACGAAGATTCGACCACGAACTATACGAGCGACATATCCCTGGCCAAAAAATTCCGCATTGAGATGGCTAGGACATGTAGAACGAATGGACACCAATACTCCGGCTCGCAGAGTCTTCGATTCCCAGCCAGACGTCGGACGCAGTAGAGAAAGACCTCGCCTTAAGTGGCGCGCACAAGTAGAAACCGACCTTAACCAACTTGGAGTGCGCAACTGGAGGCAGTTAGCTAAGGATCGGGCTAATTGGAGAGGCATGTTGGTTGAGGCCTAAAGTGATCTATAGTCGAAATGTTCATAGAATTTGAATTAAACGTTTTTTTCGGATTTTTTTTTGGGTTCCGCTATCATTGTTATGTTAGAATCATCGTGAATTCAATTTTTATTTAATTAACAAACATCTAGAGTAAATCAAATTCAATTATAGTAGAACACTGTTAACAGTAACAAGGTCCGATGATACAGGCTGTCCATAATCCGCACAAAACGTTACAGCTTTTGGAGTTTCATTGGTAGCTGTTGTATTGCATCTGGCTGTTCATCGGCCAAAATTTGGCTATTTTGCTTATAACGTAGCCGTTCAAAAATTAACTTCGTCGCTAAAAATATTTTTTCTATAAAAAGCGGATCAATTTGATTTGAGTTAAAAACCACATTTAGGTCGTCATATTCGTCCAACTGAACAATTTTACATCCAACAACCAAAGTGCATAGATCCCGTAATAATGAGAATATGAGTATTCGTGAAGACCGTGAATTGATCAAACAATTTGTCGCCGTTCTCAAGGTTTGGGCATATCTATCAAACATTGTTTGGTATTTTGAATCATGATCTTAGTTTAAAAGCGTGTAAAAACAGCTCGTTCAAGAATTGTAGCCGACTCACTTTGGTTTACATTTAAATTTCGGTTTGTGGGCCTTGGAGAAGGACCTTGAGAACGGCGACGAATTGTTTGATCAATTCACGGTCTTCACGAATACTCATATTCTCATTATTACGGGATCTATGCACTTTGGGTGTTGGATGTAAAATTGTTCAGTTGGACGAATATGACGACCTAAATGTGGTTTTTAACTGTGCACTGAGTCTGGACTTTAGTCTATTCTTTGGATCACCCGTTAGAAGCTCCTATACGAAAATTCTTCTTCTATTTTTTTTTAGTGATTGACTTCTAAGAACAATAACTAGATATTCGCCGTTCGACGATTTCGGTTTACGTTTTAAAAAAAAAATATCGAACTAAGAATTTTGAACGAAGCCAAATGCGGTTATTGATCCGAGAGTAAAAGTCCAGTATATTGACGGCTTGAAACACCACAGCGAATATTCAGGCTCTGGTCATTAAAAAACTATCTAATGTTGCTATAAAAACTTCCAATGGGTAGTAGAAAGTGAAGACATCTTAGGCAATGTCCTGTAGCATTGTAAAACTATCAGGGCCTCAGCGCCATCAGATTTTTGTGTTGCTTTTCAATTAATTTTTAATATTTGTAATTATAAATTTACTTATTCGATATAAAAACATTTAAATCTAACTTATCATTAACAGTGTTGTTTATTGACCCTTATCGGGTACTCTATGCTTATCCCTTACAGTGCTAAATGTGCCTATTTTTATGTTTGATTCACAGGCCCAAATTTTGATCGGATAAAATGGCAGATTCCTTAGGCAAAGATATGACTTAGCTTATTCACAGAACTAAATAGCGAATCCTCATAATAAACGATGTTACTCTCATATTTGTTCAAGACAAGGTGCGAGAAACTATAACGAGTGGCGAGTGCACTCGCACCTTGTGAGCTCGACTTTAAATGATCATGGTAAGAACTCTCAATACTGAAATGAATAAATAGTGATTTTCCCGTTATAAGCCAAAAATTAAAAATTGCGTTAAGGGACGTTTAGACTAAAACAAGCGTCAATAGTAACATTGAATTTAAATTTCATTCAACTAGACAATAATAGGTCATATATAGTGATTTTTTAAAAGATTTTCCTAATTTCGAGTTTCATTAACAAAATTTTAGTTTTTTTTTTTATTTTTTAAAACGTGTTTAAAAAGAGGGCATGTGTGAGATATAGAAAATGACGTTGTTAAATATCTTATCCAGACACTTTTTCAAAATTCCTCCTGTTTAACCAAAAATGATATTTTTTGGAAAAATTTCACTACCCCAGCTCAAAATCGATTCAAAAATTAAACGACAAAGGATTTTGATAAAGTATCTGAACAATTTAGACGTTATATATTTCATCCATATACTGTTTTTAGGCATGTCCACTTTTTCGGGGTGTTTAATATCAAGATGGAGTAGGATTGGGTATTAAACAATTTGAACAGCGGATTGTCGCTTTCTCATATACTTAAACATGCGAAATAAAGCAGCATAAACGCGCTTTCGAAATATTCATCATTGGGGTAGAAGGCCCCAAAGATGAGACTATTGCTCGAGGTCAT
Source organism: Rhingia campestris (assembly GCA_932526625.1). Classification (NCBI taxonomy): domain Eukaryota; kingdom Metazoa; phylum Arthropoda; class Insecta; order Diptera; family Syrphidae; genus Rhingia; species Rhingia campestris. The sequence goes on along the minus strand of OW052182.1, from coordinate 94,108,302 downwards.
CGTTGATTTTTAACTTCCAGTCATCACAATATCTCTGGATCTTGTCGAAGTCCCGCTGCAAAAGAGTTCGAATGACATCGACAGTAGGAGCTGTTCTGTGCGCGATAAGATCGTCCTACCTACCTATCATCTCGCTGGTGTAAATGCTGAGGAGAATCGGCGAGTTTGCCGCTCTCTGTTGCAGACCATTTTTAATGAAAAAATCTGCGGTAGACGTTACATTGCCACTTTTGACAACAAACGTTCTACCAGTCAACATATCATGAAGCTTATATAGCAGTGGTTTACTTATGCCAAGTCTGGTCAGCTTAAGATAGAGGCCCTCTAACCATACGGTGTTGAAAGCCTTCCCCAAATCAACCAGACTTGCAACCGTGCACTCATTTTTTGGCTTTGTTCCATTGTATATCAGAGAGGACTTTGGAGGCGGCATAAATACAGTCATGTCCCGCCTTGAAACCAAACTGGTTCTCTGGTTTAATATTATTGCTGATACTCAGAAGAAGACTTTTCGACCGGGAATTTGACGGATTAGAGTTGTCCTTTCTCTTTTTCGGGAGAGAATGAACCACCGCCGTCCAGCGTTACGACTTCAGAAAAAAAAGCGAAGTAGATTTGAACCAAAAAGTGAAGTAGATTCATGAAAAGGTAAGGAGATTTCAGAAGATCCCGTCGGAGACAAAATTTACGTTCATAGTATCCGTTTTTCGAAGGTGCATCTACGCAACGGAATTTGACATTATCAAAAATCAGCAACCTGTCCTGGTGCCCTCTTGGTGAAATTCCGAGCTAAGTCGGGTTTCTCATGCATCGACTAAACCAAGCGCTCTTATTTGAATTTTGTCTAAAAAAACTGTTTTCAAAAAAAAAACAATAAAAACTACAACAAAATAATTGTAGTGCTTACAAAATGTAGTAGTACTTCAAAATATTTCCACGACGAACAGATGTCGGAGACCATTCATTGGTGAGAAATTGACGTGTGGCTGTCGAAAACAGATGCAAACGAGTGGTGGGTGCACGACTGTGTCGTACGCAACCTCCTCTTTCACAGCAAGTTGGGCGTTAGATCATATCATAAGCATTTTGATTATTGATGCTAAAATGATATAAATAATGTCGAAATGTATTTATACGAATGTTTACTCCGAAATTTGAAGGAATCGATGTCAATGTGAATAATAATGATTTTCCGTTATTGGCCAAAACTGAAAATTCCGTTTAGTGATAGTTGGGCTAAAACTAATTATGTGGAATTGCTTCAAACTGTAGTTGTAGCATATATATTAAATTTCATTCAATTTGACATAATAGTTTGCGAGAAATTAACAATTTTCTTTATATGGCCTAAATGAGAAAATCCGTTATATGAATTTTCTCGAAAATACTGGGTATGCAGTTTTGTTGGAATTGATATGTTTATAGTATATATAAAGTTTAATCAAAATCGTTAGAGCCGTTTTCGAGAAAATTGAGGTTATGTGTAATTTTTATATGGCAGGTACCGTTATTAACATGGCTAAAAGCAAACAATTTGCTTAGAATTTGCCTAGAATTATGACCAAGACAATCTTGGATACGAAGTTTGAAGAAAATCGGTGAAGCCGTTTAGGCTGGGGAGACCATTACGGACCGACGGACCGACGAACGGAAATCAAAATCTCGAGGTCGAAAATTTTCACGAAAACAATATCCTTCTCTTTGTAAGAGAAAGTTAAAAATGCAACCCATCGCAATGAAACGTAGACTGCCGATTTGCGTTACACTTTGTCGGAGAAATGTTCCGAACAACTGATCGGAACGATTACCATGAAACAAAACTTCGTACAAAATCGGAGAATTTTTCTTTTGGAAAGCATACCAATAAGGGATATCCAAGTGAGGTAGATATAAAGAATTTATCAATAGTGAGAAGTAGGGAGTAGAATTCAATTTTTTTTTCCAAACTTGAAGTAGATCTACTTCAAGTGTAGTAAAGTGGTAACGCTGCCGCCGTCTTCCACCGAACTGGATAATTTGCATTATTTAGCGCGTTGTTTGGTGTTCCACCTTCGAGATTAACAGTGGACTCGACCCACTTCGCTCGGCGACTATGGCGTTTGCCAAGTTTTCGTCATCGAACCGCGTGAAACCGCGGTTCTCAGATCGCCATTGCGTTATGTCATTCTGGAGGTAGAAAAAAAAGAAAATTATATAACTTAATAAAAAAGCCCAACCGATTTCCATATAAGAGGTATTTTTATTTAATTTGCCTCTTATTTGGACAATCATTTTAATAGATGACTCTATTCACGTTAGTATTGACCTACCCGTTAAAAAATCCAACATTCTCACATTCAGAAAAAAAATACAGTTTTCGGCCAAATAGTAGTGAGATTTGAAAACGTGTCTGAATAGCGCAATATGCTCATCTTCTATTCATAGACCTACGCCAAATTTGTAGGCTCGTTTTTCTTTTGACGTTGATAAATTTTAATGAAATTCGATAATGTTTACTGTCGCCCAACGAAAATTGGCATGCCCTCTTATTTTTTTTGAACAGAATGAATTGAATGAAAAGTTTGACAAACATGTTAAGACGATAGTGCTGTCCCATCAATAATATCTTATGAACAGAATAAAGGCTGAACTATAATAGTCGGAAGCTAATGTGAAAATTCTACGTTAAGTTTTCTTCAGTACTGCCAATTACTCAAGTTGCCCATATTAGACTTTGCTCACGCACTTACCGTACAAACAATAAAAACAAAATTTCGTTGCTTTTGAACTTACAAATTTAAATGCATACAGCTGTTGAAATGAAATGTCAAATTTTTGTATGAAAGAACAAAAGAAAGAGCGAATGAATTCGCTTTTTCGCAAGTGAGCAAAGTGAACGAAAACTGAATCGAAGCGAAAAGCTATTATAGTCGTACAATACAAATTGCATGTGTTCGCATAGTTACGGAAGTGGTCCGCAACCATCTTCTATTCAGCCTTAAGGCACGAACACTTGAACTTTTTTTTTAAATAGTTTATTTCAATTTTTCCAAAAATAAAAATATAGGTATATAAAATGAAAAAAAAAAAAAAACATATGAGAAGGCTACAATCCGCTGTGCGGATCGTTGAATACCCTATCCCATCCCATCCTTCAAATGAATATTCTCAAAATGTAGGTTTTATGGCCATGAAATACAGAAAATGACATTGTCGCAACATATTGTTCAGACAGTTTATCAAACCTTTTGTGGTTCGAAAAAAGAAACATGGGGGTATACAAATGGTTTTTATAAGAAAACGCCCCCAAAAAGTGGGCGTAGGTGAAAGTGATCTATAAACAAAACGTTTATTTTATCATTGCATCAAAAGTTTTTTTTTGAACTTTTTAAAATTTGTACAGTAAACGTATTTTCTAAAAACGCACCCAAAAAATGAGCGTGGCAAAAAACTTTGTATAGACGAAATATGGATATTAGGATTGTCTAAATATGCTGCTCAGACATTTTTTAAAAATTCCTTACAGTTTGGCTACAAACTACGTTTTTCAAAAAAAGGGGGGCGTGGCAGTGGGCAGATTTCAAAATTTTCACTTGTTCTGCTTCGTCGGCCAGAGAGTCTATATACAAAATTTAAGGCCCAAAAAACGGTGACACACAGACGGACGGACAGACAGACATGGCTTAATCGACTCAGCTAGCGATTCTGAATTTGAGGTATATCTATCGAAATTATTTCTCTATGTTACAAACTTAATGTCAAAACTAATATACCCCTATGGGATAGGGTATAAAAATTCAGTGCCGAAACTATCGCGCTGCAAATCCACCCGTGTACACATGGCCTTAGTCCGCAAGTTACACAGATACACAGGTATCTATGTAGCTCGTAAAAAACGCATGTAGTATACAATTTTCTTAGAAGAAATTGTGCAACTGAATGTCGCAAACCCTTTCGCGCGTTTTTTGTAATTTTTATTACACGACTTTATTACCACATTTTTTGAGTTCCTGCGTTTTTTAAGACTTCGTTCATTTACTACCCGCACATGAATAGCTAAAAAAATGCAATTTCTATAGGCATATTTAATTACTCCATTTATTGATGCTCATCCACACTTAGCCATAAATGAACATCCTTGAGAATCACTCCTGAGCTCTCAATTATCGAGAAGGGTTAATGCACAGACTCTGTTTACAACACGTCAACCCTTTAATGATGGTATGCAAAAAGTTTCTGCTTAACATCACTTCGGAGAAAGTAACGAAATTTATGCACTTCATGAAGGCAAGGATTATTCGCACAAATACCACTGTTTCATGGTGTAATTTAGCCATCCTTCATTGAAAATATTGCATATAGATGGGTTTATGTGAATGCAATTTAAGGAAGGAAGGGATGGAAAGATTTTACGCTGTTCGAATGACACAGGCAGCGGCACAGGCACACACAACCAGTAAGGTTAGGGAAAATTAAAAAACAAAAGGTTCTAACATTAATGTCAATAAATGTCCTTTCACTCGTTAGAATCCCGAAAAGGATTAATGCATTGTTTTCGTCTGGTTTCGGTGAAACTCTTTTGGGTTTCGTGTGCGCGCCGTTATGTATACATATGCGAAATGGACAAGTAGAGTGGACAGTAAATATTTGACAGGATGCAAATGCAACATCAGCAACGGATGTTTTTGAAAGCAGGCAACTCGTTAGAATGCCTGAAAGTCAAATAAATTCGAAGAAATTAGGAAAGAGTTGTTAGGAAACGAGAACGGAAAAAATATCTCTCAAGGTGACAAAAGAAGGAAAGTAGGTGGATTTGCTTGTAATAAATTTGCAAACAGAAAGGAGGGCGCCAATTCGTTATGCTTGGGATGGTTTTGTCAAATGGTGGTAAGAAATGGAATTTTCTGATATGTTATGTAGGCAAAGTCAAGAATATTTTGAAAACGATGACTGCATATCGGTAGTTTTTAATTAGTAAAAAAAACCGACATGTTGGTTATGTTTTTTACTTATTGGACAGTTGTTGCATGTTCTTTAAAATAATAATACATTCATGAACGTTTTTTTTTAACATGTTGTTTATCGTACTTTTGCATAGCTGTCGGCTACCAACTTGGAATTTCAGCCTATTCAAAGATACAGGTGTTAAAATGACTGATTGGATATAATCATCCTGGCAAACGTTGTGTGTCTAGTCTAGTACTTTGAAAGATTAATGTGTATAAGCCCCTTATAAAATTGTTGGCGGGAAAGTCGTCCTTTTACTAAGGGCCCAGTTATAGCTATCATTGAAAAACATCATTGGAAATTTTCTTTTGCTTCTTGGTTTTTTTTTATGATTTCAATCATTGGCGAATTGGTGTCAAAACAAAGCTGATGAATTTAAGAACATGATTATCCAAACATATTTTAATTTTAGTTATCACAGAAAATCACTTTTTATTTTTCACTGATCATGATTTATTTTTGTGAAGTAATGTTTGTCGTTCCACCGAAATGAAACGGAATTTTCCTACGATTCCTATAAGCAGCTATGGAGGTAAAATTTCAATTCCATCATGTTATGTGTTCCAGTGAAGTTGTTCAATGATAGCTATAACTGGGCCCTAAGGCACCTCTTCCATTTTTTAGACGGCAAAGATTGTTTCAACGGTGCGGTCTACAATCCCAGTAAGGCTACATCAAGCGAGTCGCTTTGACATATTCGGGAAATAGACCATCTAAGAATAACAAGGCTCAATAAGCACCTTTGAATAGATATGATGGCGGGTGAGCCAATGATTCAATCCTGTATAGTGGGTACTGATGAGCCCACCTCGTCAGGAAAACCAATTGAAGCTGGCTTTCTAGGCTGGGGATTAAGCCATCAGGATCAGTTCCACCTAAATATATATAATTCTGAGAGGGACAATAGCTTCGGTTAGTGGATCATTTAGATATAGAACGACTAAAACACGTTGTATACCCAGACTGTCCTCGCACCAGTACTAGGCAGATAAATATTTCCTCGATCCAGGATAGTTAGATGGTCTGGGATTGATTCCCAGCCGTAGCAACACCTAAATGATTTTTCACTGGCCCTCCTCTCGTGATGATATGACAAATTATCCGAGTATTATTAATTGCCAAGAAAAGCTTATCTCAACTTAGCCGTTCGTAGTCGGCATAAAACAGTAGGTCCCACAATCGTGCAAGAAGTACACACGCACACATGAATGGTTGTGAGAAAGATCGGTTTTGGGTACTATCGAGCCTGTTGCGCCAAAAATTTGTATGTATTTGTTTTTTGGCTGGATCAGGATCATAGAATCCAAGATGATAAGGTTCCAAGCCTGTTAGTAGTAAAAATCGGTAAGGCAAACGCATCACCCTCCACCAACGTTAACTTGCAGAGGAAGTAGCCGAATCAACCCTGGGTATCAGTCATCTTCAAAAATCGGCCGTGGCATGATGATGTCGGAAAGTACCAAAAAGAGGATACAAATAGGTGGGCATTATTGCACTGAAACCCAAAACCTGGGAGACGCGAAAGTGTTTTGGGCCAGAAGAAAAGAAGAGAATGAAATCTTACGTACTAAAGATAAAAAAGCTTAGGGAAATAGAAGTCTCGAAAAAACATTCTTTTATTCTTCAAAAAAAAAGCAACAACTGGCAGCAGGCTATAAGGTGCGAACGCATGCTCTACGCAATAATACTCAGAAACAATTTCAGCTGCTGTTAAATGAACAAAATCTTCCAACCTCCGGTATAGAAGATGTCAGTGCAGCCATCGAAAAGCAGAAGAATAATAAGGCCGCCGAGTCTGGTGCATTATCAGATGAACTTTGAAAATACGAAGGTGATGCCTCGGAAGTGCTCTCAAGATGGACGAAGGAATGTCTGACGATTGAAATATCAGCATTATTCGTGCCCCATCTAACCCACTAAAAAAATATCGACGAATTTCAAGTTGAGACTTGTCACCTTTTTTTTGACGTCAACATCGTGTTTGATAGCATTCACCACTTGAAGCTCTAAAGACCAATGACTGAATTCAGGATCTTGGCAAATTGATTCAGATGTATCGTGGTAGGTCTTATTACTGAAGGAACTGATTTTGAGTAAATATGCCCAGCTATTGGGATACCCTGATGACTTGATTGGTTGATGCACTGGCGCTGTTATTGTATATAATAAGGACATAACGTGTTTGCTTGATAGTCAACATAGAGGTTCCAAGATGATAATGGAGGCTGTAAGAAGAGTTACCCTCAAAAACCGTTGTCATTTTCGTTCAAAGCAATGAATGGGTTTAAAACACCTTACTCTGAAGTTATATGTACGCTATAAAGCACCCTTATACCACCCTACCTACCAGTCCTACTTAACAGAGGCGAATGCTGGGTGATAAGCAGCGAAATATTAGGCACGTTCGAGCTAAACATTCATCGTCGAAAATTTGTTCATATGGAGAGGCGTGTGAATTGAGGTTATGTTACAACTACGAGCATTATGATTGTACCAATATTTCACCTTTCCAAGTCCCACTTATATTTAAGTTGTCAAACCTAAACTAAAACCAAGTCAGACCAATGTGTCTAATGCAGTTCTTTCGTCTCATTACGGTATCACGTAAATAATGCTTTCGACGTATGATGTAGATTTCCGCGAGCACATAAAATTCATTCGCTTGTGTGTACGGAATCTCAAACCGATTGATAGACAAACGATAACAATGAGAACACGCATTAAATAAATATCTGGGACACAAAATTAACAAATTCTCAGACAGCTTGGCTGGGAATATTTTCTAAATCCGGAACTCATTTCGATGACAAACAATTATGGAATAGGTCTGATTTTCATGAAATCATCAAAGTTATCGCCTAAGAAACCGCTTTCATTGCGCACGATACGTTCGTATCAATATTGAAACAATCGAATTGACCGAAGTCAGATCCATTTCGGATTCCCACGTTTTCGATGATCGGATATTGTAACTCTGCGTTATCACATTTAGCTTTGCACATCGCACATAAAAATATGCGAATGTTTACCACCAACGCAAACATTCATCACTGGGTGATGGTGATGTAATCAACCACTCAACTATTCATCGATAACGAGTACGACATATCCCTATCCAGCATCCGGTGGAATAGGGATTATTAACCGCAAATGGCTAGCTGCAAAAATATTTTGTAAATGTTTACTTACACCGACCTACTTTGCCATGATAGGCTATCTGCTATGACAATAAACACAAATATCTCTAAACCAACCTCAATCAAAGGATATCGAGAGAAAAAAAATAAAATAAAGAGAAGAAAATATCAATTTCCTGTGGCCACTAATTGACCATCCCTCAGATCTTTTCCTCAAAGGATAGCAGACATCTTGGGAATTTCGTACGCTCTAGTAACCATGCGTAATATCACCTTCATCTTAGATATTTTTATGAATGAAAAAACCGGCCTCACTTCCATATTTCACAGTAATTATAAGGACTCCTCCTGATCCTAAGTACAAGTGAACATTCAAATTACGGAACTAAGGGATGTTCGATCGTGCGTTAACATTTTTAATTCGTTCACAATTACTATTTCCGAAAGGAAATGAAAGCGAAAAGGATGCAACAAACAAAAAAAAAAAACAAGTAGGTATGCAGGACCTCTTCAAGAAATCCTCACGCAAGTGGTCACCATCATTGCAAAGCAATTATATTCATATGCGAAAGCAGACTTTGAATGAAAGTGCAGAGGTCCGGTCTAAGGGATTAAAGATTGTAATCTATTTCCTTATTTGCATAAGCCTCAGTTAATCCTGTTGGCTGTAATATCCACTTCTCTCCAGACAGGATTTAACATTTTGTGTTGGTTTGAATTGCCGGCCATCAGGTTGGTTCGGAGCATCGTCAATATTTTGGAAATACACTTTAAACAAATAAATATTGAGACCCAATTGCGGCTACAAGGAGTTGCAAGGTGCTTAAATGCATCTTTCGATAACTCTATCGAAACGTTATATCGATAGTTCACAGAGCGAAAAAACATTTTATGCCACACCTTCTTTTTAGGTGTTTTGTTTTAAAGAATTTAAGGGCAAAGTGCGGGATAGTATTACTGCAAAAACTTTTTCAAATTCCCATCTGACAGAAACAATTCTTGACAAATAGTTTGATTAGTAAAATTATGCTAACATAACATAGATAACGGTGTCCACATCGATATGATAATTCATTTTAAAAATTGCTTTTACGTTGTTGTTAATGTGTCAGAAAATAAAATTCTTCTACAAATTTCGATGTCGATGTGGATGTTCATTTTGCTCGAAAGATCGTTTCAAGTAGTGGCTGAAATAGTCTCTTCAAAGAGTTTCACTAAAAATGCTGAAGGCTTAATTAGATAACCTATTTAGTTAACTTTTGAGATTGATGATCTTGTGCTTACCTTCATACTACAGTCCGTGGTCAACTTTGGCCTCAACTAAAATATCTTACAATTTAGACCTGTCCTTAACTGCCTCCAGTTTTACAAAATCGGTCAGGTCGATTTTTAACTTTCCTAGGCAATTAAGTCGAGGAATTCTTCAAAAGCGCCTACTATCTGCCTGAAAATGAAAGAATCTGCGGTCCGCGAAATATTGCATCTCAAACGAGTTTTTTTTAAATAGGTATATGTAGCTGGACAGCTTGTAAAATTCTTGGTTGAATCTTCATCTTCATGGCCCGTCAACGCAAGAGAGACCAAAGATTTTTCGAATAATTTTTTTGCAGACTAAGGATCAGAACTGAGATGATAAGCGCCTTCGAGTGAGGGTTTCATTACTATATTGCCTTCTAAGCCCGAAAAGCGGAGCGATTATATCTACTACCTCAAGATCACCAATTCTTAGATGTTGAGAGCACGTTCTTGTTGATGAAAGCTATACTTGGTCATGATTTCATTTGATGGAAACCCTCTTTAGGTGTTTTTTCTCTATACGCGATGACATATCCTTGTGTACGACATACCGATTTATGAAAGATTGTGCCCCTGGTGTTGGTATGACAGTTTTGCACAATCTTCTCAAGTAAAATCTAAATATTTTTTGAAGCAGTGAGCATTTTCCGTCTTGGACAGACGGGTGAGTTTGGGCGGTATAACAAGGCAAAACATAGCTCTTATTAGGTCGACCCAATATATGCTGTCGTATCTAACCATAGGAATAATATTTTGATATTTGGAGTTCGACCTGAACATCCTAGGTTCTATCGAAAGACGATTTATAGTTCCTGTAATAAAGAGACTGATCTCCTACAAGTCTTCGCCGAGCCAAAGGTTGGAGATATGTAGCGTAACAATAATCATCTGTAAGGCGGATTTGTTTTTTTTTTTTTTTTTTTTTCAAATCTCCAACCTTTGGATTCGCTGAGACTTGTTTGACATCTGATTTTTTTTTATAGAAGGTACTATAAGAACAGATGTTCAGATGAGCTAAAAGAAATCTCTCGCTAGACATGTTACATTTCAACGACCTACAAGACGAGATATTGCAGCCCACGAAAATCACAATACCAAAACTCTTTGTTACAAAACAAGCAAACAATGACACAAACTTCCAGAAGACATATTTTCACAAATATATAGGTTGCGACATCTCTTATGTCTTCTAAAAAAAAAAACAACAACCGATGTACATACATGTCATCGATGTCCATTACAATTTATTTGGACATAGTTTTTGAATACAACATTGGCAAAGCAAATGTTGGACATAGTTTTTGAATGCAACATCAATCAAGTATTGGCAAAGCAAAATGTGATCACTTTTTCGAGCACCTCGGGCAGTATAGCGATGTTTTCGCCAAGAATGTTTGCCTTGAGCTCGTCAATGATCTAAGACTTGCTGGGGTACACTTTGCTTTTCAAACAACCCCGCAAAAAGAAGCTCGAAAGTGTCGAATTTGGAGCAGGGTGGCATTTTCGTTGCAGAAACTGCATTGTTTGATTTACACTGTGGCATCGTACACCGTACACATTTTATACATTTGTCGGAAGCTATAATGAGTGTACATCCACCGATATCGATTCCCATCGACTATTGCGAACAACACATGTAGGTGATCGGGAACATTATTATTACTGCTTCAATCAGTTCATTGAACGTCTTGGGCACCATCCCACGGATAGTGTTGTCGTGTTTCGCAAAGAACGATTCATGGTTAAAATTGTACTGAATTGACGTTTCAAAAACATGTCTACTCAAGTCAATCGGTTGATAAATGTCAAAGTGATTCAATTTTTACATGCCGACATAAAATATGGCGCACCCTTTGCAATATACAACATTTTAAGCAAGGCAGAGTCAATAAACATAGACAAGCATCATCTCTGGATGCTCTTCGACGGTTATAGATTTTACTCACCTAAGAACAAAATTGATGAATAGACAGATGGTGGTCATGATACAACTTCAACCGATATGGTTTTGCACATGTTGGGTTTTTGCCATGAGCGTCGATGATGAAGGATGCGCTTTTAACAATGTCAAAGCAGAAGCAATTACTAATGCACTCTCTGTTTTAAATGTTTATGACTCGTTGGGAGTGTTAATAAAGCAGCTCCTCATATGCAGAACTATTAACACTAATCTTGGCATCTCATCCGCACGCAGATCCATTAGCTGTGGCATTCCACAATGAGGCGTCCTGTCTTCTCTTCTCTGGAATCTAGTGGTCAACAAGCTACTAGTTAATCTAGAAAATGAGGGATACAAAGTGATTGTCTATGCAAATGACGTGGCAATAGCTGTATCATGGAAATACCTTAATATTCCTAGAGATCTATTACAAAATGGCCTCTCTGTAGTCTCAACGTGGGCCGCCAAATGTGAACTCGGCGCGATCCCTCAAAAAACCGAATTGTTCCTTTTCAGCAGGAAATACAAAGTGCGCACATTGACCCTCCCAAATTTATATCGTATCAAGTTCGCAGAATCAGCCTAATACCTAGGTCTGATTTTGGATAAGAAACTGAACTGGAAAGCCAACATCCAAGAACGCGTTAAGAAAGCCACCGTAGCCTTATACTCTTGTAAAAAGGAAATCGGAAAGAAATGGGGTATGCAACCACGCTACCTTTTTCTGGCATTACGTGTCTTTCTTTGGACCCATACTCCTGTATGGTGTCTGAGCCTGGTGGACGGCTTTAGAAACAGCCTCCAACCTACTAGGTAAAGTTCGAAGAACAGCTTTCATTAGCAGAGATCTTAGAACAACTCCCTCCTCAGCCTTAGATGCTATCCTACATCTAGTGCTCCTAGATATCTACGGCAAACAGACCGCAGCTTGGGCAACTGTGAGACTGAGAGCATCGTCACAATGGACACCCAATGAGGGTGAACACACAAAGATTCTGAATCACCTTAAAATTACAGAAAACACCGACCGCACCACTACCCAACTCAATTTTGAGCATAACTTCAGGACAACCATTCCTAGTCCCCTTGAATGGGAGTCGGATTCGATCGAAACCAATAACTCAATTCACATCTACACGGATGGGTCTAACACAGAACCTAGAGTGGGTGAAGGTGTTTTCTCCGAGGTGTTTAACCAAAGCTTATCTTTTCGCCTTCCCGATCATTGTAGGGTTTTCCAGGTGGAAATCATGGCAATCAAAGAAACCTTATCCTGACTGAAAAGGTATCTTCAGCGGCAGCCAAGCAGCAATCAAATACCTGGATGCAATCTCGTTCAATTCGAAATCAGTCCACGAATGCCGACTGTTTCTTGACGAGATGGCGGAGCATTTTACTATTCACCTCTTTTGGGTGCCGGGCCATAGAGACATAACAGGAAATTGCAAGGCCGATGAGCTTGCCATAGAGGGCACAACCCTTGATTGTCCAATAGGCCTACACGCAAAAATACTAGGCCTCTTCAGTAATGACTTCTGTAGAAGCTGCTTAGACGAAGAAGAGGAAGAAACTATTACTCACCTTCTATGCTCTTGTCCAGCTCTCTCAGTAAAAAGGAAGCTTGATTTGGGGGAGTACTTCTTCGATAACCTAGGTGAGCTGGCTAATATTAATGTCAGAAACCTCCTGCGATACGTAGGTCAGGTTGGGTTTTAATGGGCTGTTGACGCTCAGGTGAGCAGTCAAACTCGCATAGGCCTACGTGGGCCCATAGCGATACCCTATGTTGTGGTACCTGAAAAGAATGTTGCGTTAGTGAAAACAGTGATACTGATGTGATTTGTGTTGCTCCATTCGCTAAAAAGGGGTAATTGCTCCATCCCGATTTGCAGCAGAAAGGGACAATCTGTGCAGTAGGGTTTATTGCTAGCTCCGTCAAGTCCTCATAGTAATAGTTACCAAGGAGTATGTTGTGGCTATTGCTGATCGCGGGGCAGTGGCAAAGTAGGTAGTTGGTATAAGTCAGTTAGTCTAATTCTATTGGAGTGCTTATCCAACAGATTGTGACCTGCTATCTCTCTCACCGCTATAGAAATAGCAGCTCTGTTCAGGGCAGTAAGCTTGTTTGATTTGCGACCGCTTAATTCCGGCCAAAGGTAATATTTTGCCACCTTTTGTTACACTTTGCGTGTATTCTGTCCTGCGCTATACATAGTTAGCTCTGAATTGTTCAATTAGGCGAACGAACATAGGAAATTCGAAAGATCCACGTGGTACCACAACGGATCTTTATGGTCTAAGTGTGCAGGCGCATCGCGTGCATCCACTAAAACCTAACCTAACCTACTAAGTTTCTCTACCCTATAGGTACGTAGCCCACCATTTCCAGAAGCTTAGTTTTGATACTGCTTTCCCTAACGTTAGATGGTAGTTTTTGCTGTCGTCGGTAATGATAAATGGCTCACTCTTTCTGACAGCGTGCGATTGCTCGCAACAGACGAGAATTGCCTCTTCCATATTCTCAGCCTTCGAGCCTTGAATTCCTGGCTTTGACGATTTATTTATTGGTAAAACGGAACCTACTTTACAAATGGTTGGTTTGAAGCCCCTAATGGATGTTGGGGTCTATTTGGGGAGTTGGGGAGAAGTCTATTAGCCTAAGTCTACTGTGTTGGTGTGTTGACTGCTTTATACGGTAGTTCTGCCTAAGACGCTCTGTCTTCGTGTACTTGAAGCATAGGACTTCTGACGCAAGACTATGTTTGGAAATTCGCGACCTAGTAAATATAGTTATTTTCATCCTTCTTTTGTGCCTCCTCACATAGTATTTTATGGATGACAGTAATACCTGCTTTATAATAATAGTTTTTCACGGGATTGAGCGCGGTTAATCTAAAGCACAACAACCTTGCAAGAGCACCGGTCTCATGATTTGGCTTCAGACGGATATTTTACGCCATTCGTTCTCACAAAGGTTTTTTTATTTCAAAGTATTGCATATTATAACGCATGTCAAGTCCGGTCAGGGGAGACCTGTATCCCATGGTTACCGCTGTGAGGTAACTCCAAAATTGTTGTGTAGTCAAAGTGACAACATCTCGACATTGTCAAGTTACTTTGACAACGCGATTTTTTTTACTTTTTAGAATTATGGATTTATAGAACGTATAGATAGATATTGTATATAGTGAAAGAGAATGTAGTCCCGTGGGGCTAAATTCCCCAAAAAATAAGGAAATGGCCCCACGGGGCTTGGTTCCTTTTCAAAATGGAAATAAGTTCCTCTGCTCTTATTGCCTTTTGCTTGTAGGGCTTATTTCCTTTGCATACATCCTCGCACGCAACCCAAATCCTACAGCCTACACCAGCGGATGTTATTTTATGGCGGGCTTATTTCCATTTCGAAAATGAAATAAGCCCCGTGAGGACTATTTCCTTTTTTTGGAAATTTAGCCCCAGGGCTTAATTTTTTGTTGGCTTAATTCTGCAGGGGTAATTGCACTGCACCGAATTTAGTTACTAATTTGTTTCTAATATCAGTGTCAGTGTTTTAATTTTCTTCACCCGCGATAGTTTCATTCTAGATCTGATCTGAAAAGTGGACTAATTTAGTCCTTAGACTATGCCAATAGCTAGAGTTAGACTCGATCAATTGTTAGTCGAAGATCGCTCAGGAATCATGATATGACTGCGAAACATAAAACAATTTGTCTGTTACTTTAAATATTATTTTTGTCACACTTCATACATTAGCATACATAAATATAAGTATACACCTTGTACACAAAATTCCTTTTAAATATTTAGAAATACTTACTTCGTTCAAGTCGACGCGCCGTTCACAAAATTCGACCATTGCTCACACCCGCCTTTTAATAAGAGGCACATACTCTTAAGGGATTAACAATATTATCCCTAATTGTATAGTTCATCTAAAAATGGACTTAATTTTAATAGTATTAAAATAAAACTAATACGGCTTAGCCAAATTTCAAAATGATTTTCCATATACTCTCAGATGAAAAAAAAACTTTACAAAAGCTTCTAATTCTGCTAGGGCAGTCGTAAATACTTTTATTGCAGCAATATTACACATTGTGCAAATGACCAAGGTAATGCGTTACAGGTAGCATTCAAAGTCATATTCTTAGAACTCGCAAATATCATTCACATTAGCAGAGTAACCTTGGATGACCCATTAAGATCTGTTACACATTCAATGGCAGCAAATCCTTAAATCCTTTCCCATTGTTTTGTCAAACTTGGATAATTTCGCAAAAATAGTCACTACCCTTTTTCTATTCAATTGTCAGTTCATAAATACGAGTCTTCAGAAGATCAGGGCTTGGTCGTGTTGGTAATAAAAATTCGCAATTTGCACGGGCTGTCATCACTTAACAGAAGCTGGGTTGTCACCATCACAATGAAGATGCAAAATATTTTTTTTATTGCCTCTTTGAGCGCAATAAACTCTTTGCACTCAGGTACATACGATGCAATAATTCTGCAGGACAATTTAGAGACAATTTATGTCCAAAATGGGCTAATCTGGTGAATCTTTAAACAAAAACGCAAGTACACGATGCCACACGTTCATCCTTTTTTTTTTCGGGCAGTAGGCTACCTGTGGTGTTATTCTAGTATGGCTACTCGACTTAAATCGGTCCAAGTATATAGGTGAACCGTAGTACATTGCGTATGTGGAATTGGGTGTGAATGGGATTGAAGGTACATTCGAAGCTAGTACGATCCTGTTTTTTTTTTTATTTCCGCCTTTATTTATACGAATTATGGAAGTGTGATGATGGTTTTGAGGGTTCAAATGAAGGTATCAATCACGACTGTTGTATGTACTCTGTTCATACTCTGAGATAGGACTTCAAGATATTTTTTACTCGGTGTATAGCCGAGGGCCTTTTTTGGAACATCAAAATTAGTGGCTTGGGCGCAGTAAAATAAATCGAATTCATTTAATTTAAAAAATCGACTCGCAAGTATAACAAACAAAATATCAGTCCTTAAGAGCCCATAGAGATCCTAAAAAATATAGCTTAGCTCTTACCCCATTAGTTGCTTACTCGACTGACGCTTTCTTTTATTGGATGAGGAAAAAATAAATAGCAGCACCCTCCCCTTGACTGTAGCAGCACCCGGGTAACTTTTCTTCGTGAAAACTTTCCCTAAACTATTGCCAACGCCAAGGCGCATTTATACGCCATAGTACAGATCTAACGAAGATGGGCATTTGGAAACCCAATTTATCCAATTGCACACTTTGTGGAGGCAGTGGTCTTGTGGTTAGTTTGTTCGACTACTAAGCGCGGGTGACAATACCTAAGTTTTTTTTTCACTGCTATAACTCTTGCGAAAGTCTGAGTGGGTATGTCATGAGAAGCTTTGCCGTTCAGATTCGGCGATAGACAGACGATAGCCTTTTTAGTAGAAAAAAAAATATGGGGTCCTATAGGTATGGGCCGTTAATGCCAGATATTTCATTTAATTTTCCCATGCTTTACAAAAACAAGCTTTGTCTACAGTACCGACGCTAGACGATAAGCAGCTAAGCGAAGACAATATTAAGCACATTCCTCGAATATTGACTTCTGTATGCCGAGGCGGCCTATTCAGGAGAAGATATAACAGTGAACTCCATGTGCGTTTATCAGTGTTCATCAAGAAGTCCAAATCGATGTCAACCACCTATTCATCGATTTCAAAGCCGAATACGAGGCCTTTATTTTTTTGGCATACCGTCCAACCTCGTCCGTTTGTACAAGATGTTGATGGAGAATTCTCGCTGCTCCATCAGGGTCTATGTCACCAAAGCATTTCACAACAAAAAAGGTTTTAGACAAGGAGACCCACTTTCATGTTACTTCTATAACATAATTCTCGAGACGATTGTACAAAAATCCTAACACCTGGAGGACAATCTTCCATAAATCAATGCAATCACATGGAAATGGCGACGATATTGACATTATTGGACAGACTCAACGTGGCTGTGAGAGAAGGAATCAGCAAAAATGGGCAACAGTAAATGAGGGTTAGACCAATATATGCTGTCAACACGAAAGGACACACCACATCGACGAATTAGACAGTATGTCATCATTGACAGATACAATATTGTGGAAGTAAGGGACTTTTTCTGCCTCGGCACCACTATTAACTCTGACAACAACATCTCGTCAGAAATAAAAAGAAGAATTTCGCTTGCCAACCGCTGTTTACTCTGGCTTAGGATGCAATTTAGTAGTAAAGCCATCACTCGAACTACTTACTACTATACAAGACCCTGATTATCCCAGTCCTGCTATAAGGCTCTGAAGCATGCACCGTATCTAAATTACTTACTTATGTACGTAAGTGGCGCTACAGTCCGGAATGAACATGGGACTCAACCAACATACCTCTCCAATTAGTCCGGTCCTTAGCTAACGGCCTCCAGTTGCGCACCCCAAGTCGATTCAGGTTGTTTTTTACTTTTGCGATGTTTTCCTCTACTGCGTCCGACGGCTGGCTGGGAATCGAAAACTCTGCGAACCGGAGTATTGGTGTCCATTCGTTCTACATGTCCTAGCCATCTTCTTGCACGATGGCGGGACCTCTTGTTTTATGCCGACTCCGAACGGCTAAGTTGAGATAGGCTTTTCCCCATCGTCATACTACACAAACGGAATAGTTTGGGCGGTATACCAAAACTAGACGGTTTTGAAATCGATGAATATGTGGTGGATATCGATTTGGACTTCTTGGATAAGGGCCGATCAGGTTGTTAGTAAATGGTTTCATGCGTTCGCATATAACGGCTCTTCTAGGCGATGTTGAGGTGACTTATGCCTCTGCAGTTCAGAGGGTCTCATTTTTGGGTGATCTTTGTGGACCGTATATAAAGCGGAAGAAAAATGTTCGGTCTGAGACAAAGATTCAACAAGCTGTACAGCGACTTAGACCTGATCAAAAAAACTCCGCGCTGGACGTTAAATATGACTAGGAAATGTAGAACGAATGGACACCATTGCTCCGCCTGACATAGACTTCGATTCCCAACCAGACTTCTTACTCAGTAGAGTAACTCAAGCTAACTGCCTCCAGTTGCTCACTTCAACTGGTTGAGGTCCATTTCTACATATTGTTGGTTCCTAGGGACCGGGCTAATTTTCGAGGCATGATGTTTGAGGCCCGGGTTCATTCCGGACCGTAGCTCCAATTAAGTAAGTAAGTAAGTTAAGACAATGCCTAATAGCAAGGTTTTTAAAAACATTCATGGCGATAGCGTTCCACCGCAAGGTGAACACAGTAGTGTCCTTTTTGGGTAAGAGATTGTGGGTAGCATGTTGGACTACTAGAAGGAGGGGTCTATGCATAAACTCCTAAACTGTCCCAACTTTTAAAAAATTTACAAACTTGCCCTCATTTTTTAAGCATTCGCCTTCAAACAGATCACTTTTTTAGGTGGCCTACTAGGGATGTTAATGTTGCTTTATCCCACTAAGCTCAATACAGAGTTTAGACCCATTGTAATGTCAAAAAAAATTACTGGTTATTTGGTGAGTACTTAACACACATCTACATCGAATCTTCTGCGCATCTGCAACAGCCAAATTCCTAAATCTCTTCAATCCAGAGTACATAAATGGACTAAACTCCATTGACATTCCAGTTCCATATTCTGTTTGACTGTATTAAACCTTCTCATCACTGTCCAGATTGACATGTTCACACTACCACAAAATTAACCATAAACACCGTTGATTACCTTTCACTGATTAACCGTTATCGATGAACTCGATCATTAAATATCTAAATCATTCCCATTCATCTCACAATCATTCAGATCTCCCTCACCCGATTTCGACATAGATGTCAATCACAAATTGACACTTTGCACCTTTCAACGGTTTATCAACACTCCTTCTACTGCTCTCCATACCGTTAAACTCAAAAACCTCATCTTTGTTCATCAAACACGCCACACGGACATCCTCATTTTACGGGACATTGCAGAAAGTTTTCCTGGGAAAGGTGTGACAACCTCTGCAATGAGATGAGCATGCAAAAATCCTTTTTGTACAAATCCTCGGATTATAGCATCTAATCGGGTTTGTGAGAAGTGATTGCATTTCGCAAATGCTCGAGAATACAGTTTTTATTTAGAAGTACTTCATCCTGGAGGTGTGTATTGTTTTGACACAAAAAGGTGAAAAAAGTGTAAAATTGTCGCAAATCCGGAAGGGTTGATTGTCTTCTCCCTGGCAAACACAAAGAAGGAAGAAAGAGTTCTTGATCCTGGTCCCTCCTTTTGCTGGTCCCTTCTGTAACTGTCTTTTTAATTTAAAATTACAATGAAGTGTGGTTTGTGAGGGTGGGACGTAAAACATGCATTCAATGGACGTAGTGTTGTTAAGATGTTTAGTGGAATTTGGTGCAGTCTTGAATGGGATGTTCTTACTTATTGTTTGTATAGAGGTTTTCTTAGGAAGTTATCTGTTTACTTTAAATGGAGTGGAGTCTACATGTTATATCATCGGATTTAAGTTCTTTTGGTTAATATTTAACCACCCAAGATGCAATTTCCTTCAACCACCCACATTGCGTGGACCTCCCAATCACATGACTTCCTTTTCAAACATAACTTCAAAAAAAGACCATGCAATTCACTTCCTCATACACATTTCACCAAATATCCTTTTAAACAAATCCAAGGAACTAAAAATTCGTGTCGGCTCATTCGTTTTGATGGACTGTCATCTTCTCCTCTAAGTAAACGGTCAATCAAAGGTCCTGTTTCAACGCAAACAATTGACAACATTATATCCTTGAAACTACCAAACAAATATTAAAAAGGAGAACTGCCGTGTGAACCATGTGGCAAAGGATTCTAAGATAACGGTTCCCAGATATACAGACATCATTTGATATTTTTTCTTGGTTATATCCGTGTACAACCTATTTTATACAAAGTATCTAAATTCAGTGGCCACAAAACGGTTATTCTTTCCGTTGTGTTTTGTGTATTTTTCCCACACACACCTGCCCGATGGATGAGATCGAAAAGAAACAGGGAAAAGGTATCCGCAGGATTGTTGTGGATTGGCGCGTGTACCTTGTCAGAGTCTTTGATTGTCTTTTTGAAGACGGCAAAGTAGAAAAAGAAACCTTTCTACTCAAAGGATGTTGATTTATTTTTAAGGAGGCGCAATCGGATACATTAGTGTCAGAGTGTTTTTTCAATAAATTTTCGGATATTTTTGAGACAAGTTTGCCTTTTTTAGCTGTCAATATTTGCATAACTGGATATTGTATTGGATGTTTGTATATTATGGAATTTGTCTAGTGTCCCATAAATAGGAAGAATCTTGTCGCCGCAGTCCTGTTGTTTGTTGAAAAGCAACCAATGTGTTGACGATGTTGAGACTTGTAAAAAGGTGAGGTATTTTGTTTGTAATATATCAAAATTGTAATTATTCCAAAATTTACCAATATGTGTGTGGGTATATGTCAGTTTATTATATTTGACATAAAGTTTCAACTTTAAGATCGATAATTCTAGAAATGTTTCACGTATTTTAAAAATCTTTTCGATAACTTGTGAGTTTAATATTCCTCAAGGGGGAATTTGAGTATACAAAATTCATTTTTACAACAAATATTTAGAAATACTTTCGAAGGCATTTTTGCGAAATTTTAGTGCATCAAATTATATTTTACAAAACATATTTGAGACAATACTTTCGAAGCTATTTTTACAAAATTGCAAAATCATTTTCAATATTTTACATAAAATCAATACATTAGACACGTATTTGTGGTATAAAGATTGAAAAACAATCAATGGGGACATGCGGATGAATACTTGCGTTTAGAACCGCACGCACGCCTTCATTTGGTATGACATTCGAACGATATCATAATCCCAACTCGAATCGTCAGACTAAGGCGTTTCCTCAAAGTTCAATGAACGACTCACACAGAACCGAACTTAAAAAATCATCCAACGTCCTGGTTTATCGTCATCGGCTAGTGACTTCACAATGTAATCTAAAGGTGTGAGATCATAGGATCGTGGAGGCCAGTTCATACGCGCTCAGCAATTGTTTCTCGCAAAAAATTGATGGGGTCGCGCGCCGTGTGTCATGTTGCGCCATCTTGTTGAAACTAAAGCTCTGTTACCACAATTTCATTCAACTGAGGAACGAAGAAGTCAGAAATCATGTTTCTTTAGCACTCCCGATGGCCGGCATTGTCATTGAAGAAATATGGGACGATGATTCTACCAGTCATCAAACAGTGAGGTTTAATGGTTGTAAGGGCTCCAACTGCTCCACTCCAAATTCGGTAATTTTACTTCTTTACATATCCATTGTTATCCTCATCGGAAAACAAAATTTTCCGTTGAAAATGAGGATCTAACCGAAACCGAATTATGCGGTCTCAACTCTTGCACAAGCTGGATCTAATAAGCTTTTAAGCCAAGATCTTTCTATAAAATTTTCCACAAGGTGGGTGGGCATAGCTCCAATTGCTGTCCACGATGGCAAATCGACTCATAAAGATTCTCCTCAAAACTGCGTTCCACAACGGCAATAACTCCTTCTATTCGCACTGTTTGTCATCTTTGCGGGGATGCGTATTATCGTAAACGATAATGCGTAAACGATTCATCGTGTTCTGAATAACTTGTTCAGATGGACGATTATGTCGATCGTCAAATGAACGTAGCGCACGATAATTTTGTAGAACCGAACCATGGCTTTCAAAAATAAGTTTGTTTTTTTAACATTCAACTGTTAAATTGACAATCTGTGGCCAAACCAAACCTCTTAAAAATCACCCCTTGTATCTATTGCATCAAAATATACCATCAGATTATTTTGTGATGAAAATATTGCATTAATTTGCACATCACATGTGCTGAAACTGCGTTAAGAAACGTTATATTATATCACGACAAAAACTCTTGACGTGGCATTACTGCGTTTAGGAATCAAGCAAGAGTTCAACATTTCTGCTTTTGGAGATTTTGTCCATATACGACCGAAATTTCATGACCTTTGCTCCGTTTTTTAAGTACTATATGACTAGTAGTTCCTAGTTTTGCCCTTTCTCAATTTATAACTGCACTGAATTGGGAGGGGACATGGCGGTCTCCAGATCAACGAACAGTCAACCAAATTGATCACATTGCGATAGACAAGAGGCACGCATCCAGTATTTTGGATGTCCGAACATTCCGAGGGGCTAACAACGACTCGGACCACTATCTTGTTGCACCCAAGGTAAGGGTGCGGATATCCACCACGCCACAACAAACGAGTAATACTGTGAAAAAATTTAATGTTGAAAGACTCCAATCGCAAGAGACCGCCAAGGCCTTCGTGCAACGTGTATTCCTTAACCTCTTTATTCACACCAGACCACCAGCATTTAATGTCGAAGAACCATGGCAACGATTCCAACAAGCCATTAGATCAGCCGCTGATGTGCTAGGTTTCTAGCAGACACCAGCAAGAAACCCCTGGTTTGATTAGGAATGCCGACAGATGCTCGCCGCCAAGAACGATGTCTTTAAGGCTAAGCTGCAGGTGAAGACGAAAGCTGCCATTAAGCTCTATAGGCACAGAAGAAAGGAAGAACACTGGCTTTTCAGAAAGAAGAAAAAATAGCAAGAAAAGCGCGCAACCGATGATATAGAGAGGTGCCACTCCAGTGACTAAGTTCGCAAGTTTTACCAAAGTGTAAAACGTCAAAGCCAAGGATACAAGGCTCGAATAGAATCCTGTCGAGATGAACAAGGAAATATCGTAGTTGAGACACAGTCGATGCTGAGGATATGTATGGAAGAACCAATTTTGCAGACTACATTCCACCCGACCTAAGTGAAGTGAGGACAGCAATATCTGAACTCAAGCTTCACAAGGCCACCGACCTTCCCGCTGAGCTTGCTAGCGGAGTTGACTTGGTAAGTAACATCCACCAACTCATAAGCCAGCTAATCTGGTCGGATGAAAGTATGCCTAAATAATTTAACCTCAGCATCGTTCCACAAAAAAGGAGACCCTCTAAACTACGCCAACTACAGAGGCATAAGTCTCCTCACCATCGCCTACAAGATCCTATCTGCCGTAATATGCGAACGCCTAACACCGTTTACCAACAACCTGATCGGCCCTTATCAGTGTGGTTTTAGGCCAGGAAAGTCCACAAACGATCAAATTTTCACACTTCGGCAGATCCTGAAAAAACCCAAGACACATATTCATCGATTTCAAAACCGCATACGACAACATTTATAGAGACGAACTATACAGAGCCATGTCTTGTTTTGGTATACCGCCCAAACTCGTCCGTTTATGTAGGATGACGATGGAGAATTCTCGCTGCTCCATCAGTGTCGGAAACGACCTCACCGACACATTCGATACCAAAAAAAGATTTAGGCAAGGCGATGCGCTTTCATGTGACTTCTTCAATTTGATTCTTGAGAGGATTGTGCAAAACTCCCGAGCCAACACCAGAGGCACAATTTTCCAAAAATCGGTGCAACTACTAGCATACGCCGATGATATTGACATCATTGGAAGGACTCAAAGTAATGTCATAGCCACGTTTGCTAGTATAGAGAAGGAAGCGGCAAAAATGTGTTTAGCAGTAAATGAGGGTAATACTAAGTATATTCTGTCAAAACGAAAGGACACACAACATCGACAACTTTGAAGTAGTATGGTACTGTCTACCTCGGTTCCGGTATTATCTCCGACAACAACATCTCGTCAGAAATAAAACGAAGAGTTACTCTAGCCAACCGTTATTTCTACGGACTAAGAAAGCAAATTTAGCAGTAAAGCCTTCATTCAAACTACTAAAGAGATCCTACATAGGACCCTAATCATCCCAGTCCCGCTCTACGCCTTTACCGTATCAAAAGTGGATGAAGAAATCCTTTGGTCGATTTGAGATGAAAAGTCTTCCGTCCCGTTTGCGTTGACTTGCTGTGGAGACGAAGATTCAAGAACTATACGACCTGTATAGCGACATGCCTCTAGTCAAAAAAAAAACACCAGACGTCGGACGCAGTAGAGGAAGACCTCGCTTTATGTGGCGCGCACAAGTAGAAACCGACCTCAACCAACTTGGAGTGCGCAACTGGAGGCAGTTAGCTAAGGACCGGGCTAGTTGGAGAGACATGTTGGTTGAGGCCCAGGTTCATTCCGGACTGGCGCTGTAGTTAAGTAAGTAAGTATGTGATTGCGGTGTATTAACAAGGACGATTACAATTTGCTTATTTCTGAAATCAAAATCAAGAAAATATGTCCACCGCCTTAACTTACAACAAACAAAATGGAAACAAAACAATTTTTGAGGTTAAACTAGAGTTAACAAGTTATTAGTGCCAATGACGATTGTCTTCTTAACCTGTGTAATACGTGAGATTTAAGAGTTTGACAATAATTGTTTTCAAATTTTCCTTATTTTCCTAGACTGTATATTTGTTAATTTGGTCCTTCATGATATTTTACCATCATATTTTGAAAATCGTATCGCTTGGTCGGCAGCAATTGTTGATTACCATTTGGCCTTTCTAATTGTTCAGAACTTTGGGAGATAGTTTCTTCACTTTTTGACGGATATTCTTCTTGGTGGCTGATGAGTTTGTAGGTTCTTCAAATAAATCCATGCCGTTGAATAACCATGTATAGCAAGTTGTCTAGGGCTATCAAATCAGGAGTTCCTGCGGGGCACTGTTGAATGTAATCGATCTGGAAAACCCCGCTTCAAAATCTCGGATATGGCTGGTGTATTATGCGCCGGTTTTCTTTCTTGCTGGGACCACATGTCTTCCAATCCCAATATACCCAATTGCGGAAAGAACAATTTGTGTTTCTGGTCTCTATGGTTCATGACCGTTTTGCCGTTTGGTAATTCTATTCTGTTTGCTTCACAAATGTCAACGCCAAATTGTCATTTGACGTCATTTGTAAAGGATATGATACTTTTCGATAGGGTCACTCTGTATATACAAGGTGGCGCATAACCTTCCGATGTTTTTTGGCTGTAATTTAAAAAAAAATGAAAAACTTTGATTCTTCTTGTGGATTATTTTTATTTGGTCTTTTAATTTTTTTTACATCAAGTCGAGAATATGATGTCATGTAAATGGCCGCCGCCACAGTTGATTGTCATTTGAGCCCTTTTTATGGCATTTTCCATCACTTTGGCCAAAACTTGCGGCGATAGGTCCTCACATTCTTGACGGATATTGTCTTTAAGAGCTGCAAGAGTATGAGGCTTGTTGACATAAACCCGCGACTTCAAAAAGCCCCACAAAAAGAAGTCTGGAGCGGTCAAATCAGGCGATCTTGCTGGCCAGTGCAAATCGCCAAAACGGTAGATAAGGCGCCCGGGAAATGCATCCTTCAGATATCGGTTGTGGTACGTGCAGTGTGTGCCGTTGCACCGTCCTGTTGGAACCACATGTTTTCCAATCCCAATTCATCAAGTTGCGGCAAAAAGAACTCGTTGATCATTGCTCTGTAGCGCTCACCATTCACAGTAACCGTTTGGCCCGCGACGTCTTCGAAGAAAAAAGGTCCGATGACTCCTCCAGCGAAAACAGCACACCATACAGTGACTTTGAGCGGGTGTAATGGCTCTTCGTGGGTTACTCGCGGATTTTCAGTGCCCCAGAAGCGTAAATTTTGCTTATTTACTTATATAAGATGGAAATGGGCCGCATCACTCATGATTATGAAAAATCATCTTCCTCTTGGTGGTGATTAAGGATGGCTTGAGCGTATGTTAGACGCGATTGGCGGTCAGCAGCTAACAGCTGATGTACCGTCTGGACTTTGTACGGAAACATCTTCAAAGCTTGAACCAAAATTCGCTGTAAAGACCGTCGACTGATACCCATTTGCGTGGCACGTCGTCTGGTCGATGTCGACGGCGCTTCCATGACATCTTCGGCTACAGCAGCAATATTCTCTGCAGAACGGCTACTCCGGGGTCTGCCACGCCTGGCAGCATCTCGTGTTGTGCCAGTCTCTTCGAGGTGAGCGGCTAAACGTCGCAGTGTTTCACCAGTAGGCGTTGGACGGCTAGGAAATCTGCGACGAAATTCACGTTGTGCCAAAGTCACCGACCGATTATTGCTCAAATAAATAGTCACCAATATCCCGCGTTCTGGAGCAGTGTAGCGTAACATTGTTTATTAACGTGTATGTCGCATGTGTTTACTACACAAATGTCAAAACAGAACTGACATTAGGGGCCAATCGCAAAATTTATAGCATTTTCTGATAGGAGGATTACTTTTGCGCCACCTTGTAGTTGCTTCTCAAGTTTGCTAAATTTATTGTTGTGATTCAATATTATAAACATTTTGTCAAGTCTTCAACTTGGAATGTAGTGTACAACCCTAGATGCCACTTTTATGCAAATTTTTTTTTGTTTATTTTCTAAATTAAATGTGTAGAAACGTAGTGTTAAAAGATCATAAACACAAAGTTTTATTTAACATGAAACCTTTGATAGCTTAACAGTAATCAAAACTTGAGGAAATATTTTTGCGTTCGATTGCCACCATTTTTTTTTTCGACTGCTTGCGCCATTTTATAGCCACCCTCATCTAATTACTAGGGTTGGTGTTCCCCCTTCGTTTTCCATTGGCATAATTTCCTATTGCATCGCTACCAATCAGAGTCTCTACATCACATTTCATCTAACCTAAACCTAAAAAAAACTCACCCCTAAATGCCTTGCAAAATGTAATGAAGCACCCCCAGCTGTGGCAATGTACTTCGTAAGATTACTGCCTCCTCTCCCTCACCCGGTATGATGACCACAGAAAATGCAATATCCATCAAGAGTATGTCCCAGCTTCATCAGCGTGTGGTCAATGGAAAATCTAATCCTATCGCAAAAACCCGGTCCTCGGTTTAACAAAACCAAACTCTCATCTCTAAATAGGAAGGGTTGATTGACGAGCATTAACCTATTGTTTGACGACGAATAATCAAAACCATTTCTCATGCATCTCTCGTGGAAATCGATTTCCCGAAAATCCATCAGAATTTTCCTTTCTTCCGCATTCATATGGTCGCTCGGTGGTGGTTTGCATCCACTCCTCAATTCTCACATGTGCAAAGTCATCATGCGGGGGTGCGTGTGGGTTAATTGATCAGCAACCCTTCTTAATTTTATCGGTAACCCCTTCCGCATTGCTTCATATTGTTGGATTGTCGTTCGTTGTACTTGCAATTCTCTAACGGGACCCGTTCAATATTTGATGATTTTACGTTGAAGGGTTGCGGGAGCGTTCGTCAATAGAAGATAGCAGGCAATTGAAGATTCAAGTGACAGACTATAACGGTGACAGTGGATGACAGATGTTTTGTGGTAGAATCTGTTTTGTTTTTTGTTCATGTGTGTGTAATCTGATGGGATGTGGAGGAGTTGTATTCTGTAGGTGTTGCTGCTGGCAAAATTGACCACTTAATTGTGATGGACATGTGGTCATTGCAGAACATTGACATTATATTGTAGAATACATGCTGGAGAGTAAATTTAAGGTAACTGCAACTGTATTCCATTAAAGCAAAGCAAGTAAATAGTTATGTTTATATATGCGTACTTGGTAATAGAAGGATTCACTGTTTATCTTGATAGCAAGAGGTTTGAATGAGGCTTACAAAAGTCTTATCCTGCAGATAAACTGACAAATTTTCTAAGAAGCCTATCAAATATTTGGAATATAATTGTAAGTCCTATCTTTCTGTAACTAGCACACCAGATGTTTGGTAGGGAAAGCTTTGTAAACGTCCTATCGAGTGTACACTAAATACCTATATAAGGATGAAATTTTGATATTTCGTACCAAAAAACTTCTGTGACAGTTTTTTAATTGCTAAAATCAGCTTTGTCTGCTGGACACCAGCAAAGCGAAAATACCTCATATTTACAGTTTTTCTTCGATATAGGAAAAAACGCAAGTCTGATGGCTAAACATTTCAATAGCTTTAATCCCCCAGATGCTTTAACAGCCAATCATACGTAGTTTTGGTTTCATTGATTCCGTTCCAGTACTTTCGTTGCCAAAGATACTCCACGATTTAAAAGGCCACTAGTTGAAAATGTCGATAAAATAATGGAAACCGTTAAGTCTGACTGTCATGTAAGCATTGCTTCTATTTCTCAAGCGCTAAAAATTACACAAAAAATCATTTGAATAAGAAAAAAAAAAAGGAACTCGATGTATGGATGCCATAAGATTTAACTCAAAAACAAATCATGGACCCAATTCCCAAAACATTTCCGAAGCGGGTGGTGACTGGCGATGTCGTGGTGAGTCAGCGCAAACGGTAGCCAAGGCAGGATTTAAGGCTAATTTTGTACATAAATGAAAAAAAAAACAATGAAATATTTATTTGCATTAACAGGGCTCAAACCAAGCTTCTCAATTACTTTGTGTGTGCAAAGTTTTTTTTGTTTTTTTCCACAAATAATGGAAACTCCTGTTTAACGCTGACATCTAACGGCATATTTGAGAAACTTCTCATGACAGGTTTATAACACTTGGATGGTTGTCAGACTTTAGCAAGAGGTGGGGCAGTGAAAAAATCATAGGTGCTATCACTGTCGGGATTTGAACGAGGAACCCTGCGCTTAGTAGCCCAACGCAAGAACCGCTTGGCACTCCACCCACCAGCTACAAGAAGTTCCGGATTGGACATTTAAGATGGCTAGGACATACAGAGCAAGTTTCCCTGTCTCACCTTAAGAAGTGCTCACAAGTAGGTAGAAAATAACCTTAACCAACTTAAAGTGCGCAATTAGATGGAGTTAGCTAAATTCCGGAATAATTGAAGGGGGATGTTTATTAAGGCCCAGATTTACACCGATCTGTATACCCTCATATAAAAGTAAGGCTGAAATAGTAGCATAAAACAACAAAAAAGGCATGGTTCACTGCTCAGAAATTTGGGAGCAAACCCGTGTTGCTGTGATTATAAACTAAGCTGAACGAATAGCAGTCAGGGTAATATCATTTAACTCTATCCACCCATATCTTAAATCATAAATCAGTTGACATCTCAACAATATGACAGATTTTTCATACCAGCACATGATGTCCCTATGAAGGAATGTCTGACCTGGGTACTCATTCCGTAACTTTCAAAACGATAATCGTTAACGATAGGTAGTGTAGGAGACTTGCTAGGTACGTAGCGTATAATTTTTATATTCGGTATATGCTCATGTGTACAAATTACACGGTACGTACGCAGAAAGTATTTTTCACTATCGTCAACGATTATCGTTTTGAAAGTTACGGAATGAGTACTTTGATATATAAGCGAAGAGGCTAGGCCGATGTGCAGTTGCCGTAAGATAGTCAGAAAAAACTTCATCTAGAATGTCAAGTCATAAACGCATGACAACATTTCTATTCATAAGGCTATACGAGGAATGTCCATATTACAGAAGCCTAGTTAGTCAAGCTCCACGTCGACATTCCTCGAACCAGAAAAAAAAAACAAGTTTCAGACTTATGGCGATTTGACTGAAAAAGATAAGCCTTTTCATTGCAATGAATAAGCAAAGCAGCTATACAATCAAATCACAAAGTAACCATAGAACGCTGCCCAGCTCATCAAGGGATAACGATATGGCAGAGCAGCTTTACATTTACCTTTGTTAGGTGCTCGGGTTTATTGAAATTCTAAAGAATTGT
This sequence comes from Rhingia campestris, assembly GCA_932526625.1. Classification (NCBI taxonomy): domain Eukaryota; kingdom Metazoa; phylum Arthropoda; class Insecta; order Diptera; family Syrphidae; genus Rhingia; species Rhingia campestris. Next base: position 94,078,208 of record OW052182.1, on the reverse strand, counting down.
TAGGTTAACGAACGAAATAAAACAACAACAGCGGTACCACGTGTCGGGTTTTGAAAAAGATTTTGCTAGAGGTGCGTCCGAAACGTAAAAAAATTGATCTCGCTAGATAGACCTAAATACATAGCGTTACAGAACAGAAATTTGTCCAAAATGGAAGTGAAAAGCCTTCTCCGTTTTTATCGAAACTCAGATGGTTTTAGTTTTGACTGCATGTGGTATCTGAACGAACCAAATTTGGTCTAACATTGGTTGCAACTTTCTGACGAAACCTTCTGTTAGAGTTAAAAATAAATAATAATATAAGTGAGTGTTTTGAACCCTGTGGTATACCGTTAATTGTATAAGCAAAATAGCCAAATGATTGTGATCCCGTCTAAAAATGTAAATATTTCTTTAAACCCTAGTGCGCATGCAATATCGGTCATCACTTATGTTCAACGCAGTTAGACTACCATCTCAACATATCTACTCATGATCCTTGACTTCCTCAGTCCAGTACAATCGCGATCCTTAGATCTGTTTTGACATCTACTGGGTGCGATGCACTTCATATATTGAGAAGTACCTACAACCCTTTTTCACAATAAACCACAATACTCTCCAGAACGCAGTCTATTCTCTCGTGGGCACACTTTTATTGTTGATACTTTCATCCGTTCGTCTCCCCCTATTCTGACGCCGATCGATAGAGCAGTGTTATATTATTCTTTGTCCACGTGCCCATTTTTATTGAATTTTCCACGGAAAAACTAACACACGAATTTGTTCGCCTCCTGCTCGGAATGTTTGCGTAGGACACGACATCCTTCCATTGCGCCTACGACGAGTATATGTTTCGTACTCCTTCGCAGTGTCTTACTCCTTCACAGTGTTGTTTCAAATCGCATGTGGACATTCATTATTTCATCATTGTCTTGGAGATTTCGTGAGAAATTTGAATGCAATATTTGTTTATTTTTATTTGACTTGGGCCTCACATGTGATGTTCATTAGACCTACAGCTGGTGGTCTGGTGATGTTCCTTCTTGACCACAACTTGAGACATTCCATGGGCTGGAGGGAGGATAAATGAAATGAAATCCTTTTTTTCTTTCTTGGCACATGCTGGTGTTATCCTAACGGATTTGGATTGATGTCCTAATGATGTTTCTTTCCGGTTTTGTATTCCTTTTTTTTTGGATGGTTTTTCTATGACAAATTTTTTGGTGGAAGGGACCTGAAGGATTAACGTGGAGATGTACGTGATGATTAATTGTTTAGACTTCTGGTCATTTGAGAATGCGGCACAGAAAGGACGAATATGTAATGTGCAACCACTGTGTTGGGCAAGGGAATTTGAATGGGAACATTGAGTCGTCCTAATTGATTTAGAAGGGCGCTAAATGTTATTCAAAAGTGAATATGCGAGTGCAATGTGTGACTGGACAGTAGAGCTGCGGGGGTCTAATTGTTTCGATGCAAATCGAAATTCAAATGTCCAATGTCTCAGTAAATGAAATGTCACGGTGGTAGAGTTTATTGTTTGCATGGATGCCAAAAGGAATTGCATATGACACAGATGTAATTAGGGAGGATAGAACGAGGCGTGTCAAGAAAACTATTCGAAGTAGAAGTAGACAGTTTTTATTGTTTTAAAAATTTAGGAAAACCAACTTAGGAACTTTTGTTACCCTTAATGATGCATAGAATCTTTGGAAATATTGCTCCAAATAATTTATTGTATTCTTGGACACAAATCTACAAGTTGTCGGCAGATGGTTTTGTTTAAATCACAACACCCAGCTACCCATACTTGTTTGGTTAGTGGAAGTTTAACTTAAAGCCTGACATGTGGCCTTGATCAAACTTCGAGAGCGTATCGTATATACATAAAAATTTTTGTTGGTTTACCCTTATGGGCGTTTAAAACCCAGTTGGTTCTGGTGTGTGGACGATGGGCTGGCAGTCTATTGGTGGATAGACATTGTCAGGACATGACTATGACTAACAGCGTTAAACTTTTTAGAAATGTTCATATATGGATGGGTTGGAGATTAGGCTATTATGGTAACTTGAAATAAGGCCAAATTTTGAGTAACATAGCGCAATCTCGCAATGCAACCTTGATGAAGCTCGATTTCAAGTGAGATTTACATCTACATGCACCAACACAAAAACATAGTCCGTGGTTGAATCTTCGTCTCCATAGCCCGTCAACGCAAACGGGACCGAAGATTTTTCGAAGAATTTTTATCTCGAATCGACCAAGGATTTCTTCATCCGCTTTTGATACGGTCCATGCTTCAGCGCCGTAGAGCAGGACTGGGATGATCAGGGTCTTATATAGGATCTCCTCTCAAGAATCAAATTGAAAAAGTCACATGACAGCGCATCGCCATGCCTAAATCCTTTTTTGGTATCGAATGTGTCGGTGAGGTCGTTTCCGACCCTGATGGTACAGCGAGAATTCTCCATCGTCATCCTACACAAACGGACGAGTTTGGACGGTATACCAAAACTAGACATGGCTCTGTATAGTTCGTCTCTATAAATGCTGTCGTATGCGGCTTTGAAATCGATAAATAGGTGGTGGGTATCGATTTGGACTTGAGTTTTTTTTCCAGTATCGGCCGAAGTGTGAAAATTTGATCGATTGTGGACTTTCCTGGCCTAAAACCACACTGATAAGGGCCGATCAGGTTGTTGGTAAACGGTTTCAGGCGTTCACATATTACGGCAGATAGGATCTTGTAGGCGATGTTGAGTAGACTTATGCTTGAGTTTAGATATAGCTATCCTCACTTCACTTAGGTCGGGTGGTTGGCAGTTTTCGCTGTCGTTGCCAATATTAAAAAATGGTTCGTTCTGCGTGACAGCGGAATTTTTGTTCGTTTAACAGTCTGAAGAAGTGGTTCTTCCATATCCTCGGCATCGACTGTGTCTCAACTACGATATTTCCTTGTTCATCTCGACAGGATTCTGTTCGAGCCTTGTAGCCTTGGCTTTGACGTTTTACACTTTGGTAAAACTTGCGAATATTGTTTCTGGAGTGGCACCTCTCTATATCCTCGATCGCGCGCTTTTCTTGCCCTTTTTTTTTCTTTCTGAAAAGCCAATGTTCTTCCCTTCTGCTTTGCCTATAGAGCTCAATGGCAGCTCTCATCTTCACCTGCAGCTTAGCCTTGTAGGCCTCATCAAACCAGGGGTTTCTTGCTGGTGTCCGCGAGAAACCTAGCACATCAGTTGCGGCTGATCTAATGGCTTGTTGGCATCGTTGCCATTGTTCTTCGACTAGATGCTGGTGGTGTGTTGTGAGTCGAGAGGTTAAGGGATACGCGTTGCGCGAAGGTCTTGGCGGTCTCTGGCGATTGCAGTCTTTCGACATTAAATTTTTTCACAGTATTTCTGTTTTTTTTTGTGGCGTGGTGGATATCCACATCCTTACCTTGGCTACAACAAGATAGTGGTTCGAGTCGATGTTAGCCCCTCGGAATGTTCGGACATCCAAAATACTGGATGCGTGCCTCTTGTCTATCGCAATGTAATCAATTTGGTTGACTGTTCGTTGATCTGGAGACCGCCATGTCCCCTTGTGGATATCGAGGTGAGGAAACCGTGTGCTGGCTATAGTGGCATTTCGTTCCGTAGCGAAGTCAATTAGCCTAAGTCCGTTACCAGACGTGTTGTCGTGTAGGCTATATTTTCCGACAGTACTGCTTAAGATGTCTTCTCTTCCTACCTTTGCGTTAAAATCTCCCAGCACGATTTTGACATACAACTTTGGTAGTCGCTCATAGGTTTTGTCGAGGAGCTCGTAGAAGCAATCCTTAGTTATATCATCCTTTTCCTCCGTCGGAGCATGAGCCCATATAAGGCTTATGTTGGCGAATTTGGCCTTGATGCGGATTGTTACAATGCGTTCGCTAATGTCTTGAAAACATAAGACTTCTTGCCTAAGTCTGGCACTTATAACAAATCCGCATCCAAATAGTCGCTGTTTCTGCTCACTATAACACGGTCCATAGTAGATGTCATAGTTTTTCATCCTCTTTTTGCCCGGCCCATCCCATCGTATTTCCTGGATGGCAGTAATATCTGCTTTGTAGCAGTTTAGGGCTTCCGCTAGTTGTCCGCCTGCACCTCTCCTGTTTAATGTTCTCACCTTCCAGGTGCAGATACGAACGTCGTTGTCCTTTTTTCGTTTAGCATGGTCGTCAGCAATAATATCAGTCCTTTCCGAGGCTATTGGTTGCTTCGTAACATATTCTTTTTTCCGTGGATGGGTAGTTAACCCAAAGCAAAACCCTAAACCTAAAGGGCCAGGCCCTTGTTTTGACCCTAGGATAGCGGGCCGGAAAAAATACCGATGTCAGTAGCCCATTTTGGGATATGAGCGCTGCCGTTGACCCATTGAGGGCTCCTCCGCCACCAACTCTTTTCCAATACCCTGGCTCAGTATTGGAAATCCCTATAGACCTGGTGTTCAAATATGTCGAAGCAGCTCATATAGGGACTTCACTACCAGTTCGATGAAACTGGAGCTGTAGGCGCCACCGTTCACTCCATCTAGGGAATTCCTCCGCTGCCGACTGAGAGTGAGTGCCTTAGTGAGAGGACACTCCTCCCCAACGACTCCGCCACCAACGACCTTCCACAGTGGTTTAATACCCCATCTCTAGTCGAGGTACTAGGCACCCACCAGTCACCAGCGTGGACGTGAGAGTAGGAGTTGATAGTGAGAGGCTAGAGTGAGAACGCTTGTATCCTCATATAATCGCATCACTATCCTTTAGCACCGGCTTATTTTTAAATAATCATGTTCTAAAATTCATAAGCTTTGTTTTAACTCCAGCTCACCAATGATTGAATGTATAAACCGCAATAAGTAAAAACCAGACTAACCTCTTTTATGTTCGATTGGGACGGGTAAAATCTGAAATCTGAGAGCAAATCTGAAAATCCCAATCGAAAACGCTATGAGCATGGGGTCACACTGTCAGAATATCCGTACCTACTACGCTAAACACTACTTTTCATTTAAATCAACTTGGTCGAGAAATCAGTCATATTTTAAAACTACCGTTATGTGTATTTTTGACGAAAAACTGCTTTTAGAATTTAAGCTATTAATTTTCATCAACATCGTTATAGCCGTTATCCATATAATCGTGTTAAAGTGCCAATTACAAAAACCCCTCTGTTAACAACAACAACAAACAGTCAAATCTCCTGAATAATTTGGGCTCCAACATCAACAAAAGACTCAGATCACAGACTCCAGACTCCGCCATACGTTTTTTTTAAACTACTGTTTTGATTTAAACTTATTTTAAATTTCAACTTAGAAGTTTCGCGCCATCACTACCTATATACTAGTTACGTATACTGGGGAAGTAAAGGCGAACAGAATCGCCAGACCTACTTTTTGGAACTTCTCCATCATTGTAATGTAAGTTTTGATTCAAATCTCGAGTTTACATTTTTTTTCACGAGCAAGTAAAACCACAACAATGACCTCATCACATCCCTGTGACCTTGCTACTATGAAGTGTCAGTTGAATGAAAGCGAAGTAAGGCATTGTGCAAAGTGCTGATTGTGAATTACTTTCTTCTTACGGATATTATTGCTTTAAATGCATTTTATGATTTCATATTATATAGCGTTTTATTGAAATATCTTTTTAATTAATTTAATTTTTGTTTTCACCACTTTTCCAGATCGCAAGTGTCTTTTTTTCAAGCGGGAGTGCGTAAATAAAGTGAGTGTCGGGTTTTTTTTTCGCAAAGATTTTCTACAGTTGCATTTGCTTAGTTTTAGTTTTAAGTTTATATTGTGAAAAACACCATTCTCAGCAATACAAAGTTAAGGGGCGAGTAGAATGTAAAAAGTGCGCGAGTGATCGAACCTAAACAAAGTATCCTGTCTGACTGTGCTCATTCCTAATGATGAATTTCAACGTGGGAATCAGTGCTAAGATGGTATTCGTGTCTAAAGGAGGCTTAAGGAAAATATAATCAGAGTGAGTAGGTACTTTATTTTAGTATTATTTTAAAAGTGTAAATATAAAGTTTGTATTCCATATCCACGATGTCAAATTGACACAAATTTATTGATGATAAATACTATGGGTCAATTCCACTAACGCATTTATCCAAATAACCAGTGGTTAGCTGCCCGAAATCGACCAGAAAATGCCCGTATAGTTGAGTTGTCCACTGGTTAGTTGAAGAAAATGAGTTCATTGTCCTGAACCCAATAGATGTTCTAACCTTAAAAATTTAACACTTTTATGTTTGACAACTCATATGTACCTAACATGATGTCAATATAAAAGAAACATTTGGAGAGTAAAGTATTTGTTTCTGAAATGTTTCTTTCGCGTAGGCTCAATTTGTGTTTCAAAAATACTGTTCGAGTTTCCCATACAATTCTTTTAAGTGGCCCTTGACCAATATGTCTGCCTCTCCGGTAATCGTCGTGTATTTACGTTGATTTAGATCGAAATCTTCTTGGGGCGCTCTAAAGGGAGCTATATCTCTATTTCATCGCTCAGTAGGCTGGTAAGACTTGTTCTTTTAGGAGCTGTAAGCGGGAGGAGGAAGTAAAAAGTCTAGAGGTGTGATGATCTAGCCGCCTTGATCATGTGATATCCGAGATCTACGTTCCAAAACATGCGATTAAAAAACATTAACTTTACAGAATTAGTTTTTGGAAGAAAGCCATAGTTTCGCACGCTCTGTTTAGCAAGTAGGGTCGTATTGTCCAGATAACAGGCTTCAATTTCAGACAGCAAATATTTTATTATCATGATGTGATAATGAGTACCATTCGTATTTAAGTTCTGAAAGGACCGAATACTAATGAAGTGATATGGAGCGATTATTCCATCTGTCCATAAACCACACTAAATCGTTGTATCGGCAGATCATGAATCTTTTCGGATTGCGCTTTAGGCCAAAATTAAAAATGGTGCCATTAAGCCAGAAATAGCCCTCATGATTGTGCAAAATTTTAGTCGAAAACAGTGCATCTGTTTGAAGACTGAAACGGTGATGATTCGATACAGTGGCTGCACGCGATGAGCGTACAGCAGATAAGATCCGCGTGCATCTGTCGACTTTGCCTAAAATATTCGATTTCCTAAGTGAACCATTCCGAGTTAACTATGAAGTGGGAGCCAGGTCACCAAGATTGTTAAAGAAGTAGTCTCCTAGTTGTAGTTTGCTTTTGTTGGAGAGCGCAGGACAAGAGCAGCGAAGGTGAGGAATACACTCCTCATTCTCTTCGTCCAAGTAGCTTCTGCAGAAATCATTGCTATAGAGGCCTAGTCTTTTTGCATGTAGACTTAAGGGGCAGTGTCTTGTAAGGCCACCGATGATGGCACTGATGTTTGATTTGTTCAGCGTTATCAAGCAGAGAGATCATTTCTGGTTTTAGTTCGATCAGAGTTGTCTGTATATTAGACCCGTTGTGCCGTTTATCCATCTGTGGTTTGCTGTCTTGACTGCATCCAGTTTGATTGATGATTTTCATATAGCGAAGGGCATGTCTTACATTTTGGGAAGGAAAAATGATATCCTTAAGCTAAACGTATCGGAGAAAAGACATATATCCACTTCTGTTTTAGACCCATCCGTGTAGATGTAAATTCCAGTTCAATTTCTTTTCTTTCCAAGAACAGACGCATGTACTTGGTTTATTCTGCGATCTTGATACTAACGCCACTTTGTATTTCCTGCTAAAATGGAAGAATTTGTTTTTTAGGGTTCGCGCCATCTTTCGGTCCGTTTGAAGAGTACAGAAAGACACTTTTATTATAGTTCTTACCTTGAAACTAATAGAATTATTCCAATTATTCACTTTTGTGAAGATGTAAAAGCCCCAAAGCCCTGAACCTGCAATTTGTATAAATCAAAATGATTTGGAAGAAACATTTAAACCATTCGATGGTCAGCGATTCACCTCAATATCAATATGACGAAACTATTATTTGATTTAGTACTCACAAGAGCATTTAAAACAGCTGAAACATGAGATCGGGAATGTTAAATCTAATAAAGCTCCTTGTTATGATTTGATCACCGGAGAAGCTCTCAAAGTTCTGCCAAAAAAAGCATTACTTACGATTAGATTGAGCCGCTTGTCTACCTGTATATTCTCGTGATATACCGAAAGAAGATGGTACAGCCCACACCGATTGCACTGCTATCCAAGCAGGAGGTAAAACTATCGAAGAAACAATAGATCTTTTAGGTCGATGTGTTATTACTGTTTAGGCAAGTCGGAATTTAAAAAATGTGAATGAACGGACTAGATAATGACGGATCGTCCTCAACATATCTAAGGTGAATTTTACATATTTTACTTGCAAATTTTCCTAAATTTGGCTCGAATATCTTTTGCAAACGAAGTCAAATATCTGGGAATGACGGTCGAAGTAAGGCTGAAATGGAATTCCTACGTATTTAAAGAACTCGAGATCAAATGAAGACAAATGTACTGGCCCGTAAAATATTCCCAGCTCAGTTCCGATATCAAACTGCTTCTATAAGTGCTAAAGCCGGTGTGGATCTTGGCATTCAACTTTGGGGTTGTACCAAGAAAACAAATGACAATTTTACAAACTTTTGAAAATAAAGAGCACGCGCTTGCTACTCTCATATCATCTATGGAATATTTCCTCTACCCTCGGGAAAAACAAAACGTATTTTGTAGTAAAACTGGATAATTTTTAGCCGGAATGTATCTGTCCAAGCTGAAATGTCAAACAATACTGAGAAAAAACACAAAAGTTTGACTCAACTCACGTGTTATCTGTCATAAGTCCCCCTATTTGAAAGCAGTACCAGTACCTCTAAATGAATCAGCAGTTTGCCTAAAAATAGTTTTCTATCGTTTCTATAGAAAGGCCGTTTATAAGCTCTTACATCGATTTGACAGCATTAACAGAGTGACTTTTATATTTTTCGATGGTAAGGCTCAAGCATGGTCGGCGTCCTTTTTCTTTCGAAACACTGTTCACACTTTGAAGCTTCATACAGTTCTTACTGCTTATAACCACAGGATCTCTATTCTAGAAATAACTGTCATGTCCTACCTCTTTTGCAAAAAAAAAAAGCATGTGGGTGTACTACCACCGCAATCCCTAAAAAATCTTAAAAGTCATAACTACACCACATTACATCTGCCAGCTATTCATTTCCACAGTGTCTTAAAGCAAAACGACACCCAAATCCTTTGAATACGCCAGTAACTCCTTTGATCCTTTTCGCAAAAAGAAGAAAAATACCCGTCATTTTTCTTCCTACACCACACCTATTGTCTCCAGCATCTGAACAGTTATTTATTTTCATATTTTTTTTCCGGAGAAAACAAATGAAAAATGATCAGTTTATGCTAATCGTTGGTCCACAGGGATCACCTCAACACGTATTCCCGTTACGAGTTGTCCTTTATGCCGCATTGAATGTGGAAATGACCACAAAATGACTTCTTTGGTGTCGCATTATTGCGTTTAAGTAACTTTTTTTCCTATTTACAACTCATTTATGATCCCTAGACGATCTTAGTGGAAACCAATGTGTATTCTGTCCTAGAAGAGTGATGTCGAACAAAACACACACACACAAATTGAGCAGAACCGTAAAATTTCGTAATTCTCTCCTTTTGTTGCGTCGACAAGCGCAAAATTTCCCTCACAACAATGACACGACTCCGGGGCTGAGCCTTTCCTGTTGACTTAAGATGAGATTAAGATGTGCATCTGAGGGGAGAATCGCTTGTTAGGTCATTTTGTGGTGATAATCCCTTAGAAGTATGTCCTGAAATCGCATTATGTGAGTAGAAGAAAACACCAATTGGCCTAAGTTCTTTTATTTTTCTCATACAAGGTAAATTTATTGGTCAATTCTTATTGTTTTTTGATGACATGTGGCAGATCGTAAACTCCTCGTACGCACTTGAGTTTCACGCCGGGGACATCTTGTAATCGACCGACACGACAAAGCACAATATTGTGCTCTTGGAGGTTGTGACCTATTCCGGGGATGTATGCGACCATTTCTTTGCCGGTAGAGAGTCGCACGAGGACACACTTTCGATTGGCTGAATTGGGTTTCTTCGGTTTCTTGATGAGGGTTTTCAAAATGACACCCTTGGCGAAGGGTTTACCATCGAGCGGTTGACGTGGTGGGCGGGTTTTGAAATGAGGTCCACGTTGGTGCATCTGCTGCAGGGAAGCCATTTCACGCATTGTCGACAGAGTGGTGTTGAAGACTGGAAATAAATAAAATAAATTTAATGAAATTATATATTCGTCGAGATTGAAAGAGATTACAAATAGATATTGCATCTGAAGGAAGGATAAATGAGAGGGCGAGTTGCACATCAATTGTTAATGTTAATGGAAGTTAGGATAAATATTATCGGGAATTTATGTCCTAGAACCTATCAAAGGGTCAATCAAATTATATCCGAGAAAGTGGCAAGTGCTATGAGAAATTATAATGTCGATAAGCCGCAATCACAAGACCTTTGAAGAACATGTAATATATCTCGATTAATCGCATACCTCGTCGACCATACTGACGACATTTTTTTTTTAGCAAAACATAACAACAGTCTTAAGTGATGTGCCTTCTGCCAACACATGAGGCTAAAGAAGCATACCAGGTTTTTTCGAAAAGCAAACAAGGATATAGAGATGTGCAAAAAGTTTTACTAAAATTTAAAACTTCACAGTCAGTTTTTTTAAAAACCTTTCTCAGTTGAGGCGAACCTATAACGAACATCTCCATGAGCGCTCTGAGATTATGCTTGCACAAGTTTATTGACCCTGTTCTTGAACTGTTGGTGGAAATATATCTTCTGGTAGAGATTTTGTCAAGAAAACGAGTCACATTCAGAGCTGAGAATGTGGGAACCACTTTTGAATTCAGTTAATCGGAGATGGACAGTATTCTCCAACTGGCAGAACAAACCATTTAGTATTGGATACGAACCTATAACGAACATCTCCATGAGCGCTCTGAGATTATGCTTGCACAAGTTTATTGACCCTGTTCTTGAACTGTTGGTGGAAATATATCTTCTGGTAGAGATTTTGTCAAGAAAACGAGTCACATTCAGAGCTGAGAATGTGGGAACCACTTTTGAATTCAGTTAATCGGAGATGGACAGTATTCTCCAACTGGCAGAACAAACCATTTAGTATTGGATACGATAACGAAAACTATACCATCCACCTGGCGTAAATGAAATGAGGATAGCTTCATCTAAACTCAAGGCTGTCGGAAATGACGACCTTCCTGAAGAACCGATAAAGACAGCATTCGTGAGATTGGAATCTCACCATCATAAGATCATCTTTTGCAAACAATAACAGGAATACCTTAAGGTCTAGCGAACCTTTTATCGGTGAGAGATACAGGAAACGTGAGTTAATGCGTATCTGTTGCTGGTATCTGTAGCTGAGTGAAAAGTTAAAAACAAGGCAACCCATAAGCTCCTACACAATGTGTATCTTCGTGCATCTGTAGATTGAAGCTGAATAGAGGGCAACTTCATGCAAGAAATGTATCACTCTTTTGAAAGCGATGCAGGATACCAGCTACAGATATGCATTCTAGGAAGGCCTTTAGGGTTAACAAGGTAGAAGTTGTAGCTGATCATCCATTGGACTATTATGATGGTTATATATGGTGAGCGGGCAAAAACAACCGTCTTGTCTACTTAAAGCGTACTGCGACCTCCATGGTAACAACGAATGTGTGTTAGTAGCTCGACCCAGACGCACAACAATGAATATCCTAGAAATGAGACCCTCTGAACTAGATCAATTTCAGAAGCATAAATCTTCTAAATATTCTCTACAAGATGATGCCGTGTTATAAAAACCCCTTGAAATAGCTTACTAACAACCTATCAGTCTGGTTTTAGGCCGGGAAAGTCTACAACTGATGAATATTCACACACCGGTAGATACCGAAAAAAAACCTAAGAAGTAAAAAAAATTTGGGTTTTATTGCCGCATATGATTGGATTTGTAGAGGCGAACTATGTAGACTCGTACCTCTCTGCAGGGTGTCGATATACAATGCTTGCTGCTCCATCAATGTCGGCAACGACCGCAACGAAACTTGCTCACGGACAGCACCTGGTGATTCCTCCAACACTGTTCCTCAGAGGATGTAGAAAACTCAAGAGCCAACGGAAAGGGCACAACCTCCATAACTCTGATAATATTGATGTCATCATAGCGTTTGCAAGTATGCGTTAAGAAATCATGCTAAAATGCGTATAGCTAGCAATTGACGAGCTTATTATATACTTAAGTTAGTAGACACAACGTAACTGAGTCGGACAGGACATTATAATCCAACATAGAGGAAGTAAAAGACTTTGACGACCTAGGGTCCGCTATTAATTCTGACGATACCTGGTTAAAAATCTTCGCTTACCAATTATTTCTTTCTCGGGTTAAGAGGGCAATTCAGTAAGAGCTCTTACTTGGACTACTTAGCAGATCCCATAGAAGACTGTTATCATTCCATACCTAATTTACGACGATAAAACATGGAACAGGGGTTGGAAATTCCTTGGTCGGTCTGGATGCGAAAATTCTATGAATCATTTATGATCCCTTTGCCTCTAAGGCCTTTGGACACGAAGATTCTACGCCAAACTTTACAAACTATATATTTATATCGAAAAAAAACCTGTTGACAGGCATCTGTCTGATCTGGATTTAATTTTTCAGTCACTGATGCCAAATCGTTGGTGCGATTGGGCACCTCATATGAGAAGGCTACAATCCTATCCTTAAACTTAATATCGCCAAAATGTGGGCTTCATAGGGATGAAATATACAGAATGACTTTGACATGTTATTTCAATTAAACGGAGCCTATGTGCACCCAGAGAACTTCAAAATTGACATTCAGGATGAACGACTTGAGAGTAGGGTTACCTCAGGCGTAGATGACATGAATTGACAACCAAGTTAGTGCGATTTGACGTGTAGGGCTTTCTGAAGTAGAAGGTCTATGCCAAAACCGACCTATGCCGTCAAAATTAACATGACCAGTGCCATTTCTCAAATTCAGCAGGATATATGCGTCGGAGTCGTTGAAATTTAGTCCTTTCGGATCCGTGCCACCATGCGAATTCGCGGCGGACGTTCGTACGATGACATAATGCTTCCAAATAAAAAAAGATAATTCCTTTTCAACCTCGACCTGCCCTTATAAAATATCGATCAGTTACTACACTACAAACTAAATATGATTGCAAGCAACGCCACTATGCTGAGTTTTAAAGGGACCGCCAAATAACTACTGAATATTTTCTCAAATTTCTTTTTTTATTTGAAAGTACAATTCTTCCGGTTAATAATGGAAAATAATTTCATCCTAATGGCTGCCTCGGCTGGCCATGCACATTATCGATTGTGTGCAGCTGTATTTCACCAATGGCTTCACGAATATTGTCCTTTAAAGCGTCAATTGTCTCTGGCTTGTCGGCGTAACACGTATCTTTTACGGCACCCCACAATTAATAGTCCAACGATGTCAAATCGCAGCTCCGAGGTGTCCAAACGACATCAGCTCTGCGGCTGATAATGCGATCTTCAAAAACAGGGCGCAAAACATCGAGTGTAACTTCGGCTGTGTGGCACGTAGCGCCGTCCTGTTGAAACCAAATGTTGCCAATATCATCCTCTTCAATTTTTGTGAACAAAAATTCATTCAACATGGCCCGATAACGATCGCCATTGACTGTAACGGCCACTCCTTGCTCATTTTCGAAGAAAAATGGCCCAATTATGCCTCTGGACCAAAATCCGCACCAAAGTGACTCGTTTTGGGTGTATTGACTTTTCAATGTATGCGTGCGGGTTTTCTGTGCCCCAAATGTGACAATTTTGCTTGTTTACATACCCGCCAAGATCAAAATGAGCTTCATCTGAAAAGATGATATTTTTGACAAAATCGGCATCTTCTCTAAGTCGATCGCAGGCCCACTTAGCGAAGCGAAAACGCATTGGATGGTCAGTTGGCTTCAACTCCTGAAGCAATTGGACTTTGTATGGCGTCATACCAAAGTCTTTATGCAAAATTCGTCTCAATGATGTCTACGAAATGTTCAATTGTTGAGAACGACGGTGAATTGATGTTGATGGCGCTTCATGCACACTTTCTGCCACATCAGCAATATTTTCGGGTGTACGCACTGTTTTTGGCTTTTCACGCTTTGGTTTATCGATTAGGATGACAGTTTCTTTCCCTTTTTTCACAAGATAACGAACATACGTAGCTGACGGTGCTTCAATTCCTCCAAAATCTGTACGCAATTTTCGCACACATTCTGCAACATTACCATAATAATATCAAAGTAATGTTGCAATATTTCCCAGCGTTGTTCAAGCGTATATACAACCATATTCGTTCAGCGGAAGGATAAAACTAATTATCACGAAATAAGCACTAGTTGAAAAAAAAAACGTTAGATGGCAGACCCGTTACATGAGTACACAGCGCATTTCCAACGTTACTGTTCCGGTCTCCGTATTCTCAGATTTGAACAATACTCCTTCCAGGATCTTAAAGAAAGCATGAGATGTCCAAGGTCATGTGATCATTTCAAAACTAAAAATAAAGGGGATCCTCCTCATGATTAGGACATTTGTTCCACGGCCCTCTTTAGGTAAGGCCCACAAAAAAAATCGCTACCATTCATTCCATTTTCACTTTCTCAAAAAATCCTTTTTTTACGTAAAACTCTCACTTCTACGTAAAATAAACATTTCCTGCTTCCACCGAACAGTCAATCTCTCCAGTTATCCTTCTTAAATATGAAATTTCCTAAATCTTCTTCTTCTGCATGTCATATAGCTACCTCTTCAAATGCGCCCACAATTATCACTAATCCTTTATGCGTGCATGCCTCTACTCAAAAAAATCGAGTCAAATGTTTGTTCCTTCCTGAAAAAAGGATGATAAAAAGAATAAGTCTCTGTATAGCTGGTAATCAGGTGTGTGCATATAATAGAGATACTTCGAATATTATCCTTTCCAAATGTTGCAAATGTGAAAGGATTTTATCCCGTCCATTGTTTTGCCAGCAAGAAAGGATGAGATCCTCTCAAGGAGATGATATCATGACCATATGCGAACAAAGAAGGAAATACTATAATTTAGCATAATTTCCCCTCGAAGGATTCCTACTTGAGAGATGTATTTGGTTTTCGCCATTTTTTCGGACTAACTCGGACATGAAGGATACTCATTTTCCAAGGGTTGAACAGATGCCATACCAATCAACCAAAAGACAATACGCCGAGTACATTGTTCCTGGTTACTATTTTCCTATCATCCCTTTCGCCGCTTGTGACGGTTGGCGCGTAATCCGTTGAAAATCTCTGTTATGGTCAGCCCATACAAATATGGTTTCCAATGTGCTATGGATTTGAAGGATATACGGAAATGACGACCAAACGGGTTGCCTATTATTATTTTCTTTTATTATACACAAAACGTTGCTCGTGTGATCGGAATGGTTGAAATGTATATATCTCATGACCGGTGGTGATTCATATTTTCGCAGATACAATTTTATTGAATAAAATGATTGAATTGTGTGGGAACGAAGGGAGAAATCAATTATGGAGAGATTCTTGGACAGTCCTTGAGAGACAACAAAATACGAATTCAAATGACTGGGAATATCGGTGACATGTCTTTGTTTAAGATTTTGATGGGAACTATTATATACATGGCTGGGTTTTATCTATACAAGGTAGCTGTATACTATGACAATTGTTAACCAAAAGGTATTTCATACTATTGCAAGAGTGTTTTTCGACCTTGAGATATAAAAATCCGTTGACCACAATGAGATATCCCTAGTTGTTCTGAAGAGGTGTACTTCCATGCCATCTCTGCTGTTCGCCAGAACTTTTTCTGAGCAAACGAAAATTGGATTCGGATGATGGTGGGTGAGTTAGGATTCTAACTCTAAGAGGGGGAGCCCCTGACAATTTCTGTTGGGAATTTTTTTTATCATTTATCAATTGAATGATTTGCATCTGAATGTTTTGAGTACGAGAATTCAGCTAACACCAGACAATGATCCGATGCTCCTAATGGAGATAAAATCGCGACTGAAATTCACTCGGATCGGTGTCTTTTCGCAACTGGGTTTCACTTAGTGCCATTACCGCTGGCTTGTGTTGATACATATAGGGTGCTACAGAGAAGAAATTACTTCTTAGCCCACGATTATTGGATGCACAACTTCGAACACTTCCATCTACAATATATTACAAATCTACAAATATTACAAAAATTGGACACTCAGCAAGCAAATGTAGGAACTAAGAAGTCTTTACACAATCGAACTTAAAATAGACGAACTGATCCGTGCCTGGCCAGCTCGTCTGCACGCTCGTTTCCTTCAATGTTACTGTGCCCTGGAACCCAGAGAAGTGTGATCCTGAAGCGTTCGCCAAGGTGGGCAAGTTCGTTCGGTGTAGACGACCGCGTCGAAATCTCTTACTACTTCGTTTCTCTTCCACTGAGTTCTGGTAGGAAAGCCTACGTGGAAGCCTTTCTTGAAGCTTAGTATAGATGTTATGTAGTTTGTTGGAAACATAACTTTGGTAACGAGTCCAGGATAAGACTTTGGCCTTGCATTCCAGCATCCTCACTCCTTGAGTCTTACTGAGCTGCATAAAGCGGTATCTTTAATTTGAAGGTCGAGAGGCAAGAGATGCAATAGCACAGTAAGGACATCCGTTGGCGGCGACCTCAGTGCGCCCTTTTAGTTTTGTTAGGTTGTAGCTTTTACTCATGCAGGCCACCATTCTAGTGAGCCGTATGTGAGAATTAGGCGTACCACTGCTGAGTACATCCACAATGTCATCTTTGGTTGAGGTCCCCACTTCTTTCAAAAGGTTTTTCTGCCAGCATAGGAGGCAACAGACGACTTCCTTACTCTATGTTGGATGTTGTGTTTCCAGTTAAGTTTTGGGTCAAGCATGATACCCAAATACCTAGCGCTGGAAGATAGTGTCGGTTCCGTACCAGAAACTTCAATGTTTGTTTTGCATGGTGTAGTGGCACTCCATCCAGACGGTGGTTGTTGGCCAAGATACAGATTGAGTTAACACAACTGAAAACCTATTTTTAATGCACAGGGTCACTATTTCGGCGCGTGAAGCGATACATGGTTAATAATTTTATTTTGCTGTTAACAGACTTATATTCTTCTATTCGTTGATTTATTTCTTCCGGTGTCTCTTAAGAGCAAAATGTCAACTCTCTACTAGCTATTCTCATGACTTTCTCAGCTTTACTCCCAAATGGAGAGGCACATTTATAATGAGACTTTTTCAAAGCGGTCAGCAGGGTCAGCTTCAGGGTGAACGTCATATTATGCTACATGACACTTATTTGATACGCTTGTCAGGCTGTATTCCACCAGAGGCATTCATTTTCGATTGAATGATTGAAATAACAACAACATCTTGTGTACAACAACACTATTTGGTTAGAATTATAGCTATTTCGGACATTACCAAGAGTCCTCATCTGATTCCTTCTAATAGTGGCGCTAATTGAACGTACAGTTCAACTTTTTATTCCCTAACCTAGTGATCCAAGTGCCTACCACTTGTGCCACTGAGGTCTTGGTTTGAAGAGAGTCAAATTGCTCAATTGAATGAACTAAGAGGCTACCAACTAGCATTTTTCGTGTTTATACAGACACGAAAGGTTAATCCTGTTGGAATGTTTACCCAGCAGATTGTGGCCTGTTATGACTCTAACCGCGATGGCAACAGAAGCTTTGTTCAGAGCTATAAGCTTTTTAGATTTACTACCGCTTAGTTCCGGCCAAAGGTCTTTAGTATGTCTGCAGGTGTTAATGTTTTGCCATCTAGATTTTATTTCACTTTGCGTGAATCTGGTTATTTTCTCTTTATTGAAAGCAAGTGGGGGTCTAACCTCCACTCATAAGGAGATGCAGGTGGACGATCCTAGTCTGGCTAGCTCGTCTGCTTTTTCATTTCCGGGGATGTTACTATATCCTGGCACCCAGATTATTTGGACATTGTTCTGGTTACAAAAAGCCTTTAGCCCTGAGCGGCAGCGTCCAACTATTATGTTGGATGCCAGAGCTTTTATGCCGATTCGGCAGCTTCGAGTATGACTAGGACCTGTGCTTGGAAAACACTGCAATCGAATGGATGTGTTTAGTGAAACCGCAATCGAATAAAGTACAATTGACTCAAAAATTATTGCCGACCGACCGTTCACGCCGTTTGGAATACGATCAAATCGTCGCTCGAATGGTAGACACCCAATCTGATTTTCGGAAGCAAATTTTGGTGACCGATGAGCCTATTTCCCACTTTCTGGCGCATTTGGAAAACGGAGAAACCACGCGAGAAACGAGATCCATGGCACACCATTGCATGACCAAAAAGTGACCCAATCTGATTTTCGGAAGCAAATTTTGGTGACCGATGAGCCTATTTCCAACTTTCTAGCGCATTTGGAAAACGGAGAATCCACACGAGAAACGAGATCGATGGCACACCATTGCATGACCAAAAAGTGACTCTTTGTGACCGCGTTTTCGACAAAATCATCATTGAGCCATTTTTTGGTCAGAGGATTCGAAACGGTCGATGGGAATCGATATCGTTGGGTGTTGGTTCATTATGTCTCCCCACAAAAAGGTCTAGAGTCTCTAGACGGTTACTGGTTTCAACAAGCAGTGCGGCCATACCAAACTGCAAATCAAACAATTCAGTTTCTGCAACGAATGTTCCCTGGACGAAAAATGGCGACAGGCTTGACGTTTTTTTTTATTGCTCCTCCTTTGTGGCGTAAATAATAACTTCGCGTACAAATATTTTTTTTTTCAGATTTCTACCTAAAATGGTTTCCGTATGCAAATAATTTTGTGCCGATAAAATCAGAAATATTCAGTAAAAATAATATTGTACGGGAGCAGACCTTTTATCAGACAGATCACTAGATACCACCCCTGTTGTTAACTGTTACCCCGTGTAAATAAACGTTCATTAGCTAATCAGGCACTAACTTTTAAAATTTGCGCGAGTATTTCTTATGGAAATGGATCAGTTATGGATCAGCTAATCAGGATTTATTTATACGGGGATTAGTAGGTAATTACGGAGACTGTAATTTATTTTACAATATTTGACAACAATTCTCTTATCCACAAGTGTTTTATAAATCATATTCAGCCGAGTTATACGCACTCAGTCTGGTTAGTTTGTAGAAAAATCCCTCAAACTGTCCGTAAAATGAAAAATAAAATCGGTCACATCTAAAAACAGTGACGTTAATCCACGCTCTTAAAAAAACCTTCGCAGGTGTTCAGATGCGAGCTGCAAATACTTTTTAAATGACCACCCTTTGATAATATGACTCATCCCACGCAAACAGAAAATAAAATTCACACCAAAAGTGTCCACTTCATTGAAATTAATCCTCAGCACGGCGAATTGAACGAAAGCATTTCAATTCTGTTGCTCATTTCACTTTCCGATATCCAACATTCAGCTCATAACAATAAAAACCAATTTAAATACGCAAATTGGTCCAGCCCTGGTCAGCCATTCATCATGCTGAATGTTATTGTTTCGAGGGTCCTAGTTAATCCGTCCTCCTGAATAGGTGATATGCTTCCTTCTGTCGCAGTTGTCACACACCTGACAGTGGGTTGTTGGTCATTTTTTGTGTGTTTCGTCAATTGATTGTTTGTTCGCGTGAAACGCAAAAGGGATTAGTGAGGTTATTTGATGCCACCGTGTGTGGTATAATGTAGGAGCATTTTAATTGCGGTTTTGAAGTAGGTACAGTCGAATTATATAGAGACTGGAACAAATAATATATATCTGGACCACAAACATTTGTTTTTACAATAAAATTTGCTTAAACAACTTGATCGAATTTCTTCAAAATTTAAACTGACTAGACGAGAGCTGCCATTGAGCTCTACCTAAGAAGAAAAAGAAAAGCGCGCGATTGAGGATATAGGTGCCATTCCAGGAATGGTGTTCGCAAGTTTTACCAAAGTGTAAAACGTCAAAGCCAAGGATACAAGGCTCGAACAGAATCCTGTCGAGATGAACAAGGAAATATCGTAGTTGAGACACAGTTGATGCTGAGAATATGGAAGAACCACTTCTGCAGACTGTTAAACGGCGATGACGAACAACATTTCGCTGTCAGGCAGAACGAACCATTAAATATTGGCAACTGCAGTGAAAACTGCCAACTACCCGACCTAAGTGAAGTGTGGATAGCAGTATCTTAACTCAAGCCGGAAATGAAGGCCTTCCCGCTGAGCTTTATAAAGCTGGCGGAGATGACTTGGTAAGTATCATCCACCAACTCATAAGCCAAATCTGGTCGGATAGAGGTATGCCTAAAGAATGGAACCTGAGCATCGTTTGTCCGATCCACAAAAAAGGAGACCCCCTGAACTACGCCAACTACAGAGGCATAAGTCTCCGCACCATCGCCTACAAGATCCTATCAGCCGTAATATGTGAACACCTACAACAGTTTACCAACAACCTGATCGACCCTTTCCAGTGTGGTTTTAAGACTAGAAAGCACATAACTGATACAATCTTCACACTTCGGCAGATCCTGGAAAAAACCCAAGAAGTCCAAATCGATATCCACCACCTATTTATCAATTTCAAAACTGCATACGACAGCATTTATAGAGACGAACTATACAGAGCCATGTCTAGTTTTGGTATACCGCCAAAACTCCTCCGTTTGTGTAGGATGACGATGGAGAATTTTTACTGCTCCATCAGGGTCGGAAACGACCTCACCGACACATTCGATACCAAAAAAGGATTTAGGCAAGGCGATGCGCTGTCATGTGACTTTTTCAATTTGATTCTTGAGAGGATAGTGCAAAACTCCCGAGCCAACACCAGAGGCACAATTTTCCAAAGATCGGTGCAACTACTAGCATACGCCGACGATATTGACATCATTGGTAGGACTCAACGTGATGTCATAGCCACGTTAGCTAGTATAGAGAAGGAAGCGCTAAAAATGGGTTTAGCAGTAAATGAGGGCAAGGCAAAGTATATGCTGTCAACACGAAGGACACACAACATCGACGAATTGGACAGAACGTCACCATTGACAGATATAACTTTGAGGTAGTACGGGACTTTGTCTTCCTCGGCTCCGACAACAACATCTCGTCAGAAATCAAAAGAAGAATTACTCTTGCCAATCGCTGTTTCTTCGGGCTAAGAAGGCAATTTAGTAGTAAAGTCCTCACTCGAACTACTAAGGAGATCCTATATAAGACCCTGATCATCCAAGTGCTGCTCTACGGCGCTGAAGCATGGACCGTATCAAACGCGGATGAACAAATCCTTGGTCGATTCGAGAGAAAAATTCTTTGAAAAATCTTCGGTCCCGTTTGCGTTGACGGGCTATGGAGACGAAGATTCAACCAAGCGTTGTATAGCGACTTACCCTTGGTCAAAAAACTTCGCATTGGACGTTTAATATATCTAGGACATGTAGAACGAATGGACACCAATACTCCGGCTCGCAGAGTCTTCAATTCCCAGCGAGACGTCGGACGCAGTAGAGGAAGACCTCGCCTTAAGTGGCGCGCACAAGTCGAAACCGACCTCAACTATCTTGGAGTGCGCAACTGGAGGCAGTTAGCTAAGGATCGGGCTAATTGGAGAGGCATGTTGGGTGAGGCCCAGGTTCATCCCGGACTGTAGCGCCACTTAAGTAAGTAAGTAAGTAAGTAACCTGTGAGAAAACCGGTAAGCGTATGTTGATGGTCTTTCAATATATGTATAACAACGATGTGTCATTGAAATATTTATAAAGAGAGGTTAACAGTAAGATGAATAAAAAGTTTAACCTATTCAGATGAGAGGCTGTGTACAGAAGTTTTATTTTTACCTTTTACTGCAGCAGTTTTCGCAATATTTTTAAAAAGCGTAGAAAATATTGGTAAATAAGCTGATGTACCTTCTGAAATAATAAACATAAGCTGTTTTACCTTATGTAAGGCACTACATTGAGGACTTAAGCTATTTTATAAACAGTTTTAACTTTCCCATTTTTTTAAATATTTTTCACCTGGATTGGCTTAAAAAATAAAGAAAGGAGAATATAATTCAAATAACTTAAAACAACTAAATCGACTTAAGATGTTTTACATTTTAGACACAGATGTTTCTAAGTACCTCACTAAGCATTTTATTAAAATCCTATATTCCAAGTTCGATAAAAAAATTGAGTGTGCTTCATTCTAAGACACGTCTACACCATCTAAGCTTCAAAATTGAATCAAAATCGTTGGAGCCGTTTTCGTGAAAATCAACATTGCAACAAAAATTGGATCAAAAGTGACAGTTTTTGAAAAACCTGAGCATACAGTCATATTCAGAATATCCATATTAAAGCACACATTAATTTTCATTTCAATCAAAGCAGTCAATCTTGGGCAAACGGTCATCAGTATTCAGTACCTACTTTTGGCGAAAAACTGCATACATATATCATCTTGTTAAAGCTTAGTTTAAAAAAAATGTGTATCAACATCGTTAGAGTCGTTTTTAAGATAATCGAGTTTTAAAAATCCCAATTTTATAGGACGTAACCATAATTTTTGATCTAGAACCCCAATTCCAAAAGCCCAAATTTCAGTCAAATCCAGTTTCAATAACTTCAGACAACAGACTTACATTTTTTAAAAACCATTTTTTTTTTGGACTCGGGGTACATCAAAAAATAAGAATTTGTAAAAATCTCAACTTCAAATTTTCGCGCCATCACAATACTTTCATATACTACGTATAATGGGGAAGTAAAAAAAAACGTGCATCAAATTGTCAGGATTTTCCCGCAATTTGAGGATATAAAAGATTCGTAGTTGTTTCATTATTTGCTTTGGTTTATGTGCTCTAGAAACGCCCTAAATACCAAATTAATTCCCAGGTATAATTTTAAATTTTAGTAAAGTGTAGGTTTAAACTACATTTGTTTACTAAAAATTACAAGAAACTCTACGGCAAATAAGAAAATTGCAACACTTCTGAATCCTCCACTTGGGGAGGCTTTGTACAACAATACTTAAGAAATCAATAACAATATTTTTTAATTTAATATTTTCTAAAAAAATTAACACTTATGTCTATCCAAGAATTAAATATTTTAATATAAAAAAATAAGAAGACAACTTAACGTAATTGAAAAATGTATAAACCATATCAAATATTGTTGTGAATTAAAAAAATTAAGGAGGGGCGTAAATAATAGTTTTTATAATAATGGTTGTTAATTTATTCAGAATCAGAAAGTAATAGAGAACAAAAACAATAGTTTAGCATGTTCAACATTGTGTGCAAAAAAGTCTGGGCTGTCGGAATTCTAGTTAAACTGTTTTTATATCTCTAAAATAAACTGTTAGGTACAAATCGGAAAAGCTAGATCACGTTTTTAAAATATGTTAGTTTAGCTGCCATTTAAAGAAAATATAATGATTTCCTTCCTTCCAATGTTTCATTTCAATGTTTCTTATATAAACAGTTTTTAAATTATTTCCAATATTTCGAGTTTCTAAGAAAATTTTAGTTTTTAAAAGACAAGTATTTGTATTCCTAGCGAATTTAAATAATTTTATAAACTAGCCAATAAGTGCTTTAAAAGTGGTTGGGTGTTGTAACGACACTGATCGTATTTAACTTGGCAATACCCAGTATTGTAATTTTGACCACACAATTGTGCTTATTTTAGCACGGAATACTGGTCTCATTCAACCGAATATTGTATACATTCTGAAGGTTCAATTTTCGATGATGCGTATCGAACATATCAGTAGTATTTGGCTAATGAAGTGATCATACCTAGGTACTTATCCATGTTGACTTTGGACAAAAATCGTGGTGTGCTTTCATCTGACCCAGTCTAAAGCATCAAACTAATTGTTCACTAATAGTGTCGTTCAGATTTTTTTTTGTCATCAAGATCAAAGCCTTTTATTGCTGGCAGCAAGCTTAAACAAGCCAGAAATGTCTGTAATACCCATTTAAAGCGTGTCAAATTCCTCTTTGACCAAAAGTAAAGCAAAAAATTCTAACATGTCCCAGGGGTAGTAAAAACTTTTTGTCATTTGTCAAAAATAGAAAAGAATTCGGCCTCATCATCAGTTCCGACCCTCATTCACAATGACATTCCAGCTATCAGCTCGCAGCCAGTTCTACGCTGTCAGATTGTCTCCTTCTGTACTTGAGAACGTAAACCATAACCATCTATGGAAATAATTAATTCAATTTCGTACTCGTACAGTTGCAAGAGTTTTATTTGATCTCGCGACATACATAAATTCGCTGGTCCAGATAGTATATCCCCAATTATTCTAAAGAGGTGTTCTTCTATGCTAGCAAAACCACTGCGTAAGCTTTTCTATATATTCTACTCATTCGGACTCTTTCCGAGTAGATGGAAAACAGCATTTGTCCAGCCTGTACCAAAAACGGCGAATCTTCTTCTCTCTTCAACTACCGACCAATTGCACTTACGTCCCTTCGTTCCAAGATCATGGAAACGCTGATAAATATGAAATATCTCAAAACACGAAAACTTCTCAATGACCAGCAGTAAGGTTTTCGCAGCAACAGGTCTACTGGTGATTTGATGACATGTCTCACCGAAAAGTGGAACGAGTAGATAGAAAACAGCATTTGTCCAGCCTGTACCAACGAAAGGCGAATCTTCTTCTCTCTCCAACTACCGACCAATTACACTTACGTCCGGAAAGTGGAAACAATCAATCCACCATGGTGGTGAAAGCAAGATTGTTGCACTTGTCAGGGATGTCGAAAATGCGTGCATTTGGAATCGAGGAAAAATTTTTTCTATGGGTTAGTAATTATCTTTCTAAACGTTCAATTCAAATTGTTTTGGACGTCTTCAAGTCTGCAACTCACCAAATAAATGCTGGTGTCCCTCAAGCCTCAGTTTTGTCTCCGACTCTATTTGTCATTTCTATAAATGATCTGCAACATCTAATCCAATTCATTCCTTCGCTGATGACAGCGCCCTCAGCTTCTCATTTTTGTTTTCAGGTCCTCGTCTCTCATCTTCGAACGTGGACTCAAAACGTCAAAATATGTTAAGCTCATTGAATTCCGACCTTGACAGAATTATCAAATGGGGTAAATCCAACAGAGTAGAATGCTGTCTTCTGTCGTTAAAGCGAAACCAAAATCTACAGCCATTATCAATGAATGGCACTTACGTCGAAGAAACCGAAAAGCTTTCCATGCTAGGTATGTGTGTTGGTAACGACTTAAGTTGGAACGACCACATATTCGAAGTCGCTAAAAACGCAGCGAAATGTCTAGGTTTCCTTAATCGATGTAAGAAATATTTCACTCCCTCTGATCTGGCCACAATATATAAAGCGTTTATACGCCCTATATTTGAATTCAACGCCCACGTCTGGTCAGGTGCACCAAAATCAACATTACACCTACTAGATAGGATTCAAACGCGTGCGTCAAAACTTATAGGAGACATAGAAATAGCGAACTATTTAGTTTCGCTCGAACATCGTCGAAATATCTACTGCCTAACATTGTTTTATCGCTATTTGAACAACCAATGTTCAAATGAAATAGCCAGCTGTATTCCTCCCGTTCAACAATTAAGTTGCAATACCTGTTACGCTATAAATGCAAATCAGTTTAACCTCAAGCCTATCTTCGGACGAACGCTGAAATATAGAGATTCGTACAAAAACCGAACAACACGAATGTGGAATGCTCTACCAAACTCTGTTTTTTCTTTCCATTACAACTTACAGGCATTTAAAACCAATGTGTATCGGTATCTCCTTTCCTCTTATCACGAATTTCCTTAACGCCCGTACTGTGTTAACACATATAAAGGGTATTCTTAAAAAAAAATTAGTAAGTCGTAGCCAAGGATAGCAAGTTCGAGCCAATTGAGCGGTATTAAGCTTATGGTGCTAGTAATAGCTTCCAAATCATTAATATTAGCTGGCTTATCTATAGAGTTTGGACTTGACGTAGAAAAAAGTCATCATGTGTGTAACCAGATGATCTAGGCGTCCAATTTCCCGGTCCAAAGCGTGAATTTTTCATTAACTTAAAGCACACTTGACCGTTCTTTTGTTTGAATCTTCTTAAATTTCATCCGTTAGCTTTTAAGCCAAAATAAACCAATTTTGCTTACCAACGTAGCAATTAAGCAAGAAATAGCTATTAAGAAATATTTATAAAAAAAGGAGAACAAAATTTAGGTCGACAACATTAGATATTCATCAAGCTTTTAAGAGCTCAAACACTGCAACGGTGAAGACTATAGGGTGGGTCAAGCAAAATTAGAATGAAAAACTAAAATTTTCCAAAAAAATATATACAACACTATACAGGAACTAGGCTGATTCACTCTGTTGCAGAGCAAAATAGCACATGGTAACTACTAACAGGTCAGTTCAGTATCCGGACCAACAAACGGTCAATTAAATTGACAATTTGACGATCAACAAAATGCTCATGTTCAGTCCACCTCCTTGTTGCGATCCTTCAATCTCTCGAATAATTCCATGTCGACAGCATATTAGGTTTGATCCCGTACTTTTGAAGTAAAAATTCTTTCAGATAGAGACAAGTTTACTGAAAAGAATGCGAATGCGTTAAGTAAATTTCAGTAGATTTATTAATTTCGTATGGCTTTTAAAGAACAATTGATATAAAACACAATTCAAAACAACGAATTGACACTTTCTGATACCAACTGACAGTTTGCTAATTCTTATCAAAAGAAATTTATGCAGTACACTATATTACAGATTTTAATGGAGGGGGTTGTTATCTCTTTTACTAATTTTTGCGTACGTTAATGGCAATAAGTAAAATTCAGTGGTAATTAGTAAAAATAATATTGTATGGGAACACACCTATAATGTTAAAAACTGACTTTGGTGACATTATCAACACGTCATAAAAACCGCCGCAATTGATGTGATTGATTTCACCCGTCCATCAATAAAAAAAAAGGTCTGTTTTGGCCAATATTGCCCACGGAAGAGTAAAGCGTTGTCATGTAGACAAAGCGATAACAAACGGGAGGTTGCGTTTTAAGAAAAATGATAACGGAAGAAAAATAAAACAAGATAAACTAGCGTATGTTTTAGCAAACAACTTAACAGTATTATTGTTATCTCTGGAGCATATCAGGTGCATACAAATCGAATCGAAGTTTTTTTTTAGCCAGATTAAAAAACTATGAGCAGACTACACTACACTAATGATTTGGAAACAGCATTAGCATTGAGTGAGAGTAATGCCAATGAACAAAATTTCAGTAGCATTGAAAAAAACACAATGCCAATGATTTTTTTTTTCATTACCATTAAAAATTTTCAATGCATTCAATTTTCATTAGCAAGGTATGAAGGTATGAAAAAAATATAGTACACAATTTTGTTTCCTTTTACACCCTATCCCATAGGGGTATATTAGTTTTGACATTAAGTTTAACATAGAGAAATAATTTCGATAAATATACCTCAAAGTATATACATCGATTCAGAATTGCTAGCTGAGTCGATTTAAAAAGTTCGAAAAAACGTTTGATGCAAATACTTCCGTAATGATAAAATAAACGTTTTGTCTATAGATCATTTTCACCAACACCTACTTTTCGTGGGCGTTTTCTTACAAAAACTATTTGTATACCCCACCCCAAGGCATTAGCATTAGAAATACGTTGTTTTTTGTCGAACCACAAAAGGTTTTGATAAACTGTCTGAACAATAGCAATGTTGCGACAATTTCATTTTCTGTATTTCATCGCCATAAAGCCTACATTTTGAGGATATTAATTTTAAGGATGGGATAGGATAGGGTATTCAACGATCCGCACAGCGGATTGTAGCCTTCTCATATGTTTTTTATTATTTTTTTTTAATGGTAGTGGGATGATATATAAATAATATATAGATTTTCCAGTAGAAGAGTTTTTCTTGGCGTTTCCGCTGGAAAAACTCATTCTTTATATGGTTAATTGGTAAACCACAACAAGTTTCAGGTCAAATGAATGGGGTGTTGGCACATAACCTTTCAAATTCATCTGCTGTTTCATTATCAGAGATGGTTCTGTGTCCAAGAAGCTATATTATAGTGATTATATTATGCGAAGTAAATAGAATCAGGAGGAGAGATCAACCCAGCTTAGACTCAATGTTTAAAGACATGAGAGCTTTAAATGCTACTCGACTTTCCAATAGTATACTGATGTGTGATTTTCTGATTCCATCTAATGCACAGACCTCTGTTTGGAAAATAGAAATATGTTTTCCTACTCCTATGGAGAGTTTGTAGCTGGGAGCAAAGATTCCAGCTTCTAGAGTAACAAAATGGAATGTGTATGGACAATTCATTCCAATGCGATGGAATTCTTTATACGACGCCATAAAGTATAGCCCGTCCCAAAGTACCTGAAAATATCTTGCGCAGGTCTCTTCACATCAGGGATTTTATTCTCTTAGAGAAAGCAAAACTACTTTTCCAACAAAAACTATAGCTAAAAAAAATGTGTGCGCATTTCATAAAGCAAGCATACCCCTGCTTGCGAAAACATCTCTCTCGATCGACGATCGAGGAATGACTGATTGTCCACACAGAACCGTCGTTGGCGCATGCAATAGATACACTTTACCCACCCCAAAGAAAAGGGAAATTTGCTGAGTGTTGCACTTCTCAAATATGTATTCAACATGAGCCGATCATCTTTACACAGGGTTTTACAATACAATGGATACAGATTTAAAAAAAAAACAGAGAACAACCGAAGGATTTTATGCGAACGAACGGATATAAAACTTAAACGGTACGAGTATATTGCCCAAGTACGAGAATTCCTAGAGAAAGGCTACGCAATTATTTATATAGATAAAAGTTATATTCATAGCACACATACTCGACCCAATACTTGGACAGATGGCAGCTTGGACGGCTTAAAGTCAAATATTTCCAAAGGATCACGGTTGATTATAGCTCATGCTGGTGGAAAAGGAGGATTTGTTAGAAATGGACTACTGCTTTTTAAATCTGGAAGCAAGACTGGTGACTACCATAATGAGATGAACTACGAAAACTTTTCAAAATGGTTAAGGGAACAAGTTCTTTGTAACTTAGAAGAACCGTCAGTTATTGTTATGGACAATGCAACATATCACAATAAAATTGATGGTACTGTCCCCAACTCGTCATCATTATATGATGATATGATTAAATGGCTATCCGAAAACAAAATACCTCACCAACCAGCTAGCTGCAAAGTACAGCTATATGGATTAATAAAACAAAACAAGTCCTCCCGAAAGCTTCAAATTGATGACATCATTAGGAGTGCAGGCCATGAAGTCTTACGATTACCCCATATATCATCCGGACCTAAATCCTATAGAAAATATATGGGGAATAGTAAAAAGCAGAGTAGCAGCAAGAAATACAACTTTTAAACTGGACGATGTCAAAAATATTGCAGAAGAAGAATTCAACAAAATAACTCCGGAAAATTGGAACTCTGTTTGTGAAAAAGCAATACGCACAGAAGATGAATATCATCGCGCAGAAATTGCATGGGATAGAATAACTGAAAGAATTGTTATACACCCAGCAGATGATTCATCTGATGGAGATGATTTTGAAACCGACACAACGGATGCCGATTAATATTATCCACTATTTATAAAACAAATAACTTTTTATGAAAAAAACACTATTTATAACTCCAAAAAAAATCTCAACTATTTATTTTTTCAAACAATATCTTTTTTTGATACGTAGCTATTCATTTTCTTTGCTTTACATTATTTTATGTCAATTTTGATATTTTTCATTATTTCTTTATTTTCTTGAATGTAATGTTCTACTTCGTGCATGAAACTTTTTTCATGAGTTACTACAATAATTTATTGGTGAAACTCAATGACAGTTAAAGCACGTATCAATAATAAAACAATTACGTTTTCCAATATCGCTGCAAAAAAGATAAAGTACAGAAAAGCATTAACAATTTCATGTGATCAAAAATACCTTAAAAGAGAAAATTTCCCTTAAATGGGATCTTTCTTCTTTTATGGGACGGACTATAACACTTATCATTTTCGTGTAAGCTGAACGAAGTAACCAAACCCTCTTGGTGTAGAATGTTTCGTACTATCGGAATAAAGTACTTGGAAGAATATTGCAAATTTATGAAACCAATTGCCGAAGGTTTAGATTTCTTACAAAAAGAAGACATTTATTTCGGTTACCTTGCACCAACTTTATTGACGCTCAAGGCAAAAATTTATAAATTTGCTTTCTCACCGGCTGGCAAATATTTAAAAGAAGTATAGACACGCAAGATGCTTTAGTTGATAGATTCCGGGAATTTTTTGAACTAAAATATTCATCTCACGATATCGTTATTGCTGCTATAACGTGCCCATTAATCAAAATAATGAATTGTGCCAAATTACTCCAAAATTTGAAATAAACTGCACCGAATGGATCTACCTCATTACTTCAATAAATTTTTGTTAAAAAGGTTATTAGTAATGGTTCGGAACTGCTAAACTTGAATCATATAAGGGGTCCAACATTTGCCGCACATCCTTTTTTTTCTTTCGATGACAGCGATCAGGATGGTACACTACGTTTGTCCTTTCCTTTCCGATACATTTCTAAAAAAAAATTCTTCTTTTTTTCAGAGTCGGTTCATCTACAGACTGACAGGAACATGGAGAGTGCTGTTATTGTTTTATAATTACTACAATTTCAGTGGCATTCAAAAATCAATGCTAATGCCAATTTGTTTAATTAACATTGAGATTTTCAATTCCAATGAATTTTTTTCATTAGCATTGGTTTTATCAATGCCAATGTCTTACTCCCATGTCTGACTATGAGGCATTAACGGCCATACATGGCCTAAAACCAAGCCTTTGCAGTAATTTGTTCTGGACACCAGTTTGCTATATCTAGTAACCACTGCGGCAGAAGGGAATACATTACTCTAACCCATTATTTTCAATCCCAGTGCATATTAACTTTTAATTCGAATTTCACCATTGCAGACTTTGATATAATTAACTTTATTCTAAGAACGAGTTAGCACAATAATTGTCGACTTACCTACTGCTACCATTTTCCTTTTAATTACAAAAAAGGATGCAACAAATAAAATTCCCGAAACTTGACTCGAATTGCTCAACAAAACTCTACGCTCTTGCCCACTCGTATTTCATCAACAAAATGCATGATAACCAAACTATAAACCCCATGGGTCCGCCGTTTTGAATATTCCATGTTAAGAAAACAAAAAAAAATAAACCTAATGTTTACATAAGAGTAGGTAACAGGAAAGAGCAAACTTTGAGAATCCTCCAACTGCTTGGCAGCCGTAATCCATGGCCATTGTGTGGTTCTACAATATTTGTATTTCTTTCCTAATCCGGGTTCGCGAATTTCGTCTAAAATCGCCAAATGCAATATGCAACAGTTGAGCAGCAATAAAACCATAAATTGCATTAAGAGTTAATCCAGTAGCTTAGACTGTCTGAGGCCATGTGCGTGTCCAGTTTTATTGACTTTGGCGAAGAGGTAGTTTAAATGGACAGAGATTCCACGAAATGGTGGTAATATTTGTCTTGTCCTGTTTATTGCTTTTTGTGTTTGTTTTATGATTATTTTTATGTTTGTGTGTTTTTGGTCAGTTGATTGATTTCAATAGATTTAATTGCACATCCTTGAATGGAGGTATGCTACTTTATTTAAATTACGTTCTATTTAAAATAAAATCTACCTAAATGTGTTCCTTATCATCTGAACGTTGTTTTTTTTTGAAAAGTATGCAAATATGCATAACCACAAACGAGGTTCATTACAAATACGAAAGGCTTAAAAATAACCTTTTTATAATTGCAGGCATGCCTTCATTTGGGAGTGCCAAATAGGTCGGTTTTTTTTATTGTGATTGAGGTTCTGCCCGAAATTTATGACATTCCATGAGTTGCATCCGGATTAGGGAGGAATAAAAAATTATTGCCATTAACGGCTCAAGAATCTCCCAAATCACTGGTCGGTGCATAAATTCATCTTTGGACAAATCAAGTGGACCTGGGCTCCAATCGCATAAAAAAAAACAAGGTAATCAATATGACGTCCTACTGTATTGGGCAGTTTTGTATGTTATCGTTAAAACGTTGGAGTCTAGAATTGCATTTGAGTTATCGTACTAAGTTTTTCCAAAAAACGACTACGTCGCCACGTGAAATAACAATTTCATACATCTAGCGGAACTTTATTTGTTTCGCCATTGAAAATATTGTTTTTTTTTCAATTACGTTATATATTTATTTCTCTATGTTTTTTCTGAGCTTTGCTAAATTATTTTGGAACTTACCTATAATATGATACTTGCATCTATTATCTCAAATCATATCAACAATCCGCTGTGCGGATAGTCCCATCCCATCCTTAAAATAAATATCCCCGAAATGTGGGCTTTACGGCGATAAAATATAGAAAATGACGTTGTCACAACATATTGTTCAGACAAAAAACAACGTTTTTCTCTGCATATCCTATGGAGTAAGGTATACAAATGGGTTTTGTTAGAAAAAGCCTCCAAAAAATGGGCGTGGGTTAAAATGATCTAAGGATGAAATGTTTATATTAACTCTTTTAATGTTTTTGCATCGGAAGCTTTTTTTTCAAATTTCCTTAAAAATTTAACGTAAACCGTTTTTTAAACAGAAAACGTCCCCCAAAAAGTGGGATATGAAAAAAAAATTGTATGTGGTAGGTAGTCAAGAGCAAAAATATTAAATGGATTCTGACAAATAAAACATAGGAGAAAATATTAAGCACATTCAAAACGAGGGATGCATGTGGATACATTTTAAACGCTTCAAAAAGTCACAAGACTCAACAAAAATCCAGGTGTAATGGGCCAAACCCACCGAGCAACCGAAACCGAAACTTTGTTTTTCTTATTTTTAAAAACTGCTAATTGCTTTCAATCTTCTGTGTTTTTTTTTCAGTTTAAAAAACTTCTTAAATAAAAGATATCAATAAACCACACTAATCTCATTATTTTTATTTCTTAAAATCTTTTAGTTTTAATATAAAATGATTTTATTTGTTTTCCGTACCGAAATTTTCCTCTTTTGTAGTTTTGCATTTCTTCGTACCGAAACTGGCAACGTTTTTTTCTTTCTTTGTAATTTCTGTTTGCCGAAATATGTAGAAGTCACTTGCCTCACATTTTTATGTCAAAGTGATTTTTTTTTCTGTTTCTGTCTAATTTTCGGTGGGAATGAAATGTCAAAACTGAACAGAAAATGAAAAAAATAAAACGAAGTTTCGGTTTCGTTTGCACGGTGGGTTTGGCCGTTAAGGCCTCCAAACAAAACAAAGATTTCTTCACTTTTTTACGTTCACAAAAGATTTTTACTTATAAATTATAAAATAAATAAAAAAATATTTTTCGTGATATAACTGCTTATTTCAACAAACACAGAAGGGTCAATTGTATGCGAAAAATGCCACTAACTATAAAAAAATATTTTTCTTCTGTTTGTGATGTCAGACACCGGTAAATACCGTTTTAATTATACCCTATCCCATAGGGGGGTGTATTAGTTTTGATTCATAGTTTGTAACGTAGAGAAATAATTTAGCTACATATACCTCAAAGTATATGGATCGACTCAGAATCGATAGCTGAGTCGATTAAGCCATGTCTGTCCGTCCGTACGTCACCAGTTTTTGGGCCTTAAATTTTGAGCTAGAAGGATAAAATTTGGTACACGTGCTCTTTGTTGCTCCCAGCAGAACAAGTGTAAACATTTTTGAAATCCGCCCACGCCCCCTTTTTAGAAAAACGTTTTTTTTTGGATAAACCATAAGGAATTTTGAAAAACTTTTGGGGGCGTTTTTAATAAAAAACGTTTTTCGGTCAAATTTGCAAATTTTCGAGAAACTTTTGATGAAGAATCATTAACATTTTTAATATGAACATTTCGTCTGTATACCATTTTAACCCACGCCCACTGTTTGGGGGCGTTTTTATATAAAACCCATTTTTATACACTACCCCATAACACATGCAGGAGAAAACCTTGTCTTTTGTAGAACCGTAAAAGTTTTTTATAAGCAGTCTGAAGAATTTGTTGACATCATGTCATTTTCTTTATTTTATTCACATCGTGTTTTTAGCCATGTCCAGTTTTTTGGGATTCTAGTTTTACAGATAGGATGGGATAGGGTATTTAACGATCCGCACAGTGGATTGTAGCCTTCTCCCAAATTCCCACCACCGACTCAAGATGCAAGTTAGAACCTCATTGGAACTCGATGTTTTTTTTTTTTTTTTAGCGTGTTATTGTTTGATGTTTTACCTTTCATATCATAACAAAACATTATGATTTGGCCGACTTTGAATTTTGCATAAAATTCTACTAGATGTGTAATTTACACACTGTGGCGTCGTCCGCTCTATTCCTGCTTACGCTATTTAAAACCAACAGTCTTATGCTACAAACATCGACAGTAACAATCATCTTTTGAATTGCTGGTGTGGATATACCAAACACACTTACTATACAAATTGTGTTGTTAATGTCAATATTTCCTTCCTTATGCCCGGTTCCGACATGCTACATATAAGGTATTTTTTTATGATTGTCCACATTTTGCAAAGGGTGAGTAAACTTTTGTTGTAATTACTGGAAGTCGCCCATTTCAGATGATATCATACCTGCGGAATTCTAATAAAACAAAGACCCCCTGCTTATATTGATACCCAAGTATTGGGCGGAAATAGAAGTTATTTTCATCTCCAAAACAGGCAAAAGCTCAGATATTAATTTGGAAAATCTCCATCTGATCAATCCTTGTCCCAATACTGAACAGGCTGCGATCTCCAACTTGCATATTAGGAAACTAAACTGGGATGTTCAGGGTCGTATACAGGATCTCATATCGTCATCATTCTTACCTGCGACCATTCATCAAAAAAGCATAACGATAGACAGGAGAAACCAAGTACAGTAGATCTTGTTGCGACTATACTATTAAAAAATTCCCCTCCGCCTGCTTTGCCGTTGAAATCATCCAGCACGATTTAACATAGCAGTCGCTTATAAGTTTTGTCGAGGAACTATGTTCTATCGAGGAGTTCGTAACAACAGTTCTTAGTTATGCCATCTTCTTGTTTTGTAGCGGCGTAAGTGCATATTAGTTTTATTATGCCGAATTTTACATTGATTCAGATTCTTAAAAAGCGTTCGCTAATGTGGTCGAAGTATAAAAATTCTTGCCAAAGTTTTTCACATATTGCAGGTCCGCATCCAAATTGTCGTTGAATATGCCTACAACAACTCAGACCATTTCTCCTTTTGTCCGGCCCACTTCATCGTATTTCCTTGATGTCAGTAATGTCTTCTCTGTACTATCATAAGGCTTTTTCTATGTGATCGGTTGCATTTTTTTTTATACTTCAGACGAAATTAACCTAACTTTATTTATTTTTTTTAGAAAAAGGGTTATGGAGTAGTTGTAGATGAGGTGGATATAAGGGAGTTTCATAGAGTTAGTTTGCTACAATCCAAATCAAAAGAGTTATGCCCATTAACCATGCGGATTGTTGCAGTCATTAGCTCGTTATAGCCGTAGTTGGTTCGGTGGAAGTTGAGTCGAAAGTGGGGAATAGATCTTAGATTTTGGGAGTTGTCGTTGATGGATATCATTTGTAGCAAGGCGTGGCAATCAATATTTCCTGCTAGAAGCTGATGTGGAAATACAATGTCGGCTATTTCACGGCGTTTTTGAAGTGATTGGATATTTATTATTTCAAATGATCCTCGTAGGGGGTTTAATTAAAACTGTCTACCCAGGGGAGACCGCGTAGACCAAAACGGATGAATCTTCCTTGGACACTCTTAATACAGAGGGAATGGGTATTGTGATAAGGCGACAATACTTGGCTAGCATATTCAAGGATAGGTCTAGCAAATGTGAAAAAGAGAGATTTTGTGACATAGGCGTTTTACAAACCCAAGTGCAGTGTTGCTTTCGAAATTTTAGTTCTCTGATCACACAAGAAAAGACGGTAGCTCGCCAAAGATTAAATAGGATCTTGCCACTGTTGGTAGACGCTTACGGGAGTATGTCATAGTCTGGAATTTGATGACATTGAGCTCCAGACAATTTTTTTGGCACCAGGTTGAAAAGTTGTTTAAACCAGTTTGAAGTGGGTAAGAGTCAGTGTAGGAGGAAATGTACCTAAAGATGTTCATTTCGCCAGCATACACAGATAAATATAAGTTTTCAATGAAACAGCCAACGTCATTGATAGACAAAATAAATATCAAAGGATCAAGATGGCTACTGTTCTTCTAACTTCAGGTACATATGCAACGTAGTTGTCCTTTTTTAGTT
Organism: Rhingia campestris; assembly: GCA_932526625.1. Taxonomy (NCBI): domain Eukaryota; kingdom Metazoa; phylum Arthropoda; class Insecta; order Diptera; family Syrphidae; genus Rhingia; species Rhingia campestris. The sequence goes on along the minus strand of OW052182.1, from coordinate 94,041,669 downwards.
AAGCATGGTAAATAAAATAAGTCCTTTCCGAGGGTTTTACAACAACCCCATATTATAAACTGATATTAAAATGCCGGATATTCCGAGCCACTCACTCTGCCTAGGATTTAATTTTATTGAAGCTTTTTATTGTTTTAATGTTATGAATACACAAGTTTAGCAAATGAAATCTCAGTATCCAATAATTACCATCGGAAGATAAACTAAACACAATTACGTAAATTGTAGACCAGTTAAAGATATCCTTCGCGAGGATATCAAAAAAATGCGAACGCAAACCGATGGGTTGGCCCGACTTTTCGACCTACTTAGAACGAAATTAAATCACAAAATTTCAACGTTATAAAAGAAGCTTTATATATTATAATAATTACAACTGAATGTCTTCAGGTTCCGACAAGACGCCGCACTTTCACACCCAGCCAAGCCGATTCTCATTTGGTTCCCATGTTGTTTGTTTAAAAATTGAGCTTCCTTTTGTTATTGTAAGCAGCTAGGATAATCATTAGAAGGTAACATCTCCTACTTTGTTTGATAGTTACTAGATCACTTCTGAGACTTGGGCATTTTATGAAGGCATATCGATTTAATAATCTCAATAGTTGCCTACCACAACTCGATCAGAATCATTATTTGGAAGAAATAAACTAAACGCCAATACACCGCACCATCTGCTAAAACTGTACTCAAGCAAATTTCAGTCCTAACCGTTCCATGTATTCCCTACAAGTTATCTGATATTTCTTCGAAGAAATCTCCTATCAATCAAAATTCCTTTGGTCAGTTTTTAATTTGCTTGTTAGAGGTCGGACGCATGTCCCACCATTGTGTGAAGCCACAAAAAAATAAACGGCCTATAACAATGCATAATTGACATGGAACACTGTCCCAGTGTCCTGTCGATTGTCTTCGCCCATTGTTGGTTTAACGATTCCTTTGTACGCACAAAAGGAAGACTACAAAAAAATGGAACGAAGAATAGATTCGTCATAACACGTCATGTGTTTTTTTCGTATTCGTTTCTTTGCAATAGATTGATCGACTAAGAAAATGAGAAACAATATGGCGATAGGATGATCAAATCAGCAGGAGGACTATTCGGCATGTTGCCAACATCTACATCGATGCAGGTCAAATTAAGAGATTAACACGAATCCTTTCCACGAAATTTGGAGAACACACATAAATCGAAGATATTCGCTGACGATATGGGATTGGGACTTGAGCGTGCCAATGAATAATGTGCGACAGATCTCTTCTGATATCAAAAAGTCATCAAACAAAATATTTGATTTGTGATGTTGGGTGATAATGATCGCAACCAGTGTGTTGAACACGTGACATTGGGATTATAATTGTTGTCAAAGGATTGTGAACGTTTTTTTTGGAAAAGATGCTGCGGCGTTCTTTCTTGGCTTATAATTCGCAATGTGTTTGATGTTTTCAAAGATTCATCAGCCTTTTCAAGGCAATCTTTTGGTGAGCAACAAAGAGCACTATTTGGTCATTTTTAAGATTAACCGGTTTATTTTTTAAACTACATTTTTAGTCATAAGTCTTTGGCATACAATTTATTTGTGACTGAACTTTCGTAACTTTTATGTTTAGCCTGCGTTAAGGCAGTTGGTAGCTTCAATTTTGCTAAACAATGGATAACTCTACAATCTGGTGGATTCATGCGTTCGTGCAAATGAACTTTAAAATATGGTTTCATAAAATAAACGAGTGGTGGGTTCACCACTACGTACTCAACTTTCTCTCTCACAGCGAGTTGGGCATTAGATCAAATGCCAAGCATGAGAGAATTTGATTATTTTCATAATTTGGCCAAAATACAAAATAATATTCATTTTGAAATTATATAAATAATGTCGCAATGTGATCATACAAACATTTAATGTTTACGAAAACAATACCTTTCTCTTTGTAAGAGAAAGTTAAAAACAAAGAGTTTGTATCCACATTTTCAATATCCAGGCTTAAAATGTAAAGCCCATAAAACAAGTGCATATCAAGTTTGCCAAGAAATTATCACGAGCAGAATTCTTGAAGCATTACACCAAAGAGTAAAGAACTACATAGAGTGCGCGCGTAATACAACGAAAATTTACTATGTGGAGTATTGATATCGATACCCCGGTGTTCACATTGGCACAACAGCATCAAACCCGAGTATAGTCGACGCATACGAACGACGAAAATTGCAAATGTTTAACAAATGGCTATTCAGTCCAGGCCCGAACAATACTCTTGGTCGCCGTAAAGATATATATGTAGTTCTTGAAGTTCGGTCTTGAATATTTTGTCTAGCGTACATTGTGGCTTCCTAAGCCTTGCCGTAGTGATATGTGCAATCACAACACTTTGCCAAAGGGCTTCTTATGGTAGACCGGTTAAACATGATCAGTAGTATATCGTAACCAAGCATTCATTAACAAAAGAATGCTCCACCAAGGCATACCCCTACATTCTGTGTATGAATTCCTATACCGAATCAGCGGTGGCAAACAGAGTCCCAGAATTATATTAAACCGAGAAATTTACTACGGCCCTTGTTCATTCTACAATAAGTCGAATGTTTCTAGGACGATGTCAGCTTACGGATTGTGACAATCCGCATGAGAATACATTTAACACGCTGGAAAAAAATCTCTAAACAGTAATACTGTGAGCTGTTCGAGAATATTCATAGGTGACCGTAGAGTTGTTCCGGCACTTTTTGCATTCCTCTCACAATTTTTCAGACAAACCATGTTCATGAAATGCTAATTTCAAGTCAGCCAAATCAGGCATATAGTGCAGAATATACACCCGCATACATATGAGGACAGTTGTTGCTCCAAAAATTGATGTCTTGAAACGGAAAATCGTAGGACATTATTTGTGAGCTTGTACATGCTCTCATAGACCATTTCCAATACGGAAGCGTATAGTCCCAGGACAAATTCAAAAACCTAAGAAGCAACAAAGAGCCTCGGAAAGAACTGATTTTTATTATAAAGAACAACGACGTTCGTATCTGCACCTGGAATGTGAGAACATTAAACAGGAGAGGTGCTACAAAGCAGACTTACTGCCATCCAGGAAATACGATGGGATGGGCCAAGAGAGAATGAACAACTGTGATATCTACTACGGTACGTGGTATAATGAGTAGAAACAGATACTATACCGATATGGATTTGTTATAAGTGCCTGACTTGCTTTGACGGCATAAGCGAATGTATTGTAACAATCCGCTTCATTGCTAATTTCGCCAACATATACCACCCTTGGCTTGATAAGAAATGCCGACAGATGCTCGCAGCCAAGAACGAGGCCTACAAGGCTAAGCTGCAGGTGAAGACGGCGTTTCAGAAAGAAGAAAAACGAGCAAGAAAAGCGCACGATATAGAGAGCTGCCACTCCGTAAGATTTCGTAAGTTTTACGAAAGTGTAAAGCGTCAAAGCCAAGGATACAAGGCTCGAACAGAATCCTGCCGAAATGAACAAGGAAATTCGTAGTTGAGGCATGATGCTGATGATATGGAAGAACCACTACTGCAGACTGTTAAACGATGACGAACATCATTCCGCTGTCAGGCAGAACGAACCATTAAATATTGGCGCCGACAGCGAAAACTACCAACCACCCGACCTAAGTGAAGTAAGGATAGCAATATCCAAATTCAAGCTTAACAAGGCAGCCGGAAATGACGGCCTTCCCGGTGAGCCTGATAAAGCCGGCGAAGATGACTTAGTAAGTAACATCCACCAACTCATTAGCCAAATCTGGTCGGATGAAATTATGCCGGAAGAATGGAACCTCAGCATCTTGCCTGATCCACAAAAAAGGAGACCCTCTGAACTGCGCCAACTACAGAGGCATAATGCACCTCAACATCGCCTACAAGATCCTATCTGCCGTAATATGTGAACGCCTGACACCGTTTCAACAACCTAATTGGCCCTTATCAGTGGGGTTTTATATCAGAAAAATCCACAACTGATCAAATCTTCACACTTCGGCAGATCCTAGAATAAAAACCAAAAGACCAAATCGATACCAACCACCTATTTATCGATTTCAAATCCGCATACAACAGCATTTATAGAGACGAACTATACAGTTACAGAGCCATGTCTAGTTTTGGTATACCGCTCAAACTCATTTTTTGTCAACGATGTCGTTCTCTCCATTTCGTCGATGTTGTACGTCATTTTGTGTTGACATCGTCATGGTCTTACCGTTCGCATACTAGAAAACGTGGTTGTGACATAACGTTGAGTTCAATATCAATATCATCGGCGGATGTCAGTAATTGCAATGATTCATGGAAGATTGTGCCTTGTGATTGACATTGGTCTTGTATTTACTATTGTAAAGCCCTGTGCTTTGCTAAAACTAAACTCACCGTTCGTTTTTATAATGAAGATACCATTATGAGAACATGGTTTCTTTTACGTATCCCATCATCTACGGGTATTGCACTTCATTATCCAAGGTACAGTTGAAACCAATGGAAGAGAAAAACTAGCATTCCATCTTCGTTGATAGTCTACAATAAAGCAATAAATATAATTTTGGGTTTCCAATCGTATAAAATAGTCAACATCGACTCGGATCATTTCTTAACCACAACCAAAGTAGAAATGCCGATCTCCAACTCTCGCCAACAATGCTATATGTAAGTTCAATTTCGAAGGCTCCAATTTTGTAATATGCATCTGTATTCTGCCAGCATAACATTTCGGAGATCAGTGGCGACAGTGTTTCAGGAAGTCATTAGTCACCTCTCACCCACCAATAAAAATTTCTTGTTCGGAAAATAATGTCGACAGATGCTCGAAGCCAATAATGGGTGTTTTAAGACAATGCTGCATGCATGAGTTGGTAAAAGAATGCAGGGAAAACAATCCAGATTTTTAAAAAAATAGCAATGACAGGTCTTACTACAGGAACGATGTTCCGATGTTCAATCAAAACTCTTAGTGGAGTCGGTGCTGATCATATGAAAGAACCACTTTTGCAGACTGTTATACAGCACCCTCAATGCCGAATGATATTAAGTTGGCGTTGATGGTTTGTTAAGAGGTTCAATTAATTTGTTTGGTCGGATGAATGTATGCCCGAGGAAATGAATTTCAGAGTCGTTTAACTCACCTACAAGGTCCTACCTTCTTATTTGTGACGAGATCTACAAACTGTACAGCGCCTGCTAATAAAAATTGTCTATTAGGACGTTAGGAGAGGAACACATTCTTTCGAAGTAGTAAAGGAGATTTATAAGCCAAGAGCCAATGCTGCAAAGTTGCCAGCTCTGCGATTTCACAGTCTGGGAGTACGTAAGCACTTTCGATTACTTGAATATAAGTTTTGTTATAGTTGTAATTGTAAGTGCAGTGGCCTAGTGGTTAGTGTGTTGAGACACCAGGTCCCTGGTTCAAACCCCGAATTTGACAACATTTAAGTTTTTTTTCACTGATCCACCTCTGACAAACATCCAAAAGTAGCACTGTCGTAAGAAGCTTCTCAAATTTGCCATTCTACAAGCTAGGTATGTAGTCAAACCAATCGCCTTCCTCACAGATAACACAACTTTCATCTCCCAAGCGTAGATTCTTCGAAGTCTAGCCTTTGCAAGAATATGACCATAAAACGTAGACCTATTGCCTTGTATAAATATTTTGTTTGTTTGCATTACATCACATCGCAAAGTCAACACAAGTTGCAATAGCAATATTATATCAAAACTTTTATTTTCTGTTATGTTCCAGATAATTACAAAATACATCGGCACCCAATATCAACTCTTCGATGGCATCACATGGTGTCATGAACACAACTCCAGTGATTCTTTGAAGATGATCATTTAAAATTTGCATCAATGCAATTACTGTAAACTATGGTAAGTTAATTTTTATCACTATTTCAAACATTAAATAGATATTTCTTGGCCGGCTTAATATATTTCGTTTTCACAAGTTCTTGGTAACACTCACCCTGGCATGTCATTTGTTTCGTAACATTCAATGTTTGCCTTAGGAAATTCATGATTCCTCTATAAAAAGGTATCCAATATTAAAAGCAAAAACACTCGTTAACTTAAATGATTTACTGGCCTCCAAATCTATTCACAAAATGTAAATATTCGTGAAATTATCGCGATAAATCGTATCCGAACAATTTTTTCCAACCAACAAAAAAAAATCTTATGAATATTTGACATTTATCGAATCAGCTGTGTGGAACATGATTTCCCATGTGGACTTGTGTCGGTACGGTAGTGTTTGGGTTGTGTATTGGGTTAATGTTTTCAATTGCAGTAGTACAGTAAGAAGCAAAATATTTTTTAATATCGGTTTTAATTAGGGTTTCCTATTTTGCTCTCAGGTATCAGATTGTTTCGTGCCCATTCGAACATAGCGTGCTATTTGACATTTTATTGTGTTAGTGATTAAGAAAAATATTTAAGAATAATTAAAAAAAATATTTAATATTCAGTTGCCACAAATAAACGTCATTTCGATCCATTACTTAGCATTTTCCGCATTCGGCTCATATGGCGAGTATTGCGTCAGTGGAATGTAAAAAAAGTTAAAAAGCCAAAACGTTAAAAAATTTCGGCATACAATATCACATCCCAAAATGCGGAGTATGTCCGAAACTCAATTAATTACCAAATTACTATTTTCCCAGCTGAACAAAGACTGCCTCCCATTTAATTAACAAAAAAAATGTTCAGAGAGATGAGAGAATATTATCATTATTCAATGAAGCTATAGAAGGACAAACCAGTTCAGAACAGCACAACTTAGTAAAAACTGGCAGAACAGATAATAAGTACATATCCTGGACAAGATAAACTTTTTCTACATTGAAGTATGTCAAATCCTGAAAGTACCTATCTTACCTATCTATAATTTGTGATTTAGCAGCATCGTGCTTGACTCAGCCTGTTTAAGGTATACCCGCTTGTGGGAGTATCGTGGTAGTTGTAGTAAACCCAAAGTCGTGGAAACGGTTGGTGCTTTAGGGTGTCTGTAAACATTCTAAGGCCCTTAGATCATAAGAGGTCATTCCTTAACATGACTACCAATTTGTATCATGGGAGTATTTGTTCACCTGGGGCACTGCGCTGGCCAGCGCTATTTCCTTGGCTATGATATTGTGGGTAGGCCCACCGTGAAATATGAGCCGTAAAGGCTAGGTGTTTACGTTAACCACAATTTACCTTATCTGTAATTTTTTGTTGTTTTCTGTGTAGCTCAGACTCATGAAACAGAGCCATTATGTCATTATGTCCCAGATTATTTGGACCTTGTTCTGATAGCATTTAGACCGTAGCTCTTTGCGGCAGCAACAATTTGAAATTGATCTACATTTGATGTCATAGTTTTCATTAGTGATTAACATAGATTCAGATATCCTCTTGGGATACGTTCAGTACCCTACCACATTCGACAGCTTCGAGCATGGCTAGGATCTCTGATTGGAATACACTAGTCTGGTAGCCTGAGGTAAACCCCAGAACCTACTCCAACATCCAATTTGGATCTATCAGTGAAGATATGTAATTCCAAGGTGGATAAGATCATCGGCCCTGCTTGACTGAATGTTTGAAATCAAGTCGTGGTAAAGGGTGATGTAGTCAAATATGCCTTTCCTACATCCCATTTTTTTTGTGGCGAAGGTGAAAATCTCAAAAGATATTGCGGTGTTCGATTACTATAGTAGCGTATGGGACTTGAACACCACTAGAAAAACACCTCCCTTTTAAATCTACGTAAGATCAAGAATTACTTTACTTTGATAATAAAACAGGACTAGGCCTATCTAGCCTTCTAATGAGTGACCCTGCTAGTATAGTGCCACAAAACGGTCAACCAACATCTCTCTCCAATTATAGCGCACTTCATCTGATCTTTTTGGTTTTTACTTAAGGCCTGCTCAGAATGCATATCTGCAGCTGGTATCTTGCATCGCTGTCAAAAGAGAGATACATTTCTTGCATAAAGTTGCCCTCTATTCAACCTCAAGCTACATATTCACGAAGATACACATTGTGTAAGCGCTTGCTTGTTTTTAACTTTTCACTCAGCTGCAGATACCAGCTACAGATATGCATTCTGGGCAGGCCTTTATACGCGCTACTTCCTCTACTGCGTACGACGTCTGGCTGCGGAGATAGAAGTATAAGTGTATAAGTGTCCACTTGCTCTACCAGTCACCGGCTCTCAATGACGAATTTTTTGACCAGGGGCCCTACTCTGTATTCCTTCCGAAAGTAACATTTTCCGAAAACGAACTTTTTGTACTCTGTATTTCAAATGCAGAATAAAGTTCTACTACTTTCGAAAAGTAAATACGTAAGTTGAAAAAAACCATCTAGTAGTATTTTTTGTACCATAACATTGAGTTCGACCAATGATGTCAATATCTTCGACATATGCTGGTAGTTGCACCAATTTATGGAAGATTATGCCTCTTGTGTTGGCTCTGGAGTTTTGGAAAATCCTCTCAGGAATTATGGTAAAGAAGTCACATCATAGTGCGTCGCCTTGCCTGAATCCTTTTTTGCGTTTGTTTCGGTGAGGTCGTTGCCGAACCTGATGGAACAGCGAGAATTTTCCATAATCATCCAGTACAGAAGAATGAGTACCATATACCAAAACTAGTCATGATTCCGTATAGATTGTACCTATAAGCAGCTATCAAATCGAGAAATAAGTAATGGGTATCGATTTAGACACCTTGCGTTTCTTATTATCTGCCGAAGTTGAAAAATATTATCTGTTGTTGCCTTTTGCCTTAAAGCACAATTGTAGTGGTCCATCCATTTGTTGGTGATCTCTTTCAGATCAGGATCTTGTAGTAGAGATATTGAGGAGAGCTATGTACGTAATTGAAACTGTTTATGGATCGGGACGACGATCTGACCAAAATTTAAGAATGGTTTGTATTTGGTCCTTAAGAAGACATTGCCCGCTGCACTAGGAAGGACATTTTTGCGACATTTGGGAGTCCCACCATAGTACAAGAAGTACATATGCACGACCCAGTTGTGCCAAAAATTTGTTATTTTATATTTGTAGCTTACCAACTAAATGTTGGATCCAAAATCTAGTTCTAGTTAAAGAAACGGTTTTTTTTTCAATTATTTATTATATCCAATTAATTATTTCAAAATCGTTATTCTCCCTTCTAAAGGTGCAACAATTGGATTATTCATTTCGATAAACTCGCTAAGACCATCTAAGTCAGTTGGGCCAATTCTTTAAAACATACAAATTAAAATGTATTATTAATATTTATTTAGTGTAACTTACTCTGTATCAAAAGCATTCTCCTTAATGATTCCAAATCCATTACTTCCTTCGGCTAAGTAATCAGCCACAACAACCCTGTAAACTGCATCCAAGTCCAATTTTTCAAATCGCGGGATATCACATTTCTGGCAACGAACCAGCACCTCCGCCACCCTTTCGCCAACAGGTTGTGTAATATTGAATGTTACTTTTAGTCCGGATACTTGAAGCATACGACTTGAAGTTGGTGTCTGTGAGTTAGGATTCATTGAAGCAATACCGACTTCAAGAACTTCCACAAGATTTCTTCCGTACAAATTCAGGGCGACAAACTTATTTTCAAATGGACACATTGTGACCAAGTGGGAATAGGTAAGAACTACAATTGATGAAAAAAAAATAAATTTATGGAGTTTTAAAGGCGGAGAAAAATGACACTTACTTCCTATTTCTAAAGGTACTCGAAAGTTTCCCTGTGTTGTCAGTGCAATTGTCACATTGGACCAGTAGTCAGCCTCATATGGTGTTCGTTTAATAAACTTGGTAAAGGTTTACAAATTAGGTTTATGTTATGCACGCATAGAATGGCTGCGCTTATAGTTAATTAGATATTATTTCCAAAACCGAATCAGTAATTATGTTTTCAAATACATCATCATTTTTCGATGCCAATTTTACAAAAATTTGCATGATCAACGTTCTATTAGTGCAGCCATCATTATCAAAACCTACGGCATAGACCATAGCATCTGTGAAGAAATTTCCCAAATTGCATTCTCTTGAAGAACATTCAAACTTTTCTAGCTTGACTTTTGTTTCGCCTATAACCCTTTGTCCAGCTTCATCTAGGAGTTCTTTCCATGGTAATAAGGCTTCAAGAACTGTTGGATCTATAACAAAATAAAAGAGCAATCATTAGCTTATTCTTAATGAAGTATTTAATATTGTTTTCTGTCATTATTCAATTTTATTTTTTTATTTAAAACTAGCTGCCCGGCCCGGCTTCGCCCGGGTACTGTTTCGTTTTAGGGTCCGTAATAGTATTTTAGTGTTAGTAGTATTTATTTTCTCAAAGCTGACCTGAGAGATTTTCTCAATATTTTTTTCCGTAAGAACCTTGTACAGAGTATTAGAAAACTACAAAAAAAATCAGCCAAATCGGTCAAGCCGTTTTCATGTTATGTCGTGACAACGGAAAACGGGTTTCATTTTTATATATATAGATTACGATAACTAATACGGCTTTCACAACGAACCGAAAACAAAGGTTTCGCTAAATAACGCAAAACCTTTATCAGTAACTTAAGTTTTTTAACACATTTTCGGTTTTCGAAAAAGTAATGTAGGTTAGGATCTGTCGAAGTGTGAAGTTGATCAGTTGTAAACTTCCCTGGCCTAGAAACCACGCTAATCAGATTGTTGGTGAACGGTTTCAAGGCGATTTTAAGGAAACATATGCCTATGCAGTTTGCGCAGTTCAGAAAGTCTCCTGTTTTGGTCTTGCTAAAACCATTTTTGTCGCTTCCTTCTCTATACTAGCAAAAGTGGCTATGACATCACGTTGAATCCGACCAATGGTGTCAATATCGTCGGGGTATGGTAGCAGTTGCACTGATTTATGAAAGAAAGAAAGTTGCCTCTGGTGTTAGCCAGGGCCCTCATTCCGTAAAGTGATTATCGTTTGACCATAACGTTTCGACAGTAGTCTTGCATCACGTAAGATCAATAATCGTTTTTTCTGTCGGCGATATCACTTTATTTGCGATTATTGAGCGAAGGCCCTGAAGTCTTGTCTTGCATCAAAGTAAGGACAACTAAAGCATATTTCATGATTGTTAAAGCTATAAATAGCTTTTTACATGTTTTTAATTTTTAAAGACCATTACAACGGTCAAATTCCGGCATTTAAAATTGATTTTGTATTTAAAACATACAAAACCATTTGTTACCCACTGTAATTTGAAGATTCTAAAAGTAAAATGTAAGTCACTATATAATTTGATCATATGTTTTGTGTCAAATTGGAATTGAATTGAATTGAATTTTTATTGAGTCTTATATCAGCGATAATATAGTTACATATGTTTGTTTCGTTTTCTTGTGATAAATGATGGCGGCTGTGAACGTATGGCCTGCTCTTTTTTATGTCTGCATATTTTTATTATGCATTTCGGATGCCACATGGCTTTGATTTCTTATATATGTTTATCCTACTCTTGCTCATTGAGTATTGTATTTCAATCTTTTGACTGTGTTTGTCTCGAGTGTCGTCAAATTGGAACATTTACCAAAGTTTACAAAATGTTTCACTGGCATGTCAATTTGCTTCGCCGTAACTGAGCTACTATTAAAAAAAAGTATCTGTATAAGTTTGTAATCATCAATTACTTACATTTTGCATTCTTTTTAATGAAATTGTGCGGCCCCGCAAACACATTAAAAAAATTCAAATGTCATTAATGCCAATTTATATGACATCTAGTTTGAGAACTAGTTATTACAGTTTGAGAGTATCTCAAATAAACGATTGACGATACCAAAGGTGTCGAGTTACATGAAGCAAATAGATGACGATATCGACCACGACTACCGTTTGGGTGATAATCGTTTTCAAAGTTACGGAATGACCCCCCAGGGAGTTTTGCACAATCCTCTCAAAAATCAAATTAAATAAGTTACATGAAAGTGCATCGCGTTGTCTAAATCCTGTCAGCATTCTTCATCATGGGTTCGAATAGTCGCACCATATTTCCCGAATGACTGTAATGCTTGCTTTTATGCAGCTTAGAGCTTCCGCTAGTTGTTCGATTGCAATGTTCTTACATACCAGGTGCAGATAGACCACCAGCTATATAAAACCGGTGGAGATAATTTGGTAAGCAACATACACCAACTCATTAGAAAAATTTAATCGAATGAATATGTGCCTGAAGAAATGAACCTCGTTTCGCCCTCACTCGGACTATTAAGGAAATCTTATATAAGACCCTGAACACCCCAGTCCTGCTCTATGGCGCAGAAGCATGGACCGCATCAAAAGTGGATGACAAAATCATTGGTTGTTTTGAGAGCAAAATTATTCGAAAAATCTTCAGTCCCGTTTGCGTTGACGGGCTATGAAGGCTAAGATTCACCAAGGACTATACGAGCTGTACAGCGACGTATACATTTAGTCAAAAATTGAAAGTTCAAGATAGCTAGGACATGTAGAGTGAATGGAAACCGAAAAACCGGTGTTCTTTCATAAATGTGGGTGAATTTCGTTTATGCAGCAGCGTTGAATCTCTTTGTTAAATGCCCGGGTGGTTGTGGGCTAGTTGATATAGACCTTTGAATTCAAGTAACCACTTAGAAATAAATCACATAATCTATGGGCCAATTCTGATCACTGAAATGAGAGAGTAGCGAAATAATTCAATGGCTGCATAAGATACAGCCATTGAATTATTTCGCTACCTGAATGTCACGTGGAGGAGTCATGTTGAAACTACACTTTGTCCACATCAATATTATCCAATTTAGACAAAAAGAACTCGGTTACTACTATGTCGTGCTATATCGAACATTAGTGACAGTCACTGCTTAACCAGACTCATTTTCAAAGAAGTATGGTCCCATAATGCATTCAGTCCATAAAACCCGCACCAAACAGTGATAGGTATTGGATGCTTTTGTTTTTCGGCAATCAAACTTGGTATTGACAGTTTTTTTTTGGTCACAATTGTAGGCCATTTTTGTACTGTACCCAGTTTTTTCGAGAAAATCCATATAACGGATTTTCGGATTCAGGATTATCTCGCAAATTATTTGGTCAAATTTGGTCTGGAATGAACCTGGCCTCATCCAACATGCCTCTCCAATCAGACCGGTCCTTAACTAACTGCCTCCAGTTGCGCACTCCAAGTTGGTTAAGGTCAGTTTCTACTTGTGCGCGGCACTTAAGGCGAGGTCTTCCTCTACTGCGTCCGACGTCTGGCTGGGAATCGAAGACTCTGCGAGCCGGAGTATTGGTGTCCATTCTTTCTACATGTCCTAGCCATCTTAAAGGTCCAATGAAGAGTTTTTTGTCTATTAGCATGTCGCTGTACAGCTGGTATAGTTCTTGGTCTCCATAGCCTCCATAGTCAAACGGGACCGAAGAATTCTCCTCTCGAATCGACCAAGGATTTCTTCATCCACTTTTGATACGTTCCATGCTTCAGCGCCGTAGAGCAGGACTGGGATGATCAGGATCTATATAGGATCTCCTTAGTAGTTCGAGTGATGGCTTTACTACTAAATTGCCTTCTTAGCCGTAAGAAACAGCGGTTAGCAAGAGTAATTCTTCGTTTAATTTCTGACGAGATGTTGTTGTCAGAGTTAATAGCGGAGCCGAGGTTGACAAAGCCCCATACTACCTCCAAGTTATATCTTCCAATCTCCTAATTGACGTTCTGTCCAAATCATTAATGTTGTGTGCCCTTTCATGTTGACAGAATATACTTAGTCTTACCCTTATTTATTGCTAAACCCATTTTTGCCGCTTCCTTCGCTATACTAGCAAACCTATGACATCCCGTTAAGTCCGACCAATGATGTCAATATCGTCGGTGTATGCTACTAGTTGCACCGATTTTTGGAAGATTATTCCCCTGGTGTTGGCTCCGGAGTGTTGTACAATTTCCTCAAGAATTATGTTAAAGAAGCCACATCCATAGTGCGTCGCCTTGCCTAATCTTTTTTTGGAATCGAAAGTGTCGGTGAGGTCGTTTCCGACCCTGATGGAGCAACGAGAATTCTTCATCGTCATCCTAAACGAACGAACGAGTTTGGGCGGTATACCAAAACTATACATGGCTCTGTATAGTTCGTATCTGTCAATGCTGTCGTATGCGGCTTCGAAATCGATGAATAGGTGGTGGGTATCGATTTGGACTTTTTTTTCAGAATCTGCCGAAGTATGAGGACTTGATCAGTTGTGCACTTTCCGAGCCTATAACCACACTGAAAACACCCGATCAGGTTATTGGTAAACGGTTTCAGGCGTTCCTATATTACGGCAGATAGGATCTTGTAGGCAATGTTGAGGAAATTTATGGCTCTGTAGTTGGCGCAGTTCAGAAGGTCTCCTTTTTTGTAAATCGAGCAAACGATGCTGAGATTCCATTCTTCAGGCATCCGACCATATATGGCTTATGAGTTGGTGGATGCTACTTACCCCGTCATTTCCACTAGCCTTAATAATCCCTAGTTTGGCCGCATGGTATCCAATTGGTCAGTGCCTATCGCGTAATTCTTGCGATATCTGTGCGGGTTCTATTTAGTAGGTCGTTTGTTCTGTTGTTGTCGTAGGATGGCCATATCTTTCTCGATATGACGCAATTTGTTAACCTTCTTCGTTTGGAGTCGGCCTTCTTCAGGATGTATGAGTGGATTTGTCCCTTGTCCCTTGCCTGGTCAGCTCGTCTGCACGCTCTGTTCCTTCAGTGTTACTGTGACTTGGAACCCAAGGAAGTGTGACCCTGAAGCGTCCGCCCAGATGGGCAAGTTCGTTCCCTCATTCATGTTTCAGCTTGCAGGATATGGTAGCCGAATTGATGGCCTTAATGGCCGCTTGACTATCTATGCGGATAGCCTTTTTCATAGTTTCAGGCCTCAGTAGAGTGCAAGCCTCTCGGATAGCCAGTAGTTCTGCCTGAAATACGCTAGCAAAACCTGGTACGCGGTATGATATTGATATTTTCGGTGATTACGAGAAGACTCCGGACCCTATATAGTTCATCTTAGATCCGTCGGTGTGGACGACCGTATCGAAATCTCTTACTACTTCGTTCCTCTTCCACTGAGCTCTGGTATTAAAGGCCTACGTCTTTCTTGAAGCTTAGTGTGTTTGTGATGTAGTCTGTTGGGAACTTGACCATGCCATTTGGTAACGAGTCCAGGATATTACTGTGGCCATAAGGCCTTGCAGTCCAGCACCCTGACTTCTTGACTCGTACTAAGCTGCAGAAAGCGGTATCTTTAATGTGTAGGTCGAGAGGCAAGATATGCATCCGTTGGCGATGACCTCAGTGCGCCCGTGGTGTCTATACTGGCAGATTTTTTAGTTTTGTGAGGTTGTAGCCTTTACTCAGTGCGGGTCACCATACTAGTGAGCCGTATGTGAGAATTGGACGTACAACTGCTGTGTACATCCACAAGATCATCTATGGGTGAAGTCCCCATTTCTATCCAAAGATTTTGCTGCAAGCACAGAAGGCAACAGACGCCTTCCTTACTCTTACTTCGGTAGTCGCTCATAGGTTTTGTCAAACTCGTAGAAGCAATCTTTAGCTATGCCATCGTTTTCCTCCGTCGGGCGTGAGCGCATATAAGGCTTATGTTGGCGAATTTGGCCTTGATGCAAATCGTAACAATGCATAAGACATAAGACTTCTTGTCTAAGTCTGGCACTTATAACAAATCCTCATTTGAATAGTCGCTGATTTATCGGATGTTTTTTTCAACACTCACTTTTTCCTTATTCGAAAACTCAGATCTTCGATACAAATTCGTTCTCATGGCTCATCGCACTAATGGCTGGACTGAAGATTCATTTTCAGATATCTTAATTTGAGTTCTCCGAGGCTTGTCTTTGAAGTATGCAGCAAAGGCAATGTAATCGGGGTGCTGTTCGAAAACCGTTTAGTTCTCGATTACATTTGATCCAATATTTTTCATTTCAGTTTAAATTATGTGTATATCCTCTTATTGTTTTTTTCAATTTAAAATATTACAAAAAATACTCAAATATTGTGTATTTTTTTTTAGAAAATTTATAAACTATATATTTTCAGCATTCTTTTTTTTTCTTAATATTTACTAAACTATTTATAAATATTTATTATCTTTATATAAAAAAAGAATCTCTTTGGCTTTAGTATAACGTTGTAATTCGACCCTCATTTCCTGTCATTATCGGGTTTATCGAATCGATGTAATCAATTAGCGCATCTATGTCTGTTATGTGTGACCTAAAACAAAAAAAAAATGTAATTTCATAGGTTTCCTTTAATTTTGTGTACAAACTTACTCATGATTCGAGCTTTTAGCGGCTAAAATCTGAAATCCATCGCCTCCATTCACAATATAATCTGGTGCTACTGCCCTGTACACCTTCTCTTTGTCCAGTGTTTCAAATTTAGGAATGTCACAGTCTGTGCATTTAACTTTAATGTCCTTAACTCGACTTCCAACGGGTTTATTCAAATCGTAAACCACCTTTAATCCAGATACTTGCAACATGATTGACGAGCTTTGAATGCCTTCCGCAATATTCACTTGATTTAAAGAGAACTCAAGAGTATCAACTAGATCTTGACCTTTAAGGTCAAAGGCCACCAGATTATTTTCAAAAGGACTCATGTTTACTACATGTGCATAAGTAAGATCTAAAAGTTCGGCAAAAAAAAGGCTGGTGAAACAAACCGTTATTTAAGTTAAATATGTGGCATTCATACTTCCTTTGTAGAGCGGGACTCGAAGGGCACCTGTGTTAATGAGTCCTATTGACACATTCGTCCAGCTTATCTGATCAAAGGGAGTAATTTTGACGAATGCATGAACCATAGCATCGGCAAAAAAGTTTCCAAGGTTACACTCGGTCGATGAGCATGGCCATTTCTCGAGAGTAACTCTTGATGACCCAACAGTAACGTTTCCCTTCTCATCGATAACTTCCTTCCATGGGATCATTTCTTTCAAGACTTCTTCATCTAAAAGACAACGTGTTAGCAAAGTGAAATTAAATTTCATTAACGGGTACGTACATTTAGGAAGTGTCTGTACATCATTTCACTTAGTAACCAACATAAAAACTTAAGACCGACCTTAGGTTTATTAAATATTTAAAAAAAATGTTTATCACCTACCCTCTTTAACATCGCTGCTCATGTAGATGGGAGCCCCCTCATATGATACAACATCTCCATTGTCGTCGAAGAAAACCGTAATATTTCCGACATATTTCGCATAAGCTCCCGCTTGAACGATAAGCACTCGATGACCATCCTTATGAATAACTTCGGTAGGATAGTCTCCCCTTGGACGATCAGGTCCTGGCAAAACATCACCTGTAAAGAGGAACGTATGCGAATGTGATCCAATAATGACATCGATCTCTGCGCCAGCATTCGCAGCTATAATCTGATCTACATCGTAACCGCAATGAGATAGAACAAGAATGATGTTAGCACCCTGTTGTTTCAACTTTTGGGCTTCTGTAACGATTGATTCGCTTTCATTGAGAAACTTGAGTTTGCCTGTATCAGCTAAGTCCTGGAAAAATCAAGGTAATACTTTTATTTAGAGAATCACCATTCAGTGAAGTATAACTTACATAAAAGGTTTCCAAAACGACTCCAATGAGACCAATCTTGCGTCCGCTTTTTTCGATAATCATTGATTTTTCGAACAAGCCCTCCATTGTGGGCTCCTCTGAGGCATCCATATTTGCGACGATCATTGGAGAGTTTATTGCTTTAAGGAACGGTACGACTCCTTCGACTTTATGATCAAACTCATGATTTCCAAGGGTCTGTCAGAGTACCATTTGTGTTAGAGACTCTTTTTGTTGGAAAATTATTTATAAGGCATACCATTGCTTCAGCTGGGAGTATGTTTAGAAATTGGCTAGTTACATTCCATCGACCAATGTTGTACCAGAGTGTTCCTTGAAAACTATCACCCGCATTAAGGTACAAGGGGTTGTAGTCCTTTTGTTCCTCCAGCAAGCGGCGAACAGTGGTAACTGTGCGCGCATAACCACCGATGCATTCTTCACCTGGATCACATGTTCCACCTGTGGTATCTGTAGGTTCAAATCTAAAATGTATATTGGAGGAGGAGTTTTTTTAAGTTAGGTTAGGTTACAAGGGCTTTATATAATAAACAAATTTTCATTCAAAACCCATAAAGGGACCTTGCGCTTAGTTGTCCAACGCACTAACCACTAGCTCACTGCAACCTTAATGTATTGCCTGACAAATGCCTCGACGAGCACTGGATTTGAGTTCTCTCAAAAGAGACCAAAACATTGCTGTAGAGCCAAATACTACGGGTTATGGTACAACTACTAGTGCTGAACAATTGCTTCTAAGCCAATCTTATAGTTACACCATCTATAAAGTTCTTAACGGGGCTAAATGCCGTGCGTGTAAACCTGATGCATTCAGATCAAATCCGCGTCTGAACATGATACTTATTCCGTAACTTTCAAAACGAAAATCGTTTACGATAGTGAAGGAGAATTCCTGGGTATGTACCGTGTAATTTGTATACATGTGCACAAGCACAATATAAAAATTATTCGCTACGTACTTAGCAAGTCTCCAACGCTATCGTCAACGATTATCGTTTTGAAAGTTAACGTACTGGGCACTCATTCCACCCAGTACATTCGCTTGTTCGTTCCTTTTCAGTCCAACGGGTCCACTGGTGTCTTAAAGCCCTAAGTGGCAAGATGAAATCAGTGATGCGTTTACAATATTGGAATTGTTCGCTTGACACAACTGCCTAGATGGTTATTTTCATATCTGATCGTAACATCGATAGGATTGTTTACGCTGCTTTCTTAACCATGTAGATCTTAGCTTGAAAGGCTCTGCAGCAGTCTGTCAGTCGTGGTTAAAACGCAACGTCTCTCTGTTACATTGTCTTCCTTCCAATTATCTGTAACATTCCGTATACATTTGATGAAAGTGCTAGGTCCTGTTTGTTAGGCATGGAGACTTTTGTCTCCATGCCTACCCTGTCGTAATCGATAAGTGACATGAGGCTTCTTTTATTAAAGCTTTCAAGTATGCTTGAGTGTCCGAGAGAACCGTGTACCTGACTTTTGATTCTTAGTCTCAAAGCGCCTTTATCTATCACGTTATATAAAAGCCCCAATGATAGGTTAAAAAGTGTTTCTAGATCTAGTTTCGGCGTGGATTTAAATGAACACATTGTAAACAGAAGAAGTATTTTTTTTAATATTCAAGATTTCATGAAAAATATGTAAAGAGCTCAATGGCGCGATGGTTGGTGTAATGAACCGCCGATTCCCAGCCGCAGCAACTCCTAAAATGTATTTTCACTGGCGATAATCTGTCAACCGATTAGGATCAACTGTCAACAAAAGCTTATCTCAACTCATCCTTTCGGATACCGGATAAAGCTGAGAGTCCCACCATTGTGCAACAGGCATATGTGAATAGTTATGAGAACAAAATGCTAGGCCCTGGGTACTTATTTTATTTGTATATAAGGGAGTTCAAAGTATTTAGAATGGAAACCAAGAATACACAAAAATATTAAGTATACGCCATAGTTGATCATCAGTAATCGCATTTGTCTGAGTCGCTTGACAGGAATTTCATCGAGGTTTGTTTGTTGCTGAGTCACAATAAAATCCTCTATTTCCTCCTTTGAAAACTGATCATTTGTACTTTCAGTAATGATGTCAGTATTAACTACAACATCAGCTATATTTCGATTGGGTTTTTTTCCCCTGTTTTTTTTTCTTGGGCCCAGGATTATTTTATTTATGAATTATAGTTAACCAAAAAGTCAGAAAAAACAACTGAAGCGAACAATTTAAATTTCGAATTAACCAACGCCACCAAACAAATACAATGACCGTATTCCGGATTTCAAATTTAGTAAAATATCGATGAAGCTCTGTACTCATTGCTCAATCGACAATTTTGAACACTGATAACAGAGCTGGAAATCTGGAACTCGGCCAATTGGCACAACTCAGTTTTATTCGGTGTACATATATGAAAAAATTGACGGTGTGATTTACCAAACTAAATATTTCTTAGACCGACTTGAAATTCAATCAGCCGTAGTTGTAAAATGTAAACCGAATCAAGGGCAAACTATAATACAGGGTGGGCCAATAGAGATCACCCTATTGGAAGATGCTCTTATTTTTGCAAATGGCCACCAATGTCAAATCTGTTTTGGCATTTGTGGACTAGACAGATGTAGAATAAAAGTGAACAAGCTATGGAGCGACACACTCCCCAAAAACGCAGAAAAGTGTCTATTTTTTGCATAACAATTCGTCTGTAGTATTGGCGTGGGGTGAATTCCGTCGCCGAATCCCCGACCATCCGACACCGACTGCGCGAACACTGCGCCGTTTGGCCACCAACCTTGAAAAGTATGGAACCACACCAGACGTTGCCAAGAGTGGCCGGCCCCGGAGCGCCCGTTGTGCCAAGAATATCGCCGCTGTTGCCGAGGATGTCGAGCTGTCGCCGGAAACATGGACCAGACGCCGTGCCTCGCAATTAGCCGGTCGTCCCTTTGGTCAAAGACTTGCACATGTCCTCGTACAAAGTCTAGTCCGTGCATCAGCTGCTGCCTGTCGACCGTCAAACACGTGTAACCTACGCCCAAGCCATCCTCAATCCCAAGGACGAAGTGGATGATTTTTCGACCATAATCATAACGAGCGATGAGGCTCACTTCCACCTGAGCGGGTACGTGAACAAGCAAAACTATCGCTTCTGGGGCACCGAAAATCCACGAATAATGCATTACACCCGCTCAAAGTTACATGGTGCGCTGTATATACTGGAGGAGTCATCGGTCCATTTTTTTTCGAGAACGCCGCTGGTCATACGACAACAGTGGACGGTACGCGCTATTGGGCCATGTTAACCGAGTTTTTCTGCCGCAATTGGACAAATTAGGACAAATTAGGACAGGACGGAGCAACGGCACACACTGCGCGAGGTATTTAGAAAAAAATGAGAGCCAAACAACATCGGATGACTTCTTTTGGCCCACCTTGTATATGATGGTTTTGTATTTGTGCGAACACATGCAATTTGTATCAACAACTATCAACTACGAAAAAGCGAATACATTCGCTCGAGCTGTACAGTGAACACATTAAACGTTTAAGATAGCTAGGACATCTAAAGCTAATGAAGACCAACCAGCGATTCCCAGGCAGACTTTGCCACATTGGACGCGGTAGAGCAAGACCCTGCCTTAATCACGAGTAAAGTTCAAACCGTCCTCAACCAACTTGAAGTACATAACCAGAGGCAGTTAGCTCACCAGGCTAAATAGAGAGGAACCAATTATGTAAGCAATACTCATTTAATGTTTTTCACCTTCAAACTATCACGTTTAAACTGTAAAATGTGACATATTATCGATTTTTAATTGAGTTCCTCCACTTCACTTTACTTATCTGCGCACTTGCCATCAAATCAACGCCATTTTGTAATCTGATCTGGGCAAGTTAAACAAAACAATAAACATTCTTAACGGTAAATCGTGTTTAATCAAAGACTAATGCGTGCTATTGTTTGATAAAGCAGGGGCATAAATCAATTGTACGTTGTTCTGCTTTTGAAGTCAGGGAAATAATTAATCTGAATCTGATCGTATCAACAGAATGTCAATAATTTCAGCTTCAGTTACGAGCGGTATCGGAATTTTATTAGAGAATTCATATGAATATCTTTGACAAAAAAGTATTGTCGTCATTTTCCGGTCCTAAAACGCCACTCAAACTAAAACATTTTCAATACGAACGTCAAATAGCGGTGAGGCTACATTAATCTTAATCTTAACGGTCGTCAAGGTCGATTGGCATTTTTCAGCAAGTCAGCATACGTTTCATATAGTCTACGACAGTATGAAGTTTTTGACAAATTTGTATGTCTTGATGTAGGTACCCTAAGTCAAAAAAAATACATTTTAAAAAATGTATCTCTACTGATACAAATGACCGAGTAAGTTTGACTGAAATTGTAAACAGTGGTCATAATGTCATAATGTCATGAATGAATTAAAAAGGTTTTACAAGTAGTGTCGGTAATAAAATGGCATAGACAGGTTTTCACCATTAATCCACTTAACGGTACAGTAGATTAACTATAGTAAATAAGACTAAATAATCAATTAAAAAAAAACAGATAATTAACGGTTCGTTATGCTAAATACTTTGTTTAATCCTCAAAAGTGTAAGGGCTTTTTATAAATTTAATAATTTCTCGATAATGAGAAAAAAAAAAATAAAACAAATTTTTGGCGCAACAGGCTCGTTAGTACCCAGGGCCTAGCTTTCTCACAACCATTCATGTGTGCGTGTGTACTTCTTGCACGATGGCGGGACCTCCTGTTTTATGCCGACTCCGAACGGCTAAGTTGAGATAAGCTATTCTTGACAATTAATACTACTCGGACGATTTGTCAGATCATCACGAGAGGAGGGCCAGTGAAAAATCATTTAGGTGTTGCTACGGCTGGGAATCGAACCCAGACCTTCTGCGCGGCAGTTCATCGCACTAACCATCGCGCCACTGAGCCCTGTTAACCAAATATTATAAGTTACTGGTGGGTTACATAGAAACGGGACAATAATTATCTATTTCTTAAAAAAAAACTACATACCTACTAGGCTTCTTATCGCATCCTACTTTTTTTCTAAAAAAGCAAATATGCGCGAAAGCAAAGTAGACCGACAATATATTTTCAATGTTTATGTTCTATTTTCTAAGTTGACGTCAGTTTACCGTCACATTTAAATCATGACCCACGCTTGCATATGACCCACTCTTGCATGTTTGCAGCAATCGATTCTTTGGTGCAGATTTTTAACCACTCTTCTCCACTTTTTACCACTAAGAGGAAGTGGCCTTGTGGTGGCTTGTTGTGCCTTGTGGTTAGTGCGTTGCACTACTATGTGTAAGATCCCCGGTTCAAATCCCGAAAGTAACTACAACTACGTTTTTTCCTTCCCCAGCTCTTTCCAAAGTCTGACAAACATCCAAAAGTATAAAATTATCATGAAAAGATTCTCAAATTTGCCTTTTGGAATTAGCGACATTCTTTTACAAAAATAACTTCGCGCACACAAATTAATGAAGAAGTTAGGTTTGGCCATGTATAGGCCGTAAGTGCTAGATTACTGTACTTTTTTCTACACATATCGCCGGTAAAGCATTGTTTCTAAGCTCCTCTAACGTAGTTGCCTTATTGGTATAAGCTAAATAGCATAAGATGGATATCACGGATGTGCAGTGGAGCAAAACAAGTGTAAAATTGAAATCTGCTCACTGCCACGTCCCCTTTTTAGAAAAACGTAGTTTTTGGCTAAACCGTAAGGAATTTTAAAAAAAGGGTCTGAACAATTTAAACAATATTTACAGAATTTAAATATCTATACTTGGTCTACATAAATTTTTTTGGCACGCCCACTTTTTGGGGGTATTTTTAGTAAAAAAAATGTAGTTTCGTACATTTTTGAAATAAGTTTTGATGCAGGATCATTGGTTATATTATGATAATATGAACATTTCGCCCTTAGATCATTTTAACCCACACCTCCTTTTTGGGAGCGTTTTTCTACAAAAACCGTTTGTATACCCTATCCCATAGCATATGCAGAAGAAAAACGTTGTTTTTTGTCGACCAACAAAAGATTCTGATGACGGTTTGAACAATATGTTGTGACTTTTTCATTTTCTATATTTCATCGCCATAAATGCTACATTTTGGAGATATTGATTACTAAGGATGGAATGGGATAGGGTATTCAACGATCCGCACAGCGGATTGTAGCCTTCCCATATGTTTTTAAGATGAATTCAAGTTTTTTGTCACACTTTCGAAGACCCCAAATAAATAAAAAGCTTTCGTTCTTAAAGTAATTTGATTTTTATGGGTTTAGGCCTTGATATTTTAACAAAATCCACTACAATATGGAGTGTTATATTTTCGATTCTTCACTGACTGTGAAGTTCAACCGGTGCATTGTCCTACTATCACAGACTAATTCAATAGTGAATATGTTGACACGAAATTATCCATACAGCATACACTTCCTATCTTGTATGACGATTATTACGAATGAAAATTGGAGTAATCGCTCCTGAAAATCTAATCACCAACTTAGAATTCCACAGATTTTTATACCCTATCCCATAGGGATATATTAGTTTTGATACATAATTTGTAACATGGAAAAATAATTTCGATAGTCATATCTTAAGGTATATATGGATCGACCTTATAGAATCACTAGCTGAGTCAATTTAGCCATCTTTGTCGTTAGGTCACCAGTAGCTAAAATTATGAAATTTGGTACACGAACTCTTTGTTGCTCCCAGCAGAAAATTGTAAACATTTTGAGCATCCACATACTTTTTTTGGGTGCATTTTCCCCATAAACTAGATTTATGTAGTTTAGGCATGGCTTGTGACATAGATCGTAGAGGCATATTGGTCATTCCAAAAATATTGAGCTGGGAGGACGAAACTTGGTACATTATATCTTTGTTCATGACTCCAGTACAGGAATAAATATTAAATTTCAGAAAATAAACCTCGAATGCCAAGGAATTTTGGTAATATGTAAGATATTGCGGATGGTTAATTTAAGGATGGAGTGGGATAAGATATTTAACGATTCTTACTGTGGTCACCTTATCATATGTTTATACTCTATCCCAAAGGGGTATATTAATTTTGATAAATAGTTTGTAACCCAGAGAAATTAGTTAGTTGGATATACATACCTTTAAGTATATGGATCGACTCAGAATCGTTAGATGAGTCGATTTAGCCATGTCTGTCTGCCCATACGTTCGACCGTCTGCATGTAGGTCACCGATTTTCAGGCCTCGAAATTTGAGCTTAGATAATGAAATGTGGTATATGCGATCCTTGTCCGTGCTGTTTGACAAGTGTAAACATTTTTAAAATCTGCCCAGTACATGTTGTTCATATAACTTTTTTTTGCCACGCCCACTTCTTGGGGAAGTTTTCAGTAAAAAACTGTTTTCGGTTAAATTTTAGAAAATTAAAAAAAACTTTCGATGTAAAAACATTAATATAGTTAATATGAACATTTCGTCCATAGGTCATTTCAACCCACGCCCACTTTTTGGAGACCTTTTCTAACAATAATAATTTGTATTGCCAACCCCAAGGCATATGCAAAGAAAAATGTTGTTTTTTTGTCGAATGATAAAAGATTTTGATAAACTGTCTGAATAATGTGTGGTGACAATGGCATTTTCTATATTTCATCGCTATAACGTTTTTGGGGATCTTTAATTTAAAAATGGAATGGGATAGGGTATTCACATCGGATTATAGCCTTTTCATATGTTTTTATTTTAGTAATTTCCAAACGTTGCTCGTTTGAAAACTTTACCAAAATAATAATGTAAACCCGGACTGATGTATATAAAACAGGTTCAAGAGTGCGCTTGATGTATTAATTCTTCATAAATTTTGTTCATCCAAATGCAGGAATCGGTCTTATATATTTAATTAACACTTTATGATCATTTTCGATAATAGCGATCGTACTGATATCATTAAATTTTTATTATTGGACGGCATATATTATAAATTCATACGTCATACGCAGGCCTTGAAGAAATTGGGTATGAAGTAACGTAACACGAGGCTCTTAAAACCATGAGGTAAATTGTATTTTTTTTTTAAATATTTTCTTTGTTGTAAAATATGTATGAATACAAAAAATATTAACATTTATGTTATCAATGATTGAGATCTTGATGGAATAAAAATATCAATCTCAGTAAACAATATTATTGATAACACACCTCAACAGATATCGCAGCATTGGCAGTGAAATTTTCTATTCGTTTTGTTCGTATTCGTACTCACACCATAAAATCATAAATACATCCCCAACAAATATCAAGATCAGATAAATGGACTGACAATTGTATTGTAGCCTGGTAGTTTAAAGAAATACTTTGTAGCCTACATGGGGCTACAATGTATACGCTCAGAATCGCTTGCTGATTCGATTTAGCCATGTCTATACGTCCGTCCGTATGTCATTAGTTTTTGGGTCTAAAATTTTGAGCTAGAATGATGAAATTTGGTGCCCTTACTCTTTGTTACTCCCATCAGAAAAAATGTAAAAAAAATTAAAATCTGCTCAATAAAAATTTTGAAAAAGTGTCAAAACAAGAAACAAAAAAAAAATACAAATTTTTGGCGCAACAGGCTCGTTAGTACCCAGGGCCTAGCTTTCTCACAACCATTCATGTGTGCGTGTGTACTTCTTGCACGATGGCGGGACCTCCTGTTTTATGCCGACTCCGAACGGCTAAGTTGAGATAAGCTATTCTTGACAATTGATACTACTCGGATGATTTGTCAGATCATCACGAGAGGAGGGCCAGTGAAAAAACATTTAGTTGTTGCTACGGCTGGGAATCGAACCCAGACCTCCTGCGCGGGTCAAAACAAGATAATTAAAAAAATTTCAATACCTATATGTTTCGTCTATATAAAAGTTTTTGCCACGCACACTTTTTGTGGGCGTTTTCAGTAAAAACAGGTTTTGGTTTACAGTAAAAAACTGGTTTTGGTTTACTTTTAAAAAAATTCGAAAAAATATTTTATCTCCATATAGTTTTTATGCCTACCTTCTGGCGATATTAGTTTTAAAGTAGGGATGGGATAGTGTATTAAACCATTCGCACAGCGGATTGTATCCTTTGTTTTATTCTTAAACTTATTAAGCCGTGATCACATAGGAAGTGTGAAATGACAAACAAAATCCCGAAAACTCAAAATCCCGCAAATCTTCCTCAAAATCCAAAATACCGAAAGGCCAAAATCTCGAAAATTGTATTGTAGGAACAAAAAATTAGAAAAATGTATTTAAAGAATTAAAAAAAATAACAAACTTCAAATTAATAAAACATAACAAAAGCAATTCAAGTCTAATTTATAAAAACACATTTATGAAACAATATATGACTAATTTAAATTCACACGCACATTGACTGATATCAATCACCACAACACGAAATTTGCGCACATTTTTCATTTTATATATTATTTCCATAATCCATAATGGATTTTCGGGAGTTTTTCACGGTTTTGGATCATCGGGATTTTGGTTTTCGTGATTATGACCACAACCCAAGACTTTTTAATACAAAATATATTTTTTGATCACTATTAAAATATCATTATTGATATTAATTTTAAGAAAACGCAAATGTTTGTCCTGGAAATTTTTTTTTGTTATTCAAATAATAAAACCCACTCAGTATTTACTATTAAATAGATATTTTTGAAATTTAGCATAAAGATTTGCAATACTAATTATTTTTTTACTAACATTAAAATTTATTTAATACTAGAATTGCATTTGGCGCTTTACATACTTTAATAAATTATAACAGCATTCTTATAAAGCTGTTATTATAAAATCATGTCGTCCCAACATGACGATGCAAATTCGGTTTTAGGGCCTTACATTTCAAGCGGATATAATAAAATTCATTATATACTTTATTGAATCTATCCAAAATGTAAAAAATTTCAAAATCCACTTAAAAAAAATATCATTTTTGGTGAAACCATAAGAAAATTAAAAAAATAAAGATTGAGCTGAAGATTTAGCAATGATTCTTCATGACATTTCATTTGTAGACAGTTTTACACCACGCATAAAAATGCAAATTCTTTGCTAACTCTACCATTAAATACCAAGGAATATTTTTAAAAAAATGTTACTTGATGACATTTCATTTATAAATATGTAGTTGCAAACCACTGTTTTTTAAATAATGGAAATATTTTTGAATGATTGAAATTACAACAACAACTTGTGTACAACAGCACTATTTGTTGGAAATAATAGCTATTTCGGACATTACTTAAGTGTCCTCATCAGATTCCTTCTAAAAGTGATGATATTTGAACGTTCAGTTCTCTGTATAATTATTGAAACAACTTATTCCCTAACCGGGGATTGAACTTGTAATCTAGTGAGCCAAGTGCCTACCACTTTCGCCACTGAGGTCTTTGTTTGGGGAGAGTCGAATTATTCAATTGAATGAACTAAGAGGCTGACAACTAGCGTTTTTCGTGTTATACACATTTTTGTTGAAAATGTTTAAAGAACAATTTTATTTGCAAAAAACATCTTAAAGATGGAAGCCATCTAACATGACTAATCAAAATAAAATGTGATGAAAACTTTAAAAAAAACATGACTATATAAGGACATCATAGAATAAAATACATCAAAGCATTTGGCTTGAGATGGAACCAGTATAGATTCAGCAAAGTGGAACTCCTATATGAACTCCCTTATCGAAATTAAAACTGCGACGATAACGAATACATAACCATTTTATAATTATGTACTTGCAATAAAGTTACAAGTACAAAAAATAAGCAAATAAACCTTTTATTTGGCTTTAAGATTAATAAAATGCCGCCTACTTTTTTTTTAGAAACGTTTATCTTAACCCCGTTTTATCTGTGCGTTAATAAACGTGGAATGGGTTCACGACTGTGTCGTACAAATGTGCAATTTTTGGTGTTCAACTCTCTAAATTTATAGTTTAGACCGTTGTTCGGTTTTACCAAAACTATAATGCCAATTCTAAAAACTCGTTTGGGCATAGACCCACGTTTATCAATTTTGCAGCAATGATCAAGCCTCTTAGCCTGCAGATGCATACACAGACCGACAGAATTGCCAGACCCACTTTTTCGAGTTTATCAATAATCGTAATGTTTGGATTGATCAAAGTCTCGAGTTCGGTTTTTTTCGCGAAACCTACATGTTCTTGCAAGTGAAAACTAACGCTCATGAGCAGCGTGGAATTAACTGACCCGTTTTGTTTGAGGAAGCTACAAATATTTGTTTACTTAAATGCCGTGTTTGCGTTTGAAAGTAATAAGAGTGTTCGAAACATAATGAAGCCTTCTAATGACAAATTTAAAGGCCATCTAAAGAAACTAGATACGTGGTCGTATCTTCGAAATCTTAATACTTATATAAACTACGTATATATACTCAAAACAAAACAGGGCCCAGAAAACTTTTTGGCTTTCAGAAATTGCTTAATTAGTCAGTGGCTTTTTTGTCTACTCACTTGAAGGTAACGGTAAAATTGTTGTTAAGAGCATTAAAAAGGGCTCATACACATGCAAATGCTACAATGCTTCGTTTAAATCTTGGGTGTGCCCTATTTTGTTTTGAGTAGTATATTAAAATTGTTTAAGGTTAAAAAGAGTCTCATTTTTCTGGTACAGCTACAATATCTAAAGAGTTCATCCATATTTAAGAAATGGTATCACAATCATCAACACTGGTGAGTAAGGGGTAACGATCGAGGGGAGCAAACAATTGAGAAACGACAACTTTCGAAGCATGCCATGAATTTTCCCTATTGCAGCATTATATAGTTGTTCCAACTCCCAAGTCAGAGTGCCTTAAGACGGTCAAAAAATTACCCCCTACTCATAAACGCTGATAAGCTAATCAGTGACTAACTTTTGACATTTGCGCGAGTATTTCTTATGTGGAAAACTGTCAAGCTAGCCATTGATTAGCTAATCTGCGTTTATTAGTACGGGGGTAAGATTTTAAGGGATTTAGCAAAAGTCTATTTGTCTATGACCAACCTGCATATTTATCCCTGAGGGAAACCATTTATCGTATTCGTCTATGTATTAATATAATCCGACTGTTGGTCATTTATGTAAACAGTTCACATTCTACTCGATAACAAACAAACAATCAGTTTGAATCCTCTGTCTGAAAATTCAAAAAGCTCACCTGAATGATTATAAACCAGTGTCAAACGCTTTTAAAAAGTCGAACGGAACTAAGAAGGTAACTTTTGGTCCGTTCGGATACTCAACGCATGTACATGTACAAGGGTAAATCTGAATAAATCTGGTAAATCAAAGCCGTACGGGTACTGAGAAAACAGTAAAAAGACGAACGAAGAAAAAATGTAGTTTCATTAATTTTTTCTCAATCGTCTTCTCACAGAAGAAAATTCGGCTGGTGAGAAAAAAAAAAACTGTCAAAGGATGACAGCCCAGGAGTTTGGCAGAAACCAAAAAAGTAATTCTTGGTTTTATTCCAAATAAAAGCGGAAATGTGTATGTTTTCTAGATTTATCTTAATATTTGCGTTCGTAAAAATAATCTTAGATGTTTTTTTTATAGGCAAATCACTGATGTGGAGGAATGTTTTTATATGACGTTTTTAATCTTTCTTTGCGAAAGCGTACGAGTTCTTTTCGTTGAAATTAGAGTATTCTCTCTTGATATTGAACATTTGACATATTCCATTTTTCTTTATACAGGTGTACACGAAGCATAGTAATAACGAATTTTCTCCAAAGCTGGGCATCCACGATCACTCATGAATGTCGATGGATGGCATTGCGTGTCGGAGTGCCATTGCGTTTTGCATGATGGTGAATGGCGGCGAGTCTCATTCTTTCTACGTCAACGTGTACGGATAGCACGGATAATCTAATCAAATAGGAGTAAGCACAGATAAAGAGTTTTAAAATTTATTGAGAACCCGCTAATTCCGCTGCTGCAGTAAAACTTAGGAATGACATTCATAGTGGATGGTTAACAAAAAAATAAAAGAAAACATCACGCCGGGAGTGACATTCATGAGTGATCGTGGATGCCCAGCTTTATGTTTAGTACTTTGTTTCTTTCGAAAATCGAGTTGCTTTATTGTCATCATACTGCTTTTATTAGGGTATAACTCATTTGTATTTAAAATATTACTTCAAAATTGTTTGGAAGAAATGGTAATATCGATATGAGCCTGAACGCATTACACTTAGAGTCTTTGGGAATCCACTAAACATTTAACCATTTTGTCCATTGATTTGTGTGTTCTCCGGTAGTTAAAATTGAATTGAAAACTATATCATGTTTCATCAGATGACTTGATCGAAAACTTGCTTTTTGGCGATTCCAGTACCGGTAAATGCTCTAAATCCTAAACAAAAAGCTGATGTTGAAGTTGACAAAGTTCTAGTTGTTGTGTTGATGTTGGTAGTTAGTAAACTCTGTAGTTGCCGAACGAGAACTTGGTATGACATTCGATAAATATGAAATTTAGCGAAAATTGATCACAAGAAGCATACTTTACTTCAAGTTTATATTGAAAACTCGAGTTTGACTTTTTTTGTACACGAAAATAATAATATTTGCTAAAAAGGAAAAAGTAAACCGTTTTCTAATTGATTACATTAATCTGCATCATAAATTACGGAACTTAAAAGACCAGCTTACTTAATTTATAATACTTGACCACAATTTAATTGGATAATTGACACAATCACAAGTATCAAAACTATCGCGCTAAATAGAACACATGCGATAGCTATATCTTATTTCCTTTCAATTATTGCAATGGCAAATGTCACTTCCCTTCTACGGTAGAATTAGTTGTGTGTACATTGTTTTGCGGCCTTAATTTAGTTTATTTCATTCATAAGGCATTTATAAAACAAATTGTCTTATTATACCGGAGAATATTTTTCATTTTCAAATTATTGAGAGTCTAAAATTATTTTTTTGTTTATATTAAATTTAACCATCCATCTCTCTTTAAATTTGAAGTATAA
This sequence comes from Rhingia campestris, assembly GCA_932526625.1. Classification (NCBI taxonomy): domain Eukaryota; kingdom Metazoa; phylum Arthropoda; class Insecta; order Diptera; family Syrphidae; genus Rhingia; species Rhingia campestris. The sequence goes on along the minus strand of OW052182.1, from coordinate 94,009,951 downwards.
TCAAGCAGCTTTACTTTGAAAAAAAAGAAGAATAACTATCACTTTTGAATAACAATGAAAATCAATCCCCCGCTTGATGGAGATTTATTTTTCTTGATTATTTTTTTTAACTTGCAAAAATAATGATTACCTTGCATGAAAATCATTTATGTGAATGATAGACAACGGAAATAGATCCGACCGAACCGATCGTGACAACGATAACAAACAAATTGCCAGTCCGAGTATGCTTTTAAATGAACCCATTGTAAATTGATACTTATTAGATATTCAAACTGGTAGACACTATAAAATCATTTAATTTTTTTTTTTGAAGAAAATAAAAATAAAAACCAGCTACCGCACTTCGAGCTTAACCAATATCTGACGGCAGATCGTGTCAAACTGAAAATCTGATGTTCGTTGAAATGTTACCTGTAGGCTGTGGTATTCAAAGTCGTCGAGTAAATTTTTGTATTTGAGTATCTGATAACAATTATACACCAATAGACTGTAGTGTATCGCTTTTTGTTAGATGTCCAGATAAGTTTGGGTTTTTTGTATATATAAAATTATATTATGGCATTTTAATTGAACTTTCATAGAGATTTCAAGACCATTAACTTAATGGTTGTTATCAATAATTAGTTCATTATACGGTACAATTTAATCCGGGAAATTTTTTTTATTATAGTATACTTTAACAAACTCACGTAAATTGTGACCAATAAACATGTTAGCTGGAAAAAAATAAAAATCAATTTCTAATACAATAAAAGCAATATCAAAATAGCATAAACCGATTAAGAATCCTCAGGACTTGTATCGTATCGCAGCCCGGACCGTGGTAGGTGCTAGGGGATGTTCAGCATCCCCTGAAAAAATTTGCGCATCCCCTGAAAAAAATTCTCTTTTCTAAAAGCTCTGTAAACATTTTTCTAAACATTTTTTACTCAAGAAATAAACAAATATTGATTCGTAATATTTACTTTATTTATTCTTTTCTCGATGAAATTTTCTTCGGCAAAAAAAATTAGTTTTAGTTTGTTTATCAATACAATTGAACTCTTCGTTCCTTTTATACCCTATCCCATAGGGATTGATACATAATTTGTAACATAGAGAAATAATTTAGTTAGATATTCCTTAAAGTATTGACTTAGAATCGATAGCTGAGTCCATTTATCCATGTCTGTCCGTCAGTCTGTCTGTCCGTCCGTCCGTCCTTACGTCACCAGTTTTGAGCCTTAAATTTTGAGCTGGAATGATGAAATTTGGTACACGTGCTTTTTTTTGCTCTCAACAGAACAAGTGTACAAATTTTAAAAAACACTATCATGCCCCTTTTTATTAACACGTTGTTTTTGGCCAAACCTTAAGGAATTTTGAAAAAGCGTTTGAACAACATATTTAGAGAATCGCAATATCTATAGTTCGCCAGTATAAAGTTTTTCCCCACACCCACTCTTTGGGGGCGTTTTCATTAAAAAACGTTTTTTTAGTGCATTTTTAAAATATTTGCAAAAGCTTTTGATGTTAAGATGTTAAGATATGATAATATGAACATTTCATCTATACATCACCCACTTCTTGGAGGCGTTATCCTACAAAAGCATTTGTATACCCCATATACTCCATAGCATATGCAGGGGTGTCTTTCCGTAACTTTGAAAACGATTATCACTCAGACGGCAGTCGAGACCTCATGAGTAATCGCTCAATAATCGTCTGTGATTTGACGTTCATTGTTTTAAGTGAAGTAAATAAAGTGATATCGCCTACAGAAAAAACGACTATTGATCTTACGTGATGTAGGATGTACCGTCGAAATGTTATCGTCAAACGATAATCACTTTACGGAATGAGGGTCCAGGAGAAAAACGTTGTTTTTGGTCGAACCATAAAAGATTTTGATAAACTGTCCGAACAATATCTTGTGACAACGTCATTTTCTATATATCATCACCATAAAGCCCAAAATTTGGGGATATTAATTTAAGGATGGGATGGGGTAGCGTATTAAACGATCCACACAGGGGATTGTAGCCTTCTCATATGTTTCATTATTGAATTCTTTCAAAACGTCATCAATTGAAATGGTTTTTAGTACTTTATGCTTAAAAGTAAGAAATGCCAAATTTCACATGCGATCGTTGTTCATGAAATGTTGATTTGAGCTTCACATACTGTAGTACTGCATGCAAAAGTTTCGATATTTGCAATCAATTTATAAACATTTTGAAAAGATTCCCGAACTTTGTACAATAAAGACAGAATTTGAAACTGGTTTTGATTTTTTTTCAGCAGCCATTTACTATTCCGTCTGCATTCCACGTAATTCTTAGCAGTTTTCATTTCATGGGCCGGCGGTAATGTAAAACCAAGATCTTCGAGTGGCTTTAAATTTTTGAGATCTATATTTGGCGAATTTGACGGTGCCAAAGGAATATCATTATTTTCAGTAAATCGGGCATCGAATCCTGCTAATATCACGTCAATTACTTCATCGAAATTTGACACAATTTCATCATTTTTCTCAGATCGTTCGCCAATACTTTCTTCAATAACAAAATCGGTTAAGTGCGTCGTTCAGGTGGAACGAGCTGGTCGAGTCGGGTCCGTTGATTCAAAAATTAATTGGTCAACGCATTCCATAATTCTGTCAAACATTTCAGGTTTATTCCAAAATTGTAGCTTTTACGGCGTCTATCACTGGCATCGCTCTGTGATAGCTGGTTTCTCGTTTCTGTAAGATAGCAGCAACTGGAGCAAACCAATTCATCAATGTAAACCAAAGTGAACTCAATTTTTTTCTGCGTTATAACACTAATTTCTCAGCTGATTTGAACGTTATTTCGTGAATGCAAATACAAGGTGACAGATGAACCATATCAGTTTTTAAAAAAATGGCTTTATGTTGAGCATCCCCAGCAAAATTTGTCACGTTACGGGCCTGCCGTATTGGAATCTTGACTGTTAATGTCGGTGGGGGATGATTTTCCTAGCACCTAATATTTTGCATCGCCCAGCACTCTTAGCAGCTAACATTGTCATTTTATTTTTGTTACAAATGTGATAATTCAAATATCCAAAATGTCACAACAACGGCGAAAATCCGGAATGTACCTGGAAATCAACAAACATGCCTCCTCAATAAGCCCGGTCCTTACCTAACTAAAGTTACACACTTTTAGTTGGTAGTGGTCGGTTTCGGTTTCCTCTCAAGAGTGATGTTAAAAAAGCCTCATAACAGTGTAGACTTGCCCTTTTTTGGTATCGAATGTTTCGATGAAGTCGTCTCGGATTCTGATGGAGCAGCGTGAATTCTCCATCGTCATCCAACAAAGACAAACGATTTTGGGTGTTACACACAAACTAGACATCCCTCTGTAATCAATGAATAGGTAGTGGCTATCGATTTGGACTTCTTGCTGTTTTTTTCATGATCTAGCCTAAAAGCACACTGGGTCCATCAGGTTGTTGGTAAGCGGTTTCAGACGTTCGTATATTACGGCAGAGAGGATCTTGTAGGCAATGTTGAGGAGACTAATGCTTCTGTAGTTGGCGCAGTTCCTTTGTGGATCGGGCAAACGATGCTGATGTTTAGACATTCTTTCATCCGACCAAATTTAGCTTATGAGTTGGTGAATGTTACTTACCAAATCATCACCACCGACTTTAAAAAGCTTGACAGGAAGGTCGTTATTTCCGGGAGCCTTGTTAAGCTTAGATTTAGATATTCCTATCCTAACTGTCTTAGGTCGTATGGTTGGTAATTTTCACTGTCGTTGAGAATGTTGAATGGGGCGTTCTGCCTGAAAGCTTATATTGTTCGTCAGCACATTAGTTGCGTGCGGCTTGTGGACATTTGTCAACATTGTTTTTCGATATTAGATGCCAGTGGTTTTGTGTTAATCGAGAAGTTAAGGGACACGCTCTATGTCTTCGATCACGCGCATTTCTTTTTTCTTCTTTTTGAAAAGCCGACATTTGGCTTGGCTGCAACAAGGTAGTGGTCCGAGTCGATGTTAGCCTTTCGGAACGTTCGGACATATCAAATACAGGGTTAATCTGGAAACCGCCATATCCCCTTATGGAAATCGAGGCGACGAAACCGTGCGCATGCTACATAGTAGGAGAGCCGACCGCATGATGTCCTAAGTGATAAAACAATATAGGATGGGCTCAATAAAACATTACCCCTTACTAGTAAATTATGAGAAAAAATCCGTCCGGGGTTATCGGACATTTTTGCCGAGGGGTGTTACTTTTGGTATGATTTTTCCATTCCATATGAAAAATGGATTTTTTTTGGGTCAAATGAATAGGCACAAATAATTAAACTACAGTAAGCTGTTAATGGAATGAAATAAAACAAGTTTTTCTTAAACAAATCATTTAATTGGCTAATTCTAAGTAGTGTGGACTACCTCCTTTATTCTAATTATTTCAACAATTCGGTCCGGCATAGAATCGTAAAGCGCCTTTAAGAAATCCAGTGAAATTCCTCTCCATTCTAATTTAATGACTTCAATAAGAGATTCTCTGTCTTCAATTTGATCGCCAAACTCTTAAACTTTTCGGGCTAACCATCCCCATACGTGGTGGTCAGTGAAGCTATTCCACAATTTTCTCTCTTACTCCATTTTTAACTATCCGTATGAATGGGTACGTTGTCGTGCTGGAAAGTCCAATATATGCGTCCAAAAATATCGCAAATTTGGGGAAATGTCTTTCCAATATTCTCTCGATAGTGCAGTCAATTTTTTCTGTTTAGAACTCAACCTCAACGGTTTCATATTAGCATACTGATACCCTTACCATAACACCACTATGATGGCGGGCTAAAAAACGTTCGTCTTTTCTCGTGTCATGAATTAAATCAAATCAATCGGGTCCATCAAAATTTAACTTCGTTTTCATCTAAAACAAAGCACGTAACGTCATTATTTTTTCCAAGTCATATGGTGCCTCGAAGAGTTAAACACCTCCGCTGATGGTTTAGTTGTGGCTTTTTTTTTAAGTCTCAGCCGTTTTAGATGATTGGAACTATTAATCACTCTTCTAACTGTGGAAACACTAGCAGTTACACCATTTGAATTTTGTTCTGCTCATGTTATTCCAAATTGCAATTAATCGATTAAACTTACTTAAAAAACCTATCAATCCTCGCAGTACTTACAAAAACAATGAAGTTAATAAACATTTGGAAAATAAAATTCATTGCGAATGCTTCGGATAGGGGCCAGTGAAAAAATAACGGCGCTTTTTGAATCATTCTTTTTCATTTATTTTCGCAACATCATAGACAAACAGTTTCCAGCAAGAAATTATGAATTCACGTACAATATGTATTTGAAATTAATTAATTCCATGCCCTCGAAAAATGTTGTGTCTGTTCAGTTGAAACGGAGTGCAAATTAAAGGTTACAACTTAGCATTTTCGAATAAATATATTTGCAGCCAACCAATTGAATAACAAATAATAAGACTGACTATCAAATTATTATGATTTTTAAAATTCGGCGAATGTAAAAGGTGGTTAAATTTTAAGGGCCGATGTTGATTTTGAATAAAACACAAATTATTTAGAAAATTATTGTCATTTCTTTTTATTAGATAATATTGATGTGGTTCACACGGCGGCACACCTCCATCCGATGGTCCAAATTTTCGATGACGCTGAGACATAATTGAGGTTCTATGCCTTTAATGTGCCGAATTATCTCATCCTTTAGCTCTTGACTTGTTGCTGGCTTATCGACGTACACCTTTTCTTTCAAATAACCCTAAAGAAAGAAGTCCAACAGTGTAAAAGCACATGAACTTGGCGGCCAATTGACATCGCCACCACGTGAGATAACACGGCCATTGAATTTGTCGCGCAAAAGAGCCATTGTTTCGTTAGCTGTGTGGCAAGTGGTACCGTCCTGTTGAAATCACATATCGCCCACATCCATATCTTCCAATTCCGGCCATAAAAAGTTCGTTGTCATCTCACGATAGCGAACACCATTAACAATATATAACTGCCTGACGGGCCTCATTTTGGAAAAAAATACGTCCCGATGATGCCGCCAGCCTATAAACCGCACCAAACAGTCACTCTTTGTGGGTGCATTGGTTTTTCGACAATCACTCTTGCATTATCATTCGCCCAAATGCGGCAATTCTGCTTGTTGACGAATCCCCTGAGGTAAAAATGTGCCTCAGCACTGAAGATGATTTTCTTCGAAAATTGATCATCCACTGTTGCTATTTCTTGCCACCATTCTGACCATTGACGACGCTTAAAACGGTCAAGAGGCTTTGGTTCTTGAGTCAATTGCACCTTGTAAGCGTGTAAATGCAAGTCTTTATGTATAATGTTCATCAACGACGAGCGTGAGATGTGCAATTGTTGGGCACGACGACGAGTTGAGGTGAACAGCAGCAATATTTTCTGCAGTTCGAGCTGTACGAGCATGCACTGGGGGGTCATTCCGTAACTTTGAAAACGATTATCACTCAGACGGTAGTCGAGACCTTATGAGCAATCGCTCAATAATCGCCTGTGATTTGACGATTATTGTTTTAACTGAAGCAAATAATGTGATATCGCCGACATTAAAAACGACTATTGATCTTACGTGATGCAAGATTTACCATCGAAATGTTAACTTCAAACGATAATCACTTTACGGAATGAGGGCCCTGGTGTTTTCACATCTCCTACAGACCCGGTTTGCTTAAATGTTTGCACGATTTTTCCGATTGTACGCACCTTTAATGATTAAATTGACCGAAAAAATCACGAAGTGCACGATATGCATTTTGATTTGAACGCCTATTTTCATAATAAGCCTGAATAACTTTAACGCGTTGCTCGATTATGTATCTTTCCATGGTTCAAAATGAGTTAGCCTGAAATTAAGAAATGTCAAATGAAATGCAGAAAAAAACTTAAGGCTTAGGTGTGGTTCACATTCAACATCCGCCCTTAAAATTTAACCACCCGTTATAACAAGTCATAATTTATCATCTGACAATAAGATAAACCTAATATTTCATAGCCGTATGTACATACACCAACTTATATATGGAACTCTCCCCAGTGTAAGGTTGAGAGACCCCATACAACTTGTTCTAATTACGTACTTGTCGCTTGGTATAGTACCAAGCAGTGAATCGCTTTGGATTTATCATTTTTAAATTATCAGTAATCTGTTGCCCATTCAAAATCAAGCAAAGTCTCTCGAACTGCATTAACCGGTTTGTTTTCAATTCAGATTATTTAAGAAATGTGTAATTTGATTGATCCCAAAAAATTCCCAATCAACTAAACGTTGCTTATGAATTTAGAATTGCAATAAAATCTATGAAAACAAAGAAACTTCCTGATAAGTTAAAAGTAGACGATATTGTGAGCGGTGAATTTGTAATCGTTTTCAAGGACCCGATGTAGAAAACTTTCAAATAAATAAAATAAAAATCATTGTGCTCCGATATAATTTATATACCGCGTGTTTTTACGGCCTGTTTTTATGCAAAGCAAAGTAAAGATTCTCAACAAGACGATTCAAACTCAATCTGCTATTAAATATTTGAAGATTGGTTCGCCTACTCGCAGTCAGATGACGTTAGTTGTTTCCATTTTTGGTTGAAAAATCATAAGTTTTGAACGAGTTTAGATATTTTGATATATATTATTAAAATAAAAGGTGAATCCCAATTTCTTGAGTTTTAAAAAAATTGGTAAAAGTATTTAAACGGCCTTTATTCAGGGTCGCACAATTTCTCTATTCGTAACATATTTCTCCACCCATAATTGTTATACAGGGTTTGTGTCAAATAAATTACCAAAAAGCTCTGCAAAGTAACCAAGGGATTCTTTTCATGGTTGCGAAACTTATGGTGACAACTTTGTTTTCTAGACTTTTATAATATTTTGGTGACTTATGTTGACTCAATAACTTCATTTACAATGTTCAAATTACCATTTGAACAAATAAAAAAAGAACAACTGCTAAAATACAAAAATACCCTGGAATTTTTTTTCAACTTACAATTGAACTTTTGGTAACCGGTTTACTCAGCCGTCTGTGTATACTGAAATAAAAAATTAAATACTCTTATACAGGTACTATTGAACCATCAGACGCGTTTAGGATATGCAGCCTCTATTTAACGTTGTAACTATAAGTTCAATGAATAAGGTTTTTGCGTTGAGAGGCATTTTAAGGAGTGCATAACTTTATGCAATCCTTATAATGGGTTTATGAATAAGGTTTACGATGTTTCAGAATAATTTGTTAAAATATGTATTTTTTTATCAATTGATTTTGTGTGAAAAGTTAAAAGTTAACGACCAAAATATACAAAGCAAGAATATCGATATGAAAACAAGAAGATCAACTGAAAAATATTTTTTATTCAAATATTTAAGTTTTAATCAATAATTTATTTGTTTAAAAACTGATTTGTTTATAGATTTGTTGTTAAAAACTGTTAACTAAATTTAACGAAACAATAATACATAAAAATTGGATTTCTTGAAAACTCTCGTCTAAAATCTGATTCTAACAAATTTATCATTTGTGGAAATTATAGACCTATGGCTTCATCCCGTAAAATCTCTTTAAAAGGCAAAAAGTGGCAGCTGATTTTCTTAGAAAGTGTTTCAGAAAAGGTCAAAGATTAAATGTCCGTTGAGTTTAAACTTAAGACTCTGAAAGGTTTTTTATAACTCAATTCAAAGTCAAAAAAATGTGTCAAAAACAGCTCTCCGAAGATCTTAACATTTTGCAATATAAAAAAATATTGGATTACAATTAAAATACAAAAGGTACTTTTTATAAGCTCAAATGAAAAAAATATAAATTTTTCAACTATGTTTTCTGAAGATGTTAAAAAAAAAACGATTTTTCTTTGATTTTAAAAATAAGGAAACTTTGACTACCTGTAGCATCCGAATCTATCGACTGATTTAAGGATTTTGAAGCTTCCAATATTTCCTAATCCAGTAAATATATTTGTTTTGGATTTTAAGAACACCAGACATTTTTGCAACGGATTTTAAAAAGTTTGCCCGTCCATTTTCATTCAACTAAACACATTAAATGTCGATCTATGGAAGGGGTACCAAACTCAGAAATTATAAAAAATGTTTTCAGCTACCCATATTGTTGAGTAGGATGTACCGTCTATCTCAACTCAATCTTACTTTTCATAAAAATGTAAAGTAATTCCCAGTCATTTATTGTATTTATACTCTGTGTGAAATCTTACTCCACTTGGTAGCGAAATCTCACGAAAACAAGCCTAATGCCACTGGACCATGCAGGATTCTCTGTCTAGTACATGTTATTTGAAAGTTATTTTTGATGTTAATCAACAGGTTTTGTCGAGATCTATAGGCAAAGGCGAATGTAGCAACTACTCAGCAACACTGTAAGGCAGACCAATTTTATTATGACGATTGACGACTGACGGCCTTTCAGCAAAGCTATATAATGCCACAATAGGAGCGTATAACAACTTAAGTTATAGCGTTTTCGATTTGGACTTTCAGATTTGCTCTCAGATTTCAGATTTTACCCGTTCCAATCGAACATAAGTTGATCTGGTTGTGTGTGTGTGTGGTGTGCCGTTTGACAGCTTATTGTTTATATTTAGATATTTAGGCCGCAGCTATAGCTATCAATGAAAACAATCATTTCAAATTTTTTTTTACAAATTCAACCATTGGCGAGTTGGTGTCAAAACAAAGCTTATGCATTTTAGAACATGATTATTCAAAAATATTTGAATTTCCAATTATAGTTTAAGCAGAAAATCAGTTTTTAGTTTCCACTGATCACAAAAAACATAAATCAAACTGCGATATGCTATCTTCAAACTGACATTGACATACGTCAGATGAAAAATGTTTTTGTGTTGGTGCATGTAGGTGTAAATCTCAATTGGAATCCAGATTCTTCAAAAGTGCTCTAGAGTAAAAAGGAGTGATTTTTGTATCCCAATCGAAAACGGAAAAATTGATCTAGAGCAAAAAAAGTGCTCTAGAGCATAAAAAGAGTATTTTTTGTTTCCCAATCGAAAACGCTATTAGTTAACTATATCGTAATATTTGAGTGGCTGAAATCGTTCACCAACAACTTAATCAAACCCTTTTAGGGTGGTATAATGCATCAAGGATTAAAATTCAGCGGATCCCAGGACAAAAAAAAACATAAAGTCCCAGTGAATACCGAGAATACGTTCATAGACTTGCGTAGGACAAGCAGGGTCATGTCGGATTTTTTTACTCCGCTGTAATTCCCAAACGGTGCTTTATCGATTTCGGAAACAGATTTAGACACGGTGGCGAGCATTTGGTTCATTTAACATTGGTCGGGTTTCAAATTTCAGATGTAGTAAGATATCTTAATTTAAGCTCTGTTCTCATTGGTCAAAATGGTCGATTGTCCATGTTTATACTTCATCCAAAAAGGGCACAGACTTACTTACTTGAGTGGCGCTACAGTCCGGAATGAACCTGGGCCAAAGTCCTGTCCGACGTCTGTCCAGGAATCGAAGACTCTGCGACCTAGCCATCTTAAACGTCCAATGCGGAGTTTTTTTTTTTGTCTAGGGTCATGTCGCCGCACAGCTCGAATAATTCTTTGTTGAATCTTCGTCTCCATAGGCCGTCAACGCAAACGGGACAGAAGAAGAATTTTCCTCTCAAATCAATCAATTATTTCTTCATCTACTTTTGATACGGCCCATGCTTGAGCGCCGTAGATCATGACTGGGATGATAAGGGTCATATATATAATTTTCTTAGTAATTCGAGTGAGAGCTTTACTACTAAATTTCCTTCTTAGCCCGAAGAAACAGTGGTTGGCAAGAGTAATTCTGCGTTTAATTTCTGAAAAGATGTTGTTCTCAGAGTAAAGAGCCAATGGTGACGTTCTGTCCAATTCGTCGATGTTGTGTGTCCTTTTGTGTTGACAGAATGTACTAAGTCTTACCCTTATTTACTGCTAAACCCATTTTTCCGCTTCTTTCTCTATACTTGCAAACGTATATACTTCACGTTGATTCCGACCAATGATGTCAATATCGTCGGCGTATGCTAGTAGTTGCACAAATTTTTGGATGATTGTGCCTCTGGTGTTGACTCAGGAGAGGATTTGCACAATCCTTACTTACTTACTTAAGTGGCGCTACAGTCCGGAATGAACCTGGGCCTCAACCAACATGCCTCTCCAATTAGCCCGGTCCTTAGCTAACTGCCTCCAGTTGCGCACTCCAAGTTGGTTGAGGTCGGTTTCCACTTGTGCGCGCCACTTAAGGCGAGGTCTTCCTCTACTGCGTCCGACGTCTGGCTGGGAATCGAAGACTCTGCGAGCCGGAGTATTGGTGTCCATTCGTTCTACATGTCCTAGCCATCTTAAACGTCCAATGCGGAGTTTTTTGACCAGGGGCATGTCGCTGTACAGCTCGTATAGTTCTTGGTTGAATCTTCGTCTCCATAGCCCGTCAACGCAAACGGGACCGAAGATTTTTCGAAGAATTTTCCTCTCGAATCTACCAAGGATTTCTTCATCCGCTTTTGATACGGTCCATGCTTCAGCGCCGTAGAGCAGGACTGGGATGATCAGGGTCTTATATAGGGTTTCCTTAGTAGTTCGAGTGAGGGCTTTACTACTAAATTGCCTTCTTAGCCCGAAGAAACAGCGGTTGGCAAGAGTAATTCTTCGTTTAATTTCTGACGAGATGTTGTTGTCAGAGTTAATAGCGGAGCCGAGGTAGACAAAGTCCCGTACTACCTCAAAGTTATATCTGTCAATGGTGACGTTCTGTCCAATTCGTCGATGTTGTGTGTCCTTTCGTGTTGACAGCATATACTTAGTCTTACCCTCATTTACTGCTAAACCCATTTTCGCCGCTTCCTTCTCTATACTAGCAAACGTGGCTATGACATCACGTTGAGTCCTACCAATGATGTCAATCTCGTCAGCGTATGCTAGTAGTTGCACCGACTTTTGGAAAATTGTGCCTCTGGTGTTGGCTTTGGAGTTTTGCACAATTCTCTCAAGAATCAGATTAAAGAAGTCACATGACAGCGCATCGCCTTGCCTAAATCCTTTTTTGGTATCGAATGTGTCGGTGAGGTCGTTTCCGACCCTGATGGAGCAGCGAGAATTCTCCATCGTCATCCTACACAAACGGACGAGTTTGGGCGGTATACCAAAACTAGACATGGCTCTGTACAGTTCGTCTCTATAAATGCTGTCATATGCGGCTTTGAAATCGATGAATAGGTGGTGGGTATCGATTTGGACTTCTTGAGTTTTTTCCAGGATCTGCCGAAGTGTGAAAATTTGATCGGTTGTGGACTTTCCTGGCCTAAAACCACACTGATAAGGGCCAATCAGGTTGTTGGTAAACGGTTTCAGGCGTTCACATATTACGGCAGATAGGATCTTGTAGGCGATGTTGAGGAGACTTATGCCTCTGTAGTTGGCGCAGTTCAGAGGGTCTCCTTTTTTGTGGATCGAGCAAACTAGGCTGAGGTTCCATACTTTAGGCATACTTTCAAATTTTTTTTATAAATTTATAAAATTTGGCTGGAAGGCCGTCATTTCCGACAGCCTTATTAAGCTTGAGCTGTTTAGATATTGCTATCCTCACTTCACCTAGGTCGGGTGGTTGGTAGTTTTCGCTGTCGTCGCCTATATTGAATGCCTGCCTGAGAGCGGAATGTTGTTCGTAATCGCAATTTTAAAGTCTGCAGTCTGCATATTCTCAGCATCGACTATGTCTACGATATTTCCTTGTTCATCTAAACAGAATTCTGTTCGAGCCTTGTATCCTTGGCTTTGACGTTTTACACTTTGGTAAAACTTGCGAACATCATTCCTGGATTGGGACCTCTTTATATCCTCGATCGCGCGCTTTTCTTGCTCTTATTTCTTCATTTTGAAAAGCCTTGCTCAATGACAGATCTGGCCTTCACATGCGTCACACAACACGAATAGGAACGAACGTCGCTGTAAATGGGATATGATTGTTTGTCTGTAAGTTCTAAAAAGGACACCTTGTCATACTATTGTTAATGGACATGTCTTCGTAATACGTTGACAATTCAAAAGCAAATATTCAAAACATAATTGAACGACGAACTAAGTTACTGTCATACAAAATACAAAATAATGTTCTCATTTCGATCCCTTTTGCGTGGGAGATGCCTACATTCATCAACAACCTTTACTTGCTATACAGTGATATACTCCTATTCAATACATTATTCACCTTTCGTTTCAGATGGCTAGTAAATGCCGTACGAATGAACACCAATGTTCTCACACAGTCATTCATTTCCAGCCAGATCTTTGGGGAAGTGACATCGCCTTAAGTTGGAGCTTTGTGTGTTACGAAATAATATAGCTCTACTCCTACGATATTGGTATAGTGTTCTCTTTCAAATCAAAAGGAAGTTGTAACTATATCATGTATTACAGGCGTAACACCTGTAAAAATAAACTTGGCAAACTGCGACAACCGACCCAATATTAATTGCTGGATTTCCCCAATCACTGGCAACTACATTAATTCTTGAAGAGTTGGGTTTCTCTTGTGGCTGCAAAGAAAACAAAACACATCCTCTAACGATAAATAATATTTAATTCATGTATTTTTTTAAACACTCTAGAACTACTAGGTACTACTGTAGACTGACCCATTCGCAGCCATCTTACACTCTGCATCTAATCATCTCAGCCTTGGCTTGCTCTTTGCGCATCCTCTTTTCCAAAGCGCGTTGCTTCCGGATCGCTCTACGTTCCTTTCGCAATACATCACGCTCTGCTCGCGCAGCCGCTCTAAGTTCAATCTTGTTCTTGAAACCTTTCTGCTGAGACTCTTTCTTCTCTTCCTTAGCTTTGCGTTCAAGGGCGGCTTCAACACGCTCTTGGCGAGCAGCATTCAATCGGTTTAAGTCCTCTTCGATCTTCTCATATAGAGCAATCTGCTTCAAATGGGCCTTACTCAGACTGTGGAAATTGTTATTGCAAAAGCTGGCAGCGTTGCGGTTAGGATCCTTTACAGCCTCCCAAACTTCATCAAGCAGCTTGCGACCAACGAGAAAGAACCCATTATCAAATAGTTTTTGTGCACGACCGCAACGCTTCCTTCCCTGTCTGTTCCCCTTTTTTGCATTTACGCGTCGCCTCCTTCGTGGATACTTCTTGCGCTTGTTTTTTGATGATCGAGGCTTTCCTCGATTGCGACGCTTACGTTGTAGCCTTGCAAGAAGTTTCGAATTAAATTGAAGCGCTGTTGATCCTGCATTGGGTACAAATTTTCCTTTACGTTTCTTGTTATGTTTGTCCTTATTGATTACAAACTTCTTCTTTGTCTTTCGTTTTAAAATCAGTGGCTTTGGTTTGGCAAGTTGCTTTTCTTGAGTGGCTTTCATCTGTTTCATCTTTTGCTTGTGAAGGTCCATTATGACCTGCTTGACTTCGTCTGTCTGTGCTTCGAATATATTTCTCATAACGATCAATTCGATATGTTCCTTCATGTCATGTATTTTCATTCTTCTTCGCCTTCGTGTTGAAGCCTCATTTGGAGTCTCCTCGTCCTCCGTCACCCAATTAGAGGAGTCATCTAAAGAGGCTTTTTTCTTACACTTATTTCTACGCCTTACTTTTCTTGCGCCATGATCGCTGGCTTTTGAATCGATGTCCAGAAGTTGAGACTTCGCAATGTAGTCCGGCGGTGGGCACTTAAGAAACTGTTCTCTGCACAACATGTTAGCACTGATAATTCGTTGAATTCAAATGATCTAATAAAATGTAAATTTATTTCGATTATAAAGAAATGTGCAGTCGCTGCAGATTAACTAACCGATGTGCAATATCCTGCTGATCCGCGAAATCGAAAATAAACTTTGAATTTGTTTACTTTTGTGAGCTGTTGTGGCGAAATTTGAAATAATCTTCAATTTACGTTTTCCAATTCGAATACAGTTTGAAAGAAAAGGACGGAATGTGTTTGCACTTTGTATCGGTATTTATTTGGTAGTGGTAGTAGTAGAAGTTGATGGGCGCCGTAATGTGGACCGCATTGGTGAATGTTAGTGATAGCTAACAACGACAGTGAAGGCAATAGAAAGTGGATGATTAGAGAGTGCAAGCAAAGATTATAATGGGTGCCTTCAAGATTTCAGTTTTACCAAGTTACCTTTGCCGGTGCACTACTTTCATTGGTCAATCGACCATTTTAGTCACATGACATTTGAGGGGAAATGACTGGCGAAACAAGTTGAAAATTTACGCATGGACACCCAGGAGCCAGATATGAGTGAAACAGCTGATTTTGCGTCGAACTGTCATCAAGATGTTTTGAATTTCAGTAGCATTACCCAATATTGTGAGTTTATTTAGGTTATTTCTTACTTTTGGTTGAAGAATAATTATTCTGAATAGATAAAAGTAAATAAAAATCTATAAATGTGGAAAAACGTAATTGCAAAATAAGGGTTGGTATAGTTTGACATCTACCTTGCCATTCATTAAGATTTTGCGTTCCACATCGCATCACCTCATTTTGCAGTTGAAATCTAAAATCCAAAACACGGCCAATGGGAGCATAGATCGCAATAAATATTATCTCCCATGCAAAAATCTCTACAGTGATGAAATTTAGCAAGGCAAACCACCAACACAGTATGGTATTCAACAGCTTAATTCTTAACAGCTCAAAATGTAGGTAGGGTGTTATGAGAACATTGTAATGGCCGAAAGCAAGACACATTACCAGAATTTTGTATTGACTTACATGCAGTGTAGTGACTCCTGTCATAACATTCTGCTTATTGTGTGATGTTTGTTGATATTTGAACATTTAACACAAAAAATGGCTATCGTTGGATATGTTATCGTCTTGTGGTTCGTAATATTTGTATTCGTGAGTAAAAGTAAATGTTTTGAGTTAAGTTGAGAAAAGTCTCTCTTCCATTTTTGATTCTTTTGTTTCATATATTTCATTTTTGTTTTTTTTATGTTGAATAAACGTCATAATCCAGAGATGCCAAATATCTTAAAATTAAGTTGTTTTCTTTTGTGTTGTGCGGTACCCTATTGACTTTTGCAGTGGATTTAGAAATAGAGATAACTTGCATATTTAACATGTGTTCACTTCCATTGAAAACTATGTGTTCTATATTTTCTGCAAGGAGAATTCTGCACGCGTGTGTTCCAGGCATAATACATCTTTAGCAGTCTTCATATCTTAGGAGATCGTTGGAGCGAATACATTTTTGTGATACATTCCACACGTCACACAGAACATCTGACGTACTAGCTATCAAATCAATTATCTGTGGTGCCAGTTTTTTTTTATATTTACGAGAAAATTAGTTTAAAAAAAAACTGGCATAAATTTTTAAATGTGATTTAAAAGTGAAATGGATGCATACAACTTTATGAACAGAATGCATTATTTATTTATTTTCAAACATCAACGAAACTAATTGATGTTCGGTGTGAGTGCATCAAGTAGTTTCCGAAAGTTTTTTGACGAAAACTCAGTCTTTAGTTTGGCGTAAAAACCGTAGCTTTGCAAAATGAATGCTTAAGGTATTCTTTAAACGATTGGTTTAATTCGTAGCTTTGCGAATAATTTAAATAAGAGCCGTTGTTACATCTAACTCACCCTCGCATGACCATACGATAATAATTGTACCGCTTTGCACGGGAAACTTTGCTACCAAAATTATACTATCTTCTGTATGAAAATCTGAGGGAACAAAGGATAGGAAAACAGTTACAAAATTTGTGTATAAACACGAAAAATGCTAGTAGTCAGCCTCTCAGTTCATTCAATTGAGCAATTCTACTCTCCTCAAACCAAGACCTCAGTATAGCAAGTGATAGTCACTTATGCCTCACTATATCTTGCATCTCTGTCAAAAGAGAGATACATTCCTTGCATGAAGTTGCCCTCTATTCAACTTCAAGCTACAGATTCACGAAGATACACATTGTGTAAGCGCTTACAGGTTGCCTTGTTTTTAACTTTTTACTCAGCTATAAGCATCAGCTACATGTACGCATTCTGGGCGGCCCTTTAGAACAGTAATTACTCCTAACTCACCCACGATCATAAAATTACATTAATTGACATCTGCAAATAGATGATATTTCCTTAACTTGGATGTACATAATGTGTAAACATTTAGGAAGTATTTGTCTTCGCTTTGAAGAAAGCAACAAGTGAAGAGTAGTGACGCGCGTGGTCTGCGTACTAGCGAGACCCTCTAAAATAACAGGCCGTAATGTTGGAAATTGACAGTTCTGCATCGGACTATGCAAAAAGTTAAATTTAAATAAACTGCATGAACTACAAACAAATTGTCCTATTACTATAGGAAAAATGTAAATTTCTTGTTATATTAGGCACGTTTTATGTTATTAAAACAAGTGTACTTATTTATGAAAATGAAAGGCAATGTTAAAAGTGCGATGTGTTCTATTGGCGAATAATTTGGGAACATCATTCTCGTAGATCATTTGGTAGGATGTCAATTTTCTAAATTCCTGACGTGAGTAATTTACGTAACAATAACTGATATTTCAAATAACTAGTAAGTAAGTAGAACTAGACTTATTATTAAAATTATTTGGATTATTTTATTATATAATATTTTATATAATTAGCCTTATTAATTTGTCTCTTAAGTTCTCCACTCCTTAGAATGTTTGAAACAAAAATACGTTACTCATGATAGTGCGTATATACGAAACTTACGTTTTAAGGGCGGTAAAAGCTTGTAAGCGCCAATGAATGCACTCATTTTTTATCGAATATTGATTGATTTTTAGACTTCAGCATGCAATGGCCCTTCAAAATGACAGCTCCTTTTATGTCCGTTGTTACCGAAATTTGCTAATTTTTGACTTGGTTGGGAAATTTTTTACCATATGCACATACAAGCAAACTTTTTTGGACAAACGATGAGTTACTCCACACTCAAACTACCTTTTCTTCAGGTTTTTTTAGTGCACTGGTACTCCAAGTCCAAGTTAATAGGAATATTGCTTATTACCGGAACAAAACACTACTCGGAGAATAAATCTCGAATCTACCTTAGGTCTCAGTTATAGCTATCATTGAACAACTTCATTGGAACACAAAACATGATGGAATTGAAATTTTCCACCCATAGATACCTATAGGATTAATTGGGAAATTCCGTTTCATTTCGGTGGAACGAAAAACATTACTTCACAGAAATAAATATACTAGAATTAGAAATAAAATAACTAGATTTAGAAATTAAAATATGTTTGGATAATCATGTTCTAAAATTCATAAGCTTGGTTTTGACATAAGCTTGGTTTATAAAAAAAACCGCAAGAAGTAAAAGAAAATTTCCAATGATGTTTTTTAATGATAGCTATACTGGGCCCTTATTCTTGACATGCCTAATGCAACGGGTACTTTAAGTAATTTTGATCCACAATCAATAATTCACAAATCAATTGCATACTTCTCGGCGTCTCAGAATCCAACCATTGGTGTTTTTCTCAACTCCTGCCAGTGTCAATTTGACAAGTTACTTTTATTTTTTTGTTTTGATTGCAAAAGTTATGTGATTCTGACTTTCTTTGTTCGCTATTCTTAAATACAACTAATTCCGCTAAAAATGCGTTTGACACACTTCCTGCGATTTCGCGTGTCGTTTAAAAATTCCACCTCAACCCTTCAGTATGTACCAAAACACAATCCTGTCCTGGAGGGCGATGTTAAGCATCTTGAGGATTTTCTCATCTCTAAACCAAATATCCTAGTTCTAACTGGAGCAGGGATATCCACAGAATCAGGTGAGTTATAAAGCAATATCCGCCTCCAAACATGATGAAATGACAATTTCGATATAGGTATCCCGGATTATCGCTCCGCTGGCGTTGGCCTGTATGCCCGAAGTGACCATCGTCCCGTCCAGCATATGGAGTTTGTTAAATCAAAAGAAATTCGTCAGCGCTATTGGGCACGAAATTTCGTCGGTTGGCCGAAGTTTTCCAGCACAGAGCCAAATGTCACCCATCATGCTTTAGCACGTTTCGAACGAGAGGCTCGCATCCAGGGAGTAGTTACCCAGAATGTCGACCGATTGCACAATAAAGCCGGTTCAAAGAATGTCACCGAACTTCACGGCAGTGGTTATGTGGTCAAGTGTTTGTCGTGTGATTACACCATTGATCGTCATGCCTTCCAAGATATTCTCAACACAATGAATCCAGAGTTCAAGGACGCTCCCGAAATGGTGCGACCGGACGGAGATGTGGAGATACCACTGGATTACATTATGAACTTTAAAATCCCTCCGTGTCCGCAGTGTGAAGGACATCTCAAGCCGGAAATTGTCTTCTTCGGTGACAATGTTCCCAAGCAAAGATTGCATAAAATTGCCGAGATGATTTATGAAAGTGATGGCTTGCTGGTGCTTGGCTCTAGCTTAATGGTGTTCTCCGGTTATAGAATGGTGTTGCAGACGAAGGATTTGAATTTACCCGTTGCCATCGTCACCATTGGAGAGACAAGGGCCGATCATTTGGCTGATATAAAGTTGTCAGCTAAGTGCGGCGATGTTCTTCCCAAGTTATTTAATTTTAAGTAGTGCAGTTGAGTTTACCAGTGGTCATTGTTTTTGTTTAATAATAAATTGTTTTTCTAAAATAACCCTTTGCTGTTTTTAGCGCCATCTTTGTATGAAATATGAAGTTAGTTGACAAATGCCGGCCAAACATATTGCATTCTCTTTCATATCTCCCCATTCTAACGAAGGTGTAAGAAAGATGCAAATATTCCACGCAAGTGCGCAATTCGAACATTAACCGAAAAAGAAATGAAAGCAGAAAATTCGATGTCGCATTCGCATATCTGAGTTTTCATTTCGATTTCAGTCAGTTTCTTTTCGAATGCAGCTGTGATTTGTTGTACGACCGGCTTGTTGGACTGCGTTGATGGAATTTTGTGTTCTCGTTGTTGTTGTTGTGTAGTTGATTTTTCTCATCCTTTTGTTATCTTGTCATCAGCGCGAAACAATTTCATTTTCCCTTTGGTTATATTATTTTGTTATTTTTTTTGTGACTTCCGGCTTTAAAGTAGTTTCTCCTGGATGATAAATCCAGAAAAGTGAAAAACTTGATAACAGTTACGAGCTCTTTGCAAAAACAGTGAGAAAATAATTCGTTCATCTTGCTGTGCACATTATTCAGCCGACAAGGAAGGAAGGAAAGAAAATTGAAAAGAAACGCAAGCGGCTAATACAAAATGTCAGACACCAAGAGTGTAAGTTTTTTTTTCATTTCTTTTGTGCAAATTAAATTATAAATTCTGATTTCTAAATGTTGCATGAGAGAAAGCATAAAAAATACAGTAATTTGGAGGGTTGAATGATCCGCGTTTGTGTTTTGTGTTGTTGAGAAAGGGCCGAAAAGGCCAATTGGAAGACGTGGGTGTTGTGTTACTGTTGCATGCGATTCGAGGTGTAATGAGGAATTCAAGGGCGCGGCTGATGCACTGTTAGTTGGAGTGCTACCACTGGCTGTTGTGTATTCAAGTGGAGGTTCATTGTTTTATTTTTGGGAGAGTATACAACATGGTGATGCGTATGTTGATTTAGTTGTATGGGTTTGTAGGGTTTGACCGGTAGCGAATAGATACCTACAACTTTTTTATTAAAATCTTATGTTCCGAGCTTAATTAAATGCTGGTCCATGGACACTGGACCGTCATGCACGAACAAAATGCGTACATGTATGGTAAAACGAGTTTTTTACAGTAACTACCTACGTTTTTGATGTATTTCTCTGGTCCAGAATACCTAAAACAAGGTCCTCTGCTGCGTTATATTGCTTTGTAAAATTCAGTTGATCTGTTAACATTTCAATAGCCCAATGGAAGGTCCTCTGTTGCGTTATACATATATGCTGTAAGTTTCATATATGTACTCTGTAAACTGCTTTTCGTTCAGTCATTTCGAATGCCGAATAGGTGATCAAAAGTCTTTACTGTACACTCGTGGAACTAGTCACCAAAAGGACGGTCTATTAAGGAGGGCTACAATATAATATGAGCCCATTGTTTTTTTTTGGCTATATGTAGGTACCTACATACTATTTTTGGAATCAACAAAAACAAAAATTTAATAATTTTATTTAAATTTATTTGTGTAGGGTAGAGTCGCCTATTCTCGAACAGTTTACAGACTTTGAATAATGAATAGTCTGTAAAAAATGCTTAGAATAGGTAGGTAGTCCTAGAAATATAGTTTTGATTTTATTTTAAAGAAAAATTCAAATATTCTTAAACCTCATACAGTTGATTTGATTAATTATTACAATTTATTAACAAATCAAGAAAATATGAAAACCAACCAATTTCCCCTATTTTCGAATACTTGTTTCCTAAAGCCGAACAACAGGTTTCCTCTTTTCGAACACTTTAATCATACTTATAAGTTTGTCTAAAATATGATTTTTTTTAAATAGGTAGGTAGGTAGATGCAGTGCAATAACACCCGCGGAAATAAGCCTCATGGGTCTTAATTCCTAAAAAAGAGAAATAGCCCCCACAGGGTTTATTTCCTTTTCGAAATGGAAATAAACCCCGCAGGGCTCGTGGGGTTTGTTTCCTTTACGATTGTATGTAAAAAAAACCTCGCACGCAACCCAAATCCAACAGTGAGCCCAAGCAGGGGGGTTTCAGGGGGGCAGCATGCCCCTCCAAAGCATATGCAAGCTTTGCATATAGCCAACGTCATATATGCAAAGCGTGAACCCTCTGGGTAGGCTCACTGTTGTATTTATGATGGGTGCGAAATTGGATGTATGCAAAGTTTGAGTACGAATTGCCAATTTCAAATGGCAATAACCCCCGCGGGTGTTAATGCTTTTTCTGGTGGGGCTTAGTTCCATTGCGATAAGTAAATAAGCTCCGTGGGGGCTATTTCCTTTTGTTTTGGAATAAAGCGCAATGGGGCTTATTTCCGCAGGGGTTATTTCACTGGTCCAGGTGTTGGAAAGAATATTGCAAAAGATGTGCATTCTTCCGGTAGTCCGAGTGGATGATGACTTCAAAAAGTAGAAGCAGAAAGCAAGATCTGCATAATGAGTTCTTGATATTTTCTTGAAATCATACTGGCAAACCTCAGCAGCCACTCTATCTTTAAATTTATGCTCGAACATATTCGGACAGAGATTTCAAAAGCAGAAAATACGAAGATGAAGCTTTCAGTGGACCGGATTGTCGATTTCTTCTTTTTCATCAACACAACTTCTGGAGAAGTCATTTGCATAAATGTCAACGTCCCGTACAGGTCCTAAAACAGGTCCTCTCCCGACATTCTCCCATCACAATGAAGGGGACTTCCTGCTTAACGCCGAATCTGAACTATTAGGAAGCTATTGTATCCAAATCCAGATCTCTTTAGAAACCTAGCAAAACATACCCCAAATCCAACTGAGGATTTTTCTGATAATCGCAAGTGATAGACTACAAGTTTGCTGTTATGCCAAGACAAAATATGGGCCTGGAAATTTATTCTGGAGTTTTACCTAGTAATGGTATCATTGTGGAGTGGCCATTCTGTATTTTTTATGACTATTGGACGAACAAAGTCGAATGGCCGAGTTAGTTACAATTTGATAGCCTTAAATGTCAATGGGTAGCAGGTGCAACAGAACAGACCTGCGGAGCAAGAAAACTCGCAAGTGCCTTAAGTTTTATTACAGATTTTTTTAAGGAGAGCTTGAGTGTTTGAAAGAATTTCTGAAAGATAACACAAAACGTAAATTCTTATACAGCAGATAAGAGTAAAGTTGAAGACCCTATTGTATCCAAATTTTCTTTTACAGGATCATAAAGGAGTTCATGAGTTAAAACTATCTTCATAAAATGTTACTTTAATCGGTTAACAGCCTCGTCAAATCACAGACGATTATTGAGCGATTGCTCATGACCCCCCTGGATATGAACGTTATCTAAAAACCTCGCTCATTTGGTCGATATGTGATTCATCGGGTGTGCTTTCAAATATAATGCCAAAGTACCTATATTTTTGTTTTTGAGAATGCATTATTGCAACCTATTAAATGAAAATAGTTAAAATATTGGGTGATCGAGTAAAGGAAACCACAACACTGTCAGTTTCCTTATTTCGAACACCAACGAATATGGTGTTCGAAAATACTTACACTAATTGTATGTGTTGGTTGTGATACAGAAAGAGAAGAAAATAATGTTTTCCAATAAGTTAAGGTAGTAAAATAACAAAAAGAATTTTTTTCACAGTTGCCTATTTGCGAACAGTTGTGTTCGGATTAGGAAACTCGGTAAAAATTAGGTTCCTCTTCTCGAACAGTCCAAAACCACTAGTTAACTTCAATTTAAATTTGCAAAACATCATGAAATATTACAAATGAACGAACTAATATCATAAAAAACACAGTTAAAAGTACTAACCCGATAAATTTTGCTCTAAAAACAACTTTTCCCAAACGTACACTGAAACTTTTTTTTAAAGAAAAAAGATCCACCATCATTGAAACCTATAAGCAAACTTATAATTTTTGTTGACATAATATACATTAGTATGAATATGATGCTTAAGGTAATTAAAAAAGGAATATGTATACGTACAAGTGTGCTTTTGCTAAATGCGTTCGAGGACTGGGGATGTTCGGAAACAGGCGACTCTACCCTACTCAATTTCACTTAAGTGGCCAGCGACGTTGTTGATTACCATTTGGACTGTATTTTTCTGGTTTCGTTAGAACTCTGGGCGATAGGTTTTCCACTTCTTGATTGAGTTCCTCTTGAGGGCTTCCAGAGTTTGTGGCCTTGTTTGTTTAATTTTTGTTTACTTTATATAATCCAATAGAATAAGGTCTGCTTTGTGGCGTAGCAGTCCGTGGTAAACCTGGGTCTCAACCAGCAGGCTTCCCCAATTATATAAACAGAGTCTAGTTTCGCAAAGTTGGTTGAGATATGTTTTTATTTTTGCATGCCATTTAACCGGTTACTACGATTACCTTCTAACTGAGAATCGAAGCTTTAGTTGGTTGCTCTAAATGCCGTGACATATTTAATGCCCAATACAACTTAGTTTTTGTTTACATCGTTTATGTCACTCCAGTGTTCGCGGTAGAATCTTCGTCTTCAAAGTCCGCCAATGGAAATCAAAGGATTCTTCAGGTTTCCAAAGAAGGCCTGAGATGATTAATCTTATAGTGTCTCTTTAGTTTGAGTAAGGGTTACGCATAATCTCCTGACTTTAAGAAAACTAGGTTAGTAAAATCCTGTGATCTTGCTGTCCAGTCTTAAAAACCCTGGTTGAGGGCTTGGAATCGCCCTAATCCCTTGTCCCAATCCATATAATTTAGGAATGTGATCGTTTGGCCAGCGATGTACATAAAACCACACCATGCAGTGACTTTATCGTGGATTTTCAGTGCCGCAGATCCTCAAATTTTGTTTATTACTATCCACAGAGATCAACGGGTCTCATCACTTATGATGATTTTTGACGAAATATCTTCCACTTCGTTGTTAAGATTCTGGAGGTCATGATAGTAGGTTGGATGTACATTAGATTATGGACTGTCATGTATGGAGACAATTATAATCAAGTCGTTCATCAAATAACCCAATGTCGATGGAGCCTCCGTACATCTTAAGCAATGTCTTCGATATTATCGGCCGAACGTAACACTGAGAGAAGAAAACCTCGGGATTCAGAAAAACGCGCACGAAATGTCCGTTTCACTAAAATTACTGAAGAATTTTTCTTTAAAAACATTGTGATTTCTATTTTGCGTTCTTAAGGTGTATAGCGTTTCATTTCGCATTTGTCAACCTACAATACCAGTATATTTGTTTTTTTTTTCTTAGCTTTCAATGGATCTTGAGTTCAGTGGAATGTTGTTGTTATTTTGAAAATCGGTAAACTCGAAACAATTTTTAAGCAACCCGGAAAAACCTGTTGAGCATATGAAAGGTCCCCAATGGCTTTTTTGCTGGCCAAATTGTTCACGAGGTATGTCCGAGGTCCAAACGTTTCGTCAATCTATAAAGCGTGCTGTATCGTTGGAGGTATGTACAGCTTGTTCCAAATTCAATGTAAAATGTCTTCCCTCTGTGGATGATTATCTAAGAAGCAAACGGGATATTGACTTGAGTTGTTAATTACTAACTACATTAGCTCTGACCAAAATGTCCATTCCCATCCGGATATGCCCAAATTTTTATAGTAATATTTCATTGTAAGCCATCTTTGTGGCTTATATCGTTTGATTTGGAAATTATAGGTACTGCTGCCAATCCAACGGAGGAATCTGTGGCCTATTACCTAAACTCGTTTATTCAATTTATTGAACCAAAGCTGTTTTGACACTTCTTCTACTTCTGAAGTTATATGGATCTGAATTAAAAGGGATCTAGAGAGATTTTTTAAGCTTCCAGTTCTTGCCAAAGTTTTTACTCGAGGTAGTTGAGATAGTTTTGATATGTTGTTGAGCTTATTTTCGTTATGTTAAGATCCTTTTCTGTGGGAAGATGTTAATGAATGCAGTTGACTTTGTCCCGAACCTAAAATATTTCACATGATTGCAGCGGATGTTTGATGATCTATGATGTTCTGTTGTCGCTTAAGTGAGCAAGCTTAACTCGGTCTTATTGTTTACCTGAAATGAAATGTTCTGTGATTTCTTTCAAAGATTTAATGGCTCCATTCCAAAAATACAAATAAAGATTATTTTTGCAGCAGGCTCGTTATTCGACAGGGTCTAGTTTTTTCTCATAACTCTGTGAAGTTGTGTATTTCTACATTATTTCGAGACCTGTAGTTGCGTACCTAATTTAAACATCCGATTTGAGAAGTCTGACGATTGATACCAATCGTATCATTGAGAGAAAGGGATCTGGGAAAGCGATTTTAGTGTGATCTGCGACTACAAATTGAACCCAGATGTTCTGCGGGGCAGTTCAACGGCCCACAAAACAACAAGCGAATCTGTTGTTTTTTCTCGACTGCTGTAGATTGAGGGTTAGTAATACAGTAGGTGTGAAATGTGCCTCTGAAAGCAAGGAATTTGCTAAACATTTAATTTTAAGTTTCTAAAAGGTTTCCGCTATAAATTGTGCTCTTTAGAGCACAAGAAGAGCTATAAGCTTCTTTGATTTTGTTAGCTTAATTTGGTACACTATTTCGGTAACTATGTAAGGCAATAGAATGATTTTAGTTTAGCTTGATCAGGTGATTCGTTTTCTCTATATTGTCCTGTTGCAACATTTTGGTCTGTATGCCAGAGATTTTATGGCTCCTTCGCTATCTACGTAGAGACGAAGATCATCTAAACATAATTGTGGGTGGAGTGGCTAAGTGGTAACAAGTAACAAGACCTCAGTTTGTTTACTGCCCCATATCTTCCGAGAGTCTGACAAACATCCAAGAGTATAAAACTTTCATAGAATTTTTTGTCAAATTTGCCGTTCAGAAGAGGTCTTATTGTTTGTGCAAAAAATATAACTCTACACACACAAATAAATGAAGGCCCTGTATGGACGGTAAATGCCAGATATTTCAAAATTTCCAATAGACTAACTTATTGTCAGGATCGCTCTCAGTGATGTAGCCAGACCGATCTTTTCAAAATAAGCATTAGAGCTCTCCGATTTCCACTTTAGACCAATCGGTTGAAATTCCAATTTCCATGTCGTAAACCACATTATTTCACGACCAATCATCTTTACTTGCTATTTTAGATCGGAAAGAGTTATTGGAAGTAGTCAAACATTTCATTCACTTATGACAATGATTTCAATGATTACGCGATTTTACGCGGTTAAGTCGTGCTGCAATTTTCCCTGCTGTGTCATTGAATGGGGTTTAGTTCACGTCCGGAATTCTTTATTCCAGGATAGAGCAGTTTATGCACTAACTTCGGAAACGTTAATGTTTGTCCGGAACGTCATTTTCTAGTATCAATATTTTGACCATGTAACCGTTAATAAATTAGAAAGATATCTCATCTCATTTATGATTATCTCATTGAATTTTGACCTTGGAAGGATCATCTAAAGGATGATGATGAAGGATCATAAACTAGTTCCATAGGATCATAGGTTGGTTCTTGGTTGCGTCCGACTAAAGCAAATCATCAATAGCCGGAGAGAGCAACTTAAGTACAATTAGAAGTCATCTGCATACATATACATACAATGATCAGTTCTCAGTTACAAATGGAACTTACTGTCGAAGTTTATTGCATTATTTAAGCTTAAGTTTCTCAATTATAAACAACAATGCACTCTTATTCACTCTGAACATTTTAATAAAACTTTGATAAGTTTAAGCTATGAAATATGTACATATATAGAGAAATAGAGGAATAGAACTTTAAGTTGGCAGCACTTTTTTAACTGGCAGCCATTTTTTCAGCTGTCAAGGAGTCAAGTGATTTATTTTTGGTTTGGTTTGGCATTTCAACATGAATAGAGCGTTTTAACAACGCTCCCAAATTGTGCAAATATATTTTGAAAATCATGGTTCTTTTCGAAATACGTATCGCGCACTATTTCATTCGATTAAGTATGGAACGTTTTCGCACCAGGTTTACTCTAAATGATAATACGCCTCCACAGAGACGTCGTACAGTGCGTAGAGCGTAGTGTAGAGGAAGACCCGAATGAGTCTATCCACCATCGTGCACAGGAATTGGATATGTGTCCATCCACTTTTTGGAAGATATTGCGGAAAGATCTTGGTTTGCGTTCTTACAAAATCCAACTCGTGCATGAATTGAAGCTACAGGATGACCTAACAAGGCGTAGATTCGGTGAATGTTTCCAAACCAAAATTGCCGTTGATTCCAATTTTCATAAGCGAATTTTGTTTAGCGATGAAACTCACTTTTGGTTGAATGGATACATCAATAAAAAAAAATGCCGTATTTGGATTGATGATAATCCTCAAGTGTATGTTGAGACACCGTTACATTCACATAAACTGACTGGTGTGCTTTATGGGTTGGTGGAATAATTGGTCCGTACTTCTTTAAAAACGATGCTGGCCAGAACGTTACAGTCAATGGTGACCGCTATAGAGTCATGAATACTGAATCAATTGAGCAACCATGATGTGCAGGAGCTGTGGTTTCAACAAGACGACCCAACATGTCATACAGGTCGTTTCACAATTGATTTGTTGAAGGAAACGTTCGGTGAGCGCATAATTTCGCGTTTTGGTCCTGTGAATTGGCCTTCAAGATCGTGCGATTTAACGCCGCTTGACTATTTTCTGTGGGGATATGTGAATTCGGTAGTCTACGCCGATAAGCCCGAAACGATTGACTACTTGGAGGACAACATTCGCCGCGTAATTGCCGATATACGGCCACAAATGTGCAAAAGTCATCGAAAATTGGTCCTCCAGATTAGAATACGTCCGAGCCAGCCGTGGCTGGATGACAATGCCCTAAAGAAGTTGTAGGAAGGTAATATGCCAGAAATCCTATTTAAATTTTCATAACATTCAGAGAAAAACAAAACATTTGACATTTGTCAGCCATCAAACATCAATGTAGCAGTATTGTGCTAGCACAATTGGTACAATTTTAGATGTGCATTCTATACGTGACCATTAGTATCCCAATGTAGTTACTCCATCTTTCGATAACTTATGAATTCCACTCACTCGATAACTGATGTGGTAATTCGAGCCCAGTACTACCGCAATTTAAAATATCTCATTAATTTCCCTCATTTTGTTTTGACGTTATCCAATACCTGTCTTATGTCGTCAATAACTTGCAATAATGCGTTGAAACAACTGTGCTTTTCCGAAAGGCGGATTGCATCAGGATGAGTAAATTACTTACAGCCAGAAAAGTAGTGAATTGCTTTTGAAATACCCTTTCAAATATTTTTAACAAAAATTCAAAACTGAATTAGGTATAAATTCACCACCTTTAACACATTTAAGAAAAGAAAACATTTTTTCCAGCTTCCATTAGTCAAGATATTATCCTTACATCGTGATAGAGTTAAAAATAAAAATGATGTGAGTGGTAATACAATTTTTAAAAAATAAGAGACGTATATTCTCTAGGATAGAAGGAACACTTTCAACAACATCAGCACTACTTACTGCTTGAACACTAAACCCAAGTAGATTTTCTACACTTCTACAGTGTAATGAATTTTCAACATGATTTTTCAATTATATAAGGAATATATAACGGGTATTTTTTTTTTGAGGTTGGTTTTTCGAAAAGAGATAAAACTGAAATTTTGTGGTCAAATCGGGCAACTCTAATGTCAGTTTAGTTTGCCATTTTTTCATGAACAGGTTGGCAAATGAACAACGCTTGCAAATCGTGCATATTTATTTCGAAAATAATGGTTCAGTTCGCGAAGTTTACTGCAAGCTCCTTCCATTTTATGTTTAGTTAATCTTCCATCAGAGCAATTAATTCGGTTAACCATGGATCGTGTTCGCACTACGTTTACTCTATGTGATAACACGCATCAGCAGGGACGTCGAACAGTGCGCACCGAAGAAATAACTGCCGCTGTAGAGCAAAGTGTTGAAGAGGACCCAAATGAATCGATTCGCCACCGTGCACAGCAATTGGAGCTTTGTCCATCAACTTTATGGAAGATTTTGCGCAAAGGTCTTGGCAAACCTTACAAGATTCAGATTGTGCAAGAATAAAAGCTGCGAGACCATGCAATGCGTCGTGATTTTGGTGTATGGGCCGAAAATGAGATTGATCTCGATGCTGATTTTCATCGCATAATTTTGTTCAGTGGTGAGGCTTATTTTTGGTTGGATGGCTACGCCAAGAAGCAAAATTGCAGCATTTGGAGTGAAGAGAATCCATATGAGACCCCTGAGACGCCATTACATCCACAAAAACTGGTGAAGTCATTGGCTTATACTTCTTCCGAAATGATGCTGGAGAGTCAGTTACCGTTTATGTAGACCGGTATAGATCCATGATAACCGACTATTTTGTTCCCGAATTGGATGGCATGAATGTGGTTCCAACAAGACGGCGCTACATGCCACACAACGAACGTCACAATCGATTTATCGAAGGAAACATTCGATGAGCGCTAGACTTGGCTTTATTCGAAACAGCCGCGGCTGCCACATGCCCGAAATCATATTTAAACATTAATGGCATTAAATTATCCTTCCAATGAAGCCAAATTGATGGAAATTAAAACGATTTTCTTGTGTTTTATTTTAATTCGAAGATCTATACCTCTAACAAAAAACACCCTTTAGTAATAGGACAAGTTGGGTCAGGCTACCATTAATATCTTTCCTTAACTGTCTATCCTTTAACATTAAAGCAACTCAAGTAAAATATTCACCAGTTCGATGGTTTCCATTTCCAACTAAGCAAAAAATCGAATGATCTTAAGTATCTACATATCGAAGTTTTACTCTATGTACAATTTACTCAATGAAATACATCATGTATGTCTTCCACACATGAGTGTACTTACAGGCATCGATTAGGGGTACTCAATCAACATACGAATATGATGAACATCGTTTCCGAAAATCGTTGCCAAAAACCCCCATCCATCGTTTTCCCTACCAAGCAGTTGTTAATCAATAAACCCCTAAATATTTATTTTTCAATTGATCGAATATAAATGCTGCACGTTGTTCTAAGCCGTATGCCTTATAATCTACAAATTTATTTATCTAAGAGTACATATACGATAAAGATTCCACTCGCACCTAACTTTGAATGTAAACAAAAATTCAAAAAGTACGTGTGTATTGAGTTTTATCAGCTTTTTTTTTTGTATAAAAGTATAAACTCTACATATCATGCTGGTTGCAAAACAATAATAAAAAAATGCCAAGGAATGGTATTTTCGTTAACTCTTTCCCGTGAGTCACACCTTTAAGTGATATAATTTATTTAAAGTCACGTAAAAGTGCAGAAGTGCAAGCTCTGTGTTCAAACGATTGCAAGAATTACCCGAAAGGTCAGCGATCTTTGTATTGAAACAGCGCCAGTGAAAGGCAGTTGATGCGGAAGTTAATTTATTTGAATTAACTCGTAAGTAGGTCTCTGCATCAAGTCAATATGATTCCCCGCTATCGTTCTTGGCGAATGAATCACTTTTCACACGCAGAACAACTATGCGGAGATAGATGTGCCCATTCATGAGGTTGTTTCCATTTCTTTTTAATTACTATGTTTCAATTAGACTGCGTCCAACACAATGGTGTGCATTCAATTTGGATGAGGATTTGCCTAGGAGGGGGCATATAGGGCGGAAATTGAGATTGCTACTGCTGATGAGAAGAAGTATAATAGTTTGCCCTTACGTTGTGGCGGAAGAAATTCCCTTTGAATTCTATTTTTGGCAAAAGATTAAGTGGTGCATTTCATTGTGGGGATCTTTTATTTGTTTATTGACCTATAGATTAGGAAACACTCTTCTCGCAGGTGATGGATTACTATCTATAAAGAAAAATCATCGGTAAAAAAAATTAAAAACAAATTACATTCTGCGCTTCTAACATTCACGGTTTTGAGATTAGATTTATCGGGCGACACAAAGGAGAACACTTTTAATATAATAATTGATAACACTTTTGTACCTATTAATTACACCGTAACAGACCAATATAAACCAAAGCTTATTAAGATTAACACAACTTATCGTTTTAGACCTAACACTATTCTCCAATTTAATCACCTTGAAAATTTGGAATCAATCTTCTCTGATAACTTGATCATATAATTCTGATTAAAGGCATATAATCCAATAAAAGTTAAACTGGTAACTAACTTTCCAATTTGCAAAAATGTGCCAGAAAACGACACCATAAGTGTAAACAAAGACCCCAACTGCATATCTGAAGACAACACCCTTATTAACAGAACAAAATGCAAAGAAAAAATTCAATGCGATGTTCATGTGATGTTGAGTTATAAAAAAGCGAGGTCAGATACTAAAAGTAATATTATGCCAGCACTGTCTTCCGTGGCTAAGAATAATATAAAATATCTTTCCAAAGTGTGGCGTAAGTTAACAGTGATCTTCATACCAAGCACTTTCATACTCCACACCTACAAATTGCAGACTAATAAGTCTTTTTCTAATTCTCCTTAAAAAAACGCTGTAACAACTACTAGTCTTACAGATGTTCATTCGTTATATAAAGATAGAACGGTGGACACTGCTCTATATAAGGTAGGTCCTACTAATGAGAGACCACTATATCACAACGAATGAGCACTTGCAGTTATATAGGGTGCGTCATCTTTTATGTCGGTATGTTTATATTGACCGATTTCCCAAAGAAGGTCAAGGATATAGAGAGGTGAAACTCCAGCAACGATGTTCGCAAGTTTTACCAAAGTATAAAACGTCGAAGCCAAGGATAAAATGGTCGAACAGACTCCTGTCGAGATGAACAAGGATATATCGTAGTTGAGGCTCAGTCGATGCTGAGGATATGGAAGAACCACTTCTACAGACTCTTAAACGGCGACGACAAAAAAACATTTCGCTGTCAGGCAGAACGAACCATTCAATATTGGCGACGACATCGAAAACTACCAACCCGCACGACCTAAGTGAAGTGAGGATAGCAATATCTAAACTCAAGATTTACAAGGTTGCCGGAAATGACGGCCTTCCTGCCGAGTTTTATAAAGCAGGGGGAGATGACTTGGTAAGTCACATCTACCAAGTCATAAGCCAAATCTGGTCGGCTGAAATTATTACTGAATGCTTTCACGGATATTTATATTAATCGATCAATCCTTGTTACTAACTCTTGCTGTCATGCAAACCATCTTTATCTTAGCTACCGACACATGTCGAATTTAGAGAGTTGGCGTGGGGGGGGGGATAAAGCGCTTTAGTCCGGGTTTAATATATGCCCAAACTAACATGCCTCTCCTGTTATTCTGGTCTTAAACCACCCCAGTTACGCACTTGTAGTATCTTGAAATTGGTTTATACTTGTGGGCATCACTTAATGCCAGGTCTTTCTCTAATCTGTCAAGCACAAGGCTGGAAATCGAAAATTGTGGGAAACTAGCAGGAAATAGTATTTTTAAGCGGGCCAGTTGATATTTAGTGCCAGTACTGAATATGTGCGAATAGGATTTCGGTTATTCTACGGCGTTTTTGAAGAGATTGCAGTTTTTATTACTTTCAAACGATCCTAATAGGGGCTTTTGCAACGATAAGTGAACAGTTGGCTCTGCTTATGATCTAATTAATGTAATCAAGCGAAAATTTAGTTCCGCCACAGATAATACCTATAAATCATGCAAGAAAATGACAGTAGCAATGGGATCGCCACAGATTAAAACGGATCTAGTGGTGGGAGCCGCTTACAAGAATATGTATGTCATGGCCTTGCCTTTTATGAA
This sequence comes from Rhingia campestris, assembly GCA_932526625.1. Lineage (NCBI taxonomy): Eukaryota > Metazoa > Arthropoda > Insecta > Diptera > Syrphidae > Rhingia > Rhingia campestris. Next base: position 93,976,511 of record OW052182.1, on the reverse strand, counting down.
ATTGAGTTCTAGGAAAGGTTGAAAAGTTGCTTAAATCAGCTTGAAGTGGTTAAAAGCAAATAGTAAAGAACTACATAGAATATGCATCTCATACAACGAACATTTTCTATGTGGTGTAATCAAACACGAGCATAGCCGATGCGTCTGAAAAGGCTACAAATTTGTTTTTACTCCATGTTCTATACTCTTTGGTAAAAGTCACCGAACGGGGAAATTGGCGTAAAGATTTTCATATCATATTTCATAACAGATAAGTAAGAGTTTTCGATAATACTGTCAACTCATTGATAGACAAAGGACCAAGATGGTTCTTGACGCACTTCAGATGTGGCTAAAAAGGGGTCCTGTACAAGGTGGGCCAAAAGAGATCACCCTATTGGAATATGCTCTTTTTTTTTTTGCAAATGGCCGCCAATGTCAAATCTGTTTTGACATTTGTGGACTAGACAGATGTAAAATACAAGTGAACAAGCCATGGGGCGATATACTCCCCAAGAACGCGGAATAACCGTGTCTATTTTTTGCGTAACAATTCGTCTGTAGTGTTGGCGCAGCGCGAACTCCGTCGCTGTTTCCCCGGCCGTCCGAATCGGACTGCGTAAACTGCGCCATTTGGCCACCAACCTTGAAGATTATGGGACCACAGGAGATGTTGCCAAGAGTGGCCGGCCCCGGAGCGCCCGTTGTGCCGAGAATATCGTCGCTGTTGCCGAGGATGTCGAGCTGTCGCCGGATACATCGACCAGACGCCATGCCTCGAAATTAGCCATCAGCCGGTCGTCCCTATGGCGAATTTTGGTCAAAGACTTGCGCATGTTCCCGTACAAAGTCCAGTCCGTTCATCAGCATGCTGCCTGCCGACTGCCAAACGCGTGTAAACTACGCCCAAGCCATCCTCAATGCCGATTTCGAAGTGGACGATTTTTTGATAAAAATCATACTGAGCGATGAGGCTCATTTCCACCTCACCGGTTACGTGAAGAAGCAAAACTATCTCTTCTGGGTCACCGAAAATCCACAAGTAACGCACGAGGAGCCATTACACCCGTTCAAAGTTACTGCATGGTGCTCTGTTCACGCTGGAGGAGTCAAACGTTTTTTTTTTTTTTTTTGAGAACGCCGCTGGTCAAACGACAACAGTGGACGGTGCGCGCTATAGAACCATGTTAACCGAGTTTTTTCTGCCGCAATTGGACGAATTAGGACTGGAGGACATGTGGTTCCAACAGGACGGAACAACGGCACACACTGCGCGTGCCACAACCGATATTCCGAGAGCCAAACAACATCGAATGACTTATTTTGGCCCACCTTGTACAAAGCATCTGAACAGAACATTGTATGTTGTATTGGCGTTCCAAAAGATAGTATTTAATCCATGCAATTAAACCCGGTTGAACCCTTCTGCTTTTAGTTTAAAAAAAATGATTACGTTTGATAGTTTATCGAAAATAATTACATCGACTCGTGATACAAATTACATCGACGCAGATAACATTTTACATTCGCTAATACTTTCTTTCTTTAAAATGGTTTTCAAGGGCAATGTTCGTTTGGGGTGGACTTAATTTTTCTGTAGACATTTTTTCAAGTGACTCATATAGGTTTATTGTGATGGTGAAGAACATCCACTTCTCGTTGCTATGTTAGTGTCATTATGTATGTGTCTCTACAAAATGATCCAAGCATGCGGCAAATATTGTTAGTCATGATTTGCTGGTGGTGGTTCATTATCGTTGATGGCAAAACATCGATGGCATTTCAAGTTTCTTCTTCCCACTGTAGAAATGATTCATCGTGTCTCATAAAGGAAAGCCTACATCCTTATTGTGAAACAAAATCCATCCAATAATAGTTTTCCTTCATTCTGATAAGGCTCCATAGGTTTTTTCCACTGGCTAGACATCGCATCCTTTGATGATAGATTGGATGTTTTTTTTTTTTTTTTTGCAAACAAACAACATCCTTTCCATTTCAAAGTTTGTCTATCACAATGACTATAACTTTATCATGTAGCATAACCGCTGTGCCAGCAAATTCCCCTTTCACTCTATGATGGCAACACCAAACAAAAAACAACATTCGTCTGGTCATTTACTTTTGACTCAATTTGACTGCCAAAGGGAAAGACCAAACACAACACAGAGCCGCCACTGAGTACCAGAACCACATCTGAACTCCTGAAATTAGCCTCAATCGTCATGTCGGGGCAGTAAACAGCAGCAGCAACAACACCAATAACCAACAAACCAGCAGAGGCAATTGAAGCCAAGTGGAAAATAAAATAAATAAAAAATGTACTGAGTATGGAACGAGTATGTATATAACCGTCAATTAAACGGTGTCAGACTGCGTACAGCATTTTAATTTAAATTTGTATTTTTGATTTCTTTTGGTGGAGAGAAAGAGGAGTCCGGGAGTAGCACAAGAATGCGATCGACAAGAAAAAGAAACGAAACATTCTTTCCACCGATGGCATGGAATGTGTATACAAATGATAGCTGCGCCGGGGGAATAAGGGCTGCATAGCGCAAGTAGGATGCTGAAATTACTTTCTACTTTTCAACATGGAAAACTGTGCCAAAAGTAGGTCAAAGTGCTATGAACAGAATTTGGCATTTTGTTCTTAGTGAACTGTGAATGAATGGCATGAAAACAAAGGCTTTGGGAGAATGGTGCGTTGCAGATGTTGCATCGCGGCCTATGCTCCCAATTAGGGTGCATTGAAATGGAAAATGCTAAGATTCGGGTCAACTTATGTTTAAAGAAGTATTAGCTGTGGAAAGTTAATCTAATTAAACATAAGGAAGACTTTTCCATATCGATGTACTCTTATTGCAATAAAGCGATAAATAAATATGTATGTATGTTGTTTTAGTTGGAGTGTTATAGGATCAATAACATCCCTCTCCAGTTAATTCGGTCCCAAACCGACCCCAGTTGCGCACTTGGAGTTTCTTCAAATGGTTTGTAAATGACATTTATCTTTTAAGTTTGGTTTTTAAACTGGCAACACTGTTTCTACAGAATGTCAATTTGACAGTTGAAAGCTGATTTTTGTTTAGTACCTACCTTTTGCCATTTCGCAATAAATAGATATTTTGAAAACCATGGTTCGGTTCGCCAAACTTATCCTGCGCTACGCTGCATCCATTTTACGACCGAAATAATCGTCCATCTGATCAAGTTATGATGAATCGTTGTCGCACAACCTACACTCTAGTGGATAATACGCATCCCCAAAGATGACAAACAACGCAAACAGAAGAAGTTATTGCCATTGTGAGCGCAGTCTTGTGGAGAATGAGTCGATTCGTTATCGTGCACAACAATTGAAGGTGGAGCTATGCCCATCCACTTGTGAAAGATTTTACAAAAAGATCGTGGCTTAAAAGCTTATATGCTAAGCTTATACAGTTTATCAAGAAACACTTTACACACTGAAAATAAATATAGATTTTTGACATTAGATATATTTTCATATCTAATGTCAAAAATCTATCAGCCTTATTCATAAACTCATTATAAGGTGTATATAAAGTTATGCACTCCTTGAAATGCCTCTTAACGCAAAAACCTTATTCATAAAACTTATACAACGTTGAATAGAGGCTGCACATCCTAAACGCGCCTGATGGTTGAATAGTGCCTGTATAAAGGTATATAATTTTTTTTATTTCTGTATACACAGACGGCTGAGCATCAGGGTTACCAAAGTTTCAATTGCAAGTTGAAAAAAATCAAATGTATTTTAGCAGTTGTGTTTCACTCTATAATATGTTCAAATGGTTATTCTTCTTTACCTATAGACTCAACATTGTAAACGATGTTATTGAATTAACATAAGTCATCAATATGTTATAAAAATGTAGAAAACAAAATTGTCACCATGAGTTTCGCAACCATAAAAATGATCCCATGGTAACTCTGACGAGCTTTTTGGTATTTTATTTGACACAAACCCTGTATAACTATTACGGATGGGGAAATATGTTATGAATAAGAAATTGTGCGACCCTGAATAGAGGCTGTATAAATACTTATGCACTGTATAACTATACAACCGTTGAGATGTGTTTTAGTGAAATCTAATGAATAAGGGGGTATATTTATAGCCTTTTATTTAAAATTACCCAATTTGTTTAATGCATAACAATTCACACTTAGGCCATTGTTTGGTCCATTGTGAGACAACGTGGATGTCCATTCTCCTTACTATCGATGAGAAAATCATTCTGAGCTGTTAATGAAACGGAGAAAACTTTTCGCTTCCGTTTTTGTCAAATCGTTGAGATTTTGAAGGTATCGGGTTTTTCAATAAGAGCGCTACAAAAGTTTTTTTTTTTTTAAATAAAACAAAAACTGTTTTGGATATCAATGAAATTCTTTATTCCTGTGAAAGTACATTCGATGCCATTATGTATGGAACTCGATTTCTTTTGCATGGCCACCACGGGCACGCTTGCTGAAGTCAAGAAGCTGAACCCAATTTTCGACGTTTTTCAAGCATAAATCGGCCGATACTGCTACAATTTCACGTTCGATATTCGTACGAAGTTCATCAATCGTCGCTGGCTTGTTGGCATAGACTATAGACTTGACGTAGCCCCACAGGAAATAGTCTAACGGCGTCAAATCGCACGACCGATGCGGCCAAGCGACTGGACCATTTCGTGAGATAACACGTTCTCCAAACTTGGTTTCCAATAAATTGATTGTGACATTCGCTGTGTGGCTTGTGGCGCCGTCCACATGGAACCACATGTCCTCCAAGTCCATATCATCCAATTGGGGCCAAAAATATTCGGTTATCATTGAACGGAAGCGATTCCCATTCACAGTAACGTGCCGGTCTGGAAGAAGTACGGCCCAATGACGCCGCCGGCCCATAAACCACACCAAACCGTAATTTTTTCGGGATGCAATGATGACTCATGGAGTACGTGTTGATTGCTGCCTGACCAATACCGCATATTTTTTTTATTTACGAAGCCATTCAGCCAGAAATGAGCCTCATCGCTGAAGACACAACGACGTCACAGAGATGCCCAACGCTTGAGAACGACGTGTGAGAGACACATTTGGGCTTTCTTCAACTGAAGCCTCAGCGGCAGCAATATTCTCGACCCTACGGGCACTTCTTTGTCTCACTGGCACGGGAACATTTTGTACTGTGCCTGTGGATTCAAATTTTTCCACTATACGCTCAATTGTTGATCTGCTAGGATGATTATGACGACCATAAATTGGACGAAGCGCTCTTAACGTTGAGGCCACTGACTCCGAATTTCGGTAGTAAATTTTAATAATTTCGACTCGCTGTTGGCTCGTATATCCTTCCATCATGAATGGCAAACCTTACTGAAGAGAAATGTCAAAAGAGTGGTAAGAAATATGGCGTCGTTTGCTGTCCCTGTCGCTCTACTTTTGTAGCGTCCCTGTTGAAAAACCCTTTAGTAAGATCCAAAATGGAGTTTACTACTGTTTGATAGGACCGGCAGTTACAAAGGGGAGATGAAATATTGTTTCTTGTGCCTTTCGGTCCATGCAGCTCCTACAGAAGTGATTTGAGTGGAGGCCTAGCCTTTTCGCGTGTCTGCCTATTAAACAGTGTCCAGTTATGACACCTATAGTTGCGCTAATGTACGATCCATCAAGCGAAATCAGTCCCTTGGATGTTCTCAAGTCCAGCTTTGGCCAAATTTGTTTGGTTATTTGACACGTTATGCCAAGACTTCGAGATTTGATTTGCTGTTAGCATGTTGCGCTAGTAAGCTTTTACATTGAGCCATAGGAATACCTAGTGCACCCGTGTCGGGTACAACTGGTAATTTAGTTCCATTTCTGGCGAGTTCATCAGACTTACAGTTCCCTGGAATGTTACTATGCCCAGGTACCCAGCATAGGTAAATGTTAAAATGCTTTGACATCTCCTGCAGAGATGATCGGCAATCTATTGTTGTCTTAGAATTTGTTGAGACTGATTCCAGGGATTTGATGGCCGCTTGGCTGTCCGAGAAAATGCTTATATCCTTGGCATTCTCTTTCAGCCAGGATAAGGCTTCTTTGATCGCTATGATTTCCGCCTGGAACACGTTGCAATGATCAGGAAGACGGAAAGATAGGCTGAGTTTTAGTGTGTAGGAGAAGATACCAGCACCCACTCCGTCATTTATTTTGGAGCCATCGGTATAAAAATGGATCGAGTCATTATGCACAGCTTCGTTACTCTCCCATGACGATCTGTCTGGGATTGTGACCTGGAAACTCTAATGAAAGTATAACCTGGTGAGGGTGTAGTCCGTGTTTACAGGAATATTTGTATGTTCGTTTAGAATTTTTGAGTGGCCAGTTTGTATTTTTGACCACTGTTGGATCACTTTAAGATGTATGGCTGAATTAGCTGCCATTTGCTTGCCGAAATTATCTAGGGGTAGTAGGTGAAAAAGAATGTCTAGTGCTGCTGAGGGTGTTGTGCGGAGTGAACTACCGATACACAGACACCGATACCTTGGCTAGTTTTTTTTTTGTTGCTTAAAGCTATCTCTAGCTGTCCACCATACTACTACTCCATAAAGAAGTATCGGTCTTATAACGGAGATATAGAGCCAATGCGTGATACGAGGTTTCATTCCCCATTTCTTTATTATTTCTGTTCTGTTCAGCTTCCAGTAAAGCTTGCTATCCAAAATGAGTCCCAGGTATTTAGCTTTGTCTGAGAAGGTTAGTTCGTATTCGTTTATTGACGGTGGGCCAATGTGAGGAATTTTATATTTCCTAATGAACAGGACCAGTCTAGTGGGGGTTGACACAGTTTACTGCCCATTTGGAAAGTTTGTGTAGTGAGTTTCGGAGAAGAGGAGGTGCTTCCCTGAGACTGCGACAGCAACGTCATGCGCGTAAGCAATCACGTGCCTCCAGGATGAGTAAAAGCTCGTTTGCTACTAGGTTTCAAAAAAGAGGGGAAAGGAATCCACTTTACGGAGTCCCTCTACTGAAATGTCTTCTGGTCAAAGCACCACCCAGTTTTGTAGTAAATTAATCAACATTGCAAGTGAGTGATCGACTTTCAGACATGTTAGCGCTTTAATGATCGCTTCCGAATTAACGTTGTTAAAAGCACATTCAATGTCTTGGAATGCAACCAATGTATACTCCTTGCAACACAGCGACTTTTCGATAATGCGTACAAATGTGTGTAGAGCTGTTTGTACAGATTTGCCCTTGCAGTACGCATGTTGGGATGCAGATAGCAGATTTACATCAATGCTACTGCGGAGATGAATATCTATCAATCTTTCCAGGGTTTCCAGAAAGAATGATGATAAGCTGACCGGTTTCAGGTCTTTCGGATTGACTTTTTCCAGATTTGGGTATGTATACTACTTTCACTTCCCTCCAAACCTTGGGAATGTAAATCAGCTCGATGCAGCGCTTAAGGAGGTGCAGGGAAATAACTCCACGGGAATTCCCACTTAAGTTGGGAATTAACCCAACTTTGCTGTGGCCATTAAGCTCACTTTTTAAGTAATCTTGTGAGAATCAATTCCACATTAGATTTTTTTAAACCACACTACTCATAGCTTAAATTTGTTCCTGTGGGTATAAACAGTTAATCATCTAGGCCTCGCCTATTCCGAGCACGTAAGTGTAATTCAACTTCTTCTAATTTTCAAATTTTTGAGAGTTTAGTTTTTGGTTTTTGAGAATAAGATAAAGTCATAGTGATAAATTCGCGCCGTAACATAGATATGGGATGACCAGAGTTTTATGCAGGACTATCTTAGGTTTTGAGTAACAGATTTTTTACTAAATTGACTTCTTAACCCGAGAAAATAGTAATTTCTGACGTGAAATTAATAGTGGTCCCAAAATAGATAAAACCCTTTCTGTTCTGTCCTTTCGATATTCTGTTCCTTTTTATTGATCGCAATACAATACATACATACATACAACATACAAGGTGAATCAAAGAAAGTACATAATTTGGGAATTTTTAATTAAAAATAATATCGGCGTAATTAAAGACAGTGTGGATTCGAATTCATATCACCTCTCCCGGAGATCAATTTTCCAGTTAACATCTTAAACCCTGAAGTCCAAATCGATACCCACCACCTAATTTCAAAGCCATATACGACAGCATTTATAGAGACGAACTATACAAAGTTTAAAAACTTTAAAGCCAATCTTCCATAAATTGATGTAAATACAAGCATTCGTTGACGATATTGACATCATTGGTCGGACTCAACGTGTTGCCACAGCCAAGTATAAAGAAGGAAGCGGCAAAAATGGATTTGACAATAAAAAAGGGTAATACCAAGTATATGCTGTCAACACGAAAAGACAGCGATTGGCAAGAGTAATTCTTCGTTTGATTTCTGACGAGATGTTGTTGTCAGAGTTAATAGTGGAGCCGAGGTAGACAAAATCCGGTACTACCTCAAAGTTATATCTGCCAATGGTGACGTTCTGTCCAATTTGTCGATGTTGGGTGTCCTTTCGTATTGACAGCATATACTTAGTCTTACCCTCATTTACTGCTAAACCCATTTTTGCAGCTTCCTCCTTTATACTAGCAAACGTGGCTATGACATCACGTTAAGTCCTACCAATGATGTCAATAGCTTCGGCGTATGCTAGTAGTTGGTGTTGGCTCGGGAGTTTTGCACAATCCTCTCAAGAATCAAATTGAAAAAGTCACATGACAGCGCATCGCCTTGCTTCAATCCTTTTTTGGTATCGAATGTGTCGGTGAGGTCGTTTCCGACCCTGATGAATGCAGCGGTATACCAAAACTTGACATGGCTCTGTATAGTTTGTCTCTATAAATGCTGTCGTATGCGGCTTTGAAATCGATAAATAGGTGGTGGGTATCGATTTGGACTTCTTGGGTTTTTTCCATGATCTGCCGAAGTGTGAAGATTTGATCAGTTTTGGACTTTCCTGGCCTAAAACTGCACTGATAAGGGTCGATCAGGTTGTCGGTAAATGGTTTCAGGTTTTCACATATTACGGCAGATAGGATCTTGTAGGCGATGTTGAGCAGCCAGCATGCTCTCAACCGACCAGATTTGGCTTATGAGTTGGTGGATGTTACTTACCAAGTCATCTCCGCCAGCTTTATAAAGCTCAGCGGGAAGACCGTCATTTCCTCACTTCACTTAGGTCGGGTGGTTGGCAGTTTTCGCTGTCGTTGCCAATATTAAATGGTTCGTTCTGCCTGACAGCGGAATGTTGTTCGTCATCGCCGTTTAGCAGTCTGCAGAAGTGGTTTTTCCATATCCTCAGCATCGACTGTGTCTCGACTACGATATTTCCTTGTTTATCTCGACAGGATTCTGTTCGAGCCTAGTATCCTTGGCTTTGACGTTTTACACTTTGGTAAAACTTGCGAACATCGTTCCTGGAGTGGCACCTCTCTATATTCTCGATCGCTAGCTTTTCTTGCTCTTTTTTCTTCTTTCTGAAAAGCCGATGTTCTTCCCTTCTTCTTTGCTTCAATTGCAGCTCTCGTCTTCACCTGCAGCTTAGCCTTGTAGGCCTCGTTCTTGGCTGCGAGCATCTGTCGGCATTCCTCATCAAACCAGGGGTTTCTTGCTGGTGGCCGCGAGAAACCTAGCACATCAGTTGCGGCTGATCTAATGGCTTGTTGGCATCATTGCCATTGTTCTTCGACATAAGATGCTGGTGGTGTGTTGTGAGTCGAGAGGTTAAGGGATACGCGAAGGTCTTGGCGGTCTCTGGCGATTGCAGTCTTTCGACATTAAATTTTTTCACAGTATTTCTGTTTTTTTTTTTTTTTTTTTTTTTTTCAAAGAACACATACTAAAATAAAATGTTTTGGAGCAACAGGCTCGTTAGTATCCAGAGCTAAGCTTTCTCACAACCATTCATGTGTACGTGTGTACTTATTTCACGATGTCGAGACCTCCTGTTTTATGCCGACTTCGAACTGCTAAGTTGAGATAAGCTTTTCTTTCTACTCGTATGATTTGTCAGATCATCTCGAGACAAGGGACGCTTTAGATGGCTAGGACGAGTAGAGCGAGAGTCTTCGATTCCCAGCCCGACGACGGACTCAGTAGAGAAAGACCTCGCCTTAAGTGGCGCTCACAAGTAGAAACCAACCAACCTTGGAGTGCGCAACAAGAGGCAGTTAGCTTAGGACCGGCGTAATTTGAGGAGCATGTTGGTTGAGGCTCAGGTTCATTCCAGACTTTAGCGCCGCTTAAAAAAGTAGGTCTATCCTTCTCATGCATGACTCAGTTAACTCGGCCGGTGAACATATGGGGGCTGCACACATGTTCATAGGTTATCTCACAGTTGCAAACAGATTTCATATTCTGCAGGTTCGACATTATCTTTGAGAACCTGCCACTCACTGCTCGACCAGTTAAGAGGTTAAGCACCTTGAGGACAACTAGGTATTTTATGTATGTTTCGATTCGTTTGTGTGCTCTCCTTTTTTTATATTCACGAGCGGCTACTTCTGAGCTCCTTTCTACCTATTTCCAGACATTCTTTAAAACTCCTTCTTTTGCCTCAGTTGTGCTTCGTTCCTTTCTATATAGTTTCTACTTGACCTACTTTGGTGTACTGATCAAGCTTTGGCGAATGATTTTTTTTTAGTACCTTATTGTGTCTTATAGGGTCTATAAGATGGTGGTTACTCTCGAAATTTATCCCCTTTTGGTAATATCACCAGGTTTTGATTGCTTCATTTAGGATAAAAGGTTGAAGGGTTCTTCTGTTGGTATAAATGGTTTTTCTTCCTTGTTCTATGCAAAAAAAAGTAAATATATTGGTATTTTGTTTCTTATTTCTTTTAAAAAAAAAAATTATCAATGTAAATATATGTTATGTTAATATAATAAGAAATGCGTTCCAAATGGTTGCACCTATCAAACCAAAAATACTCCAGTGTCCCGAATAAGACCTGTGACAACCATCATTCACATTGCATTGCTACACGTAATTGAAAATACAATTCAATCCTTCCATGGCTTTAATGTTTTTCAAGAGCAAATACCTGTTAACTCCGGAAGAGTCCTAGAATATAATCCTTACAGAAAATGTCAACGCCCCTGTCTGATATTTCTTTTATTTTTAATATTTCTTCACAATATACAATATCTTAATTATTCTCTTTCAAATGAATGACTCTGAAGGGCATCCTATGCACGTATTGAAAGCATAACCTTCATTTAAAACATACACTTCCCTTGTTCTCATATGTACATAATAGGTACATCATCATTATATAAAACTCAAGAAAAAATACCCACACAAAGTCCTAAAGACACTCAAGGGCAAAAAAATAATATGCTAACCACCACTTCCCGTCTCGTCCACCCTGTCATGCATAGGCGAAAGTGCTATAAAACAGATTGCAACTCAAGCGTTGTTTAAGAATTTAATGAGGTACGTGACGTCGTCATTCAAAGCAAAGCAGTCTTTAAGAAACGTTTTGATAAAAGAGGTCTCGCACCTAAAATTCGTAGAAATTTAGCACGTGAGTTCTTGTTTTTTTTTTTTTTTTTTTGTATGGATCGCTTTTGTACAGTCCTGATATGTTTGTTGACTCTGCTCTTAAATTCCTTGAGACATGTCCTCTGGTAGTGAGTTACATTCTTTGCTTTGAGGATTGCTTTTCTGGCGTTATACCAAAAAGTGTTGCTATTGCAATGGTGGTCTCAATGTCAGGTAAAAAGACTTTTATTTTGCCTAAAGGCTACACTTCTCAGTGCCGGGTGAAAAGTCCTTCATCTTGACTTGTTCAAAGGCTACACTTCGGGGTGTATCATTTTATTATAGATATTGATATCTATCTGATATCCATTGTATGCCTACCAGTGTATGCAGTCGCCCCATCTTCTTGTCCATTGGCAGCAAAAAGTTGTCAATCATTGTTCTGCCAGAAGCTCCGGAAATGGTTTTTGACGTTTCATCTTCATTCTCGAAGAAATATGGACCAATAACTTTTTCTGCCATGACACCGCACCAAACAGTGCACCTTAATGGGTGTTACTTATACTTGCCCTTTAATTTCCGGAGCCTCACAGTCTACACTTTTACTCGTTGACATAACCACTAAATGTAAATGCGTTACTTTTTCTTTCCTTTTGATGGCGCTTACAGTCCGGGGTGGACCACCGCCTCAACCAACAAGCCCCTCCAGCCAGTTCGGTCGCTAGCTATCTGCCTCCAGTTTCGCACACCAAGTTGGTTGAGGTCACTCTCCTTTTGTTGGCGTTACCTTCCTCTGCTGCGTAAGCTCCTGTTCCAGCCATCTCAGGCGCTGAATTCGAAGCTTTTTGACCGGGTCGATGTCGCTCTAAAGCCTGTCGTCGTCGAATCTTTTCTTCCACACTCCATAGATGCAAACTGTACCGAATATCACTTGAAGAATCTTCCTTTCAAAGCAACTGAGCGAATTTTCATCTGCTAATCCCAATGTCCAGGACTGGGATGATGAGGGTCTTTTGGTCTTTTTGGTTTTTCGAGAAAAGGCTTTACTTCTTAGATTCCTTCTTAGCCCAAAGAAACAGCGATTGGCGAGAGTAATTATTCGCTTGATCTCTTGACTGACGTCATTTTTCGTGGTGACCGCGTAACCTTGGTAGATAAAATCCTTAACGACCTCGAAATTATAGCTGCCCATGGTGACGTTATGGCCTAGTTGCCGATGTTGAGAATCCTTTCTCCATGACAGCATATATTTCGTTTTGTCCTCATTTACATCCAATCGTCATAATGTCAATATCATCCTCATATGCAAGTAATTGCACAGGCTTTTGAAAAATTGTTCCTCTGGTGTTGGCGATTGAGCTTCGTAAAATTGCTTCAAGTACGATGTTTAATAAGGCACATGATAGCACGTTAATTTCCGACCTTTTCCGACATCAAATGTTTCGGTGGTGTTCTTGCCGACGTTGAAGGAGCAGCGAGATTTCTCCAACGTCATCCTGCACAATCGGACGAGTTTTGTAGGGATGCCGAGTTTGGACATGGCTTTATACAACTCGTCTCTACATACGCTATCATAGGCGACTTTAAAATCGATAAATAGATGGTGGGTATCGATTTAAAAATCCTGGGTTTCCCCCATGATCTGCCGGAGTGTGAAGATCCTCGCTTATAAGAAAAAATTAAAAGGTAATGGCAGATTCCGCTATCCTTGCAACACGTGTGAATTAGTACTTCCACGATCTTTTTTATATTGCCCTTAAGATCTTTGATCTCCACCGTATATCGCGTTTTATCGCGATCTCGTGTTTAACAAAATATTGGTCTGGTTGGAAAATATATAACTCAGTCTCTCTTCAATTGATTTGGCAGTTAGATCTCTGTGAATCTTTTGAAAAGCACACACCGCTTGGTTATACATTGCGATATCGATTTTAACTTATAACATTCCCTTAAAATTGCTCTCATACTGCAAGGTAATTTTTAAAACGTATGCCTGTATTCTGTTGAAAATTAATATGTATTTGTTGCATGCCTCTAAAGGACGTTTTTGTATTAACACCCTTTAAATAAGGATAAAATTTCTTTTCTTTTCCTAAGGGAAGCAACACGACATTCCACATTCCAACCGCATAAGCCGCTTATGTCCATACATGTTAGTGGTTCAAATTACATTCAAAGGGTGGAAATAATTGTCTTAGCTTATGTGACTCTTTACATTTTTGGTTTGATAAATATATTTCAAACTTACTAACAAACGTATTTTTCATTTCTTTCAGTTTTCCAGCATAGAAACCCCTGGATATGTGGGCTTTGCCAATTTGCCCAATCAGGTACACAGAAAATCTGTGAAAAAAGGATTCGAATTTACTTTAATGGTTGTGGGAGAGTCTGGCTTAGGAAAATCAACTCTTGTGAATAGTCTTTTCCTCACTGACTTGTACCCGGAGAGAATCATTCCAGATGCTATTGGTATGATGAGATATTTTCTAACGTGTATATTGTCATGTCCCAAGCTAAATCATTTAATTTGATTTTAGAAAAACAAAAGCAAACAGTAAAGTTGGAGGCATCGACGGTTGAGATCGAAGAGCGTGGCGTAAAACTTCGCCTAACCGTGGTCGATACACCCGGATTTGGCGATGCTATAGACAATTCCGACAGTTTTAGTGCAATACTAGAATACATCGATGAGCAATATGAGCGATTTTTGCGCGACGAAAGCGGCTTAAATCGTCGTAATATTGTTGACAATCGTATACACTGCTGTTTTTACTTTATATCGCCCTTTGGGCATGGGTAAGTTCCTTTATTTTGCTCATTACGAGCATTTTTATTAATCCTGTTACATTTTTGTAGACTCAAACCTCTCGACGTCGAATTTATGAAGAAACTGCACTCTAAAGTGAACATAGTGCCTGTTATCGCAAAAGCTGATTGCCTAACGAAAAAGGAGATTCTCCGTTTAAAGTGCCGCATTCTGCAAGAAATCGAGGAGCACGGTATAAAGATCTATCCACTGCCCGATTGTGATAGCGATGAAGATGAAGATTATAAGGAGCAGGTGAAACAACTGAAAGAGGCTGTTCCATTCGCGGTATGTGGTGCAAACACACTTTTAGAAGTTAAGGGCAAGAAAGTTCGAGGTCGTCTCTACCCATGGGGGGTTGTTGAAGTGGAGAATCCAGAACACTGTGACTTTATTAAACTCAGGACAATGCTAATGTAAGTTAAACGATGCATTTTCCAAAGAGTTGTACTGACTTTTTGCTATGTACCCACAGAACCCACATGCAAGACCTACAAGAGGTCACTCAGGAAGTACACTACGAAAACTATCGGTCGGAACGTTTAGCCAAGGGAATCAATAAAAAGAACGGTCCCAACAAGGACAGTGATCGTGACTCTGCGCAGATAACTAACAATATGAATGACAAAGATCGAATACTGCTTGAAAAGGAGGCAGAGCTGAGGCGCATGCAGGAGATGTTAGCGCAGATGCAAGCCAAAATGCAGGCCCAGCAATAGAGGAGACTGATTGGCTCTTCTCCAACCGACTGTGTTGTGTACTAGTTATCTCTACATTTCTCTCTTTCTTTTAATATAACTCTCATTTTCGTTTTAATGTCATTTGCTTTCATTTAGAATTTAAAAGAGGAAACTTATATATATTTTTATACGACTTTACATTAAGTTCTTGCACTCATTTGAAAACAAAACAAAAATACGAAACAGGAATAATTGATACACACTACGTTACATCTAAGTAGCATACAAATGCATACATATATGGTTAATTTTTGTCCATTTGCCAGAAGCAACGTGTACTATCTGTCAAATGGTGTTTCCAATTGTTTCTTTTTGAATAATGTATATAAATCTTTTTTTTTTATAATTTGCAAGTAATATTTTTTTGAAATAATTAATGTTGCGGTTATACTTCGCTTGTGTTACAAAAAAAAAATGATATCCTATGATAATACTATTGTAATCGGTATACAAATTCATGAAGCAATATATTGAATTTGATTTTTTTCATAAAAAAATAATGACTCATTGTATTTTAATAGTGTTGATGGTTGCCCATAAATGATGGTAAGCTGTTTTTCTCTTTTTCTTGATTGCTGGATTGGAGATAAAATAATCTAGACTGATGTAAGATTCAATTAATAAAACGAAAGTGAGATGAAGATGTAAAGCGGCATATACACACGTCAAAATCTCATCCAGCATGTGAGAGTGTATTTGTAAATTTGCTTTGATGCAGCATATACACACATCAAGCATGAGGCTTCAAGCATTCAGTTTTACCTTACATTTTGTTGTTGCCTCTGGGTGCTTTTCCTTATATTTTGTAAGGAGCGTTTCATACTGCACTTTTTTTTAAATTGCGGTTGCTGTATTCCTTCGATTTTATGTTCCATAACGCTGGGAGAGAACGATAAACCTCTAGAAACTCCAAAATAAAACTTTTTTCTTCCATATTTACATAAATAAACACCGCACTGTTAAAAAAAAAACCGCGAAACTGACGTCTTTACGCTGGCGTCGTAAAAATGAGAATGAATGCTTGATCAAGCATTCAATCACGAATATACACTACGTCACGCATTGACGCCTGATTGAAGAAAAATCAAAACGTTTTGATTTTGCTTCAAGCATGCACACAACGTATAGGTGTTTCGTTTTCACTCATACACTCTCGCATGCTTGACGAGATTTTGACGTGTGTATATGCCGCTTAAGGGCTACTTGTAGTACCACAAAAATCTCATTGTGGTCGATTTTGTTGTCAGAAGATGTGTACGAAATAACTACACAGTAATATATAAGCAAGATCTGTTGAAATGTTTAAGAAAGTTTGTCTAATGTGCCCCTAAAAACACGTGAAAGCAACGTTTCCATAAAAAGTAAAATAATTCGATTTAATGGACAGACTTTATATAATTTTCAAGAGATGAATGCGAGCGTTCATAAAATCGATTTAAAATGATTCGATTTTATCGACAGAATTTTTATAATTTTCAAGAGATGAACGCGATCGTCCATAAAATCGATTTAAAATGATTCGATTTTATCGACAAGAATTTAATATTTTTCAAGAGATGAACGCGATCGTCCATAAAATCGATTTAAAATGATTCGATTTTATCGACAACATTTTTATAATTTTCAAGAGATGAACGCATTCGTTCATAAAATCGATTAAAAATAATTCGATTTTATCGTCAAGAATTTAATAATTTTCAAGAGATGAACGCGATCGTCCATAAAATCGATTTAAAATGATTCGATTTTATCGACAAAAATTTTATAATTTTCAAGAGATGAATGCGAGAGTTCATAAAATCGATTTAAAATGATTCGATTTTATCGACAGACTTTTCATAAGTTTCGAGAGATAATTGCGATCGTTCATAAAATCGATTTAAAATTTTATCGACAAGAATTTAATATTTTTCAAGAGATGAACGCGATCGTCCATAAAATCGATTTAAAATGATTCGATTTTATCGACAGAATTTTTATAATTTTCAAGAGATGAACGCCATCGTTCATAAAATCGATTTAAAATGATTCGATTTTATCGACAGAATTTTTATAATTTTCAAGAGATGAACGCGATCGTCCATAAAATCGATTTAAAATGATTCGATTTTATCGACAAGAATTTAATATTTTTCAAGAGATGAACGCGATCGTCCATAAAATCGATTTAAAATGATTCGATTTTATCGACAACATTTTTATAATTTTCAAGAGATGAACGCATTCGTTCATAAAATCGATTAAAAATAATTCGATTTTATCGTCAAGAATTTAATAATTTTCAAGAGATGAACGCGATCGTCCATAAAATCGATTTAAAATGATTCGATTTTATCGACAAAAATTTTATAATTTTCAAGAGATGAATGCGAGAGTTCATAAAATCGATTTAAAATGATTCGATTTTATCGACAGACTTTTCATAAGTTTCGAGAGATAATTGCGATCGTTCATAAAATCGATTTAAAATTTTATCGACAAGAATTTAATATTTTTCAAGAGATGAACGCGATCGTCCATAAAATCGATTTAAAATGATTCGATTTTATCGACAGAATTTTTATAATTTTCAAGAGATGAACGCCATCGTTCATAAAATCGATTTAAAATGATTCGATTTTATCGACAGAATTTTTATAATTTTCAAGAGATGAACGCGATCGTCCATAAAATCGATTTAAAATGATTCGATTTTATCGACAAAAATTTTATAATTTTCAAGAGATGAATGCGAGAGTTCATAAAATCGATTTAAAATGATTCGATTTTATCGACAGATTTTTCATAAGTTTCGAGAGATAATTGCGATCGTTCATAAAATCGATTTAAAATGATTCGATTTTATCGACAAGAATTTAATGTTTTTCAAGAGATGAACGCGATCGTCCATAAAATCGATTTAAAATGATTCGATTTTATCGACAGAATTTTTATAATTTTCAAGAGATGAACGCCATCGTTCATAAAATCGATTTAAAATGATTCGATTTTATCGACAAGAATTTTTATAATTTTCAAGAGATGAACGCCATCGTCCATAAAATCGATTTAAAATGATTCGATTTTATCGACAGAATTTTTATAATTTTCAAGAGATGAACGCGATCGTCCATAAAATCGATTTAAAATGATTCGATTTTATCGACAGAATTTTTATAATTTTCAAGAGATGAACGCGATCGTCCATAAAATCGATTTAAAATGATTCGATTTTATCGACAGATTTTTCATAATTTTCGAGAGATAATTGCGATCGTTCATAAAATCGATTTAAAATGATTCGATATTATCTACAGAATTTTTATAATTTTCAAGAGATGAACGCGATCGTCCATACTATTTAAAATGATTCGAATTTATCGACAGAATTTTTATAATTTTCAAGAGATGAACGCGATCGTCCATAAAATCGATTTAAAATGATTCGATTTTATCGACAGAATTTTTATAATTTTCAAGAGATGAACGCCATCGTTCATAAAATCGATTTAAAATGATTCGATTTTATCGACAGAATTTTTATAATTTTCAAGAGATGAACGCGATCGTCCATAAAATCGATTTAAAATGATTCGATTTTATCGACAGAATTTTTATAATTTTCAAGAGATGAACGCGATCGTCCATAAAATCGTTTTAAAATGATTCGATTTTATCGACAGATTTTTCATAATTTTCGAGAGATAATTGCGATCGTTCATAAAATCGATTTAAAATGATTCGATTTTATCTACAGAATTTTTATAATTTTCAAGAGATGAACGCGATCGTCCATACTATTTAAAATGATTCGAATTTATCGACAGAATTTTTATAATTTTCAAGAGATGAACGCGATCGTCCATAAAATCGATTTAAAATGATTCGATTTTATCGACAGAATTTTTATAATTTTCAAGAGATGAACGCGATCGTCCATAAAATCGATTTAAAATGATTCGATTTTATCGACAGATTTTTCATAATTTTCGAGAGATAATTGCGATCGTTCATAAAATCGATTTAAAATGATTCGATATTATCTACAGAATTTTTATAATTTTCAAGAGATGAACGCGATCGTCCATACTATTTAAAATGATTCGAATTTATCGACAGAATTTTTATAATTTTCAAGAGATGAACGCGATCGTCCATAAAATCGATTTAAAATGATTCGATTTTATCGACAGAATTTTTATAATTTTCAAGAGATGAACGCCATCGTTCATAAAATCGATTTAAAATGATTCGATTTTATCGAAAAGAATTTAATAATTTTCAAGAGATGAATGCGATCGTCCATAAAATCGATTTAAAATGATTCGATTTTATCGACAAAAATTTTATAATTTTCAAAAGATGAACGCGATCGTCCATAAAATCGATTTAAAATGATTCGATTTTATCGACAGGATTTTTATAATTTTCAAGAGATGAACGCGATCGTCCATAAAATCGATTTAAAATGATTCGATTTTATCGACAAAAATTTTATAATTTTCAAAAGATGAACGCGATCGTCCATAAAATCGATTTAAAATGATTCGATTTTATCGACAAAATTTTTATAATTTTCAAGAGATGAACGCGATCGTCCATAAAATCGATTTAAAATGATTCGATTTTATCGACAGAATTTTTATAATTTTCAAGAGATGAACGCGATCGTCCATAAAATCGATTTAAAATGATTCGATTTTATCGACAGAATTTTTATAATTTTCAAGAGATGAACGCGATCGTCCATACTATTTAAAATGATTCGAATTTATCGACAGAATTTTTATAATTTTCAAGAGATGAACGCGATCGTCCATAAAATCGATTTAAAATGATTCGATTTTATCGACAGAATTTTTATAATTTTCAAGAGATGAACGCGATCGTCCATAAAATCGATTTAAAATGATTCGATTTTATCGACAGATTTTTCATAATTTTCGAGAGATAATTGCGATCGTTCATAAAATCGATTTAAAATGATTCGATATTATCTACAGAATTTTTATAATTTTCAAGAGATGAACGCGATCGTCCATACTATTTAAAATGATTCGAATTTATCGACAGAATTTTTATAATTTTCAAGAGATGAACGCGATCGTCCATAAAATCGATTTAAAATGATTCGATTTTATCGACAGAATTTTTATAATTTTCAAGAGATGAACGCCATCGTTCATAAAATCGATTTAAAATGATTCGATTTTATCGAAAAGAATTTAATAATTTTCAAGAGATGAATGCGATCGTCCATAAAATCGATTTAAAATGATTCGATTTTATCGACAAAAATTTTATAATTTTCAAAAGATGAACGCGATCGTCCATAAAATCGATTTAAAATGATTCGATTTTATCGACAGGATTTTTATAATTTTCAAGAGATGAACGCGATCGTCCATAAAATCGATTTAAAATGATTCGATTTTATCGACAAAAATTTTATAATTTTCAAAAGATGAACGCGATCGTCCATAAAATCGATTTAAAATGATTCGATTTTATCGACAAAATTTTTATAATTTTCAAGAGATGAACGCGATCGTCCATAAAATCGATTTAAAATGATTCGATTTTATCGACAGAAGTTTTTTAATTTTCGAGAGATGAACGCTATCGATTTTATCGACAGATTTTAAAAAAGTTTCGAGAGATAATTGCGATCGTTCATAAAATCGATTTAAAATGATTCGATTTTATCGACAAAAAATTGATAATTTTTAAAAGGTGAATGCGGGCGTTCATAAAATCGATTTAAAATGATTCGATTTTATCGACAAGAATTTAATATTTTTCAAGAGATGAACGCGATCGTTCATAAAATCGATTTAAAATTATTCGATTTTATCGACAAGAATTTAATATTTTCCAAGAGATGAACGCGATCGTTCATAAAATCGATTTAAAATGATTCGATTTTATCGACAAGAATTTAATAATTTTGAAGAGATGAACGCGATCGTCCATAAAATCGATTTAAAATGATTCGATTTTATCAACAAACAATTTTATAATTTTCAAAAGTTGAATGCGGGCGTTCATAAAATCGATTTAAAATGATCCGATTTTATCGAAAAGAATTTAATATTTTTCAAGAGATGAACGCGATCGTTCATAAAATCGATTTAAAATGATTCGATTTTATCGACAGAATTTTTTTATAATTTTCGAGAGATAATTGCGATCGTTCATAAAATCGATTTAAAATGATTCGATTTTATCGACAAGAATTTAATAATTTTGAAGAGATGAACGCGATCGTCCATAAAATCGATTTAAAATGATTCGATTTTATCAACAAACAATTTTATAATTTTCAAAAGTTGAATGCGGGCGTTCATAAAATCGATTTAAAATGATCCGATTTTATCGACAGAATTTTTATAATTTTCAAGAGATGAACGCGATCGCCATAAAATCGATTTAAAATGATTCGATTTTATCGACAAGAATTTTATAATTTTCAAAAGGTGAATGTGATCGTCCATAAAATCGATTTAAAATGATTCGCTTTTATCGACAGAATTTTTATAATTTTCAAGAGATGAAAGCGATCGTCCATAAAATCGATTTAAAATGATTCGCTTTTATCGACAGAATTTTTATAATTTTCAAGAGATGAAAGCGATCGTCCATAAAATCGATTTAAAATGATTCGATTTTATCGACAGATTCTTCATAATTTTCGAGAGATAATTGCGATCGTCCATAAAATCGATTTAAAATGATTCGATTTTATCGACATATTTTTCATAATTTTCGAGAGATAATTGCGATCGTTCATAAAATCGATTTAAAATGATTCGATTTTATCGACAGAATTTTTATAATTTTCAAGAGATGATTGCGAGAGATCATAAAATCGATTTGAAATGATTCGATTTTATCGACAACAATTTCATAATTTTCAAGAGATGAACGCGATCGTTCATAAAATCGATTTAAAATGGTTCGATTTTACCGACAAAAATTTTATAATTTTCAAGAGATTAATGCGAGAGTTCATAAAACCGATTTAAAATGATTCGATTTTATCGACAGAAGTTTTTTAATTTTCACGAGATGAACGCGATCGCCATAAAATCGATTTAAAATGATTCGATTTTATCGACAGATTCTTCATAATTTTCGAGAGATAATTGCGATCGTCCATAAAATCGATTTAAAATGATTCGATTTTATCGACATATTTTTCATAATTTTCGAGAGATAATTGCGATCGTTCATAAAATCGATTTAAAATGATTCGATTTTATCGACAGAATTTTTATAATTTTCAAGAGATGATTGCGAGAGTTCATAAAATCGATTTGAAATGATTCGATTTTATCGACAACAATTTCATAATTTTCAAGAGATGAACGCGATCGTTCATAAAATCGATTTAAAATGGTTCGATTTTACCGACAAAAATTTTATAATTTTCAAGAGATTAATGCGAGAGTTCATAAAACCGATTTAAAATGATTCGATTTTATCGACAGAAGTTTTTTAATTTTCGAGAGATGAACGCTATCGTTCATAAAATCGATTTAAAATGATTCGATTTTATCGACAGATTTTAAAAAAGTTTCGAGAGATAATTGCGATCGTTCATAAAATCGATTTAAAATGATTCGATTTTATCGACAAAAAATTGATAATTTTCAAAAGGTGAATGCGAGCATTCATAAAATCGATTTAAAATGATTCGATTTTATCGACAGAATTTTTATAATTTTCAAGAGATGGTTGATCGTCCATAATATTGATTTAAAATGATTCGATTTTATCGACAAGAATTTTTATAATTTTCAAGAGATGAACGCGATCGTCCATAAAATCGATTTAAAATGATTCGATTTTATCGACAGAATTTTTATAATTTTCAAGAGATGAACGCGATCGTCCATAATATTGATTTAAAATGATTCGATTTTATCGACAAGAATTTTTATAATTTTCAAGAGATGAACGCGATCGTCCATAAAATCGATTTAAAATGACTCGATTTTATCGACAGAATTTTTATAATTTTCAAGAGATGAAAGCGATCGTCCATAAAATCGATTTAAAATGATTCGATTTTATCGACAGATTCTTCATAATTTTCGAGAGATAATTGCGATCGTCCATAAAATCGATTTAAAATGATTCGATTTTATCGACATATTTTTCATAATTTTCGAGAGATAATTGCGATCGTTCATAAAATCGATTTAAAATGATTCGATTTTATCGACAGAATTTTTATAATTTTCAAGAGATGAATGCGAGAGTTCATAAAATCGATTTGAAATGATTCGATTTTATCGACAACAATTTCATAATTTTCAAGAGATGAACGCGATCATAAAATCGATTAAAAATGATTCGATTTTATCGACCAGAATTTTATAATTTTCAAAAGGTGAATACGAGCGTTCATAAAATCGATTTAAAATGATTCGATTTTATCGACAGAAGTTTTTTAATTTTCGAGAGATGAACGCTATCGATTTTATCGACAGATTTTAAAAAAGTTTCGAGAGATAATTGCGATCGTTCATAAAATCGATTTAAAATGATTCGATTTTATCGACAAAAAATTGATAATTTTTAAAAGGTGAATGCGGGCGTTCATAAAATCGATTTAAAATGATTCGATTTTATCGACAAGAATTTAATATTTTTCAAGAGATGAACGCGATCGTTCATAAAATCGATTTAAAATTATTCGATTTTATCGACAAGAATTTAATATTTTTCAAGAGATGAACGCGATCGTTCAAAATCGATTTAAAATGATTCGATTTTATCGACAAGAATTTAATAATTTTGAAGAGATGAACGCGATCGTCCATAAAATCGATTTAAAATGATTCGATTTTATCAACAAACAATTTTATAATTTTCAAAAGTTGAATGCGGGCGTTCATAAAATCGATTTAAAATGATCCGATTTTATCGACAAGAATTTAATATTTTTCAAGAGATGAACGCGATCGTTCATAAAATCGATTTAAAATGATTCGATTTTATCGACAGAATTTTTTTATAATTTTCGAGAGATAATTGCGATCGTTCATAAAATCGATTTAAAATGATTCGATTTTATCGACAAGAATTTAATAATTTTGAAGAGATGAACGCGATCGTCCATAAAATCGATTTAAAATGATTCGATTTTATCGACAGAATTTTTTTATAATTTTCGAGAGATAATTGCGATCGTTCATAAAATCGATTTAAAATGATTCGATTTTATCGACAAGAATTTAATAATTTTGAAGAGATGAACGCGATCGTCCATAAAATCGATTTAAAATGATTCGATTTTATCAACAAACAATTTTATAATTTTCAAAAGTTGAATGCGGGCGTTCATAAAATCGATTTAAAATGATCCGAATTTATCGACAGAATTTTTATAATTTTCAAGAGATGAAAGCGATCGTCCATAAAATCGATTTAAAATGATTCGATTTAATCGACAGATTCTTCATAATTTTCGAGAGATAATTGCGATCGTCCATAAAATCGATTTAAAATGATTCGATTTTATCGACATATTTTTCATAATTTTCGAGAGATAATTGCGATCGTTCATAAAATCGATTTAAAATGATTCGATTTTATCGACAGAATTTTTATAATTTTCAAGAGATGATTGCGAGAGTTCATAAAATCGATTTGAAATGATTCGATTTTATCGACAACAATTTCATAATTTTCAAGAGATGAACGCGATCGTTTATAAAATCGATTTAAAATGGTTCGATTTTACCGACAAAAATTTTATAATTTTCAAGAGATTAATGCGAGAGTTCATAAAACCGATTTAAAATGATTCGATTTTATCGACAAGAATTTAATAATTTTCAAAAGTTGAATGCGGGCGTTCATAAAATCGATTTAAAATGATTCGATTTTATCAACAAACAATTTTATAATTTTCAAAAGTTGAATGCGGGCGTTCATAAAATCGATTTAAAATGATCCGATTTTATCAACAAACAATTTTATAATTTTCAAAAGTTGAATGCGGGCGTTCATATAATCAATTTAAAATGATTCGATTTTATCGACAAGAATTTAATATTTTTCAAAAGGTGAATGTGATCGTTCATAAAATCGATTTAAAATGATTCGCTTTTATCGACAGAATTTTTATAATTTTCAAGAGATGAACGCGATCGCCATAAAATCGATTTAAAATGATTCGATTTTATCGACAGATTTTAAAAAAGTTTCGAGCGATAATTGCGATCGTTCATAAAATCGATTTAAAATGATTCGATTTTATCGACAAGAATTTTATAATTTTCAAAAGGTGAATGTGATCGTCCATAAAATCGATTTAAAATGATTCGCTTTTATCGACAGAATTTTTATAATTTTCAAGAGATGAAAGCGATCGTCCATAAAATCGATTTAAAATGATTCGCTTTTATCGACAGAATTTTTATAATTTTCAAGAGATGAAAGCGATCGTCCATAAAATCGATTTAAAATGATTCGATTTTATCGACAGATTCTTCATAATTTTCGAGAGATAATTGCGATCGTCCATAAAATCGATTTAAAATGATTCGATTTTATCGACATATTTTTCATAATTTTCGAGAGATAATTGCGATCGTTCATAAAATCGATTTAAAATGATTCGATTTTATCGACAGAATTTTTATAATTTTCAAGAGATGATTGCGAGAGTTCATAAAATCGATTTGAAATGATTCGATTTTATCGACAACAATTTCATAATTTTCAAGAGATGAACGCGATCGTTCATAAAATCGATTTAAAATGGTTCGATTTTACCGACAAAAATTTTATAATTTTCAAGAGATTAATGCGAGAGTTCATAAAACCGATTTAAAATGATTCGATTTTATCGACAGAAGTTTTTTAATTTTCGAGAGATGAACGATATCGTTCATAAAATCGATTTAAAATGATTCGATTTTATCGACAGATTTTAAAAAAGTTTCGAGAGATAATTGCGATCGTTCATAAAATCGATTTAAAATGATTCGATTTTATCGACAAAAAATTGATAATTTTCAAAAGGTGAATGCGAGCATTCATAAAATCGATTTAAAATGATTCGATTTTATCGACAAGAATTTAATAATTTTCAAAAGTTGAATGCGGGCGTTCATAAAATCGATTTAAAATGATTCGATTTTATCGACAAGAATTTAATATTTTTCAAGAGATGAACGCGATCGTTCATAAAATCGATTTAAAATGATTCGATTTTATCGACAAGAATTTAATAATTTTTAAGAGATGAACGCGATCGTCCATAAAATCGATTTAAAATGATTCGATTTTATCAACAAACAATTTTATAATTTTCAAAAGTTGAATGCGGGCGTTCATAAAATCGATTTAAAATGATCCGATTTTATCGACAGAATTTTAATAATTTTCAAGAGATGAACGCGATCGCCATAAAATCGATTTAAAATGATTCGATTTTATCGACAGATTTTAAAAAAGTTTCGAGAGATAACTGCGATCGTTCATAAAATCGATTTAAAATGATTCGATTTTATCGACAAGAATTTTATAATTTTCAATTTTATAATTTTCAAGAGATGAACGCATTCGTTCATAAAATCGATTTAAAATGATTCGATTTTATCGACAGAATTTTTTTATAATTTTCGAGAGATAATTGCGATCGTTCATAAAATCGTCCATAAAATCGATTTAAAATGATTCGATTTTATCGACAGATTCTTCATAATTTTCGAGAGATAATTGCGATCGTCCATAAAATCGATTTAAAATGATTCGATTTTATCGACATATTTTTCATAATTTTCGAGAGATAATTGCGATCGTTCATAAAATCGATTTAAAATGATTCGATTTTATCGACAGAATTTTTATAATTTTCAAGAGATGATTGCGAGAGTTCATAAAATCGATTTGAAATGATTCGATTTTATCGACAACAATTTCATAATTTTCAAGAGATGAACGCGATCGTTCATAAAATCGATTTAAAATGGTTCGATTTTACCGACAAAAATTTTATAATTTTCAAGAGATTAATGCGAGAGTTCATAAAACCGATTTAAAATGATTCGATTTTATCGACAAGAATTTAATAATTTTGAAGAGATGAACGCGATCGTCCATAAAATCGATTTAAAATGATTCGATTTTATCAACAAACAATTTTATAATTTTCAAAAGTTGAATGCGGGCGTTCATAAAATCGATTTAAAATGATCCGATTTTATCAACAAACAATTTTATAATTTTCAAAAGTTGAATGCGGGCGTTCATATAATCAATTTAAAATGATTCGATTTTATCGACAAGAATTTAATATTTTTCAAAAGGTGAATGTGATCGTTCATAAAATCGATTTAAAATGATTCGCTTTTATCGACAGAATTTTTATAATTTTCAAGAGATGAACGCGATCGCCATAAAATCGATTTAAAATGATTCGATTTTATCGACAGATTTTAAAAAAGTTTCGAGCGATAATTGCGATCGTTCATAAAATCGATTTAAAATGATTCGATTTTATCGACAAGAATTTTATAATTTTCAAAAGGTGAATGTGATCGTCCATAAAATCGATTTAAAATGATTCGCTTTTATCGACAGAATTTTTATAATTTTCAAGAGATGAAAGCGATCGTCCATAAAATCGATTTAAAATGATTCGCTTTTATCGACAGAATTTTTATAATTTTCAAGAGATGAAAGCGATCGTCCATAAAATCGATTTAAAATGATTCGATTTTATCGACAGATTCTTCATAATTTTCGAGAGATAATTGCGATCGTCCATAAAATCGATTTAAAATGATTCGATTTTATCGACATATTTTTCATAATTTTCGAGAGATAATTGCGATCGTTCATAAAATCGATTTAAAATGATTCGATTTTATCGACAGAATTTTTATAATTTTCAAGAGATGATTGCGAGAGTTCATAAAATCGATTTGAAATGATTCGATTTTATCGACAACAATTTCATAATTTTCAAGAGATGAACGCGATCGTTCATAAAATCGATTTAAAATGGTTCGATTTTACCGACAAAAATTTTATAATTTTCAAGAGATTAATGCGAGAGTTCATAAAACCGATTTAAAATGATTCGATTTTATCGACAGAAGTTTTTTAATTTTCAAGAGATGAACGCGATCGCCATAAAATCGATTTAAAATGATTCGATTTTATCGACAGATTCTTCATAATTTTCGAGAGATAATTGCGATCGTCCATAAAATCGATTTAAAATGATTCGATTTTATCGACATATTTTTCATAATTTTCGAGAGATAATTGCGATCGTTCATAAAATCGATTTAAAATGATTCGATTTTATCGACAGAATTTTTATAATTTTCAAGAGATGATTGCGAGAGTTCATAAAATCGATTTGAAATGATTCGATTTTATCGACAACAATTTCATAATTTTCAAGAGATGAACGCGATCGTTCATAAAATCGATTTAAAATGGTTCGATTTTACCGACAAAAATTTTATAATTTTCAAGAGATTAATGCGAGAGTTCATAAAACCGATTTAAAATGATTCGATTTTATCGACAGAAGTTTTTTAATTTTCGAGAGATGAACGATATCGTTCATAAAATCGATTTAAAATGATTCGATTTTATCGACAGATTTTAAAAAAGTTTCGAGAGATAATTGCGATCGTTCATAAAATCGATTTAAAATGATTCGATTTTATCGACAAAAAATTGATAATTTTCAAAAGGTGAATGCGAGCATTCATAAAATCGATTTAAAATGATTCGATTTTATCGACAAGAATTTAATAATTTTCAAAAGTTGAATGCGGGCGTTCATAAAATCGATTTAAAATGATTCGATTTTATCGACAAGAATTTAATATTTTTCAAGAGATGAACGCAATCGTTCATAAAATCAATTTAAAATGATTCGATTTTATCGACAAAAATTTAATATTTTTCAAGAGATGAACGCGATCGTTCATAAAATCGATTTAAAATGATTCGATTTTATCGACAAGAATTTAATAATTTTTAAGAGATGAACGCGATCGTCCATAAAATCGATTTAAAATGATTCGATTTTATCAACAAACAATTTTATAATTTTCAAAAGTTGAATGCGGGCGTTCATAAAATCGATTTAAAATGATCCGATTTTATCGACAGAATTTTAATAATTTTCAAGAGATGAACGCGATCGCCATAAAATCGATTTAAAATGATTCGATTTTATCGACAGATTTTAAAAAAGTTTCGAGAGATAACTGCGATCGTTCATAAAATCGATTTAAAATGATTCGATTTTATCGACAAGAATTTTATAATTTTCAATTTTATAATTTTCAAGAGATGAACGCATTCGTTCATAAAATCGATTTAAAATGATTCGATTTTATCGACAGAATTTTTTTATAATTTTCGAGAGATAATTGCGATCGTTCATAAAATCGTCCATAAAATCGATTTAAAATGATTCGATTTTATCGACAGATTCTTCATAATTTTCGAGAGATAATTGCGATCGTCCATAAAATCGATTTAAAATGATTCGATTTTATCGACATATTTTTCATAATTTTCGAGAGATAATTGCGATCGTTCATAAAATCGATTTAAAATGATTCGATTTTATCGACAGAATTTTTATAATTTTCAAGAGATGATTGCGAGAGTTCATAAAATCGATTTGAAATGATTCGATTTTATCGACAACAATTTCATAATTTTCAAGAGATGAACGCGATCGTTCATAAAATCGATTTAAAATGGTTCGATTTTACCGACAAAAATTTTATAATTTTCAAGAGATTAATGCGAGAGTTCATAAAACCGATTTAAAATGATTCGATTTTATCGACAGAAGTTTTTTAATTTTCGAGAGATGAACGCTATCGTTCATAAAATCGATTTAAAATGATTCGATTTTATCGACAGATTTTAAAAAAGTTTCGAGAGATAATTGCGATCGTTCATAAAATCGATTTAAAATGATTCGATTTTATCGACAAAAAATTGATAATTTTCAAAAGGTGAATGCGAGCATTCATAAAATCGATTTAAAATGATTCGATTTTATCGACAGAAATTTTATAATTTTCAAGAGATGAACGCGATCGTCCATAATATTGATTTAAAATGATTCGATTTTATCGACAAGAATTTTTATAATTTTCAAGAGATGAACGCGATCGTCCATAAAATCGATTTAAAATGATTCGATTTTATCGACAAGAATTTTATAATTTTCAAAAGGTGAATGTGATCGTCCATAAAATCGATTTAAAATGATTCGCTTTTATCGACAGAATTTTTATAATTTTCAAGAGATGAAAGCGATCGTCCATAAAATCGATTTAAAATGATTCGCTTTTATCGACAGAATTTTTATAATTTTCAAGAGATGAAAGCGATCGTCCATAAAATCGATTTAAAATGATTCGATTTTATCGACAGATTCTTCATAATTTTCGAGAGATAATTGCGATCGTCCATAAAATCGATTTAAAATGATTCGATTTTATCGACAAAATTTTTATAATTTTCAAGAGATGAACGCGATCGTCCATAAAATCGATTTAAAATGATTCGATTTTATCGACAGAAGTTTTTTAATTTTCGAGAGATGAACGCTATCGATTTTATCGACAGATTTTAAAAAAGTTTCGAGAGATAATTGCGATCGTTCATAAAATCGATTTAAAATGATTCGATTTTATCGACAAAAAATTGATAATTTTTAAAAGGTGAATGCGGGCGTTCATAAAATCGATTTAAAATGATTCGATTTTATCGACAAGAATTTAATATTTTTCAAGAGATGAACGCGATCGTTCATAAAATCGATTTAAAATTATTCGATTTTATCGACAAGAATTTAATATTTTCCAAGAGATGAACGCGATCGTTCATAAAATCGATTTAAAATGATTCGATTTTATCGACAAGAATTTAATAATTTTGAAGAGATGAACGCGATCGTCCATAAAATCGATTTAAAATGATTCGATTTTATCAACAAACAATTTTATAATTTTCAAAAGTTGAATGCGGGCGTTCATAAAATCGATTTAAAATGATCCGATTTTATCGAAAAGAATTTAATATTTTTCAAGAGATGAACGCGATCGTTCATAAAATCGATTTAAAATGATTCGATTTTATCGACAGAATTTTTTTATAATTTTCGAGAGATAATTGCGATCGTTCATAAAATCGATTTAAAATGATTCGATTTTATCGACAAGAATTTAATAATTTTGAAGAGATGAACGCGATCGTCCATAAAATCGATTTAAAATGATTCGATTTTATCAACAAACAATTTTATAATTTTCAAAAGTTGAATGCGGGCGTTCATAAAATCGATTTAAAATGATCCGATTTTATCGACAGAATTTTTATAATTTTCAAGAGATGAACGCGATCGCCATAAAATCGATTTAAAATGATTCGATTTTATCGACAAGAATTTTATAATTTTCAAAAGGTGAATGTGATCGTCCATAAAATCGATTTAAAATGATTCGCTTTTATCGACAGAATTTTTATAATTTTCAAGAGATGAAAGCGATCGTCCATAAAATCGATTTAAAATGATTCGCTTTTATCGACAGAATTTTTATAATTTTCAAGAGATGAAAGCGATCGTCCATAAAATCGATTTAAAATGATTCGATTTTATCGACAGATTCTTCATAATTTTCGAGAGATAATTGCGATCGTCCATAAAATCGATTTAAAATGATTCGATTTTATCGACATATTTTTCATAATTTTCGAGAGATAATTGCGATCGTTCATAAAATCGATTTAAAATGATTCGATTTTATCGACAGAATTTTTATAATTTTCAAGAGATGATTGCGAGAGATCATAAAATCGATTTGAAATGATTCGATTTTATCGACAACAATTTCATAATTTTCAAGAGATGAACGCGATCGTTCATAAAATCGATTTAAAATGGTTCGATTTTACCGACAAAAATTTTATAATTT
Source organism: Rhingia campestris (assembly GCA_932526625.1). Classification (NCBI taxonomy): domain Eukaryota; kingdom Metazoa; phylum Arthropoda; class Insecta; order Diptera; family Syrphidae; genus Rhingia; species Rhingia campestris. Next base: position 93,944,526 of record OW052182.1, on the reverse strand, counting down.
TCAAGAGATTAATGCGAGAGTTCATAAAACCGATTTAAAATGATTCGATTTTATCGACAGAAGTTTTTTAATTTTCACGAGATGAACGCGATCGCCATAAAATCGATTTAAAATGATTCGATTTTATCGACAGATTCTTCATAATTTTCGAGAGATAATTGCGATCGTCCATAAAATCGATTTAAAATGATTCGATTTTATCGACATATTTTTCATAATTTTCGAGAGATAATTGCGATCGTTCATAAAATCGATTTAAAATGATTCGATTTTATCGACAGAATTTTTATAATTTTCAAGAGATGATTGCGAGAGTTCATAAAATCGATTTGAAATGATTCGATTTTATCGACAACAATTTCATAATTTTCAAGAGATGAACGCGATCGTTCATAAAATCGATTTAAAATGGTTCGATTTTACCGACAAAAATTTTATAATTTTCAAGAGATTAATGCGAGAGTTCATAAAACCGATTTAAAATGATTCGATTTTATCGACAGAAGTTTTTTAATTTTCGAGAGATGAACGCTATCGTTCATAAAATCGATTTAAAATGATTCGATTTTATCGACAGATTTTAAAAAAGTTTCGAGAGATAATTGCGATCGTTCATAAAATCGATTTAAAATGATTCGATTTTATCGACAAAAAATTGATAATTTTCAAAAGGTGAATGCGAGCATTCATAAAATCGATTTAAAATGATTCGATTTTATCGACAGAATTTTTATAATTTTCAAGAGATGGTTGATCGTCCATAATATTGATTTAAAATGATTCGATTTTATCGACAAGAATTTTTATAATTTTCAAGAGATGAACGCGATCGTCCATAAAATCGATTTAAAATGATTCGATTTTATCGACAGAATTTTTATAATTTTCAAGAGATGAACGCGATCGTCCATAATATTGATTTAAAATGATTCGATTTTATCGACAAGAATTTTTATAATTTTCAAGAGATGAACGCGATCGTCCATAAAATCGATTTAAAATGACTCGATTTTATCGACAGAATTTTTATAATTTTCAAGAGATGAAAGCGATCGTCCATAAAATCGATTTAAAATGATTCGATTTTATCGACAGATTCTTCATAATTTTCGAGAGATAATTGCGATCGTCCATAAAATCGATTTAAAATGATTCGATTTTATCGACATATTTTTCATAATTTTCGAGAGATAATTGCGATCGTTCATAAAATCGATTTAAAATGATTCGATTTTATCGACAGAATTTTTATAATTTTCAAGAGATGAATGCGAGAGTTCATAAAATCGATTTGAAATGATTCGATTTTATCGACAACAATTTCATAATTTTCAAGAGATGAACGCGATCATAAAATCGATTAAAAATGATTCGATTTTATCGACCAGAATTTTATAATTTTCAAAAGGTGAATACGAGCGTTCATAAAATCGATTTAAAATGATTCGATTTTATCGACAGAAGTTTTTTAATTTTCGAGAGATGAACGCTATCGATTTTATCGACAGATTTTAAAAAAGTTTCGAGAGATAATTGCGATCGTTCATAAAATCGATTTAAAATGATTCGATTTTATCGACAAAAAATTGATAATTTTTAAAAGGTGAATGCGGGCGTTCATAAAATCGATTTAAAATGATTCGATTTTATCGACAAGAATTTAATATTTTTCAAGAGATGAACGCGATCGTTCATAAAATCGATTTAAAATTATTCGATTTTATCGACAAGAATTTAATATTTTTCAAGAGATGAACGCGATCGTTCAAAATCGATTTAAAATGATTCGATTTTATCGACAAGAATTTAATAATTTTGAAGAGATGAACGCGATCGTCCATAAAATCGATTTAAAATGATTCGATTTTATCAACAAACAATTTTATAATTTTCAAAAGTTGAATGCGGGCGTTCATAAAATCGATTTAAAATGATCCGATTTTATCGACAAGAATTTAATATTTTTCAAGAGATGAACGCGATCGTTCATAAAATCGATTTAAAATGATTCGATTTTATCGACAGAATTTTTTTATAATTTTCGAGAGATAATTGCGATCGTTCATAAAATCGATTTAAAATGATTCGATTTTATCGACAAGAATTTAATAATTTTGAAGAGATGAACGCGATCGTCCATAAAATCGATTTAAAATGATTCGATTTTATCGACAGAATTTTTTTATAATTTTCGAGAGATAATTGCGATCGTTCATAAAATCGATTTAAAATGATTCGATTTTATCGACAAGAATTTAATAATTTTGAAGAGATGAACGCGATCGTCCATAAAATCGATTTAAAATGATTCGATTTTATCAACAAACAATTTTATAATTTTCAAAAGTTGAATGCGGGCGTTCATAAAATCGATTTAAAATGATCCGAATTTATCGACAGAATTTTTATAATTTTCAAGAGATGAAAGCGATCGTCCATAAAATCGATTTAAAATGATTCGATTTTATCGACAGATTCTTCATAATTTTCGAGAGATAATTGCGATCGTCCATAAAATCGATTTAAAATGATTCGATTTTATCGACATATTTTTCATAATTTTCGAGAGATAATTGCGATCGTTCATAAAATCGATTTAAAATGATTCGATTTTATCGACAGAATTTTTATAATTTTCAAGAGATGATTGCGAGAGTTCATAAAATCGATTTGAAATGATTCGATTTTATCGACAACAATTTCATAATTTTCAAGAGATGAACGCGATCGTTTATAAAATCGATTTAAAATGGTTCGATTTTACCGACAAAAATTTTATAATTTTCAAGAGATTAATGCGAGAGTTCATAAAACCGATTTAAAATGATTCGATTTTATCGACAAGAATTTAATAATTTTGAAGAGATGAACGCGATCGTCCATAAAATCGATTTAAAATGATTCGATTTTATCAACAAACAATTTTATAATTTTCAAAAGTTGAATGCGGGCGTTCATAAAATCGATTTAAAATGATCCGATTTTATCAACAAACAATTTTATAATTTTCAAAAGTTGAATGCGGGCGTTCATATAATCAATTTAAAATGATTCGATTTTATCGACAAGAATTTAATATTTTTCAAAAGGTGAATGTGATCGTTCATAAAATCGATTTAAAATGATTCGCTTTTATCGACAGAATTTTTATAATTTTCAAGAGATGAACGCGATCGCCATAAAATCGATTTAAAATGATTCGATTTTATCGACAGATTTTAAAAAAGTTTCGAGCGATAATTGCGATCGTTCATAAAATCGATTTAAAATGATTCGATTTTATCGACAAGAATTTTATAATTTTCAAAAGGTGAATGTGATCGTCCATAAAATCGATTTAAAATGATTCGCTTTTATCGACAGAATTTTTATAATTTTCAAGAGATGAAAGCGATCGTCCATAAAATCGATTTAAAATGATTCGCTTTTATCGACAGAATTTTTATAATTTTCAAGAGATGAAAGCGATCGTCCATAAAATCGATTTAAAATGATTCGATTTTATCGACAGATTCTTCATAATTTTCGAGAGATAATTGCGATCGTCCATAAAATCGATTTAAAATGATTCGATTTTATCGACATATTTTTCATAATTTTCGAGAGATAATTGCGATCGTTCATAAAATCGATTTAAAATGATTCGATTTTATCGACAGAATTTTTATAATTTTCAAGAGATGATTGCGAGAGTTCATAAAATCGATTTGAAATGATTCGATTTTATCGACAACAATTTCATAATTTTCAAGAGATGAACGCGATCGTTCATAAAATCGATTTAAAATGGTTCGATTTTACCGACAAAAATTTTATAATTTTCAAGAGATTAATGCGAGAGTTCATAAAACCGATTTAAAATGATTCGATTTTATCGACAGAAGTTTTTTAATTTTCAAGAGATGAACGCGATCGCCATAAAATCGATTTAAAATGATTCGATTTTATCGACAGATTCTTCATAATTTTCGAGAGATAATTGCGATCGTCCATAAAATCGATTTAAAATGATTCGATTTTATCGACATATTTTTCATAATTTTCGAGAGATAATTGCGATCGTTCATAAAATCGATTTAAAATGATTCGATTTTATCGACAGAATTTTTATAATTTTCAAGAGATGATTGCGAGAGTTCATAAAATCGATTTGAAATGATTCGATTTTATCGACAACAATTTCATAATTTTCAAGAGATGAACGCGATCGTTCATAAAATCGATTTAAAATGGTTCGATTTTACCGACAAAAATTTTATAATTTTCAAGAGATTAATGCGAGAGTTCATAAAACCGATTTAAAATGATTCGATTTTATCGACAGAAGTTTTTTAATTTTCGAGAGATGAACGATATCGTTCATAAAATCGATTTAAAATGATTCGATTTTATCGACAGATTTTAAAAAAGTTTCGAGAGATAATTGCGATCGTTCATAAAATCGATTTAAAATGATTCGATTTTATCGACAAAAAATTGATAATTTTCAAAAGGTGAATGCGAGCATTCATAAAATCGATTTAAAATGATTCGATTTTATCGACAAGAATTTAATAATTTTCAAAAGTTGAATGCGGGCGTTCATAAAATCGATTTAAAATGATTCGATTTTATCGACAAGAATTTAATATTTTTCAAGAGATGAACGCAATCGTTCATAAAATCAATTTAAAATGATTCGATTTTATCGACAAAAATTTAATATTTTTCAAGAGATGAACGCGATCGTTCATAAAATCGATTTAAAATGATTCGATTTTATCGACAAGAATTTAATAATTTTTAAGAGATGAACGCGATCGTCCATAAAATCGATTTAAAATGATTCGATTTTATCAACAAACAATTTTATAATTTTCAAAAGTTGAATGCGGGCGTTCATAAAATCGATTTAAAATGATCCGATTTTATCGACAGAAATTTTATAATTTTCAAGAGATGAACGCGATCGTCCATAATATTGATTTAAAATGATTCGATTTTATCGACAAGAATTTTTATAATTTTCAAGAGATGAACGCGATCGTCCATAAAATCGATTTAAAATGATTCGATTTTATCGACAAGAATTTTATAATTTTCAAAAGGTGAATGTGATCGTCCATAAAATCGATTTAAAATGATTCGCTTTTATCGACAGAATTTTTATAATTTTCAAGAGATGAAAGCGATCGTCCATAAAATCGATTTAAAATGATTCGCTTTTATCGACAGAATTTTTATAATTTTCAAGAGATGAAAGCGATCGTCCATAAAATCGATTTAAAATGATTCGATTTTATCGACAGATTCTTCATAATTTTCGAGAGATAATTGCGATCGTCCATAAAATCGATTTAAAATGATTCGATTTTATCGACATATTTTTCATAATTTTCGAGAGATAATTGCGATCGTTCATAAAATCGATTTAAAATGATTCGATTTTATCGACAGAATTTTTATAATTTTCAAGAGATGATTGCGAGAGTTCATAAAATCGATTTGAAATGATTCGATTTTATCGACAACAATTTCATAATTTTCAAGAGATGAACGCGATCGTTCATAAAATCGATTTAAAATGATTCGATTTTATCGACAAAAAATTGATAATTTTCAAAAGGTGAATGCGAGCATTCATAAAATCGATTTAAAATGATTCGATTTTATCGACAGAAATTTTATAATTTTCAAGAGATGAACGCGATCGTCCATAATATTGATTTAAAATGATTCGATTTTATCGACAAGAATTTTTATAATTTTCAAGAGATGAACGCGATCGTCCATAAAATCGATTTAAAATGATTCGATTTTATCGACAAGAATTTTATAATTTTCAAAAGGTGAATGTGATCGTCCATAAAATCGATTTAAAATGATTCGCTTTTATCGACAGAATTTTTATAATTTTCAAGAGATGAAAGCGATCGTCCATAAAATCGATTTAAAATGATTCGCTTTTATCGACAGAATTTTTATAATTTTCAAGAGATGAAAGCGATCGTCCATAAAATCGATTTAAAATGATTCGATTTTATCGACAGATTCTTCATAATTTTCGAGAGATAATTGCGATCGTCCATAAAATCGATTTAAAATGATTCGATTTTATCGACATATTTTTCATAATTTTCGAGAGATAATTGCGATCGTTCATAAAATCGATTTAAAATGATTCGATTTTATCGACAGAATTTTTATAATTTTCAAGAGATGATTGCGAGAGTTCATAAAATCGATTTGAAATGATTCGATTTTATCGACAACAATTTCATAATTTTCAAGAGATGAACGCGATCGTTCATAAAATCGATTTAAAATGGTTCGATTTTACCGACAAAAATTTTATAATTTTCAAGAGATTAATGCGAGAGTTCATAAAACCGATTTAAAATGATTCGATTTTATCGACAGAAGTTTTTTAATTTTCAAGAGATGAACGCGACCGCCATAAAATCGATTTAAAATGATTCGATTTTATCGACAGATTCTTCATAATTTTCGAGAGATAATTGCGATCGTCCATAAAATCGATTTAAAATGATTCGATTTTATCGACATATTTTTCATAATTTTCGAGAGATAATTGCGATCGTTCATAAAATCGATTTAAAATGATTCGATTTTATCGACAGAATTTTTATAATTTTCAAGAGATGATTGCGAGAGTTCATAAAATCGATTTGAAATGATTCGATTTTATCGACAACAATTTCATAATTTTCAAGAGATGAACGCGATCGTTCATAAAATCGATTTAAAATGGTTCGATTTTACCGACAAAAATTTTATAATTTTCAAGAGATTAATGCGAGAGTTCATAAAACCGATTTAAAATGATTCGATTTTATCGACAGATTTTAAAAAAGTTTCGAGAGATAATTGCGATCGTTCATAAAATCGATTTAAAATGATTCGATTTTATCGACAAAAAATTGATAATTTTCAAAAGGTGAATGCGAGCATTCATAAAATCGATTTAAAATGATTCGATTTTATCGACAAGAATTTAATAATTTTCAAAAGTTGAATGCGGGCGTTCATAAAATCGATTTAAAATGATTCGATTTTATCGACAAGAATTTAATATTTTTCAAGAGATGAACGCGATCGTTCATAAAATCAATTTAAAATGATTCGATTTTATCGACAAGAATTTAATATTTTTCAAGAGATGAACGCGATCGTTCATAAAATCGATTTAAAATGATTCGATTTTATCGACAAGAATTTAATAATTTTTAAGAGATGAACGCGATCGTCCATAAAATCGATTTAAAATGATTCGATTTTATCAACAAACAATTTTATAATTTTCAAAAGTTGAATGCGGGCGTTCATAAAATCGATTTAAAATGATCCGATTTTATCGACAGAATTTTTATAATTTTCAAGAGATGAACGCGATCGCCATAAAATCGATTTAAAATGATTCGATTTTATCGACAGATTTTAAAAAAGTTTCGAGAGATAACTGCGATCGTTCATAAAATCGATTTAAAATGATTCGATTTTATCGACAAGAATTTTATAATTTTCAATTTTATAATTTTCAAGAGATGAACGCATTTTTCAAGAGATGAACGCGATCGTTCATAAAATCGATTTAAAATGATCCGATTTTATCGACAGAATTTTTTTTATAATTTTCGAGAGATAATTGCGATCGTTCATAAAATCGATTTAAAATGATTCGATTTTATCGACAAAAAATTTTTAATTTTCAAAAGGTGAATGCGAGCATTCATAAAATCGATTTAAATGATTCGATTTTATCGACAAGAATTTTATAATTTTCAAAAGGTGAATGCGAGCGTTCATATAATCAATTTAAAATGATTCGATTTTATCGACAAGAATTTAATATTTTTCAAGAGATGAACGCGATCGTTCATAAAATCGATTTAAAATGATTCGATTTTATCGACAAGAATTTAATATTTTTCAAGAGATGAACGCGATCGTTCATAAAATCGATGTAAAATGATTCGATTTTATCGACAGAATTTTTTTTATAATTTTCGAGAGATAATTGCGATAGTTCATAAAATCGATTTAAAATGATTCGATTTTATCGACAAAAAATTTTTAATTTTCAAAAGGTGAATGCGAGCATTCATAAAATCGATTTAAATGATTCGATTTTATCGACAAGAATTTTATAATTTTCAAAAGGTGAATGTGATCGTCCATAAAATCGATTTAAAATGATTCGATTTTATCAACAAGAATTTAATAATTTTCAAGAGATGAACGCGATCGTCCATAAAATCGATTTAAAATGATTCGATTTTATCAACAAACAATTTTATAATTTTCAAAAGTTGAATGCGGGCGTTCATAAAATCGATTTAAAATGATCCGATTTTATCGACAAGAATTTTATAATATTCAAGAGATGAACGCGATCGTGAATAAAATCGATTTAAAATGATTCGATTTTATCGACAAGAATTTTATAATTTTCAAGAGATGAACGCGATCGTTCATAAAATCGATTTAAAATGATTCGATTCTATCGAGAAGAATTTTATAATTTTCAAGAGATGAACGCGATCGCCATTAAATCGATTTAAAATGATTCGATTTTATCGACAGATTTTAAAAAAGTTTCGAGAGATTTTATCGACGAGAATTTTAGAATTTTCAAAAGTTGAATGCGGGCGTTCATAAAATCGATTTAAAATGATTCGATTTTATCGACAATAATTTTATAATTTTCAAGAGATGAACGCATTTGTTCATAAAATCGATTTAAAATGATTCGATTTTATCAACAAACAATTTTATAATTTTCAAAAGTTGAATGCGGGCGTTCATAAAATCGATTTAAAATGATCCGATTTTATCGACAAGAGTTTTATAATTTTCAAGAGATGAACGCGATCGTGAATAAAATCGATTTAAAATGATTCGATTTTATCGACAAGAATTTTATAATTTTCAAAAGATGAACGCGATCGTGAATAAAATCGATTTAAAATGATTCGATTTTATCGACAAGAATTTTATAATTTTCAAAAGTTGATGCGGGCGTTCATAAAATCGATTTAAAATGATTCGATTTTATCGACAAGAATTTAATAATTTTTAAGAGATGAACGCGTTCGTCCATAAAATCGATTTAAAATGATTCGATTTTATCAACAAACAATTTTATAATTTTCAAAAGTTGAATGCGGGCGTTCATAAAATCGATTTAAAATGATCCGATTTTATCGACAGAATTTTTATAATTTTCAAGAGATGAACGCGATCGCCATAAAACCGATTTAAAATGATTCGATTTTATCGACAGATTTTAAAAAAGTTTCGAGAGATAACTGCGATCGTTCATAAAATCGATTTAAAATGATTCGATTTTATCGACAAGAATTTTATAATTTTCAATTTTATAATTTTCAAGAGATGAACGCATTCGTTCATAAAATCGATTTAAAATGATTCGATTTTATCGACAGAATTTTTTTATAATTTTCGAGAGATAATTGCGATCGTTCATAAAATCGTCCATAAAATCGATTTAAAATGATTCGATTTTATCGACAGATTCTTCATAATTTTCGAGAGATAATTGCGATCGTCCATAAAATCGATTTAAAATGATTCGATTTTATCGACATATTTTTCATAATTTTCGAGAGATAATTGCGATCGTTCATAAAATCGATTTAAAATGATTCGATTTTATCGACAAGAATTTCATAATTTTCAAGAGATGAACGCGATCGTACATAAAATCGATTTAAAATGATTCGATTTTATCGACAAGAATTTAATAATTTTCAAGAGATTAATGCGAGAGTTCATAAAACCGATTTAAAATGATTCGATTTTATCGACAGAATTTTTATAATTTTCAAGAGATGATTGCGAGAGTTCATAAAATCGATTTGAAATGATTCGATTTTATCGACAACAATTTCATAATTTTCAAGAGATGAACGCGATCGTACATAAAATCGATTTAAAATGGTTCGATTTTACCGACAAAAATTTTATAATTTTCAAGAGATTAATGCGAGAGTTCATAAAACCGATTTAAAATGATTCGATTTTATCGACAGAAGTTTTTTAATTTTCGAGAGATGAACGCTATCGTTCATAAAATCGATTTAAAATGATTCGATTTTATCGACAGATTTTAAAAAAGTTTCGAGAGATAATTGCGATCGTTCATAAAATCGATTTAAAATGATTCGATTTTATCGACAAAAAATTGATAATTTTCAAAAGGTGAATGCGAGCATTCATAAAATCGATTTAAAATGATTCGATTTTATCGACAAGAATTTAATAATTTTCAAAAGTTGAATGCGGGCGTTCATAAAATCGATTTAAAATGATTCGATTTTATCGACAAGAATTTAATATTTTTCAAGAGATGAACGCGATCGTTCATAAAATCAATTTAAAATGATTCGATTTTATCGACAAGAATTTAATATTTTTCAAGAGATGAACGCGATCGTTCATAAAATCGATTTAAAATGATTCGATTTTATCGACAAGAATTTAATAATTTTTAAGAGATGAACGCGATCGTCCATAAAATCGATTTAAAATGATTCGATTTTATCGACAGATTTTAAAAAAGTTTCGAGAGATAACTGCGATCGTTCATAAAATCGATTTAAAATGATTCGATTTTATCGACAAGAATTTTATAATTTTCAATTTTATAATTTTCAAAAGTTGAATGCGGGCGTTCATAAAATCGATTTAAAATGATCCGATTTTATCGACAGAATTTTTATTATTTTCAAGAGATGAACGCGATCGCCATAAAATCGATTTAAAATGATTCGATTTTATCGACAGATTTTAAAAAAGTTTCGAGAGATAACTGCGATCGTTCATAAAATCGATTTAAAATGATTCGATTTTATCGACAAGAATTTTATAATTTTCAATTTTATAATTTTCAAGAGATGAACGCATTCGTTCATAAAATCGATTTAAAATGATTCGATTTTTCGACAGAATTTTTTTTTAATTTTCGAGAGATAATTGCGATCGTTCATAAAATCGATTTAAAATGATTCGATTTTATCGACGAGAATTTAATATTTTTCAAGAGATGAACGCGATCGTTCATAAAATCGATTTAAAATGATCCGATTTTATCGACAGAATTTTTTTTATAATTTTCGAGAGATAATTGCGATCGTTCATAAAATCGATTTAAAATGATTCGATTTTATCGACAAAAAATTTTTAATTTTCAAAAGGTGAATGCGAGCATTCATAAAATCGATTTAAATGATTCGATTTTATCGACAAGAATTTTATAATTTTCAAAAGGTGAATGCGAGCGTTCATATAATCAATTTAAAATGATTCGATTTTATCGACAAGAATTTTATATTTTTCAAGAGATGAACGCGATCGTTCATAAAATCGATTTAAAATGATTCGATTTTATCGACAAGAATTTAATATTTTTCAAGAGATGAACGCGATCGTTCATAAAATCGATGTAAAATGATTCGATTTTATCGACAGAATTTTTTTTATAATTTTCGAGAGATAATTGCGATAGTTCATAAAATCGATTTAAAATGATTCGATTTTATCGACAAAAAATTTTTAATTTTCAAAAGGTGAATGCGAGCATTCATAAAATCGATTTAAATGATTCGATTTTATCGACAAGAATTTTATAATTTTCAAAAGGTGAATGTGATCGTCCATAAAATCGATTTAAAATGATTCGATTTTATCAACAAGAATTTAATAATTTTCAAGAGATGAACGCGATCGTCCATAAAATCGATTTAAAATGATTCGATTTTATCAACAAACAATTTTATAATTTTCAAAAGTTGATGCGGGCGTTCATAAAATCGATTTAAAATGATTCGATTTTATCGACAAGAATTTTATAATTTTCAAGAGATGAACGCGATCGTTCATAAAATCGATTTAAAATGATTCGATTCTATCGAAAAGAATTTTATAATTTTCAAGAGATGAACGCGATCGCCATTAAGTCGATTTAAAATGATTCGATTTTATCGACAGATTTTAAAAAAGTTTCGAGAGATAATTGCGATCGTTCATAAAATCGATTTCAAATGATTCGATTTTATCGACGAGAATTTTAGAATTTTCAAAAGTTGAATGCGGGCGTTCATAAAATCGATTTAAAATGATTCGATTTTATCGACAATAATTTTATAATTTTCAAGAGATAAACGCATTCGTTCATAAAATCGATTTAAAATGATTCGATTTTATCAACAAACAATTTTATAATTTTCAAAAGTTGAATGCGGGCGTTCATAAAATCGATTTAAAATGATCCGATTTTATCGACAAGAGTTTTATAATTTTCAAGAGATGAACGCGATCGTGAATAAAATCGATTTAAAATGATTCGATTTTATCGACAAGAATTTTATAATTTTCAAAAGATGAACGCGATCGTGAATAAAATCGATTTAAAATGATTCGATTTTATCGACAAGAATTTTATAATTTTCAAAAGTTGAATGCGGGCGTTCATAAAATCGATTTAAAATGATTCGATTTTATCGACAAGAATTTAATATTTTTCAAGAGATGAACGCGATCGTTCATAAAATCGATTTAAAATGATTCGATTTTATCGACAGATTTTAAAAAAGTTTCGAGAGATAATTGCGATCGTTCATAAAATCGATTTAAAATGATTCGATTTTATCGACAAAAAATTTATAATTTTCAAAAGGTGAGTGCGAGCATTCAAAAAATCGATTTAAAATGATTCGATTTTATCGACAAGAATTTTATAATTTTCAAGAGATGAACGCGATCGTCCATAAAATCGTATTAAAATGATTCGATTTTATCGAAAAATTTTTTATAATTTTCAAGAGATGAATGTGATCGTCCATAAAATCGATTTAAAATGATTCGATTTTATCGACAGAATTTTTTTATAATTTTCGAGAGATAATTGCGATCGTTCATAAAATCGATTTAAAAACATATGAGAGGCTACAATCCGCTATGCGGATCGTTGAATACCCTATCCCATCCTATCCTTTAAATTAATATCCTCAAAATATAGGCCTTATGGCAATGAAATACAGAAAATGACATTGTCACAATATATTGCTCAGACAGTTTCTCAAAATCTTTTGTGGTTCGTATTTCTATTGCTAATGCCTTGGGATGGGGTATACAAACGGTTTTTGTAAGAAAACGCCCCCAAAATGTGGGCGTAGGTGAAAATGATCTATGGACAAAATGTTTATATTCCATTTCGGAAGTATTTGCATCAAAATTTTTTTCGAAAGTTTTAAAATTTGGACAAAAAGCGTTCTTTACTAAAAACGCCCTCAAAAAGTGGGCGTGGCAAAAACTTTGTAGGAACGAAATATAGATATTAGGATTGTCTAAATATGATACTCAGATACTTTTTTGAAATTCCTTACGGTTTGGCAAAAAAATAAGTTTTCCTAAAAAGGGGGCGTGGCAGTGGGCGGATTTTAAAAATTTTTACACTTGTTCTGGTGGCACGGACGAGGATCCTATATACCAAATTTCATTATCCTAGCTCAAAATTTAAGGCCCAAAAACCGCTGACGAACAGACAGACGGACGGACAGACAGACATGGCTAATTCGACTCAGCTAGCGATTCTGAGTCGATCCATATACTTTGAGGTATATGTAGCAAAATTATTTCTCTATGTTACAAACTAAGTATCAAAACTAATATACCCCCCTATGGGATAGGGTATAATGATTCGATTTTATCAACAAGAATTTAATAATTTTCAAGAGATGAACGCGATCGTCCATAAAATCGATTTAAAATGATTCGATTTTATCGACAAGAATTTTATAATTTTCAAAAGTTGATGCGGGCGTTCATAAAATCGATTTAAAATTATTCGATTTTATCGACAAGAATTTTATAGTTTTCAAGAGATGAATGTGATCGTCCATAAAATCGATTTAAAATGATTCGATTTTATCAACAAGAATTTAATAATTTTCAAGAGATGAACGTGATCGTCCATAAAATCGATTTAAAATGATTCGATTTTATCGACAAGAATTTTATAATTTTCAAAAGTTGATGCGGGCGTTCATAAAATCGATTTAAAATAATTTGATTTTATCGACAAGAATTTAATAATTCCTTACACGAGAGCTCTTACTAGCAGCCTAATTTGCTAATTGCTTAGGAGTAGGTCGACAACTGCGATCAGTGTGAATTTGACTTTGGTTATATTTTCGCTTTTACACTAGTGCATTCTGCGATTATCGTATATCTGTCACTTTTCGGTGAATTACCGCAGGGTATAACATTTGTATTTTAATGCCAGGTATAAATTATATGCTTGCAGTTATAATTAAAATATAACCAACCGCCACTTGAATGTTACACGTACATGTTTACTTAAAAAAATAAATCAATTAAAGAAGTAATAAGTTTTATATCCCTTAATCAACTACCCCGGGTGAACGCACCCATCAGAAAAAGTAAAACGTCAAATCGATAAATGTCAATGTAACAGCTGTCTGTTGAATAGAAAACCATTAGAAAGGTTAGAACAACTCGATATTGCACTTATTTTGGTAAATTTTATTAAATATTCGTATTTTAAGGATAATACTACTATGTCAGGCGTAGCTAGGAGGGATATTGCACCGTTCCTTCAAAGGGTTCGTGCTTTCTTGCTCGGTGTAAGTAGAAAAATATGCTTTTGTGTTATGTTTTGTTATGTAAGCTTGTTTTTTCTCATAGAGGGAACACACAGTTGCTCTTCGCTTTGAGGATGGAGTAGCAGATCGTACCCAACCACCACCAGAAATACCCGGCGGACCAGCTCATCTACTTTCGGCCAATTATTACTGCAACCGCGATCCAAGGCGTGAAGTTGCTCCACCAATTGACGTGGTCCAACAAAAACTAATTGCTGGTGAATCCGGTAGCAAGACAACAAAGCTGCCCACACCTGGAAAAGTATATAACTGGGATTAGAAAGAACAATAACTACATAAATGTGTGATGAGTGTTAAATAAAATAAAATTTGTGGTTAAAAAGTGAAATGTGTGTAATCTTCAGTGAAGACAGAAAGTAGGAAAGACTATTCAATGACGAGTTGGACATGCAATAATTTAATAAATTAATGTCAGGATAATATGTTAATACGCAACCAAATGGATAACCAACTAATTTAAAAAAAAAAGATTGACACGGCACCAGAGAAAGAATATTCTAGTTGGACAGGTGTGCAACAATTGAGCTTAAAACTTATTGAAAAAAAAAAACGTTTATAGGTTTTTTTTTATTGAACGAATTTAAAGATACTAATATACTTAAGTAAGCCTTCCCCGAAAGTGTATCACGAGTTTAAGCTGGGCAATCTATACATGGGTATAAGTGCTGCCTGAAACCATCTTATACATCGAATTATAGGTGGGGCTAATAAAAATTCTATGGTCAGGTATAATATAATCGAACATCAAAGTATAATTTATTTAAATGAAAACTAAGTTTATAAAGTGGCATCTTGTAAAGCAGTTTTGTATGGATTGAGATTCTATTAAAACGTAGTGATAGCAAAAATGCAACATTTATCTTTGTTTTGGTAGTACCTACTAATATTAAATATGTCGCATCCCAAATAAGAATATTATGCATCGTTTTTGATACCAACATCTTGTTTTTAGAGTATACAATGATGTGATCAGGTGCCATACGATACGGTTTTCAAAGGGACGCGTTGATTTGACTACTTCATGTTAGAAAAGTCCTAGATCAACGCATGATATAATTCCTGCCGTGCACGGCCGTTGCCTTCCTGGTCTCTTTGACCCTGAAAATAGTTTTGACTTTTGATATCGTAAGCATTGCCGATTTTTCAGCTAGCCGTATGCGTAAATATCGGCTGTAGGTTATTTACAGTTCCTGGTCAAATGTGTCACAGTAACTTTGTGAGTACAGTGTTTGATATTAAAATAAAAATATTTATAACAACGGGTGGTGAACTTTCTATTGCGAAAATCGTGTGAATCTCTCAGGCGCACGATAACGTACGAAAGTGATTTAGTGACGTATATATCAGATCCGAAAATCGTACATACAAAACTATACCAAGCAGTGTTCCAATAAGATAGGCCTCAATTGAATAGGATTTCAAATATATAGATTATGGTGATTCGAAAGCATGTTGATATTTGACTTGCGACAGCAGTTAAAAGGGATTTTACGAATTCCCGGGACTTTGCAGAATTATTTCAAGTTATAGTAGATAAGTTAAGCTAGCTAATCATTTATAGATATATAACCAAATATCTTGCATTGCTAAGTGGCGTAATGCATTTTCATGATAATTAGCCGAGCACTTATAGACAAAATAGGGAATGAAAGTTAAAAAGAAAGGGTGCAGCTAAACAACCAGCGGAAGTCATAAGTTGCTACAAAGGAAAGATGAATTATTTATACAATACCACGTCTAGGAGTGGACTTAAGCTAATTGGCTTTGCCTTGGAACGAGATGCCACTATAGACAGCATACCGTTCCTTTTACTAGACGAAAACTTCTCAAAAGCTTCCATTAAGGGAAGAACACTGGCTTTTTCAGAATAACGTAAAAAGAACAAGAAAAGTACACTATCGACGATATAGGGATAAACTTTGCTTTATAAGTAACACGGAATCAATACCTAAGGTACTATGCCCAAACAGACTTCTGTTCATGTGAAGAGGGACAAATAGTTATTTAGTCACAGTTTTTGCTGAGAATATGGATGAACCATTCTTACTTACTTATGTTGCCCTACAGTCCGGGATAAACCTGGGCCTCAACCAACATGCCTCTCCAATTAGCCCGGTCCTTAGCTAACTGCCTCCAGTTGCGCACTCCAAGTTGGTTGAGGTCGGTTTCTACTTGTGCGCGCCACATAAGGCGAGGTCTTCCTCTACTGCGTCCGACGTCTGGCTGGGAATCGAAGACTCTGTGAGCCGGAATATTGGTGTCCATTCGTAATACGTCCAATGCGGAGTTTTTTGACCACTGGTTTGTCGCTGTACAGCTCGTATAGTTCGTGGTTGAATCTTCGTCTCCATAAACCGTCAACGCAAACGGGACCGAAGATTTTTCGAAGAATTTTTCTCTCGAATCGACTAAGGATTTCTTCATCCGCTTTTGATACGGTCCATGCTTCAGCGCCGTAGAGCAGGACTGGGATGATCAGGGTCCTATATAGGATCTCCTTAGTAGTTCGAGTGAGGACTTTACTTCTAAATTGCCTTCTTAGCCCGAAGAAACAGCGATTGCCAAGAGTAATTCTTCGTTTGATTTCCGACGAGATGTTGTTGTCAGAGTTAAAGCGGAGCCGAGGTAGACAAAGTCCGGTACTACCTCAAAGTTATATCTGCCAATGGTGACGTTCTGTAAAATTCGTCGATGTTGTGTGTCCTTTCGTGTTGACAGCATATACTTAGTCTTACCCTCATTTACTGCTAAACCCATTTTCGCAGTTTCCTTCTTTATACTAGCAAACGTGGCTAAGACATCACGTTGAGTCCTACCAATGATGTCAATACCTTCGGCGTATTCTAGTAGTTGCACCGATTTTTGGAAAATTGTGCCTCTGGTGTTGGCTAGGGAGTTTGCACAATTCTCTTAGGAATCAAATTGAAGAAGTCACATGACAGCGCATCGCCTTGCCTAAATCCTTTTTTGATAACGAGAATTCTTCATCCTATCAAACGGACGAGTTTGGGCGGTTTACCAAAACTAGAAATGGCTCTGTATAGTTCGTCTCTATAAATGCTGTCGTATGCGGCTTTGAAAACGATAAATAGATTGTGGCTATCGATTTGGACTTCTTGGGTTTTTTTCCATCCAGGATCTGCCGAAATGTGAAAATTTGATCGGTTGTGGACTTTCCTGGCCTAAAACCACACTGATAAGGGACGATCAGGTTGTTGGTAAACAGGCGTTCACATATTACGGCAGATAGGATCTTGTAGGCGATGTTGAGGAGACTTATGCCTCTATAGTTAGCGCAGTTCAGAGGGTTTCCTTTTTTGTGGATCGGGCAAACGATGTTGAGGTTCCATTCTTCAGGCATACTTTCATCCAACCAGATTTGGCTTATGAGTTGGTGAATGTTACTTACCAAGTCATCTCCGCCAGCTTTATAAAGCTCAGCGGAAAGGCCGTCATTCCGGCGGCCTTATTAAGCTTGAGTTTAGATATTGATTCAATATATTAGATCTTGGCTGCGAGCATCTGTCGGCATTCCTCATCAAATCAGGGGTTTCTTGCTGGTGGCCGCGAGAAACCTAGCACATCAGTTGCGGGTGATCTAATGGCTTGTTGGCATCGTTGCCATTGTTCTTCGACATTAGATGCTGGTGCTATGGTGTGAATCGAGAAACGATTTTTTCACAGTATTTCTGGTTTGTTGTGGCGTGGTGGATATCCGCATCCTTACCTAGGCTGCAACAAGGTAGTGGTCCGAGTCGATGTTAGCCCCTCGAAATGTTCGGACATCCAAAATACTGGATGCGTGCCTCTTGTCTATCGCAATGTGATCAATTTGGTTGGTTGTTCGTTAATCTGGAGACCGCCATGTCCCCTTATGGATATCGAGATGAGGAAACCGTGTGCTGGCTATAGTAACATTTCGTTCCTTAGCGAAGTCAATTAGCCTAAGTCCGTTACCAGACGTGTTGTCGTGTAGGCTATATTTTCCGACAGTACTGTTAAAGATGTCTTCTCTTCCTAACTTCGTGTTAAAATCTCCCAGCACTATTTTAACATCGTACTTTGGTAGTCGCTCATATGTTTTGTCAATGAGCTCATAGAAGCAATCCTTAGTTATATCATCTTTTTCCTCCGTCGGAGAATGCATTAGCGCATATAAGGCTTATGTTGGCGAATTTGGCCTTGATGCGGATTGTTATAATGCGTTCGCTAATTTATTGGAAACATAAGACTTCTAGCCTAAGTCTGGCACTTATAACAAATCCGCATCCGAATAGTTTCGGAGATACCGCCTCTCAAAAAGGCCGTATCTTTTCCATGTAGGATGGTGCTACATTGAACCACACAGGACAGCCGTAGGTGATGAATGGACTTATAAGGGCCATGCAGTATATGACTTTCACTCTTGAAACAAGTTGACTGCTTTGAAACAATCTTCTTGTCAGAGCATATGCCCACCTAGCCCTGGAAACACAAACACCTACATTTTTGTTAAAATATAGGAACTTGTCAAGCCAGATGCCATAATATTTAACTTCATTTCTCACCGCCAACGACTGTCCATGCTGTACAACCATACACAATTTTTTCCAGTTTTTTTCTGGTTTGTTGATGAGCTCGATTGTCGGGCCTGATCCACATTGCTTTCGAGAGGATTGTGCAAAACAACACTTCATTAGAAATCAAACGAAGGATTATTTTCGAAAATCGCTACTTCTTCCGGGAAGAAGTCAATTGTGTAATAAAGCCTTACTGTGATACTATTGAATACTCTGATCATCCAAGTTCTACTCTAAAGTGCTGAGAAATGGATCCTTTCAAAAGCAGATGAAGGTTCGTTTGAAGCGAAAAATCGTAGGTCCAATTTGTTTTGTTGATCTATACAGAAGAAGATTCAACCACAAATTTTATTAGCTGTACAACAAAGTAGACATAATCATCCCCAGTTGCGTTGGAAGTTTAAATGGTTCGGACATATGTAGAGCAAAAAGACAGCAAAGCTTAAGCTGGAAGGCTTTGTTTCAATATATAAACATAAACGAACTACTGCACTTCCATAACAACAAACATTTAACGATTTAAATTAATAATTTTTAGAGATAATAAAATCTACAAAAAGTTGTGAAATAGTACCTAAAGCTGTACAGGATCTATGAATTCGTAAAACATAGCAAAAATTGAATTTAGAAAATGTTATTTAAATATTACACATATAGAGACCCATATTGCCAATGACGATTCGCGATCAACTTTTATAGATCCATGATTGTGTAGTTTGGTATTGTACATGAAGATGTGCTGTTTCTCCTATTCAAAAGGATACGAACAATTTATTATATCGTCTTATATCTTCATCGTATTTGCAACATCCTTGGAGACATATTGACAAAAGAAAAAATATATAATATCTATGTAGAATCGATCGACACTCATCATAGGGCACAGATGGTCTTAAGCTTTGCCAACTTTTTGAGATGTTTTAAGTAAAGTTTCGACCTCGAAAATAAGGCATTGAAGCAGACGAAGTTCCGCCTATCGCATGAGCACATGAACTTGGACCCGTTTTTTGCAGTTTTATGATCATATGATCAACAGATTTTCCCCAGTTGCTGGGAAATAGCTCGAATCTAACCGATTCCCAAAAAAGGAAGAAAATTCATTCCTGTAAACTACAGACCCATTGCTTAACTATCCATTCTTTCAAAAGTAATGGAAGAAAATATTGACATCGATATTGTTAATTACCTAGTAGGGAAAAGATCAATAAGCGATCGGCAATATGTTTCGAAAGCAACGCTCAACTGGATACCTGGGGGCAAATCACCGCATCCGTGAACGGATTGTCAATCGTACGAACGATAATTACTCTCCTCAGAAGTACTGAGATAAAAAAAATAAAGCACTATCCATTTTGTCTTGATATAAATTTGTTTTGATAAATTTGCCGAATGACAACTTTTTGGCGTTTAAACTACTACATTTAAACCTTCCAATCTAGTACGACATTTATTACGAATGGAAAATTCCGTTCCGTGAGCATTCGAATGTCGTGATCTCAATG
The DNA here is from genome assembly GCA_932526625.1 of Rhingia campestris. Taxonomy (NCBI): domain Eukaryota; kingdom Metazoa; phylum Arthropoda; class Insecta; order Diptera; family Syrphidae; genus Rhingia; species Rhingia campestris. The sequence goes on along the minus strand of OW052182.1, from coordinate 93,923,760 downwards.
CGGTTGTTCGAAAGATATATCACGTAATTATCGTTCGTACGATTGACAATCCGTTCACGGATGCGGTGATTTGCCCCCTGATCGAATGACTTATCGAATGAACGCATTTCGTATTCGTTCACGGATGGTATAATACCACATTACGTTACGAGTTATTCGATAACGTATCACATAATACCAAGTACACACTTTTACGTGACGAGTCATCCGTTCACGGATGCGGTGATTTGCCCCCTGCTTAGTTATGAAACCCATCTACGAACATCAGTGAATCGTGAGCTTTTGTCCTGAATATTTCCAAGGATTTCGATCGAGCATAGCGCTTTGCTAGCAAATTTACGGCATACGGACTTACTCAAATACTATGCTGGATGGAAAACTTTCTAAAAAGGCAGACCTTTGCGAGTAGTGGTGGGGTGGCGTTTTCATATAGATTCTCTATAAACGTGGGGTACCTCAAGGATCGAGTCTTTCGCCCACTCTATTTCTACTGCACATTTATGATCTTTCGAGAAGAACTAATAATCATTTTAAGGTTTCGCATATGATTTTATTCTAATAGCGACACCATGCAACAAAGCAGAACCAACATTTTTTGTTACAGAACATGAAAAAAATTAAACAAACTTCCAGAAGACGTATTTCCATCTATTTACAATCTATACTAATTTGAGAGCAGAGTTAATAAAGAACAGCAGTATCATCTCAAGGCGCTTATAGGTTTGCCTCATCAGAGAAAAGGTTTTGAAACAATACCACTTCTTGGGACCTTATTTTAAAGAAATAAAATGATTTCATACTCAATGATATTCGGTAAAATTGTATCTGCTCAATATCTCGACTAAAAAAATTGTTAGCCATGTCCCTATGGAAACGATCACATTTAATATTGGTGGGTCCAGTAGACAAGTGATTAATGCTTTGAACTGTTCAGCGCGGGATCCCAGGTTCAAATAAAGAAAGTAACAACACTAAGCTTTTTCACTTACAAAGTCTTACAAATGTCATGATATACTTCTCAAATCTGGCGTTCGGAATTGGCGTTAAACTTGAGCACATACAAATTAATAGAGAAGATAGGTTTGAGGCTAAGATACAACAAACACAAATATCTATGGCTTTATGCATGTTCAGCATGAGCGTCAATGTCGTAGGTGCACAGAAGGAGCCAAAAACAAAAGATATCTGTTTAGATGTGTTATGAGCGTCGTTGACGCAGGTGCGCAGAACGAGACAAAAATAAAAACGCAAAGACCATATCTGTTGTACATTAGTTGTATCATGGTTTGAGGCCCTGTATGAGGCTTTAATGTCAGATAACTCATTTACATTCAAAATTAAAATCCGTTTTTTTTAGTTTTTCCTGCATTTCAAAATTCAAATTTGCGAAGAAGAGTGCTTACAACTTTGAATAACAAAATTAAACAACATCTATACCTAGCTATTATGAGAAGATTAAAATATATTACTTTAGAGTTCTGCTTTATTTATCTTTGGGCAGTTTTTGAGTTCGAGATCATCTTGGTCTCAGGATTTTACTCAAGTTAACCCACCAACTTTGAAGAATTAATTCCAGTTAAAGGGTCCGCTTTATCTCAGAGCTAACTCACACCAAACATCCGAGTCTTCTCTTGCAGTTGCGTTAGTTTTCAGCTTTTCACACATTTTTAGAGCTGCGACTTTGACATTTGCATGGTTACTGTGTTAGATTTGGCGTTTGAGACTTTTTGGTAATGCGTATATTAAGATGTAATGAAATATACCATAGGATATGATACTTGACCATCCACACATACGCTTGAGATATACGTTCCCAATTACAAGTTTACAGAGGTGAAGCCAATTAAGTAAATATGTTTAACAACTCGTCGAACCAGTTTACAGAATATACTATGATTAATGATGAGAAATGTGTGAATCAGAATCTGTAACCATATCGTTTTATACCTTCAGAGTTCAGAAGGCATTTCCTTCATATAAAATAAATAAATTTGCGTCATGGATTCGCGCTTTGCTACATTGCTACGATACCATAGGCGTCGCGGTCGTGACGGTAGATAAGGTAATCTGTTCGAATCTCTTTACTCGAGCTTATCTTTAATCGTCGTACTTATTAAAAGTGCTAAATCATTCGCTGTTTATAGATACCAAGTACATACAATGGATGGAGAATCGAATGGCGGGATACATTTAGTTGAACTTAAGTTTTGGAACGAAACACCTCGTAACTTCTTAGTTAGCTTAGTTCAAAAAATATTCAACGAGGTTAGTAAATCAAAAAGTGATAAATTACAGAATCTTACTGTGCAAATAAAAACAAAAAAGTGAAAATATTCAAAATATGCATTCGTGGTTTCTGTGATAACACATTTTTTTGAATTCATCAGTCTTTAAATAGTTTTTGAAAAGCTAATTTTAGTCGATGTACACAGTGATTTGAAATATCTTGTAGTGAAATTAAAGAGAACATCAAATGTTTGCAAAAATGTAATGTCTTATAAAAACCATATGGTGTTTGGTAAGATATTTTGTAAGCCATATGGTAGATTCATAGGCTAATTAATTCCATATCAGACTTTTTTTGTATTTTTTGCGTCAATGAAATGGCAAGAAGTCGATATTACTTCGATTATTTAATGATATATTTATAGCAATGCGGAAATATCAGTACATATTCATAAATAATTGTTGTTATCAAATGGGACCCGGTATTCTGTTCAAGATACAATTCATTTTAATAATGAAGTGTAAATTAGGTACATTTATTTGAATTCAATTGACGAGTGGAAAAAATTAAAAAACTCCTCTACATGTGACCCCAAAGTGCTATAGAATTAAGGGAAATTTACATTTATACAGGATTACCATAAGAAAACTGTGTTTAAGACGAAAATGCAAACACGTATTTCCAAAAAGTTTACTATTAGCCAATATACAAGTTGATATGGCATTTAATTGAATAAATAATGGCCTTTCTAAATATATGAAATGCTGAGCGATTAAATTATCATTTAAATACAAAAATGTAATTTTAATTTGGTGCTATTTTTCCATACGAATAGCGCCACTTTTGCGACTAGTAGAGAAAAAACGAATATTACAATGTATACCAAAATGCTAGCCTTCAGTCGTCAATACTTCTAGTGCTCTACGTAGAAATGAAATGAATATTGCCAGCTTCTCAAATGTAAAGGGTCCGCCAAAGAACTTTCCAAAATGCTATAAAAAAAACTACTGAATATTTTCTAAAATTTCTTTTTTTATTTGAAAGTACAATCCTTCCGGTTAATAATGGAAAATAATTTCATTCAAATGGCTTCCTTGGCTGGGCATGCAGTAGCCTACACGATCGGTCCAATTTTTAAGCTATCGATTGTGTGCAGCTGTATTTCACCAATGACTTCACGAATATTGTCCTTTAAAGCGTCAATTGTCTCTGGCTTGTCGGCGTAACACTTATCTTTTACGGCACCCCACAAATAATAGTCCAACGGTGTAAAATCGCAGCTCCGAGGTGGCCAAACGACATCAGCTCTGCGGCTGATAATGCGATCTTCAAAAACAGGGCGCAAAACATCGAGTGTAGCTTCAGCTGTGTGACACGTAGCGCCGTCTTGTTGAAACCAAATGTTGCCAATATCCTCCTCTTCAATTTTTGTGAACAAAAATTCGTTCAACATGGCCCGATAACGATCGTCATTGACTGTAACGGCCACTCCTTCCTCATTTTCGAAGAAAAATGGTCCAATTATGCCTCCGGACCAAAATCAGCACCAAACAGTGAATCGGCATCTTCTCTAAGTTGATCGCAGGCCCACTTAGCGAAGCGAAAACGCATTGGATGGTCAGTTGGCTTCAACTCCTGAACCAATTGGACTTTGTATGGCGTCATACCAAGGTCTTTATGCAAAATTCGTCTCAATGATGTCTCCGAAATGTTCAATTGTTGAGAACGACGGTGAATTGATGTTGATGGCGCTTCACGCACACTTTCTGCGACAGCAGCAATATTCTCGGGTGTACGCACTGTTTTTGGCGTTTCACGCTTTGGTTTATCGATGAGGATGTCAGTTTCTTTCACTTTTTTCACAAGATAACGAACATACGGAGCTGACGGTGCTTCTCTTCTTCCAAAATCCGTACGCAATTCTCGCACACATTCTGCAGCATTATCATGATTTTCAAAGTAATGTCGCAATATTTCCCAGCGTTGTTCAAGCGTATAGACAACCATATTCGTTCATCGGAAGGATAAAACTAATTATCCGTCAAATCAGACATGAGCTAAGTGTTACCATTCACGAAATAAGCACTAGTTGAAAAAAAAACACGTTAGATGGCGGACCCGTTAGAAGAAGCTGTTAAAAAAGTATATCTTCTAAATAAAAATTGCATGGACAGAACAATTTCTGTCAAGCATTCTAAAAATTCTCAAATCCAACATCCTTGGTACACGAAAGAGCTTAAATCTCTTCGAAATAGACGAAACCGGGCCTGGAATCATTTTGTAAGAAGCTAGAATCATTACGACTTTGATAAGTACCTGAATTATTTTAATGAATTCTCTGCGATGTCAAGTAGTTTATATAATGGAGAATAATAATATAGTCAAAATGGAGAATACCCTTAAAAGGGACCCCAAACGATTTTGGGGATTTGTCAATTCAAAGAGAAAAACGGAAAGATATCCAGCCAACTTCTCTTTTAATAATTCAAAAGCATCGAGCTCTCTTATTTTATCAAACTTATTTGCAGAGAATTTTAGTAAAAAAGTCTTAGACGACCATTATTTCAGTTATCTCAATGATTGTCCTCAAGTTTGACACTACTTAGATATACATATCTCTCTATTAAATAATGACTATTCTGCGGGTCCCGATGGTATCCCACCAGTAGTCATAAAGCAATGCAACGATGCTCTTTTGCCATACCTTAAGTATATGTTTGAAAGCTCCCTTGCCACAGGAGTATTCCCAACTCAATGGAAAAACGCATTTATTAAACCTATTTTAAAAAAAAAGGTGAGCGTGGAGATATTTTTAATTATAGACCTATCTCAAAACTATCTTGCATTCCTAAACTATTCGAACATATTATTTGTGATAAATTGGTCTTCCCTTGTCGAAACATCCCTGAAGAACAGCAGGGCTTTGTTAAACATCGTTCTACTGTAACAAATCTATTAACTTTTATGCATCATTGTTCCAATAGTTTGGAAAATAAAAAAGAAGTCGATGGTATATACACTGACTTCTCCAAAGCCTTTGACCAGTTATCACATAATATCATAATTTTTAAACTTAAGGTTAAATCATATCTCTCATTGAGAACATACAGGGTAAAATCTGGAGTACCTCAAGGAAAGGAAGTCATTACAAACCGATTTAAATAGCTTTATCATATGGTGTATTAAAAACGGTTTGAATCTTTGAAACCCTACTAAGTGTCAACATATGTCATTTTCACGAAAACGTGCTCTATCACTCTCTGTCGTGAAGACAGTTTTAAAGATCTCGGTGTTTATTTTGATCCTAAATTGGAGTTTAATAAACACATTAACCTCATCGTCAATAAATCCAACGCTATGTTAGGATTTATAAAAAGATGGTCAAAAGAGTTTAGTGACCCTTATGTCACTCTCTCGCTCTATAACTGTCAAGTTCGCCCTCACTTGGAGTATGCCTCACAAGTTTGGACACCCTTCTATGTAGTTCATTCAAATAGAATTGAATCAGTCCGACGTAAATTCATAAGATTTGCTTTGAGAGGACTTCCATGGGATGGTCTCAACGTAGAACTTCCAATGACATTGTTTTCTTACACCAGTTATTATCAGGACAAATTGATGCTCCTGATCTTTTAATTGCTATTAGTTTTAATACGCGGTAGGTTTCTACAATCTGCTCGCTACGACACAGATCTGATAGTGTAATTAATTAATTAAAAAATAAAGCCTGAAGAACTGACGACTTGATTTAGTTTCGTGTTTGATTATAATAACATTTAATCAGATTAGACTTATCAACAAAATTACGTAAACAATTTTCTATTCAAGGTCACATTGCGATCTTAGGGGCAACCGAACTTTATATAGAAATCACAAAGTGTTGTATCTAATGGCTCTCTGCAAAGTTTACCATTCAGCATGTATGTAGGTTTAAACTTTATTGACCAACAATTTTTTAATGATATGAGTTTTTTATTAAAGGCTTTGAAATTGTTTAATTTGCTAACTGAGTTTTTAATGGATTTTTTAATAGACTACATATTTGTTTGTGGTACCGATAACGGCGTTATTTCGAATCCATCATTTAAGACATGGTTTCACATTTGATCTTTATATATATACCTACTTTACAATAGGTTTGCTCCCGTACTTTTGCTGTAAAAATTAGTAAATTCTCTTCGAGTGGGGGTAAATTCTCTCAAAAAGATATTAATTTAAAAAAAAGTACGGGAACGCATTTAAGTAAAATTTTCTATTTTATACGCCTTTTGAAGAACAAATGACATATAGATATTTTGTTTAATGTTTTACAACACAAAATATTCGACATTAACTTCTATTGTAAACAAATTGACAGCGTTAGACTGGAAGTAAATAGCTTAAGAACGAGGTTTTAACATATTTTTGAAGTATCCCAAAATGCAATAATTCATCCTGTTCCAAAACGAGGCGAAAGTCTAAAAAGTTTTGAACTGCGATATCGCCAATTATTTTTTGAAATAATCGACACATTGTCTCTAAAAATGGAAACCAGGTTCGATTCGTTGAAGAAATTTAAATTCCGAGCAACACTTTCTACTAAAAAGTTTGTTGATTATGTGAAAAAAAATTCCAACTTAAGCTTTAGAATGCCTTGGATCTTCGGATGGGCTTTTTTTTAGATTTTATAAAGCTGAAGAATGAATCAACTGTGTTTATACCCTATCCCGTAGGTGTATATTAGTTTTGATACATAGTTTGTAACATAGAGAAATAATTTAGCTAGATAAACCTTAAAGTATATGGATCGACTCAAAATCGATAGCTGAGTCTGTCCGTCCGTATGTCACCAGTTTTTGGGCCTTAAATTTTTAGCTAGAATGATGAAATTTGGTATACGAGCTGTTTGTTGCTCCCAGCAGAACAAGTGTAAACATTTTTGAAATCCGCCCACTGCCACGCCTCCATTTCAGAAAAACGTAGTTTTGACCAAACCATTAGGAATTTTGAAAATGTTTCTGAAAAATATATTGAGATAATCTTAATATATATATTTCGTCTATACAAGGTTTTCTTGCCACGCCCACTTTTTGGGGGCGTTTTCCTATAAAAACCATTTTTATACCCTACCCCAAGGCATATGCAATAGAAAAACTTTGTTTTTTGTCGAACCATAAAATATTTTGATAAACCGTCTGAACAATATGTTTTGACAACGTCATTTTCAATATTTTATCGCCAAAAAACCCATATTTTGCGGATATTAATTTTAAGGATGAATATTTGATTTCAATATGCCAAATTTCAACACTCTAGCTCAAAATTTAAGGCCCAAAAATCGGTGACACACAGACGGACGGACGGACGGACGGACAGACAGACATGGTTTAATCGACTCAGCTCTCGATTCTGAATCGATCCATATACTTTAAGGTATATCTATCGAAATTATTTCACTATGTTACAAACTTAATGCCAAAACTAATATTCCCCTATGGGATAGGGTATAAAAAGTGGAAATTCGCAGCTCAGCAAGTCTGACACAAGCGGAAGAGTTAAACATTAGCGAACACCTAAAACTAATTTAACTTCTATCCGAACTTCCAGAACTTGACATCATCTGTGCGGTTACAGACCGCTTACCAAAGACACAATGATTCTCAACGGACAAAAGATTCTCAACGGAGATCACAACCAGAGAAGCATGGTGTAGCAATAACCCACCAAACTGCCAAAACGGCCTAAAGTGGTATACGGATGGTTCTAAAATGGACTCAGGGGTAGGAGCTGGCATACATGGACCAAATAGAAACATCTCAATACCTATGGGAAAAAAACCCTAGTGTATTCCAAGCTGAGCTCCATGCCATAAAAGAATGCGCAAACCTAATACACAACTCAGGTATTAAAGGCGCAATTTGGTCTAGCCATTATAAGCTAAAATACCATCTGTAGGTTTCAGTCAAATCGATGGAGTAGTTTGGGCTACAGTATCAATAACAGCCTGCAGACTCAAGACTACAGATAGCAGACAATTTTTTTTGAAAACTACTTTGTTGGACTCGGTGTACCTCAACAATCAACAGATTTTCAGTCAAATCGATGGAGTAGTTTGGGCTTCAGTATCAATAACAGCCTGCAGACTCAAGACTACAGATAGCAGACAAATTTTTTTAAAAACTACTTTGTTGGAGTCGGTGTACCTCAACAATCAACAGATGCCAACACAATACTGTGAGGTAAAAAGTTCGCATTGAACGCTTAAGATGGCTACGACATGAAGAACGAATGGACACCAATACCCTGGTTTGCAGATTCTTCAATTTCTGATCAGATTGTATACTTGGTAAAGTAAGACCTCGCCTTAAATGGGCATGCAAAAGTAGAAACTAAGCAAAACTGAGGTCCTCCAATACTCAGTCGACCAATTAAATGGAAATCGCATACGCTGATACACAATCGTTCTACATGTCCTATAGCCTTGCGTATATACTACCACTGTACAGCCAAAGTTAATCATTTTATCTTTATAACGGGTTCGCCATCTAACGTTTTTTTTTTTTTTTTTTCAACTAGTGCTTATTTCGTGAATGGTAACACTTAGCTCATGTCTGATTTGGCAGATAATTAGTTTTATCCTTCCGCTGAACTAATATGGTTGTGTATATGCTTGAACAACGCTGGGAAATATTGCGACATTACTTTGAAAATCATGGTAATGTTGCAGAATGTGTGCGAAATTGCGTACGGATTTTGGAAGAAGAGAAGCACCGTCAACTCCGTATGTTCGTTATCTTGTGTAAAAAGTGAAAGAAACTCCTCATCGATAAACCAAAGCGTGAAAAGCCAAAAACAGTGCGTACACCCGAGAATATTGCTGCTGTGGCAGAAAGTGTGCGTGAAGCGCCATCAACATCAATTCACCGTGGTTCTTAACACTTGAACATTTCGGAGACATCATTGAGACGAATTTTGCATAAAGACCTTGGTATGACGCCATACAAAGTCCAATTGGTTCAGGAGTTGAAGCCAACTGACCATCCAATGCGTTTTCGCTTCGCTAAGTGGGCCTGCGATCGACTTAGAGAAGATGTCGATTTTGCCAAAAAAAATCATCTTTTCAGATGAAGCTCATTTTGATCTTGGCGGGTATGTAAACAAGCAAAATTGTCGCATTTGGGGTACAGAAAACCCAAAACGAGTCACTGTTTGGTGCGGATTTTGGTCCGGAGGCATAATTGGGCCATTATGGGGCCATGTTGAACGAATTTTTGTTCACAAAAATTGAAGAGGAGGATATTGGCAACATTTGGTTTCAACAGGACGGCGCTACGTGCCACACAGCCGAAGCTACTCTCAATGTTTTGCGCCCTGTTTTTCAAGATCGCATTATCAGCCGCAGAGCTGATGTCGTTTGGCCACCTCGGAGCTGCGATTTGACACCGTTGGACTATTATTTGTGGGGTGCCTTAAAAGATAAGTGTTACGCCGACAAGCCAGAGACAATTGACGCTTTAAACATTAAATATTCGTGAAGCCATTGGTGAAATACAGCTGTACACAATCGATAGCTTAAAAATTGGACCGATCGTGTAGGCTACTGCATGGCCAGCCGAGGCAGCCATTTGAATGAAATTATTTTCCATTATTAACCGGAAGGATTGTACTTTCAAATAAAAAAAGAAATTTAAGAAAATATTCAGTATTTATTTTTTATAGCATTTTCAAAAAAAAAAGTTATTTGGCGGACCCGTTATAAAGATCTTTTCAATGCAATACACAAAAAAGCTGAAACCTTGATTGTTTAAATCTTGAATATTGTTAATCAATTCCATGTTCATAGTTTAAAGAGGATAATGTGTCTGATACGTAGCTTGAAGCTTTTTATGTTCTTGAGTGCGAAATAAATTCAGTGGCTATTAATGCATCAAGAGTGTAGTGTGTGGAATAATATAATGGTGCACGTATAAAGTCTGCTCCAGTACAAATAATCTTTACTGATCTTTACGATTTTTTTCTTAAAACAGTTTCCGTACACATTTTTTGTATGGTAATACATTTCTGCAGTAAAAATCATTACGAATCCGTAAAATAATATTGTAGGGGACCAAAAATATTTTTTCATATTTATATATAGATATCCATTACAAGAAAAAAAAACAATTCTACTGTCACTACAGATTACCAGAACTCATTTTAAAGTCTATCCACCATGTTTCTGGAGTTGGTGATACTTCTAATCACCGCAATATTGGCATATGACTACCTCAGCAAGAAGAGGCGTCGTGACTATCTCGGGGACATGCCAGGCCCCCCGGCTCTCCCAATTGTTGGTAACGCTCTTATATGGGTTGGGAAATCACCAGAAGGTAAGCAATTTTGGCTATATCCGCAAAATTTTTTTTCAAAAGTCACTTGTTTGTCCAGATGTGTTTGACCAGATATTGAAAAACAATACCACGTATGGTCCCATACACCGTATATGGATGTTTCATCGTGTTGGAATATTTTGTGCAGATCCCAAGGCTATTGAAGTTATTCTAAGTAGCAATCAGCATATAACAAAAAACTCGCTATATGACATGCTTATTGGATGGTTGGGAACGGGTCTACTTATTAGCACCGGTCAAAAGTGGCATTCAAGACGTAAAGTTATAACGCCGACTTTCCACTTTAAAATTCTCGAACAGTTTGTTGAGATTTTTGATCAACAGAGCAGCGATTTGGTACAGATTATTAGAAGCAAAGCTGACGGAAAGACCGCTACTGATGTTTATCCCTTTATTTGTCGTATGGCTTTGGACATCATTGCAGGTAGGTTTTGCATGTGTGAAATAAATGAAGAATTTACTGAATATTAGTTAAACTTTAGAGACATCCATGGGTACTAAAGTAAATGCTCAGAAGAACCCCGATTTCGGTTATGTACAAGCTGTTACAGAGTAAGTTTCGACAATCATCCTGTTAGATCCGGTTATACACTATATTGCCAGACAATAGGTCTGTTCCCGTACAAAATAATATTTACTGATTCTTACTGATTTTAACTTAAAACCGTTCCCGTACGCAAGTTTTGCATGCAAATAATTTTCCGCAGTAAAAATCAGTAAGAATCAGTAAATATTATTTTGTACGGGATCAGACCAAATGTCTATATTGTATGTTATGGCATTTCTAGTCTACTGTTGCATATATTTATGAATCGTTTGGTATGAGCCTTACTGGTTTTATTTCTGGGAGATTTATCCCAATACCGCCTTACACAATTATATATAGGTACAGCTAATTTGTTTTTATTTAAAGTATAACAGCACTTCTATCAAAACGATTTATTAAGGGATGGCATCGAATGGATCTTCCTTTTAAAATAACAGCTCCAAGGTTATACAGAAAGCAACAGGCTATCATTAAAATAATGCACAATTTTACCGAAAACGTTATTAAGGAACGTAGGGATACTTTAGAAAAAGAACTAGCTGGTGGCAGCATAAAGTCGGGTAAGATTCATTTCTAACAGTCACTGTATCGATGTTAATAAAATAAATCTTCATTCATTAGACGAAAGTGACATTGGCAGTAAGAAGAGAATGGCTCTTTTGGATGTACTTCTACAAGCCAATATCAATGGAAAGCCGCTTTCCAATAAAGACATCCGCGAGGAAGTCGACACTTTTATGTTTGAAGGACACGATACTACTACCAGTGGTATATCTTTTACACTTTACCTTCTCTCAAGACATCCAGAGATCCAACAGAAGGCGTTCGAGGAAATTCGTCAAATACTAGGAGATGATACAAGCAGACCCGTCTCACTACACGACTTGAACAACTTAAACTACCTCGACTTAGTTATTAAGGAAAGTTTGCGAATGTATCCACCGGTACCATTGATTGGACGTAGATTCGGAGAGGATATAACGTTAAGTAAGTCCCGTTGAATGCTTTGTAATTTATCTACTTATATACGCATGTTTTTTTTTATTTATTTAAAGATGGTAGGCAAATTCCCGCTGGAAGTGATTTCATAATTGGAATCTATGTCATGCTTAGGGATCCTCAATATTTCCCAAATCCAGATGTTTTTATGCCGGAACGACACCTTGCGGAAAACACTTCGGATAAGACGAACTTCTACGCAAATATTCCCTTCAGTGCAGGGCCACGTAATTGTATAGGGCAGAAGTTCGCCATTTTGGAAATGAAGAGCACAATTAGTAAAATTTTGAGAAATTTTGAATTACTCCCGTTGGGACCAGCAATCAGACCCATCATGAACTTGGTCACAAGGTCTGCGAACGGAGTGCATTTAGGACTGCAACCCAGGGTGTACTAAAGAGCTTGGTTTTGTTTATTAATGTAGTGTATAATTTTTAGATAACATTTTTTAAAATTAAATTATGAAATATAGGAAGAGATTTTTTAATTTCGGGAATATTGTGTTAAGTTGAAATGCCTTTCATATTTGATCTGAATTAAAGGAGTATAAGATTATATAGAGTAAATGCTACGTTTTTGTTTATTTTTATTGATTAATGTTTATTTATTAATTAACACACTTATTTGTACATCTGTCACATACAACTAACATAAACTTGCTGTTGTCAAACAATTTTAATTTAAATATATGTTTTCATATTCGTGGACTTGAAATAGTTTGATTTCTTTAATTTAAATCGATTTGCAAAGTTTTCAAATTTGATTAAAATAGGTCTGTTCCCGTACAATATTATTTTTTACCAATCTGACTAATTTTTGCAAATGTTTAATGCAGTTTATGTACGCAAAAACAAGTGTAATAGAGAAAAACGAGTGGTGGGTGCACGACTGGGTCGTACGCAACTTTCTCTTTCACAGCGAGATGGAGTTAGGCGTTAGATCAAATAGTACGCATTTTGATTATTAATGCTTAAAGTGATATAAATAATATCGAAATGTGATTATACGAACGTTTACTCCAAAATTTGAAGGAATCGGTGTCTTTGTGAATAATAATTATTTTTCGTTATTAGCCAAAATGGAAAAAATTCGTTTAGTTATAGTTGGGCTAAAACTAATTATGTGGAATGGTTTAAAACTATAATAGTAGTATATATTTTAAATTTCATTCAATTTTACATAGTAGTTTGCGAGAAATTAACAATATTCTTTATATGGCCTAAATGACAAAATCCGTTATATGGATTTTCTCGAAAAAAAACTGGGTATGTACATTTGTTGATACTAATATGCTTATAGTATATATAAAGTTTAATCAAAATCGTTAAAGCCGTTTCGAGAAAATTGAGGCTATGTGTAATTTTTATATGGCTGGTACCGTTAATAACATGGCTAAAAGCAAACAAAAAATGGCCTAGAATTATCAGTAAAATAATTTAATGCAGAAATTTCTGTTAGTAATGTTCCTAGCGTTCTCGATTGGGACATCAAATTTATCATTTTTGGATCTAGATCAATTATGAAAAATCTCGATTTCAATCGTATACGTACTTGCATTACCACCAACACAATTGACAGCTTTATTTTGTCAGTTTGAAATTTTTATTTCGATTATTAAATTATAAAAATGAATTATTTGGTGCAAACTGTGCATATTTATGTCAAGTGAATATTTAATAGGTTATGTAGAGAGCTCATAATTACTTACTTAAGTGGTGCTACAGTCCAGAATGAACCTGGGCCTCAACCAACATGCCTCTCCAATAAGCTCGGCCCTTTTTTTATAATTGACGCTCGGGTGAGTCGTCAAGCTCGCATAGGCCTACGTGGGCCCATAGCGATACCCAGCTCGGCCCTTAGTTGATGCCTCCAGTTGCACACTTCAAGTTGGTTGAGGTCTTCCTCTACTACTGGGAATCGAAGACTTTTCGAGCCAGATCATGGTGTCCATTCGCTCTACATGTCCTAGCAATCTTAAACGACCAATGCGGTTTTGTTTGACTAGTGATATGTCAGTACAGGTCGTTTAGTTCTTGGTTGAATCTTCGTTTCCATAGCCCGACAACGCAAAAGGGATTGAAGATTTTTCGAAGAATTTTTCTCTGTAAACGATAAAGGATTTCTTCAAAACAAAATATTAATACCATATGTCAAAGGACTGTGGTACATCAGAAATGAAGATCTTTGATAGATTTCCGTTGAGATCTCAGTATTACCACGATTAAATATGAAAAGAACAATTTTGCAAGATAATATAAAAAAAGCGTTTATTAGGACTCCTAGCCCGGAGTCCTTGTGGTAAAAAGCCAAAACATTAGAATGCTACAATTCGATGTGCAAATCAGTTAATACCATAACGGGTAAGTCAATCGTCGGATTTGAAACGATGCCAATCTACAACGGGGTACACCAAGTGGTAATCCATCTGAAGAAAGTCATTGTATGGAGCGCTTTGTTGGCCTAATCATCCCGTACTTCTTAAAAAACAACGATAGCATTTATCACAATAAACGGAGAGCGCTACCGATAGATAATAATCAATTAATTTTAGAAAATGGGCTATAGGTGCCACGCAACTGATGGCACAATTGTGATTCTGCACGTTCGCTTTGAATGAATCAACGCGCAGGCGATGTCAACAGGCCACCGAGATTGTGGGATTTTACCCCGTTAGACTTTTTATACCCTATCCCATAGGGGTATATTAGTTTTGATACATAGTTTGTAATATAGAGAAATAATTTAGCTAGATATATGTACCTCAAAGTATATGGATCGATCAGAATCGCTAGCTGAGTCGATTTAGCCATGTCTGACCGTCCGTCCGTCCGTCCGTCACCAGTTTTTGGGCAAGGATGAAATATGAAAATTTCGTCAATAAACCATTTTAACCCACGCCTACTTTTTGGGGGCGTTTTCTCACAAAAACCATTTGTATGCCCTACCCCAAGGCATATACTTACTTACTTACTTACTTAAGTGGCGCTACAGTCCGGAATGAACCTGGGCCTCAACCAACATGCCTCTCCAATTAGCCCGGTCCTTAGCTAACTGCCTCCAGTTGCGCACTCCAAGTTGGTTGAGGTCGGTTTCCACTTGTGCGCGCCACTTAAGGCGAGGTCTTCCTCTACTGCGTCCGACGTCTGGCTGGGAATCGAAGACTCTGCGAGCCGGAGTATTGGTGTCCATTCGTTCTACATGTCCTAGCCATCTTAAACGTCCAATGCGGAGTTTTTTGACCAGGGGCATGTCGCTGTACAGCTCGTATAGTTCTTGGTTGAATCTTCGTCTCCATAGCCCGTCAACGCAAACGGGACCGAAGATTTTTCGAAGAATTTTCCTCTCGAATCTACCAAGGATTTCTTCATCCGCTTTTGATACGGTCCATGCTTCAGCGCCGTAGAGCAGGACTGGGATGATCAGGGTCTTATATAGGATCTCCTTAGTAGTTCGAGTGAGGGCTTTACTACTAAATTGCCTTCTTAGCCCGAAGAAACAGCGGTTGGCAAGAGTAATTCTTCGTTTAATTTCTGACGAGATGTTGTTGTCAGAGTTAATAGCGGAGCCGAGGTAGACAAAGTCCCGTACTACCTCAAAGTTATATCTGTCAATGGTGACGTTCTGTCCAATTCGTCGATGTTGTGTGTCCTTTCGTGTTGACAGCATATACTTAGTCTTACCCTCATTTACTGCTAAACCCATTTTCGCCGCTTCCTTCTCTATACTAGCAAACGTGGCTATGACATCACGTTGAGTCCTACCAATGATGTCAATATCGTCAGCGTATGCTAGTAGTTGCACCGACTTTTGGAAAATTGTGCCTCTGGTGTTGGCTTTGGAGTTTTGCACAATCCTCTCAAGAATCAGATTAAAGAAGTCACATGACAGCGCATCGCCTTGCCTAAATCCTTTTTTGGTATCGAATGTGTCGGTGAGGTCGTTTCCGACCCTGATGGAGCAGGGAGAATTCTCCATCGTCATCCTACACAAACGGACGAGTTTGGGCGGTATACCAAAACTAGACATGGCTCTGTACAGTTCGTCTCTATAAATGCTGTCATATGCGGCTTTGAAATCGATGAATAGGTGGTGGGTATCGATTTGGACTTCTTGAGTTTTTTCCAGGATCTGCCGAAGTGTGAAAATTTGATCGGTTGTGGACTTTCCTGGCCTAAAACCACACTGATAAGGGCCAATCAGGTTGTTGGTAAACGGTTTCAGGCGTTCACATATTACGGCAGATAGGATCTTGTAGGCGATGTTGAGGAGACTTATGCCTCTGTAGTTGGCGCAGTTCAGAGGGTCTCCTTTTTTGTGGATCGGGCAAAAGATGCTGAGGTTCCATTCTTCAGGCATATTTTCATCCGACCAGATTTGGCTTATGAGTTGGTGGATGTTACTTACCAAGTCATCTCCGCCGGCCTTATAGAGCTCAGCGGGAAGGCCGTCATTTCCGGCAGCCTTATTAAGCTTGAGTTTAGATATTGCTATCCTCACTTCACTCAGGTCGGGTGGTTGGCAGTTTTCGCTGTCGTTGCCAATATTGAATGGTTCGTTCTGCCTGACAGCGGAATGTTGTTCGTCATCGCCGTTTAACAGTCTGCAGAAGTGGTTCTTCCATATCCTCAGCATCGACTGTGTCTCAACTACAATATTTCCTTGTTCATCTCGACAGGATTCTGTTCGAGCCTTGTATCCTTGGCTTTGACGTTTTACACTTTGGTAAAACTTGCGAACATCGTTCCTGGAGTGGCACCTCTCTATATCCTCGATCGCGCGCTTTTCTTGCTCTTTTTTCTTCTTGCTGAAAAGCCGATGTTCTTCCCTTCTTCTTTGCCTATAGAGCTCAATGGCAGCTCTCGTCTTCACCTGCAGCTTAGCCTTGTAGGCCTCGTTCTTGGCTGCGAGCATCTGTCGGCATTCCTCATCAAACCAGGGGTTTCTTGCTGGTGGGCGCGAGAAACCTAGCACATCAGTTGCGGCTGATCTAATGGCCTGTTGGCATCGTTGCCATTGCTCTTCGACATTCGATGCTGGTGGTATGGTGTTAATCGAGAGGTTAAGGGATACGCGTTGTGCGAAGGTCTTGGCGGTCTCTTGCGATTGCAGTCTTCCGACATTAAATTTTTTCACAGTATTTCTGGATTGTTGTGGCGTGGTGGATATCCGCATTCTTACCTTGGCTGCTACAAGGTAGTGATCCGAGTCGATGTTAGCTCCTCGGAATGTTCGGACATCCAAAATACTGGATGCGTGCCTCTTGTCTATCGCAATGTGATCAATTTGGTTGACCGTTCGTTGATCTGGAGACCGCCATGTCCCCTTATGGATATCGAGGCATATGCAATAGAAAAACGTTGTTTTTTGTCGAACCATAAAAGATTTTGATAAAACTTCTGAACAATATGTTGTGACAACATCATTTCCAATACTTTCTGACCATAAAGACCACATTTTGGGGATATTAATTTTAAGGATGGGATGGGGTAGGGTATTAAACGATCCTTACAGCGGATTGTAGCCTTCTCATATGTTTCTTATGGGGTTTCCTTAAAGTCGCAGGTCTATGTCAATAAGCAGTAAACGACTGGTCCCCTGAACGTCAATATTAAGTCAATATAACCGTTTGCCAAATGTGTCATTCATTGCAACAGATATTGCTTCGCACTAAGTTAAAATTGTTTGACTCCAATATAAAATCTGTACTGCTTTACGAATGTAAAACATGGGAATGCACAGCCAACATCTCGAGCAGGATACAAGCTTTTGTTAATCGTTGTTTGGGCTACATCCTAAAGACACGGTGACCCAAGTAATTTCCAACAATGAATTGAGGCTTAGAACTGGACAAACAAAGTAGATGCTGACATCAAGCAGAGAAATGACGCTGGATTGGCCATACACTGAGGAAACCAGATGACAACCTAGCAAAGCAGTGCTTTCAATGGAACCCTCAAGGTGTAAGGTGAGTTGGTTGGCCAATAACAACATGGAGTTCAACTGCTTTGACGGAAGCTCAATCTGAAAATTTACGATCGTGAACACAGCTAAGGTATCGAGCTGCCAACCGTGAGAGATGGAAGGATCTAGTTATCGCCCTATGCTCCAGGAGGAGATAGTGTTGCTGCAACAGCAGCTCCCGGAGAACAAAAGAAGGAGATTTGTTACTTCTCGATAGCAAATCAAACATTTTTTTAGCAGCAGCAAAAAACTAATTTTCTGCAGAAATAAAACAATTTTTAATAATAAATACTTTTTGGGATGGGTACAATTTGCCTATTTTTAAAATGTCGATTTGAAAAATCGATTGATACCGACTGATCAAATTGTCGACTCGTAAAATGTGGCGCCGCATGCATTGATGCATCATCATTCACTGTCGATCAATAAGCCACTCTCAGATAATACATAGTTAATTTTTACGTTAACAGTATTGTTTTTATTCATTCAAAGAGAGCATTCCTGTTTTATTTTAAATAAAAATCGGCATTTTTACCGACAATTGTTCAATCAACATTTAAATGGTCTGGATTTTAAACTGTCAACTTTTTAACTTTCTCTTACAAAGAGAAAGATATCTATTGTTTTCGATAAAATTTTCGACCTCGAGATTTTGATTGATTCTAACATTACGATGATAGCGGAACCCAAAAAAGTGTTTTTTGGAATTCCGTCCGTCGTTCTGTCGGTTCGTCGGACCGTCTGTCCGTAATGGTCTTCCCAGCCTAAACGGCTTGACCGATATTCTTCAAATTTCGTATCCAAGTTTCTTTTGGTCATAATTCTAGGCCATTTTTTTTGCTTTTAGCCATGTTATTAATGGTACCTGCCATATAAAAATTACATATAACCTCAATTTTATCGAAAACGGCTTTAACGATTTTGATTAAACTTTATATATACCATAAACATATTAGTTCCAACAAAACTGCATACCCAGTTTTTTCGAGAAAACCCATATAACGGATTTTGTCATTTAGGCCATATAAAGAAAATTGTTAATTTCTCGCAAACTACTATGTCAAATTGAATGAAATTTAATACATATACTACTTTTATAGTTTTAAACAATTCTACTAATTAGTTGTAGCCTAACTATCCCTAAACGGAATTTTCAGTTTTGGCCAATAACGAAAAATAATTATTATTCACATAGACACCGATTCCTTCAAATTTCGGAGTAAACGTTCGTATAATCACATTTCGATATTATTTATATCACTTTAAGCATAAATAATCAAAATGCGTACTATTTGATCTAATGCCTAGCTCCAACTCGCTGTGAAAGAGAAAGTGCGTACGACCGAGTCGTGCACCCACCACTCGTTTTTTGTCGATTAAATTTCAGGCGACATTTTAACAGTCGATGAATTTTATATTTGTCCAGTCGACATTTTTTTGTCGACCATTCGTACGCTTTCCAAACTTATTTTGTACAGGAACAGCCCTATAAATTCATCGAAATGCTTTTCAAAGAAAAGAAAAAATTCGTTGATAACCCTTAACATTGGGTGGGTTGTAATAAAAAAAGTCGATCTTCGTTTAATACGTCGTGTCACTTCGTTTGTCACGGGCATACAGCAGTTCAATAATAAATTCTATAAACAAAAATCGCTAATTTAATGCATAACAGGTTTATATGATAATAAACATTCCAACTATCCTGTTCTCCCATTACTTTTTTACGATTAAGTCAGAGTTAATGTTAGCACATAATAGGGCCAAAGAAACGTCATTTTTCCTTATCGCACTTTACTTAAAAGCTCACACACAAACAATTCGACTTTTACTGCTTATATATATGTATATGAATTGCATTTGGTATTCCTTTTTTCAGTATATAATCGTGATTCTAAGAGTATGCTATACAAAAGTATTAATTTTATATAAAAACAAGAAAGAAAGAAATATTATTCAACAAAAATAAGAACAACACAACTATAGTTACATACATATGTCAGGTATTATATGTGACGTACTTGTTTGAGTTGATAAATCAATTTAAATTTAGACTTGTAAGTAGTTCAATCAAAAAGTCGTATTGTTTATTTTTAAGAAAAAAAACTTAATTCACGATTGTGTAACTATTTCCCAAATCGAAGTGAGTCGTGTTGTGTATTGTGCGGGAACAGCAGTTTTACAAATCTGATTTGTTTGCTTTATTTTAAGAACCAAAAGCTCTAAAAATTGTAAACAATTAAAACTTTTTTCAGCTGTTCGAAAGCTCGTTTTTGCATTTAAACTTTGTGGATTGCGGTGTTGAGTATTCAGGGTTGATAAATGAATTCGTTATGCCGCAGATTTTTGAAATACTAGGGGTATTCATGCAACGTCGGGAAGTCGTCGTAAACGTTGTAAACGTGATAAAATTACGACGTGATAAATGAACTGTCAAAATTTGTATGGGAAATCTTTTCCAACAATATCGGAATTTTCTCACAGGAATTGGGTGCGTAAACTGAGATGGTAAACGTTGTAAACTTTTGAAAAGTTATTTTTAAAATTTAATCAGTCACTTTCACGCATCAAACGTATGCGCTAAGCTGAAAAACATTGTCGAGAACGGAAAGAGAACAATATGAACAAGATTTTATCAATAAATAAATTACTAAAATGAGATTGGATTCAGTGGGTTACCGCATTATTTATTGCATTTTAGGGTCGTTCCTGAAACGTCGTCGTAAAATTACATTCTTTCGCACGTATAAAATTACGACGTGCATGAATACCCTTACTATTGCGTTACTTTCAGTAGAATTTTCTTTTGGTAAGAATCAATAAACTGTCAGTTGGTATCTGAAAATGGCAGGTCGTAAGCAAACTTTTATGTTATTTGTCCTTCAAGTTAGGCAAAGGAAACGAATAAATTTACTGCATTTTAGTTAAACACGTTCCCGTATTTTTTCGTTAATTTTTTTACCTGGGGAGAATTAAACCTCCTTTAATAAATTTGACTATTGTAAAAGTCGTTAAGGCGATTTCAATACGTCTACTGATATAAATGGTACCTATTCATGTAAAATATTATACCAACGCCAATGACGTGCGAGGTACAAACGGCTTATTCTCGACTTAATATTGAGTTAGGGATTCTGGTATATCGAGTTGCTTGTCTCCCATTGGACGTTTCTTGGGTGGCGGATAGAGTAAGTCCTGCAGATATACAAAGCAGGTCGGAAGTTATATACCATTCACAGAGCAAAATTGATAGAGGTAAATGTCCTCAATAAAAACGGACAACGGGACATGCAGGAATTTCAAGGGTTAGTCAGGCCCCTAGAACAGAGATGTTGACGATGAGCCGAAAGGACAACGGCAGCATTCAATTCCTTAGCGAATACCGGTATCTGATAAACTCGGGCTGGATCTATAGGTTTGAGGGTTGTGCTCTGAATCAAATACTCAATCACAGAAAAAAAAACTATTCTTCGATGGTCCCATTTGCGTTGACAGGCTATGAAGAAGGAGATTTAACCGAGAACTATACGACCTGTAAAGCCACACATACCAGGTTAAGAAAAAACTCCGCATTGGACGTTCAAGATGGCTAGTACATGTAGAGCGAATACTCCGGCTTGCAGAGTCTTCCATTCCCAGACAGACGACGAACGCAGTAGAGTAGGTAATAGCGTTTTCGATTTGGATTTTCAGATTTGCTCTCAAATTTCAGATTTTGCCAATCCTAATCGATCATATAAGAGGTTGATCTGGTTTTATGTGCGGGTTAGTGTGCCATTTGACAGCTTATTGTTTATCTTTATGTCGCAGTTATAGCTATCATTGAAACCATACTTTGAAATATTCTTTTACTCATTGCTTTTTTACAAATTTAATCATTTGCGAGTTGGTGTCAAAACAAAGCTTATGAATTTTAGAACATGATTATCCAAAAATATTTTAATTTCCAAATATAGTTTACGCAGAAAATCACTTTTTAGTTATCACTGATCACAAAAAAACACGAATCAAACTACAAAATGCAAACTACAAACTGACATAAGTCAGATGTTAAATATTTTTGTGTTGCTGCATGTCACTTGGAATCCAGATTCTTCAAAAGTGATCTATAGTAAAAAAAAGTGCATTTTGTATCCCAATCGAACACTCTATAAGACCTCGCCCTAATTGGCGCGTACAAGTAGAAACCGACTTCAACCAACTTGAAGTATGCAATCGGAGAACCCTGTCGGTTGAGGCCCAGGTTCATTCCGTACTGTAGCGCCACTTAAGTATGTTAGTAAGTAAGACCAAATTGTTAAACGTGAATAAATTCACAACCGTTTTGTATGGATATTATATATAAATAGGTAAATTATTGTTATATTGTTGCGAGTCACTGTGCAACGATGCGACCATTGACAAAGCAAATGAAACGTTAGACTCATTGCGAGTTAGTATATTTATTTAATTCTATTTAATGTACATATAGCTGTAGGTATACACAAGCAGCTTTTAGTGATTAGATGCCAACTTTAAGCACTTTTATTTACAAACTAGTCCATCAAATGCTTTAACTTGTTTTACTTCATTTATCATTCATATATACCGGCTAGAAGAGAAGGTTAACCTTTAAAGACGAAAGTCAAAACAAAAATTACCTCAACTCTTTGCAAGTGTATAAATATAAAGTGCAATGTAATCAATGAAAAGATTACTTTTTTCAAAATTCCTACCACGATATCATCCAAAATAGTAAACAATAACCAAATTTGATATGGGACACAATCAATAGCTGATAATCGCATCGGACATAAACAGATCGCTAAATCGGTCTTATCAAGCAATAAATGAAAAAAGTACTAACTGTAACAAAGTTCCATTGAAAGAACTACTTTCAGTGCTGGTTCTTCTAATGCAAGGATAGGATGTTTTTGGGACTCTTATTACTCGTGGGCATTTATTGCCTTTTCGAATACGTGGTTAAAAGACCGAAGAATGAAATGATGACAAAAGTACCAACTGTTAAAGGGCTACCGTTGATAGGCTCAGCTATGGAAATGTCATCGTTCAACTCTGAGAGTATGTTTTGTATTTAATGTCTTTCATCTTGTTTATGTAGGGTAACTTGAGGCTTATTCTCATTACAGATTTGGCTGACAAATTTAGAGAATATGGTGAACGGTATGGCAAGGCATATAAATCCTGGACTCTTCATAAATTGTTTCTTGTCACTGCGGACCCAAAACACGTAGAGGCATTGCTTAACAGCCAGA
Source organism: Rhingia campestris (assembly GCA_932526625.1). Classification (NCBI taxonomy): domain Eukaryota; kingdom Metazoa; phylum Arthropoda; class Insecta; order Diptera; family Syrphidae; genus Rhingia; species Rhingia campestris. The sequence continues at coordinate 93,900,405 of OW052182.1, read as the reverse complement.
AGCACATATCCAAAAGTATATTGTACTATATGCTAAGGGAATGGCTGGGAGATGGTTTGCTCATCAGTAGTGGACCCAGGTGGCAGAACAGGAGAAAAATTATTACACCAACATTTCATTTTAAGATTCTTGAGCAGTTTGTAGAGGTTTTTGACCAGCAAAGCATGGTGTTAGTTGAAAAATTGAAACCTAAGGCTGATGGCAAGACTGTTGTGGATATTTCCCCATTGATTTGCCTAACAGCTCTGGATATTATTGCAGAAACAGCGATGGGCACTCAAATCAATGCGCATGATGATGCCAACTCACGTTATGTAACAGCTGTTAATGAGTAAGTAACGTATTTTCAAATGACATTTGTTTGAATATTTCTAAACTGAAATTTTTTTTTCCAGTGTTACTAACATTCTAGCAATGCGATTTATGAAGCCACATCTTGCAGTAAAGAAAGTCTTTAAGTTCCTTGCTCCAAAACTGTACAACAAGCAGTTGGAAGGCGTGCTTTACATGCATCTCTTTACAAAACGAATCATAGAGAATCGTCGCAAGGCTTTAAATGATTCCAAAGTACAAAACGATAGCAGCGATGAAGACTCTACTTTAGGTATAAAAAAGCGTATGGCCTTGCTTGATGTTCTCTTGCAATCGACAACATCTAATGGAGAGCCCTTAACTAATGAAGACATTCGAGAGGAAGTCGATACATTTATGTTTGCGGGACATGATACTACTACATCCGCTATTTCATTTGCATTGCGTGCAATCGCTTGCCATCCGGAGGTCCAACAAAAGCTTTTCGAAGAAATTCGCCAGACTTTTGGAGATGATTTAAAAAAACCTATTACCTACAGGGAGTTGCAAGATATGAAATACATGAGTTGTGTAATAAAGGAATCGTTGCGCATATTCCCTCCAATTCCTGCAATCGGTAGATATATAAAGGAGGATTTTCAATTATGTGAGTTGCAAAGAGAAATTTTGTTTTTATTTTTTTTTTTAATAAAAATGTCCTATTTACAGATGATTGTACCGTGCCCGCTGGAACAAATGTACTTATTGTTCTTTGGGAGATTTTAAGAGATCCATTGGTTTTTGAGGATCCTCTTGTTTTTAGGCCCGAGAGACACTTGGTGGAAAGCACAAACAGTACTGCATTCAGTTATATACCATTCAGTGCGGGACCAAGGAATTGTATTGGACAAAAGTTTGCAATGCTTGAAATCAAATCCGTTCTGACAAAAATGTTGCAGCACTTTGAACTATTGCCGTTGGGCGAGGAGATACAACCTTCCATAAAGATCGTTCTACGATCGAAGACAGGAATCAATTTGGGTTTAAAACCAAGAATGTATTGATATTTCAATCGAGATTATTGATATTTTATAAGTTATCGTGCACATTGTGATATACGACATGTTTTTTTAAATGAGTAGAGCATTTTATGTTATACCTGTTGGAATGTATTATATTTTATAATATTTAATGATTAAAAGTGGACTTTTGCAGTAATTCTTAATAGCGGTAATTTGCAATCGGAGTTCTAACTCCTAAATTTAAATTAAATACTTAAACGTTTTTTTAAGATTTCGAAAATGGAACTAAAGATTCGAACAAAAATAAAAAGCTACGATTGCTCAACTGTGAGTCCTTAAATTGTGCGGTTTTCTTAACAGGAAGAAAACTACATAATGCAAAACTTCTACAAGAGCAGAATTATTTTAAAGAATTATGTCACAAGACAATGCGTTACCTTCTCTAAATCCCTTTTTGGTATCGAATGTTTCGGTTAGTACTTTGCCGAGTCTGATGGAGCAGCAATAATTATCTATCGCTATAATGCGCAGGCTGACGAGTTTGAGCGGTATTCAAAATCTAGACCGACTCTGTATAGTTCGTATCTATAAATGGCCGTATACGCCTTTAAAACCGATAAACAGGTAGTGAGTACCGATTTGGACTTCTGGAATTTTTTCCAGGTTCTGCCGAAGTGTAAGGACTTAATCATTTGTGAACTTTTATGGCCCGAAATCCAGACTGATAAGGACCGATAAGGATGTTGGTAAATGGCTTCAGACGTTCACATATTACAGCAGATATGCGATGTTGAGGAGACGTATGCGTCTCCGTGAGTTGGCACAGTTCAGACGGTCCCCTTTTTATGTGGATCTATGTCGGAAATAATATATTTGGGAATAATAGACAGTATGTCATTCGGGCTTACTACCACAATGATATATATATGAAGATCACCCTAACATCTCGCCCAATCTCCCTCATCTTAGCAGGTTGACAATTCTCACACGATTTTCGGTTATGGATTTAATTTAAAAAGAGAAAATCGCTTCCCACAAAATATTTGTTTACCAATCTAAAACGCCATAAGATAAGAAACCACACTAGATATGTGATTTCTTTAACATTCGTTTTGAGAGGATTGTGCAAATACAGTACATGATACATTTTTGGCCACTATGCTAAATATTTGCGTGTTTGGGAGTATATGTTTGCGAGTATTAATGTTTGCGAGTATAATTACAAAAGTGGGTGTCTGAGCAACCGAAAGCAAAATCAAATGTATGACCCCTAGTATGTAAATTTGGTCTATGGACATTTTATCGGGCTGGTGCCCAACGAACGATTGATTTATGTAAAAAAAAAAACATTTCGATTTTTATGTACCATTTTCGTCTCCTATTATACATTATTTTCAGTGAAAATACGCATTTCTCACTTACGGTTACGGATCACCCTGAGTCAAATACGACTCCTTACATTTCCTAAGTGGTCAATTTTTGCAATTGACTAAATTTAGAACCGACGTGTACCTACTCATGTCCAAGGGTAAATTAGAATAAACTTTAGATGTGAAAAAATTCTTTGTTTTATTCATAACATATACGTAGAAATGTGTATATTTTGTAGATTTTTCTCGATATTTGAATTCGTAAAAAATATTATTTGAAGGTTGTAAACACTAATGCGTAGAGATCATTTTACCTTGTCGCATCTTTCAAAATACTTCAAAGTCTGACGTTTTTAATTTTTCTTTACGAAAGTGTGTGTTTTTTACGAGTTTTATTTTTTTCACTCAAAAGTACCCATACAGACCCTTTCTTGGAGAAGTCTCCTCCCTCACGTAGTCTGCTACATGTACATCTAGTTATATAATAAGTATCATGTAGGGGATCATCATTATTAAAAACTGCGGGGTATGGAATCAGTCAGAGTAAGCCCCTTCTGCTAAGAATATCCCTGATTTAGTAAGATATCTTAAAGTGTTTTCGATTGGGATTTTCAGATTTCCACTCAGATTTCAGATTTTTACTTATTCCAATCGACCATATAACAGATTGATCTGTTTTTGTGTGTGTGTTAGTGTGCCATGACGGGCTCAGTGGCCCTATGGTTAGAGCGATGAACTGCAGCGCAGAAGGTCTTGGTTTGATTACCAGCAGTAGCAACACCCTCCTCTCGTGATGAACTGACAAATCATCCGAGTAGTATCAATTGTCAAGAAAAGCTTATTGAACCCGTTCGGATTCGGCATAAAACAGGAGATCGTGCAAGAATTACACACGAACAAGGAATGGTTGTGAGAAAGCTCGGCCCTGGGTACCAACGAACCTTTTGCGCCAAAGATTTATTTTTGTTAGTGTGCCATTTGCAAGCTCATTGTTTATCTTCTTGCTGTGGAAGAATGAACTTACGAAAATTGATGAGAAAAATTGAAATGATTACATTGTTGTAAACAATGAATTAGGAATTGTTTTTTTGGAAACCCAAGAAGCTATCACTTTATTTAGATGATGAGAAAGAATATTACAATAATTTATTTAAGGTTGATTCCATTTCTTCTTTAAATAAACTTATGCGTTATTTCAAAAAAAAAATCTAAATAAAACACACATCAAACTGCAAAATGCAAACTTTATAGTGCTTACACACCGAATCATAAACTGAGTTTTTGGCAAAAAGTTTACGTAAACCACTGGATGCTTCCGCACCGACTCTGACCAGGTTTTGTTTGACATTTCAATCAGCTGTGAATTGTGATACTAACTCCAACATTTGTGTGTGAAAATATTGAAATTGAATAATAAAATGAATTCTAATATAATCAAACTAATATTAGCATTTGAAGTTCAAAATGAAAAAAGTCTAAAGATTTTGACAAAAGTTTTTAACTCTCAAGCCCGCCGCTACAAAAAAAAACGCAACCAAATGCTTATTCAAATTTTGAAACTGCAACATAAAAAAGCTATTCTTATAAAGGAAATAATGAAAAGCGAACAACAGAGAACTACATGGATAAAGGTGAGTTATTAACTAAGTTCAAAATAATATATCACACCTAACTCATATATGTGTTTTGCAGATGCGTACTAGTACATTCTGGGAAAAAGAAGTGGTTGAGAACAACGATGAATATTTTAAACAACACTTCAGAATGTCTCGCCACACTTTCGAAATTCTTTGTAGTGAACTACAATGTTTGGAAAAAAAAAACACAAATTATAGAAAATGTATTCCATTAAAAAAGAGAATCGCAATCGCAATGTATGCGCTTGGTTCGTCTGCTGAATACAGGACGGTTTCAGTTGTCTTCGGGGTTGGAATATCCACGGTGTGCGAAATTGTTAAAGCATTTTGCGAAGAAGTTTGGCATGTTCTCCAGCCAAAATATCTATGCTCCTATCCGCTGACAGAACAAACAATAAAAGAAAACGTCAGTGGGTTCGAAAAGCTTGGATTTCCTCAATGTTTTGGAGCTATAGGTAAATATAACTTGTTCATAATGACAAAGACTACATATAAACTCATATTAAACTCATAAGACATATGTCAAATGTTTTTGTGTTGGTGCATGTAGGTTTAAATCTCTCGAGATTTTTCAAAAGTGAACTAGATCAAAAAAAGATTTTTTTAAAACCAATCGATAACGAAAAAATTGATCTAGAGCAAAAAAAGTGATCTAGATCAAAAAAAGAGTGCTTTTTGTATCCCAATCGAAAACGCTACAAGTTATATTACTAAATCTGTGTTTCGAAACATGGCCAATGTTGTTCCACTTAATAAAACATATGAGAAGGCTACAATCCGCTGTGCGGATCGTTGAATACCCTATCCCATCCCATCTTTAAAATAATATCCTCAAAATGTGGGCTTTATGGCGATAAAATACAGAAAATGACATTGTCACAATATATTGCTCAGACAGTTTATCAAAACCTTTTGTGGTTCGACAAAAAACAACGTTTTTGTGTTGCATATGCCTTGGGATAGGGCATACAAATGGTTTTTGTAGAAAAACGCCTACAAAAAGTGGGCGTAGGTTAAAATAGTCTATTCAAGAAATGTTCATATTAATACTACCAAATGAAAAATTTGGACAAAAAATGTTTAAAAAAAAAACGCCCCCAAAAAGGCGTGGCAAAAAACTTTATATTGACGAAATATAGATATTCCGATTCTCTAACATGCTCAGACACTTTTTGAAAATTCTTTACGGTTTGGACAAAAAATACGTTTTTCTAAAAAGAGGGCGTGGCAGTGGGCGGATTTCAATTTTTTTTACACTTGTTCTGCTGGGAGCAACAAAGAGCACGTGTACCAAATTTCATCCTTCTAGCTTAAAATTTAAGGCCCAAAAACTGGGGACGGACGGAGTCGATCCATATACTTTTAGGTATATGTAGCTTAATTATTTCTCTATGTTACAAACCATGTATCAAAACTAATAGACCCCTATGTTAGCTTATAAAAAAAAAAGTTTTAAACTTGCCAATAAATTGCATTCTAAATATTTTCCCAAATGCAGCGTACCCCTGTAAAAATGTCCCTCATTTCAGTCTCTCCCAAACTGTCAACTTCCCACTATAAATTATTCACCCACTAAAGAATTTCACTAGTTCCCGATGTCTAGTTCAGCATCCCGCTCTCACAACAAACAACTCCTATAAGACTATTCTATTCCCCTTTTGACACACATTACATCCCATTTTTACACAATCGCGCTTCTTCTCCGACAAATCCATAGTAGAACAAGGCGAAGGCGATATAGACAGAAAAACCTTTTAGTTTCTTGTCGGCTGTGAGAAAAACGTATTTTTCCAGTTTTCCGCAGGAGTGAAAAGTTCGCCGAATGTTTTTTTCTTCTCGCCTAATCTGATAATATTGCAAGTGTTGTGAAACTAATCGAGCAAAATAAAAAAAACAAGCATCCATTCATCCCCATTGCCCTTTACTAATTCACGTGTATATATATAAAAAAAAAAAAGTTGAATATTAAAAGCGTTGTCGTGTGGGTGTCATTTCTACGATTAATTGTTGATAATCAGTTTGAATGTTGCTAATAAAATAATCTAGTAATTGTTATTTTTACCTATTCCTTGCTTTTCTGCTTTGCATTTTAATAATTTTTCCTTTTTTTTTTCACTACTCGTACTTTATTTTCTTTACCTACCTAAACAAAAAAAAAATTAGCAAATAACACTGAAAAACAACGCATGCACTCGAAAACGTCAAAACGAACAGAACCAAACGCCATCGCATCGGTTGAAGTTTGGCAGGCTGCGAGAAATTTTTGTCTCCGTCGTCGTTGTCGTCGCCGATTGTGCTCTTGTGCTGTTTTGTTTTATTTTATTTAGCTGATTTTAGTTCTCAGTTTATCTTCCGAATAATACAAATATTGGATCAAAACACGTCGGCTGTATATTTAAGTTTTCGTTTGCTCACTACTTCCATTGGATTCGCTTTAAAAATCACATTACAAAATGTATGGTAATAATATGAATGGCTATGCGCCATACGGTTACAACGGGTACAGACAGAGGTAAATTCTTTTTTTTTTTGTGTTTTTATTAATTTCTAATCGCTTTTTATTTAAATCAATTTGTTTGCATAAATATCAAAGGGACAGAAAAAAGTTTGTTCGCGAAATCGCTTGGAAATTGTTGTAACCATACGAGAGGTTTACACTATTGCGGGTGGATTCAGAGGACAGCCCTAATTATGTGGTTAAATACATTTTTATCGTGCAAGAGTTTGTTGTGAATGCAAAGTATTGATTTTTTGCGTCGACTATAATATAATAATCTTCTGTTCCTGAATAATGTAAAATGAATGAGTGGAGAACAAAAAAAAAAATATAAAACATAACCTAGCCTCTTGAGGAGAATGGATGATGGAAAAATGCGACTGCGATTTTTGTGCGCTCAAGAGGCGGGAATTGTTTTTTTTTTGTTGGTTGCTCTTGTTCTTTGCTTTTGTTGTGTGAAATTGTGTCCCGCGGTTTTTCTAGAATTTCTTTGCTATTATATGCGGGTGTACTGTGCCACTTTTACTTGGATGTGATATTTTTGGCAAATATTTGTTGGAATTTTTGAAAAATGGGGCATAAACAATGTGCAAAAAAATATATTTTCGTGAGTAAACACGATTCTATTATATGGTTGACCTTTGAGTGGGATATTCGCAGTTTTGTAAAGTGGATTAATGAGAATTAGACGATAATGCAGTTCAATCATCGGGTAGGATTGCAACATAGAATATTTGCCATCATTATGTTTTGCATGACTGACTCATCATTCAGTATCATAGGTATGTACTTCCGGTTACCTGCGTTTTAAAGAACTTGATCACACTACTTGAATTCCAGTCATTGTTGAGTCTACGAAGATGAATGATTTTCATTGACGCATCTTCTTAACGGGCTCCCGATCCAGCTCATTCGCTCAATGAAGTCTACGTGTTATTACTTTTTGAACTACGTCCATATCTCGAAGCAGATCATAAAGCTCGCGTTTATATACAACACCAAATATTCGGCAAAGAAGTGGCTAGCATTAACTTCACTTTCCTGCTGATCGTCCAGCACGATGCGAGCTGGTAGACAGACATAAGCATGGAATTTTCAAGTTAGGAGTTTTTGATCCAATTTGTTTCGCCAATCCCAAGTAGAATTGATTGCAAAGGGACAATCTTTGTCGGATCTAAACTACGGTGTATATACCACGTTCAGTGTGACCCATGACGGTCACCCTGACTATGTACTCCTGACTAGTAGTTGTTGTATCATGCTCCTGAGCCACCAAAACCACCTCAGCATTCCCATTCGTTGATGTCAATTTCGTCTGCATATTTTAGCAGCTGTAGGGATTTGTTGCCTTTTATCTTTACACCTACCCTATGCACTATCGCTTTCGCAGAATATTGAAGACATTCGTAGCGCATCTCCTTGGCAGAATGCAACTCTTCTTCTAGTGTTGGGGAACACAGCTGTATCCACTAAGTCATCGCTCCAGACGATAGATGTTATCATACGCGGTCTTAAAGTCGATGAAAAGTGTTGGGGAACACAGCTGTATCCACTAAGTCATCGCTCCGGACGATAGATGTTATTATACGCGGTCTTAAAGTCGATGAAAAGTTTACGGGTTTTGTGTTAAAACTTGCTGGTTTTTTTTTTAGGATTTGCGACATTTGGGTGTATTAATATGGTCCATCTGCAGTGGGGATAACTCTGTTGCAGAAGGGCTTCAGAGGTTCATTCTATTCGCTGGATATAATCCTGAATGCAATATGAGCAAGCGATGTGATGTGAATCTGATTATTCTAAAATGATGTCGTTCACCTAGACATGATTGATGATTTGCTGTATGTTCGTATTTCAAATTTTTCGAGGCTGCCTGATGTTCTTAAGCCTTTTGATAACAGCAAGGACATATTCCATAGAGAAAAGGGATTGTCTCTTCATTGAACATTAAGCAGCTGCTTTAAATGCTACCTGCCAGTATTCGCCACATTATTTTAATAATATATGCATGACGAGACATCTTTGTTCAATATTGAAGGAAGTATGTTCTCTAATAGAGGCTAAACAAATTGTGAAACATCGGATTCCTTTTAATACCAAAACTTAATTGAACAAGCAACTAACTTAAATAACTTAAACTTGACTTTGAAGTGGAATCCAATCAAAGGAAAGTCTTCGAAACGATTTTGCAAATGAATAACAAATTTAGGGGAGCATTGAGACGTTGTAAGATGTCGAAAGCAAATTATGGTACTTGGGGTGTAAACCTTAGAAATCTTACTGAGCGACAAATAATTTGGTGATCGGGGCAATTCATTTATGTACCAAATATGATAAAGAAATCTCCAAGTAAATTCAGTGCTTCGTGATTAGTAAAGGTAATATCATAACCTGTAAGGCCCGGTGTTTCATTGCCAGATAATCCTGGGATTTAATGTTCAGATTTTTTTTGACGTATGATGATAATTGGAATTGGAAGTCGTACAAGGTGTAAAATAATGGAAGTTACTCAAACAGGACATGAAACTTGGATTAAACGTTAGGCTTGTTCTACTTACGGATCCTTTCGATATCTCCGATATCTCTGAGAGCTCATTTCTCAGTTGGAAAAGAAAAGATTTTCTGCTGACACTAATTAAAAAAATTTCAGTTGAGGCAGCGGATGAAAATCACTAAGGGATCCTTAAGTGGAACACGCCTATTGTGGACAGTGTGTGCAAATCGATGGATATCGTCGTCCTATTTACCAAAAAATATGTAACATGGAATAAGTTTAAAAAAAAGATTACACTTGATGGCGCTTGTATTTATTGATAAACCACGGCCTCTAGCTTAATTCTTTACTAGCTTTACTAATTTACTGATTAGTTAACTCTACCATAGGAGTCCATTGAGGAGTTTTATATGTACTTGACATCTAAACTTATCTTTGCTGCATCATTTATCCTACATTGTTCGACATAATATGCTCGCCGCTTTTTTCTAGTATGTTGCAATGGAAAGAACCCACTATACTTTCTTTATTTTAAAAACGCGGTAGGTACGCAAATCCACATAAATGTGCATAAATAAATTAATCACAGCTCTTATTCAAAAGACCAGGTGCGAACACTCCTATGATGTTCTAAGTACACATATGGTGACTGCTCTTGGGGGATCTCTATAGGTTAACACATTCATGTTCGGGAGCAAAATATAAATGAACACAGCTGTTCATTATTGTTTATAACTTAAGTCAAAAAAGGTTCTCATTGAAAGTTTAAAATGTTCACGCCGAATCCAAACTTTGGTAAATGCCACATAATGTGTTTTGGAACGTTATTTGGCTTCGCCAATTTCCGCTATGCAAATGCAAAACTATGGAAATCTAATTTCCAGAATGCAATCGCTTTTCAAAGCTCTAACTTTGGCAACCTGGAAAACAATGGTACAATTATATGTGTTTTCCAGGTTGTCAAAGTTGTGTAATCTTAAAGGATTTGCAGCAGACTTAACAAACATAGTTCCGCTGGGCAGAAAAAAACCTCTCACATTTAATGACGAATAATCATTCTTGTTACTGATATGTAGAGAGTAGAGGTAGGATGGTTCATACAATATATCATACACAAAGTTTAGTAAACGAAGGAATGCTTGGTGAATTAAATAGCACCCCCATATACCCCCATCGAAGTCGTAGAATGCTGAATTTATGATCCCATGCCCATCTAACGTACTGTGTGTGGTCATAGTAAGCGATTGTACTAAAGGATCTTTCATTAAGGACATGACATATACCTCGAAGTCACCCTGACGTCTTTTTTTTTTTTTAAATAAAATACAAAATTTCAGATATCTAAAAAAATAATGGATTGCCTTGAATTATTATAAAAACATTTATGAATGGAATTCGACTTCGTTCATATGTCCACCACGGGAACGTATGTATGTCGATACGTTAAACCCGATTCTCGATGACTCGGCCGCACATTTAGGCCGCTATTTGTCAATAAATATTGGATCTTAGCTCCTCTATAGTTGGCTGTTGGCATAGACCAATGGTTTAATGTAGCCACATAAAATAATCTAAAAAAAAAAACAAAAAAAAAAGTCTAGAAGCGTTAAATCACATTATCTTCGGCGGCCAATCGACGTGTCCGTTTCTCGTTGGAACCAAAAAAAAAAAAAAAAAAACGAGAAGGCTAGAAGATCGTTTAATACCAAATCCCCAAAATCTGGGCTTTATGCCCAGGAAATATTGAAAATGACGTCACAACATATTGTTCAGACAGTTTATCAAAATCTTTTGTGGTTCGACAAAAAAACAACGTTTTTCTATTGCAATGCCTTGGGGTACAGAACACAAATGGTCTTTGTAGGAAAACGCCCAAAAAAAAACTTTGTATAGACGAAATGTAGATATTGAGATTCTCTAAATATGTTGCTCACAAACTTTTTAAAAATTCCTTACAGTTTGGCCAAAAACTGCGTTTTTCCAAAAAAAAAAAGGGGGCGTGGTAGTGGGCGGATTTCAAAAATCTTTACACTTGTTCTGCTTTGTCTGCCAGAGAGTCGATATACCAAATTTCAACACTCTAGCTCAAAATTTAAGGCCCAAAAATCGGTCACAAACAGACGGACGGACGGACAGGCAGGCATGGCTGGATCTACTCAGCTAGCGATTCTGAATCGATCCATGAATACCTATCGAAATTATTTCTCTATGTTACAAACTTAATGTCAAAACTAATATACCCCTATGGGATATAGTATCAGAAAAAACGGCCCAATGATGCCACCGGCAAGAAAATCGCACCAAACAGTGACTTTGTGCTGTTTCATGAAGCACATGAGGGTTCTCACCTGTCCAGATACGCGTATTTTGCTTCATCGCTGGAGATGATTTTGCGATGAAATTCTTAATTTTCTTCCATCATGTCCAGAGCCCAATTCGAGAACATACGTCGCTTCATATGATCAAGTGGCTTTAGTTCATGAGTCAGCTTGATCTTGAAAGGGTATGGGCCAAGAACCTTACGCAAAATTCGCCATAATGTCTGGGAGAAGCCCAATTCTTGAGAACGCCGCGAAATTGACTGATTTGGCTCTTTTGCGACGGACGCCTCTACGGCAGAAATATTCTCCACGCTTGGCGCTAAATGTAGTCCCACTGGCACGGCAACATTAAGCAGCGAATATTGTGACCCAATTTTTTTTCACTAGACTATGATCTGCTTACTGGGACAAGAATTACGGCCGAAAATTATCGTTAACGCTCTTAAAGTTGCGACCACCGACTTGGAATTTCGGTAGTTAATTTGAATTAATTGTAACTGTTGTTCCATCATATACATCACCATGATGAAAATGTTGATTTTACTGAATATTTTAATATTGACAGTTCTGTAATTGGTTTAAGGGCGCGTTCACATTGAAAGCTTGAAGTTGTCAAGTGAAACCGTAACAGGGTTACAGCGCAAACTATTAAGATGCATTATGATGCGAATGAATATTCTCAAAAGCTTTAGACAAATCGCAGCTCTTAAGCAATCGCGATTGCCAAGCGTTTGCCATGAATAATCAAAGAGTATGGACGTTGTATGTCTACTTTGCCTCAGCCAGATACTCTCAATAGCTATGTTTCCGTGCAAAATAAGCTTTACGGACTTTACAGTCACAAATTGCATACAGGGAAAAGTCTTTAAAATAACTTGGCAGGTACTGGAACAGACCTCCGATTCAGTAAGTATAAGTAAGTTACCAGAAACGGAAACAAATTGGTTGGTAAAGGTCGGATTTAATCGACTGAGGCGCATTTGTATTTTTATAAAGTTTTAAACAAATTGTCAAGCTTAACCTCCTTGTTTTTCAAGTCATTTGTAATTATTTTAAATTAATTTTAAGATTGCATGACAGTTTTCAATTCCCTTATGTTTTCGATACACCCCCTATTAGCTTCGTTTTGTTTTTCGTTTTTGTTTACAAATATCCTTGCATGGTTTAATGTCTTGCCCTTGCATGATTCTGCACGTCTATAATCCTAACTACGTGGTTCCATACTGTCCTTAATCGATTTATGTGTTTAGTGATATTCAGTGAACAACCGACTAGTATCTGTGATTACTGTGAGTTGTGTTAGTGCCAGAATTTCATCGGACAACTAAAAACACTTGTAAAGAAAATTAAAACAACATGTACCGGTAAATGATTCTTAATCTTAGTCCAAAACAATTCACATCATCCCGTATCATTCATTCAGATTTCATAATGCATGCAAAATGTCTATTTCTCTCTCTCTATCACTTTTGTAAATCTAAATCCTTTTTCTGTTATTTGCCCTCAATAGCCAGAAGAAGAAGAAAGAAAAGAAGCAAATCTGCACAAATAATAATGGAGAACATTTTCTCAGATACGAGTTCAAAGTAAACTCTGTAATTTAACCCAGTGTTTCGCAAATAACCATGCCAAAGTCTAGTGTGCCACAAATGAAACGGATATCCTCTTTGTTGTCGCCTCCTTGTCAAAAGGATACACACAACACACAGCTAACTTCTTCAAATGGTATAGTTTGCTGTAGATATATGAGGTCGTTGAAAGGAGACTGTACGTGTACGGTGTTTCTGTATTGAAAAAGGCCCGTGGAGTTATGGTGACAGGAAAATTAAAGAGTATCTGCTAGATGCCAAAATGATGGCCATAAAATAATTTAACATCCAAGGACACGCGTGTAAAGAAACTCTTGACAGTAACTACTCAGTGATGTGAACGGAGTTATCATATACATAGTTTTACCTTTGACTCACCGCGCATCAGACATCTTGTGCTTTGTGCTACTTTGTGTTCTCACATCAGGATATGCATGACACATCATACAAGGGCTTCCTTGTTGCGCGTATGTACACTTTATTAACTTGTCCCTTCCTTGGCTTTTATTCGGGCTCTGCAACGAATCCATACACTTCATCCATACACTTCACTTCGTCACCCAATTTTGCAGATACACGGTATGTAGGACACACCACCCATGCACATCATAATGAACCAAGTGGCGATGTAATAGTAACACAAGTAGAAGCTGGCTCCGTCCCATTTTGATTTTGTGTATGCAGATACTTTAATAAATCAAATATGATGCGTATCGGGGGACTTTTGTTGCTTTACAAATGAATAAATCATGTTCAGAGTTGGCTACTCCCTTGAGCCGCTGAAGTTTGGGATGTCAATGGCAAAAACAAATTTAGGAAATACAAGACTCAAAAGTTTGCCTATTGGGAGTAGTGACTCATGGTAGTCATGGCGGCACGGTATTTCTTGAGTAGGTAGTGAAGATGCTGGTGATTGATAGCTTACAAATAATTCGTCTTGCAGGCTTTAACTCGTTATTGTTTTTTTAAGGATATATTTTATATGTTGGTCATGCCAAGTAAAAGTTCTGCGACATAAAAAAAGTTTGCATTCTCCTATGAGCATATTCGAATTTCAGTTATTAAAGTTATGTTGATTGGTTCTCCAAGGATATACTTCGTACGGACTGCCTGAGTTTGGGGCTTGTTTAATCAACAACATACCAAGAAGTGCATCGGGTAATCTTTTTGACCAATGCGAATTTCCAAAAAGCGATACGAGATCAGATCGGAAAAGCCTGCTTTAGAATTTCAGGTGTGGCTCGTGTGGCAATGAATGCTCCGTTCTTCAGGAACTACATGACCTCCAGTCGCAATTCATTCATTCATTGAGAATGAAATTGATTGGGAATTGTCATGTAAAGCTTACAACAGCGACCATATGGTCCGCGCCGTTTCTTATCACAGCTTTAAAAGTACACTGTACAGTGACTTTGATTAGATGTATTTCTATTACTTTTTGCTTTTCAATGCTCTATAACCGCAAGTTTTTGATTGTCATGTGTGACAAAGGTGAAAATGGGCCTCGTAATGATTTTAGACGCTAAATCATCTACTTGTTGAGATGAGATGCAGGAGGGTGTACGTCAATGTTATACGCGATTCACGATCAAGACCCATTAGCTGATTAACGGGCTATTAGCACTTTGTAAGAGAACATTTTTAAGTCGTTCACAAAAATGCAACGCAGACAGGAGTGAAATTGCTAACTACGTGGTACGTTGTGGGGTTTATTTTGACGAAGTCTTGACGATATCCCAGCCGCGACAGGGATATTCTTGGCTGAACAAGGGTTTTGGTAGTTTCCAAGGCTTGCCCCGTGTTGTTTATTTTTCAAAGAATTGTACGGCTAAACGTCACATTGAACGACGACATTAGGGCGGCTACAAAAATGGAAACGAAGAAACACGAAATATAAAACATTCACCTATGCTGGGTGCTTGGGCATAGTGACATTCAAGGAAACAGTAAGGCTGATGAAATAGAAAGACATGGGACTAAATTACCACTTGTACCCGACACGGGTGCACTAGGTATTCCTATCTCTACATGAAAAAGCTTACTAGCGCAACATGATAACAGCAAATCAAATCTCACGAAGTCTTGGCAGGACTGCCACACGGCCAGGGAGCTGATCATAATTTTACCTTAATCAGACTATGGTACGAACTGACATCGGTACCCCATTTAATTATGCTGTCAAGACCGGAATTTAATGAGCTTAACATATTTAATCCAATTCATTCCTTTGCCGATGACAGCACTCTCAGCTTTTCATATTCGTTCTCTATTCCACGCACTTCATCTTAAGAAGTGAAACAGAAAACTTAAGATGAAGTGCGTGGATTAGAGAACGAATATGAAAAGCTGAGAGTGCTGTCATCGGCAAAGGAATGGATTGGATTAGAAGTTGCAGACAAGGGGGCATTAATAAAAATGAGAAAGTGTCGGAGACAGAACGGAGCCCTGGGGAACACGAGCATTTATTTCGTGAGTAGCAGACTTGAAACCGTCCAAAACAACTTGAATTGAACGTTTCGAGAGATAGTTTCAATCCATAGAAGAAGAGTTTCATCGATTCAAAAAGCTTGGTTCCACTTGAGATATGAATGTGGCAAAAATAATAACTTTGTACACAGAAAATAAGGAAGAGTCTAGGTTTGAGGAACAATGTCAGAAATCTTAGTTCAATTAAATGCAAAGGACTAAGGATGCTTTGTGAACTCTTTGGTGATTCTTGTTTTGATACCCTAATAGAAACACTTCAGTGGTCCCAGCGTGGCATCTATACAATTTACAACCACTGGGCATTGCCAAGATAAAGCCAATCAGAGTCTACTCTCGTTCTACAACATCCAACCATCCGTCTTTGTTGGAAACTGCTTAAAATCATATCTACGTAAAATTTTGTAACTTGCCGCTGTTATATAGTCTAGAATGTTTTTTTTTTTTTTAACTCAGCGAACTGAAAGTCCGGGGAAAACCTAAACCAACATCTCACTCGGTCTAGTCCAAGTTGGTTGACGACAGTTTTGTCATGTGCGCGCCACTTAAGATAAGGACTTCCTATAGTGCGGCTGCGGCAACGATTTGTCTATTAGCTGATGACACGGCAAGACGGATCATTGCTGTTTTATTGCGCATGTTCCAGTCATCCTATACGTCCTGTGGGTAGTTGTAGTTGGACCAGGTAAATGTCGCTGCACAGATCGTTGCTTCACAGAAGTTTTGTTGCTTCCAAATCCCGTCAACAAAAACAGTACCAACAAATTTTCGATTAATTTTGCGCTCGAAACGATCCAAACAATTAGCACAATTTAAGATATAGCTGCATACAAATACCACGTTTGATAAAGGCTATTTATAACAGTTTCAGTTATCGTTCATTTCTCTAAGGAAAGGAAGAATATAACTTCCCGTCTACTTATTTGATCACCTCTCTTAAGTTTCGAGATGACTTCCATTTTTATTTCCGGATAGGGTTTGGCTCATCGCATTTAAAGAGTGCTTGCCCGCCTTAATTTCCATTAATGTTCTGCGTGGTTATATTTCAATTACCAATTTATATTTATTTACCAATTTATTTAAAAAAAATAAAACGAATATTTACTTCTATCAAACGATTTACCCCAACGACGAGGAAAAGGTGAAGGGTATCCGGTTGAAGATATAGATGTGGATGGAGTTGAAGTTGGAGGTGAAGATGGAGTTGAAGTTGGAGGTGAAGATGGAGATGGAGAACAGAATGGTATATGCCTTCCATCCCTATCGTCATAACAATCGAAGTTTGAATCTATCGAAGTCCATGGTAGAGTACATTCGGGAATATTTATACCAGTGTTGTCGTCAATACAATCTTCATTTATATCATTGGGATGCGATGAACCCCCGTGGCGAGTACAATAATTGATATAAACGCCTGTATCGTCATCTATACAATCGTCATTAGCATCTGTTGCATTTCCAGCCCGCAAAATGCCAAGAAATCCACAGCCAATGAACAACCACACATGCAAGTTCATTTTACTTTAGTAACCAGGACTATTGCTATCTTAGTTACTAATTAGGAAATTGACTGCTAAAATTAACTGAAAACAATTTCGCTCATACGCACCTTTTATATGCGAATTTGTATGTCGGGTTTTTGGAAATAAGAAGTAATTGTTTGTGTTTGAATTTCTGCATATACATTTGTGCAAATATGTGCTCACCAATTTTTGGCAAACTTGCAAAATTGATTACTTAGGTGGCGCTAAAGATCGTCGTGAACCAATGTTCATGGACCAATGTTCAGTAACTAATTGTAACTGCGCACATATTTTTTTGTTGAGATTTGTTTCGATAAGAACGGTAAGAAAATCGAAGCTCTATTTGTTGATGTGTGGTGCTTTTGTATCGATCCAAAATGAAGCTTGGTTTTCAACACTGCTGACAGATACTAGACAAAACCTTAGTAGCTTTTTCAAACCCCTTAAACGTAAAGCGACTAAAAATTGCAAGAGCTTGGGATCTTCTATTTAATCCCGTTTTCGACTGGCAAGCAGAAGTGTTGTCGGAACAGTGTTGTCAGCAAGTTCGGGTTTGTTTCTAAGTCATAGCATGGCAGAAATGTTTTGGTGAAACTTAGCCAAACTTAATGGAGCAGCGAGAATTCACCATCTTCATTCAGACTAAAACTGGAATGGAACGAAATAATAATATTTTGCCTCCGTAATATCTATCATATAAGGCTATAAAATCGATGGATAAGCAGACTTTTGTGGACTTTTTTTTGGTCTAAAACCACATCGATAGCAGACGATCAGTTGTTGATTGTTGGTTTCAAGCGTTCACACATTACCAAAGATTTCATCATTGATATGGTAAATGATGCTGGGATTTCATTCTGTATTGCTCAGCAGGAAGACGCCAACGAGACTTGTATTGGAAATCGTAATTTCGATGCAACGGCGTAAGTTTGATCGATTGACGGGTACAAATGATACAATCCAACTTTAAGAACAATTTTGGTTTCATACTAGCCCTTCTTAAACGCTTTGATGATAGCAAATGAAGGATAAATTGATGTAGACAAATATAGACAGTCAAGTGTGGTTTGTACGCTTCACAAAAAAATAACCAAATCAAATCTCACCCAAAGGAACTCTCAAAATATCTTTTTTAATAAAACCAATTCTTCCCGAACTAAGGAAGAAGCACAATGAATCAATCCCTTGGAAGCTCAAACACCAACTCCATATTCAACTATTTAACAACCCAAATCGACTGAGAATAATCAATGAAATGCAAATCCATGAGATTTGCTTTGCTCTAAGACCATAAACGGTGCCACTGTCGAAAGATATTCAAAGAGAAATTATCCACACTCCAAAACCTCAGAAGAATCGATTCGTGCCCCAGTTTTTTTTCTAGTTGTTGTTCATTGTTCATTGATAATAAACCAGCTCACAAAGCTCTCTTCGGGAAATCCATGTCTACAGATAGTAGACAGAGTTCAAACGATGTGATGTTCAAACATACTGACGTTCTGCAAAATGGGTGGATGTCCTCCTATTAGAATAACATGACGATGATGATGATGGGGTGAAGAATCTCATCGATCGTTTAAAGTCCAATCACCCCGCCGTTACGTGTATCTTGCAGACAAAAAGCCTGCACCAACCAAACTTTTGTCAACGAAATCATTAATTAACTGCGATAGAGAACAATCATCATGTTCGAGAATTGATTGTGATGTCGCCACAGCCGAAAAATGGATAACGCCTTATGCGGCAAAAAAAAAGAGTCACCCAGACTACAAGTCGCCAATGCGTCGCAAAAAAATTTGCCATTAGTCCCGCACGTTCTCCTCTCTATCATCTATGTCGCCCTAAATACTACATTGCTGTACTTTTATTGGGCAGGATCTGATAAATGTCTTCAAAAAAAAAAAAAACACATTTGTATCCTTGCTTGGGATTTTTCTTTGGTCAGAATAAATAAAACCTCTCTGTAGGTGCCTTGAAAAATGAGATTGGGATAATGGCCACACAAAGGAGTATTTGCACAACAAGTTGAATGGAATAGATTTGTGGTTGTGAGTTTTGAGGGGTGTTGGTGCTCCTCGTTGTTTACTCTATTCTGTTTGCAACCGCTTAGTAGGGCTCTGCTGGATGCATTTTAATTTATCTAAATGATTAAAAGAAAACTCTAACCAGGCGCATAAAGCCTTTCAAGGGTACGATAGTAAAAAGGCCAGATGAAAAATAAACGACCTAACAATTCTGGCAACTCTTTGACTGGATGTGAACTTCGACAATCGATAGTGTGTAGGTATGTCATATTCATAGCATAGCCCAACGTGGAAAGAGCGCTTAGTTGGAGGGAAAACAGAGACACAAGCAGCTGTGAGAGGATGATGTCAAGGCTGTGACATGGTTTTCGTACAACACTACCAGAATGAAGAGAACGAGAAAAAAATAATACAACAACAACAAACGGAGTGTAAAAAGTGGATACCACCATCATGTTGCCACTACCACCTTCCGAAATAACTATTGTTAAATTTCACAGATTGCACGGATGGATGCATTTTTTTCTTTTACAAACATTTAACATATATCTACAGTTGATGTACAACCATATCTATTTAGAGGAATTACCAGAACGTGCTTAGGGAAGCAAACATGATGAGAATGGGATTGAGAGAGAAAAGGAAAGTTTTCATGTAGATAAGGAGTCAATAATATCACAGAGGGTTAAGAGGGAATATGTTAGGCGCCTGGTATTGACTGGATGAAATGTGCAAGTAGAAAAGTTTAAGAAATTAGGAGATGCCGTTGGATGTGGACTCATAGTTGATAAGTAGTTTTATAGTTACTTTGAGCTCTTAATCAATGGAATTTGTTGAAAACGAATGGTGGATAAATATAATAACATGTATTTATGTGGATAGTTTCGAGCATGTCGGAGCGAGGGTCATTATGACAGGACTTTGTAAGAGCATTCATTTTTATTATCAATTGTGCTACATAGTTCTTTTAAATGTGATTTCTCCAAGTTACTAGATAGCCCATCTATGTAATTGAAGCTTTGATATTATTTAACGTCTTGAATTGGATACTAATATATAAAACTCTTAAATATGACCTTGAGTAAACTTGACTTTTTGTGTTTTTATTGAATAGAACTTATCGTGGTATGTATTTGCTTGCAAAATAAAGAACAACAAAAAAGCCCATATTTTTATAAAGGAATAGGTACCTCTGATAAGAATTATATTCAATTATAATCATAAAGGATAAATTTACCTTATTGACGTCCTAATTTTATTTTCAAGTCGCTTTCTAATGCTGTTCTATAATTATACGCACATGCCGAGCTGCTAAGAAATCACCATTTAATCATTTAAAAACAATCAAAAGCACACTTTACTATAAACCACTAAAACTACATGTATTGAATAACTATGAGCATAAATTTAGTTAATTAAATGTTCAGTTTGGAATATATTTTCCCGGACTATACATGAATTTTATAGCGAACTGCCAAATGTTAGTCGCTTTCCACAGATTCCACATCGCTTTCCACAAAATGGCGATTAAGCCCAGTACACAAAAGAGTAAAAACCGAGTCGCGATCGTAGGACTGTAATGAAGACTTTGGTCGAACTTAGGTCGCGGTTACGACCAACACTAGTAAGCGTCGCAGATCACGCTTTTTGCTTTGGCTCTAGTCCGCGCTAGCCCACTTTTGTAATTTTGTAGATAGAAACTCATTTGATTTTCATGATTACTATCTTGAAGGTTTTTTTTTACTAGTGCGGTTGTCAGAGGAAAAAACAAAAAAAAAAAAAAGTATGACAAGGGTGCGTGTCAAGGTACGGTATTGTAAAGGAACTCACTTATACAGAATTTGATGAATTTTTTTGGGGGAATCCTACAAAGAGATTATTGTAATTGAATTTCTATCATTAAAATAATATGAATGGTACTTCTCATATAACGGCTTATAAAAATGAATAACTAATAGCGTTTTCGATTGGGATACAATAAACACTCTTTTTTTGATCTAGAAAACTTTTGGTGAATCTCGATTCCAAGTAAAGGCCTGCTCAGAATGCATATCTGTAGCTGGTATCTTGCATCGCTGTTAAAAGGGAGATACATTTCTTGCATGAAGTTGCCCTCTATTCAACTTCAAGCTACAGATTCACGAAGATACATATTGTGTAAGCGCTTACGGGTTGCCTTGATTTTAACTTTTCACTCAGCTACAGATACCAGCTACAGATATGCATTCTGAGCAGGCCTTAAGATTTACACCTACATGCACCAAAACAAAAACATTTGACATCTGACTTATGTCAGTTTGAAGTTTGCATTTCGCAGTTTGATTTGTGTTTTTTTTTGCGATCAGTGAAAACTAAAAAGTGATTTTCTGCGTAAACTATAATTAGAAATTAAAATATTTTTGAATAATCATGTTCTAAAATTCATAAGCTTTGTTTAGGCACTCGTCAATGGTTGAATTTAAAAAAAAATCCGCAATGAGTAAAATAAATTTTCAAATGATGGTTTTCAATGGTAGCTATAACCAAAGATTATGAATTCTATACAGATGACGCATTGAGAACAAAAAACAGAAACTTTTGCTCAGTAGCTTCATGGTACGGGCGGGCGGTGTGCATGAAAACACATGAAAAACAAGAACAAAAACATTGGGGGGCTGTACCAGCACGACCCGCCATAGAACAATTTTTCTTATATGGAGTGCGTCATCTGTATAGAATTCATAATCTTTGCTTTAACTTAAGATAAACCATAAGCTATCAAATGGCACACTAACACACACAAAGCCAGTATCAACCCCTTTTATGCTCGATTGGGACGGGTAAAATCTGAAATCTGAGAGTAAATCCCAAAAGAAAACGCTATAAGCTTCAACAAGTATTTTGTAATGATAGCATAGTAGTACGTTTCCACCGAGTCAATGCATTCCGCAATACAATTTCAAAGTACGTTTCCACCGAGGCGAAATGCGTCATTTCAGCATAATTAGTGATTTCAGCCGAAATGCGATGCATTCCCCCACAGAATTTCACATTCCGCTGGAATGCTATTCTTCTATAAACACCATTTTTTCTCCTATAAACGTCAAATTGCTCTGTCAGTGTTTGTTTTCAGAAAACAAATTTAAATTAAAAACATATCAGAAGGCTACAATCCGCTGTGCGGATCGTTGAATACCCTATCCCATCCTATCCATAAAACTAAAATCCCCAAAAAAGTGGGCATGGCTAAAAACACGATGTGGATAAAATAGAAAAAGTGATATAGTGACAACAAATTCTTCAGACTGCTTACAAAACACTTTAACGGTTCTACAGGTTTTCTCCTGTATATGTTATGGGGCAGTGTATAAAAATGGATTTTATATAAAAACGCCCCCAAAAAAGTTGGCCTGGGGTAAAACGGTATATGGACGAAATGTTCATATTAATAATGTTAATATGAAAATATTTTCATATTTTTATTGAAAACGCCCCCAAAAAGTGGTCGTGGCAAAAAACTTTATATGGACGAAATATAGATATTAAGATTGTCTAAATATGTTGTTCAGAAAATTCCTTACGGTTTGGCCAAAAACTGAGTTTTTCTTAAAAGGGGGCGTGGTTGTGGGCGGATTTCAAAAATTTTTACATTTGTTCTGTAGGCACGGACGAGGATCCTATATACCAAATTTCATTATCCTAGCTCAAAATTTAAGGCCTAAAAATCGGTGATGTACAGACGGACGCACAGACGGACGGACGGACAGACAGACATGGCTTAATCGACTCAGCTAGCGATTCTGAGTCGATCCATATACTTTGAGGTATATATAGCTAAATTATTTCTGTATAATACTAAGTATCAAAACTAATATACCCCTATGGGATGGGTATAAAAACTTACCCAACATACAGGCATTGATTGAATCATATGACAACTCGGTTTGGGTTTGAGTATGAATGAAAATCAACTCGAGTTGAGATTCGTCTTTCGTTATTATACCTAAACCGATTTGACTAATTCGATTTGTATTTTTCAACTCGGGCTGATGCTGATATGCTAAGGGTTGGTGCCAACCGGTAGCTACTTGTTGTATATTGTGATTGTTTAGTTTTAACTTCCCAAATGATTGATGATGGTGTTAGCAGTTGAAAATGTTTAGTTGTTTGGTTCAGTTGTTTTCCACTGTATTTGGAATTTAATTTATTACTCAAATAATGTCGGGCCGAAGAAATGTCATGTCATAATGTCATACTTTTACTTGCTACTAACAAGCAAGTACTGGTTTCGTTAAAAACGAGTGGTGGGTGCACGCCTGGGTCGTGCGCAACTTTCTCTTTCACAGCAAGTTGGGCGTTAGATCAAATCATTAGAATTTTGATTATTGATGCTAAAAATGTTATAAATAATGTCGAAATGTGATTATACGAACGTTTCCTCCAAAATGATGATTTTCCGTTATTGGCCAAAACTGAAAATTCCGTTTAGTGATAGTTGGGCTACTACTAATTATGTGGAATTGTTAAAAACTATAATAGGTGTAATATATTAAATTTCATTCAATTTGACATAGTAGTTTGAGAGAAATTAACAATTCTATATATGGCCTGAATGACAATATCCGTTATATGGATTTTCTCGAAAAATGCTTATAGTATATATAAATCAAAATCGTTAGAGCCGTTTTCGAGAAAATTGAAAAAAAGTGGGCGTGCCTAAAACTCAATGGAGAGGAAAATGACATTGTCACCACATCTTGTTCAGAAAGTTATGGTTGTGGATCGACAAAAAAACGTTTTTTTATGGGATATGTTTTACAAATTATTTTTTAGGAACGCCCCCCCACCCAAAGTTGGGCGTTTGCACATTTTGAAAATATTCACGCTCGATCTGTTTCGTCGGACTGAGAGTTTATACAAAATTTCATCACTAGCTCAAAATGTAAGGCCTAAAATCGGTGACATAAAGACGGAAGGACGGACGGACAAGCAGACAGACAGACAGACATTGCTAGATCGACTCAACTAGAGATTCTGAGTCCATCCATATACATTAAGGTATATCTATCGAAATTATTTCTCTATGTTACAAACTTAATGTCAAAACCAATATAGCCCCATTGGGTAGGGTATAAAGAGTTTGAATGAGCTTCCAGACTGGAGGCTGCATAGCGTAAGCTCTACTGTTAAGTGCATTCGGTTATCGCCCTTCAGACCTCCATGCAGTGGATATGCGATGATGAAGTCAAATGCAAATCGTTCCCGAATTGGTTTAGTGTAGAGATTTGGTTTATAATTGAGATTGTAGCCACACTAGTACCCGCCGAAGGCTGACTGAATACGTCCACAAAGTAACTTAAATATCAGGAATATGCCAACACAATACCTTTTCCTGTACAATTTGTTAAAACAAATTTTATGAACCATCCACTTACAATCGTATTACAAATGTTCACCCGCCCAAATTACAATACGGGAAGGAGACAGGCAAATGTTGGTACCATTAAACGTTTCAAAACACTTTCAATCCAATTCAGGATTTCCTAATCAAATTCACAAATCCGTCCGCACCAACAGAGTAACAACCATTCATGTCGCATCTGATTCCGACAGATAAGGAGTGTTTCGATTTTAATGGGAATTCTTGGTTTTTTTTTCAATTGAGAGATAATCGATCAGAATCTATTAAGTGTGATTAATTTCGTCCCAGAAAGCCCAGAGAGTAATGCCATAGATAGATAGTCATCTGTACATGTTTAGGAGAATTTTATTAAAGTTGTATGTATTTCCCGGAAACTCATGAATAAAGCATTTCATTAGGAATAATACCATTTCCCTTAGGGAGCATCCGTAACATAGATTTATCGTAAATTTGTATACAGAAAAACTGAATCAATATTACGATTCCGAAACCCTTTTCCTTAGCCCGTCATCTGCGATATTATTGTTCACACGACAGAGGCTTTTCGTTGCCATTATTTCCCTACTCTTCGTCTTACAAATATCGTCGATTGTTCTATTCTGTTTATTTGAAATGTGTAAACATGCTTAACTTGTGTATATATCCTGTATTCGTAGAGCTGATTTACATCGAGCTGTTATTTCTGTCTGTATGTGGAGCTTATACACCCTTAGTGTCTGTCATTTCATTTCCAAGTATGAAGAGATGAGTAGGAGTTTTGCGGGCTTCCTCTTTGGCGGCAGCTCTTAACATCCTGAAGTTAAGGGCTAATGGAATGCTTGAGACATTTGGCATTTGTGGCGTTGCTTAACTCAATTGAGAGGAGCTTAAAATATTTTTTTTTTAGAAGGGCTCTGCTTGTATGACTTTCTTGCTTTCTTTCTCATTTAATTAGACCTTTAAGTGGTATTATAGGATGCGTTGGCTATAGCAACGTTGGCTTTTCGCTGAGAAATAGGTCTTATTGGGGTTTGGAGTAAATAATTTTATTGTAGACTACTCTACTCGGATGATTGAATGATCAGAGGTGGAACAGTACAAAAATGCTTGGTATTGTTCAGATGTTAATCATCGAGCATAGACCTTTTATATTCTAGTTCTATGCACTGAACAGTACAGGCTTTACATGCTTATATGGAGCTACAGTCCGCGGTGAACATCCCTCGTAATTTATTCTTATTGAATCCTCTTACGCACTTTGCTTGTGCGCTTAACTTTGGGCTACAACTTTTTCTAATGCGCAGTATTTAATGCATTGGACTACTAAGCACGGGTTTAAATCCCGATAGTATCAACGCTTAAACCTTTTTACGTGACATATAGCTAGCTCTTGCTAAATTCTGAAAAACGTCCAAGAGTATAAAACTGTCATGAGAAGCTTCCCATTCTTTGTGGGACAAAATATAACTTCGCACATACAAATTAATGGAATTGATAGATTTAAGGCCTTGTATGGGCCGTTATGTCAAACCTTTTTTTTTAATTAATTTTTTATATACCATCTGGCTAGTGAATAATTTTTCATTCAAAAACCAAGGATTCCCTTATCCGATTTTGATACTGTTCATGTTTATGGACCGTAAAGCAAGGCTGGGATGTTCATACTTTGAAAATCATGGTAGTGTTGCAGAATGTGTGCGAAAATTGCGTACGGATTTTGGAAGAAGAGAAGCACCGTCAACCCCGTATGTTCGTTATCTTGTGAAAAAAGTGAAAGAAACTGGCATACTCATCGATAAACCAAAGCGTGAAAAGCCGAAAACAGTGCGTACACCCGAGAATATTGCTGCTGTGGTAGAAAGTGTGCGTGAAGCGCCATCAACATCAATTCACCGTCGTTCTCAACAATTGAACATTTCGGAGACATCATTGAGACGAATTTTGCATAAAGACCTTGGTATGACGCCATACAAAGTCCAATTGGTTCAGGAGTTGAAGCCAACTGACCATCCAATGCGTTTCCGCTTCGCTAAGTGGGCCTGCGATCGACTTAGAGAAGATGCCGATTTTGCCAAAAAAAATCATCTTCTCAGATGAAGCTCATTTTGATCTTGGCGGGTATGTAAACAAGCAAAATTGTCGCATTTGGGGCACAGAAAACCCGCACGCATACATTGAAAAGCCGATACACCCAAAACGAGTCACTGTTTGGTGCGGAT
The DNA here is from genome assembly GCA_932526625.1 of Rhingia campestris. NCBI lineage: Eukaryota > Metazoa > Arthropoda > Insecta > Diptera > Syrphidae > Rhingia > Rhingia campestris. Next base: position 93,873,557 of record OW052182.1, on the reverse strand, counting down.
TTTGGTCCATAGGCATAATTGGGCCATTTTTCTTCGAAAATGAGCAAGGAGTGGCCGTTACTGTCAATGGGGGATCGTTATCGGGCCATGTTGAACGAAATTTTGTTCACAAAAATTGAAGAGGAGGATATTGGCAACATTTGGTTTCAACAGGACGGCGCTACGTGCCACACAGCCGAAGCTACACTCGATGTTTTGCGCCCTGTTTTTGAAGATCGCATTATCGGCCGCAGAGCTGATGTCGTTTGGCCACCTCGGAGCTGCGATTTGACACCGTTGGACTATTATTTGTGGGATGCCGTAAAAGATAAGTGTTACGCCGACAAGCCAGAGACAATTGACGCTTTAAAGGACAATATTCGTGAAGCCATTGGTGAAAAACAGCTGCACACAATATAATGTGCTTAAAAATTGGACCGATCGTGTAGGCTACTGCATGGCCAGCCGAGGCAGTCATTTGAATGAAATTATTTTCCATTATTAACCGGAAGGATTGTACTTTCAAATAAAAAAAGAAATTTGAGAAAACATTCAGTAGTTTTTTTTATAGCATTTTCAAAAAAAAAAGTTATTTGGCGGACCCTTTATTAGGTTGTTTTCAATCTTGATGGAGAGAATTCTCCATGTTCATTCTTTTCAGACGAATGAATTTGGACTGTAAAACCCAGGTCAGTAAACGGTTTCAGGAGTTTACATAAAACGCAGACGGAAAATTATATGCGATCTGAAAGTATGTCTCTTTGATTGGCGCAGTTTGGGCCTCCCTTTCTATGGATCGGGGCTATTATTCTTAAGTTATAGTTCTACTATCCTAACTTTATTTAGGTCGACGAAATGGTATAGTTTCCGCTATCGTTGCTGATATTTAATTGTTTCATGGTTGCAACATTTTTCATTCTGTAATTTTTTTGAAAACTATTGTACTTTTCTTTTTCTTTGAATATAAAACTCAACGGTCTTTCAGCAGGTCTTGTCTTCGCGTGCGACATTGCCTTTTTATTTTTAAGCATGTTGGGTGTGAATATCCATTGGCATTCTTTCAAACCAGGGATTTCAGAAAATCAGTAGGTGTCGTTCTTACGTTTTATTGACAACGTCGTTATTGTTCTTTAGATCATCCCTAGTCTCGCTTCATTTCAACGACCTACAAGGCACGCATTCTCAGCTCACAGACACACTCATTTAACAACGTAACGAACAAAGCCCAAACAAACTTCCAGAAGAAGTATTTTTACTAATAAACAATCTACAACAATTCAAGAGCAGATTCAATAATCATCACAGGGAGCCCCTGCAGCGTTATTGGTTTCCCTTGCCTGAGAAAAGTTGAAAAAAAAAAAAAACACAAGAATACTGTTAATCAGGATAGCAAATTCTAATTTGAAGCGCCGAAACTTCGATGATTGGTCTATGCGAAAGTTTGATGAAAATCCCCAACTGCATTAAAAAATCATCTTAACCGATAAAACTCATGTTTGACTTAATGCTTCAACAGACTCCATTGCATCCACAAAAAGTTACCGTTTGTTTTTGTTTTTGTCGATGACAAAGTTACGGCAATTGAGTTTCTCTATTGTGTAATGTTGGAAGCCTCTTTTTGTCCAGAATTGCATGCACTGACATCAGTGATATAATGTTCTACCAGGATTCGTATTTGGTATCACTGCCACTTGCTGATTTTTTCAAAGGGAAGTTCGGTAATTTCGAGAAATGACCCTATCGCTCTTACAGTTTATGGGTTCACATTAATTCTTTGGTTTACGACATGAACCTTACAACGTTAGAGTAGGTCAGGAATGATTTGGAATGCGAAATTCCCAATGTGTGGAAATATTTTGGGAAACAAATTTCAAAGAATTGATCGCTGCAAACTTATATGAACAGATCAAATTTAACATGTGTACTAAACATATCTGGTGTATGTTATATCCTTTTTGGAAAAACGTAGTAACAATTCATTCTATAAAAGTGTATTCGCTCCAAATTGAATTTAGTTTTCTTGCAAGTCACACTAAATAATTTAAAAACAATCCTCTCCAAATTTGTTTTCAAAAGACGTTACTCAAATGCATATTCATTCATAAATTCGTTTTAATGCATTTATTCAAAAACTCTGTATCATGACACAATTAAATAAATCCCCTCTATGGGGGGCGACCCACTTTATTGGAATTACATATCCTTCCAATTCAGTCCATTCATTCCTTTTTTTGGTTTTTGTTCATTCCATCGTAAATGTCATTGCACATTCAATAGTCATCCAAAATCAACAAGAAAAATATCCTCTTGTATATAGATACACATATATTTATTATCTATGTTTCCTTTCTAATATATATATAATGTTCCTTTGATTTATATGTTTCATTTTCGTTTGTATCTTTTCAGTGGTAGCCGAATATGGGGGATGTCCCACTCACTGCCGTCCGGAATGGTTTGTATTTTTATTGCTTAGATATTTTTGATTTGCATCTGTCTTGTTTTCGTCTGTTTACATACATTTTATACATTTTATATACGATTTCTTGCAAATTCATTGTTCGTGCAACTGATTTCTTTTTTTCATTTGAAAAGAGAAATTCACCGAAGAAAGACAGATAGGAAAACAAAATTATTATGATTTTATTATTTTTAAACTGGGGCACACGCTTTTCTATATATATGGTAATAAATTATACATCCACTTCAGGATATCTATATACAAACACTCATATAGTATGAACAGAAAAAAAAAAAAACATTAACATAACAACAACAAACAAACAATACTCACACACAAAATAATTTCATTGCAGTGAAGGAAATGTAAATAAAAATCTAAATGAAAACGCAACGAAATTGGATATGTTTACAAAAAAAAAATCCACAAAGGATTTAAGATGTGATTAAAATGCTAACACTATCTTAGGTTTAGGACCCTTTTTCTAAATTCAAGTACAAGGCATCAAGCGAGTTAGTAAGACAAATTGTTGATTTTATGGGCTAACTACTGATGGTGTTGAGTACGGAGGTTTTTTGAAAAATTAGATGGCAGTTCGCTCAGTCCTGTTCTAAACAATTATGGTCTCATAAAGCAAATACTGTAGTTTTTATAACGATTACTAAGGTGGACAGCTACCTTAGCTAAATAAGGAAGTACAATGAGATATAGGGATTCGTTTGGAAATTCTGTAGGTTTTAACAGAGCTCTTACCTATTCTCAACATTTTTAAATCTAGAAAAATCCAGCAGTTAATTTTTATCGCATTCAAGGAAGAATTTTTTACTTCTTAAAAATGTTCAATAATTTGGTCAATTTTTCATAAAATTAGGTTTTTAAATTACCCAGTAGTGCCAACAAGGTCTGGGTTCGATTCCCAACCTTAGCAACATCTAAATGATTTTTCACTGGCCCTTCTCTCGCGATGATCTGAGAAATCATCCGAGTAGCATCAATAGTCATCAATTCGGATAAAAATAGGAGGTCCCGCCATCTTGCAAGAACTACACAAGTACACATGAATGATTGTAAGAAACGGCTAGGCTGTCATTCCCATCTCAAGAAAACAACTGGCAAAGTTGGACAATACCAACAATTAATGGTTCTCCATTAATTGTTGGTATTGCCGTCAAGAAGGAATTCATTTACGTTTCCCTTTTATGCCTAAAGAAGGTCTGAATCACTTAAATGCAAAAATATCAGCCTTCGATTAGTAACAGTGCAGCCTATACATACTACAGGGTCCGCCAAATAACTTTTTTTTTATTTGAAATCCTTCCGGTTAATAATGGAAAATAATTTCATTCAAATGGCTGCCTCGGCTGGCCATGCAGTAGCCTACACGATCGGTCCAATTTTTAAGCACATTATCGATTGTGTGCAGCTGTATTTCACCAATGGCTTCACGAATATTGTCCTTTAAAGCGTCAATTGTCTCTGGCTTGTCGGCGTAACACTTATCTTTTACGGTACCCCGCAAATAATAGTCCAACGGTGTCAAATCGCAGCTCCGAGGTGGCCAAACGACATCAGCTCTGCGGCTGATAATGTGATCTTCAAAAACAGGGCGCAAAACATCGAGTGTAGCTTCGGCTGTGTGGCACATAGCGCCGTCCTATTGAAACCAAATGTTGCCAATATCCTCCTCTTCAATTTTTGTGAACAAAAATTCGTTCAACATGGCCCGATAACGATCGTCATTGACTGTAACGGCCACTCCTTGCTCATTTTCGAAGAAAAATTGCACAATTATGCCTCTGGACCTAAATCCGCACCAAACAGTGACTTGTTTTGGGTGTGTCGGCTTTTCAATGTATGCGTGCGGGTTTACTGTGCCCCAAATGCGAACATTTTGCTGTTTACATACCCGCCAAGATCAAAATGAGCTTCATCTGAAAAGATGATTTTTTTTTTTTTTTTTGGCAAAATCGGCATCTTCTCTAAGACGATCGCAGGCCCACTTAGCGAAGCGAAAACGCATTGGATGGTCAGTTGGCTTTAACTCCTGAACCAATTGGACTTTGTCGATGAGGATGCCAGTTTCTTTCACTTTTTTCACAAGATAACGAACATACGGAGCTGACGGTGCTTCTCTTCTTCCAAATTTCGCACACATTCTGTAACATTACCATGATTTTCAAAGTAATGTCGCAATATTTCCCAGCGTTGTTCAAGCGTATACACAACCATATTCGTTCAGCGGAAGGATAAAACTAATTATCGTCAAATCAGACATGAGCTAAGTGTTACCATTCACGAAATAAGCACTAGTTGAAAAAAAAACGTTAGATGGCGGACCCTTTAGTTTATGTCGATGTGATGAACCACACAGACGTACCAAAAGAGATGCAGTCAAGCAGATGGGGTTGTTATTATATTGTTGTCAATAAATAAGGAGTAGTTTTGGATGGATGTTTTATGTTTTTATTGTACCTTATCACGTTGAATAATTTCTAGAAAAAATCAAGTTTGTTTCAGTAATTCTTACCTCTCGTTTGATTCATGTTCGACATAAGTAATGCTACAGTCCGGGTGAACGGCTCGGAAGTTTAACCCTCAAGAACAAGACTCAAAATTTCAAATTTTGTGGCAAAAATAATAACTTCGCACACACAAATGAAAGGAGAAGCTAGGCTTGAGGCCCTGTATGGGACTATAATGCCAGATATTTAATTTCATGTCATTTGTCGTATTCTAGTATTTGTACAGATTTTTGGAATATTGTACCCATGGCGTTCGCTCGGAAGTTTAACCCTCAAGAACAAGACTCAAAAAAGCATATGACAATGTGCCACCAAATCTAAATCCTTTTTTGGTGGCGTCGTTGATGGAGCAGTGAGGCATCTCAATCGTCATCCTGTACGTAAGGAGGAGTTTGGTCAGTATACCAAACAAGGGATATCTCTGTATATTATGTTTAAATGCCATTAGATGCGGCTTTGAAATCAATAAATTGGATTGATTTGGACTGCTTAATTTGTTTTTTTGTATCTGACTAATTGTGAACATTTGACCAGTTGTTGACTTTTCTGGCCATAGAAATAAAAACGGTTTCCGTTTATGTACCGACGATTTTAAAGATAATTGGGACACTTGTTTTTCTATTTTACGAAAATAAATGCTAATTGAAGAATTAAAGAAAGACACCGTAAGGCAATACGATATCATTCCCAACGACAATTTTAGACGACTCATTGGATTGTTTTCGCGTTTTCGTTGTCGATGCCATTCAAAACCTGCAAATTTAGATTTCTTAACAGCAAACTTTCAAGAAAAAATCCACCGTTTAATGGTATTTTCACATCAATTAATGGTTTCGTATTTCCTCGTGCTTCTTAAGACTTCTTGGTGGTCCCAAGATCGCTAGCAACAATAAATGTCATGATAAAACTAAACAGATATCGTCCTACTTCATCGCTCGAAGGTATATCTGTTGTAGCAAAGAGGTATAGAACTACAAGAGTACGGAGCACAGCTAAAAATGTTGTAGCCGTTTCAGACGCGGGCGGTTAGTGCGAAGGGGAATTTCCGTCGCTCGTATGCATCGGCTATGCTGTTGCTTGATGCTGGCATGGCAATTTGAACACTGGGGTTTCAACATCAGTACCTCACATAGTAAATTTTCGTTGTATGGCTATGACATCACGTTGAGTCCTACCAATGATGTCAATATCGTCGGCGTATGCTAGTAGTTGCACCGATTTTTGGAAAATTGTGCCTCTGGTGTTGGCTCGGGAGTTTTGCACAATCCTCTCAAGAATAAAATTGAAGAAGTCATGTGTCATGTGACAGCGCATCGCCTTGCCTAAATCCTTTTTTGGTATCGAGGTGAAGGCGTTTCCGACTCTGATGGTGCAGCGAGAATTCTCCATCGTCATCCTACACAAGGACGAGTTTGGGCGGTATACCAAAACTAGACATGGCTCTGTATAGTTCGTCTCTATAAATGCTGTCGTATGCGGCGTTGAAATCGATAAATAGGTTGTGGGTATAGATTTGGACTTCTTGGGTTTTTTTTTATCCAGGATCTGCCGAAGTGTGAAAATTTGATCGATTGTGGAATTTCCTGGCTTAAAACCACACTGATAAGGGCGTATCAGGTTGATGATAAACGGTTTCGGGCGTTCACATATTACGGCAGAGACTTCTGCCTCTGTAGTTGGCGCAGTTCAGAGGGTCTCCTTTTTTGTGGATCAGTGTGGTTTTAAGCCAGGAAATTCCACGATCGATTGTGGAATTTCCTGGCTTAAAACCACACTGATAAGGGCCGATCAGGTAGTTGGTTGTTGTTGGCGATGTTGAGCAGACTTATGCCTCTGTAGTTGGCGCAGTTCAGAGGGTCTCCTTTTTTCAATGCGTCGCTTATTGAATTGTTAACAATAACTGTAACTGGATACATACTTGTCGAACGCTGTTTTACATTTTGGTATCTGCAAATCATCACCTTTTTATGCCCTTGCATTCCCAAAGTTGTGGCATTCCTTCTGCAGTTAAGATCTACTATTGCATTCCCTCTAGACATTTCCAATAATTCCAAATGTGTTCTTGCAAAATACAACTAAACGTGGTTAATAATATTATTTGGACGTAACTCAGTTCATTCCGCTATTTTTAGAACTGAAACTAAACAAAAACATTGCCATCTTCTATCTACACAAAAAAAAGAGTCACCCAATTAGAAGAAACTGCAAGAATTTCGTAATTTTCTTTAGTCTATGTATGACCACTCTTAACACTAAAAAAGGACGTCGTAGATATGCACATAGTTTCCAAAATTAGAAAGCCAACTGGGTAGGGTACAAAAAAAATACGCAATTACTTCCTTTACAATTAGTGTTGATGTGTACTCCCCTTGTGAAGACCAAGAACTAATTTATTCAAGTACCTAGACATTTGAAACCGTCACTGTGAACATAATAACAGAGAGCTTAGCCAATTTCAGATTATTTTTATATCTGTGTTTTCCAACAGACTGAATGGTTTTTCGCTCAAGAGCAATGACGGTTTTATTTTCATATTTTAAGGTTGTAACGGTATGAAATAAAAAATATTCTAATTGCATGGTCACTGTGGTTTATGTTGATGCGTATGTAAATGTGCTACAAATGTGTATATTAGTTTTGATACATAGTTTGTAACATAAAGAAATAATTAAACTACATATACCTCAAAGTATATGGATCGACTCAGAAGTCGATTTAGCTGAGTCGATTTAGCCATGTCTGTCTGTCCGTCCGTCCGTCCGTCTGTCTTTTTGATCGTCACCGATTTTTGGGCCTTAAAATTTGAGCTACGATATTGAAATTTGGTTTATAGGATCCTTGTCCGTCCTACCAGAACAAGTGTAAACATTTTCGAAATTCGCCCACTGCCAAGCCCCCTTTTTTACAAAAAAAAAAAAAAACGTTGTTTTTGGTCAAACGGTAGAGAATTTTGAAAAAGTGTCTGAACAACATATTTAGACAACCCTAATATCTATATTTCGTCCATACAAAGTTGTTTGCCACGCCACTTTTTGGGGACGTTTTAGGTAAAAAACGTTTTTATACAAACTTTTGGTGCAGAATGGTTGGTTTGTGTATTAATCATTTTAACCCACGCCCTGTTTTTGGAGGCGTTTTCTTACAAAAACCATTTGTATACCCAACCCCATTGGATATGCAGGAGAAAAACATTGTTTTTTGTCGAAACATAAACGATTTTGATAAACTGTATGAACAATATGTTGTGACAATGTAATTTTCTATATATCATTCCCATTAAGCTAACCCTTTGGTGATATTAATTTTAAGGATGGGATGGGATAGGGTATCCAACGATTTGTAGCCTTCTCATATGTTTTATCTAAAGAAAGGTTTAATTCTGTACAAATTTTGCTCTGTTAGATGTTTAAAACCTTTTTGTCTGGTACAATGAAGACTGTTAATTTGAAAACATTTTACGTATATTCCGATGAGTTCAAGAAGAAACACCACAGAACAGTAGGGGTATAGTAAAAATGGAGGGTTATGATTTCTTCTATCACGATTAAAATCTAGCCGGAAGAATATGCATTTCGATAAGTATAGGAGTTTTGTTCCTATTTGTTTTGACAAATCATGGTTGGTTAAGGAGATGGCGTCAAACTCGCATACACCGCGTGGGCTCTTAGCAATAACCGCTCCTGAAAAGAATAAGGGTTTGTGTAAAGGGATTAGTACCGTGATACGGTATGGTGCTCTGGGTTGGGTGTACGAATGAGATAGTCAATCCAGTCCGATCCTTCGCAGAAGCTGATGATTTGCACCATCAGCAAGATCCTGTATATCTTCAACGAGGTGTATTACTTCATCGGACCCTTATTTATCACATCTTTTGCTTTAGTCATGCAAATTTTCCTTATAAATGATGCTGATCACACGCATTAAAATAGCGTGCTTACCCAACAGCTTGGGACTTTTTCCAAAGTAACATCGGTTTCCAAGTGTACATCTTCGCCGTTGATAACATATACTTTATCGTACTCTTGTTAACTACAAGGCCAATTTGTTTACTTTGTTCATAAATTGCTGTAAACGTCTACATATGATGAGAGCGACCAATAATGTCAATATCGTCTTCGTATTTCAGTAACTAGACGGATTAAAACTAGTGCATTCAGCGCTATTCAGTCGTATTTTAGCCGAAACCCGGAACTTGTTTGGACACTTGACACGGGCTGCTTCAAAACTCAACGCTGGCCCAGCATGAGCAACACAACTTAATCAATTTTTATGGAATCCTGAAGTTAGTCATCCCATTATCGAGCTGTAGGCGGTGAGTGCTATCGTATGGATATGCCATATTAAAGTCGGTGAAAGGAAGATTAGTCTCGACTTGAAATTAGTTTGTCTATTATATACTTGATCTGCCCTATAACTCTATCGACATTATGCCTATTTAGATACTACTGCAAGTGAAGCCTTTATGGATCTAGATCTCCAATTTTATGAGAGTCTATGACTTGACTAGATTACTATCTACTATTATGTAGAGCTTGCATTTCATCTTTAAAGTCAGCTGTTACTTTTTTTTTTTTTAGAATTATCGAATGTTTTTCTGGTCGCGAGACTTTATTTGATTTCTTTGAGCCGAAAGACCGTGTATTTCTACATAATATTATTTTGTCTTTTCTTCTGACACGATATTGTGCCCGCTCGGGTTTATCGTTGCAGCGGCTTCCGTCACCCTTTTCAGTACTTGGAAACCTCATTGTGCCACGGGCATTTTGTTGGAGGTGAGTAGTAGAGGATTCGGCTACTTCTTTAAATGTTGCAGTACTGCATCTTCTGCGTGCTCCCGTTGGTGAAGGGTTCAGTTATATACCGATTTCAAATAAATTTAATATTACGTCTTCAAATCCCAGTTGTGCACAATTTGTGTTAATTTATTTATTGGTTATGTCCCTAATATAACAGTAACTCCCATATATCACATAATTTATATACGAAACATCGAGTATGTAAGTAAAACACTGCAATAGGAATTTTAATAAAAGTTATTCAAAGATGAGCACCCAAGGAGCATGTATTTATGACCCAGTCATGAACCCACCACTCTCTTTTTGTACCATTCGTAGCTTCTTTGGATATTCGAAATTTTAATTTTGCGGCTTTTAGAAAATGGTCAGAGTCGACATTTGAAACCCCACGGTAAACTTTTCTTGATCTTACCTCATCCATTGAACTCAAACATGGCTTCATTTTTTAGATTTATCAGAAAACCTGAGACAGAGTATGTATCAGTAGTCATCTTTGACTAACCCTAGATAGAATTTGGTGAGCAACTTAGGAATATATATAAGTTCCCCGCTCCTATTAACGGGTTAATATTAAGTAACTTCTTTCCAATGTTATTTGGTTTTGAATTCTACTATCTTTTTGCTAAAAGTCATCAAACCCAAAGATTATATCGGAGATGGACGAGTATATTGCAATAAAGACCTTTAATGGATCGTAGACAGGCCATCAATATATAAGACCTTGACGAATAAAAGATTTGTAAGCGCAGAAACCACAAACCACTTATTCGCCAAGGACACAACAATCCAGGGGAAGCAGTAAAACGTTTCTTCTGCATTTGAGGATCTACTCATTTTTACTGAATGGCTTTTCTCTCTAAGAGAAAGTGCTAACTCGCCTTCATTCTTTAATCTTCAATAATCACTGGCCACAATATGCCCGGTTATCAGACTAGGAAACTAAACTTTGTAGAGAGATGCATGAGAACACACCGCGGTTCCTACTCAATGTCATAGTCTCTGTATTTTAAGAAACCTTGGATTCAGAAGAATTTTCCAGCAAGTCTGTAAATGAACTTAATAATTTCATTCAATCCTCTTAATGATTCAAATACCCACTTAAATGGTCTTAATTATAAGACATTTACGCAACCCATGAAACATATTAACCCGCCAAACCTAACGTATCATATCTGGTGGTTAGAATTAATTGTCGCGGAAATGTTTTCTTAACTCAGACATTCAGATTGGGCATTAAATGTGAGAATGCAACTAGGCCCCTGTTATATTTGGCATGCAGGTTAGATTCATATACAAAAGAGAATCCAGGTGTTGGCTTTTTCTGAAAGTCTAGACGGTGCCGTTTACGGAGGGAAAATATGCAAAATCTATTAATTTCCTAATGACTGCTTGTTTGGAAATTTGTTGTAGTCCTATTTGGAGGAGTTCTCTGGGGGTAATTAAATGGTTCACAGAGACTGTGGTAGCAATGTCAATCACATTTATTTCTAAGTTCCAAAGAAGATGCGATGTAGACTCCACCTAGAGATGTTCCAATAGTGATAAAATGGTCGAAACACACAGATTTGCATAAATAAAACGGTCGTTAGTCAGTTTTATAAAAAATAACGTGTTAGATCGCAATCACCAACAACAATAAAAAGGAAATTTTTGGCGCAACAGGCCAGCTTTTGTTCTGTTCTAATACAATGCCGGGAACTCCTGTCTAAACGGCTAAGTTGAGATAAGCTTTTCTTGATAATTATTACCACTCAAACGATTTGTCAGATAATTGCGAAGCCAGTGAAAAGACATTTAGGTATTGCTACTGCTGCAAATTGATCCCAGTATTTCTGAGCGGCGGTTTATCACACTAACCATAGCCCACAGAGCCCGTAACAATTATATAATTTTATGGCGCAACAGGCTGGTTAGTACCCAGGGCCTAGCTTTTTCTCAAAAACATTCGTGTGCGTGTATACATCTTGCGCAATGGCGGGACCTTCTGTTTTATGCCAAATCCGAACTGCTAAATTAAATAAGCTTTTCTTGACAAGATACTAATTACGAGAGGAGGGACAGTGAGAAATCATTTTAGTGTTGCTATGGTTGGAGATTGAACTAACCACACTAACCATCGCCCACTGACCGCACAACAATCAATATCATGTATTAAAAAATAAAGCATTAGCTTTCTCAAAACCTAGCTTCTGCAATCATTCAAGTTCTCAAGATTTAATGTCGATCTCGAAAGCTAAATATAAATAATTAATGATAAATATAAAGATGTAAGTCAGACTATTACAAGAGCAGGACCAAAATGTGAGCCTTCAAAAAGTCCAACACATTAACCATTTCATCCAGTTTAACATTACAAAGAGAACTGCGAAAGCCCCACACATCTTAAAAGTGTTTTTTCTTTAGAGGTATAGAACTTCGAATTGAACCAAAACACAAGAAAATCGATTAAATATCCATCCATCAATTTGGCTTTATTGGAAGGATAATGCCATTTTATGCCATTAATGTTTAAATATTATTTCGGGCATGTGGCCGCCGCGGCTGGTTCGAATAAAACCAAGTCTAGAGGTTCAATTTTCAACCACTTTTTCGGGCATTTGGGGCCGTATGTCGGCAATAACGCCACGAATGTTGGCTTCCAAGTTCCCTAACGTTTCTGGTCTGTTGGCGTAGACGAGCGACTTCACATATCCCCAAAGAAAATAATCCAATGATGTCAAATCTCACGATCTTGGTGGCCAATTGACAGTTCATTCCGCGAAATTATGCGCTCATCGAATGTTTTCTTCAATAAGTCGATTGCGGCGTGCGCTATTCATGCCATCCAATTTGGGAACAAAATAGTCTGTTACCATGGCTCTATACAGGTCTCTATTAACGGTAACTGACTCTCCAGCATCATTTCGGAAGAAGTATTGCCCAATGAATCCACCAGCCCATAGAGGACACCAAACAGACAGTTTTTGTGGATGTAATGGCGTCTCAAGGGTCTCATGGGGATTTGCTTGTTGACGTAGCCATTCAACCAAAAATGTACCTCATCACTGAACAAAATTTTGCGATGAAAATCAGCATCAAGATCAATCTCATTTTCGGCCAATACACCAAAATCACGACTCATTGCATGGTCTCGCGTCTTTAATTCTTGCACAAGATGAATCTGTAAGGTCGTAAGCCAAGATCTTTGCACAAAATATTCCATAAAGTTGATGGACAAAGCTCCAATGGCTGGCACGGGTCCTCTTCAACACTTTACTCTACAGCGGCAATTGTTTTTTCGGTGCGCTCTGTTCGACGCCTCTGCGGATGCGTATTATATAGAGTAAACGTAGTGCGAAAAGGATCCATGGTTAACCGAATGCTCTGATGGACGATTATGTCGACCATAAAATGGACGGAGCTTGCGGTAAACTTCGCGAACTTCATCATTATTTTCGAAATAAATTTGCACGATTTGCAAGCGTTGTTCATTTGTCAACCTGTTCATGATGAAATGGCAAACCAAACTAAACATAAATGACATCAGAGTTGCCCGATTTGACCACAAAATGTAAGTTTTATCTCTATTCGAAAAACCAACCTCTAAAAAACACCCTTTATAACTAAATATAATGGTTTTCGAAAATTTAAAGCAAATGGCTCTCTCGGGTTACGAGAGATATCTTTAATAAACGGGCAATAACTTAAAATAAAGGTATATTACTAATACAATAAAAACACACAATATAAAGTTTGAAGAAAATCGGTGAAGCAGTTTAGTCTGGAGAAATGGGCAAAGACTGACAGATGGAAATCCAAAAAAAAGCATATTTTTGAGTTTCGGCGTCATTGAAATTTATAAAATTTTTAAAACCATGATCCTCCCAACTAAAACTGGTATTTATTTTATGTGTATATTTATATCTTACACAAACACACTTAACATACAGCTGGCTTATCGGGTGGGGTTTTATTACGTTTTTGTTGTATGTGTGGTTCATAAGACAGATGACTCAGGTTCTCATTTCGATCTCATTAAGACCCCGGGCAAAAGATCTGAATATCCTGAGGATCTAAAATGATACCATTAAGACTGCCTATTAAAAATTTATTGACATTTTTTTATGTCGGTCGTACAGCGTTGTTAGTTTGCTTTTCTGTGCTAATGTCAAGGTTAAGTCATTGAGAATTACATGGACGCGTAGACATTGTGGAAATCCTTGAGACATTTTATGGGATAAGGGCAGTTCAAACCCAAACGAGCTTGGTGTATGGTCATTCAGCTCTAGTTGATCAGATTCCTTAAAACTTGATTGCCTATCGTTCTCAGGCAGTTCACAGCGAATTTCGACCGAAATCTCGGATCGCGGCTATGTGAAAAGGCCATCAAGATCATGATGCGATTTGATGTTACTGTATTTAATTTTGATACGAAAGTAAAAAAGTTGCCCTTTACATACACATTAAATGTATGCATATCTTTTCGATTTGAAGCCTTTTAATACCTTTAAAAATTTTCTAGCAAGCATACGAAATAGTCAAGGTACCATCGACTTGCAAAGTACTTAAGCTTTTGCAATGGCTTAAAAATACAACTAAACGACATGCTCTGTTTCTTTGAAATTTTCGCCGCAAGTGTCCTTGGTCCTGGTCGCTTCATTCTCTAACATAATATTGTTAAATGTATCACATACAACCATGTACAAGTACAGTTACAGTCCACCTCCTCAGCACCCCCCATCAAACATACTTACCTACCTACCTATAGAACAACAGAACAAAATTCAAGTTTTTTTGTGTGCCCCTTCTGTTTGCTGTCAAAATGTTAACTTGCTATGTTTCAAAACAGAAAGGAATGACATACCAACCCACACATGTACATTATTTATAAGTGAAACATGTCTTTTTCGATAATAATATTTTCAACCTCCTTCCTCTCTCTCTCTATATATATATATGTTATGTCTTATGTCTTGTGTACTGTGAATGTTTGATTAAAAATTGCAGCAATATTTTGCAACGTTTAATGTTTTTTTGAGACTGTGTATGGTTTGTTTTGTTTTGTTTTTTTGGAAAAAGAGTTTTTTTTTTGTTTTTAATTAATTGTGTTATGTGTTTTTGAAATTGAAAAAGAATTCGACTTCTGGCTATATATGAAAAGCAATCGCCGCCATAGTTGAAAATATCTTTGAAAATTTTCAGTCACGTTATGCGTTTTCACCGCAGGACACAGATTTCACATCCTCCTACCCGACATCGTCGTCACTTAATTCGCGTCGCATGTATGGGGAGTTTCCAACAAGCAACAGTGCTATGGGCTCTGTTGGCAACATGACAGCGATGAGTACGAATTCACTAAGTGGCGGCCCATCGTTAAACAACAGCGGAACTAATCTAATTGTGAACTATTTGCCACAAGATATGACAGATCGTGAATTGTATGCGTTATTTAGGTCGATCGGTCCTATAAACACGTGCAGAATAATGAGAGACTTTAAGGTAAGGGTAAGAAAAAAGATATCGATAATGTGAGAAATAGAATAGAATTTTTTTTTGTTCTGTTTACTCAGAAAATGAATGGGTACGATGTTAGTTGATTTGGGTTTCTGTGCAATTTTCTTTTTATAGACTGGATACAGTTTCGGGTATGGTTTTGTTGACTTTGCATCGGAGGCGGACTCACAGAGAGCAATAAAGACCTTGAATGGAGTTCAAGTGCGGAATAAGCGACTAAAGGTAAGTGCGAAGTGAATAACACACGAATTTGTTTCTTCTTGTAGTGTAAAAATTAATTATTTTAAAATTTTATCAATATATTGTTACATGAAATTTCTCTATAGGAACGAACCTTTTCTCTTTTCGAAACACCGAGGGCTTGTGAGAAAGCTAGGCCCTGGGTACTAACGAGCCTGTTGAGCCAAAAAATTGTATATTTTTTTTTTTTTGTATGTACATTTATTTTCACTAACATAGGTCAACGACCAATCTTCAAAATGGAACCACCTTGATCAAAATTCTTAACCTATTCAACTTATGTTAGGTATAGACTGTCTTTGTAAAGTAAAGGGTCCGCCAAATAACTTTTTTTTTTGAAAATGCTATAAAAAAAAACTACTGAATATTTTCTCAAATTTCTTTTTTTATTTGAAAGTACAATCCTTCCGGTTAATAATGGATAATAATTTCATTCAAATGGCTGCCTCGGCTGGCCATGCAGTAGCCTACACGATCGTTCCAATTTGTAAGCACATTATCGATCGTGTGCAGCTGTATTTCACCAATGGCTTCACGAATATTGTCCTTTAAAGCGTCAATTGTCTCTGGCTTGTCGGCGTAACACTTATCTTTTACGGCACCCCACAAATAATAGTCCAACGGTGTCAAATCACAGCTCCGAGGTGGTCAAACGACATCAGCTCTGCGGCTGATAATGCGATCTTCAAAAACAGGACGCAAAACATCGAGTGTAGCTTCGGCTGTGGGCACGTAGCGCCGTCCTGTTGAAACCAAATGTTACCAATATCCTCCTCTTCAATTTTTGTGAACAAAAATTCGTTCAAAATGGCCCGATAACGATCCCCATTCACTGTAACGGACACTCCTTGCTCATTTTCGAAGAAAAATGCCCTAATTATGCCTCTGGACCAAAATCCGAACCAAACAGTGACTCGTTTTGGGTGTATCGGCTTTTCAATGTATGCGTGCGGGTTTTCTGTGCCCCAAATGCGACCATTTTGCTTGTCTACATACCCGCCAAGATCAAAATGAGCTTCATCTGAAAAGATGATTTTTTTTTGGCAAAATCGGCATCTTCTCTACGTCGATCGCAGGCCCACTTAGCGAAGCGAAAACGCATTGGATGGTCAGTTGGCTTCAACTCCAGAACCAATTGGACTTTGTCGATGAGGATACCAGTTTCTTTCACTTTTTTCACAAGATAACGAACATACGGAGCTGACGGTGCTTCTCTTCTTCCAAAATCCGTACGCAATTTTCGCACACATTCTGTAACATTACCATGATTTTCAAAGTAATGTCGCAATATTTACCAGCGTTGTTCAAGCTTATACACAACCATATTCGTTCAGCGGAAGGATAAAACTAATTATCGTCAAATCAGACATGAGCTAAGTGTTACCATTCACGAAATAAGCACTAGTTGAAAAAAAAAGTTAGATGGCGGACCCATTATAATATTCAGAACCCATAAGGACTCAATCTAAATTGTACATGGTCCTAATTAAGTCACCGAAGTGTAAGCACATTTACGAACTCGTAACCGCTGATGTGGAATGAATAATATATCACTCATCCACCAACTTCACTCGATCGAGCTGCATGTGCAGACCCACCCCTATTTTACCTGTCTGAGTGGCTGGGATTTTACCACTCCCTACAGTCGATGTATCAAGTAAGCCTACACTTTTTCAACACAAGTAAGCCTACACTTGGTAAACACAAGCTATCGAAGAATTGTACATTGTCCAACTTAAGCAGTTTTAAGTTCCTAAACAGGTACCTCTCCCAAGTCACACAAGCTATCAAAGAATCGTTATCCAATGCAGGATAAGAGGTTTTGTCCTAGAACTGGTACCACAGTACCTCATTCCGTTTGTCTCCTGCGACTGTGCTGCTTCTGCGAAGTCAAATGCCATTGGTAAATATTCCAGGCTATTTTTTTAATTTCATCTACTAGATATTTTGATCTTTTGATATCAATATCGTGCAACATACTAAGTATGGCGCAACCACTAGTGTTGTATCATTATTGTTTAGCCAAACTTATCGTGACAACATCACGTACTCACTTAAATGGTGCAACACTCCGTTTTGAACCTGGTCCTCAAAACATATGAAACCAAAATGTCTCTTCAGTTGGCACTGTTTATTGCTAGCTGTCTCCAGCTAAGCACTCCATACGGGTTTGGTTTTCAGTTGTATACCTTAAGTCAAGGTGTTCCTGATGAGACATTCTAGCTTGGAATTAAAGACTCTGCGGGCAGAAGTCCATTGGTTATAATTTTAGTTTTTGTAATCGACACGCGCTATGGACCTATGCCTTATATTGTTAGAGAAAGTAAAAAGATAGAAATACCGATGTGCTTTCGTTTTGACAAAGCATTCCACATTCGTGCTGTTCAGTGAATCCTTATGTTTTATTATTCATCAGAAGAAAGGCTTGATGGAAAGTTGATACGCATTCATTCGTCGAGTACTGCTGTCGAATTGTTGAAGGGGCGGAATATAACTGGCTATTTCGTATATGTATAGAAAGTGAGAAAGTATACTGTTCTCAAGCGAGACTATTGAGTTCGCTACGGTATCATCTCCTATTAGTTTTATTTGACCAGTCAAGGCAAACGGGCCTAAACATTTTTCATCAGCTTTAGTTAAGGTTTAAGCTTCAACGTCATAAATTAACTGATGATAAACGTCTTTTCCCTGGATGTTGACCTTCAAGTCTTGTAGGGTCCTTAAAAAGGTTGATATAAACACAATATTTAAACAAAAAATTACAATGAAGCAAATCGAGGCAGTAAGCTGGCATTTTCAAATAGACTCTTATTGAAATTAGGTGCTCAATAAAGTGTGTCTTCAAAGCGGAACAAAACATCCCCTAAGTCCAATTCGTCAAGTTCCAAAAGGCATGTTTGCGCAAAGAACGCCGGACGATTACATGATTTAAGCTCTCATTGTATCGATGTTTTCAGCAGATCTGATGAGTCGAGGGACTGACTCCATGTACGAATTGATTTCGGTCGGAAGTCCTATCGTCAAGTTCCAGGAAGAACGTTTACGCGAAGAAAGACGGAGTCTTGCATGTTTGGAGCACTCATTGCCTCAATATTTTCAGCTGATCTGATGGGTCGATAGACTCCAGTTCTTTGTCTTGTCACACTCCCGGTTTGTCTGAACCTAGTTGCCAAGTAATAATTGATTTCTGCCCGGAATAGTGTCAAAAGGGGGTACATTAAAGTGATTTCAAGGTCGCGCCTTGTGCGTTCAAACGTAGGCTTCCATCGAAAACACATACTCCTTAATGTTCCAAGACGTGATTGCGCTAATTAGGAAACCAAGCTTTAGGAAGACCCCCGTCGAATAAGAATCCTCTCGCAATGACCCCTGCAGCATGAATGGCACGCATTTCAAAAGAGGAAGCTATGCATTATTTTGTTATAAAAATAACGTTAAAGGTGATGTTGATGATAGCTCTTTAAGAATTTATCTCC
Source organism: Rhingia campestris (assembly GCA_932526625.1). NCBI lineage: Eukaryota > Metazoa > Arthropoda > Insecta > Diptera > Syrphidae > Rhingia > Rhingia campestris. The sequence goes on along the minus strand of OW052182.1, from coordinate 93,854,590 downwards.
AAGAATTTTATAAAACTCGTCAGGAAGGAATGTGTCTTTGAGTAATTTCTGAAACTTCGATTTGTGTACATATTGAATGTATTCTTAGTTTAGGTCAAGGTGGACAGTATTTGCCTTTGTTATTGTCAATATAAAATGGGTCATTCTGCGTTATGACGGCCCATCATCCACACTGCCGTTTTATGCCTCGTATTATTGAGTAAATACGAGGCCTCGAGACCTTTCGATTACTATTACTCAATTGCCACCTTGATCTCGCGTCTTTCGTGCACATTCTTCATTCTTTTGAAAAGCGTGTGTTCTACTCTTTTTCTTTACTTATAGAACAGCTCCTCATAAATGGGAGCATCTATCATCGACACTGTTTCTCGAACAAGTATTTTAATGTTGGTGAGAAGGAACGTACTAATTTTATGACGTCATGGCTGATATGAATATGGGAATACCATTGTTTGTTATTGCTATCATTGACACCGTATTGGCCGCTTCTGCGATTTCTAGCACCTCAACTTGGAATACACTACTGTCATCGGAAAGCCTTGTTGATCTGTCTTTGTAAAATATCCCAAAAACCGGCTACGCCTTTCTTTTACGTGCGTTCATTCTCGTCCTATTTGTTTCTGCTCTGAAAAAGCTGAAGAATGGTTGATCCAAGTTAAGGCAGGGACATTATCAGAGTTTACGATTTTACTAGGATCTAAGAATGTATAGAGAGACTCTTGCCACTTTTCAAAGTGCTTTTGCCAGCCAATTCCTCCATGAATACATCCTGGGGTAGCCTATTTAGAATCACCTCCAATCAAGCGGTCGGGATTGTTCTCATTGTCGCTATACACACTTCGTTTGTATGTTATTTGCTGTGTGGCTTATCACCAGACTACACAAAATTGTGTGAGTACTGGTCGGACGATGTCCACTAATGGCTATATAAGTAGGGAAACCGTGTAATGTTGTGTCATTTCAAACCTGATTCCGGTCAATTTGCCAATAATACAACTGAAGATTTTATTTTCCCCTCTTCCTACTTTGCGTTAAAATCACCGATCTTTGTATCGAGGAGCATGCAAAATCAGTCTTTAAAACAATATATTGGGTATTAATGGCATAAAACCTAGCACCTCTACTCTTGTGTGAGCGAATATATATTCTTGCCACAGTGTATTGGACGGTAAATGTAACAAGCTTCTCATGACATTTGTATGCTCTTGGATGTTTTTCAGATTTTAACAATAGGTTGTGCAATGTCAAATGTTTCAAACATAGACCTCTCCGTTAGAAAAACATGCTGATGCAGTGCTACCTTAGCGTGGTTGTTGCATAAGGTTTTTAGTATACGCCACCCCGCTATGACAAGACAAGACACTGTTCTTTAAGAGTCTTCCAAATGCCTTAAATTGTTTTAAAATACTATGTTTATTCAAAAAGTGTTCTTTCATATGACATAAATGGCCCTTAAATTAAACGGTTTACTCAACTTTCTTCTTTTATTTAAAATAAACTGACCCTCCTCTCAGTATAAGGACCGATTACTGGTTTCCACACCAACAAAAAATCCCTCAAGTGGCCGAGCCATAGATATCCTACCACAGAGATGAAATATTTGCAAATGCATACATCCAACCACCAACTTCCACTCAACTAGTCCTTCAAGTATACCAAATAAGTTATAAACTTCAGAGAATTGCTGTGCTATGAAAAACATTCCATTCATTTGTTGTTCATTCCTTTGCCAGCAGACTGAAACCCAGTATGGATTGCCAAGAAATGGAAAAAAGGAGCGAAAATCAAATCATTGGAAAAGCACCAACTCTACATCGTATCCTCTCATCCATTAATTATTTCAATACGTTTGTGTATGCCATCCAATAGTACGCTGAAGTGGAAAGTGCATTTTAGCGGCAACAACAAGAAGCTGCTGCTGCCAATTGAGGAGGGTGCTTGTTTGTTGCACACTACCTCCAGGGTTATTATTATTCAATCGTTTTCTTCTGGCAACCCGACTACAGGTGCAAGAATTGATAAGGAATAGAAATTGATTTTTCATATGGTGGCACAGCTTCTGGCTCACTCAATTATTTTAATAATTTATAGCGATGTTGAGTTACCACCGTAAATAGTTTCCAGTGTCGTCCTAATTATAAGCGAGTGAGATGTGTTCTCAACAAAACCCCAGCCATGATAGCTTTCAAACTGAGGAAGAAGTACTTGACCTCTGCAAATATAGAACAGAAAAATATCAAGGAAACTGCCGTTTCCATTCTTCTATTTCCAAATGGAAGTGAAATAAATTCAAGTTCATTTTCACGTGTTTCGTCGTTTTGTTTGTATATACAACTATATACCGGATCCAATTGACCTTAAAGGTATACTCTGCCATTACCGCACAGCAAAGTTAAAGGAACGAATACAAACAGACAACAACTACCCAACTGAGGAGAAGAACTCGAGGACACAATCAGTAAAATACGAGAAGCAGCAAAAAATATATTTTCTTTAAAAAAAAAAAAACTAAAAAAGGATGTGAAAAGGCCACACACAGTACATAGTCAGCATGGTATCACTGTTATGCGGATTAACCGAATCCATCGCAACAATGCTTGCTTTCTGTGCTCTGCTGCTCTGGAAATTAAGAAATCCTTGCAGACACTCACCACGTAACATGACACCGCCAAGCATAAGCCAGGATATAGTCGTTCTCTTGATAGTTTTCACATTGTTATGGTATCCACACACAGTAGAAAAGTACTCGTGCTTAGTAGCAGTTCTACTGAAACCAAGTCACCTGTCGCCTGTTCTCTCTCGCACTTTCTGGTACTAGCCTTAGCGTATGTCGCTTAACGTTTGTGTTGTGTCTGTATGTGCTTTTGTCGGTTTTTGTAATAGCGAGTGGGAGGACTACCATCCACCCCATTTCTTCTTCACATCAAGTGAAGAGGACGACAATTAGAATGGTGTCGACGACGGCATAAGATGGTCTCCGCCTGCTTTGGTTCGTCTCTATTTTTTTTTTACTAGAATCTCCCAAGGAAGAAGTTGTTATTTGCTTTGTTCATGTACTCGAACGAAATATGTGTTATATTTACGCTACTCTCTAAGGACATGATGTCTTATGCATAGCATCGTCGTGTGTGAGGAAAGTTTAGTAGTCCTGACACTTGGAAAATGTAGAACAAAGGAGTGTAACTCTAACTCTATGGTGTATATGCTTCTACTGGAAGTTCAATTTGTTGAAGAAGTGTGTTTTTTTGTTTGTGTTCTTGCTTTACTGATATATTTTTAAAATTTTATTTTAGGTTTCATTAGCACGACCAGGTGGTGAACAAATCAAAGACACAAATTTATACGTTACGAATCTTCCACGAACCATTACCGAGGATCAATTAGACGTTATATTCGGTAAATATGGGCAAATTGTACAAAAGAATATTCTCCGGGATAAACTGACTGGCAAGCCACGAGGTGTCGCTTTTGTAAGGTAAGGGGGATTTTTTGAAGTTTTATGTTTTTTTATATTGAATTTTCGATTTCTTAGCAGACGAACTGTAAGTTGTTATTTCATCATAATAAGTCTCTCTCTCTCTCTGTCACCCTCTTTGCCCAAACCATTCTTTAAGTTCCAGACTAAAATTTAGTGGCAAAGATCGCCCATCTCGTCGCGATCTCGTCATTTCATGAATATTTGGTCTTCTTGGTCATCTGCAGACACAGCGCGGGACTGTTTGGGGTCTGCCGCATCTGGTACTATCCCTTCCAGCGGTTTAAGAATTCGAAAGTAAAAGGTTGACTTAACTTAGGGCAATGGATCAGTCTTCAAAAGACAAGCGGTTAAAGGGCGCAGTATTTGCTGGTTGGAGCTATATAATCGTCGACAAGATTCATGTTGAGCCAAAACTACCGATCGACTTGATTAATGAACTCTGAACCCATCGTGGGTCCCTGGCTGAGACAGGACAGCATTGCGTTCTACTCGATCCTGGCTCGATCTTTAAACCGGACGTTCGGTCTGTATTGTCGCCACGGACCTGGGTTGGCATTCATTGAATATCTTGGCTGGAGCATTAATGTTCAGTACTTAGTAGATACGTATCGTAGTTTTTCTAAATGTATGTGAACGTTGCATCTCGTGTCCTCTAGTTTTTGGCAACATCATTATGCGAATATCATATTGCTTATTTCTAGTTGCTTATTGCTTATTGTTACTGAGGCAGGAGATCCGCCTTATGTGTCTGGAATCTGGATATACCAAGGCCTTGAAAAATGAAGATATGAAGTCTGTTTCCCGACTTCTGCAACACAAATCGGTAAACTCTTACCCCCTTATTAATAAACGCTGATTAGCTAATCAATGACTAACTTTTGACATTTGTGCGAGTATTTCTTATGGGGAAACTGTCAACTTAGCCATTGATTAGGTAATCAGCGTTTATTAATGTTAAACTTCTTGAAATTATTAAAAGAGTACAGGAACTGGGTTAATTAAAAAAAAGTTAACTTATAACTTCAGAAGCATTTTAAAGTCCAAAAAATATGTCAAAAAACGACATCAATGTGTCACTTAACAGATACCAGTTGACAGTTTTCTGCTTCTTACCACCGGAAATGGGTGCGTTCCGAATTTCAGTTTTAGCAAGTTAACTTTGCCGGTGCACTGCTCTCATTGGTCAATCGAGCATTTTTAGTCATGTGACATGGTCGATTGATCAATGAGAACAGTGCATCGGCAAAGTTAACTTGGGAAATCTAAAATCCGGAACACGGCCAATGTCTGCATTAAGAATTGTAAAGTACATATTACACATATGTTTGATGCTTTTATAAAATCACGCATAAAGGTGGGTGTTAAAAGTGTTTAATATACAAGTTTTTGTTTTGTAATTTCTACTTTGTTATAAGTGTAAAGCGACTGAGGCCTTTTCAGCTCGTAAAAATGGATTCATTGTTTAAAAAATAGTTTTCAGAGAACAATAACGCAATTTATTCTGTACTAGCAGATCCTGCTTCGCTACCTTACATTACCACATGAACTTCCGAATGTTAAAGTTTTTTTTTCAAAGGGTTGTGATTTGATTTGTCATACGACTTGATAGAAAATTCTTTCCAGCTACCTACAGAACATTATAAACATTTTCCCATCCAATAACTAAGGCACTAGTTATAATTATTAAATATTAAAAACCACCGTTGAAAATTGTCTTGCAGAATTTTCGGAGTATTTAAAAAAAAGAACTAAATACGTAACGAGTTTTTAAAACAACTTTATCAAAATGACTTGTTAAAAAAAACTTTTTTGTTTTGATTAATTTCTGTAGACAAATAAAAAAAAAACACTGTTTCAATCTTCCAATAATTTTTTTTCTAAAACTGAAACGTTGCTCAGCAATCTTTGACCGATTTGAGTATCGGAGACATACGTGTAATCTGTAATATGTACTGTATACCTAGAAAATTTGACAGTCGATCACAAGTCACCGCACGCGCGCCGCGGCCGGGACCCTCGTCCCTCATGCACATATGTTGCAAGAGAAGAGAAAGAAAATCACGCGTATCGCAATTTACCTTCAGGGATGGTTGGATGCTTTGTAATACCTTCTATTCGTTTTAAATTTAATTTTTCACAATAATAATTCGCATGTAGCTGTTTATCAGTGATTGCATTTTCATTCCTTTTTATATCCTATGGGATAGGGGTATATCACTTTTGACATTAAGTTCGTAACATAGAGAAATAATTTCGATATTGATACCTGAAGGTATATGGATCGACTCGGAATCGCTAGCTGAGTCGATCGAGCCATGTTTGTCTCTCCGTCCGTCCGTCTTTTGTGTGTCAACGATTTTTGGGCCCTAAATTTTGAGCTAGAATGATGAAATTTGTTATATAGACTCTCTGTTCGACAAAGCATAACAAGTGTACAAATTTCTCAAAATACGTCTATTGCCACGCACGCTTTTCCGAAAAACGTTGTTTTTGGCAAACCGTAAGAAATTTTGAAAAGGTGTCTGAGCAAGATATTTTGACATTCTTAATAGCTATATTTCATCTATATAATGTTTTTTTTATCACGCCCATTTTTTGGGAGCGATTTCTGCAAAAAAAAAAAAGAAGAAGACAAGAAAAAAAAAATGATAAAACGATGGAAATATGATTTGAGAATAATCCTCCAAAATTCCATCTATAGAAAATTTTAACCTACGCCCATTTTTAAGGGGCGTTTAAAAAAAAAGCCTGAACATAGCATATGTCATACAAAAACGTCTATAGATAAACTGTCTGAACAAAATGTAAAATTTTCATATTCTATATTTCATCACCATTCAGTTTTTGGAAACGCTCATTTTTTGGGGACATATATTTTTTGAGGATGGGATGTGGATTTGTAGATTGTGTGTGGATTGTAGCCTTCTCATATGTTTAAATATTGGTGTCCTTTAAAATAGAGAACACAACCTAGTGATAAAAAGAACCGTATTTGCATTAACTTTCGAAAGGTAACGTAAGGTCATCACTGTTGATGAAATTAAAATACATTTCTGGAGATGATTTGATAGAACAATTCGAACAATATTGCATTACCTGCAGGACATGCACTGAGAGGTTCAGTACGTGATTAATACAATTTTTAACGTTTTTTTAACGTTTATTTCTTCACAATTTCTTTAATATTAATTAATAGCCTAAATAAACTTAAAGACTAGACATTTTTAACTTTTGCCAAAGTAAAAGGCCATCATGGTTCGCATTACATGATATATGATTTGTTCGTTTAATTCAATTTTTATATTTTCTGTTAATTTTTGTATTATTGTTATGTACTATTTTTTTTTTTTTGAAAATAGGAAAATGTGAGTGAAAACCTATTAGAAGACAGTCGAAACTTTTTTTTATATATAAAACTAAAACTTACAAGACTAACTTAACCTATCCAAACCTATCTAGGCCCTGTCATGTGATCTCTATTCCATCGACTAACAAGTCATCGTTAGATCAGAGATCACAAGTCAGGGCCTATTTTTACTTAACCTAAGTATCGGCTTCAGCCCAGTCTAGCCACCAGTATCGGTCTCTATTTAACCTGTTAGTGTTACTTTTATCGCGTTGAGGTACGCTAATGCAGTATTTCATTTGATCAGTATTCCCGTCCCCCGACTCAAAAGGCTCGTAAAGGATCCTTTTATCTGTTGCTCTTCTTGCAGCATGGTATATTATTGGAACGTTAGTTGAATCCGATAGGTAGCCATATGCATCCAGAAACAGGAATGTTTCTGGCGGAATGTATCCACTTTCCAAGGCATTTCTGAAATACCCAGGATTCGGATAGAATAATCCAGAGATTAATTCGTTTCCGCTAACACTTACCGAACGAACAAAGTGATTCCTTACAAGATCTAGAATGACATTGTCAATTCTGGACACACCGGAAGCATCCAGAAGTCTTTTGTTTGAGACGTAATGCCTATAATCGAAATGTGCACTCCTATACATCTGTGTGGACTCTAAGACATTTACGCTCGAACACTCGAAGTTTTTCCATATATGATGGATTAATGTTCCACCACACTGGACTCGCATAAGTTAGAATTGGAAGAACGAATGCTTGGTAACAAGTGATCTTCACATCGGATCAAAGACAGGAATACAACAGGCTTTTTAGCGACATGAATGCCGCTCTTGCCTTGTCTAATTGAATATTTATGTGCTCATTGTAATACAGAAACTTGTCCAAATGAACACCTAAATATTTTACCACGGTCCTCGACTCGATCCGAAGACCATTTGAACTCGTTATTTTGAGATTTCTGCAGTTGCGTCTCAAATCTGAATAACCGCGTCTTATTGGGATGCGGAACAGTATGGTTTCACATTTCGTATAGTTTATATAGAGCAGAAAGCTTGGAACCTATCAAACTTGCTTTGAAGTTGGATTTGAATGTCTTCAATTTTTGAGCCGCTTGCATACAGTGTAGCGTCGTCGGCAAATGCTAATGAATTATCGAGTTCCCTAAGTTTGTGATTAATACAAATAGATAGACCCTTGTTTTAAAACGTGCGTGTAAATAATTTCCTTTTTCCAACATGAACCCGACATTGTATAGGGGTATCTTGGAAATTGCTGCCCTGATTTTGGCTGGCATTCAGGTAGTAGGGTCCTTGTACGGTTAACATAAACGCGAGTTTAAAAAAAAATATATACCATACAGCGAAATTGAGATATTGACCTTGAAGTTGCTCTGTCCTGTTAGAACCAAATGTCCCCCGAGTGAAATTCATCAATTCGAAGGAAAAAAAAATCCTTCAACACGTTCACTATCACAGATTATGACCTCATTTTGAACAAAAAATCAGATACCAACAATCCCGTATTTTAGGAGAATGAAAAGGACTTTAATGGAATTCTCCGGAGTTGGTGTCAGCACAGTAGTGCATGTTCTGATTTTTTGACGGATCCACTCAATGAAAATGGACTTCACCACTGAACAAAACAACACCTTCTCAGGAACGTTTTCCAGGAGCACCTCACATGCCTCCCCGTGATAATTGAAGTAGCGTGCGAGTTCCTGTACAATCGCAATGGTACGGATGATATGGAAGGGCATCGTGAATAATTCGCCTTAATGAATGATTTGAAAGTCCAAGCCATACGAAAATCATTGCGTCCTTTGAAACATTTTCCAGAAGCCCTAATAAAATTTTTGATCTGCGACAGGGCCCAACGGGGCAACATTAAAGTGATTTCGGAAGACCCACTGGGATGCAATTACAGAACATTCGTATGAAAAGTAGGCCTCAACGGCAAACGCATGCTATACAATGTTAAAACGCATGTTGACGACTGACCAGGGTAGGGGCATGCTTTTAAAAAAAGATACAGATAAAGACATAGATAAGTGTTCTTCTATATTTCTCAAAAACGTAACCAGAGCCCTAGGTTACAGTTCGTGCTATACCAATCGAATTTATTTTCCGTTATCATGTTAACATTTCAAAATTTAAATTGTCTATTTTTTTTATGTAGATTTAACAAACGTGAAGAAGCCCAAGAAGCAATCTCAGCCCTCAACAATGTCATACCAGAGGGTGGATCACAACCATTATCCGTGCGCATTGCCGAGGAGCATGGCAAGGCGAAAGCACACAGCTTCATGACGGCAGCCCCAAGCGCAGTGAACATGAACATGAACGCCTACAATACAATGGTGCACAGAGGTAGACAAAAAACACGTTTCCAAAAAGTACATCCATATCAGAATCCAAATTTTTTCTAAACTGCTCAATGCAAAAGTAAATTTTCATTCATCAGAAAACAAATAATTTAACACGTTTAAGAAAGCTATGAGTATACCACTTGGGAATATTTGTATATCAAGTTGAGGGTTATAACCGTTTTCCTAAATATAATTTTCATTTTTTTTTGCGCGATGCGGTAAACCATTTTTATTAATTTCTTAGAATAGTTTTACTCAGCATTTTTTTTTTATAATTTGGTTTTAATTCGGTGATGGAAAATATTCACCATGTTTTTTTTTTTTAATTTTACCATTTTATCTTAGGCGTTTAAACAGTTTAAACAGCATAACAAATGGCTAACACGGCTCGTGTTTCTGTATTTCACTGTTATTTTTTTTAACACGTCTTTTAAATATTTAAAATGAAGTCCGAAAAAATAGGCAATAGGGAACCTTGATTTTTTTTTGTCCACGGAATAATCAATTAAATTAAAATAACATAATTGAGGAACAAATATATACATGTAATGAATTAACAAACAAAAATATATATATATATATATATATTGTCTTTGTGTGTGTAGAATAGTTATTCCACTATAGATTAGTAGTTGCATATAAAAACTATCTACAAATGTTTAATATAATATTTAAGACGTTCATTTTGTGAAAACAGGAACAAATATTTAAAAAAAAAAACGTAGGGTTCTTTTCGTAGAGGGAAACAAAAAAAAAATTCTTTTATATAGTACTAATATCACAACTACTAATTAAAATTAAATTTGTGCTTTAACATTTATAAAAATATTGAAAACGTGGAATTTTAAATAAAGTTTAAAAAGATGTGGATATTTTTTTTTTTTTTTTTTTTTATAGATAAAATTGTGTGGACTACCGTGGATTGAGAAAATAATAATTCAGTGGTAAAATAATAATGCAATCCAATTGAATTGAAATTTTGCGTTGGAGGAGGTTTTGTGGTTAGGAGTAGAGATTTTTTGAGTCGAACATGTGGTCACATTTGTATATGTAGATATTTAAAAATATCTTTTTGAATTAAATTAAGCCTTATCAACTAATTTCATATATGTATTACAAATTTACATTATAATTGTCTATGGCAATATTTAAATAATTAATTGAAATCTCTATGCTTTGTGAAGTGACTATAGGATTATATAAAATATTTAGAAATATCCAGCCTAAGATTAATGCTAACTTCTTAGCTTTTAAGTATGTGCTATAGCTTGAGTTTTCTATCAGGCTATATTTTTGAGGAAAAATATCAGGGCCAATCTAAAACTGAAATCTAACAGATTGGGTACTTACAAACAAATTATTTTGGTGCAACTTTGTGACACTTATGTTATGTGCTTAAGTTCTCAACCAACATATCCACTGTGTGGATCATCTACCTATGAATCGAAAACTGTGCGGGCCGAAACACCATTCGATCTACAAAGCTATCTGATGAACTTAGTGCAACTAGATCTATGACGCTGTATAGTTCATAAAGCGTCGGCTAATCTGAGAAACGACTTACTTACTTAAGTGGCGCTACCGTCCGGAATGAACCTGGGCCTCAACCAACATGCCTCTCCAATTAACCCGGTCCTTAGCTAACTGCCTTCAGTTAGGCATTTCAATTTGGTTGCGGTCGGTTTCTACTTGTGCGCGCCACTTAAGGCGAGGTATTCGTCTCCTGCGTCCGACGTCTTACTAGGAATCGAAGACTGCGAGCCGGAGTATTGGTGTCCATTCGTTCTACATGTCATAGCCATCTCAAACGTCCAATGCGGAGTTGTTTGACTAGAGTCATATCGCTGAACAGCTTGTATAGTTCTTGGTTGAATCTTCGTCTCCATAGACCGTCAACGAAAACGGTACCGAAGATTTTTCGAAAAAGTACCCCCTCAAATCGATCAAGGATTTCTTCATCCACTTTTGATACGGTACATGTTTCAGCGCCGTAGAGGACTGGATTGATCAGGGACTTATATAGGCTTTCCTTAGTAGTTTGATAGTAATTCTTCGTTTAATGTCTCGTTTAATAGCGGATCCGAGGTAGACAAAGTCCCGTACTAACTCAAGATTATATCTGTCAATGGTGACGTTCTGTTCAATTCGTCGATTCGTTGTGTGTCCTTTCGTGTTGACAGAATGTACTAAGTCTTACCCTCATTCACTGCTAAACTCATTTCTACCGCTTCCATCTCTATGTTAGCAAACGTGGCTATGACATCCCGTTGAATTCAATGATGTCAAAATCGTCGGTGTATGCTAGTAGTAGCACCGATTTTTGGAAGATTTTGCCTCGGGAGTTGGCTCGGGAGTTTTGGACAATCGCCTCAAGAATTATGTTAAAGAAGCCACATCACAGTGCGTCGCCTTGCCTAAATCCTTTTTTGAAATCGAATGTGTTGGTGAGGTAGTTTCCGACCTTGATGGTGCAGCGAGAACTCTCCATCGTCATCTTGCACAGACCGACGGATTTAGGCGGTATACCAAAACTAGACATGGCTCTGTATAGTTCGTCTCTATAAATGCTGTCGTATGCGGCTTTGAAATCGATGGTGGGTATCGATTTGTACTTCTTGGGTTTTTTCCAGGATCTGCCGAAGTGTGAAGATTTTATCAGTTATGTGCTTTCCAGTCTTAAAACCACACTGGTAAGGGCCGATTAGGTTGTTGGTAAACGGTTTCAGGCGTTCACATATTGCAACAGATAGGATCGTGTAGGCGATGTTGATGAGACTTATGCCTCTGTAGTTGGCGCAGTTCAGAGGGTCTCCATTTTTTGTGAATCGAGCAAACGATGCTGAGGTTCTATTCTTCAGGTGTACTTTCATCCGACCAGATTTGACTTTTGAGTTGGTGGATGTTACTTATCAAGTCATCTCCGCCGGCTTTACAAAGCTTGATATTGCTATTCTCACATCACTTAGGTCGGGTGGTTGTCAGTTTTCGCTGACGTTACCAATATTGAATGGTTCGTTTTACCTGACAGAGGAATGTTGTTAGTCATCGCCGTATAACAGTCTGCATCGACTGTGTCTCAACGACAATATTTCCTTGTTCATCTCGACAGGATTCTGTTCGAGCCTTGTATCCTTGGCTTTGACGTTTTACGCTTTGGTAAAACTTGCGAACATCTTTCCTGGAGTCCCACCTCTCTATTTCCTCGATCGCGCGCTTTTCTTGCTTTTTTTTCTTTCTGAAAAGCCGGTGTTATTCCCTTCGTCTCTGCCTATAGAGCTCAATGGAAGCTCTCGTCTTAACCTGCAGCTTAGCCTTGTAGGCCTCGTTCTTGGCTGCGAGCATCTGTCTGTTGCTGGTGGGCGTGCAAAACCTAGCACACCAGTTGCGGCTAATGATCTATTAAGGGATACGCGTTGCGCTAAGGCCTTGGCGATCTCTTGCGATTGCAGTCTTTCGACATTAATTTTTTTTTTACAGTATTTCTCTTTTGTTATGGCGTTGTGAATATCCGCATTCCTTTCTTGGCTGCAAGAAGATACTGGTCCGAGTCGATGTTAGCCCCTCGGAATGTTCGGACATCCAAAATGCTAAAACATATATTGGCCTATCGCAAATAAGTTTTCCCGGGAAACTGTATCCAATAAGCAATCTGATTTACATTGCTGACAAAAAATTCCCGGGAAAATTTATTCGCGATAGCCCTGATATAGGGTATTCATAACCCCGTCCCCTCTTTTTTCTTTTATAAATGGTTTATTCTGCCTTTTCTTTGTTAAGCCGGTATTTTTTACCTCGCTTGCACCGCTGTCTAGTACATTCTCATTCTCGGCTGAAAATTCGTTACAAATTCTTGTTCAACTTAGAAAACTGTATGCTGCCTAATGTGGCATTTCGTTCCATAAGATCTGCTTTCCGGAGACATTAACCTAATAATTAAAACGTGACAAAATTTCGTTTGTTTTACGCTGTCGCAGTCATGCACTCAGAATAAGGATTATGTTAGAAAATTTGGACTTGATGTGTGTTCCTAATATGTGTATATCTACTTCGCCGAACCATAGGACTTTTTGCCTAAGTCTTTCAACTAACAGCTATAACCGCAACAGCGCCATTAACATGTTTGTTTAATTCATTATTTTTCCGCTCGTTCTATAGCATTTCCTTAATAGCAATGATATCTGTTTTGTATTAGGTGAAAAGTTCCGTTACCCATTTTTGAGTTAAGTAAAAAAACATACGTATTGTTTTTTTTTCTAAATCACAATGAAATAATTAGTTTATTACGCTACGTAGCTACTTAAAAAAACAACTGTTCTTATTTCTTAGCAACCTTTTTTGATCACTTTTTAGAAGACTTTAACCTATTTTAAGAATTATTGGAAAATCTCATGGGTTTTTTTTATATGGAACCCCATATAAAGCTTTTGTATCTAAAAAAAGATAAATCACCACCAATATCGAAACTCGGTCTAAATGCATCAAAGAGAATTCTGAAGTAGTTTATTGCATAGTGTACGGTGATACTCGTTGCGTGAATAATATAATCTAAAACGAACATATAGCATCGAACCATTGCCCTTGAAATACGTTATTTTAAAAATACTCTTAAATACAATCTTACTGACTGAAAGATCAACTTTGGGATCAGCAGAATTGAATATAATTGCGAATTTACTTTTTTAATAGGTTTATTCATCTCACAGCTTATATTATGATGGAATTCATTAAAAAGAGCAATTTTCATGTAATGGTAACTCAAAAAATTATGATTTATACAGGACTCCAATCGCCCTTAGAAAACCTATACTCAACTACCTTCTGGTATCCGCTTACAGAATTAAAGGGTGTCCCATAATACACGTAAAATGTAAATGACTCATGCAGTAATTGAATTGTTTCTCTGGGTGTGGCACCGTATTGTTGAAACCGCATGTTGGTCACATCTATATCTTGTATTTTAGACACTAAAAAAAGTTATCATGTCATGTTTCGAAGGATAATGGTCCATTTTTTTTTTTAAATATTGCTGAACAATAAAAATGAGTTGCGCTCGTATAGCGCTCCATTTTTACTAACCCCGAACTACCAGCTGTCACATTTTTATCTTTTTAACTTTCTCTTACAAAGAGAAAGATATTGTTTTCGTGAAAATTTTCGACCTCGAGATTTTGATTGATTCTAACATTACGATGATAGCGGAGCCTAAAAAAGTGGTTTTTGGAATTCCGTCCGTCGGTCCGTCGGTCCGTCTGTCCGTAATGGTCTCCCCAGCCTAAACGGCTTGACCGATTTTCTTCAAACTTCGTATCCAAGCTTGTTTTGGTCATAATTCTAGGCCATTTTTTTTGTTTGCTTTTAGCCATGTTATTAACGGTACCTGCCATATAAAAATTACACATAACCTCAATTTTCTCGAAAACGGCTCTAACGATTTTGATTAAACTTTATACATACTATAAGCATATTAGTTCCAACAATACTGCATACCCAGTTTTTTCGAGAAAATCCATATAACGGATTTTGTCATTCAGGCCATATAAAGAAAATTGTTAATTTCTCGCAAACTACTATGTCAAATTGAATGAAATTTTATATATACACTACTATAATAGTTTTAAACAATTCCACATCATTAGTTTTAGCCCAAATATAACTTAACGGAATTTTCAGTTTTGGCCAATAACGAAAAATAATTATTTTTCACATAGACACCGATTCCTTCAATTTTCGGAGTAAACGTTCGTATAATCAAATTTCGACATTTCATATAATTTTTAGCATTAATAATCAAAATGCGCACTATTTGATCTAACGCCGAACTCGCTGTGAAAGAGAAAGTTGCGTACGACCCAGTCGTGCACCCACCACTCGTTTTCCGATGGCTTCAATAGCGCAAAATTAAAATTTTGCGTGAATTATGGAACACCCCTTATAAGCTTATATGGATACCATATCTAGTCATCTTTGACACCAATATAACCGCATAGTTAAATTGGGGTAACACTTCGAAATCACCGAGGAGTTACAGGCAAAGAACTTACGAGAAACAAAAAAAAAACTTCCACTGCGTAAAAATTAGCAAACAAAATTACTAAATGACAGCAAACTGCCAGTTGGTGCTTAAAAGTTTTACAAGTGTCTTATGTCATTTATTCATAAGGGATCGAAACGAATATTTTTTACCCAACCGCTTTCCCGTAGTTTTTCAGCAAAATTGTTGCCCTTTAAAAGAATTTAAACCAAATCCATGAAATTTTAGAGTACATATTTTTTTTTTACTGCAATTGTACAGGAACAGACCTAATGCCGCGATTTAACGGTAGCTGTATATATAATGCGCAGAAAAAACATGCAGCTTTTTGATCTCATTCAATGAAATAAAAAAATAAGCTGGGCCCTATTTCTCCAACCGTTTATCATTTATCACCTATTTCTAATTTAAAAAAATTATATATAACGTTTTAAATTAAGATACAATTGTATCCCCCAAGCCATAATCTCGTTTAATTATTTGTTTTTGAAAAGCGAAATGATTTATGCGTCTTTTATTATGATTTTTTTTTAATTATCAAGTCGTACATTTATAAAATAACTGCAATTATTTTTTTGGCCGCTTTGTAGTTACCGTGACTAGTTAATGCGCGTTCACATTATCTTAATTTCTTCTATATACACGGGGTTGCTTATTAATGAATATAAATCAATCTTTTTCGTGCGTTTTTAGTTCGCGAACAGCTGAGTTTGCTTGTGGATAGATGAAGATACTTGACCATGGATTGTCATCAAATCGGCGGATCTTTGGACCTAATCGAAGTAAAGGACACTATGGCATATGTAAAGAATAGTAAAGTGGCACACTATGAATGCGCAAGTCATATTGGTAAACAAGTGGATGTTCATTATATGTTGAGAACCAGTGTCCGAACAATGGGTCAAAGTCTGCAACATATTCACATTAAAAGAGACTAGGTATATTTAAAAGCTGAATTTAGAAATTAAAGTTTGTTTTTAAAATCGGATTACCATAAACAACATCGTGTACCAGAGGCAAGATTTTTTTTAATAAGACACGCGAATAAGTTCTTCGTAAAGTTAAATAATTAATTGTGTACATAAAATGATTTCATTTTATGATTTATTTAATTTGAAAGCTATACATGCATTTAGTTTTGATAAAAATAAGATCATAAAGGAAAGAACATGTGATTTTGTATTTTCATAGTAACTTAGCAATTTTTTTTTCAATTTCATTGTTTATAAATTAGAATTTTTTATCGATGGAGAAAATAATCATTTATACAAATATCTGATCTAATGAATTCATTGTGATAAAATTGGTTTAAGAAATAGGGTCCTAGTACTAAAATTCGTAAAGTGTTGCCATGTCTTGACTGAAAATCATGTCCTATAACACAGGTTGAACCCCCTTCATCCTTTACAATCTTTATCCAAAATGTTCATCTATAGCCATTTTTAACTCAAACCAACCGATTACCCCTTTTTATTGCCTCTTCCCAAAATATATCTCCTTATGCAATCGCGATTTACACGGCTAAAATAATTTAACAATCCACGAACAGTATCTATAAACCCTCTATAGTATTGCTAAAGAAATATACGCAGGAGTTAATTTGCTCCCACTCATGATCTCAACCACTGATAAAGTTCGCTATAGCTGCCTTTTGAGTATAGAATCAATTTTAATCTTCACCTAATGTTGTATGATAGTTTTCTTTGAATTCAGGAAAAAACTGATAAAGCTATAATTTTTTGTCGTCTTAGTTCACATTTTTGAAACTGAAAGAGCTGTAGGTTTTATGCTGGGTTAGAATTTCGGATTGGCATAATACACTTCATAAGAACTTAGAGTATGTGTGTCCTCCTTCTTTGGTCAACATTGCCCAGCCGGTGGATGTCCGTGGTGTACCACTACACTACATGTGGGTCTCCTGTTGAGCGTTTAGTTCCTGTTTTCAAAATCATGACATCATAATTCACAGAAGTAACAATAAAAGTTCGGTGGATAAAAGATTCTGAAATATAACAAACAAAAGAAAAAAAGCGACTCTCTGAAGATTCATGCTGTATTAAAACCCTACAAAGACAAAAACACATTGTCTTGGTTTATGTTGTGGTACATAGGTATCGGATAGTGCTTGAATGTCTAGCTAGTAGCGGCGTCCTTATGTACTAATGTCCTAACCCACCAACCTAGCCTACTCGGGAATCTCTTCACTACCACAGCTCCTAAAGATGTCGACATCATTAAGATTCAGTTGCATTGTGTAGTTTATTCAAACAAATAAGACCTCAGTGGAAAAGTGGTTTGTGCGAAAAAAATCTGTGTAAACGGTGTGGGTTTGATCCCCAACACATTATTATCTTACACTGCTCCCCTATCGCGCCTTAATGTCCTTTTGTTAATATGCAGCGACGATACCATCGTTCACATTTAATTCATTCTTGTTTCAGTCTACTCCGCTAGGAAGGCATCAGGAGAATGGTCTATCAAAATCTCGCTGTGACTGATGCGTAAGGCGCTTTTAATACCCGATTGCTGCATATATAGAGCCAGTTTCAGAGTCACATACAATCGAGCAGTTTTGTTAGTTCTCATTGAGCTGAGGTTCCCTAGACACGCTAGTGTTAATATGTTAGTGCCTTGTCACCCTTCCTGTTGATTTATGAGTATCAATCGTATTATTATGAAAAATCTTAATAATAATATAGTTACGATAAATGTCTCAATTTGTGATGGAGAAAACAGACGTCGTAACAAATATAAATGAACATTGCTGTTTTGAGTTTTACCTGCTACCTATTGTTGATGGCTAACCAAATTGTATTTTGTCTTACAAGCTTACAGGTATTTCGAATACTCGTGACTCAAAATATTATGACAACCATAGGCCTCCGTAAACCATATTAATTTATTCACATAAATAATAATGTTACCTTGTTGTGGTCCTTATTATTTTCCTTTAGAAAAAATATACATATTCCCAAGTCACCTTCTAATGTTTTCGTTCCTCAATTGTATTCACTAAGAAATCACCAAACAATTACACATTTTACGACACAACGTTAAAACTAAAATAAATAACTTCGTACTTGAATTAAATAATTATTTATTTTTAATTTGGAAAATATTTACTCGAACTACACAAGATTCTTGTGACGAACTGTCAAATGTTTGTCGCTTTTCTACAAAATGGCTGTTAAGCCCAGTTCACATAAGATTAAAAGTTGAGTCGCGATCATGCGACTGGACATTTTACGCATCGATTATAGGAAATAATTTTCACATTCACAGTCATTTTGTTGGCAAATGCTGATTTTTTGAACCTTTCGTGTCCAACTAATTAAGCCTATTTATAGTTTTGAAAATTTGTTGATTTTGAATTTCGAATTTACTTGAAACTTCGCATACAAAGTTTTTTTTTGTTTACTTCAATGGAGGATTTTTAAATTCAGATTACCAACACAAGAATTAAAAGTACCATTCATATAAAGCTGTTCTTAAAACACGATTATCTTAATAACGCCTCAAACAATCTTCATAAAAATGAATAACTAAGCTTCTACACCTATCTTACAACTACCTTACAAGCAATTTATAAGTTACTCAGTTAGTTAATCAAAAACATCTTCATGACAGGTCGACGCAAAATCAGCTGTCTCACTCATATCTGAGTGTCCATGCGTATATTTTCAACTTTTGTCGTCTGTCATTTCACCTTCAATGTAACGTGACTTGCAATAGCGGATAGACCAATGAGAACAGTTAGCTTGGTAAAACTAAAACCCGGAACACGACCATTTTCTAATAATTTCTATAACCATCTTGTCAAATAAAATTCCATATTGAAACTGTCAAATCTTTAATATAAAGAGAAAATTCCCTCGTACGGGTACGCTTTTGAAAAGGAAAATTAAACACGTCAAAGTTTGAAGTATTATGAAAGAGACGCCCAGCTGAAGTTATCCACCCACTTTTCAACCCTGGAATATAATTTTTGCAAACTCGAATATTAAGATAAATCTGCAAAACACACACATATTTGCAAAGGTAACAATAAATAATAATTTTGTTAGTTTTTGAAACTAAACTCCTGGGCTGCCATCCTTTGATAGTTTCCATTTTTTAATCAGCAAAATTTCTGGGTGAAAAAAAAATTGAGAAAAAATTAACGAAACTAGAAACTAATGGGGTCCTTGTTCCACATCATGCGAAAGTGTGTCAAGCAATCAATAGTGACACTGTCGTGAGAAAACTCTCAAATTTCCAGCTTGAATTCGGCGTTAAGTTTATTCGAATTTACTCTTGCACGTGTGTACGCGTACCACGGACCAGTGATAATTTTCAAAGATAGCTATAGCTAGAACCAAGCATTTGACACTCAGTTTTTTTTGCTCTTATCATGCTTATAACAGTAATTCATAAAATGAATGGTGGCTGAATCCAAATCCATAGAAAAATGCGCATTTCGCTGTTCTGAATTTGTTTGCATCATAATCATTACCGATGCTCTTTTTGCTTTAATTAGCGTAGTTGATGCATTCACAATACGTTTTGAAAAACTGTGCATTGCATGTAATTCAGTTGCATTTGGGAACGTTTAATTGAAGTAATGCAGAAGTGATGCGTTTTGGAATTCAGTCCATTTCTCAAAAAAAAAAAAATATCCGAAAACATTTTAAAGTTGCTAGATCTTTGTGAAATGGGCGAAATGTCGGACCTATTTCTCAAATTCAATCGATTTACAAGAAACATTGTATAAAGGCATGTTTCGGGTTTTTTTTATATTTCAATTCCCCTTGTTTTTGCTTTAAAAGTAAACCAAATAAACCTAGAAAAAAACATGCACTCGTCATTGACAAGAAGTAAATTAACTGGCAACATATGTTTCTTTTACAAGAATGTCAGAAATTTAGTATACGAATTTCGTATGAACCGAGATGGTAAACGTCATAAGTTTTTGACATCATAGGAGATAAATTGAGGAAATTATTTGAAACCGAAAGAGAACAAAAGGAAATTTTCCTATTAACAGAAAAAAAAATACTAAACTGAAATTGAATTCACCATATGATTTATACACACAGGCGTTCATGAAAAGTTGATACAATTTCGTTAACCATGATAAAGTTTTAGTTTTACTTTATGTTTCAGTATAACCTTTTTGCAAATCTATTCATGAAATATGTACTTCAAAACCGAAAAGTCCTTGGACGACGAGATACTCTCTGGGTTCTGAAAAAATGTGGCAAACATCAGGTTCAGAGAGACTCTTATGATCTTTAAAATTATATTCACAAGCGCTTACCGTGCTGGTTTTGGAAAAAAAAACTTTCAGTATATTTTATGATAAAACAATAACCCCTACGTATAGGGCCCAGCGCTTACATGCGATTCCCAATGCTAACAACACTGCTTTATCTAATACTAATTAGAAGTTCACTGTACCCCACCAACCACTCATTTCAAGAAAAATGGAACGCGTCCGGTCCAGTTACACTAATGAACTTTTTGTTGCTTTCAACAGAATAGGTTTTAACAATTTCGAAAACCGCCCATTGCCACTACCAATTTCAGAAAAACGTTGGTTATGGTCAAACCGTAAGAAACAAATCTAAACAAGATATATCTCATCCATATTACAAAATTTTGAGAGTATACATCCACTCTGTGGGAGCGTTTTAAAAAAAAAAACGGTTCTGATAAAAGTTTGAAGAAATTCGAAAATGTTTCAAACAAAATACTAAAGGCACTTTCGTTATGGGATAATATATTAATAGATTCGCACAGAGGACTGTAGGCGTTTCATACGTTTTTATAAGCATTGTCAAATGTTGCAACAAAAAAATTAAAAGCGCATTGCAGCTTAAAGGCCAAAAGACGAGTGCTAGGTTAGAGTGGCTGCCAGCACACTTAGACTATTGTTTGGTCCATTGTGATACCACGTGGATCTTGTCCATTCTCCTTACTATCCCCGAGAAAACCATTCTGAGCTGTTAATGAAAGGAGACTTTTCGCTTACGTTTATGTCAAATCGCAGAGATTTTGAAGGTAGTAGGCTCCAAGATGGAGCTTCCTTTTGTTTGATAG
Source organism: Rhingia campestris (assembly GCA_932526625.1). Taxonomy (NCBI): domain Eukaryota; kingdom Metazoa; phylum Arthropoda; class Insecta; order Diptera; family Syrphidae; genus Rhingia; species Rhingia campestris. The sequence goes on along the minus strand of OW052182.1, from coordinate 93,833,277 downwards.
GGCCGGGCAGTTACAAAGGAGATGAAATATTGTTTCTTCTTCCTCTTCGTCCATGCAGCCCCTACAGAAGTCATTTGAGTGGAGGCCTAGCGTGTCTGTCCAGTGATGACACCTATAGTTGCACTAATGTACGATCTATCAAGCGAAATCAGTCCCTTGGTTCTTCTCAAATCTAGCTTTGGCCAAATTTGTTTTGTTATTTGACACTTCGTGCCAAGACTCCATCTGAGATTTTATTTGCTGTTAGCATGTTGCGCTAGTAAGCTTTTAGATGTAGCCATAGGAATACCTAGTGCACCCGTGTCGGGTACAACTGGTAATTAAGTTCCATTTCCGGCGAGTTCATCAGCCTTACAGTTCCCTGGAATGTCACTATGCCCAGGCATTCAGCATAGGTGAATGTTAAAATGTTTTGACATCTCCTGCAGAGATGATCGGCAATCTAGGGTTGTCTTAGAATTTGTTGAGACTGATTCCAGGGTTTTGATGGCTGCATGGCTGTCCGAGAAAATGCTTATATCCTTGGCAGATATTACATTCTCTTTCAGCCAGGATAAAGCTTCTTTGATCGCCATGAGTACTGCATGGAACACGCTGCAATGATCAGGAAAACAGAATGATAGGCTGAGATTAAGCCTGTAGGGGAAGACACCAGCACCCACTCCGTCATTTGTTTTGCAGCCATCGGTATAGAAATGGATCGAGTCATTATGCACAGGTTCGTTACTCTCCCATGACGATCTGTCTGGGATTGTCGGTGTTTTCAGGAATATTTGTATGTTAGTTTAGAATTTTTGAGTGGCCAGTTTGTATGTTTGACCACTGTTGGATGGCTTTAAGACGTATGGCTGAATTAGCTGCCATTTGCTTGCCGAAAAAATCTATAGGTAGTAGGTGAGAAAGAATGTTTAGTGCTGCTGAGGGTGTTGTGCGGAGTGCACCACCGATACACAGACACCCAGTTCTTTGTACCTTGGCTGTCCACCTTACTACAACTCCATACTTCTACTCCACAATATTCGTGAACAAATGTTAAATTTAGAATGCAATGGAGTTCCGCTAGTTGTCTCTATTTCCAAATTTGTTGCAAAAGTAAAGGCCGCAATCAATTATGATATGATTACAAACCGAATTTCCCTTCGGGCTAGTACAGTATCTATGAAAAATATCCAATAGTGTGCAGAGACTGCATGTAATATGTCAAAAAAATGTTCATTCGTTTTGCTTGCTTTGTGCTTCACGGCATCCAGAATTTCTGCACTTTTCTTTCGGGCATAAGTCTTACGAGTGTACACAAGTAATGTCATCTAAAATTCGACTTGACTCTTATTATGACAGTTTGCCAAAAAAAAGTCCATGTTGAAGCTTTGATTAATGAGTTCAAGCTACATATAAAAGTGCATATTTGTTCATGTATCTCTTTATATTATGAAGCTCAGACACAGAATATTTACAGCTCAAACTGATTAAATTGAGTATTTTTATGAAACCATATCTCTTGCCTAAATATTCTACTTATAGAGTGTTTTTGGCACGAGTTAAAAGGACCTTGTCGTGGCTTATGCATGCGCTACAGTAAAACCTAAAAAAAAGGACTGGTCTAAGTTGAGTTTATATACATGTATAGATTTCTAGCGTTTTATAATATCCATTATATTAGGGGCTGAAGAAGCATTTGCAAATATCTAAATGATTGCCTTACGTCTATAACAAACAAATCTAGATGTGGTCCAATTAAGACTCCAATTGGCAAGTCTCATTCACGTACTTTAAGAAACCACAAACCTCACAAAAATCTCTCAAATACAACTCCAACACAGAGACGCAAAAAATATTTTTTTTTACTGTCGCAAAATATCACTATTTCTCCGGGTCGAATATTTTTTTTTATATTTTTTTTCTAGGGGACGCTTAACATATGTAATTAACAAAATAAGTGTCCAAATATGTTGCTTATACTTTGCTGAGAGTCGATAGATGTTCAAACAATAAATCAAAATTTCAATTTAGGCATTCAAAACGAATTATTTTTTTAACTAATTTCGGCAAAAACTTCTTTTACGAGTTATTTGAATAACATCCGTGATATAGAATAAAGAAAACTCCAGCAAAGTAAAATAGTAACGACAGTAAAACAAGAAAAGCCTGGATGAAGGTGAGACTTTTTTTTTATTTTTTTTAAATGTATTTAAACCAAAACCTATTAGGCTAAGCTTATATGTATGTACACTACGAGCTTTCTTTTTTTATTTTTATTGTTTTTTTTTTCCAAATAAAACAATTATGGAAAATCGAGTTTAAGAAATCCTAGTTTCTTCTTCTTCTTTTTTCCTAGTTGATGCTATTTTTTATAAAAGAATGCATTATAAAAAATGGCACGCCTTAATGTGCACACTAATTAATAAGAGGATATATTATTTTCTATGTTTTTTTTTCCTTCTTCAAATACGATGTCAACACAAAAAAATAATGTGAATCCTTAATTTGGTGGACATTTGTTGTAATAGTAATCATTTTATTTTTAAATATATATATATATGTATTTGTTAAATTTAAAAATACTTATATCGTCTTTTTTTCGCAACCTTTTCTTATTTCATGAACACACGCACATTAATAACCGATGTACTGGATGATCATTAAATGCAAGCAGTCTTTAATCATTCGGGAATCATCGATGGACTGTATAGGAAAAAATCCTATCACTATCCTTACTTATAATTTACGTAAGCGTATGTAAATATTAAGGTAAAATATAGGTTAATATAATGAAGAGAATTATTAGGTCAATATAAAACTGCAATTTATACAACTTCCAAGGTAATAATTGATTTTTAAACGATGCAATTTGTTTTGTTCTTGTTATGAAATGTTTACATTTGAAAATTTCAATTATGATTTCAATTTTTTAATTGTAAGTCTAACCAAACGTGTTATAATACTACAACCGTAGATCTCGATGAAATTGTACCTTACATTTTTATGACTGAATTTTAATTTTGTTTTATTTAAATTTGCACAACGAATGAAATTGTGATTTCATTTTTTTTCATTTTGATTTTTAATTTATTTTTTTTTTCCTTTTATTCTTCTGTGCAATAAATAGATATAAAGATATTTTTTGTTGAGTTATTAAATTGAGATTATTTATTTTTTTATATAAATATTTATATAACTGTTGTAAGAGTAAATATAAATAAAAAAAAAGTATATTGTTCAAAATATTATTAAAATGAGTAAAGAAAATAATAAACAGACTTCCATAGTGCTTAACTTAGTTAATATTGAAAGAGAATTTATAAAAAAAAAATTCAACAATAATATTGTTACAATGGGGAAATAATAATAAAATCATATATAGAGAACAAATCACTATTCAAATAAACATTAACTGCCCGAAAAGATTTACAACTAATAGAGTTTTAGAGTTATAGGATTTTCACCAAGAAAAACTTATTAAAACAAAAACAATAAAAGAACAGAGAAAAAAAATAAAATGTGACGATAATTTAAGCAAAAGATCTCTTAATCAAATTAGAAATAAATTCTATGTTTAAAATTTTAGTTGATCATGGCAAGAAGGAATTATTGCTTTCCAATTAATTACATAATTTTGTTTGAATTTATATAAAAAAAGTTGCATCTGCATGACAGTAATTAATGGAATATGAAAACACTCATAATCCATTAACTATTATATGATAGGATTTTTTACATAGTCTTCGAGTACTTTGACATGGAACTGTAAAATTTTAAAATTTTAACCTTCTTAGTTAAAAAATTATCCCTATTCTATGCCATTACCCGGTTTCTTAAGCTGTCTGTGTAACAGCACGTTTTCAACATATGACCAGATTTGTTGTATCTAAATAGGATTGTTTCATCAGTACATACTTACTCACATTTATTTAACAAGCTCCCGAACCTTTAAGAGTATCTGCCTGACACAAAACAGGCTTCCGTCCTCTTTGATCTTATGGATGTTGTTTACAGTGAAGCGCCCTCGCATCTTTTTTCTCGTCGCGAACCTGAAGTCTGGGATCCGAAGATTCTCTTGGCTGGTCCAATACTGCGTTTTTAGGTCACTATATCCACATCTTGGTACAGCTTACAAAGCTAATGATTCCATAATTTATTTGCCTTAGATCCAAATCAACGACTAAGTATTTTCTGTTTAAAAGCGCCTAACCTTAGCTCGGTTTTCCCCACCTATTATCCAGCTGCGGTGCCAAAAAGTAAGATTGGTTTTGTAGTGCAAGCATATGTACTGCCGATTTAGGGGTTTATTTAGCGAATTATGTAGCATCAATTTTGAATGGTCGATTTTCATTTAATCCCTACTCTGATGACTAAGAGGTGTAAGATCCTAACTACCTGAAAGTTGATCTCTATCAATAGTTATGTTCTGTCCAAATTTACAAGTTGACAATGCTTTGTTTGTAGACACCATTTACTTTGTCTTGTGTCAGAACCGATGGTCTTGTTTTACTTAAGATTTTTCTCTATACTGGGAGGAAGGGAGCTTTATCTTCTCGTTAAATGGAGGTGGGGGTTTTCTTGGCGTATTGTCCATTCAGCAGCATGATACAACTGCAACATATAAGGCATGTTGGGTTTTTTGCCATGAGCGTCAATGACGTGCACGATATCATATGTGTCGATAAGATAGAACTATAGTCCGTACCAAATCAGTTGGCCAACGATCGATTGCGCAGAGAGAGGATTTAAGAGAAATTTAAGATATCTTTATATATAAAAATGGATCTTGGTTTGTTCGGATGCTTAAAACTCGAAAACGACTGGACCAAATTGGATACTGCCTTCTGCGGATTTGTTCGTAATTGCTCCGCGAAGGTTTAGGAAAAAATAAAAATTGAAAAATTCTCAACAGGTGGCGCTGTAGGCGGTCATTCCATTTGATAATGGTAAAACAACGTTTGACGGGCCAGCTTGTTTTAAAATAAATTTTAAGGAACCTGTGCAGTAGAATGGCCAACTGATTTGTTACGGAGTATACCACAGATATCGACGACTATCGACGCTCATGGCAGTCGATAGTATAGGTGTACAGATCGAGACAAAAATAAAAACGCGAAGAGGATGTCTGTTATTTGTATCATGATTCAGCAGCTACTGAAAGTCCTTAAGTCTGTATATAGTATATACAGATCGTGGTCGGATTTCTGTCCAAAATATTTTCTTAGCTTCGGAAAAATTAGAAGGCTGCATTCTATCTTTTTTCTAACGTTAGATTTTAATTTTTCACTTTTCTGATTCGATACAGATCACACGCCAAACTGTTTTTTTTATAACTGCGCCTTCTGTCATTTCTTCATTATACGAAGGCGACGATCAGCATTCTGAAGGTGGTTGGTAGGCTAATGTGGATTCCGTTACCTTTTAAAAATATTGTTGAAAGTGCATTTTGGTTCGAGAATGTTGGTAGTTTGGGTTTGTATACGAGTTATCGTACCTTAACTATTTCGAAATCATTCGAAACTTATCCTGTGCTTTACGAACCCAGCAATTAAGTGTTTAATTCTACTTTCCAAAAGGGGTTATTTCTATATTCTCTCTATGCCTTCTACCTTTCTCTTGTATGAAACATTGTTTAACTTGATCATTGTTTCCTCCATGTGGAAGAAAATTGTAGGAATTTTGGTCGCCAATATTCTCAGAACCAGTTTTTCTTTACTACGATTTACTTCTTGCTCTTTAATGTTTTTTGTGCACTTTCAACATCTTTGTGAATGAATTATGGGCATTTCCTCATATGAATCTACAGTGCTCGCTGCTCAGATAATTTTTCTGCGCTGAGTAATGGATATCGATAGAATGCTGACTGTAAATACACTGATTTTTAGCCTATGTTGTTGTAAATATAATGAATACTTTATTACTTCAGGCTTTCGGCGAATTCGTGACAATGTACCCTACTACTGTCCTAAAATAGTGCTACTATTGTTTTGATTACCGGTTATCTCCGGTTATCATGACAATTTGTTTGCTTAATTCTCCGGTTACTCCTGTATTGCGCCTGGGAAACCTAGATTCTCCGTCGAGCTCGATTGTTGTGATGTCACAAAATCGGTAGCTGTTAGTTAAGAGTGCGGTATGAGGCTCGCTACGCTCGGTCTTTGGAGTATAAATCATGCATTTCACTATTTTAAAACTGAAATCGTCAACAAATAAAAATCAAATTTGCGCTCTTAAATGCATATGCAGGACTTCCGTAAATATATCATTTTAAGTCAAAAAATAAATGCAAGATAGCTTTCCCGTATTCCGAATTTCATATAATTTTTTCTTTGACAATAATGATTTTTAAAAGAATTCGGGTATCTCGGTGTGTCGTGAACACTCTCAGCCAAAAACGCTGCCTTCGAAACTGCAGTCTTTAATTGTTATAAAACGTCTAATGCTTCCCTCTATCCTTTTTTTGCGGGATACTCAGGTTTTTCAACTCCAAAAAAAAAACATCCTAGGAGAATTTCCTGTGGAACCGAAGGATTAATTTTTAAACTTTACGAGACTAAAACTCGTTCAATTCATATACCCTCCCTTCAGACAAAAGAGTGCAGTTGGTTTTTTCTACGTGTTATGAAATTAACTCATTAGTATTAGGACTCTTCCTGTACAATATTATTTTTACTGAAATTTATATGCACATGAAAATTGCTTAAGGGAACGGTTTTAAGTAATAATTTGTAAAAATCCGTACATATTATTTTTACTACAAAAGACTTTTTATGTGCTGCGAAGTTGGGAAATCATTCCGCTCATTCCAAAAATCTCATTAGATGTAGTAGTGAAAAATCTCTAAGGGGCAGTAAGTGAAGCACGCAGCATGCTTTATATTTTGAATTTGATATGTGGCGAATATTAGACAGAATTATGACCGAATACTTGGACATCTACTGGATGGGTCTAACTTGTACGCCGCAAAAGTAAAAACGGCAAATTGCACGCATAATATGGGAAAGTAGAAAACTAATTTGTTTTTGCTAAGGACTGGTAGTTCATGTTTCAGATAAAGGCGTTAAGAAATCTTAAATGAAATTTATTTATTTGGCCATATATTCGCCAAAGCATTTTATAGGGAATACCATAAATTGTACGACAATTTGTTTTAAACATCAGAATAAATGATTTCACATTTTGTTTCCTCTGTCATCTGTGCTTCAATATAGCCAACGACTCCTTGTATCCGTATTGTTTTTTTTCTATGAATCTTCATCAATTCAAACATTTGAAAATGTTCCCATCTCCACTTTAATCCATACAACGATTGTCCGGTGTTAGCAAATATTCCACATGATCAACTACTGAATTTTAGACCTTATATACGCATTTTGAGAATATTTTCACTCAATACCCAGAACTTATGCCTTAAAACCCTAATTAAAAAGTAATCTTCTTTCAAAACGTTAATAAATAAATATTAATTCAAGTTCCTCTGTTTGTTTGTAAACTCATGTCTTTAAAACAAAATAAATAGATAATTCTTAAACAAGTACCTTCCGATTTCATAACAAAAAGTCTATATACTACATATATATTTTTTTTAGTCAATTCAATTTATTAAACATTTATCGACTTGGATAATGTAAAACCAATAAGAAAAAAAATACTGTAAACTAAAAAAATAATAATAATACATTTAAGTAAGCTCTGTTGATATATGATACTAAATATATATTATATATATGAATTTGACAATTTAACAACAGCGAAGAAAAATTAAAATAATTATGATTAAAATGAAAACATAAAATATACTTATAACATAAGTAGGTCAATTAATTTTGTAAAATATTTGAAAGAGCAATGTTGCGATTTAATTTTGTATTACATTCCCGCGATATTTTTTTGTTTTAAAATTATATAAAGTTTATACAAGTAAGTCATGTTTGGTTGTTCGTTAAAATATAAATCCAATGTCGAGTTTGTTTTCGATGTGGTACCTATAATTGTAATGAAATAAACAAAAAATCACAAACCAAATTATTATACATATATTGATCCATGTATATTATATATCGATAAAAGCAAACAAAATATATATATATACATATATATATATTTACAAACGAGTATTTAAAATGAAAATAGAAATAAAAAAAATACTCATAGTGAAAATTGATCCTTTTATTGACATACAAAACAAAATGATAAATGAGATGAGAACCTTGTACTTATTGTATTATTGCGTTTCAATTTTTTTCTAAAAAAAAAAAACAAAAACAAAAGAACATATATATATATACATATATTTGAAAAATTATTACGAAATGAAAAAAAAAAAAAAAAACAAACAAAATCAAAGTGAATAAAAGTAATATTGAATTTAAAAACATGGGTTTGTTACTATCTTAGCCGTGGGCTGAGATCTTTAAATAATTCGCTTATGTGACTAAGATCCGGGTTTTTACTGCGAGATCATCTTAGTTTATGGAACTTGTTTTTTAGCCAATTTTAATCTAGGGGTGCCAGCACGTAACTTGATACATTCGTAACAATCGATGGTTGGCAGCACACATTTTAGTTCAACCGTTAGATTTGGTGCTTAAGGATGATGATGCGATTACATGAGGACACAAGCGTTCTCACTCTAGCCTCTCACTATCAACTCCTACTCTCACCTCCACGCTGGTGACTGGTGGGTGCCTAGTACCTCGACTGGAGATGGGGTATTAAACCCCTGTGGAAGGTCGTTGGTGGCAGCAAACTAAGGCACTCACTCTCAGGCGGCAGCGGAGGAATTCCCTAGATGGAGTCAACGGTGGCGCCTACAGCTCCAGTTTGATCGAACTGGTAGTGTAATCCCTATATCAGCTGCTTCGACATATTTGAACACCAGGTCTATAGGGATTTCCAATACTGAGCCAGGGTGTTGGAAAAGAGTTGGTGGCGGAGGAACCCTCAATGGGTCAACGGTAGCGCTCATATCCCAAAATGGGGTACTCCGGCCTGCTGTCCTAGGGTCAAAAACAAGGCTTGGCCCCCCAGGTTGGAGGTTGTGCTTGGGGTTAACTACACATCCACGGAAATAACTATTGTTACAAAGCAACCAATAGCATGATATTATTGTTGACGACTATGCTAAACGAAAAAAGGACAACGACGTTCATATCTGCACCTGGAATGTGAGAACATTACCCTTAACTGCTACAAAGCAGACATTACTGCCATCCAGGAAATACGATGGGGTGGGCCGGGCAAAAAGAGGATGGAAAACTGTGACATCTACTATGGACCGTGTTATAGTGAGCAGAAACAGCGACTATTTGGATGCGGATTTGTTGTAAGTGCCAGACTTAGGCAAGAAGTCTTAAGTTTCCAAGACATTAGCGAACGCATTATAACAATCCGCATCAAGGCCAAATTTGCCAAAATAAGCCTTATATGCGCTCATGCTCCGACGGAGGAAAAAGGTGATATGACTAAGGACTGCTTCTACGAGCTCCTCGAAAAAACCTATGAGCGACTACCAAAGTGCGATGTTAAAATCGTGCTGGGAGATTTTAACGCAAAGGTAGGAAGAGAAGACATCTTTAGCAGTACTGTCGGAAAATATAGCCTACACGACAACACGTCTGGTAACGGACTTAGGCTAATTGACTTCGCAACGGAACGAAATGCCACTATAGCCAGTACACGGTTTCCTTACCTCGATATCCAAGAGGATAGACAAGAGGCACGCATCCAGTATTTTGGATGTCCGAACATTCCGAGGGGCCAACATCAACTCGGACCACTTCCTTGTTGTACCCAAGGTAAGGATGCGGATATCCACCACGCCATAAAAAACCAGAAATACTGTGAAAAAATTAAATGTCGAAAGACTGCCACCGCCAGAGACCGCCAAGACCTTCGCGCAACGCGTATCCATTAACCTATCGACTCACAACACACCACCAGCATCTAATGTCGAAGAACAATGGCAACGATGCCAACAAGCCATTAGATCAGCCGCAACTGATGTGCTAGGTTTCTCGCGGCCACCAGCAAGAAACCCCTGGTTTGATGAGGAATACCGACCGATGCTCGCAGCCAAGAACGAAGCCTACAAGGCTAAGCTGCAGGTGAAGAGGAGAGCTGCCATTGAGCTCTATAGACAAAGAAGAAGGGAAGAACATCGGCTTTTGAGAAAGAAGAAAAAAGAGCAAGAAAAGCGCGCGATCGAGGATATAGAGAGTTTTACCAAAGTGTTGATGAACAACATTCCGCTATCAGGCAGAACGAACCATTTAATATTGGCAACGACAGCAAAAACTACCAACCACCCGACTTAAGTGAAGTGAGGAAAGCAATATCTAAACCCATGCTTAATAATGCCGCCGGAAATGACGGCCTTCCCGCTGAGCTTTATAAAGTTGGCGGAGCTGACTTGGTAAGTAGCATCCACCAACTCATAAGCCAAATCTGGTCGGTTGAAAGCATGCCTGAAGAATGGAACCTCAGCATCGTTTGCCCGATCCACAAAAAAGGAGACCCTTTGAACTTCGCCAACTATAGAGGCATAAGTCTGCTCAACATCGCCTTCAAGATCCTATCTGCCGTAATATGTGAACGCCTGAAACCGTTTACCAACAACCTGATCGACCCTTATCAGTGTGGTTTTAGGCCAGGGAAGTCCACAATCGATAAAATTTTCACACTTCGGCAGATCCTGGAAAAAACCCAAGAAGTTCAAATCGATACCCACCACCTATTTATCGATTTCAAAGCCGCATACGACAGCATTTGTAGAGACGAACTATACAGAGCCATGTCTAGTTTTGGTATACCGCCCAAACTCGTCCGTTTGTGTAGGATGACGATGGAGAATTCTCGCTGCACCATCAGGGTCGGAAACGACCTCACCGACACATTCGATACCAAAAAAGGATTTAGGCAAGGTGATGCGCTGTCATGTGACTTCTTTAATCTGATTCTTGAGAGAATTGTGCTAAACTCCAAAGCCAACACCAGAGGCACAATTTTCCAAAAGTCGGTGCAACTACTAGCATACGCTGACGATATTGACATCATTGGTAGGACTCAACGTGATGTCATAGCCACGTTTGCTAGTATAGAGAAGGAAGCGGCAAAAATGGGTTTAGCAGTAAATGAGGGTAAGACAAAGTATATGCTGTCAGCACGAAAGGACACACAACATCGACGAATTGGAACGTCACCATTGGCAGATATAACTTTGAGGTAATACCGGACTTTTTCTACCTCGGCTCCGCTATTAACTCTGACAACAACATCTCGTCAGAAATCAAACGAAGAATTACTCTTGCCAATCGCTGTTTCTTCGGGCTAAGAAGGCAATTTAGAAGTAAAGCCTTCACTCGAACTACTAAGGAGATCCTATATAAGACCCTAATCATAGCAATCCTGCTCTACGGCGCTGAAGCATGGACCGTATCAAAAGCGGATGAAGAAATCCTTTGTCGATTCGAGAGAAAATTTCTTCGAAAAATCTTCGGTCCCGTTTGCGTTGACGGGATATGGCCAAAAAACTCCGCATTGGACGTTTAAGATGGCTATGACATGTAGAACGAATGGACACCAATACTCCGGCTCGCACAGTCTTCGATTCCCAGCCAGACGTCGGACGCAGTAGAGGAAGACTTCACCTTAAGTGGCGCGCACAAGTAGAAACCGACCTCAACCAACTTGGAGTGCGCAACTGGAGGCAGTTAGCTAAGGACCGGGCTAATTCGAGAGGCATGTTGGTTGAGGCCCAAGTTCATCCCGGACTGTAGCGCCACTTAAGTAAAAGTCAGATTTGGCAGCACACAACGTTGAACATGACGTTTGAAACAAAAAAATCACTCGATAGAAAATAGTTACGGTCGCGTTGGCAGGAATTTTATTCGAAAAAAATGGAACCTAAACAAAAATATGTCCATCAACAAAAAAACAAATTGAAATTTTGACCATTTTTATGAGTGGTCATCAAGATTTAGCTAAAGGGATACAAACTTAAAAAAATTTAATGAGTTTCAGGAAAAATACTTTGCTGACCCTAAACTGCTGCACAAAGCTTAGAAAAAAAATCAGTTTTACAATTTGTCAAGGTTATTCTTTTTTTTTTAAACTTACTCATTTTCATATAATTCTAGTCGGTTGCTTTTATCTCTGAAACAGCTCCTTCGAATTTTAGTTTTTAGTATCACTTCCCGACTCAAAGAATATTTTTTATTTGAACTTGAAAAATGATTTACGAATTTATAATTCCAAAAATACCCATTTGACACACTTCACATTATAGATCACAATGACATTTTTAAATCAAATCACAATCAATCTTGTTTCAAGTAACGTGCTGCCAAGAAACATTTGTTTGAGTTGCAGGTCGATCAACAATCCTTGATTGTATAAAGTTACGGCTGGCACCCCAGAGTTAATTTCGTGTTTACCCAGCAAGTTTGGTGAGTTAGCTCTGGATTAAATGATCAGATCCGTTTGACAGATAATAAAATAGAAAGCAAAAAAAAAAAAAACTGTTTGATGACTCTAAGCTGCACGGAAATAACAGCTTTTTGTGCTCCAAGAGAAAAGTGTTCATTTTTTTTTTTGTTTTATGAGTCTGAGCCGGACAATCTAGAACGTTTTTTTGCACCTACTTTTGAGTAGGAAGAAGGCTCTACCAGGGCAAATAATAACGTTACGAAACTATTTAAATGCTCCAGGATCTGTAATTTTCTGCAAGACAGTTTCTACCAAGTTGTGCTCTTCTGCCCTGTTCTGTTTCAAGCTAATCTTCATTAAACAAAGTAATTCTTTTCAATTCTTTTTATACTTTTATTAAATTTTTAGGAGATCGCAAGCGACTCGGAATTGTTTGAAATATTGGCGCAAATTTATAGTCAATCGATGTTTAAGGGCGCTAATTAGTGTATGCTAATGAACATTCCTCTAAGAACTCTAAGTCAAACTCACCTAAAAAGTAACAGTTCTGGCAATCAAACAAACCCAACAATCTCAAACACACATAAAAGTGACATTCAAAAATATTTCAGCTGTTTTTGCGTTTGCCGGCTTTGAAAAATAGAGTATGAATTCACAAGCGGTAGAAGTGAAACTGGGGCCGAATTACCACATCAGTTGTCGAGTAATACCGAGTGACTGAAAAATGTTGATTTGGTATGATTCAAAAGTACCGTTATACAATTCATACCTACATCAAATCTGAATAAGTCATCCCACCCGAATCGACCACGTAAGAGGCGTTTCCGATATCTAGCATCTCGTTTTAAAAATGTCGTTATATGAAAAGCACCGTCCTTCCTGAAGGCAACACTCCAATTCCAAAAATACATCTTCATTATCACTAATCACATACACATCTAAAACTCAATCAAATCAACCTGTTTGGTTTTAAGCTTCAATTACAATTACGTCAGACACACACATCTCTAAAACACATTTATGACACCAAAATCCCGTCATTTCAACATTCAGAGGAAAATAAACATTTTGGCCACCTACATGTTACCAAATGTCGCATCCATATATGTAGCAACTTTCGTTTGATTCCTTACAACAATGGATATCGCTTTCCTGGAATCACCGATGATTTTCATTATTTGTGTTTGCCCACACACAATCCCACGTACCCAAATTAACTTATTGGCAGACAACACACTTTCTTGGTGCATACCGGTGCACCATCGTCCTTTCTCCAACCAACATGCCAACATAAAAATAAATATTTTCTCAAATTTCTTTTTTCTTTGAAAGTACAATCCTTCCGGTTGATAATGGAAAATAATTTCATTCAAATGGCTGCCTCGGCTGGCCATGCAGTAGCCTACACGATCGGTCCAATTTTTGCAGCGTCAACTCACCAATGGCTTCACGAATATTGTCCTTTAAAGCGTCAATTGTCTCTGGCTTGTCGGCGTAACACTTATCTTTTACGGCACCCCACAAATAATAGTCCAACGGTGTCAAATCGCAGCTCCGATCCGAGGTGGCCAAACGACATCAGCTCTGCGGCTGATAATGCGATCTTCAAAAATAGGGCGCAAAACATCGAGTGTATCTTCGGCTGTGTGGCACGTAGCTCCGTCCTGTTGAAACCAAATGTTGCCAATATCCTCTTCAATTTTTGTGAACAAAAATTCGTTCAACATGGCCCGATAACGATCGCCATTGACTGTAACGGCCACTCCTTGCTCATTTTCGAAGAAAAATGGCCCAATTATGCCTCTGGACCAAAATCCGCACCAAACAGTGACTGGTTTTGGGTGTATCGGCTTGATTGACTTCGTGTGGTGCGGAATTGGGCTCACTATTGAAAAGAAGGGCTAATATAAAACCTAAGGGTAGAAGTTGGCCTAAATAGATGGGTTGCGGGGAGGGCTATGGCTGATTGGTAGCTCAGGACTGCTGAAACTAAAGGTCTTTGTATATAGTCTAGCAAGTTCAGTAGATATGTGTATCGGGGACGTTGATTTAAACATGAGATAATTATACAAGATCTGGTCGTACTTGGGCTTTATAGAGAATAAGCTGGGACATGAAGACAGTTACTGTTGTGAAGAGATCCGTCCCAAGGCGTTCAACAAAGTTTTTTTTTATAAATACCAACTGAATCGAAGTTTTTCTTTGGCAAATACTTTATGACATTTGAAACAACATGACAAAGTTTAGCAAACCACTGCCAACGTATGCGTGCGGGTTTTCTGTGCCCCAAATGCGACAATTTTGCTTGTTTACATACCCGCCAAGATTAGAATGAGCTTCATCTGAAAAGATGATTTTTTTTGGCAAAATCGGCATCTTCTCTAAGTCGATCGCAGACCCACTTAGCGAAGCGAAAACGCATTGGATGGTCAGTTGTCTCAACTCCTGAACCAATTGGACTTTGTATGGCGTCATACCAAGGTCTATATGCAAAATTCGTCTCAATGATGTCTCCGAAATGTTCAATTATTGAGAACGACGGTGAATTGATGTTGATGGCGCTTCACGCACACTTTCTACCACAGCAGCAATATTCTGGGGTGTACGCACTGTTTTTGGCTTTTAACGCTTTGGTTTATCGATGAGGATGCCAGTTTCTTTCACTTTATTCACAAGATAACGAACATACGGAGCTGACGGTGCTCCGTACGCAATTTTCGCACACATTCTGCAACATTAACATGATTTTCAAAGTAATGTCGCAATATTTCCCATGCGTTGTTCAAGCGTATACACAACCATATTCGTTCAGCGGAAGGATAAAACTAATTATCTGTCAAATCAGACATGAGCTAAGTTCTACCATTCACGAAATAAGCACTTGTTGAAAAAAAAAGTTAGATGGCGGACCCATTATGTAGTGTATTTATAAAATTATAAATTAAATGTTTTAACTCTTATTCTGAAGAAGCTTCCTCCTGGTCACTTCGAAGTTGCATTCTCAGGTTTTGAAGAGAAGCTAACTGAAGTAGTTCACAATATTCCTTGATCTAGAAGGGGATTTTAATAAAATGCATACTAGAAGTCCTAACTATAAATGGCGTAGAGGGACATTTTAGCGAATGGATAATATTTATGCTAAGATCTGGATTTATGCTGACAGAGGCACACTACAGTGTGGAGTCATCTCTCCTCTGCTGTTGCTTCTGGTTAGGAATTACCTAAGTCGGACGACATGATGATCTGAGAGTAATTAAAGACAAGACGCTATTTAAGCCATCATTTCGGCATCGACGTCTAAAATAGGTCTTCAGTGTTGAGATGTTACAAAATTCTTATATGGGTTCTAGGTCATAGTAACATACATATTAGCATGCTGAAGCCTTACCCAGGCTGGAATCATCTCATCTTATCTCACGAGCGATCAGCAAACTACATTAAAACACACAATCTTAAAATATATTAACAGAGATGGAGAAACCTAGACGGGTTTGCCATATCAAGAGATATGTGGCAACGTTACAAATTGAAAAGAACCAGCGACCTCATAAGCAAATACGGTACGGAGGTATGCATTTGTTGGAAAACAATTATTTTATACACATAGTCGACCAGGAAAACATGAACGACAACGAACGATAGCTATCGACCACATAATCGACGATGGACTGTCGATAAATGTCGATCGATATTCGCAATATGGGTCAAAGACCTGGGGCCTGTACCACGAAGTATTTTTACAAGAATTAGTTTTTAACTTATAACTAGAGCTAATCGCCTTTTAAATGCCTCAGGATTAAATGATACTTTCAAACTAAAAACTTTCAAAAAAGGACGTTAACCTTACATAATATTCTTTCCGATTTTTGCTAGATTGAAATTTTGAAAGAGCTTTTGTTAGAATAGCAGCTTATAGAGAACAAAAGATTGCGAATGAGAGATAAACATCTCTATCTTCCCAGTACTGTCAATACATTATAGTCTTTTTTTTTCGTACAAAAGAAAAGGTGCCAACAAAAATGTTATAAGTGAAGTCTGTCCTCTTGATGGTTTTTGGGTTAATCTGCGTCTTCTGATAGAGTGATAAACCATTCACACCCATTTACTTTGGTTAGGTTATACGGGCGCTATTAACTCTCAGGTGAGTCGTCAAGCTGGCATATGCTAGCAAAAAAGATAAAATTACAACTAAGCAGAAGTGATACTCCTGAGATGCAGAAAGCGTGTAACTGACACCTTGACGTCAGAGTCGCTGCAGGTCCCGTATATAGTGGTCATCGCCGTAATATTTAATTTAAAGCTTTTTTGCAAAAAAAAAACAATTCTGCCATCTCAAAGCTCAAGGTATAATATAGCGACCAAACTTTTTGACAAAAAAATATCGAAAACGACGGAAATATCTCGACAATAGGATACAAATAATCTAATAATCTGAAATTGACAACAACTAAGTTTTTCTTAAGTTAATGCACGATCGGCCGTTTGGAAGGCATCTTAAGACCTTATTTCGAGTCAAAAAAATATATTTAAAGGTAATGCCAATGATTGTCCAATGATATGATATCCTATTTCGATCCTCCCGATTTTTATCTCCGTGACCTTATTATTAATTCCCAAAATGACAACAAGGATGGTGGCTGCTTCAAGCTTACCTACTACTAAAGGGTGATCCATTTCGAGGTTCCCTACTTTTTTAAAGAAAAAAACACAGAAAATTCAAATTTAATGGAGAATGTTTATTATAATTTGAAAGAACATTCTTTGGCATTTATTTTTTGAAGATTATGTCTATCAAATATTGGCCGTTGCTACGTCGCAGATGGTCCATCCGTTGAGTCCAATTTTCGATCACTCGTTCGAGCATTTCGACTGGTAACTGGCGAATGACACGCGTGATGTTTTCCTCCAAGGCCTGAATCGAAGCGGGTTTGTCGGCATAAGCTTTTGACTTTACATATCCCCACAGGAAAAAGTCTAACGGTGTGATATCACACGATCTTGGTGGCCAATCGACCGGCCCAAAACGTGAAATTATGTGCTCACCGAAATGTTCTCTCAATAAGTCCATTGATTGATGCGATGTGTGGGAAGTGGCGCCGTCTTGCTGAAACCAAATGTCGCCGAGATCACGAGCTTCAATTTCAGGCATCAAATAGTCGGTTATCATGGTCCGAGTTGCTGCGAACAGCGCCGAATCGACTCTCCACGATCTTCGTGTACACTCTCAGCTACGGCCGCTATATTTTCTTCACAGCGTGCTGGACGTGGTCTATTCGGTCGAATATTATCCAATAATGAATGCTGGGTCTCAAAATGGGTGATGGTGTTGCGAATAGTTCGCTCAGTAGGCCGATTATGTTGACCATAAGTTGAGCGAAGTGCACGAAACACATTCCTCACAGAACGTGAATTTTCATAATAAAGTTGAACAATTTGTAAACGTTGTTCACGCGTAAGTCTTTCCATTATGAAATGCCAAACAATACTAAACAAAAATAACATGACAGCATGACACGACTCACACGTGATCTGTCAAAAAAGGCTATTGAAAAAAGTATCTCTACTTGGATCACCCGTGAGTAAGCGACTGTATAGAAAACAAGTACGGTGACCGAAACATGCAGACATTCTCTGTATTCTATGATTTGGCTATAGGCAAATACTTTATACAAGATTTAGAAGAAATTTCCGCAAGTCCGTGAACGAATTTTATAGCTTCATTCTGGATTTGCTGATTTTTTTTTTGATAAGTTGCGCGCACTCAAGGGGTTTCACCCATTAAATGTTTTACCAAGACAAACACCATGGGTTGCATATGAAATAACTTCCGGGAGTCACTGTTTTCTGTGTTCGTTATATTGCAGGACTAAAGTTGGCGTATAGCGCTCGTTATCTAATATCAAAGAGGTATAAAGCTATAGAGTACGCATCACAGCTAAAAATGTTGATGCTGTTTCAGTCGTGGGCGGTAAGTGCGAAGGGTAATTTTCGTCGTTCGTATGCATCTGCTATGCTGTCAGTATCAATATCAGTACCCCACATAGTAAATTTTCCTTATATGAGATGCGCACTCTATGTAGTTCTATACTCTTTGCTAATATATAGTGTCTTCGGTTAATTCGTATGAACCTGCGATTTAAGATAGCCGCAAAGGAAGAAGTCTTTAAGTATTATCATTATTATTATGAATTCTATACAGATGACGCATTGAGAACAAAAAACAGAAACTTTTGCTAAGTAGCTTCATGGTACGGGCGGGCGGTGTGCATGAAAACACATGAAGAACAAAAACATATGGCGGGCTGTTCCAGCACGACCCGCCATAGAACAATTTTTCTTATATGGAGTGCGTCATCTGTATAGAATTCATAATCTTTGGTATTATATAGCACGATGTAGGTGGTCGCAGCGCAAGAAAACCATGCCCTCAAAACACATGTATCCAACGAGCCTTAAGCTGTGTGACCGTCCTGTTGAAATAACATGTCAACGTTTTCCATACCAACGAGTTTAGGCCATATTATGTTTAATACCATCGATCTGTACACGCCATTGACAGAAGCAACATCTGTCGATAGTGATGTTAGTTTTGTTTTGGAAGAAGCACGAACCTATGATAGCCTCATACGAAAATTCGCAACAAACAGTGACTATCTTGAGTTGGGTAGAAAACTATTCCAGCTTATTTGGTTGTAACCCAATTATAAATAATTGCCTCTATCCCAATGAATTTCACATCAAAGTACAAGTTAGCCTTCTCCGGATGTTTCACCTATCCGTCATATGTTGATTCAGATGTGCGCCATACCATAATTAATTAAGAAATAATAAATAATTTCCATTGATGCATTCCATTTTCCGAACAGAAATAGAATCATCATCGTGCTCTTTTAAAAGCACCCAACAACCACAAACATCCCGTTTATAAACAAAAAAAGTCTCAGTACTCGTACTTATTTTTTGGTTTGACCGCGACTGTGCGAATGCAATAAATCTTGGCAAAGCTTCTGCGACACAGATATATCTTCGAAAGGATTTACAAAGCCGCGTATGCGTACATATACGTATCCATTCGTCGTCATCAATCAATTGATGTTTGGAATTTGTGAGGCAATGGAATGCTTCAGGTTCCATGTTATTTTTGGCTATAAGTTCAGTCGATAGGTATGAATGATAAAATTCGATGACATATAGTCAGCACTTAGCAGTGGGTAACGATTGAAACGGAAATTTATTTCCCGCCTTTTGGGAACAGACACGCGCTAGTTGACAAACAACCTCAACCTTAGATCTTGAACGGTTCAAATGATCGGCGCCAACAAATTATCAAACAATTTTGTCTGATTTCTATTAGCACGCATTGTTTTTGTAAGTCATGTCAAATGATATATTTTGGCTGTGTATCGTTCGCGACGAGTAATTAATTGCGTAGCGAATGGTCTTATGTGATGAATTGTGCTGTACTAAAATTGTTGAAGTTGAGCCAATTGAAAATATCCGAACAGGATGTTTGGTGGTAAGAATTTAAGACATTTGCACATACTATACTAGCTGGTGCTGTCTTAAGATGAGATACATTTTGTCGCCATTGTCTGTGAATTAGCAGACATATGGTGCAATACGTTTTCATGCCAAAATAATTAGATACCCTTAGAGATCACCCACCAAAGACATGACAGATGTGCATTTTTATCCACCAATACAACATACAAAAGAAACAATAAATCAAAACCATTCCATAAGGCATACGTGATTTCAAGGTATGGTGAGAGTAGCAGGATGTGAAGTGTGAGAAGTTTATGTAAATCTTTATTCATGGTCATTGGTTATGTCTTGTCGCACGGGGGTGGTGGTGGGATAATTAAAGACTCACATACTTGTTAATTGTAGATAGTACATTGTTGTTTATAGCAACACTATCACTCTGCTATAATGTTACTAAGAGCTATTCGATCTTATATTAGGAATTCTTTACCACCTTTGATAGGGACATATTTCTTCTCTTTCATTATTTGCGAGGTATTATTATGCATAGTAGGAGCATAAATCTACAACCTTACTGCATCCCTATAATACTGGTCCGCCGATGTGGTTTTCCAGAAATCATTCATAATGAGTTCGAACATGAAAGCTACTTTAATCTTACGAAGTCTGTACCTCCAATCGGGTTCACGAATTTGATTGCACATTTGTCTTAAGAACAAAGCACATACAGCGTCTTAAACATAGTTGCTCTCTTCATTTGTGTGTGCGAATTTATTATTTTTGCCACAAAGACTTCTCGTTTAATGCTGAATCCGAACGGAAAAAAAATCAAAATCTTATGTCTTGCATCCAACACATTTCACGAAGAAATATGGAATTCAGCAGAATTCTAAGGCGATGCGCAAAATCTTAATCTGTCAGGCAGAACGAATCATTTTTTATTGGCGGTTTCATCGGGAACCACAATACATCCAACCTAAATGTAGTTAGGATAGCAATATCTAAGCTGAAGCTTTAGAATCCTAGCGAGCCATATAAAGAGATGACTTGGTGAAAGAAATACTAGTTAGAAAGATTTAGTCTGAAGAAAGAACCTTATCACAGTTTTATCCACAAGATCCACAAGAAAGCACACCCTGTGGTACCCACAAAATACTGTCTGGCGCAATACATGACTAACTGGAAACGATCACCAACAACAAGTTTTACGACTTTAAAAAGAGCTAAGCAACGACTTTTTTTGGGTAGTTCAGTGTGTTATATGGGGCTTACCTAGGATCGTCAACACAAATTCGACTAGACAATTGCAGTAAATTGATTGTACTACTTGTTACTTGAAACGAAAAATTCGCAAAACGATATGTGATTCCGACAATCATCGGAAAGCCAAAAAAGCCCACTAGATATCTAATTCCTCTTTTTGATATTAATGCATAGAAATTACTCTTCATTCCTTGGAATGGTGCACTCTCCACCAAGTACCTGCACTTTTATTAGCATAAGATGATCATCGGTGAATCTCGACGAGGTGTTGAGTTTGAGTATGAGCCGTATGGAGAATTGAGGGGGGGCTAAAATAGTGAATCAGCTATCGACGGCACCCTGTCAACAAAAAAAAAAAAAAGGTCTGTTTCCGTACAATATTATTTTTACTGATTCTTAGTCCAGACATTTATTTACGTAGGAAAATGGCGTAGGTTAACGGTTTGAAGTTAAAATGATTTGTATATTTGAACAGACCTAATGTCAACCTAATAATTTTGACAACGAAAAATCCTTCCTTGACGGGCTATGAAGACGAAGATTCAATCACGAATTTTATAAGCTGTATAATAATTTAGCCCGTATAGACTCTTCGATTTCCAGATAAATCCACGTAGGCCTGGGAACCATGTTTATTGGAAAGACATGTTGGTGGAGGCCAAACTCTCCCCGTACTGTAGCACCACTTAAGCACGTAAATTGTATTCGTCAGCAGTCTTTTGCTTTGTCAATGTTTTTTATGTTTTTGGCTTTTGTTTTATTTGTTCGTTCAAGAAGTAAGGTAGCTCCGCTATATACGAATTATTGAATACCCTATCCCATTTCATCGTTAAATAAAACATCCCCAAAAATTGGGCGTTCTATTGTTGCAATATATTGCTCAGGCAGTTTATCATTATCTGTAATGGTTCGACAAAAAACAACGTTCTTGTATTGCGTATGATATGGGGTAGGATATACAAATCGTGTTTTTTTTAGAAAAAAGCTCCAAAAAGTAGGCGTGGGAAAAAATGATGTATGGCCGAAAAGCATATTTCATTATTTTCAGTATTTGCTTCAAATTTTTTTCGATTTTTCTTAAACGATTATTTTAATAAAACGACCTAATGTGGCTAAATTTCAAAAAAAGTGTCTGTGCAGGATATTTATAAAATGTCATTGACTATATTGCATCCATATAAAGTGATGCAATATAGTCAATGACATTTTATAAATATCCTGCACAGACACTTTTTTTGAAATTTCGTGCGTTTTTTAAATGTTTAAAAGTCTATATACCAAAATTCATAACTCAAGCTCAAAATGTGAGACCCAAAAATCGGTGATACACAGACGAACGGACGGACAGACATTAATACATGGCTAGATCAGTTAGCGATTCTGTCTATGTTATATCTATGTTACAAACTTAATATCAAAACTAATATACCCCTATGGGATAGGGTATTAACAAATTATCTTATCGCTTGATAGTACAATGGAATTAATTATCACTTTGAGCTGAACAACTTTTAGTTTTATGGCAAAATAATTTCTAGTTGTAGACTTTAATTGCATGCAAGTTTATTGTCAGGGCTAGACGATCTGTACAATCAATGTCATTTATAATGCTGCATGAGAATCAAAACATTGACAACCCGTCCAATCAATTGCATGATTCCATAATGGAACTTGTCTTACTACTTTACGGTTTTTTTCAGCATTATTAACGTTTTGACTTAGAAAACGAATAGCTAATTAAAACAGCAAATTGAAACACGAACATCTATTCAAATAGTAAACGGTTATTGTATATTATCAAGCCTTACTTGATGCTTTTGATGATAACTTACTAATAATGAAATGTCATACATTGTACAGGGTGGGCCAAATAAGATCAACTAAAATTCAAAATAAAATGCAAATTTCTAATTGTAAAAGCACTGCTACTGCAAGGTTACCGACAGCGACTACAATACGCTATTCGTTTAACACAACGCGGCCAAAGGTGGAGCAGCATCCTAATTTATGGTTCCAATAAGATGGAGCGACTGAGCATGCTGCTACGTCTTGCAATTTTTGGCGACCGTTTAAATTCAACAAAATAGGATTTCCCTTGGCCACCTCGTTCATCAGATTTAACTGCGCCCGACATTTGTTTTATGGGGATATTTAAAAGACCAAGTGTACGTAAATAAGCCAGAGGCTATGACAGCTAAAGCTGGTTTGGTTTTTCAACTAGCAACACTGTTTCTACAGATTGTAAATTTGACAGTTGAAAGTTTATTTGTGGTTGGTACGTTTTGCCATTTTACGATGAATATATTAACGCCAGAACAACGCGCGCAAATTTGAAAACAATAATTGGGTTTGCCAAACTTATCGGCCGCTATGTCCATTTTACGGTCGACATAATCGTCCATTTGAACAAGTTATTCGGAACACGATGAATCGTTTTTGCACCAAGTACACTCTAGTGGATAAAACGCATCCCCAAAGGCTACAAACAGTGCGAACAGAAGATGTTATACCCCTACCGAGGTATCCGTTCGAAATAACTTCGTTACAGAAATTATTCCGAACGGAGAATCCAAACTGTTGGATTTGGGTTGCGTGCGAGGTTGGGTTGTTTAACAGCCTCACTGGGGTTATTTCCTTTTTTTATATCAAATATCCTGACCAATGATAACCTTTGGAATAATTTGGCGTTATTTCCATTATTTTTTTGGCAATATTTCGGTTTGCATAGCGCAATAAAGCCAACTTGGTATTATTTCATTTTAAAAACTGAAATAAAGCCAAATTTGGAATATGGTCTTATATAGTTTGGCCTTATTTCACGTCACCAACGGATACCACGGTTGAAAATTTTCCAATTCCGATCCGTTTCTTCCGAAGGTATACCTCGATAGGGGTAATTGCCGCTGTGGAGCGCAGTGTTGAGGAGAATCCGAATGAGTCGATTCACCATCGTGCACAGCAACTAGAGCTATCCCCATCCAGTTTGTGGAAAATTTGATGCTTGTAAGATTCAGCAAGACCAAGAGTATAAACCGCGTGACCATTATAAGCGTCGAAGTTTCGGTGAAAACATAATTCAGGTTGATCCTCATTTTCAACGGAAAATATTGTCGTTTGATGTGGCCCATTTTTGGTTAAATGGATATATGTAAACAAGCAAAACTGCCGAATTTTGAAACCTTTGTCGAGAAGCTTTTACACCTTTAAAAATCCATTATTTTTTTAAGGACGATGCCGGCACAGAATTTTACCGTCAATGGAGAGGGGTATAGAAACATGATTTCTGACTTCTTCATTCCTCAGTTGAATGACAGAGTTTTGGTTTCAACCAAATGACGCAACATGTCACACGGCACGCGACACCATCAATATATTGTGGGAAACATTTGCTAAGCGCAAAATTTCGATTGATGGACCTGTGCATTAGGGGTATGGCAATTTACTAATCTATGCCGATAAACCAGAGACGTTGGAAGATTAGAAAATCAACCATCGCCGTGTTATTGCTGATATAGGTCCCTAATTTTTAATATAAAGTTAAAAGTTGTTAAAAATTGGACTTCATGGTTGCGCCTAATTATAGCTAGCCATGTCGCGAATGTATACAGGTGGGTTACATAACATAGCATTTCTCCAGTTGAGTGATTCTTTCGGAACCCATATTGCCTATTGCTTATTAATCCATTTCCATCCTTTCTAGGTAATTAACAACATCGAGGTTAATTGTTATTTCCATTACTTTTAAAAGTATGGACAGTAAGGGTCTGTAGTAGTCAGAAATGGGTTTTCTTCTTTTTTTGGGAATCGGTTGGGTTCGAGCTGTTATCCAGTAACTGATCATATGACATATAAAACAATCTGCTTAGAACAGATGCAAGTTGGGGTGCGCATTTTTGAAGTACAATAGAGGGAATTCCGATGGGCTCAGTGGCGATGAACTGCTGCGCGATTATTTGCCGCGCAGAAGGTCAAGGTTCGATTCCCAGCCATAACAACGCCTAAATGACTGGCGTGTTGATCTGACAAATCATCCGAGAAGTATCAATTGTCAAGAAAAGCTTATCTCAAACTAGCCGTTCGAAGTCGGCATAAAACAGGAAGTCCCACCATCGTGCAAAAATTACACACGCACACGTGAATGGTTGTGAGAAAGCTAGGCCCTGGGTACTAACGAGCCATCGCACCAAAAATTTGTAATTTTTTTAGGTGGAATTCCTTCAGTTCCAGCGGCTTTTTTAAAGTCTAAGTTTCTCAGGATACGTCTTATTTTTTTAACAGAAAGACTTTACTTCAACCATCTTGCAATTTAGGTGCTCTATCGTTGATGGAACGGCTTCGTCAGAGTTTAATGTTGAATTTTGTGAAATCATTCGAGTGAATAAGTCGGCTTTTTTCTTTTGTGTTGTAGCTAGCGTTCCATGGCTAAGATTATTATTAACTACTTTTGCCATTGTCCGAAAGCCTCCGAGACATGCCAAAAGTAAGTTAGTTGCTCTTTTGTTGTAGGCATACTTTGAGTTTTCAATTGTTTGATTGGTTTGATTAATCTTTTGGATCTTTCTTTCTTTTTGCTGCTACAATTTGCTCGCATTGCTTATTAAACAATAGTTTGTTAGATCCTGCATTTTTTAATGGAGTGAACGAATATTTCCATACCTAGAATAATATCTCTGTTACTGCCTCTGCGCAAGTATTGACATCACTTTGTCTGCAATGGAAATAAGCCCCACAAGCAAAAGGCATTAACAGCCGCAGTGGTTATTTCATTTTGGAAAATTAGCCTTGCGGGGTTAAATTCCGCGGGGGTTATTGCACTGCACTTCGCTGT
Organism: Rhingia campestris; assembly: GCA_932526625.1. Classification (NCBI taxonomy): domain Eukaryota; kingdom Metazoa; phylum Arthropoda; class Insecta; order Diptera; family Syrphidae; genus Rhingia; species Rhingia campestris. The sequence goes on along the minus strand of OW052182.1, from coordinate 93,807,296 downwards.
TATTAAAGTTTGATCTGAAACAGATTGAAGATATTTTCAAAGTTGTTATGGATGTCAGGAATAGTTGTTGGTTCCTCGGCTGGTAATGGCAAGCATTTCGACCTGTCTTCCTAAGTCATCAATTCTGTTCGAGAACCGTAGCAAATTGGATAACTTGTGTTTCTGTAAGAACCAGAATGTGGTGTCCTTCTCTTTGGAGATGTTGGTGTACGTAGTTGACATTGACGTTAGTGTATCACAGACCTCCAATGTTGCAGAATTCTGTCACAAATTTTGTTTTAATGTTAGTGTTGTTATTGGTGTTGGTATTAGTGTTAGTTTCTCTTGAATGTTGTTCACCCTGGAATAGTCACCCCCGGAGATCCGAATGGGGAACGAGTTTCTTCAATCTAGGATGTGCCATAATTTCTTTTGCTCCCACCCTAGTACGACCTCATTGTTAAATCTAATTTTCTTCTTAATGGACACGTGAGTTATAGTCCGTACCAAATCAGTTGGCTAACGGTCGATTGCGCATAGAGAATTTAAGAGAAATTTAAGATATTGTAAAATTAATTTTAAGAGACCTGCGCAGTAGAATGGCCAACTGATTTGGTACGGACTATATCAAAAATGCCGATACTGCCGAAAAAAATTCGAAACGCAAGCATCAGCTAAAGTGACCGTATGGGCTGCGATGTCGGCGCGAGCAATTATCGGTGCTAATTTTTTTTAAGATGATAAGGGACGTGCAGTAATAGTGAATTTAGAGTGTTATGTGGATATGTTAGATTTCTTGGTGCCTGAATTATCCACTATACACGTGCCTGCCACGATTTCGTGAAATTTTCCCTGGCAAATTGATCTCCAGGAGAGCTGTCATAAATTGGCCTTCGCGGAGTCATGATTTAACACCTATGGATTTTTCCAGTGCAGTTATTTTAAATCTAAACCGACTTGCCTGTCTCATTTGAAAGAAAAAAATTCATAATGAAATGACAGCCACCACGGAATATACCAGCGGACCCGCTAGGCCCTGGGTACTAACGAGCCTGTTGCGCCAAAAATTTTTATTTTTTATTTGCATAACCATATTTTTTGCTTTCAAACATATACAACCACAACACAATCCGCAAAAATTTGTATGCAACAATTTACACATCGTGTACTTTTCTACCGTTAAGCTCAGTGAAGTCTTGTAGGAGAGATCTTTCGTTACTATAAGTTCAAATGTTCAGAAAAACTTGATAAAAACATCGTAAGACTTGTGGCATTTTGTTTTTATTAAAAAAATATAAATAGAAGATGTTTTGTTCGGAAACTCACTATTTGTTATTTCTAACCAATGCTACCTTCCTGAGGATCGGGACTCACAGGTTTAGAAGTCTACTCAAAGTAAGATTCGAAAATCATAAACAAACGAAATTATTTGACAGTTATTCTATAGCTGCGTTATGTACAACCAAAGAGAATATAATACATAGAGTACGCATCACAGCTAAAAATGCTGTAGCCGTCATAGACGCGGGCGGTAAGGGCGAAGGGGAATTTCCGTATTTCGTTTTGTGGTGTCTGTGTTCGTGTTTGATACACGAACAATGCTATATGTATATATGCTATTGCAATGTAACATCTTGCGGTTGAAACGAAGAATGAGAAGAGGAAAGAATAAAAAAAAAATTCTGGCGAAAAAATGTAAGCATGTGCAATGTGCTCAAACATTTTCATTTCTCAGTTCATTCTTATTTTGAATATCAAAGCGAAAAGTGAGCAGTATGAGCACCAAAGCAGCAAATAATCGGCCGTCCGGCAATCAATTTTGCTATGTTTGCAAAAAATCTAGACGAAGTCACGCATCTTTGCAATTGTTTAAATTTCCTAATGGAGATACAATGATGGGGCAAATTTGGAGGGAGAAGTGTAAAGTAACGCTGGAAAATTATAATAAAAAAATATTTATTTGCCAGGATCATTTTTGCAGTACGTATATTGGAAGTAAAAAACTCAAATTTGAAGCTATTCCAACAATTACTTCGCAAAATGATTCTGAATATATGGATATGGATTATGATTTCCCATCTGATAACCTCCCTTCTTATAGTGCACATTGCGATGAGGTCGTGTGCAGTAAGTGCGAAAAAAATATTAAACTTGTAAATTTTTACAAACGAAAAATGAGCAAGTTGCAAAAGAAAAATAACCTTTTGGAAAAACGTTTGAAAAATAATAAAGGCAAAAAACTGAAAAGGGGATCTGGTGTGAAAACTTTAGGAGCAGCGATAGATTCCTTGCCAAATATCAGCAAAGAATCTAAGACATTTTGCAAACTCCTCATTTCTAGCAGGCCAAAAAAATATTCCGAAGACGCCAAATATCTTTCTCAAAATATTTTTTATAAGTCCCATTCCACATATGTGTTCCTTAGAGATAGACTGAATTTGAATTTGCCACATATTAGCTCGGTAAACCGTTGGTCCCCAATAAAATTTCTTCAGCCGGGCTTGAAAAATAGCGCTTTTGAATCCTTAAAGCAAATGTTCATGGAGCTCAAAGTAAAAGGAGACACACAAATGGTGCTGTCAATGGATGAAATGGCCCTTAAAAGAGAGCTCCGGTACAACAAACATATCGACTTGATTGACGGATTTGAAACAAACGGAAATACGCGAAGCAATGCAATTGCAAAGCAAGCTTGTGTGTTTATGCTCCGATCCATATTTTCAAATTGGAGCACAATTTTGAATTATTTTGTTTCAGAAAAGGGTTTGAATTCTAAAACACTCACAGAGATTGTTAAAGATAACATTTCTCTTGTCAGCAGTTTTGGAATATCTGTTAGAATCCTTTCATGCGATCAAGGCTCTTCGAACAGAAAATGCTTCAATGAACTTGGTGTTACCGTAGTAACCCCATATTTTGAGTATGGAGGTCAAAGAATATTTTGCGTGTATGATTTTCCCCACTTAATAAAGTCCCTTCGAAACAACTGGTTGGAGTGTGATATAGAAACTCCTGATGGAAGAGCTAGTTTCAGTGTTGTCAGAGAACTATGGGAAAGGGAAGAAAATGCAAGAACCAAAATGTGCCCAAAATTGACTAGGCAGCACATTTCTCCAAATTCTTTTGAGAAAATGCGTGTCAAATTTGCCACTCAAGTATTCAGCAAAACAGTTCAAGCTGCAATTAGAACAATTTGCGATACTGTTGGATTTAAAAAGAATACAAAAGAAGTTGCTCTATCAACTGCTGATTTCATACAAAAGGTAGATAAAATTTTTGATTGTATGAACAGTGGAGCTCTGCATTCCGATAATTTGTATAGATCTGCTTTGCAACTCAACAGTCAATCCTACACTTTTATTGGCGAATTTTTAAAATACATAGAAAACGTAAAGTTTGTAGATCATAAAAAGCAAAACCATGTATTCTTTTTGAATGGTATAAAACAAACACTTTTATCGGTGCTTCTGTTTGCTGATGAAATTTTACCATATAAATCTGAGAAGTTTTTTCTTTTGACAAAGCGATTTAACCAAGATAAGCTGGAAAATACTTTTGCAGTTTTAAGGCAGAAAGGCGGAAATAACACTAATCCATCTGTCGCTGAGCTTAATAACACGCTTGCAAAAATAATGACGTGGAAGATAGTTCAGTCAAGTAACAATAGCAATTGTGAAGAAGAAGATATAGATTCCCCAATACAAATAACCCCAATCGATTCAACAAATGACCACTCTTGTATTTCAATAGATAAAGATAATGAGACAGGATCGGAATTTTGCGATTTGAGTGTAATTGAATGCTCTGATTACTTTTTGGATGATTTCGAAAATTCTATCAATATAAACTTGGAGTTAGTCTCGATTAGATATTTTGTGGGTTATGTTGCTTTCAAAATAATCCCAAAATTAAATTGTGAAAAATGTGACAAAGAGCTGAGAAAAGAGGATGAAGTCATCACCGCTCCAAGTGAGCTTTTTATTTTCCACAAAAATTACCGAACGTCTTCTGACTTCGGAAGCTTAGTTGCCCCTTCAAATTCCCTAATGGAAGTTTGCAAAACCCATATTCTTGTTTTTCACAGTTTTTTTAATAAACATGCTGAAAAACTTAAAATTAAAGAGAATATAAAACAATTATGCCAAACTGCTACACCCGATTGGTTCGTTGGGGAATGTGGAGTTCACAAGGACAGTATATTGGACTTCTTAATATTAGTTTTATTGCATAAGCATTGTAAATGGGCGGTAGACAAGAACAATAACAACAAACGAAAATTAAAAACAATTGCTGGCCAGTAAAAAAAAATTAAAAAAAGTCAATGCCAAAAAAAAAACATATAAAAAGACTACAATCCGCTGTGCGAATGTTGATTACCCTATCCCATTCCATCCTCATATTCAACATCCTTAAAAAGTGGTCGTTGCTTTTATACAATATATGTAATGGTTCGAAAAAAAAAACATATGAGAGGCTACAATCCGCTGTGCGGATCGTTGAATACCCTATCCCATCCCATCCATAAAATTAATATCCTCAAAATATAGGCCTTATGGCGATGAAATACAGAAAATGACATTGTCACAATATATTGTTCAGACAGTTTAACAAAATCTTTTGTGGTTCGACAAAAAAACAACGTTTTTCTATTGCATATGCCTTGGGGTAAAAGGCATACAAATGGTTTTTGTAAGAAAACGCCCCCAAAATGTGGGCGTAGGTGAAAATGAGCTATGGACAAAATGTTTATATTACCATTGCGGAAGTATTTGCGTCAACATTTTTTTTCGAAAGTTTTACAATTTGGACAAAAAGCGTTTTTTACTAAAAACGCCCCCAAAAAGTGGGCGTGGCAAAAAACTTTGTATGGACGAAATATAGATATTAGGATTGTCTAAATATGATGCTCAGACACTTTTTTTGAAATTCCTTACGGTTTGGATTAAAATTACGTTTTTCTAAGAGGGGGCGTGGCAGTGGGCGGATTTCAAAAATTTTTACACTTGTTCTGCTTCGTCAGCCAGAGAGTCTATATACCAAATTTCAACACTCTAGCTCCAAATTTAAGGCCCAAAAATCGGTGACACACAGACGGACGGACGGACGGACGGACGGACGGACAGACATGGCTTAATCGACTCAGCTAGTGATTCTGAATCGATCCATATACTTTGAGGTATATGTATCGAAATTATTTCTCTATGTTACAACTTAATGTCAAAACTAATATACCCCTATGGGATAGGGTATAAACAATGCTTGTCTCCTGCATATGATATGGGGTAGGGCATACATATGGTTTTTAGCAAATAATGCCCCAAAAAGTAGGCGTTGGTAAAAATGCCCTATAGACGAAATGTTCACATTAACATTTTTGAAGCGAAGGTAGCTTTTTACGGACGGTCGGTGGGTCACTTATAAAACTTATTCAAAAAGATGGGGAGTGAACCGAAAAAAGTGAAATCTTTTTGAATAAGTTTTATAAGTGACCCACCGACCGTCCGTAAAAAGCTACCTTCGCTTCAAAAATGTTAATGTGAACATTTCGTCTATAGGGCATTTTTACCAACGCCTACTTTTTGGGGCATTATTTGCTAAAAACCATATGTATGCCCTACCCCATATCATATGCAGGAGACAAGCATTGTTTATACCCATATTCTTGTTTTTCACAGTTTTTTTAATAAACATGCTGAAAAACTTAAAATTAAAGAGAATATAAAACAATTATGCCAAACTGCTACACCCGATTGGTTCGTTGGGGAATGTGGAGTTCACAAGGACAGTATATTGGACTTCTTAATATTAGTTTTATTGCATAAGCATTGTAAATGGGCGGTAGACAAGAACAATAACAACAAACGAAAATTAAAAACAATTGCTGGCCAGTAAAAAAAAATTAAAAAAAGTCAATGCCAAAAAAAAAACATATAAAAAGACTACAATCCGCTGTGCGAATGTTGATTACCCTATCCCATTCCATCCTCATATTCAACATCCTTAAAAAGTGGTCGTTGCTTTTATACAATATATGTAATGGTTCGAAAAAAAAAACATATGAGAGGCTACAATCCGCTGTGCGGATCGTTGAATACCCTATCCCATCCCATCCATAAAATTAATATCCTCAAAATATAGGCCTTATGGCGATGAAATACAGAAAATGACATTGTCACAATATATTGTTCAGACAGTTTAACAAAATCTTTTGTGGTTCGACAAAAAAACAACGTTTTTCTATTGCATATGCCTTGGGGTAAAAGGCATACAAATGGTTTTTGTAAGAAAACGCCCCCAAAATGTGGGCGTAGGTGAAAATGAGCTATGGACAAAATGTTTATATTACCATTGCGGAAGTATTTGCGTCAACATTTTTTTTCGAAAGTTTTACAATTTGGACAAAAAGCGTTTTTTACTAAAAACGCCCCCAAAAAGTGGGCGTGGCAAAAAACTTTGTATGGACGAAATATAGATATTAGGATTGTCTAAATATGATGCTCAGACACTTTTTTTGAAATTCCTTACGGTTTGGATTAAAATTACGTTTTTCTAAGAGGGGGCGTGGCAGTGGGCGGATTTCAAAAATTTTTACACTTGTTCTGCTTCGTCAGCCAGAGAGTCTATATACCAAATTTCAACACTCTAGCTCCAAATTTAAGGCCCAAAAATCGGTGACACACAGACGGACGGACGGACGGACGGACGGACGGACAGACATGGCTTAATCGACTCAGCTAGTGATTCTGAATCGATCCATATACTTTGAGGTATATGTATCGAAATTATTTCTCTATGTTACAACTTAATGTCAAAACTAATATACCCCTATGGGATAGGGTATAAACAATGCTTGTCTCCTGCATATGATATGGGGTAGGGCATACATATGGTTTTTAGCAAATAATGCCCCAAAAAGTAGGCGTTGGTAAAAATGCCCTATAGACGAAATGTTCACATTAACATTTTTGAAGCGAAGGTAGCTTTTTACGGACGGTCGGTGGGTCACTTATAAAACTTATTCAAAAAGATGGGGAGTGAACCGAAAAAAGTGAAATCTTTTTGAATAAGTTTTATAAGTGACCCACCGACCGTCCGTAAAAAGCTACCTTCGCTTCAAAAATGTTAATGTGAACATTTCGTCTATAGGGCATTTTTACCAACGCCTACTTTTTGGGGCATTATTTGCTAAAAACCATATGTATGCCCTACCCCATATCATATGCAGGAGACAAGCATTGTTTATACCCTATCCCATAGGGGTATATTAGTTTTGACATTAAGTTGTAACATAGAGAAATAATTTCGATACATATACCTCAAAGTATATGGATCGATTCAGAATCACTAGCTGAGTCGATTAAGCCATGTCTGTCCGTCCGTCCGTCCGTCCGTCTGTGTGTCACCGATTTTTGGGCCTTAAATTTGGAGCTAGAGTGTTGAAATTTGGTATATAGACTCTCTGGCTGACGAAGCAGAACAAGTGTAAAAATTTTTGAAATCCGCCCACTGCCACGCCCCCTCTTAGAAAAACGTAATTTTAATCCAAACCGTAAGGAATTTCAAAAAAAGTGTCTGAGCATCATATTTAGACAATCCTAATATCTATATTTCGTCCATACAAAGTTTTTTGCCACGCCCACTTTTTGGGGGCGTTTTTAGTAAAAAACGCTTTTTGTCCAAATTGTAAAACTTTCGAAAAAAAATGTTGACGCAAATACTTCCGCAATGGTAATATAAACATTTTGTCCATAGCTCATTTTCACCTACGCCCACATTTTGGGGGCGTTTTCTTACAAAAACCATTTGTATGCCTTTTACCCCAAGGCATATGCAATAGAAAAACGTTGTTTTTTTGTCGAACCACAAAAGATTTTGTTAAACTGTCTGAACAATATATTGTGAGAATGTCATTTTCTGTATTTCATCGCCATAAGGCCTATATTTTGAGGATATTAATTTTATGGATGGGATGGGATAGGGTATTCAACGATCCGCACAGCGGATTGTAGACTCTCATATGTTTTTACGAAATTTACTATCTTCTCAGCTTCATCGAAACTGTTTTCAAATCAGTTGGCATCCTTCTTATAAGTGCTTAACGATTCGAAATGCAATGACTGCTGTTTCTTCCTGGTGCAATTTTTTAATTTTTGACACGACCCCTTTAACCCTTCCTACCATTGCTGCGGCTCCTCCGTCGATAGATATATCAATACATTTTTTTTCAATTTTCGAAAATTAATTTATTCATTTTTTTGCGAAAAAATGTTTGTAATTGCAAACTTACAAAAATTATTTTTGTGTTTTACTATTCTTAATTCAAGAAAGTCGCGGAACCCTGAAAACTGTAACGATAAATTTGGGCAACGAAATCGAAATAAGAGCAATAATAAAACATTGTATTCTGTCTGCAGAAAAAAATAAAAATAAGAACCACCAACAACTAATAATCAAATGCGACGTAAAGAAGATGGCGCAAAAATACAAAGAGCAAACATACAGCACAATAAAAGAGTTCGTAAACCACAACAACACAACAAAAAAGATTTCGTTACAAAAAATAAAAATAAATTTGGGTAGCTCAACACAGGAGTTGAACTCGCACCGAAATCATGAGAGTCGGACGCTCTGTCCTCTACGCCACCAAACTGATTGAATTTGAGTTGACAAAATACTTACAAACGTAAGATGAACCAATGTGAACACTGGGGTATCAATATCAGTACCCCACATAGAAAATTTTCGTTGTATGAGATGCGCACTCTATGTATTATATTCTCTTTGGTACAACTAAAAAAGGAATTTGTTGGATTACTGCTGCACATGCATTTTGATAAGCGATCAACTTTTTCCCATAATCAAGGTCAACGTGGTCAGGTTTTCAATAATGTTTACTATGCTTCATTGACGACTTTATTGCAAGACGTAAGAAATATTCGCAGTGATACAAGTATTTCTACATCATTCATTTGTGCTATAAAAACGGGTTTTCCAATTAAACATGACCGACACTATGTTTGCAAAAACAAATCTAATTACACAGTAAATACATAAAAAAGTATTTGCTTTTTGAAAAACCAGCATTCAAAATATGTTCAGTATCAAAAGCGATTGGCACTTATCTCTGAATATTCCAATTATAGGTTGACAAGTTGAAGTTCAAAGTTCTAGTCAATGTAATGATTATCTCGAACACTGTAAGCTGACACATGATATATTTTTTTTAAGTTTAATCGCCAGTAGTGCAATTTTATTTAACTGGTTTTGTTTACTATCCACCACTCTAATGCTGTTGTTATTGCAATTATAGGCAAACTTAATTCGTCACGGTTCAGACCAAGGAAAACTCGGTTCTTATTCACTATATAATATTGAAGGTGTACACACAATATGGTATTTCACGACAATGTCAGTGTCAGTGTCTATTGAATTTGTACGAAAGCAAATCTATTGCGGTAGTCTTCGGAGAATAATTGTTTGAAAATTTCTTGAAAGTTGTGTGCAAAAAGTGCAAAATAAAAACAGAACAAATTATAAATCATATAAAAAAATTAAAAGGTGTTGTTGTTTAAAAACTAATCGACGCCATTTTATTTTTTTCCTACATTATTGTTTGACATTTTAAGGAAAGAGATAACATACTTGTGAGGGAGATAGTTTCGGGAGTACTCTATCGGGCTGTTTATTTTTTCGAACTAGTCTATTTCGAACACTGCATATTGTCGTTTCAAAGTAATGTTTGTCGTCGTGTTTCTTTCAAGTGTATTACTTGTCGCCTTCGTTTGGGTTCTGCAAGTATATTCTCGCTTTTGGAGGCTCGGAAATGCCCTTCCTGGACCAAAAAACTTTCCAATTCTGGGCAATGCTCACTTTTTTATCAATAAGCCGGTGGAACAAAATTTGATAATTTTAGGCGAGTGGTTCGATAAATATTCACCGACATGTCGCGTGTGGTTTGGCAATGAGTTGAATGTGTTCTTTAGAGATCGCAAGGACTTGGAAATTATAATGACGGGAATGATGTTTGTGAATAAAGCTAATGTCTATGGCCTAATGAAACCGTGGTTAAATGAAGGATTGCTGTTGAGCGGCGGTAAACAGATATGAGACATGAGGTGTTTTTCAGTGAATAATGTGATGTTTTATTTTAGGAAAAAAATGGCACAGTCGTAGAAAGATTATAACACCGGGTTTCCACTTTAAAATCCTCGAAGAATACCTAAAAGTGTTTGAAAAGCAGGGAAAAGTGCTTTGCGAAATATTAAAGAAGCAAGTCGGTGTTGAATCGTTCAATTTATATGAGTTTGTCAATCGATACACGATGGATGTAATTTCGGGTAAGTTTAGAAAATTATTTTCGAGTGTATGGTTTGAGGGGGCATTTTGTGATATGAGAAATGAGTGTTTTTTTTTGTAAATATGAACAGAGTGTTGTCCTAATCTTCGTATATTTACCTTTTTAAATGTGTGTTTGAATGGAGGATATGGTGAATACTGAGATTCACGAAAATAAACTTAAAGCGATCCTTGCTAATATGTTTTTAATGTTTTCAGTTTTTAAACTTAATATCGTATTTCAAAATGAAAAATGTCCCAGAGTTAACTTCGAGTTAGCCCAGCAAGTTTGTTGAGTTAACCATGAGATTGTTTTGTTTTTGTTGTTTTTTCAATTCCATTTATTTATTAGATTTTTAGAAATTAAATACGTGTACGATATATTCAGATTCAGATCTTATCGACTCGAAATTTTTTTATATATTGAATGCAACTGTTTTTATAAGAAAAAGACTTGTAAGATCGCAACAAACGCATTTAAATTTCTTTGGGCAAGAGGAAGACAAACAGCTTATAACTGAGCTGTTGCAGATGACAGCAAAATCAATAAATCATGAGTGCTACTAAATTAAATCATCACACACGGAGTCAAATTTAATCATGAAGTGAAAAACTATTTCATGAGTTAACTCTTGATTGAATTTATTTCGGGTGTGGTTATTTTTGTGTCAACTAGGTATTGGTCTCACCAATGGTGAAGTTAGGTAATGGAAATAAACGCCAGTCTGACGTTTGTAGTCGATGACATACTGAGCAGCACTGATCGTAACTATTTTCATATCAGCGGAATCCACTTTATTTCGTTAAATATTTTTAGCCTACATGGGTCGTCTATTTTCCAGCAAATAGGCAAATGAGACATTTGTAAAAAATAATGGAAAATAATATTTTAAAACAACAGCCCAACAATATTTAAAATAAAATATTGTTACTATTAAAAATATAATTTTGATAAAGAGGATATACTGTTTTTTTTTTTAATGTTAAATATTCAAAAATAAAATAGATTCGTAGGACATTTTTTCGTACTTCTTGCACTCGTCGTTGCATCAACAGTTTTATGCCGAATCTCGATAGGCTTTTCACGAAGAGGAGAGGTCATCGCAAAAAACACTGTGCCATTGAGATAATCTTTTCAGTATTCACTATCCCTATACATTTTTGTAAATATAAAAACTCGGTGGTTTACTATTTATAACGTTCTCTTCAAAAAGAAATAACGGCTCCGCCATCTAACGTTTTTTTTTCAACTAGTGCTTATTTCGTGAATGGTAACACTTAGCTCATGTCTGATTTGACAGATAATTAGTTTTATCCTTCCGCTGAACGAATATTGTTTTGTATATTGTTGTGTATACGCTTGAACAACGCTGGGAAATATTGCGACATTACTTTGAAAATCATGGTAATGTTGCAGAATGTGTGCGAAAATTGGGTACGGATTTTGGAAGAAGAGAAGCACCGTCAGCTCCGTATGTTCGTTATCTTGTGAAAAAAGTGAGAGAAACTGGCATCCTCATCGATAAACCAAAGCGCGAAAAGCCAAAAACAGTCCGTACACCCGAGAATATTGCTGCTGTGGCAGAAAGTGTGCGTGAAGCGCCATCAACATCAATTCACCGTCGTTCTAAACAATTGAACATTTCGGAGACATCATTGAGACGAATTTTGCATAAAGACCTTGGTATGACGCCATACAAAGTCCAATTGGTTCAGGAGTTGAAGTCAACTGACCATCCAATGCGTTTTCGCTTCGCTAAGTGGGCCTGCGATCGACTTAGAGAAGATGCCGATTTTGCCAAAAAAATCATCTTTTCAGATGAAGCTCATTTTGATCTAGGCGGGTATGCAACAAGCAAAATTGTCGCATTTGGGGCACAAAAAACCCGCACGCATACATTGAAAAGCCGATACACCCAAAACGAGTCACTGTTTGGTGCGGATTTTGGTCCAGAGGCATAATTGGGCCATTTTTCTTCGAAAATGAGCAAGGAGTGGCCGTTACAGTCAATGGCGATCGTTATCGGGCCATGTTGAACGAATTTTTGTTCACAAAAATTGAAGAGGAGGATATTAGCAACATTTGGTTTCAACAGGACGGCGCTACGTGCCACACAGCCGAAGCTACACTCGATTTTTTGCGCCCTGTTTTTGAAGATCGCATTATCAGCCGCAGAGCTGATGTCGTTTGGCCACCTCGGAGCTGCGATTTGACACCGTTGGACTATTATTTGTGGGGTGCCGTAAAAGATAAGTGTTACGCCGAAAAGCCACAGACAATTGACGCTTTAAAGGACAATATTCGTGAAGCCATTGGTGAAATACAGCGGCACATAATCGATAATGTGCTTAAAAATTGGACCGATCGTGTAGGCTACTGCATGGCCAGCCGAGGCAGCCATTTGAATGAAATTATTTTCCATTATTAACCGGAAGGATTGTACTTTCAAATAAAAAAAGAAATTTGAGAAAATATTCAGTAGTTTTTTTTTATAGCATTTAAAAAAAAAACCCTTTAGATATTGTTTTCGTAAACAACTTCGAGATTTTGATTGATTTTACGATGATAAAGGAACCTAAAAATGCGTTTTTTTTTTGGAATTTCGCCCATCTATCCGTAATTGTCCCTCAAGCCTAAACGGCTTAACCGATTTATTTCAGATTTCTTAGCCATTTTTTCGGTATCGGTATATTAGTTTTGCCTCAATTATTGCTTAGAGAATTTTCACAACAACTATTTCCTTCAAATTCTGGAATCAAAGTTGTTATAATCATAGTTCCTCATAATGTTTTTATACCCTATCCCGTAGGGGTATATTAGTTCTGATACATAGTTTGAAACTTTGAGAAATAATTTAGCTAGATATACCTCAAAGTATGTGAATCAACTCACTTGATCTTGTAGTTGTCCTCCATTGTGGAAAGCAGTTTCCTGTCTTGTTCTTCTTAAAAAATCTTTCTGACCGAACAGACGTGCGTGCCAAATAAAGGTAACCCGGTTTTTGTTAAAAAAAAGAAACTTTTTTTTTGTATCTCGGTGAAAGATTTTGCGATCACACCTCAACATTTTATATATTGTTCAGACATTTTTTTAAAATTTCCTACGGTTTGGCCAAAAACTACGTTTTTCTAAAAAGAGGCGTGGTAGTGGGCGGATTTTAAAATTGCTTACACTTTATTTTCTCCAAACCTTAAAAAAAATCCTATATACCAAATTTCATTCTTCAAGCTCAAAATTTAAGGCCTAAAAATCGGTAACATACAGACGGACGGACGGAATGGCATGACTTAATCGACTAACCTTTGATTCGTTAGTCGATTAAATAATTGATTTTCCGTTATTGGCCAAAACTGAACATTATGTTTAGAACTATTTCGGCTAAAACTAATTATGTGGAATTATTATTGTTCTTTCATTCAATTCGTTTGTGAGTAAATGGCCTAAATCTTAAAATCTGATTTTTTTTCGAAAAAACTGGGTATGCAGTTTTATTGGAACTACTGTATTTATAAAAGCTTTCCCATAATTCACGCAAAATATAATTTTGATAGAAAATACGGATTTTTAATTAGACGGCTTAAATTTTTATTGATTTGGGTTATGGATTAGCACATCTGATAAATGTCCACCACTGCTTTGACGTTAACAAATTCTCTTCGCGCTGCATGGTCAGTTGTCTTGAGTTCTTGAATCAATTAAACTTTGTAAGCATAAAGTTTCAAGTCTTTCGTGAGAATTAACTGTAGAGAGCTTCCGGAAATGCCCAATTCTACGGTGCCGAATTGATGTTCCTCGACTGTCAGCAATACTCTCGCGAACTGCTTCGATGTTTTCTGTTGAACGACTTGTGACAGTGCACCCAGAGTGTCTAATAGCGTTTTCGATTTGACCTAGTCAAACTTAGCGACTGTTGACACGACGTCTGGCAAATGATTTCGGTTTATTGTGGACTTTCAATAAAAAGGAAAGAATCTTTGTTGAATAAGTCAATGTTTTGAATATGGAAGAACCACTTATACAGACTGTTAATCGGCGGTGGCGAACAATCACTGCCATGCAAAATGTACCTGTTCAAAACTAGGATCCACCCGACCTAAGAGAAGTGGGGTTTGCCATATCTAAATTAAAGCTTAACAAAGTTGCCGGAAATGACGTCCTTTTATTATAAAACCACCGGAGATGACACTAACGGGATATATAATAATGAAATCACAGCATCATTTGTCCAATCCACAAAAAAGGGAGACCATGCCAGCCGTGATAATTGAGCACCTGAAAACGTTCACCTACAAAAAATGGCAAAATAAGAGGAAGCAAGCCTGGTTTTCGAATACCGGTCAAACTCTTCCGTTTATGCAGGGTGGTGATCAACAATTATCGATCGGCAATAGCCTCATCAAGACAATGTGACACATGTCAGTGATTTCCTTAATATGGGTCTATACAGGATAGTACAGAACTCTCAAGTTTTTGGCTGCAGATACAATCTTCCACATATCACGATGTTGATATCATGGAATTCAAATATATAGTCATCAATATTTAAATTGAGCAATATGGCACCACCGCGTTTGCGAATACGGATAAAATAGATCTAGCAATTATCGAGGTCAAGACCAAGTATGGTTTTAAAAGTGCAAAATCCTTAGAAATATATTCGCTCTCATGTGTGATGTCCTTTCAATTTCAACGACGTCTTTAATATTCATGAGTTGTGCTAACGCGGCGCGCGTTGCTGTCATAAAATACTTTGTTTTTACAATTTAAAGATTAATCTTAAAAAGACACTCACTTTGTTTGAGTCCTCCCATAACCTCTTCCAGACATGATGACCTACCAGCTTCGTTTCATTCCCACGTTGTAATTCTACATTAGCGTTGCGGACAGCCGAACAATTTCATATGTCAAGTTAACTCGCGCACTTCAAACGTTTCAGTCGTAACGTGACGACACAGAAAACAAAACACTTAACTTTGTATTCACATAAAATAAACTAAAAAATATGTGATTTAGAAATAAACTTTACACACTTTTAGTTTTATTGTTATAAATGTTTGTGGAAAAACCCGAAACCTTATTTGCGTAAGCATCCTCTTAAACACCACTGGCTCTTCGGAAAAAAATATTTTTTACGAGAAAATGCAACATTCACTTATTTGAATTCGACGCGCTACAATATTATGTTTAGCAACGTCAAAAATGGATTTTAATCAAATTATAATCTGTAAGCAATTACTTTTCACTCCCGCACAAATTCTCAAACTGCACATTGGCCGTGTTCCGTGATTTAGTTTTACCAAGTTAACTTTGCCGATGCACGAATAAAGTTGAAAATTTACGCATCGACACTCAGATATGAGTCAAACAGCTGATTTTGCGTCATGAAGATGTTTTTGATTTTAGTAGCATTACCCAATATTATGGGTTTATTTATTATTTCTATTTCTTACTTCTTTGATAAAGAATAATTACTATGAATAATAATAATAATTGCAAAATTAGGGTTGGCATAGTTTGACATTTACCTTTCCATTCCACATCGCCTGACCTCATTTCGCAGTTTAAATATAAAATCGGGAGCACGGCCATTGCCATTATGAAATGTCAAGCAATGATCTGCTATGAATGGTTGCAGGGATGTAATGATGTAGCTTATTTTTGAAAACTAAAAAAAAAATAAAATAAACATATTACAACATTATAATTTGTCGAATCATTTAATACCCATTCCCATTCTAGAGTTAATAATATGACTATTACTAAAAAGTTAGAGTGGGTTAAATTTTTTCTTTAGATGAAAAATAGAGTAATCAATTGTGATTCAAATAATTCAACATATTTCTTTTAGTTTTTATTAATAAAAAGTGGGCCTGGCAATTCTGTACTTCTATTGGTGTGCAATGCACGCAATTGAATGATAAGTGGCCAGACTGATTTGCTTAAAATTTTATATATGACATTATTGTAATTTTTAGCATTTGCAATTTACGTATATAACTAACGGTTTTAGTAATATCTAAATGTGTCAGAAACTACTCTTATGATTATACACTATCCCATTGGGGTATATAAGTTTTGATAATAGTTTGTAACATAGAGAAACAATTTAGCTAGATATACCATAAAGTATATGGATCGACTCATAATCGCTAGCTGAGTCGATTAAGCCATTATCTATGTGTCCGTCCGTCCGTCCCCAGTTGTTGGGCCTTAAATTTTGAGCTAGAATGATGATATGTGGTGCACATATTTCTCCCAGCAGAACAAGTGTACGATTTTTTTAAAATCCGCTCCCTTTTTAGAAAAACGTAGTTTTTGGACAAACCGTAAGGAATTTAAAAAAAAAGTATCTGAGCAACATATTTGCTGAATCTAAATATCTATATTTCGTCAATATAAAGTTTTTGGGGCCGTTTTCAATAAAAAAAAACATTTTTCGATACCTTTTTAAAAATATTCGAAACATTTTTGATGCAGGATCATTGGTTATGATTATATAAACATTTCGTTCTTAGATCATTTTAACCCACTCCCACATTTTAGGGGCGTTTTCCTACAAAAACCATTTGTATACTCTACCCCAAGCATATACAATAGAAAAACGTTGTTTCTGTCGAATCATAAAATATTTTGTTTAACTGTCTGAACAATATGTTGTGACAACATCATTATCTATCCATCAATTGTAGCTCGAGCTGTATGAGCGGCTGCACATACTGTACTGTTTGAATCACATGTCCTCCAGGTCCTATTTATGTTTTTGCTGTACAAAAAAAACTTTTGATCATGGCACAGTGGTCGATTCTGTCAATCAGGCAACCAATAATTAATAACATGCGAACTAAATGTGTAATCATTTTTTTTAATATATTTAGAAATTTGTAAATAATCCAAGCCAATGTAACCACCAATTTTTTATTTTCAAAAAATGAAAATTATTTTTTAATATTTTAGAATTTTATATTAAATTATTTACAGTTAAAAATAACAAGAAGAAAAAATAAGAAACAAATGTATTTAAAAAATGTTATTAAGCGATATTTTATATCAGTTTCTTGACCTCTTCATCTAATGCAATGTATTTTTTTGAGTATAATGAAGTACTTTTCGATATAGACGATATATAGACGATATATACGAGGGTCTGACGTCAGCAACAGTTCGTACATTAAGTCTTCCATCGTATTCGTACGTGAATTTTTTCGAGTATGGTTCATTCTATAGTTGCGCATATCTTGTTTCTCGCGCTTCCTCCGACATCATGCCGACTGGAAGGGAAACATTTTTTATAATATTTGCCCCGTGAATGAGAATTTTATGAATAGAGGAAGGCATATAAAACCATGGGTATTCTTGTACAAATATTGTTGCTGTTTCCCAAGCGTATTGGCGAAATGCTTCAACTTTTACTGTGTAACCACATGCCATTGTACGTAAAATAACGCCAAACCTTTTTATCAGTTCAAGATGTACACCGGTTATTGTGGATGCCAAATTTGGTTGCTGAAAAAGTTTCCTTGACGTATTCCCATTATTAGTGTTTCCCGAACCAGCCATAGGAATATCGACCAAAAGACCCATTTGCTTTCGGAGCTCGTTTTGTATTTGGATCTTCCTCTGTGCAACAATTTCTTTATCGGCTCCACGAACCTGCCATTTCTTTATTAAAGGTCTATATAAGATGTGAATGATGCACTCAAAACATCGAATCCAAGCATGAAGAGTAGAAAGTCCATATTCAAACAAATGTTCCTTTGCAGGTTTTGATAAAATTAGTTTTAAATTGTCAAATGTTGAAGGAGTGGCATGACAAATTCCGCAGACCTGTGAGGATGTTTCTGCAATCGAGCTGAAGATCTTCCCATCAATCATTGTTAAATGAAATTCCTTTAGCAATACATCATAGTGATGCGATTATATAAGGACACAAGCGTTCTCACTCTAGCCTCTCACTATCAACTCCTACTCTCACCTCCACGCTGGTGACTGGTGGGTGCCTACTGCGTAGTACCTCGACTGGAGATGGGGTATTGAACCCCTGTGGAAGGTCGTTGGTGGCAGCAAACGAGAGAGGGGGGAGGAGTGTCCTCTCACTAAGGAACTCACTCTCAGGCGGCAGCGGAGGAATTCCCTAGATGGAGTCAACGGTGGCGACTAAAGCTCCAGTTTGATCGAACTGGTAGTGAAATCCCTATATGAGCTGCTTCGACATATTTGAAGACCAGGTCTATAGGGATTTCCAATACTGAGCTAGGGTATTGGAAAAGAGTTGGTGGCGGAGGAGCCCTCAATGGGTCAACGGCAGCGCTCATACCCCAAAAATGGGCTACTGACATCGGTATTTTTCGGCCCGCTGTCCTAGGGTCAAAACAAGGGCCTGGCCCTCCAGGTTGCGGGTTGTGCTTTGGGTTAACTACCCATCCACGGAAAAAAATATTGTTACGAAGCAACCAATAGCCATGGAATCGAAAAAAGGACAACGACGTTCGTATCTGCACCTGGAATGTGAGAACATTAAATAGGAGAGGTGCAGGCGAACAACTAGCGGAAGCCCTTAACTGCTACAAAGCAGACATTACTGCCATCCAGGAAATACGATGGGATGGGCTGGGCAAAAAGAGGATGGAAAACTGTGACATCTACTATGGACCGTGTTATAGTGAGCAGAAACAGCGACTATTTGAATGCGGATTTGTTATAGGTGCCAGACTTAGGCAAGAAGTCTTATGTTTTCAAGACATTAGCGAACGCATTGTAACAATCCGCATCAAGGCCAAATTCGCCAATATAAGCCTTATATGCGCTCATGCCCCGACGGAGGAAAAGGATGATATAACTAAGGATTGCTTCTACGAGCTCCTCGACAAAACCTATGAGCGACTACCAAAGTACGATGTTAAAATCGTGCTGGGAGATTTTAACGCAAAGGTAGGAAGAGAAGACATCTTTAGCAGTACTGTCGGAAAATATAGCCTACACGACAACACGTCTGGTAACGGACTTAGGCTAATTGACTTCGCTACGGAACGAAATGCCACTATAGCCAGCACACGGTTTCCTCACCTCGATATCCACAAGGGGACATGGCGGTCTCCAGATCAACGAACAGTCAACCAAATTGATCACATTGCGATAGACAAGAGGAACGCATCCAGTATTTTGGATGTCCGAACATTCCGAGGGGCCAACATCGACTCGGACCACTACCTTGTTGTAGCCAAAGTAAGGATGCGGATATCCACCACACCACAAAAAAACAGAAATACTGTGAAAAAATTTAATGTCGAAAGACTGCAATCGCCAGATACCGCCAAGACCTTCGCGCAACGCGTATCCCTTAACCTCTCGACTCACAACATACCACCAGCATCGAATGTCGAAAAACAATGGCAACGATGCCAACAAGCCATTAGATCAGCCGCAACTGATGTGCTAGGTTTCTCGCGGCCACCAGCAAGAAACCGCTGGTTTGATGAGGAATGCCGACACATGCTCGCAGCCAATAACGAGGCCTACAAGGCTAAGCTGCAGGTGAATACGAGAGCTGCCATTGAGCTCTATAGGCAAAGAAGAAGGGAAGAACATGGGCTTTTCAGAAAGAAGAAAACGGAGCAAGAAAGTCGCGCGATCGAGGATATAGAGAGGTGCCACTCCAGGAACGATGTTCGCAAGTTTTACCAAAGTGTAAAACGTCAAAGCCAAGGCTACAAGCTCGAACAGAATCCTGTCGAGACGAACAAGGAAAAAGCATAGTTGAGACACAGTCGATGCTGAGGATATGGAAGAACCACTTCTGCAGACTGTTAAACGGCGATGACGAACAACATTCCGCTGTCAGGCAGAACGATCCATTCAGTATTGGCAACGACAACGAAAACTGCCAACCACCCGACCTAAGTGAAGTGAGGATAGCTATATCTAAACTCAAGCTTAAATGATGGCCGCCGGAAATGATGGCCTTCCCGCTGAGCTTTATAAAGCTGGCGGAGATGACTTGGTAAGCAACATCCACCAACTCATAAGCCAAATCTGGTCGGTTGAAAGCATGCCTGAAGAATGCAACGGAATGCGCCATGGAATGGAATGCGCCATCTACAGAGGCATAAGTCTACTCAACATCGCTTACATGATCCTATCTGCCGTAATATGTGAACTCTTGAAACCGTTTACCAACAACCTGATCGGCTCTTATCAGTGTGGTTTTAGGCCAGGAAAGTCCACAATCGATCAAATTTTCACACTTCAGCAGATCCTGGAAAAAACCCAAGAAGTCCAAATCGATACCCCCACCTATTTATCGATTTCAAAGCCGCATACGACAGCATTTATAGAGACGAACTATACAGAGCCATGTCTAGTTTTGGTATGCCGTCCAAACTCGTCCGTTTGTGTAGGATGACGATGGAGAATTCTCGCTGCACCATCAGGGTCGGAAACGACCTCACCGACACATTCGATACCAAAAAAGGATTTAGGCAATGCGCTGTCATGTAACTTTTTCAATTTGATTCTTGAGAGGATTGTGCAAAACTCCCGAGCCAAAACCAGAAGCACAATTCTCTAAAAATCGGTGTGACTACTAGCATACGCCGACGATATTGACATCATTGGTAGGACTCAACGTGATGTCATAGCCACGTTTGCTAGTATAGAGAAGGAAGCGGCAAAAATGGGTTTAGCAGTAAATGAGGGTGAGACTAAGTATATGCTGTCAACACGGAAGGACACACAACATCGACGAATTGGACAGAACGGCACCATTGACAGATATAAATTTGAGGTAGTACGGGACTTTGTCTACCTCGGCTCCGCAATTAACTCTGACAACAACATCTCGTCAGAAATCAAACGAAGAATTACTCTTGCCAATCGCTGTTTCTTCGGGCTAAGAAGGCAATTTAGTAGTAAAGCCCTCACTCGAACTACTAAGGAGATACTATATAAGACCCTGATCATCCCAGTCCTGCTCTACGGCGCTGAAGCATGGAGAAATCCTTGGTCGACTCGAGAGAAAAATTCTTCGGAAAATCTTCGGTCCCGTTTGCGTTGACGGGCTAAGGAGACGAAGATTCAACCACGAACACTACGAGCTGTACAGCGACATACCCCTGGTCAAAAAACTCCGCATTGGACGTTTAAGATGGCTAGGACATGTAGAAGGAATGGACACCAATACTCCGGCTCGCAGAGTCTTCGATTCCCAGCCAGACGTCGGACGCAGTAGAGGAAGAACTCGCCTCACCTCAACCAACTTGGAGTGCGCAACTGGAGGCAGTTAGCTAAGGACCGGGCTAATTGGAGAGGCATGTTGGTTGAGGCCCAGGTTTATCCCGGACTGTAGCATCACTTAAGTAAGTAAGTAAGAAGTATGTTGCTCTTCTAGGTAAGTAAGTATGTAGTACGTATAGGTACTGGGGAAGAACAAATTACAGTTGATGGCATTTGTAAATTAATAGCATATTTCGCATTTTATTCAAATCGGTTTTTTTTTAATTTCCTTATGGTTTAACCAAAAGGAAAAAACTAGTTTTGCACAACCTGAATGGACAAAAAAAATAAAGTTCTAACTCTTCATATTCTATACACCTGTATGACCTCCATAAAATAATACAAGCTTCCCATTATGCTTACTGCTCAACATGTCCCAACCATCTTAAATCAATGGGATCTCCATAGCCAGCAAAGCAAACGGCAAATGGGATTTTACGAAGATTTTTTTGCTCAAAACGACCAAGGATTTCATCATCCGCTTATATGTATAAAATCTCCTAAGTGGTTCGAATAAGCGCATTATTGCTTCATTTCCTTGTTAGTCGTGATATCGAGATATCACTGTCAGAGTTAATAGATGAACCGAGGTTGGCAAAGTTCCTTACTACCTCAAAGTTGAAGCTAGCGATTTGAACATTCTGTCTAATATTACGATGTTGTTTGTACCTTCTTTCTGTCAGCATGTACGTGGTCTTGCCCTCATTTACTGGTCTTATTCTTATTTACTCTCAAACCCAATTAAGACGCTTCCTTCTCTATACTCGCAAACGAGATGACATCTCGTTTGGTTTCCCGATCCTTAAGGCAATTTCGTTGGTCTATGCTTCTAGTTGGACAGGTTTATGGAAGATCCGCTCAAAGGTTGATGAATACCTTAATAGACCTTTGTAGGGTCTTGAGAAGAAGGGTATTTGAGAAGGCAGAAAGAGATGGACAGATCTTTGATGAAGTGGAGTTTACTGCATGAGTAGTTCCGAACTAACATTTCGTAGAGTCGCCCTTTTTCGTGTGTTCTTTAAATTCGCAGAATCTTTTTCGTAAGTTTGTCATATTTATACCCACCTGTATCCAACTAACTTTATTAAAATTGATGTTGGCTGGGGAATCAAGCCTCTCAAGAGGATTAACTTACTGATATGGTAAATAAAGTTAATTATGAAATATAACGTCATTCAAGTTGCTGCAAGAAATGCAATGACTCATGTGCAGTATGATATCACAACAAAGTTAAAGTGAACTTTAAAATTTGCGATTAATTCAAAATCGCCTTTGCCATCGCCTTATCATCTTCAATTGCTACCTTAAACTAGAGTACGGCATAATCTCATATTAGCCGATACTGGTATTTGTTTTTTTATTTATTTATTAAAATATCAATATACATTAATAAATTGTTATTAATAATAAGAGCAATTAGCAGCAAAAGCTTTTGAGCTGTTTGAAATAGAAAAAAAACATATGAGAAGGCTACTATCGTTGATTACCCTATTCCATCCCATTCTTAAAATTAATATCTCCAAAATATGGGCTTTATGGCGATACAATATTGAAAGTGACGTTGTCCCAAATTATTGTTCAGACGGTTTATCCAAATCTTTTATGGTTCGACAAAAAAACAAAGTTTTTCTATTGCATATGCCTTGGGGTAGGGTATAAAAATGGTTTTTGTAGCAAAACGCACTCAAAAAGTGGGCGTGGGTTAAAATGTTTAAGTCTAGGGACGAAATGTTCATATTATCATAATAAATGAGAGTCTATATTCCAAATTTCAATTTTCTAGCTCAAAAGTTAAGGCCCAAAAATCGGTGACACACAGACGGACAGACGGACGGACAGACAGACATGGCTAGATCGACTTAGCTAGCGATTCTGAATCGATCCATATACTTTGAGGTATATCTATCGAAATTATTTTTCTATGTTACAAACTTAATGTCCCCAATGGGTATAACAAGGGCTT
Organism: Rhingia campestris; assembly: GCA_932526625.1. Lineage (NCBI taxonomy): Eukaryota > Metazoa > Arthropoda > Insecta > Diptera > Syrphidae > Rhingia > Rhingia campestris. The sequence continues at coordinate 93,783,750 of OW052182.1, read as the reverse complement.
AAAATGTACGTTATAGTTATGGAGATGAAACAGTTGGGACAGGTAGGTCGAAGTTACTTTTTAAGCAGATGTTATGGTGGGTGTGTAAGCGGTGTGACCAAGTCGTAGGCGGATTAATGTTCTTAGATAGGATTTCGTCACGTCTGTTGCGAATTGAGGCTGGGCTTTCGTCGAGTTAATTAAGCTGTAGTGGTGTTTGTAGTGTTCCCAGTCAATTTATCATTGATTATGATACTTATGATTGAGGTGTCTTTAAATCAAGACGAGAAAAGGTATTGACAGTGTAGTTATGAGCATTTAATGCGGCGTTCGCAGCAGCGTTTGCAAATTCGTTGCCCTGGATTCCTACATGGCCTGGAGTCCAGATTACCTTTAGCTTCGTTTTTGCTTTTGACAGGATACCATACGAGACGTTGCCAAGAGTGGCCGGCCCCGGAACGCCCGTTGTACCGAGAATACCGCCGCTGTTGCCGAGCTGTCGCCGGAAACATCGACCAGACGCCGTGCCTCGCAATTAGCCATCAGCCGGTCGTCCATAAGGCGAATTTTGGTCAAAGACTTGCGCATGTTCCCGTACTGCTGCCTGTCGACCGCCAAACGAGTGTAACCTACGCCCAAGCCATCCTCAATCTCAAGGACGAAGTGGATGATTTTTCGACCAAAATCATAATGAGCGATGAGGTTCATTTCCACCTCAGTGGGTAAGTGAACAAGCTAAACTATCGCTTCTGGGGCACCGAAAATCCACGCGAAATGCAAGAGGAACCATTACACCAGCTCAAAGTTACTGCATGGTGCACTGTTCACGCTGGAGGAGTCATCGGGCCATTTTTTTTTTTTTTGCGAGAACGCCGCTGGTCAAACGACAACAGTGGACGGTGCGCGCTATAGGGCCATGTTAACCGAGTTTTTTCTGTCGCAATTGGACGAATTAGGACTGGAGGACATGTGGTTCCAACAGGACAGAGCAACGGCACAAAATGCGCGAGCCACCGATATTCTGAAGGGCCAAACAACATAGGATGACTTTTTATGGCCCACCTTGTATATATGGAGGCGATGTTTGGTACAATGCCTTGCCGTCTTGGGCTATAACAGCAAAGGCCATGTTTTGCTCCGTTTTCGAAGCTCTGGAAATATAACCGTTGAGCGTTGAACGTGTAATATTTTACTTTGCCCTGAGTGGTTCAGATGACAAATTAGATAGAATGTCAAACTGATTCTCCGGCTTCACTTTTGGCCAGTCGGGCTCATTTCGTTAAACACCAATGAAGAAAACAAAAGGATTGACCATGAGGTTATCAAAAGAAAATAGGCCTTTTCGGTAAGGGGAATGACAAAGACATAGTACGAAGAGAACTAAAAGTCGAGCAAGAACACAGCTGGCAACAAAGAGATGTTAACGATGCAAGAGCTACCAGGGTAATCAGTGATCGATAGCGACTGTGTTTAATAAAACGCTTATCGACTTCAACTGCTACGGTAATTTGGCGTACAACGTAATCTCCGATTAGCCAACAGTCGAATACGATTAGATATCAAGCAAAGCCGATCCTCAATTTAAAAAGGATGAACATATTCGAAACAGTAGTTCACTTAAGATGTTCATAGCGATCGCGTTAGTAACATTACTTGCCACTGTTGGTGCATATTTGTACAAGCATTTTTGGCGTACCTTACAACTGTCGAAAGCATTTAAAGGAGCACCCGCCTTACCAATTATTGGCCATGGTCACCTGTTAATTGGAAAAGCCCCCGAAGAGTACATGGATATTATAATCGGTTTCATGGATAGTTATGGCCCTGTTATAAAGGTGTGGATTGGCCCGGAATTTAATATACTCACCAGTGACCTAAATGATGTTGAAACCATCTTAGGTACAACAAAATTCAATGACAAAGCCAGTGAATACAAGACAATGGAACCGTGGTTGAACGAAGGTCTGCTCGTTAGTCGAGGCAAGAAATGGCACCAGCGCAGAAAGATCATTACACCGGCGTTTCACTTCAAGATTCTGGAACAATACATAAGTGTGTTTAACAAGCAGGGTGCCAATCTAGTGGACAACTTGAGGGCACAGTTAAAGAAGGACTCTATTGATTTATACAATTATATAAATTTATGCACGTTGGATACAATCTGTGGTAAGTACGTTCGTGGTCGCATTTATATTGTGTATTGACCTTTAGTCTAATCAGAACAATTGAAAAGATTCCGTTTAAGGGACATTAGTACTGACGTTTGCAAAATCAATTTGGATACCCATATTGGTCTTTCTGATGTGTTACTTATAGTATCAGTATTCATTTCATTACTGGGACAATTTTTTTACTAACGGCTTCAATATTAACACAAACAAAGTGTGGTGTTTTCTTTAGACAGGTCAGACTCAGACTATTGACTTTATTTCCGTCATATTGACCGTTGTAGTTGGTTCTTCTGTCGTCTATCATTCGAAGGTTCGTCTGGTAAAATCAAATTCAAATCATTGTGGAGAATTGTCTACTGATACCTATTTTTGCACATCATTTGCAAGTCACATTTAGTGGGACAGATGAAGTGGCAAGGAAAACAATTTTGTGAAACTGGTATACTGTACCTGTTTTAGCTAACAATAAAGATTTTGAATACGATTTTGAATAACGGACGCGGTATTGTAGGAACATGGCATAGGGCAAGTGCTGTCTGATCTGAAAAGGATCCCACTGCCAGTTCGAGTCATTACGATTGCATGCATACCGATTATTTAATAAAAATAATGGCTGACTATTAAGATTAAGAACTCGTAATGTCCTGGGCCCTCATTCCGTAAAGTGATTATCGTTTGAATATAACATTTCGACGGTAGTCTTGCATCACGTAAGAACAATAATCGTTTTTTCTGTCAGCGATATCACTTTATTTGCTTCACGTAAAACAATAATCGTCTTGCATCAATTTGGATGTTGCAAGGACAACTAAAACATATTTCATGATTTTAAAGCTATCAATAGTTTTTTATTTGTTTTTTTTTTTTTTTTAATTTTTAGCGACTATTATAACGGTCATATTCCGGCATTTAAAATTGATTTTGTATTTAAAACATACACAACCATTTGTAACCCACTGTAATTTGAAGATTCTAAAAGTAGAATGTAAGTCACAGTAATTTGATCATATGTTTTGTGTGTATGTCAAATTTACAAAATGTTTCACTAGCAGGTCAATTTAAAAAAAAGTATCTGTATAAGTTTGTAATCATCAATTACTTACATTTGCATTATTTTTAATGAAATTGTGCGGCATCAAATTCAAATGTCATTAATGACAATTTATATGACATCTAATAAACAGTTTGAGAACTAGTTACTACAGTTTGAGAGTATCTCAAAAAAACGATTGACGATGACAAAGGTGTCGAGTTACGTGAAGCAAATTGATGACGATATCGCCCACGACTACCGTTTGGGTGATAATCGTTTTCAAAGTTACAGAATGACCCCCCTGGTTGATTTCATCAATACATGTGAACTCCAGAAAAAGCCAAACAGTACAAAACTTTGTTGCCGTGGTTTTTTTTTAAAACAAAAATGACATTATTTTGAACTTTTTTTGTTTCCTCGGTTGGGACCTCCGTTGAATACTTGAAAAAGAATGCCTAATTTAATCGTCACTGAAAAGATTACTCGTCTTCAAAAAGATGTTGGGGAAATAATAGTTAAGCGATACAAATAATACAAAGGATCATTAGTTATTCTGCATCACTGTTCATAGCAAACCAGTTTACCACTCTGAATCTAAACTTAAGTCGAACAAGACTCACGAAAATGACGGTCTTTCTTCCAAGCTATAAATAACGATTTCAAGTTAAAAGTTGGTGTATACTCCTTGCAAAGTCAGCAGATATTACCTGAAAAATAGAAGCTCAGACTCATTTTTTCGATCCACATCAAGGATACCACATAAGATGAATTCCTCCGTAATATGTAAACGACTAGAATTAACAACCAACCAATGCTCGGTCCATATTAGTGTGGTCTTAGGCGTGAAAAGTCAACAAACGACCAAATTTTTACCCTTCGGGAAATCCTGGATTCCAACTAGATTTTAAAACAGGAAACTACATTTTTTTTAAGTTTTGGTGCACGACTTAAACTCCGCCATTTGTACATGAAGAATGAAGGTCGACAAAATGGATTAGACAAAGTGACGCATTGTTTGTCAATGTGCGCTTTATAGGCAGGCGGCATCATCGGACCGTATTTCTTTAAAAATGCGGAAGGAGCGCTTGTCACTGTTAATGAAGATCGCTACAGAGCAATGTTCGATTAATTTTTGTTGCCTGAAATTCAAAATATTGGTGTATGTGACATCGACCAGACGGCGCTACATACCATAAAGCTAACGAATCATTCGCTTTATTGAGGAAAACATTCGATGAAAACATAATCTCAAGAAAATATCTTGTCAATTAGCCACCAAGATCTTGTGATTTGACATTATTGGATTAATTTCTATGGGAGATATGTGAAATCTCTTGTTTACGTCGATAAACCCGAAACAATTGGAACTTTGGAAGCCAACATAATTCGTGTTATTCATGATATATTGATCGAGTGTTCGAAAATTAGACATCCACCACCATTTAGAAGATAGTCGTGGGCAACATTTGAAGGAAATTATCTTTAAACATTACCAAACTAACATCTTAAATAAGGATTCTCCCCCAATACATCGATTTTTTGTGTTTTATTAAAAAAAAAAAGGCGGGAACCTCTTATTGCATCACCCTCTATATGACCTTGATTATTCCAGTCATACTTTACGGCGCTAAAGCATGGACCCCATTAATGAAGAAGAATAAATCCTTGGTTGTTTAGAGTGAAATATTCTTAAAAGCCCATTTTTCTATTGTTTGCGTTGACATACTTTAGAGGAAACTATACATTGGTAGCTAGATCATATAGTAATCGTCGCTCGAAAAGCAAACTGACATATGTCAAAATTCATAAATTTTCAGAAAAGCTATTTAAAGTTTTTTTTTTTATTTGTAGGGATGTTTCCTCAAATGGCAAAACGACACTTACGCCTTCAGGATGTCAGTTTAAGAGCTATAGATATGAAGGTTTAGGATAGAACTTTTTTTTTTGATTAAAATCAGCAAGACCTCCGGCTCGCAAAGTCTTCTATTCCCAGCCAGCTGGACTAAGCATTAGATAAAGACATCATTTTTACAAGGTGGCGCAAAAGTTGTCACCCGTCGCACCCGCCATTTTTTAAAGTGTTTTGCAAAAAAATCGAAACAATTATTATAGGTGGCGCATAAGACATGAATCGTGGAATAATTTTTTCTACTTTTTGCTGAAGAATTTAAATATTTGCAACCAAAAAAAATCGGGTGACAACATTTGCGCCACCTTGTATTTTCGCTCACTACTAGACAGCAAACTCAATCGAAATGATGTGTCTAACTGGAGCCAATAACCTTAACCACGGGGTAACCCAGAGGCATGTTAGTCAAGGCACAGCTTCACACCCGAATGACACGTCACAGGAAATAAAAGAAACTGTATGCGAAACTCAAGGAACATTTTTGAAACAACAATTTGGTTTTCCGAATGGTTTTTAGTGTATATGGTTAGAATATCATTGGGTTTAGTATTTTATCAATTGCAATTGAAAAAAATATATTGAAAAAACACTCACCTTACTATTGTCCTCTCAAAACCTCGTTCATACATGATGAATTGATGACTTGCCAGCTTCGTACTGATTCCCATGTTGGTATTCGCCATTAACTCATCGCTCAGACAAACAATGTCCTAAGGCATGTTCAAGTAATCTGAAACATAGAACAAACGCTTCAATTTTGTATTCACATAAAATAAGCAAAATCGTGTACATATATATAATTTACAAATGAAACATAGCACACTTTTATTGTGAGAATGCAAACTATGAGATAATTGCTAAACATTTGCAAAATTTCGAAAGTTTAGGGCGTAGAGGAAAAAGAACATTCGTTAAATTATACAAAAAGTTAATATGCCAAAAATGATTTCCATACAAGCTCTTAATTCCAAACGGCACTAAGCATTATCACAATGGCTAATAGCTAATAGTTTGTAGTAGCGTGTCACAGGGATGTAATAAGGTGGTTGTTGTGCTTTATTATTGAAAACAGAAATTTATAAATATATGAGAACGCTATACTGTGTGAATCGTCTCATCTTTGACTAATGAAAAGTGGGCGTGGCTATCATTGTTCTTATGACAAAGTACAAGGTGACGCAAAAATAACTTTCCGATGTTTTTTGGCTGTAATTTAAAATAAAGTCACCAGTAAAAATAAGTCACCAATATTCCGCGTTCTGGAGCAGTGAAGCGTAACATTGTTTATTAATTTCGCATGTGTTTACTAAACAAATGTCAAAACAGAAAAGACATTAGGGGCCAATCGTAAAATTTATAGCATTTTCTGATAGGAGGATTACTTTTGCGCCACCTTGTAACGGGTGATCCAAGTGGAGATACTTTTTTCAATAGCCTTTTTTGACAGATCACGTGTGAGTCGTGTCATGCTGTCATGTTATTTTTGTTTAGTATTGTTTGGCATTTCATAATGGAAAGACTTACGCGTGAACAACGTTTACAAATTGTTCAACTTTATTATGAAAATTCACGTTCTGTGAGGAATGTGTTTCGTGCACTTCGCTCAACTTATGGTCAATATAATCGGCCTACTGAGCGTACTATTCGCAACACCATCACCCATTTTGAGACCCAGCATTCATTATTGGATAATATTCGACCGAATAGACCACGTCCAGCACGCTGTGAAGAAAATATAGGCCGTAGCTGAGAGTGTACACGAAGACCGTAGAGAGTCGATTCGGCGCCGTTCGCAGCAACTCGGGCTGACGTATGGAACGACTTGGCGCATTTTAAGTCGAGATCTTAAATTGAAAGCGTACAAAATACAGCTTGTGCAACAACTGAAGCCGCTCGACCTTCCCAAGCGACATCGCTTCGCTCTATGGGCTCTTGAAAAGTTCCAAGAAGATCCGACGTTTTCGAGGCAAATTTTGTTTAGCGATGAGGCCCATTTCTGGCTCAATGGGTATGTAAACAAACAAAATTGCCGCATTTGGGACGAAGAGCAACCTGAAGAGATTGAAGAACTGCCACTTCATCCAGAAAAAATAACGGTTTGGTGTGGTTTGTGTTTCTTTAAAAATTATGCCAGTGCGAACGTAACCGTCAATGGCGACCGTTATCGTGCCATGATAACCGACTATTTGATGTCTGAAATTGAAGCTCGTGATCTCGGCGACATTTGGTTTCAGCAAGACGGCGCCACTTCCCACACATCGCATCAATCAATGGACTTATTGAGAGAACATTTCGGTGAGCACATAATTTCACGTTTTGGGTCGGTCGATTGGCCACCAAGATCGTGTGATATCACACCGTTAGACTTTTTCCTGTGGGGATATGTAAAGTCAAAAGCTTATGCCGACAAACCCGCTTCGATTCAGGCCTTGGAGGAAAACATCACGCGTGTCATTTGCCAGTTACCAGTCGAAATGCTCGAACGAGTGATCGAAAAATGGACTCAACGGATGGACCATCTGCGACGTAGCAACCAAAGAATGTTGCTCCATTAAATTTGAATTTTCTGTGTTTTTTTTTCTTTAAAAAAGTAGGGAACCTCGAAATGGATCACCCTTTATATAGGACGTTGTCTAAAGATGTTGTTTTGCATATTAATAGTTTTATTAACAAAATGCCCCCCAAAAAATGGATGTGCCTCAAAAATATGCATGGGTTATATGGAAGTGTCTAATAATAATGTTCTCAAATAGCAAAATTGGACAAAAAATAGCTATTCTCTGACATTAAGACTTTAGGCGGATTGGTTTTTTTTATCTCCTGAAGCCCAGTACGCAGCTCGCGCTAAATTTTATCTCCCATACATAAATCTCTACAGAGATAAAATTTAGCGAGCAAATTTATCAGTGCAGTCCGCAGCTCGCGAAATAAATTCTTAACTTCATAAAGATGGGACACACAAAATGTGGGTAGGGTATAACAATATTAAGTGTTATACGAAAAGGGTTATACTCAGCGGATGAAAGGTCTCCACTTATTTATCTCGCGAAATTAATGTACGAGGCATTTAAATCGGCGAAATTTAATAAAAAATAAAAACAAAATGGAAGAAAATGAAGAAGAATATTTTATGGACGAATTTCTCGAGGAAGAAGACATCTTTATTAACAAAGAAAATATTAATATTACTGACATCTGCGAATGCATGACATTTCCCTGACTCATCTATACGCTGTGTTCGAATTTAGCGAGCATTTATCTTTGGATTGGAAAAAACAAGTGGAGAGTAGTAAAGATAAAATTTAGCGCGAGCTGCGTACTAAGCTTGAATTTACAAAAAGTTCGTAAACAACATTTTAATAAACTTTCTCAAACTGTTCCCATTTAGCAATCTGATTTACATTGCTGACAAGGGAAAAAAATTCACTCGGAATTTATTCACGATAACTTATTAGTTAGTATGTATGAAGTAGGCAAGTGGCTGGAATCTCTGGCTGTGAGAGTGAGTGATGTGCAATTTATTTGTAGTGGACTTTGGAAATTGCCAAAATCTAAATTTAACCGGGCTAATCAGTGATCGATAACGACTTTATTTACTAAAATGCTTATCGACTTCAACTGCTACCGTATTTTTGTATACATTGTACAACATAATCTCCGATTAGCCAACAGTCGAATACGATTAGATATCCTGGCCATAAGCAATGTCAATTGACAATTTCAAAATGCTGAACATATTTCCAATAGAGTAGTTCACTTAAGATGTTTCTAGTTATCGCATTAGTTACATTACTTGCCACTGTTGGTGGATATTTATACAAACACTTTTGGCGCACCCTGCAGCTGTCTAAGGCATTTGCTGGAGCACCAACTCTACCCATTATTGGACATGGCCACCTGCTGATTGGAAAAGCCCCTGAAGAGCTCATGGCTATTATGAGAGCCATGACAGAAAAATATGGTCCTGTTATTAAGTTGTGGCTTGGGCCGGAATTTAATATTCTTACCAGTGACCTAAATGATGTTGAAACTATCTTAGGAACAACAAAATTCAACGACAAAGCCGGTGAATACAAGACCATGGAACCATGGTTGAATGAGGGTCTACTCGTTAGTCGAGGCAAGAAATGGCACCAGCGCAGAAAGATTATAACACCGGCGTTTCACTTCAAAATTCTAGAACAGTACATAAGTGTGTTCAACAAACAGGGTGCCAAGTTGGTGGACAACTTGAAGAGTCAATTGGATGACTCTTTTAATTTATACGATTATATTAATTTATGTACGTTGGATACAATATGTGGTAAGTGAGTTAAATAACACGTTTAAATCCTATAAATAGAGTATAATGACACTCAGATGTGATAACAAGTGCTTATGAATATCTAGTCAATTTAATGAAGGACAAGGTACATGATAGATCATACATGAATTATGAAAAATCATATGGCGTCAAATAAATAATTGGGAGTATATGGAATGGCTACGTTGTTTATGTGATGTGTTGCAAAAGTGATTCAAAGATAAGTCATTCAAAGTACCGGAAACAATATGTAGTACTAAATTTGTAATAACGAGTGAATCATAATAAGGGTATTCATACAACGTCGTAATTTAATTACGTGCGAATGATTATAATTTTACGACGACCACAGTGTGCAATTTTGGCAATCTAGGCGATCAAAATTGATTTTTCGAAATATTTCATGTATGTACTTGCAAACACTTAATATTCCATTAGTAAAATACTTATTTTATAAAGCGTAAAAAGAATTATTTAAAATAATCATGTTGGAGTAACGATATACGATCTGATGGTTGCCGTTAAACGCTATGCGTAAATTCACAAACAACAGGTGTTAATCAGTCGCTGCATTTCACGTGACAAGTGCATTTGATTTGTCACCTCTAACGTTTTAATTTTTGTTTTCTTATTTTGTTTAGTTTATCTGCATTGTGTAACGGGTCTTACTTTTCATTAATAATATATTGTTAGTGAGCATTACCCTGTTGAATATGTGAGTAAATTATATTGAATGAAATTATAGCTTAGGTATTTCAACTAGAGTTTTACTTTATTATATAGCCGAATATTACAATCACTCAATATACACAGTAAAGCTGGACAATTAAGCTATTTAAAAAGCGAAAAACATTCTGCGAAAATTTGCGAAACAACTAAAGGGTGATCCATTTCGAGGTTCCCTACTTTTTTAAAGAAAAAAACACAGAAAATTCAAATTTAATGGAGAATGTTTATTATCATTTGAAAGAACATTCTTTGGCATTTATTTTTTGAAGATTATGTCTATCAAATGTTGGCCGTTGCTACGTCGCAGATGGTCCATTCGTTGAGTCCAATTTTCGATCACTCGTTCGAGCATCTCGACTGGTAACTGGCGAATGACATGCGTGATGTTTTCCTCCAAGGCCTGAATCGAAGCGGGTTTGTCGGCATAAGCTTTTGACTTTACATATCCCCACAGGAAAAAGTCTAACGGTGTGATATCACACGATCTTGGTGGCCAATCGACCGGCCCAAAACGTGATATTATGTGCTCACCGAAATGTTCTCTCAATAAGTCCATTGATTGATGCGATATGTGGGAAGTGGCGCCGTCTTGCTGAAACCAAATGTCGCCGAGATCACGAGCTTCAATTTCAGGCGCCAAGTCGTTCCATACGTGAGTTCGAGTTGCTGCGAACGGCGCCGAATCGACTCTTTTCGGTCTTCGTGTACACTCTCAGCTACGGCCGCTATATTTTCTTCACAGCGTGCTGGACGTGGTCTATTCGGTCGAATATTATCCAATAATGAATGCTGGGTCTCAAAATGGGTGATGGTGTTGCGAAAAGTACGCTCAGTAGGCCGATTATGTTGACCATAAGTTGAGCGAAGTGCTCGAAACACATTCCTCACAGAACGTGAATTTTCATAATAAAGTTGAACAATTTGTAAACGTTGTTCACGCGTAAGTCTTTCCATTATGAAATGCCAAACAATACTAAACAAAAATAACATGACAGCATGACACGACTCACACGTAATCTGTCAAAAAAGGCTATTGAAAAAAGTATCTCTACTTGGATCACCCGTTAGTAGTGATAATAGTTGTAAATGGCTTCTGGAATTTCACATCAATTAATTTTTGATGTTTGGTGTACAAACTCGAGCAATAATAGATTTCATGCTATTTTTGATAATGTTTTGCGTGATTTGGGCAATATACCACTGCCTAATGAAGCATTAGAGAGCATTAAAATTACAATAAGAAGAGTATGTCAACAAATTGAAGTAAAATGGGCCAAAGTTGGCAGGCACCGCGGTCGTTTTTTGGAATACAATTCTTCTTGGCTTCAGAGAAATATTAAATTTTCAGAGTCTGTGACTGATTGTATGCCTAGTACTTCTCAGAATACTTCAGGAAATAAACGTGGAAGGCAACAAAAGCAGTTGGTACTTGTAGCTATTGGTCTAAAAAACGAAAGGTCAAAGACCTTCTCCAAAACAGAAGTCAAGAAGAACTAGATTTTGCCACCAAATTAAAACTACGTAAATCAGGGAAAAAAGATTCAGCTGCAATTGTTAAGGAACTTTCTTTTTCTTCTCCTAGAAGAGGTACTACTTTAAAAAGAGCTAACGAGTCTTTTTGCTGGAAGCCAGCAGAATTATCTGCAGATTAAGCGCTTCCCTTAATAGTTGATGCTAATCTTTCAACGCATCAGTACAAAACAGTGAGCTTACAAGCCAAAGCTGAAAGATTTAGCTTCTATCCAGCGTACTATAAGGTTCAAGCTGCTAAACAACTATGCTATCCGCCAGGTATAATCGTTACGGAAATATCAGCTGAAATTCAACTCCAAGAACTTATTAACCACACTATTGTGCGCTTATGTGCGACTCAAGAAGAAGTAATTCGATCTTTAAACTTACCACAAAACAGTGTTTTGCATATAATTATAAAATGGGGATGTGATGGAGCTGAACAATCTTGGTACCGACAAAAGTTTTCTGAGGAGAAACATACTGACGAAAGCCTTTTTAGTATATCCATGGTTCCAATACAAATGTATGCAGGCACTGCCGAAGATAAAAAAAATTGTGTGGCAGAACCCAGCTCCATCTTCGACAAGGTATTGTCGTTTATTTTTGCAAAGGAATCTTATAGTTGCAGAGGGTAATAGAATCGAAAACGATGTTGCGGTACTCTCTCCAACAAAAATACTGGTTGAAAGTACAGAAGTTTTTGTCAAATCTACAATAATATTTTGTATGATAGATGGTAAAGTGTGTAATGCTGTTGCATCAGTGAAATGAACAATCAAAGATGCATTTCAGAAAAGACTGTTTATGCGAATTTTCTTTCTTTTGGATTGTCCCCTCTTCATTCATGGATACGTTTTTTCGAATGTTTGTTGCACATTTCCTACAGATTGGAAATAAAAACATGGCAAGTACGTGGCGAAGAAAATAAACGGAACTTGGCAGAAAAAAAGAAGCAGGTCCAAGAAAAATTTAGAAAGGAGTTAGGCCTACTGATAGATATACCCAAACAACTAATGATGGAAATACAGCACGCAATTTTTTTAGGAACGCGGAGAAATCTGCTGAAATAACAGGTGTTAATTTGGAGCTCATTAAACGCTTTCACATCATTTTAGAATTTTTAACTGTGGCTTTCAGATCAATGTAGATAAATTTCAGGAATACACAAAACAAACATGTGCGTTATATTTGAGAGAATATTCATGGTATTCAATGCTTGTAAGTGTACATAAAGTATTATTACATGGAAAGGATATAATATCATCTTGTATTGTCCCTATTGGCCAATTATCTGAAGAAGCCCAAGAAGCACGAAATAAACATAACATAAAATACAGGGAACTTTTTACAAGAAAAACATCTAGAATTGACACCAATACGGATTTATTTCATAGATTGCTTTTTACATCAGATCCATTAATTACTAGTTTACGTGCTCCGCCTAAGACAAAAAAAAAAGCAAAATTACATCAGAGATGTTGGAGTTATTAGAAGAACCCCCATTTGAGTTCAATACTTTAGAAAAATATGAGGATTCCTTATCAAATGTATCAACTACAGAACATTCCGATTCCAGCGAAAGTGAATAAGCACCAATTAATTTTAAAGAAAAGATAAAAGTCATACCTTCTTATGCACAGATAAAGTACACTAGTCGGCATAAGTATTTTGACGTTTTAAACTTAACAAAAGTAAATAAATAAAGAAGAATTTAGTAAAATATATAACCTCCTTTGGCTTCAATAACTTTTTGAAGGCGTCTCAGTACTGAATCTACTAAATTTTGAAGAATCTCTGGAGATATCTCTTCCCAAAGGGAAGTGACCTCAGAAATCGTCTCCTCTCTGGTTTTATTTAAAGAAACTGTTCTTTTGCGTTTCAAAAGAGACCAGACGTTTTCTATTATATTTAAATCTCGACAGGTGGCCAGTCCAAAGTGGCAACACCAACATCCTTCAAAAATTTAGTTATCATCCGGGCTTTGTGGCTTGGGGCATTGTCCTGTTGCAGGATAAATGATTCACCAATAAGCCTACCTCCGGAAGGAAAGGCATTATCATTTAGGGTTCTTAAATATTGACCTTGGTTCATCGAGCCGGTGATAGGAACCAATTCACCCAGGCCATTATACGCAACACATCCCCAGAACATGACAGAGCCTCCACCATGGCTCACTTTTTGACAAACGGGGCGTCTTTTTTGCCTTTCTACCTTTGGCAATCTAACGTAAAATTTGTTTTTTGATGAGTTATACTCAAAGGAGCTTTCATCTGTCCATAGAACGCTTCTCCAGTACTCCTTTGGCTTGTGCAGATGTTCCTTTGCGAAAGACAGTCTTTTAAGCTTGTTTACCTTTGATATGTATGGCACGTCCTTAGCTTTAAATCTTTTAAAATCTCCTTCCATTAAACGTCGTCGGACAGTGCGCTCACTGATTGGATTCGTTGCCGTCAAATTCCATTGATTTGCAGCAGTTTGAGGCTTCAGGAATATATTTCTTTTAAATTCCCGTAGAAGGGTTCGGTCTTCAGTGGGCGTTGTTTTGCGCTCATTAGGTTTGTGATGTCATTATGCTTTTTAAACTTATTGATTTGATAGTGCACAGTTTGACGCGACACATTAAACTCACTTGCTATGTCTTTTACTGCCGTTCCAGCGTTAAACTTCGCTACCATTGAAGATCTGACAACCAAACTCAACTCAGCCGTTTTTTTTTTTTTTTTACCCATGGTTTTTAATAAATTTTAATAAATTTTTATTTTGTTATCAACGTTTAATGTAAATTAAAGTTAACTACACAAGTTTATGGTTATCACGTGCTCAGAACTGTTAAAATATTTACACAAAGTTTCCGTCAAAATACTTATGCCACGTAAAAATTCTTTGTCTGCATGCGTTCTTATCAGCAGAAAGAGAATGCAAAAGGTAAACAATACAAAACTTGGCATGCATAGAGCTAAAAATAGATCCTTTGTTTCGCGCATCATTTTTGCACCGTTGTTTTAACGATACCAAGCAAAGTTAGTCTCAATAGTCACAAAAAGGTTTCGTCAAAATACTTATGCCGACTAGTGTACATTGCATACATATAATATACCTACCTTGAGCATTGTACCTATTTCTCATACGTATTTAAGTTATATCTAAATCTGTAATTTTTTATTATCTTTCGTCTATGAATGTAAATTTTATTAATATATTTTTACGTTTGTTTAAACTTGTTTCATTAACAAAAAAATTGTTTCTATTATATTGGTGTAATGTAATAACCATAAAAAGAAACTTTTTAATATTACACACGAAATAATTTTGCTCGTCTAGATTGCCAAAATTGCACACTGTGCGACGTTTCATGAACAACCCTAAAATTGCACCACTAAATAATGCGGTAACCCACTGAATTGTGGCGGGGCTCAGTGGCGCGATGGTTAGTGCGATGAACTGCCGCGCAGGAGGTCTGGGTTCGATTCCCAGATGTAGCAACACCTAAATGATTTTTCACTGGCCCTCCTCTCGTGATGATTTGACAAATCATCCGAGTAGTATCAACTGTCAAGAATAGCTTATCTCAACTTAGCCGTTCGGAGTCGGCATAAAACAGGAGGTCCCACCATCGTGCAAGAAGTACACACGCACACATGAATGGTTGTGAGAAAGCTAGGCCCTGGGTACTAACGAGCCTGTTGCGCCAAAAATTTGTATATATTTGTAACCCACTGAATTCAATCTCATTTTAGTAATTTATTTATTGATGATATTGAATTTTGTTCTTATTGTTCTCTTTCCGTTCTCGATAATTTTTTTTCAGTTAGCGCATACGTTTGATATGTGAAAGTGACTGATTAAATGTCAAAATAGCAAATTAAAAAGTTTACAACGTTTACCACCTCACTTTACGCACCCAATTCCTGTGAGAAAATTCCGATATTGTTAGAAAAGATTTCCCATACAAATTTTGACAGTTTATTTATCACGTCGTAATTTTATCACGTTTACAACGACTTCCCGACGTTGCATGAATACCCCTAATGTATGACCATATTTTTCTTGGTTTTATTTCTTCTTTGGAATGAATGCAACTTAAGTATTTTCTGTAATGTACATATAATGTCCTGCAATGTAAAATTACATTGCATTAACAAAAAAACTAAAACTCTATTTCTATCATCTAGAATTCTAGATCAACAGAATTGACATAGTCCTTGCGTTGAATACAACGGATACATTTATTTTCATAACCAAACGTACATTTCACTGAACTGTCAATTACATTTTCCAACTAGTCCGCGATCCTTACAATTAAATGTCATTCCGCTGTCAGATACCCAATAAATGTATCTATTTTGTCTTATTACAGAAAGTGCAATGGGTGTTTCCGTAAATGCTCAAACAAATGCCGACTCTGAGTACGTGCAAGCCGTCAAAACGTAAGTAATTCAAAATAACACCATCACTTTTTCATTTTGTTAATATTTTTTTTTTTATTTTTCTCTTTGTCATTCCTATTTTTTGTAGAATTTCAACAGTCCTTCACAAACGAATGTTTGACATCATCTATCGCTTGGACCTTACCTACCGATTCACAAAACTAGCCCGCGAAGAGAAGAGAGCTTTGGCTATTCTACATGGTTTCACGGAAAAAATTATCGTTCAACGGCGTCAAGAAATCATGCGTGAAAGGGATAATAACAGTCAACAGGACACTAACGACGTTGGTTCAAAACGCAAAATGGCCTTTTTGGACATTCTCTTGCAATCGGAAATTGACGGAAAACCGCTATCCAATCTCGATATTCGTGAAGAAGTGGACACATTTGTGTTTGAAGGTCATGACACCACTTCGTCAGCCGTCACTTTTATGTTCTATAACCTCGCTGTCAACCCTGAAACGCAGAAAAAGTGCTTTGAAGAAATTTACGAAACTTTTGGCAATGAAAAGACCAAAGCTATCACCTATGAGGATCTCAATAAATTGCATTATACTGAGCTGTGTATAAAAGAAACATTGAGACTGTTTCCTTCTGTACCTCTCCTGGGACGTAAAGTTGCACAGGAGTGTGAAATAAGTAAGTAAAGTATTTGTAGTTGAATATTTAATCAGATTTGTTTAATAGTGAATAAGTAGGTATATTAATACGATTTTTTAATAGTACGAACTATAAGATATCCGCTTGAGTTTATTCACCTATGCTGAAATAACAGCAAGTCAGTAAAACAGCTGATTACGCTTCGTAATCAAGATAATTATCATTTTTCTTATAAATAATGGTATACTACGAACGTTACATTATTTCCCCTTAAACTGCGACCAATTCATTTAAACTCATTTTAGTATTTTATTTTATTAATAGGAATTTTTCCTTTTATTCTTTTTCAATTTTCGATAAGATATATTAAATTAAACTAAATTAATATTAAAAATTAAATGTCACAATAGCGTTTCAAAAGTTGACAACTATTCAGAAATATTTTACTTATTATAAAATATTTCTCGTACAATTTTTGACATCACGGCCTGAATTTACCACGTTTACACATTTACGATGACTTTCCGACTTTGCATGATTATCCCTAATATGAATATATAAAAATTACTAGAAACATATTATTATGCAGAAATAGGTACAATTGGAAAAAAAATTGACCATTCAAGAAAGGTTAATGAGTTTCAATTTCCCTTACCCTACTAAACATGAAATTTCGTTGTCGAAAAGCGCCCCACTTCTTAAGCATTTGCGTACCTAATAATCTAACATATTATGCGATTGTTATGTAGTGAAATGCGAGTTTAATTCAGTTTAAATTATTGACATTATATTATATTACATTTTTGATATTTGAATATTGACACTTAAGTATCACAAATGACTTTCATTTACAGATTACTGTGCTTAATACGTTTAAGGTCTGTTTCCGTAGAATCTTATATTGACTGATTCCAACTTAATTCCATTCCCGTTCAAAAAAATTGGTAAAAGGGAGCTTACATGATAAGATATAAGATTTTTACTTCTTTTTACTTATTGCAGTTCCAGTATGCAAAAAATAGTAAAAGTGAGAGCTTTTCAGATATTTCAATTGATTAATGGCAACAAATTTCCCAACAGATTTTGTCAGGGGATGTCCATTTAGAGTTAGAATCGTTGTTACCCTAACTCACCCACTCCCAAAAAAAACTATCCCTCCACAAAAAACAGTAAACAAAAATTTCCTGCAGAAATGTCTGCTGATAAAAATCAGTAAAACAGAAAAGAAAACTCTTTCGATATCTCTCGACGGCTTCTTTATGGTCGTTCCTGTTGCCAGGATGAGCAAAAAGCCCATTTTTAATAACAAACGGACAATCAATTTATATTCAATCGAAATTATATATTAACCATCTACTTAAGCGGTAATGCATAGGTATACAACTTAAGCACCATCCATTTTAAGGGCTAGTTGCTTCGGGTGGTGAGTTGTTACATACTCCTTAGCGGAAAACGACTTCCATGTCCACCGTCCTGCTGTTTTAAGCAACCAATGCCTTTCATGGTATCTGCATGAGTTGTTAATTTGGGCACCGTAACATTACGTTTGGTTCATCCCACAGCGCCAGTTCTGCTTACCAAAAGTGGCCCACTGGGCACAATATATCACAACCTGAACCTTCATATCATAAAGTTTGAGAATAGGGTAAGGTCGTTTCGACCCTAAAGCCTCTAATCATTCGCTTTACCAGATAAGATTATTTTACATAATTTTTAAATGAACCAGCAATCCTGAGGGAAACTTCGGAGGGAACCAGCTACTAGATGGTTCGATTGGTCTTTCGCCCCTATACTCAATTCTGACAATCGATTTGCACGTCAGAACTGTTTCGATCTGCCATCATGGTTTCCTCTGACTTCAGCCTGATCAAGTATAGTTCACCATCTTTCGGGTCACAGCATATATGCTCAAGGTACACTCTAGTTAGAGGCATAAATAATATAAATACCATTATGCATTACTGTATAGAACGCCCCGGGCTTGAAAATGGCCTTTTTGGACATTCTCTTGCAATCGGAAATTGACGGAAAACCGCTATCCAATCTCGATATTCGTGAAGAAGTGGACACATTTGTGTTTGAAGGTCATGACACCACTTCGTCAGCCGTCACTTTTATGTTCTATAATCTCGCTGTTAACCCTGAAACGCAGAAAAAGTGCTTTGAAGAAATTTACGAAACTTTTGGCAATGAAAAGACCAAAGCTATCACTTATGAAGAGGAGCTGTGTATAAAAGAAACATTGAGACTGTTTCCTTGAATCATAAAATTTAAAGCTTAACCTCTAAGCAGTTTCACGTACTATTTAACTCTCTATTCAGAGTTCTTTTCAACTTTCCCTCACGGTATTATCGGTCTCATGGTTATATTTAGTTTTAGATGGAGTTTACCACCCACTTAGTGCTGCACTGTCAAGCAACACGACTCTTTGGAAACATCTTCTAGTAATGATTAACGTTATACTGGCCTGGCACCCTCTATGGGTAAATGGCCTCATTTAAGAAGGACTTAAATCGTCAATTTCTCATACTAGAATATAGACGTTTCATACACTGCATATTTGCCATAAAGACAATAAATTAACTGTATTTTACATAAAAGCGTTGCCGTCCTTTTTTGTAATGTGTTTTTTTCTGAGTGAATTTACCCCCACTCGAAGCAATTTAAAATTTTTATTTTACTGCAAAGATAAGGGAACAGACCTATTCTCTTTATAGAAATCAGTAAACTGGTATCGTAAAGTGATAGAAACTTTACTCTTTTTGTTTGTTGTTGTACGTCATTTGTCCTTAAAAAGACAAATGAAATGAAAAATTTCTCGTACAATAGGTAAATTTGTCTCTCTTTCTCTTAGTCTCACTATGAGAAATTTAAAAATTCCCAACTCTGGGAAGAATATGTAATTACGAAAATCCAAGAGACTGAATTCGCTCAATACCATACATCAGCGCCAACATAAGTGTCTCACTCAAACAACTTCTGTAGGAGCTGCATGAACGAAGAAGAAGAAAAAATATTTTATCTCCTTTGTAACTGCCCGGCCATATCAAACAAAAGGAAGCTTCATCTTGGAACTTACTACTTTCAAAATATCAGCGATTTGACAAAAATGGAAGTGAAAAGTTTCCTCCGTTTCATTATCAGCTTAGAATGGTTTTCTCACATGTAGCAAGGAGTATGGACAATATCCACGTGGTATCACAATGGACCAAAAATGGTCTAAGTTTGCCTGCGAACTCGCTGGCAGCCATTCTAACCTAACCTTACCTATTATTCGAGTAAAGACATTTTATATAAATTCAGAAATTAACATACAATTCAAACTTTGGCAACCTCTATCGCTTGATCCTTAAACCAGAGCATCTACATCATGGTAAAGCTCACAAAGTTCGCGGTTGTATCGTAACCTCCATTTGCCTTCCACGCATACAAAACAAAGAATTTTTCGTTCAAATGTGCAGCACTCGTCACCGTTAAGTAGGACTGGTAGGTTAAAGGTTCTATTTGGTTTCTTAGCCCGAAATAACATCGGTTGTCTAGGGTGAGTCTTCCTCGTGTCCCCACTTAGGTGCAATTCGTGGGGTTGTTATTGAGGTGGAGGTAGATAAACTCTTTAGCTACCTCAAAATTGTTGCTTTCAAAAGTGACTTTTTGTCCAAGATTGCGCAGTGACAATACTTTGTTTATTTTATCTTGTCCTCGTTAAATACAAGACCAACGCGTTTAACCTTTTCATCAACTGCCGTAAACGGCACGATGAGAGAGACCAATGATTAGTCGATATCGTCAGCATACCCCAATAGGTTGTTGAAGAGATTGCCTTCCGTTTTTACACCTGCCCTTCAAACTATCTGTTCCATGACGAGATTAAAGAAATCGCATAAAAGCGCGTCTGCTTGTCGGCATCCGGTACATGTTTGTAAATTTTCAGATAATCTGTTTCCAAATTGGACTTTGCATCACGTGTCCTCCAGTATTATTTTTTCATGGTATCGCGAATTCCGTGATCGCTCTAGTAACGGGTGATTTTTTAAGTGTAGTTTTTTTTTTTTGAAAATCGAATAAAGCACTCAAATATGCATCAAATACTCAAAATTTTTATTGTTATCGATAAATAGGCCTTTGCCATTTACGTTTTAAAGACAACTTCATGGAAAACATAACATATCCGCGGCTCCGTTTCAAATTGTCCTTCGGAAGGTCCAATTTTGCGTCACTTTTTCGAGCATTTTGGCCTGGGGGGTCATTCCGTAACTTTGAAAACGATTATCACTCAGACGGTAGTCGAGACTTCATGAGCAATCGCTCAATAATCGTCTGTGATTTGACGATTATTGTTTTAAGTGAAGCAAATAAAGTGATATCGCCGACAGCAACAATGACTATTGACCTTACGTTATGCAAGATGTACCGTCGAAATGTTATCGTTAAACGATAATCACTTTACGGAATGAGGGCCCTGTATTCCACGAATTACGCGTGTTATGTTATCCTGTAAGGCTTTATTCGCGTTCGGCTTGTCCACATAGACTAACGACTTTACATAACCCCACATCAAGAGGCGTTAAATCGCATATCTTTGCGACCAACTCAAAGGGCCATTTCGAGAGATAAGCTGCTCACCAAATTCATCCTTCAACATTTCCATTGTTTCACGAGCTGTGTGGCATGTGGCACCGTCTTGATGAAACCACATGTATCGCGTATCATGGCTCGATATCGTTCGCCGTTGACGGTAACGTTTCTTCCACGACCGATGATGCCACCAGCCCATAAATCACACCAAACTGTCGTTTTTATTCGGGATGCATCGGTAATTCTTGTATGGCATGTGGCTGTTCTTCACTCCAGATGTGACAGGTTTGCTTATTTACGTATCCGTTGAGCCAGAAATGAGCAAAATTTTTCGATAAAATAAAAAAAAACATATGAGAAGGCTACAATCCGCTGTGCGGATCGTTTAATACCCTATCCCATTTCATCCTTAAAATTAATATCCTCAAAATGTAGGCTTTCTGGCGATGAAATACAGAAAATGACATTTTCGCAACATACCTATTGTTCAGACAGTTTATCAAAACCTTTTGTGGTTCGACAAAAAAACAACGTATTTCTATTGCTAATGCCTTGGGATGGGGTATACAAATAGTTTTTATAAGAAAACGCCTCCAAAATGTGGGCGTAGGTGAAAATGATTTATAGACAAAATGTTTATTATATAATTATGCAATTATTTGCATCAAAAGTTTTTTCGAACTTTTTAAAATTTGGACAAAAAGTGTGTTTTTTTAAAAACGCCCCCAAAAAGTTTGTAAAAAACTTTGTATGGACTAAATATAGATATCAGGATTGTCTAAATATGCTGCTCAGACACTTTTTTGAAATTCCTTACGGTTTGGCTTAAAACAACGTTTTTCTAAAAAGGGGGAGTTGCAGTGGGCGGATTTCAAAAATGTTTACACTTGTTCTGCTTCGTCTGCCAGAGAGTCTATATACCAAATTTCAACACTTTAGCTCAACATTTAAGGCCCAAAAATCGGTGACACACAGACGGACGGATGGACGGACGGACGGACAGACAGACATGGCTTAATCGACTCAGCTAGCGATTCTGAATCGATCCATATACACTCCCGTTCAACTGAATAGGTACAAGATTTTCGAGAGCGGTTAACCGTTATTGCTCTTAACTGGATGACCGGAATACATTTTTGTAAATGACATTAAAAAATGCATCAAATTTAAGAGAGATTAACAAGAACACAAACAAAATATCACCATTATTACTCGTTTTATTATTAATTTTATATTTGCATGTTTAAATCGTGCCTATTTTTTTGGTCCTTTGAATAGGTACTTCGCCCATAGCGTCACTTCTGTTTTGAATTCATTCAAGGTCAGACCTGTAAAACCTTTGTTTGGCTTTCATTTGGCGATTCATTTAATTAAGAACAAAGTAAATTGTAAAAAAGTAGAAAATGGGTAGAGGAAAAGCTCTCAGTGCGGTTGAGAAAGCAAAAATTGATAGTTTTCATGATCAAGGACTAACGGTACATAAAATCTCAGAAAAAATTAACAGAAGCTCTAACGTTGTTTATAATTATCTAAGAATTAAAGAAAAATATGGTGTAAATATGAAAGGGTGCAAAATTCGTGCTACTTCTGCAAGTGATAGAAGAACAATTTTAAAGATTGCATCTATTTCGTCGGCTTCGATTGCTACGGAAACAAGCTAGCGTACGTGCTAGTATTTCCACAGTCAGACGTGTGATTAAAAGTTCTCCATACTTAAAAAGAAAAAAACTTCAAAAGAAACCACCCCTTAACAAAGAAAGGAAAGAAAACCGATTGCAGTTTTGTAAACGTCATATGACCTGGAAAGAAGAGTGGCGTAAGGTCGTTTTCTCTGATGAAAAAAAGTTTAATTTCGATGGACCGGATGGATTCAACTTTTATTTCCATGACTCGAGAAAAAGTGAGCGTTTCTTAAACCGGAACCATAGTAGAATCGGAGGTGTCATGGTGTGGGGCTCGATTTCTTATTATGGAACTATTGAATTAGAGTTTCCTTCCACTAAAATGACATCAAACACTTACAAAAATATTTTAGAACGGGCTTTTCCTAAATTTTCGGAAGTGTTTGGACCTATTCAGTGGACTTTTCAACATGATAACGCTCCCATCCATACTGCGCGGGTCGTAAAAAATTGGATAGACCATCAAAATGTGGGGCTTTTACAGTGGCCACCCTACTCACCTGATTTAAACATCATCGAAAATGTTTGGGGGTTACTAGCAAGAAAAGTCTACGAATCAGGCAGGCAGTTCGAGGAAAAAGAATCATTAATTCTTGCGATTAAGACAGCTTGGAGCGAAATTTCTCTGGGTTACCTCAAGCAATTGTACGATTCAATGCCAAGTAGAATTTATGAAGTAATTTTAAATAAAGGTGGAAGTACACATTACTAAATAAATTAAGAATATAAACTTATAAAACAAAACTGTTTTTTTTTTTTTATTTTTCTAAAGATATTTTTACTATTACAGCCCATGTACCTATTCAGATGAACCAAAAAAATAGGTACGATTTAAACATGCAAATATAAAATTAATAATAAAACGAGTAATAACGGTGATATTATGTTTGTGTTCTTGTTAATCTCTCTTAAATTTGATGCATTTTTTAATGTCATTTACAAAAATGTATTCCGGTCATCCAGTTAAGAGCAATAACGGTTAACCGCTCTCGAAAATCTTGTACCTATTCAGTTGAACGGGAGTGTACTTTGAGTTATAAATATAAAAATTATTTCTCTATGTTACAAGCTTAATGTCAAAACTAATATACCCCTATGGGATATGGTATAACAAACGGTGTACATTTGTCACAGAGCATGAATATTGATAATAAATTTCAATAATTTGCAATCATTGCTCGTTTGTAAATCTTTCTATGGTTAAATGGCAGAGTATACTGAAAACTCTTCATTTTGACAGATGACGTTTGGACGCCATTACTAACCAGTGCTGCCAACCTGAAAAACTTAACTCTTAAAAATCACCCGTTATATAGAGCTCTGGCCATGGGTGCTATCAAACGCGGCCGTAGTCGATAAAAGGATGAAAAAGAATTGGTTTTTTCCAGGAATTGCATTGGTGTGAAAATTCTGTATATGGTCGATCTGCTGCCACATTGGTACGTGCCGGTATAAGTGTGTTTGAGAAAGACTTAAGAATTTTACACAGTATATTGGATAGGACGGAACAGATATTCCAGTCATCAGACATGCTCTCATCTATGCAGACTTTGTTGATGGTTTGGTTATAACAGAGAAGTTGTTTTCGCAAATATTGGAAAATGCTGTCATTAAATTCACAGTGGGGGATGCACCTCGCTTGAGGTTAGGGATGCTCAGACAAAAGTCTAATGACAAATTGGAATTAACATCATTGGATCGAATGTGTTTCATTTGGTTGCAATGACAAACATTACTTCAGAAAAATAAATTGAAAAACAAAAAGTGATTTTCCGTGCAAATCTTAATTCAAAATAAAAATATTTTTGGATAATCTTGTTTTAAAATTCATATACTTTGCTATTGGCTAATGATTCAATTCATAAAAAAGCTGAAAAAAGTTAATCAAAATTTCCAATTATGGTTTTTAATGATTGCTATAACTAGACGCTATCTTGGAAGTATAACTTGTACAAAAAATGTCAAAAAATAGTTAGAATTAAAAAAAAATCAACCAACAGTATTTTGAATAATTGACACATTCAACATCTAACAATATTTTATCATTTCCTTTGTAGATGGCAAACTGATTCCAGCTGGAACCAATATTGGAATTTCACCACTCCATTTGGGCCGCAACGAGGAGATTTTCCCCAGGGCAAACGAATTTTTACCCGAACGCTTTGATGTTGTCACCAATGCCGAGAAGATGAATCCGTATGCTTACATTCCTTTCTCAGCCGGCCCTAGGAACTGTATTGGCCAGAAATTCGCCATGTTGGAAGTTAAGAGTATTGTTACGAATGTATTGAGAAATTTCGAAGTGGAATATGTTGGAACTGCATCAGGGGAGCCCGTGCTAATAGCTGAATTAATTCTGCGCACACGTGATCCACTGATGTTTAAATTAAAGCCGAGAATTTATAAGTAGAGAGGAGTGTATGTATTTGTTTTTGTTTTAATAAATAATTTGGGTTTCTGTCTTTTTCAATTCAATTGTATATTACTTACTTCTTATGATCTCTTCAAGCCTACTCGGTTCTAGCGAGTGATATTACTATTCCATTTGCAAAAATAAAACAAAAACGAAATTTCAAACTATAAATTGACGGATGTACGCTTCACCGTTAAACAAACAAAGGAAATGAGTCATACGAGCACCTTAGCAAATTTCTATTTTGAAATATCACACAATGTCGTGACATTTGTTTGAACTAATTTTAGCAATTAAATTACATACATGTACTTAGCTCATTAAGGTCTCTTTTTAGTTCCCTTTATTATCGCACAGAATACGTCAGTATATAGCGTGTTTTGCTTTTAAAAATATTTTTAACGAATGTTTCAATTAACGTATTTCTAGCCTTGGTCGAGCTACAATTAATGCAATATTTCATGATCATTAAGAAATTATTATTATTTGTTCAATTACCTATATTATAAGAAATCAATTTTTAATTGACTTATTATTAAGTGTCAGAACGCATGAATGACAAGTAATGGTTTACTATCAGGTGTCAATAAAGACAATTATAACACAGCTTGAGATTAATAAATTTAATCTCTTAAAGAGCTTGTTTGCATTTTTTTTAATTGGTGTACCTCGAATGGAAACGGATGGCATTATATTTTCAAATGAAACAACTTTAAAATGAATAATGCACTTTAGTGCTTTCATGAGTACACCGGGGGACTTGTGCGCTAGTATGGTAATAATAGAATTATCGCAACTTAACATTGAACAATTTGTCGACAACCCGTTTCGATTACTGATACCGACGATTACTGATATCAACTTTGTTTTAGTGCAATTTGAAAAGTAAAATGATAATTACTTTGCAATAATATGTTTTAGAACTACAAAGTTTGGGTTGCGAAATTAAACTACGGCTAGTTTTATAAAATTTAAGTGGCTTTAATTATTAATTTTTAGCACCATACCTCCTGCATCTGATGTCGAAGTACAATATAGTACTAAGTTTTGCATTCCACCAGCAAAAACGCCGGGTTTGAAGAAGAAAGCCGACAGATGCCAGCAGCCGAAGCCTACAACGCATAGTTACAGGTCAAGATGAGCACTGCCATTGAGTTTTATGGGCAAAGGAGGAACGAACACTGGCTTTTTAAAATGAAGAATAAAGAGCAAGAAAAGCGCGCAAGCGAAGAGATACAGGTTCCACTCTAGGAAAATGGAAAATCGTAGCTAAGTCATTGTCGATGTTAGTTATAAAAAGCCGAGACCAACTCATAAGCAAAATTTGGTCGGATGATTGAATTTCCAAAGAATGGAACCTTAGCATTATTTACCGATTCACAAATAAGGAGAGTAGGAGACCATCTAAACTGCGTCAATAATATCTGGCTTAATATGTGAAAACCTGAAACCGTTCACTAACAACCCCCTCGATACTTTTCAGTGTGGTTTTAGGCTAGGAAAGTCCTCATATGATGAAATCTTCACCCTTCGACAGATCCTTGAAAACACCAAGAAGTCCAAATCGATACTCACTACCTTATCATTCCGAAGGCGCACACGACAACATTTATAGAGACGAGCTATACAGAGTCATGTTTAGTTTTGGTATACCGGCCAAACTCATCCGTCTGTGAAGGATGACGATGGAGAATTCGCGCTGCCCCATCAGGGTCGGTAACGATCTCAACGAAACATTCAATTCCAAAAAAGGATTTAGGCAAGGCGATGCATTGTCATGTGACTTCTTTAATTTGATTCTTGGGAGGATCGTGCAAAACTCCCGAGCCAACACCAGAGGCACAATCTTCTAAAAATAGGGGCAACTTCTAGCATACGCCGACGATTTTGACATCATCGGTAGGACTCAACGCCATGCCATAGCCACGTTTGCTAGTATAGAGAAGGAAGTGGCAAAAATTGGTTTAGCAGTAAGTGAGGGTAAGACTAAGTATATACTGTCAAGACGAAAGGACACACAACATCGACGAATTGGACAGAACGTCGCCATTGACAGATATAACTTTGAGGTAGTACGGGACGTTGTCTACCTCTGCTCCGCAATTAATTTTGACAACAACATCTCGTCAGAAATTAAACGATGATTTACTCTTGCCAACCGTTGTTTCTATGGATAGCAATTCAATAGTGAAGCCCTCACTTGAACTAAAGGGTGTTTTTTAAGAGGTTGGTTTTTCGAATAGAGGTCAAACTGACATTTTGTGGTCAAATCGGGCAACTCTAATGTTATTTATGTTCAGTTTGGATTGCCATTTCATCATAAAAAGGTTGAAATGAACAACGATTGCAAATCATTCAAATATATTTCGAAAATAATGGTTCAGTTCGCGAAGTTAACCGCAAGCTCCGTCCATTTTTTGGTCGACATAATCGTCCATCAGAGCAATTAATTCGGTTAACCATCGATCCTTTTCGCACTACGATTACTCTATATGATAATACGCATCCGTAGAGAGGTCGAACAGCGCGCACCGAAGAAACAATTGCCGCTGTAGAGCAAAGTGTTGAAGAGGACCCGAATAAATCGATTCGCCACCGTGCACGGCAATTGGAGCTTTGTCCATCAACTCTATTTAAGATTTTGCGCAAAGATCTTGGCTTACGACCTTACAAGATCCAGTTTGTGCAGGAATTAAAGCAGCGACACGATGCAATGCGTCGTGATTTTGGTGTATGGGCCGAAAAATAGATTGATCTCGATGCTGATTTTCATCGCAAAATTTTGTTCAGTGATGAGGCTCATTTTTCGTTGAATGGCTACGTCAACAAGCAAAATTGCCGCATTTGGAGTGAAGAGAATCCACATGAGACCCTTGAGACGCCATTACATACACAAAAACTGACTGTTTGTGTGCTCTATGGGCTGGTGGAGTCATTCGGACATACTTCTTCTTCTATATAGTCTCAGAAATTTTCCGTTTACTCCGTACATGACTAAATGTTTTTTTCCCAAGATCAGCCCCAATGGCTACATTTTCACCGTGGACAATCACCTATTATAACAGTTAGTATACCACTTCATATGAATTTATTTGGTACTTGTTCGATGGGACTTACAACAAAATGTATGCTTAGTCCCGGTTATTGTCCACGGTGTAAACGTAGCCATTGGGGCATACTTCTTCCGAAATGATGCTGGAGAGTCAGTTACCGTTAATGGAGACCGGTATAGAGCCTTGATAACCGACTATTTTGTTCCCGAATTGGATGGCATGAATGTGGATGAGATGTGGTTCCAACAAGACGGCGCACATGCCATACAGCGCACGTCACAATCGGTTTATTGAAGGAAACATTCGATGAGCGCAAAATTTCGCGGAATGGAACTGTCAATTGGCCACCAAGATCGTGTGATTTGACACCATTGGATTATTTTCTTTGGGGATATGTGAAGTCGCTCGTCTACGCCAACAAACCAGAAACGTTAGGGGACTTCGAGGCCAACATTCGTGGCGTTAATGCCGACATACGGCCCCAAATGCTCGAAAAAGTGGTTGAAAATTTGACCTATAGACTTGTCTTTATTCGAACCAGCCACGGCGGCCACATGCCCGAAATCACATTTAAACATAAATGGCATTAAATTATCCTTCCAATAAAGCCAAATTAATGAACATTAAAACGATTTTCTTGTGTTTTATTTCAATTTTAAGTTCTATACCTCTAAAAAAAAAAAACAAAAACACCCTTTACTTAGGAGGTCCTTCCTATATAAGACCCGGATCATCCCAGCCTTGCTCTATGGCACTGAAGCATGGACCTTATCAAAAGTGGGTGAAGAAATCCTTGGTCGATTTGAGAGGAAAATTCTTCGAAAAATCTTCGGTCCCGTTTGCGTTGACGGGCTAAGGAGACAAAGATTCAACCAAGAACTATATGAGCTGTACAGCGATATGCACCTAGTCAAATTCCGAATTGGACGTTTAAGATGGCTTGGGCATGTAGAACGAATGGACATCAATACTCCGGCTCGCAGAGTCTTCGATTCCCAACCAGACGTCGGAAGCAGAAGAGGAAAACCTCGCCTTAAGTGGCGCACACAAATAGAAACCGACCTCAACCAACATGGAGTGCGCAACAGGAAGCAGTTAGCTAAGGACCGGGCTAATTGGAGAGGCATGGCCCAGTTCATTACGGACTTTAGGCACTTGAGAAGAAGAAAGAACACATACAAGCTCGTGTGCAGACTTTTTAATTCAATAGGAGGATTCTGGTCCTGTTTGGTGGTTTTCTTGTAGTCAAAGTTGATAAGCATTTAAGTAAATGTATATTTGACTAAGGTCAAAATTTAACTCAGCCACCCGTAATGTACGGCCGGTGTTTAAGGATAGTGAAGCGATTACATGAGAACACAAGCGTTCTCACTCTAGCTTCTCACCATCAACTCCTACTCTCACACTGGTGACTGGTGGATGCCTAGTACCTCAAATGGAGATGGGGTAATAAACCCCTGTGGAAGATCGTTGGTGGCAGCAAACGAGAGATGGGGGAGCTGTATTATTAATGGCACAAATTGTTACGACACAAATAAATCGGCCTTTTGTGCTGGAGCTAGCGATATATCAGCTCTGAAGAATATAAACTACAAAATCCCCCCACCCTATTTAGCTCTTCACTATAACGCAAGGGTAATGCGATGCATTATGGTTGCCCATTACTACCCAAAAAAAATAAAGAAATATTTTACGCGCTCTATCCCATAGAGAAAGCACTCTGCAATTTCCTTGAAGTAATTAAATCTTAAATTCAACAAATCAATTAGCATCTGTTATTCATTCGCTCTACGCAAGAAGCAAATCTAGCTATACAAAAAATTAAAAATACAAAGTACACAAAAATAGCTCCTCCGCAAACAAAATCATTCACTTTAATACGTCACTGCACCGCGTACTTTTCCATCACACTGCCTCCACCTAAACAACTGCAGCGGTAGCTACCCAGAGAAAATAATCCATTATCAATATCTATGGAATGATCGCGTGTAAAAGTTCAATGTTACACGGGATCAGAGAACCATCGGAATTCCGAAAACATCACTGAAAGGAAATTCCTTGATCATGACTCACATGAGGGGTCGATCGTGTACACGAACACCCTCGATCGTCCCTCACCACCCACGATGCGCGGGCGAACATTCTATTCCAAATTTATTTTTAAATTTATTTACACTTTCGCGGTTATACATTTTCGAAAAGATGACTAAAGGTATACACGCTTACAATACCAGCCCGCCGGAAGGACATTCGTACCATCGCCCCCATGCGGAAGTTCACATGAATTTTACCTAAATCGCCAGCAAAGAAATAAAAAATCGATGTCACATGTTTGTTTTGAATTATTCCAAATTGCCGACCTTGATTTTATGGGGAAAATTTTCAAAAAAAAAGAAAAATTTAAAAAAATTGAATGGGACTACAACATTTTACGGCGCCATAGAATGTGTTCACGTGCATTGTTCCCAGCCAAACGAAGGAGAAACCGATCTTCATCTGGCTTCTTGTTTTTTATTTCTTTCATGTATGCGTGTGGGTTGTGTGGATTGTGCTTTTTATATTTTTAATTTATTTGCGTCAAGCGTGCCATGAGACAGTGTTGGTGGGAAAATGCGAGTTTGTTCCGAATTTGGATTGGGAATGGTAACAATTTGTTTCACTTGAACGTAGTCAAAGTCGGAGATGTTTTTGTTTGTGGTCGAGAAAACTGCAGGATGCGTGAAGATGACAGCGCCAAAAATAATATTTTTTTGAAAAATCCTATGACGTCATAACGCTGTCGGATAGTAGGTAGTGAGAAAAGAAACACTTTTCAAAAATAGACTTGAAAATGTTTGTTTGTCGTCGTCCTTAGAATTTCAAAGAAAATTATGCAAATTTAGTGAATCATTACTATGAATGAGGCTGTGGAGAATCTGTTTTCGTTTAAATAACCACAACATTTTTGCGGAATGTGTTTCTTTTGTTATGTAATGTGATTATGTTATAATTGGACCACAGCTCTCCATTTGGTGAGCTTATACCTTTGACACACTGGTGGTGTAAATACTATGGTATACGGATGTGCCACTTATAAATCAGGAAATACTTCTGTAATACCACACGCGTGGTATTTATACTAGCGTTTTTACCGTGGTACACATAGTAGTTTAACGATCGCAGTGCCATTATTCATAAGTGGCACTTTTAAGAACTACATTTTTCAATAGTTTTTGCCAACTCACACTGGTATGAACCCACGGTATAGTCATTACCATGGTCATTAGACATTACCATGCCAATAACATGGTAATTTAACCACCAGTGTGTCAAAGGTTAAGGGGGGATTCCAAGAGTAGTAGTAAGTCGCGAAACCAAGACGTCGCGGCAGAAATCAATGGTGGAGCATACAATTCTCGTTGCGCCATAATGAGAGTGATTGGACAAGCAATACAAGTACCTCTTGTCAACGAAGAGATAACGCAGCCTCCCAATTTACAAGAAGTCAGCGCAGCCATCAAACAGCTAACTAACAAAATATAATTCAGACAGTTCTGTTAGATTTAAATACGAATTTGTTGCAGGTACAATAGAAATGGGCGAAAGCATAAACATCAACGTAGTCTGGATGGATGAAAGCATGATCAATGACCGGAATATTAGCTTCAAATGTCCTAACTACATAATAAATATATTTTTTGTTCTCAAAAACATAGCAACCGTTGATTTTAAGTAAATACCATTTGGTTTATTAATTAATTATTGGAATGTCGTATGCACACAATTATTGACGTATGTATGAAAATACTAATTTTAATACGGCAAACTCATTTTTTAATAAATTTAAAATATGTTAAAAACTAAAAGTGTTTTGGAATAATTTTTTTACATTTTTTGAAACAGGGGTCGAATTGCGACCTCCGTCAACGAGTAACTCGTTTTCGTAATGTGTGCATTTGGTATTATCGCATACGTGAACGTATAGTCGTTAACGTAATTTGGCATCACCACTTGAGTGAACGGATGCCTGAACGTCCAAGTTCAATCTTATAGTGCTTACACACCGAATCATAAACTGAGTTTTTGGCAAAAAGTTTACGTAAACCACTGGATGCTTTCACACCGACTCTGACCAGGGGTCGAATCGCGTCCTCCGTGAAGGGATCGGCAATTGTACGAACAACAATTACGTGTTTCGTCGTACGAACGCACGTATTGAGATCGTGTCATACGAATGCTCACGGAACGTAATTTTTAGTTTGACATGGTAGTTGTACTAGAATAAAAGAAAAATTTTAATAGTCCGACTGAACATCAAATAAATGTCATTGGAAAGTAAAATTCGGCAAAATAAAAGTTTAAAAAACATTTTATTTTACAATATTAAACGGATTCGCTAAGTTGTTCTTAGACAAAAGTTTTGATAATTAAAAAAAATGGAAAGCAGCAATTGTTCAAGTGAAAACTATCTCTGAAAATAATGTACATAAAATATTATTAAGTGGTTTCGTTTAAATAAAGATGCATTTTTATATGTATTTAAGAAACTTGACTTCTGTGGACAATTTCCCAACGTAGTACCTCTTAGGAAGTGAAGGTTACCAATACACTGTCTTAGGTGTACGATTTCCCTTCAATTTGTTTGTTAAATTCTGATCCAATCTCAACATTTTCTTGAAGAAGTGTCAATTTGCTATCAGTTGTTTTTAACGTTTTCCTTTTTTTGGGCTTTGTGACGACTGGCTTCGTACTCATTTTTATCTTCGCTTCCCGTTAAAAAGCCTTCGTACCAATAACCAATGAAATCCTCTATTGAATCCTTGGACGCAGTACTTTTCGGAGTTGTGGCAGCCTTCATCAGAGATTGGTAACTCGGAATTTGCAAATGTTTTAGCATTTACAATTTCCCCAACTGATGGTTTAAATTACTTTAAATTATCCTCTTCGGTGAGATGCTTCTTCTCATATGGTCCACTCAATTCAATACAACAGGCATTGAAAGATAATTTCTTTTTCGTCTGAAATTGTTGGTCAGCCAAAACCCTTAAAAAAATTAAATAATAAACAGCAATAAACTTAAATGTACCTTCCAAACTTCTTCCACGATTTAACTTATTTAACCGTAGGTACTACAATATTTAACTTAGTGGTCAAGCTATCTCACATTTTAAAGGATGTAGAAGTCTTGCCTTGAGCTTTATTTGGAAGCAAGTTTTTTGACAAAAGATACTCTTTTGAGTTTGATTTACGTTTTTGCAATTTGTTCTAAAAATGTTTTTTTTTGTGTATATATATTAATTAATTGACATCTTAATAGTTATTTAACATTTATAAACTATTTAATATTATTAAATTGACATTTTTCTTCATCATTTTTCGTACGACACAAATTACGAACACTGCAAACCGATCGTATGGCATTAAGATTGAGCTTGTACGTTCAGGCATCCGTTCACTTAAGTGCTGAGGCCAAATTACGTTAACGACTATACGTTCACGTTTGTGATAATACCGAATGCACACTTTACGAAAACGAGTAACTCGATCACTGAGGTCGCGATTCGACCCCTCAGGTTTCGTTTGACATTTCAATCAGCTGTGAATTGTGATACTAGCTGCAACATTTGTGTGTGAAAATATTGTAATTGAATAATAAAATGAATTCTAATATAATCAAACTAATATTAGCATTTGAAGTTCAAAATGAAACAAATCTAAAGATTTTGACACAGTTTGTTTTTATTTCATCTGGTGTGTAAATTTCTGAAAAAAAAAAACATTTGTTTAGACAGCGAGTTCATCAGCTGTTTTGTGGGACGTGTGGAACACGTGTAGAATGAATGAAAGGTGTGTTCTTTCCAACAACCTGCAACGAGATGACGTCTGCGAAGTGATTATGAGAAGGTTACGTCGTAACCTACTAGGTTTTGAGAACTGACAATGTATGGGAAAACATGGTTTTCGATGAAGGTTTCAGGTGTTTTTGCGAAAACTAAGTTTTCGGTTCGGTGTGAATGCAC
This sequence comes from Rhingia campestris, assembly GCA_932526625.1. NCBI lineage: Eukaryota > Metazoa > Arthropoda > Insecta > Diptera > Syrphidae > Rhingia > Rhingia campestris. The sequence goes on along the minus strand of OW052182.1, from coordinate 93,749,362 downwards.
TATTAATGCCATACGATAGGTTTGTAGTGTTCGTAATATGTGGCGTGCGGAAAAGAAATAAATAGTAGAAAAGGAGGTGGGTTAAGGCACTTACAAATGCTAAAACATTTAGAAGTTCCGAGTTACCAGTGACTGATGGGAAGGCTGCCACAACGCCGAAAGGTACTGCGCCCAAGGATTTAATTGAGGTCACAGAAGTTAAGTTTCGTAAATACATATTAAAATGCCTTTTTATTTAAGCGAACCCGTTTTATAAATCTATAAATACATATACTATGTACCAGTGGCGAGGCGTCCATATAACTCGATTCCTACCGAGTTACCTTTTGAAATTCTACTTTTCAACAATGTACCAATAAAACAAGCAACATGAATCTTAATATCCCCATATAAACACAATATTTGTGTTTCCCACACCTGCACAGCACACGCAAGCCACAAATTCTATCAACAACCCCTCAACCTGCTGCAAGTCATCCGCTTTCATATCGTTCTACTGCTTTACGCACACACATACACACATCATTGCATGGTTATTCTCTATCCCATACTCCACATATTTCATAGCCCATAAGAAAGACAACTGCAAAGCGCTAGCAAAACAAAGCAAAGTGTAACCCGACAAACGCCGTGTTATAAAATATCTGGCTGGCTAGAACAAATTGGTTTTCTTACCTTGTTTTCCCCTTATCGTTCACCGTGTTTGACTCCTCTCTGTTTAACACACGCTTTCTTATGCAAAAAAATAACCCGATGTTCAACGACTTATTGGTGAATTTTGTCTTTTCTTTTAGATTATTTCTGTTGGAAAAAATTAGTTATGAAGCAGATTGCGATGCGTAACTTAAAGAAAATTTTGAGTGTAATTATTGATGTGCAATAAAAAAGAAATTTAAAACAGTGAAAAGTGTGAAAAGTTTAAATTGTGGTATTTTCAGTTGAATTCAGATAATTTCAAATAGCTAATTATTAAGAGATAATGGCATTATTAACTGTAAATTGTTGTTTGGTAGATTTGCTTTTGGAGGAAGAAAATGCTTTTTGTAAGTTGAATTTACTTAAAAAAAAAAGTTATAGAGATAGGGCGCTCTACTCCTTCTATGAAAATAAATTATAAGCGCAAGGATGGTTTTGTTTCGCATTTTAATGCATCCATGTACCAAAAATATACTTGGTTGACTGGCAGTTGTAAGCTTAACAAAATGTTTTGCTTTCCTTGTCTTCTTTTTTCAAATTCCCCTAGTGTTTGGAGCCGTACTGGCTACGCTGACATAAACAATTTAGTTAATTCCGCAAATAAACATGTCAAAACGGAAAAACATATTCGAAGCTGTTTATCTTTGCACGAATTCGGCACTAATCGCATTGAAACCTCCTTAGGTAATTCCTTTGAAGCTCACAACAAAAAAGTTGATAGAAACCGTAAGTTAATGGAACGTTTTATAGATACAGTAGTTCTTTTAGGCAAACAGGAACAAGCATTTCGGGGTCACAACGAAAAGCAAGATTCTATTAATCGTGGTAATTATATTGAAACAATTTTATACTTATCTAAGTATGACACATTAATAGACTCCCATTTAGAACAGTGTTCAAGTGCACATCGAGTTTTTTCGGGTCTTTCAAATGACATACAAAACGATTTGATACATAGTATCGCTGCAGTGATTAAAGATGAAATTAAAGTTGAAATAAGTGAAACGCGATTTGTGTCCATTATGATCGATGAAACACCAGACGTGAGCCATAGGGAACAACTAAGTGCCGTATTGCGATACTTATCGGAGGAAGGAATAGAGGAAAGGTTTCTTGGTTTTTTTGACGTGAGTGAGAGTCGAAATGCAGAAGAGCTCTCAAAACACATTTTTAATATACTTGATGTATACGGTTGCAAGGAAAAGTTAATAGGGCAATCTTACGATGGTGCCGCGGTTAAGTCCGGGGAAGTAGGTGGAGTTAAAAAAAAGGTCCTCGATGCATGTCCATTGGCTAATTTTATTCCTTGCTACGCACATGTTTTAAATTTGCCGACTTACCATATAACATTTTCCACGCCACGCCACTGCTATGTACATCATTTTCAGAGATAGTTCTCAATTGAAAAATTGCTGCTATCTCTTAGCTGTATTCGATTTTTTTTATTTCGTCTGACGAACTTAGGTAAAATAACAACACCGAATCCATTAAATTTTGTAAAATGATTTTTTTCCAACTTTTATTTTGCCGAGTTTTTCTTCCCAACAACATTTATTTGAAGTTTAGACTATTACCTTTTTCATTTTATTTTAGTACAACTATCACGTTAAACTAAAAATTACGTTCCGTGAGCATTCGTATGACACAATCTCAATACGTTCGTTCGTACGAAGAATCACGTAATTGTTGTTCGTACGATTGCCGATCCGTTCACGGAGGACCCGATTCGACCCCAGGATTTTCGTATTAATATCCTGTCAAAAAATTTAAAAAAATCTTAACGGTTGATTTTCATGCAAAAGGTTGTCAAACATTTAAATGCGATTTCCCAAAAACATTCAAATATATGGCATCTACCTCCATTTTAAGAGAAAATGTACCCTTACGATTATAGTAGCTCGTGGGGTATATTTATATGGGAATTTGTGTTCCATCTACACATCCAAGAACGTTTGGAAATGGCTTGCAAATTTGTCCATTATTTGTTTTTTGCTTATTGCTTGAATCAGGCCATTTTATATGTCTCTTTCTTAACTTTAAAAGAAAATTTATTATTTTAATGAAATATTTGAAAGCGGATCCTTTAGCAATATTGAACAAATTACTGATATCCTTAAACGAACAGTTATTTGCAAGCTTCCAAATAGTAAGGTATGGTGCTAGGCTCAAACCAGTTTTAGGCCGACGGAAATTACTTTTTTTTTCCCAAAATGGATTTAGTAAATTCCCCACAACCTAATAGAATTCATTTTTGAACTTAAAAATTAAAGATGGAATCAACTTAACAGGTACCTTAAATGTTGACCTGGACAGACGGAAATGATGTCGAAAAAGATCATCGGGAAATTCATAAATTGTTTTGTAAAAGGTCCTGTTTTTTTGGAATATGTCTGGCCATCACTGTCCAATTCTTAGTAGACAACAAATATATCTTCTTTTTTTTCAGATTCTTCTTCCCGCCAGTTTTTTGGATGCTTTCCGAGTTTATATCATTCAAGAGATTTAAAATGAGTCTAAATATCATTTTTTTATCAGCTATGTTGAGCGATGGTGTATCTAAAACTTATTAATAATATTTGATATACAAGTTATCATTGACAAAATGGTTTTCAATTCTGTCATTTATGACTTTGTTTAGATATGCAATTATAAAATCACTTTTGTCAATGCAAGATGACCGCATTCATGCAACTACGTTTGCGTCCATAAATGTTTTCAATGAATATTTGTTGCATGTTTTGGGGAACTTCACCCTATATATAACCAAAAATAGTTTTCGTATGTCTTAAGCCTTTAAGGCTTTGCCATACTTAAAGATATAATTAATAATTTTATTCCAACTATGAACATTGACGCCGTGTGTCAATCGTGTTAACAATGGGATTCAATTTTATCCAATGATTAATTTTCAACATTTGTTTAGGGATAATTTGCCTTTAAATAAACAACTGATAGACCAACAGACGATAGAATTTGGAACGATTTTTAAGGCTTCTCCATTACCGAAAGTAAGGTTTGATTAAAATGTGGAGTTCGATTTATTCGCAATAGCAATTCTTGCTCTATTAGAGCGAAGTAAAAATGAACTCTACATAATTGATATAAATTTAAACCGTAAAAGACTGAATAAGCTATCAATTGTGCTCTTTACTCGAAAATAGAAAACTACAAAGTGTAGAGATTCCCATGTTAAGGCCAATCTATGTCTACAAACTATCTGCAACATCCAAGATATAGAATATAGAAAAATAGGGCGACTTGTTGTTTGACACGCAAACGTGCTAACTATACTAACAGACATTTTTCTTAAAGCACAACATCAAAAAGATTGTTTTTTTATTAACTCTATCATATGGATCTTTCAAGAATTAGCTTTAATTAACCCCGGATATGGGGCTATTCCCTCGTATTCACTTCATAAAAATATCCGCATATCCGTATACTTTGCTATAATAGTGGTTGTTTATGTTCCACACCAAATGATTAAAATTAAATATTTGCGCACAATATCGCCGTCCGATTTTCCACAGAAAACTCACGCCAATTTGTGTTACGATCTCTGCAATTTCCAAATATGGCAAACCCTGATTACCATTAAAACTAAATAACAAACGAAATAAAAATTTATTTTTAAAACAGCTGCAATTGGATTTCATCAGTCATTTCCGAAGTGCAGCACATCTATGTAGATGTGGTTTCACATCCAGTTGTGGATGGACATCTCTTTCGATCGGAATTCATTCATATGCCCGTGCCTGATGTGAATGCATCACTCAGCTTATTTTCAGATTATTTTCGAAATTCATTAATTAAAAATTTTGCTTAAACATTAAGCTATGCCTCTGTACAGTGTACACCATATGACGCGTCCGGTCCGCACATCACAATCTGGCAAATAGCACGAAGCAACACGGCTGTGTCAGCGTGATTTGTGGCAACGACGACTTAAGGCTGAAATTCTTTAATCGTGAACTTGACTGAACAGTTTGTTTACATTTTAAGTGTGATCTTAGCTTTTTGGACCACTGTCAAAATTAAAAAAAAAAAAATAAAAAAAATTCTTTGTATCGATGGCGGTGCAATTTTTAGCGATTTCTTATTTTTTTTTTCTAATATGTTGTATGGGTGTATTCAACTACATTCATGTGAATGTGAGCATTTTATAATTTTAAATGAAATTAAAATGATCACTCGAAGAGATGTTTTTTTTTTGGTAATTTAGATGTGTATCTGGTATTTAATTGGAAAGAACAGATTCGACCGCAAATATTACGATTGCAATAAAACAATGGACGTGTGGCCACACTCGTACATTAAATTAATTTAATTTACATCTCATGTGTCCATTGTTCAAAGGCGAGCAGTAAAGTATTTGTTTTTAAATGTTACGCATACGCCAGAGTGCACATGTGAAATGTGTTTTATGGGTTTATATGTACCTACGGTCTGGTTGATTTAATGTTGTTGCTTTCTGTGAATAACAATGTTGAATTGAAATCAACGGTTTTTATTTAAGGTTGGGAAATATTATTTTTGTCTCCTTTAGATGAATGCTCTTTGAATCGAAGCGAATGAAGAATTTCTTTTAAATATCGTTTTACATGTGGGATATTCTTTTAATGAACATTATATGAGTTTTCAACTTGGGGGGACCTCTCTAAACGATAAAATAGGTTTTTTTGTGGTCTTATATATTACCTAAGGGAATGGATCTTAACAAGGTGCGCATGTTGACGTTGTCCATAACATGGCTCATGGGAAGCACTCTTGACTTATTGTTAGCTATTTTGGATTATGATTATTAATCTCAAACATATAAAGTACCTGTGCCTTAACCAACATGCCTCTCCTATTAGCCGGGTCCATGGTTGCACACTTTTTTATTCGGTTGCGCCAGGAGGTGAGGAATCTTTAAACGATACTAATTACTTACTCACTTCATAACATCTTAAAACAATTGGTTCCAAGGTAATTTGGGCTCTCTGATTAAGAATCTGAAATCAATTTTGATGTATCTTGTCACGATTTTGAGATACATTCGGTAAAAAGGTTCACTATCGGTTTACTCCAGTTTTAGCATCGGACTTAACACGATTCTGATATCGGGAATATATTATATGTATTTGAAAAGTTAAGCAAATTTCAAAAAAAAAATTTCTTTAATAATTTAGGAAGTCTGGCTGTTTTCAGTGTGAATTTTTCGCAATCAATATCAAAGCCAGAAGATAACGGTAGGAAGAGAAGACATCTTTAGCAGTACTGTCGGAAAATATAGCCTACACGACAACACGTCTGGTAACGGGCTTAGGCTAGTTGATTTCGCTACGGAACGAAATGCCACTATAGCCACAACACGGTTTCCTCACCTCGATATCCATAAGGGGACATGGCGATCTCCAGATCAACGAACAGTCAACCAAATTGACCACATTGCGATAGACAAGGGGCATGCATCCAGTATTTTGGATGTCCGAACATTCCGAGGGGATTACATCGACTCGGACCACTACCTTGTTGTAGCCAAGGTAAGGATGCGGATATCAACCACGCCACAAAAAGCCAGAAATACTGTGAAAAAATTTAATGTCGAATGACTGCAATCGCAAGAGACCGCCAAGACCTTCGCGCAACGCGTATCCCTTAACCTCTCGACTCACAACACACCACCAGCATCTAATGTAGAAAAATAATGGCAACGATGCCAACAAGCAAGAAACCTCTGGTTTGATGAGGAATGTCGACAGATGCTCGGAGCCAAGAACGAGGCCTACAAGGCTAAGCTGCAGTTGAAGACGAGAGCTGCCATTGAGCTCTATAGGCAAAGAAAGAAGAAAAAAGAGCAAGAAAAGCGAGCGATCGAGAATATAGAGAGGTGCCACTCCAGGAACGATGTTCGCAAGTTTTACCAAAGTGTAAAAAGTCAAATCCAAGGATACAAGGTCTTGTCGAGATAAACAAGGAAATATATTAGTTGAGACACAGTCGATGCTGAGGATATGGAAGAACCACTTCTGCAGACTGCTAAACGGCGATGACGAACAACATTCCGCTGTCAGACAGAACGAACCATTTAATATTGGCAACGACAGTGAAAACTGACAACCACCTGACCTAAATGAAGTGAGGATAGCAATATCTTAACTCAAGCTTAATAATAATCATAAGCCAAATCTGGTCGGTTGAAAGCATGCCTAAAGAATGGAACCTCAGCATCGTTTGCCCGATCCACAAAAAAGGAGACCCTCTGAACTGCGCCAACTACAGAGGCATAAGTCTGCTCAACATCGCCTACAAGATCCTATCTGCCGACAGCATTTATAGAGACGAACTATACAGAGCCATGTCTAGTTTTGGTATACCGTCCAAAGTCGTCCATTTGTGTAGGATGACGATGGAGGATTCTCGCTGCACCATCAGGGTTGGAAACGACCTCACCGACACATTCGATACCAAAAAAAGGATTTAGGCAAGGCAATGCGCTGTCATGTGAATTTTTCAATTTGGTTCTTGAGAGGATTGTGCAATACTCCCGAGCCAACACCAGAGGCACAATTTTCCAAAAATCGGTGCAACTACTAGCATACGCCGACGATATTGACATCATTGGTAGGACTCAACGTGATGTCATAGCTACGTTTGCTAGTATAGAGAAGGAAGCGGCAAAAATGGGTTTAGCAGTAAATGAGGGTAAGACTAAGTATATGCTGTCAACACGAAAGGACACACAGCATCGACGAATTGGAGAGAACGTCACTATTGACAGATATAACTTTGAGGTAGTACGGGACTTTGTCTACCTCGGCTCCGCTATTAACGCTGACAACATCTCGTCAAAAATCAAACGAAGAATTACTCTTGCCAATCGCTGTTTCTCCGGGCTAAGAAGGCAATTTAGTAGTAAAGCCCTCAATCGAACTACTAAGGAGATCCTATATAAGACCCTGATCATCCCAGTCCTGCTCTACGGCGCTGAAGCATGGACCGTATCAAAAGCGGATGAAGAAATCGTTGGTCGATTCGGGAGAAAAATTCTTCGAAAAATCTTCGCTCCCGGTTGCGTTGACGGGGTATGGAGACGAAGATTCAACCACGAACTATACGAGCTGTATAGCGACATACCCCTAGTCTTAAAACTCCGCATTGGACGTTTGATGTGTGAAAGTGACTGATTAAATGTCAAAATAGAATTTCAAAAGTTTACAACGTTTACTATCTCAGTGTCGCGGTGTGAATTTCTTTGAATTCTCCTATTTAACACGAAAGACTCTGTTTTCAAGGTAGCATTCCAGTATTTTGAATAGACCTTCGTGCCATACCTTCTCGAAAGCTTGTGATACGTCGGGAAAAACGCTATTGCAAATATTTTTCCATTCGAAAGCCTTTTCAATTTCATTAACACATTAACACCTGATCGATTGTGGAGTGTTTGAACCGAAAGCCGAATTGATTTTCTGGGATCCGAAAAAATGTTTGCTGAAACCTACCAAAATGTATATATATATATATGAAATATCAAATATGTGTACAATGTAACTAACGACATCTTAACTAAGACTGTAGACATCATCGTTGACCCCATTATGAGAAATCATCAACTGCCTTCTTGGAAAATGAATAGTAACGGGTGATTTTTTAAGAGTTTTAGAACTTTTTAAAAAAAAAAACACAAAAAATTCGAAAAAATGAATGAAATATTTATTTGAATCGATATTTTGAACTTTGCAATTTAATGTTTAAAGATAATTTCATGCAAATGTTGACCGCGGCTGCGTCTCAGGTAGCCCATCCGCTGAGTCCAATTTTGGCATACTCTTTCACACATATCGGCCGGTATCTCACGAATGAATGCATGGATGTTGGCTTCCAGTGCGTCAATCGAAGCGGGCTTGTCCCTATAGACATTAGCCTTGACATACCCCCACAAAAAATAATCTAATGGTGTCAAATCGCACGATCTAGGCGGCCAATTGACCGGCCCGAAACGTGAAATTAACTGTTCACCAAACTCGCCTCGCAATTGCGCCATTGTTTCGCGTGCTGTGTGGCATGTGGCACCGTCTTGTTGAAACCACATATCATGCAAGTCAAGAACTTCCATTTCGGGCAAAAAAAAGTTTGTTATCATCGCTCGGTAGCGTTCACCATTGACAGTAACGCTGCGATTCGCATCATCTTTGAAGAAATATGGCCCAATAATGCCGCCGGCCCATAAACCGCACCAAACAGTGGCTTTTTCGGGATGCATTGGTAGCTGTTGCAAAGCTTCTGGCTGATCTGCACTCCAAATGCGGCAATTTTGCTTATTTACGTACCCATTCAACCAAAAATGAGCCTCATCGCTGAACACAATTTTTCGATAAAAAAGCGGATCCTCGGCCAGCTTTCCAAGAGCCCATTCACCAAAAATTCGGCGTTGTGGTAGGTCGGCTGGCTTTAGTTCTTGCACCAGCTGTATCTTAAAAGGCTTTACGCCCAAATCCTTCCGCAAAATTTTCCACGTAGTGCTGTAACAAAGGCCTAACTGCTGGGAACGGCACCGAATCGACATTTCGCGGTCTTCTGTCACACTAGCTGATACGGCCGCAATATTTTCTTCACTACGCACAGTACGTAAACGTGTTGGTGGTTTAATGTCCAACAAAGTAAATTTGGTGCGAAATTTGGTCACAATCTTCCGAATAGACTGCTCAGAAGGTCGAGAATGCCGATCATAAAATGGAAGCAGCGCGCGATGAACATTTCGAACCGAGCACGAATTTTGATAGTAAAATTCAATAATTTGCAAGCGTTGTTCATTTGTAAGACGATCCATGGTTAAATTGCAAACCAAACTGAAGCTGTTTGACAGTGACACAAGGTACTAAACACACGTCAGCTGTCAAAACCAGTGTTGCCAAAACCAAACCAGCTAAAAAATCACCCGTTATAAGAGGAGACGTCTACCCCCTGAGCCGCCAAGTCTTTCGTCTTTCTGTTGTTGACGCAGTTAACTAATTGAACTACTATCCGAACTTCCAGAACTTTACATGATCTGTGCGGTTACAGACCGCTTACCAAAGACACTATGCTTTGACAAAAGATTCTCATCGGAGATCACAACCAGAGAAGCATGGTGTAGCTATAACCCACCAAACTGCCAAAACGGCCTAAAGTGGTATACGGATGGTTCTAAAATGGACTCAGGTGTAGGAGCTGGCATACATGGACCAAATAGAAGCATCTCAATACCTATGGGAAAAAACCCTAGTGTATTCCAAGCTGAACTCCATGCCATAAAAGAATGCGCAAACCTAATACACAACTCAGGTATTAAAGGCGCAAACATCCATATATTCACGGGCAGTCAATCAACTACAAAAGCCCTTAGCTCGCACATTATTAACTCCAAATCAGAACTACACTGCTTCAATTCCCTCCAAACACTCAGTTCCAGCTCCAGGAACAAAACCAGTCTATGGTGGGTCCCCGGACATAAGGGGATTGAAGGTAACGAAAAAGCTGATGAACTAGCCAGAAAAGGTTCGGAAACCCACTTCATTGGACCTGAACCCTTCTGTGCAATCCCCATATCAGCCATAAATCTGGTTATAAAAAACTGGGAACAAAACAAATGTTTTTCATACTGGGAAAACATCCCAGGCCTAAGACAGGCCAAAAAATGCCAATAATATACTAAATCTTCGCAGGCACGATATCAAAAACTTAGAAGGCTACCTAACTGGTCATCACGGTCTGCGATATCACCTATGCATCTAGTCGACTCAACGGAGTGCAGACTATGACTAGACGAAGACGAAAAAGCCGAACATATCATATGTGAATGACCGGCCCTTTACGGTATGAGAAGGGAATCTTTCTTCAGGGAATTTTTAAGTCCCGAAGAACTAAGAAAATCTTCGGCTGAAAGTATTATCAGCTACACTAGGAAAGTAGAAGCGCTACTAACCTAAGAAACATCTGACGGCAAGAAAAATAGATCTTTTAGGTCGATGTGCATCTTACTGCGTAGGCAAGTCAAAATTTATAAAAAAAAAAACGTTATTGAATCCCAGACCTTAACTATTCCAGGTTTCTACTGCAGTCGTTCTTTGCTATAATATGCAGTATTTTTTAGAGTCTGGTTTCTTTTCTTCTACAGGTTATTCACCCTGAGAAGGTCCTCCCTGGAGATCCAAATCGTGAACTACATTTTTTTTTTTCATTTCAGAATAACAAGCCCATCTTAAAGACATCTAAATTTAATGACTTTATGGAACCTAAAGCATGATGTGATTGTATTTTACCTTGCAACAAGCAGTTAAGGCCTCATCTACCACATTACTATAAATGCATTCAATGGAAAACCGTTACCACACATTTGATAATATTATGCAAAGTCCAATAACCGAATTCCACGCATTCATAACCAATACGTAAAATTCCAAGCATTACATTAAGCATAAAGTTGATTGAGTTATTCAACATTGATCCACAACCAATACGCAGAACATGCCAATCAAGAAAATATATCGGAAAATCATCATCGGTGCAAAATGCGGAAGCCTAAAGAAAACACATTTCAAAGATGAGGTGAAATAGGTCATAATCACACGAACATCATAAGATTAACGTTCCAATACTATTCTTAAGCACTCGCAAAACTCTGGGCAGCTGCGGAAAAACAAACACCAGGAAACGAGCACCAAAAAAACGTGTCTCTTCTGTCACAATCAATTTAATGGAAATGATGGAATCGATCCACTACAATAACAAACACTCATCTATCCATTGTTGGTGTCCGCAACGTCAAGTCCCATTGTGAGAATAGCGCTCTTACTTTGCCGAAAATAAATCTCAGCTGTGCACGAGATAATTTGGCCAAGCGAATGCGAGCACCGACCAACACCCACAAGACCGGCGCGCAACAAGCCGTATTCGAGCTTTTCCTCATGTATATACACCAACGCAAGAAAACATCAATTTTCATTCAGGAAAATACGCAAATATCAGGGGAAAATTCTAAAGCAGCACTAATACCACCAGGCTACTGTTTGCCGGTATAAAAGCCCAAGACCATCTTCAGCGCAGCTCACTTTTCTGCCATCAACTCAAGGAAAAAGAAGTGAAACGCACAGACCTATTATTTTCGACATTTTCAGTTGCACTCTTTAGTCGCGGCGTACAGTGAAACGCGGAAGACAAACCAAAACAAACGAGTCGAGAAGAAGAAGACCAGTGACACAGAAAAAAGTTAACAAGCAAAAAAAAAAAACAGAAAATCAATTTAAAAACAAAACGGCAGTTATTTACCGGAGATTAGTGCACACAAATCGTAATTTGATCCGAACGTGAGCTCAAAGACGAGATCGTTAGTCGTTACTTAATCGCATTCTCTGCGACACCTGTATCTCGTAATCGATAGTCGAACCAGAGTTGAATTTCAGTACACAAGTGTGATATAATAGTTTATTTGGCAGCATTTCATTACAGCTGCGTTGTGAATAAATAGGATATTTTAACGGTTCTTAAACAGTTAATTTTCGAATCAAAAATGGCTGACGTATCGCATGAACTCGGAGCGCTGCGCTTTGTTGTGGTAAGTGAATGATTGGTGAAGTATTGAGTGAGATATTTTATTTTGCAAGTGGAAATTCAAATAGGCACGTGGTCCTGGAAAAAAAGTTAGGACCATGGTGAAAATTTATTTACTCGTAAGGTAGGATTTTTTGTTTTTACACCGAATGGTGATAGTTAATTGATTTGAAGGGGAGGGGGAAACAAATGAAACTAAGACTCACAGTGATCGTTAAAGTAAACCTTGATATTCCGTCACCTAGTTAAATACAAGAATTGATTCTCATTACTGAATCTCTTAAGAAAGAAATCTTCTCGTTTTGAATCGATTTGCTTTAGCTACCAATGTTATCTTTATTGCTTTACCTCGACAATGTCGAATATTTTTGATTAATAAAAAGTCATTGACCCAATTGATAGACAAGTACAGTTGGCAAACAGTTGGGTATAATAAGGCATAGACAAAACAGGATTTGAAGTGACACTAACTTAGATACTAACAAATACTTAAGATATCTTTGCTATGTTCTATTACAAAATATTTTAACTGAATCTTACAGATTTTTATTGCAGAATTTGTTTTGCTTAGAAAAAAATAAAAAATCAGAAAAATTTTATTGTACGGGAACACACTATTACTTTGATAAATAGAATTCCATTGATGCATAATATGATTCATTCGAGTAGAAATAGCATATAATTAGTTTTACAAGGGAGAAGACTTTTCATTTCCGTTAAGCTCTAAAGAAAAATGTTATTTTTTTTAGTTAAGAGTGGCTAATATTCTGAATCTGGTATTTACTGAAAAATATGAACAGTTTTGTTAGGGCTTACTTTCAGATAACATCTGAATGCACATTCCTCTACATCTAAGAAGAGTAAACGCTCTATTACTATTAAGTTCCAAAGTATATGAGATATGATTCCATTATGATAATATGTTGGCTATTTAACACCAAATTATTCAAATCATTCAACAATATTAGTCCCCTAGTTATCGCTTCCGAATTTAGTTTGTTAAAAGGACCTTCAATGTCTAGGAACGCTTCAAATATTATCTTCAAGATCTCAAATAATTAAGTATAATTTGAGAACTGTGCAGTGGTTTCAAATATGAAGAGCATCATTTTCCATTCGTTTATTAGAGTACTTAAAGCACATTATCAATAACAGGAATTCTTTACTAAGTTATAGTTGATTTTCTGTTTTTCCGGAGGAGTTCCTAAATTTTGGGCTCGGACATTCGTTTTCTTGGTATTTTGCCAATCCAAGATAAAATCATTCGTACACTTTTTTTGACACCAAAAATCTTATGATATCGCCACCACTGTGACCGATTTAAATCTCCGCCTGAAGACACTGCTGTAGATAGGAGATCGAAATGTCCTTTTCCGTCTTATTCAACCCTAGCAAGGTTTCCGTTGGAGCGGAAAATTCTCCGATTTTGTACGGTTCGGGGGATTTTTGTTTCGAGGTATTCTAATGAAAAGCTGTTCGGAATATTTCTCCGATATTTTGTAATTCATCCCGGTGAATTGCGTTCAGGTGTATTTTTCTTGCAATTTTTGACAGCTAAGTGCAATTCTTTTTCCGATTTCCTCCGATTTACGAATTGTAGCGAAGTAAAGCCGTAGTATTTATTTTCTTCCGATGAAACATACCTTGAATGGAATTTGAACCTCCGACGAAGTATGCTAGGGATGATTGTTTCGTTTTGTAGCCACTTGATGATGTGATTCGACTTATTCAGAGTTAGTAAACACTGGTTAAACTCAGAGTTAAAACAGCACTGAAAAACTGTGAATTCGTTTATGTGGTATTCAGCAAACAGTAATACCTATCGAAGTTTGAATATATTTTTTTTCCGAACTTTCGTTTCCTTAACGTAAATTTCTACAGAGCCCAATTATGTCATTTTTTTCTAACGCGTAATTTCAGCAGAACTGGAAGACATTTGGCCATTCAATTTGACATTCCAGAATACAGAGTTTGGCTGAAACGGGATTTACAGTCAACTTTAAAAGTCCTGCTTTCACTGCGTAACAAAAAATGCCCCTCATTGTATTACCAGACAAAAATAGAAAGAATAGTGGATAACGGGTGATAAAGGTTAGGTATAGGTACTTTTGTGTGAAGATAAATGAAAACTATCAAATCTGCAATATCGAGAGAGAATTCAATCATTTCAATGAAAAGTAACTTTTCGCGAAGAAAAATGAAAAACGTCAAGCTCCTACATAAAACTATAAAACCTTCTAATTTAAATAATTTAAATAAATAAATTTAAATTTAAATAAATTTCCACGTAGATTTGGTACAATAAATTATTTTGTGGGTTTCTGTCAAGCTCCTGGACTGTCATCCTGTGACAGTTTTTATTCTCTTACCAGACTAAATTAGGTCTGTTCCCGTACAAAATAATATTTACTTATTCTTACTGATTCTTACTGATTTTTACTGATTTTTACTTATTGCAGTTCCCGTACGCAAAAATAAGTAAAAGAGACAGCTCACGAGAGAGCAAAAAACTACCCCTCCATAAAAATCTGTAAAAAAATTTACTGCAGAAATTTCTGTTGGTAAAAATCAGTAATCTGTCAGTTGGTATCTAAAAGTGACAACTCGCTTGTTTTGACATGTGATTTATGTCATTTGTTCTTTAAATGAATACAAAATATTTAATTTTACTTTTATTTACTTAAACGCGTTCCCGTACTTTTTGGTAATTTTGTCTCTTTCTGAGATAATTTACCCCCACTCCAAGAAATTTGAGAATTTACTAATTTTTACTGAAAATTATACAATTTTCTCATTACGCTTACGATTTTGTGAAGTTTTATATCTATGTATGTATTATCCTGCACATGAGTACGCGTAGCACCTAAAGAAACTCAATCACTAACGTAGAATAAAAAAAAGTAGATGTTCGGCACTTGGAATATGTTATGTTAGTGGGACCACATTATTGGAGTGATAAAAAAGGGCTTCTATAACTAATGAGTTCCGAGTTGGTGGGAATCGACCTAATTATGAAAAAAAAATCCGTGAGAAAATGTTCACTTTTTTCTACACTCCTTTTCTAAATAATATGACAACGGTGATTTTTTTTTCACTTTTAACTTCGAAAAAGTGAAAAAAATACGTAGGCGAACAGTAGGTATCACAAACGTCAAAAGAAAAGCTAAAATCGATCGAATTCCTTAACATTTTGTTTCTTTTTTCAACAATCCAAACGGCAAATTTGATGGAAATGTGAGTTTTACATTTGTTAGTGAACCGTTGTTAGGTTCGAAAACTGTCAACAACGTCAGAAAGCAGTCATGAATCTAAAAAAAAATTGACATTATGTATTCATTTTAAATTAATTTTTCAACTAACAACTATTGTCATATAGTTTATTCTTTTGACAAACTTCGCAAAACAATACTTAATAGTACGTTTCCACCGAACCAAAACTCGTCGTTTCCTTAACTAAAGTCAACATTTGAAAATAGTATTCCTACAAAAAAAACGCATTTCAACTGTCAGAAAATTGTAATTTTTACATTTTTTGTTTTCGGTTTTGTAAGCTAGAGAAATAATTCTGTTTATAAATTAGAGGAAAATAGTAATTTTGTAATTAACATTCAGCCAAACTCAGCGTTATGGAAATTGTATGGCTGGCACATTGTGCTATCACATTTGTGCTGAAATCATGGGTTGGGCTGAAATGACGAATTTCGGCTCGGTGGAAACTTAATATAATTCTCCTAAACAGCAGATTTCCAAACATGGAATATTCCTCTTTCCGGGTTCAAAAAACATAAATTTCAGTATTTCCGTCATTTTGATGAGATATTTCTATTGTCCTTAAATTTTACTATGAGATTTAAATTTTGTAAACTACAGAAAAATATTGCTTTTAAAGTATTACTCGTATGAGCTTTGCAATTGAGAGACTAATAGTTTAATATTCGTTTGTGCATTCCACCCTAAAATGTCGATAAGCTTCGTCCATGCCGAACGAATTATTTAAGAATTTTTCGAATGCGTACGTGAAACCTAGCTTCTGTATTAATTTTTGTATGAAAAGATATAATTTTTTTTAAACAAAGAATGGGTAATCCTATTCAACGCCGCTTCCGAAAAGCAAATTTGAGAAGCTTTTATTGACAGTTTTATACCTCGGGCTTTGAACCAGGGCTCCGCGTATAGTAGCCAAACGTACTAACCAATAGCCTGATGCACGTAGCACCACTTGAGTAAGTAACTAAAGTCAAACAAAAAATACAAATTTTTGTGTATTAGCATACACAGGGCCTAATCTTTTTCTCACAACCATTCATGTATGCGTGTGTACTTCTTTCGCGAAGGCGGGATCTCCTGTTTTATGCCGAATCCGAACTGCTAAGTTGAGATAAGCTTTTCTTGACAATTGATACGAGAGATGAAAAATCATTTAGGTATTGCTATATAGCTGAGAATCGAACCCAGACCTTCTGCGCGGAAGTTCATCGCAACAACCATCGCGCCACTGAGTAAAGCCAGGTCATTATCATACGCTAGAGCCTTCTCTTCCGATGTATATAATCAATCACGACAATCTGCTACCTCATTAAGTAAAAGACCAGCAACATATTCAGGAAATCACTTTGACATTGATGCCAAAAAGGATAAATACCAAACAATTTTATTTCGCAACGTAATTTTGTAACAGTGGCAAAAATTCACCGACATTCTTCGATACACTCAATAGAAAGATCACATCATCTGCTAATAATTAATGCGAAACGGAATGAATCTACGAATTGGTTACGCATTTCTCAAAAAACAAAACAGCTTTCTAAAATGAACTTTAAGATTGCAGGTACCTTTGAATATGCGGATATATCCAAGTAACATTTCAATTTGTCATTACAGTGACATGCAACAATTTGTACTTATACAATATAGTTTACTACCAACTGTTCTATAAATATAGCACCACCCTATACCAACATGCCGGATTATAAAATGGACAAGTGGCATCGTACTGTGTCGCTCAGTGCTTTGGTATTTCAATCTGTTGCAAATAAATCACCAAACTAAAATCCCACGAAAATACTTTGAATTGAAATTTAAATTGTTTGCCATTTGGCAGTGGCCAACGTACGAGTATTATTTATGCGAAATTATAAACAAATTACATATAAATTTATAAACGTTTGTACACACATCCACACATTCTTTCGAGAGCATATATGTGTGTGTAATGGCCACTGGGGAAAATTCTTGGCAATGACCGTCACAATCGTTACCGCCGCGCCGTTTAAAAGCGCCCAGAAGTGTCATCGTTGTGGTCGTGATCGTGATCGTGGTCGTCTTCGCATTCATTCATTCAAACAAACAAGTGATTCGCATGCGACCGAAATAAATAAAAATCAAGACTAGAACAACATGACCGACGACCACTACAATATGTGAATTTATTTTATTTTTAAAGATTTTCTCTTCCTTTTGGAAAAAATATCTATTCAACAACAAAAAAAAAAGTTGTTGTTTTCATAAAAACACAAAAAAACTAAAACTTCCGCTGTTGACAATGGTTTACGACGTGAATGACCAACACTTTCAAATTCTTTGAAGAAGAAATTCTCTTTTTTTTCTTCTGCTTTTTGTTGATTGGCTAATGCTGAAGTCACCTTGAGGAATATTTGCAAAAAAAACGATTTATAACGACACGTGATGGACAATCATTTTGAATTCCACAAAAACCTGTGTGAGAGGCTATTTGGTTTTATTTGAACTTGTAATGTCTGAACCATCCGCAAAGGGGTACATGAACTACATTTATGTGGGAAATATGGAAACACGGGAAAAACAAGAAACGAAAAAGTGTGTCTCGCTATACTTCAACGGTTAAGAGGCCTTATAGGCGACCGAGGTTAATAGGATTTTCTCACTGGTTCTTACACTTGATCTGCGAATGCAAACAGTACAGTGGAACAAAAAAAGATGACCAACACGCAGGTTTGTCGTTTGTCAACTTTCGCTTTGCTGATCTATAACTCTTGGCTTCTCATATTTGTTATCAATTTCACGACTCTCAGCTTCGAGAGTAGACTCCAAGCAACATAATAGGCGTGTTTTTTTCTCTTTACTCCAAATCTATATAGGCTTAGCAAACAATTTACGTGTAAAATACAACAACACCTTAGCCTATATAGATTTCGCGAAACCTGGATAACTATCCAGTCTTACGCCCTTAGCCTGGATAGAAAATGTGCTACCAAACCAATTTTTTTCATTTGTTATCGAAAACGGCTGTCGAAAATGATAAAATTGCAAAATATAGCAGTTGATATCACAGCCAGTGAGTATTACGCTGCAAAATAGGTGCAAAATCAATGTTTTATGAAATAATTTGATGTGAAATTATTTTTATATATGCTTTGAATCTAAAATCAAAACATTACAATAAGTGTAGTAGTGGGATTAGTGAAAAAATTTGGTTTATATTTGCAAAAAAATAAATGACACAGCAAAAATTAAAACCCCAAACTGCCATCTGTTGGCGGATAGGTGATTCAGTATCAGTGAATCCAGATCACCGATTAACGTTTTTTTTCTCATGTGTATCCAAGCCTGAATAGGTTAAGAATAAAAACACGCCTAATATGTAAATTTTATTGAAGTTTGACCATGATAGCGTATTCAAGTAATTCCAATTCACCTATTTTATTTAAGGATCTCCATACCCATTGAGGGTCTCTGAGGCAAAGCTGCCTTGCATCCTCTTGAATCCTGTGCACGTTATTTTCAGTCATTCAGTACAAGCGCCCTGGCATCCGCGATCGCTTGATCCTTAAAACGGAGATTCGTATTTTCTTGTCGTCTCGATGCTAAATTGTGGGATTCGAAAATTCGCGCAGCTGGAGCATTAGTGTTCATTCGCACATAAGATCAATAGTCGTTTCTGCTGTCGACGATATCTCTTTATTTGCTTCATTTCAAACAATACTCGTCAAATCACAGACGATTATTGAGCGATTGCTCATGAGGTCTCGACTTCTGTCTGAGTGATAATTGTTTTCATAGTTACGGAATGACGCCCTTGATTTTGTGCTTATGTCCAGCACTCAGCGACTTTAAGTTGCACTGGTAGGATGAGAAGTTCCGATATAGCAAACATTTATACTTATCCCATTTGATTCACTAAACATCGGTTTCCTAGGTTCAGTATTTCTCGTGGGTATCTCAAGTGTCATTCGAGGGTTTTATGTTGACATAACAGAGTGGAGTTCAATGCTTCCAAACACAATGCTATCTTATTTAATTTAATTCATAGTTTCATCAGCCACTACAGGTCTCTGATCACGGTGCAGGTTCTGATCGAGTAAAACAATACACTCTCGCCTGATGCCTTTACTTGACGATTTTCTTGCTTCCTGTATCACTACTTACAATATAAATCGCCATTTTCTAGTCAATCACGTGTTGAAGATCCAACTTATGCCTCACATTATAGAACTTAAAGAACTGTAAACCATTTTAATAGTAAACTATTGTAGGTCACAACAGTCTTGGCGATAATATTTTTTTTTGAAATTACGTAATCAGTGGATGAATAATGGAATAAATTAGCTCTATGAGAGCGCAGAGGTTTGAATACTGCTTGTCTAATGCACATTTTAAAAAATTCAAACGTCAATAAATGTTAGGCAAATTCCTTCTTCCGATAGGTTCTAGCACTGATAATCGAGGAAAGTTGTCCTTCAATATATTTTCTTGGTACAATGTTCTGGCTTGTTTGGGTTATCTTTTATCTCATAGTCATGTCGATTTGCATGCGTTATGCAGGTTTTAAACGTTTAGAAAAGCTTTTAATGAAAATTTTTACTAGGTACTCGAACGCTTTTGTCAGAACATTTTGTCAGATAATTGGTGCTTTTCGGTTGGGGACATAACCCAGACCTTCTGAGCAGGAGTTCATCGCACTAAGTACTGAGCCAGGTGCACACAATAAAAAAAAATATTGTGAGGAAATTTAATATCGAAAGAGACCGACCACACCATTGCAGAGCGTGTATCCCTTTATTTATAAATTAATCCAATATCATTAAATTCAAGTATCGAAGATCAATGAAGTCGTTGTCAACAAGCAATAATTACGGCCCCAACTGATGTGTTTGGTACAGCTCGTTGGAGCATACGTTCGACGATCATTTTTTCTCTTTAATATCATTTTCCATTGGTAAATCTGGATTTTGATCTCAAATTTGATCTTTTTTGGTGCCAACGGAACACGATCTCAGAATGTTTTATTTTTGTCTTTGTATTGTTGTAATCTCGTGTATGAAGATAGTATCGGCGAAGCTGTCAAGTTTTTTGTTTTTGATTTAATTTATATTTCACTTAGAACTGCTACAGTTTTTAATGATTAATAATATTTTTTCACAGCCGATATTATAATAAATCAAAAGGGAAATCACTCTTTTCAAACTGACAGCTATCATTAGTGTTAGTGCAAGAAGGGGTAAATCTGCCGAAAAATCCAGATCTGCATAGGTCTGTTCCCGTACTTTTGCAGTAAAAATTAGTAAATTCTCAAATTTCTTGGAGTGGGGGTAAATTAACTCAGAAAGAGACAAAATTACCAAAAAGTACGGGAACGCGTTTAAGTAAAAAAAAAAGTAAAATTATATATTTCGTATGCATTTATGACATAAATCACCTATCAAAACAAGCGAGTTGTCACTTTTAGATACCAACTGACAGTTTACTGATTTTTACCAACAGAAATTTCTGCAGTAAATTTTTTTACAGATTTTTATGGAGGGGTAGTTTTTTGCTCTCTCGTGAGCTGTCTCTTTTACTTATTTTTGCGTACGGGAACCGCAATAAGTAAAAATCAGTAAGAATCAGTAAATATTATTTGGACGGGAACAGACCTAATATTGATCTGAGATAAAAAAAAATAAATTCGTTTGCCCAATGGAATACAACAACCGTCAAAATCGAACTTTTGACAGATCTAGATCAAAACATATGAGAAGGCTACAATCCACTGTGCGGATCGTTTAATACCCTATCCCATCCCATCCTTAAAATTAATATCCCAAAAATGTGGTCTTTATGGTCATTAAGTATTGAAAATGACGTTGTCACAACATATTGTTCAGTAGTTTTATCAAATTCTTTTATGGTTCGACAAAAACCAACGTTTTTCTATTGCATACGCCTAGGGGTAGGGCATACAAATGGTTTTTGTAAGAAAACGCCCCTAAAAAGTGCATCAAAACTTTTTTCGAAATTTTTAAAATTTGACCAGAAAACGTTTTTTATATAAAAAAAAACTTTATATTGACGAAATATAGATATTACGATTTTCTAAATATGCTGCTCAGACACTTTTTTAAAATTCATTACTGTTAGGCCAAAAAATACGTTTTTCCTAATAAGGGGGCATGGCAGTGGGCGGATTTCAAAAATGTTTACACTTATTCTGGTGGCACGGACAAGGATCCTATATACCAAATTTCATTATCCTAGCTCAAAATTTAAGGCCCAAAAATCGGTGATGAACAGACAGACGGACGGACAGACAGACATGGCTAATTCGACTCGCTAGCGATTCTGAGTCGATCCATATACTTTGAGGTATATGTAGCAAAATTATTTCTCTATGTTACAAACTATGTATCAAAACTAATATACCCCTATGGGTGACCACGATTTTTTCGTTGTTCATGAAACAAAGGTCTACATTGATTGATTGAGATGATTAATACACAAATATCCATGTTATTAAAACTATTTCACGAATGTTTTCAAAATAAATCTTGACAAAACTAGGCCTGCACTTTGTTCTGAAACAAAGAAATATTTTCACTCAATTGAAAGTAGGTGACTGTGTGGTATAGGCCAAAAAATAGGCAAAATAGGCCATGTTTCCAAAGCACGTCATCATTAGGCGAATTAAGCACTGGTATTTGTTGCATTTTTGCGACCAAGGAGATATTAGGCTTGTCTATCTTCTGGCATTTCAAATACTTGGCACCTTCCAGTTTGACTTGCAAAATTATGAAGCAAATTTGTATAAACCACTTCATCTTCGCCAAATGTTAATATAGCTAATGGGCGACGATGTTGATAAACAAAACATATGTTAACCTTTACGAAAATTGTATTATTCTTGCGCAGTTACCTTATTTTACTTTTGGTACATCATCGCTATCATAAAAACGCTTCTATGTTACTTTTCTAAACAAATATATCTACTTGTTCTGTACATGTACTATTTCCAAAACTATTTCGAATGCCAAATATTTGCATTTTCAAACAAACAAATTGCGAAAAATACCCAACAAATCTTAAGTACCCTCTCTGCTCTCAACCGTATAAATACAAAACAACAAGCAAAATCAAAATAATCTTGAAATTTATTTCCCACATAAAATAGCCAAAAGAAAATTTTTATGAAACTATAAAAGTCAAATACGTATATAGTGCAAATACAACAGGAATTGCTATCCATTAATGCTTTGTTGTTGCTTTTTCTTTCACCCACCAAACAAGAACTCAACATTCACATGCGGATGATGATGAACTTGAGAAAAATGTTCGAAAAAAAAATTAAAGAAGAAGATTTTTGTTTAAATACAGAGATTCTTTCATCATGACGGCGAACACGGAAACTGCAGGAGGCCTAATGTATTTCTCTGTTATGTGTTTATAACTGCAGTTAAAACCGCTCTTAGGCTACCGATAGATCAATGTCAAAATTAAGTGATTTTTTTTTATTTAATTAACATATTCTTCTGAATTCAAATAAACACAGAGAAAGTGAAATTTAATTTAGAAAAAAATTAGCATTTTTACATTTTAGGCCACTGAAAGATTGTCTTGAACTAATTAAAGATCCCATGCCATGATGCCGATGAGAAGTAATTGTTAAAAATGCAAAACCTAGATACGGTTGAGGTTGAAGCAGGAGAAAAACACGTCCAAAGATAGCTAGGTATTTGCTAAACAATGGGTGAGAGAGAAAATGTTACACTTCCCAGAAGAGGTTAAAATTGGAATATGCATTAGTGCATATGATGTGGAGAAAATTTTTTGAAATATATTTTAACTAGTACAACGAGGTCGCGAAGTTAGAGGTGTGGATGGTTCAAAAGAGTTGTCATTATTGAATCAATGGTGTTGTTGACGAAGGTTTTGTTTCCAAAATTAGATAGTTTAGAATTATTTTTATTTTTTATTTAAACAGTTCTGGTCCCTATTGCGAGTGTCGATTAGCGATCGACAACCGACATTTATCTATATTCGATTGTCGATTGTGAATATTAATATTGTGACCACTATCGATAAACAACAATTTACAATCGTTTACATATCAGCAAAATTTCCGTTGAATGTTTTTTTAATTGATTTAATTATTTTGTAATTATCGTCTTTGAAGACATGTTTGACAAATGAAAAGATATTTATCTCAACATCAAATGTCAAACATTTAAGCCCTTTAATGGTCCAGCCCAAAATCAAAACATTAATGTATTCGACACTATTACCGAAAATATTGTAGTTAGATATGAAAGTATTGCCTAGATAAAACGGGAAATACAGAAACTAAATCCCAAAAGGCTGCAGGTTATGCCCTGATTACTTCTTAAAATCTTGTCTCGGAAAGCATTAACAAAACTTCAATACATTGTATATGCGGCGATTAGATTAGAGTACATACCAAGACAGTGGAAAGTCGCGGAAGTGATTATAGTTCTAAAACCAGGAAAATCACTGAATGAAATAAAATCGTACAAACCTATTTCACTTCTTCCAATAATTTCAATTTTTTTTTTTGGTCGCTTACACCCCTTTTTTTGATAAGAAACGCCTCTTACCTGACCATCAATTTGGGTTTAGAAGTAAACAATCAACTGTTGACCAAGTACATCGAATTACTGATGTAATTGGAAAAGTTTTCGAAGAAAATAAAATTTGATCAGCCGTATTTTTTAACGTGTCGAAAGCTTTTAACAAGGGGCTTTCAATACAAATTAAGAGAAGTTCTGCCTGAACAATTATATGAAATTCTCGTGTCGTATCTTGAGCATATACGTAAGATAAGAACAAAACTGCCGACAGTTGGTCTAAATTGGAAACAGAAGTAGTTTTTTTCTATTAACTTTAAATGTGCGTAAACTTCTCTAAGAATATATGACTTTTGAAACGTTTAAGGCCTAAGACTAATGAAACGTTTAAAAACACATAAAATAACAACACCTATTGGGCACCTAATCAAGTCTGACAAACGTCAAAGAATAACACTGTCATGGGAAACTTTTCAAAATTGCGGTTCGGATTCGGCGTTAAATAGGAAGTCCTCTTCTTTGTGGCAAAAATATTAAGTTCTCCCACACAAATGAAAGGAAAAGCTAGGTTTTAAGCTTTGTATTAGCTGTAAATGAGAGTTATTTCATTTTCAACTTGTGCTATTTACTTAATACTTTGCTTATTTTTATGTAATACATAGTTATGTAATTATTATCAATGAAAACATTTAAAGAGATGAAAGAAATATGTAAAATTCAGCTGTCAAAACTGTGCACAGTATTCAAGCCCGTTGTCAATTGCCTTACACAGTACTAAAACCAAAATAAATCGATATGAGCGACAAAAACTGAGCCCATAAATCGATCGAAACCGCCATAGCGGTAGAGGCAAATGACTGAAAACACGTGATTCGCATCAAACTGTCAAGGTATTTTTCTTCTGTGTTGTTTGACATTTCATCATCGAAAGTCTTACCCATCTATAGGGTTATTCCCGTACAAAATAATATTTACTGATTCTTACTGATTTTTAGTTACTAGGCCTGTTCCCGTACTTATTCAGTAAAAATTAGTAAATTCTCAAATTTCTTGGAGTGGGGGTAAATTATCTTAGAAAGAGGAAAAATTACCAAAAAGTACGGCGTTTAAGTAAAAAACAGTAAAATTATATATTTTGTATGTCTTTGAAAGAACAAATGTCACAAAACACCTGTCAAAACAAGCGAGTTGTCCCTTTTAGATACCAACTGACAGTTAACTGTTTTTTACCAACAGAAATTTCTGCAGTAAATTTTTTTTTTTCAGATTTTTATGGAGGGGTAGTTTTTTTCTCTCTCGTGAGCTGTCTCTTTTACTTATTTTTGCGTACGGGAACGACAATAAGTAAAAATCAGTAAAAATCAGTAAATATTATTTTGTACGGGAACAGACCTATTGCCGTTCCCGTACGCAAAAATAAGTATTTTGCCAACATTCGTGGCGTTATTGCCGACATACGGCCCCAAATGCTCAAAAAAGTGGTTGAAAATTGGACCTCTAGACTTGGCTTTATTCGAACCAGCCCAGCGGACACATGCCCGAAATCATATTTAAACAATAATGGCATAAAATTCCAATAAAGCCAAATTGATAGACATTAAAACGATTTTCTTCTGTTTTATTTCAATTCGAAGTTCTATACCTCTAAAAAAAAACACCCTTTACATTAGACCTAGAATACGTATTCCAAAAACCAGGGGTTATTCTGAACAGCCCAGATATCAAATTTGATTCGAAACCATCAAGTCATTTAGCCCCTAGCTCCGTGCACAGTCAGAATTTTCAGATCTACGTTTGTTGGCTTCTGTAATACTATACTGTAAGGTAATAGCAAAGAAAAAAAAAAACTTTTGCTCAGTAGCTTCAAGGTACGAGCGGGCGGTGTGCATGAAAACACATGAAAAACAAGAACAAAAACATATGGCGGGCTGTGCCAGCACGACCCGCCATAGAACAATTTTTCTTATATGGAGTGCGTCTTCTGTGTAGAATTCATAATCTTTGGTAATAGGTAAGGTTACGAAATCAATGTTCCCTTATAAGAAGTAAGTAAAAGTCAAAAAAAATAACCGCAATATTTAAACACAGGTGGGGTAAAACTTAAATTTTTAAAAATGTTAATACCAAGACATGACACTCTGTTATTTGAAAACCATTGATGTACGCCTTGAATAAATACCAAAACGTCTGATGTTTCCTTTTATTTGACATTGGAATGCCAACGTGAATCAGCGATTGATGTCGAATCGGCACAAACATCTCTAGTCCCGGCTATTTTAAGATAATTCGAAACAACACAAAAGTTGAACTTTCCAATAATTTCGTAAGGATCAATCCAATGCATTTGCTTGAATTTTCACTCACTATAAATATGCACTCAGCTGATAGATACTCTATACACTCAATTTGTCGAGTCTGAATGGTTTTGAAACCCTGCATCGATTTATTCACTACTTTCTCGAGCACTATTAGATCAGTCACATAAGATCAGTGAAAACCAAAGCAGTGAATACTTAATAAGTGGTTAGTAAAAATTCTCAAATAAATCAGAGAAAAAAGAAAAAAATATCGTCGCTAAGTTTTCAAAGAAATTTATTCTCAGCCGATCTGCAAAACTGAAATATTTTACATGTGTAGGAATAAAATAAGATCATCAGGATGAAACAGTAATCACCAAACTTAATAATCAATTATTTCTCAACACAAAAACGCTTCCGCCATCAAGTCTTGGTAGTTTTCCTTTATCCCCCAGACAGCCAGACATACGGTCGCGACAGATAAATGATTTTTTAAGGTCAAAACTAATTAAACAAGAAACAGGCTCACTTAGAAAAAGGAAAAAAACAACTTGGCATACAAAATGCATTAATGAAAAAAAAAAACGAATCGTTTACTCTAAGCCTGTTTAGCGTTCACGTGTGTGCTTATACAATTTCAAATTAATTAGCCGAAAAGTGACACGAAATTTTTGGTAGTGATTTCCAAATTAATTATTTCTAACATGAGGCACAGGTTTAATGCACAGGCGGACGGACACACGGCCGTTTTATGATCACGACATTTGGGAGATGTCAGCAAGTGCATTTTGTGTTCTTAATGTTCCAAAGCAGGGCAAAATGACGACTTTTCTTTTTTTTGGGGAATTTGTTTTGAAATTTCATCGTTTGTTTGGTGTGCTGATTTATAATGAACCATATCCATTGAGCGTGTACTGACTCATGAACGTTGACTAATGCTTTTTAGTACCTTATTTTTGAGGCTGAACTATAATTCAATAATCGATGCGAACATCGTGCGTAGCATTGCGAACAGAAGGGATTTGTATTATACGATCATAGCTTGATATTTTCTTATTCGATCAACTTTTAAATTCTACTCAAAACAAAATAGGGCCCACTAAGTTTTTTGGTTAGTTAGTTTTTTTTAGCCAAGGGCTGTTTTTGCCTACGCACATGGAGGCAACGGTCAAATTGTTGTTCAGAGCATTGAAAAGGATACACATACAAACTCTACAATTAAATGCTTCGTTTTAATCTTGGGTGGGCCCTATTTTGTGTTGATTAGTATTTATATATTGGACAACCAGTTGTGTAGAATAAAAATATGTACTGACACTGAACTTAACTTTTACCAAGACTAGACATAGCTCCTTATAGTTCCTCCTTAACCCCCTAACCGGCCAATTTTTTTTTAATGAAAATTTCTGACTGACTAATTTGAATGTCAGAAAACCGAATTTGAGGTCAGATTTTCAAAAAAATCGATAATTTACCTCTTTGGGCCCAAAAAGACTGCACGCCTTTAGGCGGACTAGCCAGGAAACGGGTACTTAAGAATGCTAAATCACGTTTTGGTTTACACATCTTAATTTTGTTTGGAAGTTGGCGGAGTGTATATTTGGATTGGTGTTCATATGTTACTGCAGATAGGATCTTGTAGACGATGTTAAGGAGGCTTATGCCTATGTGGCGCAGTTAGAGGAATCCCGTTTTTTTGATCGAGTTAACGATGCTGAGTCATACTTTCACCTGAGCAAACGTGGCTACAGAAATGGTGTAATGTATTTTTCAAATCTTCTCCCCCGGCATTGTACTTAACTAACTCCACATTCCTACCAGTCTTCTTTCGCCTTTGAAATTAACTTACGAATACCATTTCTGTAATATCAGCAGGACCTTTCTTGTAATGTTTCTTCTTCTATAAAGCAGGTGCTCAACGGCAGATTTTTCTCGCCTACAGAGTTACTTTAAAGGCCAGGACAAACCCAATATCTTCATTAGTTGTAACAGATCTTTCACATTAATTGCTTGCAATAATGGCATTAGTATTAGTAGTGGGTTTCTTGCAATTATAGTCTTTTGACGTTATATTTCCTCACAGTATTTCGCCGTTGTTCTGCCGTGTTAGATATTCATTCGAACTTCGGCTGCATTATGTAATAAGTTTTATAGATGAAATCGTAGAAGTAGTGTTTAGTGTTGTCATATATTTTCTCCGTCTGATCATGAGTGCATACAAGGTATATGTTGACCGTCCCATTCTATCAAATGTTGCTAATGGTTTAATATATGAGTTAAATTATGCTTCCCCCAAGTTGTCGGTTGATGACTTAGAAGCCATCTCTAATCCACTAATTCTAGCGATCTCTAATGCACCCTAACGCCAAAAATTGAAATGCTCAAAAAACCCTGAATTGAAACATCTAAAAGGGACCTTCTAAAACTGAGCGTATTGGAGCATTGAGCAAAAACTATTAAAATTGGATTTATGTTAGCATTTTATTTAAGTTTTCTAAAATTGTATGCAGAGAGGTAATGTCCCACTAGATATATAGCCCTTTTAAGAATGCGATAACTAAACAACTCTAGAAATAGACCGTAACTGTAATCTATTTTAAAATTCAAGACATCCGAAAATTTTCCCCGTCAACTTGTGTATTCAGCAAAATCTCAAATTCAATTAAATTTTTTTCATAAAGCGTTTGGCAGTTTATTTAAAATTCTAAATTTTTGTGTCGTTATGGATAAATTTAACAAAAATAAAAATATTGAAAAATCCATTCAAACTGTAAAACATAAATTAATAACCATGCCTTTTTTTATTTATTTGTTTTTTTTTTTAGGATTCACCACTTTCATCTAAAGTCGCAATGTTTAACAATGCTGCTTCAAAGCACCAGGAATCACAGCACTTGAATCCATTCTCACAGAATGGCGGTCTTCCAAAACCAACATTCAACAAGGGTGAATATGGAAAGTAAGTGGCGAACTACCTGAGACATTTTTATTTTATTTCGTAATAATAATTTTTTTTTTCTAGACCATTAGCTGGTAGCTTAACTGAAATGCGTGGTCAAAAGGCCAATATTCATGTCCTTAAGGAAATGTTGGAACTTTGTCAAATAATTGACTCAGAGGGATACGATGTAAAAGACGAACCCACCATGAAAGTCATTCCCTTCGGAGAGCTGTTTAACGTAAGAACTGAAATTTATAAAAACCTCACCCATTTATAACAACAAATGATATTTTTTTAAATAGATCTACACATACATCTCTGACAAAGTCGTTGGTATTCTACTTCGTGCCCGTAAACACAAGCTGGTCGAGTTCGAAGGGGAAGTCCTCTTCCAGCATCGCGACGAAGATGTACCAGTTTTTCTGTTAAAACCCATCAAGGAAATTCGCCAAATTTTAGAACAGAAGCAGGAAGAAATTCGCCGCAGTGTCAGCCCCGCACCTCAAGCAACTACTGTGATGCTCGATCAGAAAAAAAGATCTGTTAGCGCATCACCAACGCCTTCTAAGCAAAAATCAGTAGACCATTCAGCACCGAAAATTGTAAAGCCTATCCCACAAAAACCAGTAGCTGCATCGGTTAATACGGAGCAGAAACCACCTGAAATTAAAGTTGAAGAAGCGCCAAAGGTTGTAATCTCAGAACCAACAGTAGAAGCAGTAAACACACCAATGACAACTGCAACTGCGGCAGTAATAGATAAGACATCAGAAACATCAACACTTACAACAACATCGGAGCAAAAGACAATTGATGTCAAAGTCGAGCCAACAGCAAACGCTCCAGAAGCAGTCGATCTAAAACCAGCAACACCAAGTGGAGAATCACCTGATCCAAAAAAACAAGTACCATCAACTGAAATCACACCACCTGCACCAGAACAAGTACCATCGACACCAGCGGAAGTTGCAACAGAAAAGGCAGAACCTGTCCCAGAGCCAGCCTCAGTTGAAGCAGCATCGCCCATCCAAAGTGTCCCACAGACTATGGTAACCCCACCAACACCTACAGCAGAGACTACACCTACCGTTCTACCAACACCCACAGTTAACGAGTCAACACCCATAACTGTCGACGAGAAAATCGACATAAACAACAACGAAGAAGAAGCTCCAGCGATAGTCGATGCTGTTGCACCCTCATCGGATATGTCTACAGTTCCCAACGTTGCATGAATAAAGCTTTAAGTAAAGCAAGGAGCGTTATCGTTCTTTATGAAGACAATCTGCTAAAAACGCGCACGGCGTCACAGTGCAAAATTAGCTTTGTTAATTGCGCTTTATCCTTAGGATACTTGAATAGAATTAGATGCAGTATTATCTAATAGATTTTTTTTTGTTATTTTTTTTATTTTCTGGTTAAACGGGTTGTAACTTGGAGATACACGCATAAGATGAATAAAATTTGAAAACTGTACATATAGAAGGACAATCAGTTCTAAATGTTGTTTGTAATATTCTTGTTTGCAGGGGCTGTAAAAGGCGGGCCTTGCTGGAAGCCATATGGTAAATTGTTTGCTCTTTTTCATTGAAACATTAAACCACTTTGTGTCGGAAAGGCTTAACATAGAAAACTCAGCTAAATCCGTGAGCAGGCATAAAATAGGTCTTTTAATGAAGAAAATGTTTGTTAACAAAAATTAATTTTTATCATCAACAAAGCTTTAAACAGCTATAACATAAGAACGAAACTATTGAAACTATGTTTAATCTTTAGTTGCCCATGAAATGTAGTATTTTAAGACCTTTCCAGGAAACAATAGATTTGTTGAGCAAAATAATTTTCCTTCCATTATCATAACCTTTTCTAGAAAGCACAGGCTTAAAATTGAAACCTGAGCTCTATCAGAGAACACCCATAAATATGTAAAAAGAAATGATTTCTGTTTAATAACAAAAATCACGAGAGAATTTATCCTTAAATTCATTTATTGTCTGATCCTTTCCTTTCTATTTATTGTCTGAAGTGAGACATAAAGCAGTTAAAAGTTTTAGGGATGATCACGCATAAAATTGAGTTTTCCGTTTTGTGCCATCGTTTCCAAAATATAGCAATGCAAATTTTTAGATAAGGGTAGACTCTGATTGGCATAACCTGGCAATGCCCAGTGGTTGTAACTCTGACTACACATCAAATTTTTTTTTTTTTACCTCCAAGTGGGAACCATCGGATGGTCTCATCCAACGGAATCTAACTTGCTAAACAATAAGTGTAAGAATGGCACGGACTACCCGGCATGCTATCCCAGGCGAACCTAGATGAGCTGCCTCGACATATTCTATCTAAAGGGTAAATCAAACCCCTTGAACAGACATGGTGGCGGATGAAGCGATAGGCCAACGACAGCACTCAATCCCGTAGTGACTTCTGATGGTCCCGTGTCCTAGGGGTATCTAATCAATTGGAACTATCCCTCCAGGTTGGTGGTTGTGCTTTGGGTTAACTACCCACCCATGGAAAAAAAATGACGAAGCCTCGGAAAGAACTGATTTTATTCGATACTGCAAACGACTCGTATCTGCACCTGAAATGTGAGAACATTAAACAGGAGAGGTGCAAGCTAACTAGCGGAAGCCCTTAGCTGCTAAAAATCAGACATTACTGCCACCGAAACGATTTGATGGGACAGGCGAAAAGATGATGAAAAAGTGTGACATTACTGACCGTGTTATAATGAGCAGAAACAGCGACTATTCGGATGCGGATTTGTTATAAGTGCCAGACATAGGCAAGAACTCTTATGTTTCCAAGAAATAAGCGAACGCATTGTAACAATTCCCATCAAGGCTAAATTCGACAATATAAGCATTATATGACCTCAAGCCCTGATGGGAAAAAAATATGATATAACTAGCAACGAACGGTCAACCATAGCGATAAATAAGAGGCACGCATCCAGTATTTTTGATGTCTGTACATTTCGAGGGACTAACATCGACTAGGACCACTACTTTGTTGCAACCAAGGTAAGAATGCGGATGTCCACCACGCCACAACAAACCAGAACTACTGGTTTTTAATTAATTAATATGACAAAAGACTGCAATCACAAGAGACCGCCAAGGCCTTCGCGCAACGCATATCCCTTAACCTATCGATTAACCCCATTCCACTAGCTTCGAATATCGAAGAACAATGGCAACGATGTCAACAAGTCATCACAGGCCCACCACCAAGACACCCATGGTTTGATTAGGAATGCCGATGGATGCTCGCAGCTAAGAACGAGGTCTACAAGGCTAAGCTGCAAGTGAAGACGAGATCTGTCACTGAGCTTTTTAGGCAAGAAAAAAAAAAAGAGCAAGAAAAGCGCGCGATGCCACTCCAGGAATTATGTTTGCAAGTGTAAAACGTCAAAGCCAAGGATACAAGGCACGAACAGGATCCTGTCGAGAGAACAAGGAAATATTGTAGTTAATGGGATTTTCAGATTTGCTCTCAGATTTCAGATTTTACCCGTCCCAATCGAACATAAAAGAGGTTAATCTGGTTTTGTGTGTGTTTTAGTGTGCCATTTGACAGCTTATAGTTTATCTTTAGGGAGCAGTTATAGCTATTAGCTGTCATTGAAAACCATCATTTGAAATTTTCTTTTACTCATTGCGGCTTTTTTATAAATTCAACCACGGGCGAGTTGGTGTCAAAACAAAGCTTATGAATTTTAGAACATGATTATCCAATTTTAATTTCTAATTATAGTTTTCCCCGAAAATCACTTTTTAATCATCAAACTGCGAAATGCAAACTTCAAATTGACATATTAAGTCAGATGTCAAATGTTTTTGTGTTGGTGCATGTAGTTGTAAATCTCACTTGGAATCCAGATTCTTCAAAAGTGCTCTAGGGTAAAAAAATAGTGCTTTTTGTACCCCAATCGAAAACGCTATAAGACGCAGTCGATGCTGAGGATATGGGAGAAAACTGCGATGACAAACAACATTCCGCTGTCAGGCAGAACGAACCATTCAATATTGATGACGACATCGAAAACTAACAACTACCCAACCTAAGTGAAGTGAGGATAGCAATATATAAACTCAAGCTTTATAAGTATGCCTGAAGAATGGAACCTCAACATCGTTTGCCCGATCCACAAAGAGACCCTCTGAACTGCGCCAACTACAAAGGCAATAAGGCATAAGTCTCGATTTGATTTGATAGGAAAATTCTTCGGTCCTCTTTGCGTTGACGGGCTATGGAGACGAAGATTCAACCAAGAACTATACGAGCTGTACAGCGACCTAGTCAAAAAAAAACTCCGCATTGGACGTTTAAGACGGCTAGGACATTTAGAATGAATGGACACCAATACTCCGGCTCGCCGAGTCTTCGATTCCTAGCAAGACGTCGGACGCAGTAGAAGACCTTGCCTTAAGTGGCGCACACAAGTAGGAACCAACCTCAACAACTTGGGGTGCGCATGTTGATTGAGGCCCAGGTTAATTCTGGACTGTAGCACCACTTAAATAATTAAGTAAGAACGTTTTAGATAAACTCAGTATTCCATTTCATGGCTTTATTTCCATCATGCAGTGGTTTAATGTTTTGGTGATGAAACAACCACAAAAAAGGAGACCCTCTGAGCTGCACCAACTACAGAGGAATAAGTCTGCTCAACATCGCCTACAAGATCCTATCTGCCGTAATATGTGAACACCTGAAACCGTTTACCAACAACCTGATCGGCGCTTATCAGTGTGGTTTTAGGCCAGGAAAGTCCACAATCGATCAAATTTTTACACTTCGGCTGATCCTGGAAAAAACCCAAGAAGTCAAAATCGATACCCACCTCCTATTTATCGATTTCAAAGCCGCATACGACAGCATTTATAGAGACGAACTATGCAGAGCCATGTCTAGTTTTGGTATACCGTCCAAACTCGTCCGTTTGTGTAGGATGACGATGGAGAATTCTCGCTGTACCATCAGGGTCGGAAACGACCTCACCGACACATTCGATACCAAAAAAGGATTTAGGCAAGGCGATGCGCTGTCATGTGACTTTTCAATTTGATTCTTGAGAGGATTGTGCAAAACTCCCGAGCCAACACCAGAGGCACAATTTTCAGAAAATCCGTGCAACTACTAGCATACGCCGACGATATTGACATCATTGGTAGGACTCAACGTGATGTCATAGCCACGTTTGCTAGTATAGAGAAGGAAGCGGCAAAAATGGGTTTAGCAGTAAATGAGGGTAAGACTAAGTATATGCTGTCAACACGAAAGGACACACAACATCGACGAATTGGACAGAACGTCACCATTGACAGATATAACTTTGAGGTAGTACGGGACTTTGTCTACATCGGCTCGGCTATTAACTCTGACAACAACATCTCGTCAAAAATCAAACGAAGAATTACTAAGAAGGCAATTTAGTAATAAAGCCCTCAATCGAACTACTAAGGAGATCCTATATAAGACCCTGATCATCCCAGTCCTGCTCTACGGCGCTGAAGCATGGACCGTATCAAAAGTGGATGAAGAAATCCTTGGTCGATTCGAGAGAAAAATTCTTCGGAAAATCTTCGGTCCCGTTTACGTTGACGGGCTACAGAGACGAAGATTCAACCACGAACTATACGAGCTGTACAGCGACATACCCCTAGTCAAAAAACTCCGCATTGGACGTTTAAGATGACTAGGACATGTAAAAAGAATGGACACCAATACTGCGGCTCGCAGTCTTCGATTCCCAGCCAGACGTCGGACGCAGTAGAGGAAGACCTCGCCTTAAGTGGCGCGCAAAAGTAGAAACCGACCTCAACCAACTTGGAGTGCGCAACTGGAGTCAGTTAGCTAAGGACTGGGCTAATTGGAGTCATGTTGGTTGAGGCCCAGGTTCGTCCCGGGCTGTTGCGCCACTTAAGTAAGTAAGTAAGATGAAACAACCTTTATTTTGTTTTCTTATATGCTTGTATTTTAAGTCTTAAAGGAAACAAATAAACTTTTGAGTCTTTGTTTATGATATGATGTAGTGGTTAGGCTCCATTATAAATATCTAGATAAATATCAATTTCTACAGTTTTATACTTATCAGTATTTGTGAATTTTGTAATTCTTTACAGAACAGAACACAGAAGTCAACGTCGAAAATGCTTCTAAAGCATGACAAAAATTCAAAAGAAACACAGTTTTTTTTTAATAAAAATATATTTTATTAATTTATCTTTTTTTGTTTGTTGAGTACTAAAAACGCACTCTATTTTACCCTTGTTATCAAAATAACAAGTCATCTGGAATTAAAAAAAAAAGTTAACTAAAAAAAAAACAAATTTCGAACAGAAAAATCCGAAAAATAAATAAATAAAAAAATTTCGAATGTAACTAAACTCAAAATGCATACAAAAATAGTTAACCTAAAAATGTAAAACTATATAAACAAAATGAAGAAGCCTCAAGGCTGCATCAGTCAACATTCACACACTATTCACAATAATCAATTAATCAATAATAAATATATACATAAATATATAAATATATATATGTATACACATATATATGGCTAAGTAGAAGTAGTAAAAAAAAATTAAAAAAATTGTTTTTATAGTACGAGAAAAAAATATCACATTTGGTTGTTTTGTTTTGTAATTATCAGTAGTATATATATTTTATGTTTTCTTTTGTTTTTATTTTTGCATAATCTTATTTTTAATTTTTGTTTCTTTTAAATTTTATTGAATTATCTTGTATTTAGAGTTTCACTTTAACATTAACAACTATTTCAGTGTTATGAATAAAGAGTAGGAGAGAGAAAGACACGCACGCAGATAAAAATAAAATACAAGTATAATTATGTAGTTAAAATTAATAATAAATATCTAGAGTTATTTGTTTGCATAATTATTTATTTTTATTGTATGGCTAACTTAAATTTAAAAAAATGTAAAATAACTAATGGTATATAGTTTATTGAGGAAAATGTAAGTTACCGGTTAATAATATCAGTGTACACTTTCTTAATCGCTGATTACAGTTTATATCGTTTTCAAAAAATAAAAATAGTTAAACTTTAAAATACATTTTACAAAGCAACGAATGAAATTTGATTTACTCATGATGTGGGTTGGATATACTTTTGTTGTCTTAGTCTAGGCGGTTTTATTTGTGAGTAGTGTTTTTGTTACACGGGGGATATTTTTTTTTTGATTAATGCATCTTCTTACATTGACGACAAATTTTAACAGCAATTTAAGGTAGGGACTTGTAAATTTTATTGTGTACAATATATCAGCAATAAGCGTGCTGTAGTGTTTTACATACAAACAAACATATAATTGAATGAAATATATGTCCAAAAAAATGTTTAACTAAAAGTTCTAGCATGAAGTGTCTTGGGTTGTGGTTCAAGTCTTTTGATTGAGGGCTTAGTGATAGTTAATATTCTATTGATTTTTAGACATAAACGTATTTTTCAGCATGTAGCATCATGAAATGAACGAAAAGTGTGAGGCGGGAACATCAGATATTTAAACGGAAAAATAGGGTAGCCAAGCAAATGAAAATAGGAAGATATTGGAGGAAAATAATGGTTTAAACCATTCATCATCATGTTGGAAAACAATGTTAATAAAACCAAAACAAATTCAACCAACTCGCACAAAGAAAACAGCTAAACTGACAACATTTATCCTTTTTACACTTTGACAAAACAACATTTATATATTGGGTACTCTCTGTCTCTGTCTCTGTAAGTATCTCTAGTTGGATATTATGACTGGTTAAATTCATATGGTGTGCATACATGTGCTCTAACAAAAGAAAAGACCTAGCATGCAAGTTTTAAGTCTAACGAAAATTCTTGTCACAAAATGACGGAAAACACCATTGGCAGAACTCTAGGGCGGGAGGCGGACTAGTATTCCTCATGCTTGTCTTCAGCAACACAACGAAATATCACCTACCTCTCAAAGCTATTTAAAGATGCTAGTTTTAGATTTATTTTCAGTTGTAATTTCCAACTGCGTAAACATGTAGCACCGAAGTCAGCTAAATTTTACTTCATCAAGTATAAAGACCAATAGCTTAAGAAGAAGGTGTATAGATCTGTTAAATGGCAACCAATAATGAAAAATCTGCCAATAATTTGAGTTGAGATTACGACCTTAGCTAAGTGCAAAATAAAATTACTGAGGCATGTATGTGCTCTGGAGAATGGCGATTAAGATTTGAAGAAAATAACCTTTACCTAGCCGGACGTGATCGGAACAACAAAAAACATGAATTTCGGGCTAAACACCAAACAAAGGCAAGAGAACTGAATCAAAAAATCGAATGATGTTAATGTCCTTAATACAATCAAAATAAAAGACGTTTTCCACTTATGAATCCCTCCGACATCTCTGAAAAATTCGTCAGGGGAATATGATTCCGCGTATGGCAAAACGGAGATCTTCACCAGTTGTTTTTACAGAAAAGGTACCCCTCTGCTGAGAATGTTATTCACTGAATCAGACAAATTTAGCTGATGCAGAGCGGGGAAAAATCTTTAAGGTGTCCGTATGTTGCCCTATGAAAAGAGGTTAATCCACCTAAACTCCACTTAAACTTAAACTGATTAGTCAAAGTTTTTAATACATCGCATAACACACCTATACATTGTGGCAACTCAAACAAAATCATTAACCAGTAACCTGTTGTTTTTTTTTTAGAACTGACTGTATTAACAGCCGTGAACACATTTTAAGCGGACATGTCAGCGTAATGCAATTAGAAATGACTCATTACCTAGAGTACACAACACACAATCGTTAATTGAGAAAATCGGTCCAAGGTTTGCAAAGGTCAATCACAAAATGTATAAATCGTAGCATTTGTGTCGTACAGGGACAAACTTAAATTACAGCTACTAGGGCACAGTTGTTGTAAAATGCAATGAAATTCCATCTAAGCAATTTTAACCACAGGAAAACCTAGCGACAAATTTAACATCTTTAAATTATCTCGTAAGTGTGCATGTAAACTCGAGGGTTGAAACGACCAAAGACAACCGCTGTCGTACAAATACGTAACGAAACATTAGGGAGAAACGAATTTGGAAGGCCAGAAAGAAAAGGATTGTGAGTTAGCTCACATCAACAGGCATTAAAGAAACTATTTAGGGAATTGTTTTATTCGATGTGGGTACCGAGAGTTTGTTAATAACCACAAGGAGCCTTTAAGTAGAATAAAAAGGATTTTCGATCACATAAAAATATACCACTGGAATTAAAAAAGTTCGTATGCTATGTAGTGTAGACTTGCAGCAGATGAAAGCCGCAAAAAGTGAAAAGGTTGATTTGGGAAAACAATCATGGTTTATTCTTTCGACCCTGGATATTTTGAACGAAGTATTATTCGACAGATAAGACCATGTAAAGAATTAGAAACAGGCATCGAACGAAACTGGCACACAAACATGGAAGACTATTTTAGGTCCATCAGTCAATTTATGGTCTGCAAAAGTGTAAAAGAAAAATCTGACATTAACGGCCCATACAGGGCCTCAAATCTAGCTTCTCCCTTTATTTGTGTGTGCGAATTTATTATTTTTTGCACAAAGAAAAGGCAACTTCTCATGACAGTGTTACACTTGGATGTTTGTCAAAAGGTGGAGCAAATCTTAGATTTTGTCACTTTTGGGATTCGAACCAGGGACTCCGCACTTAGTAGTCCAACGAACAAACCACTAACCCACTGCCAAAGTGTGAATTTGATTATTTAATTTAAAAAGCAACCACATTTCAGGGTCAAATGTTACGATATATTTGGTCAACCACAAAACGTGCAATCCTCTTTAAGTACGAGCCGATTGAATATATACAGATCTACTCAATTTCGAGGGCAAAATGGTTGCATATGGGGGAGCCCGGTTCAAATCCAAATAAAATTTATTGCGACCTAAAGTATGAAACAAGATATTATTATTCATATAGCAACAAGGTTTCTAAAATCGGATGGTCAGATACGGGAAAAAAATCTTAAATTCTAACTAAAGAATGAAAATATATATAACAATCAAAAAGTTAGTCTACAATTTAGTGCTACTTCCACACAATGTCCCTTTGAAAATATTTAATATCTAACTACTGTTCAACAAATACGTGATTAATATTTTGTTTTACTTTTAAGATCCAATTTCTTGGTATGAACTATTAAACAGTTTGCTTTTTTTTGTAATTTTTAAAACATAAGTTATTTCTCTCTCCATTTATAATAATTATTTTTTATTTTGTTATTAAGTATCTAAAAATGCAGGCTCCGTTTTACTTTCTTTCATTAAATTTTTTTTTAGAGATCTGTGGTCAAACTCTGGTGTGTTACTCTGGCTTATATCTTTTTAATATAAAATTAAAATACATATATATATTCAAGACTACAGAGAAGAAAAAGTCGTATTACAAAAATAAAACACAAAATTGTAAAAAGAAAAAAAATACAATCAAATCTCACACAGCTTTGCATGAGATGGCGCGTTTTTTTTTTAAATAAGAAAGCAAATTTGTTGCACTGATAAATATAATAAAATATATATTTTCAGCAAAGTCAATTTTTTTGTTTTATTTATGTTTTTGGGTGGGGTTAACTTTTTGTTATGTTTGGTTCTTAACAGCTATATCTAAAACTATAAAACTTACAAACTAAAAAAAAAATAACTAAAATAAATGTATTTTTGTCTTTCTGTATATATGCAATAATGAAATAAACAATTTTATATTTTTGTATGTAACAAACACGAAACATTTTACTGTTTATCAGAATTTAATATTTTTTTCTTGTTTCCACAATTTGTTTTGTTATTTATTGTTGTTGTTCTTGTTTAGATAAGGTAGGAGGAGGGTTAATAGAAAATAAATGGTGGCAAAATTATAAATTTAAAAAAAAATAAAGCGAATTCATAAAATCGAAACACTATTTCCGCGCATCAAACTTATATATTACACGCGTCTAGATGGAGCGGGAAGGATAACGAGTGGAATTGTCAGTATTTTTTTTTTTGTCTTTAGTCAAGTGTTTTGGAATTTGTTGTTGTTTTGGACTGGAAAATATAATAATTTTTTGTATGTAGAGCATTACAAACAATAATTGCAAAAGAGTCATATTATGTTCAAACATATACTAGTGCAAACAAATATTACAAAAAAAAAAGAAAATAATAAGAGCTTGGTCAATGTCTTAATCGTTAACAGAGGAATTAGAAAATAAATCAAATGGGATCTGGGTGGGAGGTGAAACTATATGTTTAAGCATTGTAGGTGGATACAATATATATGTGTACAATATATGTATCGGAGGAGATATAATAACAAACATAAAATAAAGATATACGCAATGTAATCAAACCATTTGTCTACTATCGCTTTAGTTAATCTCCGCCGCCGGATGAGTTCTTCATGACGATGCGTTGGATTCTCCGTTTACCTGGTTCGCTGACGCCAATCTTCCTGTCGAGTCTGTCAAAGACCGCTTTACGGTAGTTCTCATCGTTGGAGTCTTTGTTCCTGGTACGTGCCCGTCCTCCTCCTCCACCTCTTCCTTCTCCACGAGCATCGTCGTTCGATCTCCTCTCGGCAGACGATGATGACGGCGATGCGGATGATAGTGACGACTTCAGCACAACTCTCCGGTTTGACGAACTGAAGGATTTGGAACTTTTATTAGCCGTTGGCTTTGGTGACGGTGGACGAGGCGACGGCGGTGGAGATGGCGTATCGGCAAGAAGACGATCTTCCTCGATCATCAGAACAACTTCATCGTCATAATCAAGCTCTTCCTCTGACGGGGAGTCGTGAAGCTTGGTTGGCTTTGCGGCAATCTGCTGACAGCTTGGCGTCGATGACTTCTTTACGACTGGCTTGACTATTGCCGTTGTAGTTGTAGACGGTGTATTGGTAATACCGCCAGCAGCAGATATGTGATCGGAAAGGCTTCTTTTAGCTTCGGGCAGAATTTTAGCGGTTGGTATGGATTTTGATGAATTTCTGCTGTTGCTACTGCTGCTGTTATTTCCATGACTATGCGACTCGGATCGCTTTGAAGCATCTAGATCGGCTTGTTTCTTTTTCAAAGATATTATCTTACTCTCGGTGACAATAATTGGTTTCAGCTTATGGGGGGGTTCATCACTATGTGGCTTGTCCTGGAATATTTAATATTTGTTTCGTTATGTTAACAAAGAGATTGTTGTTTTTTAAGTGACAATTTTTTTTTGTTTATTTAGGTTTAGCTGCCAATTTAACAATTTTAAAAGGACATTCTTAAAAAGTAAGTCAAATACGCATATCACAAAATAACTTAAAAGATAAATATTTCAAATTATATTTATTAGTAAATGATTGATTTATGCAAATTTATTACTTAGGACTAAACAAATGGTGATGGGTTCATTTAATTGACATTTATATTAAGAAACCAAGTGTACAATTCATCTCATTAAACATTCGAAAAGCATTTTAACACATTTTTTATGAAGCACTTGCTGTTACATAGGTTGAGACTCATTTTTACTCGTTTCAATCAAAGTTTACGACGAAAGAATTATCCTCTGACGATTTCTGTTCAATCGGCAAAATCCGTATATCGATAAATCCATCGTGCACAAGTGCAGACATTGTAAAGAATCGTTTGAGGATCCATCAGCGTTTCTCCCTTGGCATTAGTAATATTATACACATTCCAAACAATTAATATTCATAAAGCTATGGCATACTTCGAAAAAAGTACGCTAACTTTTTTTTTACACAAATTGTAATTTATTTCGGAAGTTCATTTTTTCTCGTCCAAAGTTAATTTTTTATAACTAAAACTCCGAATAAATATTTAAACATAACTAGGATATGTTTATAACGGGTGTTCAATCAAAAGGTATTTTCTTCAAAAGGGTTTTTGTATGTCAGATGGTGCGTTTGTAGTGTCAAGTGCCATGTTTTGTTATTCAGTTTTCATTGATATTTCATCATGGATGGAATTACACCCGAACAACGTTTGCAAATCGTTCAGTGAATGGGCTCTCGACAGACTTGCTGAAGATCCACTGTTTTCGACCAACATTTTGTTTAGCGATGAGGCCCATTTTTGGCTCAATGGATATGTCAATAAGCAAAGTTGCCGTATATGGGACGAAGGACAACCAGAAGAGGTTCAAGAGCTGCAGTTAAAAAACAATTGTGTCGGTCAGTATTTTTTCAAAAATGAGGCCGGCGCCAACTTTACTGTAAATATGTTAACGGACTATCCTTGCCTGAAATTAAAGCCCGAGAACTCCACAACATTTGGTTCCAACAAGATGGCGCTACTTGCCAAACAGCCCGTGAAACAATGGACATATTGAGAGACCGCTTCGGTGAACAATTTCACGCTTCGGACCAGTGAAATGGCCAGCAAGAAAATGCTTTATCACATCGTTAGACTTTTTCTGTTGGGGCTACGTAATGCTATGATTGAAGTATTGGAGCTCTTACCCGTTTTGTTCGCGAGATACCGACGAATATATCACCGAGAATTAGGACGAGCTACGGCGCAGTTGCGGCCAACATTTGAAAGGGATTATCTTTAAAATGAATGTCAATGATGTTTCTTTAGATTAAGAATAATAATTTGACGATATATTTGAATTTTTTGTGTAATTTCGCATTTAAAAAAAAATATCTCTTGATTGATCACCCTATATATGCTGCCTCAGTAGGGTGGCAGTACTATGAATATTAACGTACAACATATTTTCTTTCATGTACAGATAGGGCAATTAGTAATAGATGGTCAATAATGTATGACCCAGATCTGTTTCCGTAGTATGTTTGACTAATTTACTTCTTCCTGTCGCGGTAGGTAGGAATTAGTAAAAGAGTGAGCTTTATTAGAGAGGAAAAAACTACTCCTGCATACAATTGCAGAAATATCTTTTGGTAAAAATAAATAAATTATCAGATTGTAACAAAATTACTATCACTCCAATAAATTTAAAAAAATATTATGTATACCTATATAGCATTAACGGCTCATTTAGGGCCACAAACATTGTCCAAACAGCCTCTGATTAATTTGAGAAGCATTTCATGATAGGTTGGGCAGTGAAAAAATCTTGGTTGCTGTTACTTTAGCGATTTGACCTAGGGACCCTGCATTTATTAGTTAGTCCAACGCGCTAACCATTATATCACTGCAGTCGCAAATAAATTTGAAAAATTACGAATTTTTACTGCATAAGAAAGAAACCAGACCTCATATCGAAAAGTCCATAGATATAATATATCACGAGAGGAGGGCCAGTGAAAAATCATTTAGAAGTGATGCTGCGGCTGGGAAGGGAATAGAACCCAGGGGCTCTTTTACTTAAAACGAAACGAACGGCAAGTAAACGAAACGGAAGTCAACGATAGTCACGACAAAGCGCGATTGTGTTAAACGAGAAATTTATGACAGCTCAACGAAAACGAAAGCTATACGACTGCCCAATGCCAGTCATAAGAAATTACGAGTATCGTAAAATCAAGAACGATACTCGCTTTATGTAATCGAATTTCAAACAGAACGAAGAGATTTCAACGATATTCGCCCCAGACCTTCTGCGCGGCAGCTCATCGCACTAACCATCGCTCCACTGAGCCTGTGTCCGGTCGGAAGAATTTCCGCAATGAAAGATAGTTTCAATAGGAACTCAGTTTGGTAGGTATCCATTCCTTACAATTGCGTTCGATGGATTACGCAACAAATTTTTATCGGTCAACTTCGAAACAAGTCATGTACGATAAATTTAGTCGGAATATCTTATCGAAATGCCAATCGGAACGGAAACCTCGGTAGATATTTTTTTCGAAATCGGAGAAAATTTTCTTCGGAATGTATACCGCGATAGGGTTGAGTATCTCTCGATCAGCAGAGAATATAACTGCTGCGTCGACATCTCTTATCACAACTGACCAGAAAAAGTGCTGATGTTGACCGGAAATAGCGTCTAACTCTTCCTACTCAATCTCAACACCGAGCTCAACAATTTTGCATAAAGAACTATCATGAGTGACGAGGCTCTTTTCCACATTTGTGGATACGTATACAGACAAAATTTGCGGTTAGTGTCATGCGAGGAATGGATCAATAGCCCTTATATTCACTCAAACTAAATACATGGTTGGAAGTTAACGATGAAGGAGTCT
Source organism: Rhingia campestris (assembly GCA_932526625.1). Classification (NCBI taxonomy): domain Eukaryota; kingdom Metazoa; phylum Arthropoda; class Insecta; order Diptera; family Syrphidae; genus Rhingia; species Rhingia campestris. The sequence goes on along the minus strand of OW052182.1, from coordinate 93,704,850 downwards.
TTCAACCATGTTTTAGGAGATAGTAACCGCTACAGAGCCATAATCAATACATTTTTCATTCATCAATTTTATAAGTAAGGGCTAAAAAATATCTAGTTTCAGTAGCAGCAACGACGCTAACTAGGCGAGCAACATCTGGCATTCTGAAGCAGGAGTCTTTTATCGCGTTTTCTTTTTTATACATATCACTCGCTTTGACCGCTCTGGAATTTTTTCAATGTGGTTATTTAAAGTCATAAACACTGGCAGCCTTCAAGGGAAAATCCGCCTAGAAACTCTAAAATCGCCACGATTTCCGCCTGGAAAACTCTACAATGATTAAGATAGCGAAAGCATATGCTGGAAGCCATAGTCAAAACTCTATTAGTTGTTATGTGGTCGGTGTTTGTGTTATGTTCAGGAAATTATATGTGTGTGTCCCTTGAGAAGGTGTTCATTGTGACGAGGCTACCAACCTCCCAGCTGTGCAATCTGCAGTCCGATTCCCACATATGTTTGAAGGCTTTAGATGTAGAATTGCTTTTAAAACTGCGGAGGGTGTGTGTGGTTTATACACTTCCGCATAATCAAAGGCAAGCTGATTCTTTGACTTTTTCAGAGAAGGTTGCGGTTTGATGACAGTGTCGTCGACCAGTCTGGTCTGGAGATGGCCACGATGATTGGATGATTGGATTTACATGTTTTTGGTTATTGTCATTAGATCTAGTATAATGTCTTGCTCAAGAACAGACTCCGATTTTACGAACTGGCAATTGATGCAATTTAGCTTATGCGTGATATTTTGTATTTCATAGGACCACGACTGGCGGTCCATTTGGAGACCAAATGTTAATAAGTTCTTTAGAGTATAAGGATACTTCATTGATGCTGCTATGGTCATGGCTTCTGCTTAGACAATTTCCTTGCAGCTTCCCTTTCTATAATAAATAGTTGTCTATTGACCACTAGATTCCAGAGCAGAAGAAATAGGAATGTCATATAGATCTGCGAGCGAATGAGACGCTAAGATTAGTATTGACGATTCTACATATGAGAAGTAGCGGAATATAATTCTAAAAGTGCATCAATGAATCACTCCCCTCGCCCGTTGTTTAAGGCTCCTTCTACATCAAGAAAAGCAAGCATGGTATAGTCTTTTGAGCTTAGCAAACTTGGGCTTGATGCCGCATACGAGTGGGTAAAGAGCTGTCTCCACCGAATTATATTTCCGATAGACATGTTTGGAGTTGGAGATTAAAGCAGGGTAAATACTAGTACCAAGGTGCATATGAATTAAGAAAACATGATAAAATGAGAGGATAAATTTCATTCTAATTTATATGTAAACTTTTTACTACTTTTGTTCTAAAAACTACTTCTACTTCCGTCAATAACTTCGAAATATTCACTAGAATCAGAAAACTGTTAGCAAGAGGTCATAGTTAAAGTTGAACTTCGTAAATATGATAACATCGGAAGAAGAAGTTGAAATACTACATAAAATTATATTAACCAATGCATCCATAACTAGATACAACATGTAAAGCTTAAATTTTCTTCTGGAGAATCGTTTTGCTAGTAGGTGAAAGTAATATGAGAGATCCTTTGCACTGTCCTTTGTTCCCTTAGTTGGAAACCATTAAATTTGTATAATCATGGTTTGGGCAAGTAGTAGACTTTCTGCAACTCTGGCGAATATCGAATTGGAATGACAACAGTCAGATTTTATATACGGTACACAGAAGAAGCAGTAAGATTTCGGGAATCACATTGCTTGCTTTGCCTTTTATACACGCCTTCGTTGGAACAAACATATTAAAAAGAAGCTATAAATGATAGTCCTGTCGTCGCAATTTTCTCTCATCGTGAGAAGTTAAAGTTTAGACAACTGTGAACAGGTGAAGCAAAGAACAACAAAATGATATATGGTGGTGGGTGAGTTAGGAGTAATAACGATTATAACTTTATGGGGGGCAGCCCTTGACAATTTCTGTTGGGAATTCTTTTTGTCATATATCAATTGAATGTTTGAATACACAACAACTTGTGGACAATAACACTATTTGCTTATAATTATAGCTAATTCGGACATTACCAAGTGTCCTCATCAGATTCCTTCTACTAAAGTGGATCTATTTGAACGTTTAAAATAAAATACAAATTTTTGGGCCACAGGCTCGTTAGTACCCAGGGCAGAGCTTTCTCACAACCATTCATGGGTGCGTGTGTACCTCTTTCTTTGCACGATAGAGGGACCTGCTGTTTTATGCCTAATCCGAACGGCTATGTTGAGATAAGCTTTTCTTGACAATTAATACTACTCGGATGATTTGACAGATCATCACGAGAGGAGGGTCAATGAAGGTGGAGGGTGTAACTACGGCTGGGAATCGAACCCAGAGTTTCTGCGCGGCAGTTCATCCACACACATTTTGTTGTTATTTTTTCTGTTCTTGATATATGTTATATGTTTGATTACTTTTGCACAAACCCATTTGCACAGCAGAGATATTTATGTTTGCGTATTGGAACGGTTTCTTTAAAATCCGCTAAATCCTCTAAAACATAACAAAATAGTATTCATTACCGCCAAGATATTGACGATTTTGGTGCATGATAACTTCGAAACTGAGTAAATTTTTATATCGGCCCATAAACTGCAGCAATTCAAAAACACTGGCGATGTTCTTCAAGGTTGGTTAAAAGTTACTTTATGGCCCAAATAAATTGCATAAAAAGTTTAAAATTTAGCACACCAAAACATACAACACTAGGATGTCCTTGTTTACACTGTTTCGCACAGTAAATCAAATGACAGCATGCCAACAAATCGAATTATTGCTATCATTATGTAGACGGCAAATTAAATTGAATGTAATTGCTTGAAACATCCTACTTTAACAGATTTACGCGAATATTAACTGCATACTCTAACATGTTAACTACGTAGAGAAGATAGAGATTATATTTGTTATGTTAGATGGCAGGACCCTTGTTTTGAATATTTTTAGCGAGATAATCAGGGTATCTTTTGATACACTATCCTTCCGCTGGTATACGAAAATCTATTTTTTAAGAACACCTATTTTTAAGCAAGTGCATTCAAAATGTACCATCTACTTATCTGAATGCTTTCTGTTCGAATAATGAGAAAATAAACAACACTTACCTCGTGGTGTTTTTCTTCTGCTGCTCTTCGCCGACGCATTTCCTTGTCCTTGAGCATTTTCTCCCTTAAGGCCTTTTGCTTCTCTATTTCTAGCCGATACGCTCTCGTCTCCTCGTCCTCCTCCGCCTGAAATAACAAATGAAAACATTTTTTTTATTGATAACAGGAACGAAGTACAGAGTAAGAGAAGTAATTGTCGGCTGGTTATGTATTATTGAGATTCTTAGTTAATTTTCCATCAGGTAATTTATAAAGATATTACTAACAGAACAAATCCCTAATCTATACGGCCCATCGTACATTGAAGATGGTTAGAGATTATATTTTAAGGTATTTCTACCATAATCGGGTGTAAAAGTTCTCAATTCATCCCGAGAGAATCAGCGACACTATCAGCACCCCTTTTTAAAACCTTCGAAAGACTGGTCGATACCCATTTCTCTATATTTCTCTTCAGTTCTAGTTGTTGCTACGAGCGAATTTGTGCTGAACACATGGCAATAACAAATTCATGACTAAACTTGAGCGTTCAAAACACATGAATCAGTCTATAGTCTGACAGTTGCTAAAAATCATTGTCAGTTCAGAGCTTAAGGAGAGCTTTTTTCAAAACAATTGTGCCTATATGTCTATTGAATAGTAAAGATTATTTATCGATCAATCACTGAAACGTAGCTAACCAAACAATAGAAGCCACAAGTAATGCTAACATCGAAAGACTAACTAACAAGCTGGAATAAGAATATCGAATCCAGCCAATCACAAAAAAGAAGAAAATAGATGGCTCATAGCTAATTGCCGATCGCTTATTAATTCATTCCTTTTAATTGGTTCCGAAGATGGTTGGATCTTTTAGAACCAGGTCTAACCCTGTATTGACTAAACATCAATTGCGCTTACACCTCCAGTGGTAACCTACGCGTCGGATACTGTTCTCTTTCAATCAGATTAGACTTGCTAAGCTTATAAGTGTGAGTGTTGATAACAAAACGAGAAACAGGAACAACAAAGTCAAAATGACTTGTTGTTATGAAGCAACTAAGACCCTTTGAGAGGACTGATTTTATTGTTGAAAAAAAAAAGAAAACGACGTTCGAATCTGCACTAATTGACTTCGCTGCGGAACGAAAAGTCACTATAGCCAGCACACGGTTTCCTCACCTTGATATCCATAAGTGAATATGGCGTTCTCTAGATTAACAAACACACAATATAATTAATCTCGATAGACAAGAGGCAAGCATCCAGTATTTTGGATAGCCGAACATTCCGAGGGGCTAACATCGCTTGGGCTGTGAAATACTGTGAAAAATGTATTGCGGTAAGACTGCAATTGAAAGAGACGGCCCGGACCTTTGTATCTCATAATCTCTCGACTATTACCATACCACCACCATCTAATGTCAAAGACCAATGGCGACGATGTCAATAAGCCAAAAGATCGCATGGCGCCGACTACCAAAAAACCCCTGGTTTGACTAAGAATGAAGATAGATTCTCACAGCCAAAAACGAGGCCTACAATCTAAAAGGCAAAGGTGCCGATGCAGGACTTAAGGGGAGCTTTTTTTTTCAAAACAGTTGTGCCTATATGCCTATGGAAGAGAAAATATTATTTTGTATCAATCACCGAAACGTAGCTAACCAAACTATAGAAGTCACAAGAAAAGATTACAACCAAAAACTAACTTACTAGATTCTGGCATGTCACAGATGAAGGCGAGAGCTTTATAGGCAAAGAAGGCGGGAAGACCACCTTCTTCTCAGAAAGAAGAAAAAAGGCAAGAAAAGCGCGCGCTGACAAAAGTGTAAAACGTGAAAGCAAGGAATACAAACAGATTCCTGTCGTGGTGAACGAGGAAAGATCGTAATTGAGACACAACCGATGCCGAGAACATGGAAGACCTATTTCTGTAGACTGTTAAACGTTGATGACAAACAATCTTTCGCTGTCTGGCCGAACGAACCATAAAGAATTGGCGACGACAGGAAAACTACTAGCCACGAGTCAGGGGAAGTGAAAATAGCAGTATCTAAACTTAAGCTTAACAAGGTTACCCTAAATAACTGCCTTTCTCCCAAGCTTTACAAAAACAGTGGAGATGACTTTGTAATGATCATTCACCAACTGGTAAGCAAAGTTTGGTCGGATGAAAGCATTCCTGAAGAATAGATTCTTAGCCGATCCGATCCACAAAAAAAGGAGACCCTTGTCAACAGCGCGAACTACAGATCCATAAATCTCACCTACATAATCCTATCTGCCATAATATGTTGTTGTAATTTCCTTCACAATATGTTAACGCTTGAAACCGTTTAAAAACAACTTGATCGGTACTTATTAGTGTGTTTTGGGACCAGGAAAGTCCACAACTGATGAAATCTTCAAACTTCGGCTGATCCTGGTGAAATCCCACGATGTCCAAATGGATACCCACCACCTATTCATCGAATTCAAAGTCACATACCGAGCAATGTATAGTTTTGGTATGCAGGTCGGACTAACTAGAAGCAGTTAACTAGGAATCAGGGTAATTGGAGAGTTATGTTAGTTGGACTTAGTTTCATTCCGAACAGTAACTACACTTAAGTAAGTGAGTAATATGGGTTCCGAAAGAAACGCTCAAGGAAATGACATGCAGCATCGAGAAATATTGCCGTGGATGTTTCCAAGGGTTTTAACCGACTCTGGTACAGAGCTTTGGTAGGCAAACGGAGCATACGGAATAATATAATGTCCATATAGGTGCACCGCACACCGAATAATCTATAAAATCTTTTTGACAACAATTACTTCAATAAAATGTACTCTTTCAATACGAAAGGTGAAATTTTGGACCTTAACTTTATACCGGATATAGGGAAGGGAGAGGGAGAATACATCCAGTTTTTTGTCAAAAGATTAGCAGAAGAATTGGAGATGAGAATGATTTTGAATGGCACATGCTGCATTAGACGTCCTAAAAATTTCCTCAAACTCAGACAGAGGGCATTAAGTCATCTCTTAACAATAATACGTTTAACGATTTGTAAATGAATTGAAATTTAATCAATTGTACAGTATTCTAATAAATCTCACTTACAAAATATAGCAAAGAACAAACGATTTCAAATGTTTCTACTTACATCATTTCTATCTCTGTCACGTCTTCGTATTGGCGATGCACTACGCCTTCGTTTGCCATAGTTTCTGTTTTCATAATCTCGACTGTTGGCGCGACGAAATCTTCCTCCTCTGTTGAACGAATTGTATCTATCACGACTTCCTGCCCGACGATCACGATCTCTGTCAAGACCACCGACACCTCCACCTCCACCACCACCTCCACTTCCACCTCCTCCTCCGCCGGAGCCACCACCGCTACCACCACCTCCTCCACCATTGTTGCCTCCGCGATCTAAATGTCGTTCACGTTTTGGCGGTGAGTAGCTCCTCTCTCGACTGCGGCTCCTCTCTCGGCTTCGACTTCTCAGCCTTGGCGGGGGTGATCTCTCATTGCGACGCTTCTCAATATGCTGTCGATTTTTATTGATGAATTCTTCCTGCTGCCGCAACAGCTCTTCGTCGCTCTGCAAATGCGAAACATGACTGCTGATCGTATGCATAAATTGAGTCTCTTGAATGAATTTACTGGTGGCCGCCTCTACGCCACCCTTGAAATTGGGATTAATCAACACTTTGCTGGGGCGAATCGACTGTTGTGACGTTGCCATTGGTGGCGCGGGTGCTGCTGGTAACTGTGCTTGAGCTGGCATTTGCTGACGTTGAATTCCCTGAGGTGGCGGTCCACCTGAATTTGCGTAACTAGGATTACCCTGTTGTGGAATTCCCTGTGGCCGATGCAACGGCATGCGTGGTGGTCTAAGCCCAGGCATTGCAGATGGACCATCTGGCCGAAACATTTGACGCTGATGCTGCTGATGTTGATTTGGCGGAAACGAGCCAACGTATGGCAGACCATTTGATGGCACTGCCCCACCAGAATACTCGTTGTGTGGTACCTGCCCATACATATTCGGATTGGGATGGCGGTAACTGCTTCCCGGCTGTCGGAAATCTATTCTCGGCCCAGGCACGGGATGCTGGTTCAGGGGATATGTGTGGCGCAGTGGTTTCTGATCGGATACATAGGGATTTGGTGGAAATTGACCTGGAAGAGTTTGAGGATTAATATTCTCATTGGGATGATGAGAATACTGAGGAAACCCACCACCACCGCCACCTGGACCCATCACCCCACCATGTGGAGGATATCGTATGAGTGGCCTTTGGCCGGGATATAACATACCACCACGCATCATTGGAACACCACCGATGCCTCCCCCTCGACCTCTCTTTGAATGCATAAAGCGGTTATGGTGTTTTTCTGCAAAAAAAAAACCCATGTGTTACTAGTTAACTTTATAAAGCTGTACAATTTTGACATACCTGGGGAGGAATCGACGCCATCTTCCATGTCTCGCTCACTAGCTTGTTTGATGTTAGTTCTTTCCTCGCGTTCATCCTCGGGGTCTTCTCTGGGATCAGAAAATTCAGTTCCAGCCAGACTTGAACTGTCCTGGGAACTTGGCAGCATTGATTCTGTGTGGATGTTTGCAGAGCTGACAACTGAATTATCTGTATGCGACTGGTCTTCCACGTTTGTTGAGGTGACTACTTCCTCGGAACTGGTAGTTGTCGCTATTGTCACTGCCTGCATTGGCTGCTTAAAATCACACACCGATGGTGGATGCTGTTTTACTGGAGATTCTTCGCTTGTCGAAACATCCGAATCACTAGCTACGGCATTAGTGTTTATCTCTGTGTGAGCTTTGGCATTGGCCGATGAGGACACTTCTACGAGTGCCTTAGGTGCACCCGCAGTGCCATTTGTCTGTTCATTTATGTGCGTATTAACCCATTGTTCTGCTTCTTCTTTTAATTGTTGTTTTTCTTCTTTTGTTACGTCTTTTTCTAAATCTACAAAGCAACAACATAGAAGCGCGCTTAAAAGAAAAACCTTCCTCAACTTACCATCATCACCATCGTCTGATAGAAGCAATTCATCCTCATCAGCGCCATAGAATGCTTGGTCGTCCAAATCATCGCCGAGTTCATAATTCAGTAGATCATCACTGTGAAAAAGCAAATCCATGTTAAGTTTAACTTTTTGTTTCAGTTTTTTTCACAATTTTCTTAAAATTTGATAATTTGCATAAAAAAAACTTCTGTGCTGCCCCCTTCACACACGTACGCAGCATACACACACTGCAATTTCTCAACCCCCAACAAAGCAACTTTTCATTCAGAAATTAAACGTTTTCCAAAGATTTTTTACAAAAATAATTAGCACAATAGAAACTGTCATTATGGAATAATGTCTTTGTAATGTTTTTAATAATGTATATGCACTATCTTTACGTAAAAATAAGAAAATATTTAAGGAAAAAACTCTTACTTCAAGTCGGACATTTTGATAACTCTCGCTGACCTGTCGCCCGAGGAGTGCTGCCAATACAAAATTTCTTTTTGAAAGAAATAATTATGGTTAATTTCATATGTAAAGTGTAACGGTGTCCTAAGCTATAAAATTAATATCTTTGAATAAAAAATGGAATGGAAAACGCCATTAAAGCAAATGTACTACTGAATCTATTACAATCATAATTAATCTTTTGCAGCCGTATTTATTAGATTTCCTTAGGCGATGTCTCAGAGGTTGCCTAGTTAGGCATGTCTAAATATTTAAGTTGTCATTAGGCAACGTTGCCTAAATTTCTTATCTATACTCGATTTTCAATTGCTGCCTAACTAGGCGAAGGTTATGTCAAAACAAGTAGCAGAATTTACAAATCTAGTATAAAAAATTGATATTCTTGTACTTTTTTACATCAGACGTTTTTTGTCGGGTTTGACAGCATGTTATTTGTAAACAAACATCAAAAGGAAGAACATCTTCTTGCATCTTAAAGCGAATAATATTATTTTTAAACAAATTCATTGTAATATGTATTATGGTAATATTCACCCCCAATATATTATAGCAGCCATCACTTGGAGATCAGCAGAAGGATTGATTACCTTTACCATATTTGGTTTAGAAAATCAATACTTTTGCATAAAATATTTATCTTCAAGTTCCATTGGTCTCCTACTTGTTGGCATGTATGAATTAATTTATAATATTCACTACACTTAAAGCTTTCACAAACAAAATGTAGCTTGAGCCCATTTTTATTAAATTAGTTTCACCACACAAAAACTCAAAATAAATTTTCAGACGGAAATTCTCTCAAATGTCAAAATGGAAATGAAATGAAAATTCCTTAGGCAGCCTCTAGGCGACCTCTAGGCAGGGTTCATTCGCGCTTAAGTTAGGCGACCTTTAGGCAACGTTGCCTAAATGTGAAAATCGATTATAGATACCGATTTTGCACTTAGGCAGTGCTTTTATAAATACGGCTGTTGTTGATTTGTAGATACTAGAAAGGCTTGATATGACGAAAAATCCCAGATCTGCACAATTTATCTGAGAATAAAACAAATTTAATTATTTTGTCCAATAGAACATACAATTTAAGTGGACTTTTTACTGCATATATAAATATGAATTTTTAAATGCTGCCATGAGTTTTAAATATTTTGTTTGAAAATTTCTTGAAAATTGTGTGCAAAGTGCAAATAAACAGAACAAATTATAAATCAAATAGAAATATTAAAAGGTCTTGTTGTTTGAGAAAAGTAGAACTTAATATTCTTTTCTCTTTGAAAACTTATCAACTTGGATTGTAATCGCATTTATATTCACATTACTCAAAGACTGGCTTGGCTATCAATTCCACTGTTTATACGACCCTACCTATATCCCATAGGGGGTTTTGATACATAGTTTGTAACATAGAGAAATAATTGAGCTTGATATACCTCAAAGTAACTATATGGATCGACTCAGAATCGCTAGCTGTAGTCGACTGAGCCATGTCTGTCTGTTCTTCCATCCTTCCGTCTGTCTGTATGTCACCGATTTTTAGGCCTTAAATTTTGAGCTAGGATAATGAAATTTGGTATATATAGAATTCTTGGCCGAGGCTACAGAACAAGTGTACAAACATTTAAAATCCGCATATGACACGCCTCCTTTTTAGAAAAACGTTCTTTTTGATTAAACGGTTAAAAATTTCAAAAAACTTTCTAAACAAGCAAAGCCTTATTCATAAACTCATCATTATAAGGATTGCATAAATTTATGCACTCCTTAAAATGCCTCTAAACGCAAAAACCGTATTGATAAAAATTATACAACGTTGAATAGAGGCTGCATATCCTAAACGCGTCTGATGGTTGAATAGTGCCTGTATAAGGATATTGATCTTTTTTATTTCTGTATACACAGATGGCTGAGCATCAGTGTTACCAAATGTTCAATTGTAAGCTGAAAAAAATCATCCAGGGTATTTTTGCATTTTTGCATTTTAGCAGTTGTGTTTCACTGTTTAATTTGTTCAAAAGGTTATTCTTCTTTACCTACAGACTCAACATTGTAAACGATGTTATTGAGTCACCATAATGTTAAAAAAGTGTAAGAATCAAAGTTGTTACCATGAGTTTCGCAACCATAAAAATGATCCCGTGGTACCTCTGCCTAGCATTTTGGTAATTTATTTGACACAAACACTGTAGAACTATTATGGGTGGGGAAATATGTTATGAATAAGAAATTGTGCGACCCTGAATAAAGGCTGTATAAATACTTATGCACTATATAACTATACAACCGTTGAGATGTGTTTTAGTGAAATCTAATGAATAAGGGGGATATTTCTACAATCTGAATAAACATATTTCGTTTATATAAAGTTTTTTGCCACGCCCAACGATTTTTGTTCAAAGTTCGAAAAAACTTTTGATGCAAATACTTGTAATGTCCATAGATCATTTTCACCTCCGCCCGCTTTTTGGGAGTGTTTTTCTACAAAAACCATTGTGTACCCCATTCCAAGGATGGGATGGGATAGGGTATTCGGATTGTAGCCTTCTCATATGTTTTTATTTCAATTTTATAATTTAACACACTCCACTTATGGATTTCACCGATATTTCATAGAGATCCGTCAGTGGGACACTATTCCTCACCTGAGGAACCGATAAAAAAAAAACACTTTTTTTTATTTATAGCGTTTTCGATTGGGATTTTTAGATTTACTCTCAGATTTCAGATTTTACCCGTCCCAATCGAACATTAAAGAGGTTACTCTGGTTTTCTGTGTGTGTTAGTGTGCCATTTGACAGCTTATTGTTTATCTTTAGGCCGCAATTATAGCTATTAGCTATCAATGAAAACCATCATATGGAATTTTCTTTTACTCATTGCTGCTCTTTTATAAATTCAACCATTGGCGAGTTGGTGTCAAAACAAAGCTTATGAATTTTAGAACATGATTATCCAAAACTATTTTTGTTTCTATTTGGTTTCCGCAGAAATAACAAAAAACACATCAAACTGCGAAATGCAAACTTCAAACTGACATAAGTCAGATGTTAAATGTTTTTGTGTTGGTGCATGTTGGTGTAAATTTGACTTGGAATCCAGATTCTTCAAAAGTACTCTAGAGTAAAAAAAGAGTGCTTTTTGTATCCCAATCGAAAACGAAAAAATTGATCTAGAGTAAAAAAAAGTGCTCTAGAGTATAAAAAGAGTGCTTTTTGTATCCCAATCGAAAACGCTATTGGATCACTTTTGAAAAATCTCGATTTCATAAGTGAGGCCTACATGCACCATCAAAAAAACATTTGTCACCAGACTTATGTCAGTTTAAAGTTTGCATTTCGCAATTTGATTTGTGTTTGTGTGTTTATTTAGTTTTTTTTAAAAGAAAACTGGAATTAACTTTAAATAAATTATTGGAATATTCTTCCTCATCATCATCTACATCAAGCAACAGCTTCTTGGATTTTCACATAAACAATTTCTGATCAATTTTTTACAACGATGTAATCATTTCTCTCATTCATTTTCGTTCATTCTTCCACAACAAGGGCTGTTAAATGGCACCCTAATATGGCGTTTTCCATTGGCAAATCTAGATTTTGATCTAAAAGTTGATCTTTTTTTTAGTGCCAATGGAACACGATTTCGGATTGTTTTTTTTCTCTCTATTGTTGTAATTTCTTGTCTGTAAATTTCGGTGTTACTGTCAAGTTTCAAGTCACACAGTTTGATTGTTTTTTATTGAATTTATATTTCACATTGTACTGCTATAGTTTTACCCCCATATTAATAAACGCTGATTACCTAATCAATGGCTAAGTTGACAGCAACCCCCATAAGAAATACTCGCGCAAATGTTAAAAGTAAGCCATTAATTACCTAATCAGCGTTAATTAATAAGGGGGTTGATGATTAATAATTGTTTTTAACAACTGAAATAATAATAAAACAAAACAAAAATTACTTTGGTCAAACTGACCGCTATCATTTGTATTAGTGTGTGCCAAAAGGTACTGTTACAGTCAAGGAGAGACCTTGAATACGATTTCGGTTTCCACTAACCGATCGTAATATTGATCAATTGATAAAAGATATCCTCCGAACTTATAGACTAATTCGTCCCCTCACCCATTCTGTTCAGCCGAAATTCATCATTATCAGCTGCAATGTAAGGACACAGTTTGTTTTTGACAGAATAAGTTCCCCTCTGTTAGGATGAATGATTTTCCACAATCATTAAACAAAATAATTTTATTTTTTTTTCAACTAGGTTTCAAGGTACATATTTAAAAGAGTTAATTTAATTTAATTATTAAAATGAAATAAAATATTTATGTCTGTTGCTATTGCATGTAAATTTCCCGCCTAAATGGAGTGAAAAATTTCCCGCTTTCATGTTAGTCACTCTACAGGAATCCTATATTATATTGCGACGGCTATGTTATTGTACACGAAGTTTTCCTCATATAGGAATCATCAAACAAAAGAAACTTTCCGTATTAAACTGAAAGGGTTCCATCATAATGAAAAGGACGAAATATAAAAATAAAAATAAATTTATTGGCCTGATTCTAGTCTAACTCAACATTATTTCTTCTTTTTCGTTTTAAATCTGTCTAATGCTGTCGGTTTACTTGGTTCCAGTGGAATAAAGTCTTCTGCTTTTTTCACTTTGGTCTCCGAGATTACCTCCTTCTTTTTCTTACGAATATCTGCGATGAATTCCTGAAAATAGATTTTGCAATGATCATATCGTAACTTTAAAAATATATTTTAAGACTCGTACTAACCTTTCGTGCTAGATCTTTGACGATTTGTTTGTTCCTGGCCGCCTTTACGGTGCCACCTCGTCCCTTCATCTTATGTCTTGATTTGAAATCAATCTGTGGCGGCTTGAGGAAGAATAGCTCCTTCTTCGAATCAACCTTCTCCTGCAATGTTGGCACATCTACTGCAACGACTTCATTTGGATTTAGTGTAATCAATTCTGCAGGAATCTTCTCTAAGAGTGAATGGACTTCACGCTCCTTTCGCTGAGACCTTGTCTGGAATGGATTGGCCTCGAAAGCATCGAAGTTTGGTTCGCCTGCCCCAGGAACTAATATCGATTGAAAGCCGTTTGCAGTTGACATACCAAGTACATCCTCGTAGGGGCAGAACCTAAGACCGGTAATGTGTCCATCTGCATGCTGTCGAAGGTATGGTATCCTCTTGTCTCCAACAATAATGTTGTTATACATGTTACAAACATTTCCCGAAGCGACTGCAAGTACTCCTCGTTGTGAAACGTCGACTTCATTAGCTGCCTTTCTCAATTTATATATCGCCAAGGGTCCGCTTAGTTCTCTAACATCCCAGACTTTTATTGTCCTGTCTAGTCCAGCTGTTACTAGATGCTTTCCCTTGGGATCAACTGTAAGCGCAGATATTGGCGTCGGATGGCAAAGCATTTGGGCCAGAGGTTCGCGCACTTTCGGCGACCACATTGAAACAACGCCCTTTCCACCTCCGACACAAAGTACACCATTGGCGGGATTGCTGCGCATCAATCTAATGTCTCCCAGCCTTGTGTTGAAATGTCCGACAATTTCCCCAATTGATACATCCAACCATGATGCATATCCAGTGTTACTCACGCATGCCAGAAGGAAGTGATATGGAAGAAACTCCATTTTGTTTACACGGTATAAGGCCTTAACGCAATGGAGCTCTGTACCGTGATTGTCATAGATGTACAAATAGTTTTTCTGTGCACAGGCAAACATCGTCTCAACATGCAGCCAAGAAACATCAGCAACTTCCTCCATGACATTTATTTCACACCGCAGTCGTTTTTGTATCCAATCGAATGCCGCAACGTGTCCCTTCCGTCCACCCAATAGCAGGTGTCGACCGTTATTTGTGTATCGCATCGAATATGAGCCAAACTCTAAGTTCAGTTTAAAGATCTTTGAAGCTGCGGTGATGTCAACATTTGCGGCTATATCCGACTGCCGATAATCCAATGTACGCTCACCTTCATCGGGAATTATAAACCTAAACAGAGAAACATGTCATAACCAAAGCACCACCTCAATGTGTGTACTTACCCAGCATCCTCCTTTAGCAGAATCTCAGTCCTAGCTGCTTGCTCTACTGCATACTCGTGGTATACTTCTCGCCGCTTTGTCTTTTCTTTGAAAAACTTTGTTTTTACTCCACTTGTGCCGATTTTTGCACCTCGCGAGTGCTTCTGAAGCTGTTCTTTAGGAACTTTTGAGATGCGTGGAGGTAATGGTCCTTTGGCATTTTTTACGAATTTCGGAAGTGATTTTGGGTAATTTTTTACATGAATTACTTCGCCTTCGAATTTTTGATGCTCCACGGGTTTATGTTTGATTTTCTTGACTTCCGATTCTTTGACTGGTGCGTCGAAATAACGAGCTGCAGCACCAGATTTCTTTTTGTGCATTTTTTTAACGGGTGCTGTGACAATTTCATCGTCACTCATATTATTTACTGTGTAGGCAAACGAATATTTATGAAAAAAAATTAAATTAAAAGTCTAGTTGCTTCTCGGTGAATAACAACGTGCTTCCAAAAATGTTGACAGCTGTCGAAGGAAAAAGTCATTATATATTAGGGTAGAGTTTCATTGTTTGTCTACTGCACACTGCATTACCTAGGAAACATGCGCCTTTGTTGTTTTCTATTGGTAACATAATCGTTTTATTTTTTTAACTCGATCTGTCAAAAGATATGTAATAGGTTTGTAACAAATGTTTCAAAATGCAATATTGGATTCAATTTCGAACACAGCCAAAACAGAATCGCTTTAATTTATCTTAAGCTGGGTTTCCACATGCCCTTAAATTGACAAAGTTTGACAGTTCTCGTTTATGTCATTAATTGACAATATTGCCAGTTCATTTCCACCTATGTCAATAATTGGCACAAAATCGTTTGTCATTTCATTGACAATAAAATTTTGACAAATGCGTTTGTCAGTTCATGGACAGCTATTTCCATTTGCACCTTTAACTTCAGTTGACGAATGGACATTTTTTTCGCTTTGGTTTGTTTGCAGCCTGTCCGCTTTTAGTTTCATTCTTTATTTTTAAATATGTCTGTATGAGATACGAATTTAATAAATGGAATCATTGAAAAGATTGTTTACTTACTTGATAATTGCTACGAAGAGCATTCCATCGTAACATAATTTCACATTTGGGAACGGAAAGCGTTTTTGAAATAGTTTCCCACGAGTTGTTATTTATTTCTCGATTTTTATAAAGCTTGCTGTTGGAGTCCCAAATGTTGTCGAATTTTTCAACGTTGTGAATGAGATCAAGCGAGGACTACACACTCCATTCCATACTTGATTTTCTCACTCGTTTTTTTCCTTCTTCTACTGCATCATCCTAAATGTAATCGAATGTATATACTCCTTTTTAAAAGATTAGAAAATATAGTAAAGTAAAAATACATTACCATGTTTCCAGTTGTTTCTGCAGCTGACATGTCACTTAATACTTTTTTTTTAATTTCCGCAGCAAAATATATTTTGTATTTTCTTTGCCATTCAATTGACAAAACATTCAACACAATGCCAATAAATTTGTTTTGCCAGTTCATGACCAAGTGACGTTTTGCTCGTCAATTTTGCTATTTCCACTTTCGTTGCCAATTATTGACAAGGCCTGACAGTCAATTAAATGACTGTCAATTTTCGGCTATTTCCACTTGTCATTTTTCTCAATGACATAAAAATACGCCATTCGTCAATTAAAAAATGGCAAGTGGAAACTTAGCTTTAGTCTGAAATTCTGAAGTTAAATTTTGACAATTCATTTACCACGAGTCATAAGTTTATTAAGTTTACAACGACTTTCAGACCCATATTATGTCTTTGGGTTACGAAAATTTAACATATTGTTTGGTATTGCAATTCGTCTGCTTAATATGCCTGTTATGGCTGGAACACAATTACGCTTTGCGTTTGGCTGACGCACTTAGTTCAGCCATATGAAATCAATGTTATCTATCACAATGTAGCTTTGCCTGGCGTTGAGCTTCAACCACAAAATGAAATAGGTAAAATCTTAACGTAACGTTGCTGCAAAGCGCCGTGGGTCAAAGCGATAGTAGGAAAAAGTGTGTATTATCAAAAACAAAAGGTTGTTGTTTTTTCTCTGAAAATATGTCAAAGCATGCGCAAAGCATACGTCGGCAAAGCGAAGCTTTAAAGTGTGATTGTGTTTTAGCCATTTATAGTTACCTTATGTTACTCAGCCTATCTTTGCTCTCCAATATTTTGCTAACACAGCAGCTTCAATATCATTTTGATAGAATTAGAATTGCATCCCCGCATAGGTCTCGTCAATTAAATCATCCTCGCTGTTCGTTTTTAACATCCGTACACCAATTTGTGTTAATCTGGTTCGTCTGTAAAGATCTTTACCACGTTACATCTAAGAAATATTTATAAACCACAACAAGAATCAAATAATTACTGAAAAATCATTTCTCAAAATATTTCTAAAATGTTATATAAAAATAAACATATGAGAAGGTTACAAACCGCTATGCGGATTGTTGTGTACCCTATACCCCATATTCCATCCTTAAATGTGGCCTTTATGGCGATAAAAGATAGAAAATTACATAGTCACAACATATTATTAAGGGTATTCATGCAACGTCGTAATTTTATTACGTGCGAAAGATTGTAATTTTACGACGATGTTTTATGAACGACCCTAAAACTGCACCACTAAATAATGCGATAACCCACTGAATCCAATATCATTTTATTAATTTATTTTTTTATAATATTTTGTTCCTATTCTTCTCCTTCTGTTCTCGATATTTTAAAAGTTTACAACGTTTATCATCTCAGTTTACGCACCCAATTCCTGTAAGAAAATACCGATATTGTTGGAAAAGATTTCGCATACAAATTTTGACAGTTCATTTATGCGTCGTAATTTTATCAAATTTACAACGTTTACGACTACTTTCCGACGGTATACTTAGGGGTATTCAACCCTATTGTTCAAACAGTTTAACAGAATCTTTTGTTGTTCGACAAAAAACAACGTTTTTCTCCTGCATATGCTATGGCGGGTAGGGTATACAAATAGTTTTAGTAAGAAAACGCCTCCAAAAAGTTGACGGGGGTTAAAATAATATATAGACGAAATTAGCCAATGATTTTGCATCAAAAGTTTTTTCGAATATTTTAAAATTTGAACGGTAAAATTTACTGAAAACTTTTTTTTTACTGAAAATGCCCCCAAAAAGTGGGCGTGGACAACAACTTAATCAAGAAGAAATATAGATATTGAGATTGTCTAAATATTTTGTTCAGAAACTTTCTTAAAATTCCTAACGGTTTGGCCAAAACTACGTTTTTATAAAAAGGAGGCGCGTGGCAGTGGGCGGATTTTAAAAATTTGTACACTTTTTTTGCTTCAACGCAGAAGAATCCTATCCTAGCTCAAAATGTAAGGCCTACAAATCGGTGCCATACAGACGGACGGACGGACAGACGAGCTTAATTGACACAGCTAGTGATTCGGAGTCGATCCATATATACTTTGAGCTATATGTAGCTAAACTATTAAAATATGTTTGTATAATCTTATTTTAAAATCAATAAGCTTTGTTTTGATACTAATAGTACGTTTCCACCGGACCGAAACTCGTCATTTCATTAACGAAATTCAACATTTGAAAATAGTGTCCCCACCAAAAATAAACGCATTCCAATGTCAAAACAACTTTTTTTTCACTGGATCTCCTCTTGCTATGATCTGACAAAATATCCGGGAACTATCAACTGCCAAGAAAAGCTTATCTCAACATACCTTCTTGTTCTGATTCCCAAAAAATAAGATCTATGATCTAAAGCGGTGAATACACATGACACCGGTGTGCCACACTTGTGTCAGTGTGCTTGAATGTGTTCTGTGTGTCGGGCTGTGTGCACACCGATTTTCGGTGTCACACATGGTGTGCACAAAATCAAAATGTTTTGATTTTTGGTGTCGGTGTGACAAATAAACATCTAATGTGTGCGGATTGGTGTTGCGTGTGTGGCGGAATGGATATTTTCTGTCATCACACCGGTGTGCGCACCAGTGTCATGTGTATTCACCGCTTAACAATCGTGTTACACCAACATAATTGCATTATTTTTTTTGTATGTAATCAATAAATAAAGCAAACACCAGGGACAACGGGTATCGAGAAAATCTGGCCCTTGGTCAACAATTTCATATGTTGTTATTCCGAAGATATTCCATTTGCAGAAGCTTCTTTAAAAGAAACAGCAATAGGACATCATACGATTGTTCATTAATTAATAAAATTTTATGCATTTTCAGCCGTATTTATAAAAGTATTTTAGAGGCTGCCTAACTTTAGGCAACCTTTAAGTACTGCCTAAGTGCAAAATCGGTATTTATAATCGATTTTCACATTTAGGCAACGTTGCCTAAAGGCCGCCTAACTTAAGCGCGAGCGAACCCTGCCTAAAGGCTGCCTAGAGGCTGCCTAAGGAATTTTCATTTCATTTTCATTTTGACGCTTACGAGAATTTCAATCTGGAAATTTATTTTGAGATTTTGGGTGGTGGTTTGCAATAAAGTGAAAATATTTTCATAAGAATGGAATCAAGCTTCATTTCACTTGTAAATGATTTATGTGTAGTGAATATTATGAATTCTCCAACTAGTAGGAGACCAAAAATATACAAAACGCTTACTCGATGATGGGAGCTATGCCTGCTCCAACATTCTTTTCACTCCACTGTTGAATCCTCAAACTGATTCCGAACAGCAATATAATATTGCCCATATAGCTCCATGTTCTTCCTTTAAGATATTTGTTTACAAATAACATATGCTGTCAAACCCAAAAAAAAAAAAAGAAAATCTGATGTAAACAAAGTACAAGAATCTTAATTTTGTATACTAGATTTGTAAATACTACTACTTTATTTGACATAAACTTCGCCTAGTTAGGCAGCAATGGAAAATCGATTATAAATAAGAATTTAAGCAACGTTGCCTAGAGGCAACCTAAATATTTAGGCATGCCTAACTAGGCAACCTCTGAGACCCCGCCTAAGGAAATCTAATAAATACGGCTGAATATTCTTAAATTTATATTTGTTTTTCAAACGTTTTTTCCAAAACAAATTACAGAGCAGTTTCACGTTTCTGGGAGAAAAAACTGGTTTTGCAGGGGAAAAAGGTAATGTTTGATTTGACATAACTCGTTTGGACGTTTTAGCGGAATGCCGAATTCCAGAATGTGAAATTATATGGCGGAATGCTTTGCAGGCATAGCTCCCTTTGTTTAAACGATGTGTTCGCTATGAGTTTCGCATTATCCATAATTATCCATTATGGATTGTGAAATATATTATGAATTAAACTGTTTGCGAACCTGAATAAAGGCTGCATAAATTATTATGCAGTTCTGAAATTACTGATATCCATGCAACCTTTTTGATGTGTTTTTCCTAATCCATAAGGGGGTAAAAATATAGCAGTTCTTTGTGAAATATTAATTAAATAAAAATAAAACAATTGGATGACTGATAACGTGACAGCTTCACCAACACTAACTTCACAGACATGAAATTACACCAATATAAAGATAAAACAAATCAATCTGAAATCGTATACCATTGACAACAAAAGAGGTAATATTTCTAGATTTACCAATGGAAAACACCATAAAAATATAACCCAATTGTTTATGCTATAAATTGCAATACAGTATGAACAGACTCTGTGGAATTAAAAACCCTACGAACACACTCATAGTGTTGATAAGGCAGTTCAAGTAGGAATTGACACCTAGAACACTGCCTTATCAATTAAAACCCTGTTTTTAGACCGCTGAGTGTAAACGCATTAGAAATTCAATAAGCGTGGCTGAGGCTGACCAAAGTGTTAAAAGGTGAGTCGCGTAATTTCATTAAAAATTACGAATTTCCAGTGATAAATATTAAAAAAGTATATCCGCACTCGCCTTTCGCAACAATTTACATTCCATTTTACAACTTGAACGGGTCGTGTAATCACTTGTTCGTCTACAAATAGTGAAATTTCCCTTCCGAAAAAACTATTTTTTTTTAGAACATCGAAGAAAAAGAAGAAGAAGAAGAGCTGAAAAAAGTAAGTTCTATGGGAAAAGTGAGATAAATGAAATTTTTGCAAGTGTAGGGAGCAAAAATGGCGGCCAATCGTTGATATATTTTTCTATAGTTTTGTGAGAAAAATCAGTGTAAATTTATTTTTGTGTTCTTTACTGATTGATAAATACGTCTTTCTTTTGCAATTTGAAAAGCCTGTTCAGATTGATTTGCAGAAAAATGAGCAGCTCCGAGGAAGTCTCCTGGGTTACATGGTTCTGTGGGCTCCGTGGAAATGAATTCTTCTGTGAGGTGAGTTAAAAGAAACGAATTTTGTGAAAGAAAGAAAAGTGTTTTAAACGAATGTTTGTGTACATTCGCAGGTGGATGAAGATTATATTCAAGATAAGTTCAATTTAACTGGATTAAATGAACAAGTTCCAAACTACAGACAAGCTCTCGACATGATTCTTGATTTAGAACCAGGTAGGTGGTTTAAAAAAAATGTCCTAATTGATAACAGGTGTAGAATTAATTGATTCTTACAGAAGATGAGCTCGAAGATAATCCCCATCAATCCGATATGACTGAACAAGCAGCTGAGATGCTTTATGGTCTCATTCATTGTAGATACATTTTAACAAATCGCGGAATTGCTCAGATGATAGAGAAATACCAAACCGGAGACTTTGGCCATTGCCCACGCGTTTATTGTGAAAGTCAACCGATGCTTCCACTAGGTAGACTCTACCAAATTTGTCACACAATAACTTTTTCTAATTTTTTTTTGTTCTCCATTTTAGGTCTCTCTGATATTCCCGGCGAAGCAATGGTGAAAACATATTGCCCCAAGTGCATTGATGTTTATACGCCAAAGTCATCTCGTCACCATCACACAGATGGGGCATATTTCGGTACTGGTTTCCCCCATATGCTATTTATGGTTCATCCAGAGTATCGTCCTAAGCGGCCCACCAATCAATTTGTTCCAAGGTATGTTTTACACAATAATTTGTAAATAATTGCCTTACCAAATGTTCCCCATCTGCCTTCCTTCTTTCCAGACTTTATGGATTCAAAATACATAGCTTAGCTTATCAAATTCAGCTGCAAGCAGCAGCTAACTTTAAAATGCCACTACGAGCGGTAAATTTGAAATGAAAACATTTAATATTAATTATATTTTTTATTTTCCTCACAAATTTATTGCATTTACATTTATATACATTAAAAACAAAACGAAAAAAATTTCAATAATAATAACAATAAAAAAGAATGTTAAAAAAAAAACACTAGAAACAAACAAACAAATTGCCAAACTCAGTTTGAAACCGAAATACAAGGAGAATTATTAATTTATTCGGAGAAATATATTAATTACGTTCACTAGAAGAAAACAAGATCTAAAATGATGCAGCACAAGATATTTAAGACGGAAATCACACACTATTTTCATTAGTCCCCATTTGTTCGTATTTTATGTTTTGGTATTTCCTTTTATCCTTGTTTTGTCATGGAAAGTAGTAATTTTTTTTTAATTTATTATACGCCTTATGATGGGTGCACATTCACATTCTCACTTACTCCTAGTTTGTGTATAATTGTAAAAAAAAACTTTGAAACGAACTATTAAAATTAAATGACTGATTATATATTTCTATTCTGTTTCGTGGCATGTGTGGTGCAATAAAATCAGATTGAATTAGATCAATTGAGAGTGAACTCTTGAATGTGTATATGTTTAGAAGTGGAACTGTTTGTATAATTTATAGTGGAATAAGGATAGGGGTTGGTCAAATTTGGCATTCAAAACATCAATCGGTGGATTATTGGAGGGACTTTGATATGTCATTCCTATGATCAGGATAGAGTCAATATTCTTAACTTGCTGTCAAATATTTGGGTTGCTAAAATAGTATTTTAGGGATGGAATCACGTAAGGTTATAATGGACTGTTACATTTTTGATTGTACACTATTCTTTGCTCTATGTAAAGTGATCAACGGAAGTGTTTGGTTTGTGGGCGTCACTTAAAATTCTTAAAAAAATGTCATTTTTGATGCCCGCGTTATGCTTCTTCTCTGTCTTGGACAATTGTTTGGTTTATTTATGTTATATAATGACCGACCGGAACACCGGAGCCGGTTTCCAAATATATTTTACAAGAGACATTAATTACTACCATCCCGTCAACATCGATAAGACTGTATCGAAGGAAAAACAATAAAGACGATGACATGTTTAGCACACAGTTGGCCAAAGAAGATTCACTGTATCCACGTTCAACTTTTGCTCTTCATAAAACAAAGTTTCACTTAGTAACACACACTTTTTTTTTTATTGAATATTAACATTTACCAAATCTATATAACTGTAAAAAAAAGGCGAATCTTCTCTCTCCAACTACCGACCAATTGCACTTACGACCCTTTTATCCAAGGTCATTTTTTTTTTGCAAATTCTGACTTGCCTAAGCAGTAATATACACATCGACCTAAAAGATCTATTGTGCTCGCCGTCAGATGTTATTTTAGGTTAGTAGCGCTTCTACTTTCCTAATGTAGCTGATAATACTTTCAGCCGAAGATTTTCTCAGTTCTTCGGGACTTAAAAATTCCCTGAAGAAAGATTCCCTTCTCATACCGTAAAGGGCCGGGCATTCACATGTGATATTCTCGGCTGTTCCGTCTTCTTTTAGACTTAGTCTGCACTCCGGTGAGTCGACATTTTATTTAGGTGATATCGCAGACCGTGATGACCAGTTAGGTAGCCTACTAAGTTTTTGATATCGTGCGAAGATTTAGTATCTTATTGGCATCTGCTTTGAAGGGCTGAATAGCTCTTTTGGCCTGTCTTGGGCCTGGGATGTTTTCCCAGTATGAAAAACATTTGTTTTGTTCCCATAATGAAGGGGGTTTCCGAACCTTTTCTGGCTAGTTCATCAGCTTTTTCGTTCCCTTCAATTCATTTATGTCCGGGGACCCACCATAGTCTGGTTTTGTTCCTGAAGCTGAGTGTTTGGAGGGAATTGAAGCAGTGTAGTACTGATTTGGAGTCAATAATGTGTGAGCTAAGGGCTTTTATTGCTGCTTGACTTTCCGTGAATATATGGATGTTTGCGCCTTTAATACCTGAGTTGTGTATTAGGTTTGCGCATTCTTTTATGGCATGGAGCTCAGCTTGGAATACACTAGGTTTTTTCCCATAGGTACAGTAGTCCCTCGATAATGTGAATTACCGATAATGTGAATTTCTCCCAAATGTGAATCGGCAAAACTTTACATTGTCATCTCTATAATGTGAACTTCCGAAATTTTCAACCTCTAAAATGTGAATTTTATTTGATAACGTTTTTATATTTCTTTTGTTTCTCTTGCTCGTTTTGCGTGCGATATTAGGGACTAAATAACTGTTATTTGTCTCTAAATTGTAAACGCAGCTGCAGGGTATAAGGAGACAACAACTGCCATTTGTGTGGATATGGATATTTTATGATCAGTTGTGTTTATATTGGTTCTCAAGCTATTTGTCAGTCCAAAATAACAAAATATTTTACCAAACATTAAGAATACCAATATCGGAATGTTTTTACTTTTGTTTTTTTTTTAAATGAATAAAATTTTTTATTTTAGTTTTTCTTCTAAAATAATAAATATTGAAACTATAATTTTAAAAATCATTTTGTGTTGTTTTTAATGGATTTGAAAATCGTTTCAATCAGTTTCGTAAGCACTGAAAAAAATGTTCCAGTAATGTGAATCCCTCTAAAATCCGAAAACGCATTGTTTTTATTAGTTCACATTATCGAGGGACTACTGTATTAAGATGTTTCTATTTGGTCCATGTATGCCAGCTCCTACCCCTGAGTCCATTTTAGAACCATCCGTAAACCATTTCAGGCCGTTTAGGCAGTTTGGTGGTTTATTGCTACACCATGCTTCTCTGGTTGTGATCTCCGTTGAGAATCTTTTGTCGGAGCATAGTGTCTTTGGTAAGCGGTCTGTAACCGCACAGATCATGTCAAGTTCTGGAAGTTCGGATAGAACTTCAATTAGTTTTAGGTGTTCGGTAATGTTTAACTCTTCCGCTTGTGTCAAACATGTTGAACTGCGAATTGCCACTATTTTTTATATAGATGTGGAGGGGCGTTAGTCCTATTTAGGCTTCTATAGCCGCTGTGGGACAGGTACGCATAGCTCCGGTAATGCCCAGACAGGCAATCCGTTGTACCTTGTTTAATTTATTTGTTGGGTTGTTTTTTGGGTGACTTTGTTCCACCATACTATTGAAGCGTATGTTGCAATGGGCCTGACCATGATCGTGTAGATCCAGTGTGTGGTCTTTGGAGAGATTCCTAAGTCCAAGCTTAGTTCTTTGCCGAGGATCACTCCAAGATATTTTACTTTGTTGGAATACTGAATGTATGTACCATTGATTGAAATTTGGGTAAGATTTAATTTTCTCCATTTTGTAAAAGGGACGATGATAGCCTTGCTGGGGTTTATAGAAAGACTTTCTTTACTACACCAGTCTATGACTATCTTAAGGGCGTTTCGCAAACGTATTGTAACCTCGTTTGGTTCTTTGCCCCTTATTATGATGACTAGGTCATCGAAAATCGTCAGCTTATGAAATAACTCGAAACACGAAAGCTTCCCAATGACCGGCAGTATGGTTTTCGCAGCAACAGGTCTACTGGTGATTTGATGACATATCTCACCGAGAAAATCAATCCATAATGGTGGAGAAAGCTAGATTGTTGCACATGATATTTCAAAGATATTTGACAGGGTTTGGCATCAGGCCCTTTTGTCGAAAATGCGTGCATTTGAAATAAACTTCTATGGATTAGAAATAATCTTTCGAAACGTTCAATTCAAGTTTTTTTTACGTCTTCAAGTCGACAACTCAACAAATAAAAGCTTCCTTCGCTGATGACAGTACCCTCAGCTTTTCTTATTCGTTTTCAGGTCCACGTCCCTCATCTTCGAACGTGGACTCAAAACGGCAAAATATGTTAAGCTTGTCGAATTCTGACCTTGACAGCTTTATCAAATGGGGTCAATCCAACAGAGTAGAATTCAATGCTTCCAAAACACAATGCTGTCATCTGTCGTTAAAGGGAAAATCTTGTGCCAGTTTCCATGAATGAATGAATGAATGCTCAAATAAAATAGCCAGTTGCATTCCTCCCATTTAGCATTTCAGCCGCAATACTCGGTACACTATGAATGCAAATCAGTTTACCCTTAAGCCTATCATCGGACGAACGCTGAAATATAGAGATTCATACATAAACCGAAAACCATTTTAAACCTTTTTAACTTACAGGCATTGAAAACCAATGTGCATCGGTATCTCCTTTCTTCTTATCCCGAATTTCCTTAACGCTTACTGTGCTAAAACATATAAAGGGTATTCATAATTTTGGAATTGAGACGGGAGAGGTTTGTGCCGTACAATTACAAAAGTATATAAGAAGAGCTTCACAACAATGCATTTGTGCGTTTGCAGTCCTTGCACGATGGCGGAACCTTCGGTTTTGTATTTAGTTGCTTTTACCATTTTTTCTTGTTTGCTAAAAATCGATGACATACAACTTATCGACTTATGTAGCGATTATGAATCGATCCATATAATTTGAGGTATATGTAGCTAAATTATTTCTCTGTTACAAAATATGTAACGAAACTAATAGGGTATGGGATAGGGTATATTAATTTGTACTTTTGGGTGCTTTTTATTGTCGCAGGCAGTTTGAAAGGCTCAGTTTACAAACCGTTTATGCTATGGAAACCTGTTTTACCATAGTAAAGGTGCTGTTTTTGGTTGCCTTGATTAATAATGCGAATTTGAGTGCCTTCAATACCCTATGACCCGCCTTTTCGTAAAGAGTTAACTTATATTCTTCCTTTTCTTGTAGCGTAATAGTTAACGTGATCTCATTTCGACAAATGTGTTCCTCAAATATATCCAAATGTTCTTAAGGATTTTGAAAAACGTTGGTTGGCAAATCGTCAATCCTTAACCCGAAGAAAACCACGGTTGGCAAACGAGTTTTTCTTCATTTTATTTCTGATGAGATATTTTTCTCTGAGTTAATAGCGTAGCCGAAGTGAACAAAGTCTCATACTACCTCAAAGTTATCTCTGTCAATGGTGATTTTGTGTCCTAAAGACAAGGATTTATGTGGCATTCTGGTAGATCTTAAGTGAGGCTAAAGTACGGAATGAACCTGGGACCTTCTCTAATAAGCCCGATTTTTAAATAACTGCCTCCAGCTGCGTACTTCTTCGCCCGACGTCTGGCTGGAAGTCAAAGATTATGGGTGTTCTACATGTCCAGCCATCTTAAACGTCCAATCCGAATTTATTTTTTGACTAGGGGTATGTCACTGTACAGCTCGTATTGTTTCTTGGTTGAATCTTCGTCTCCATAGCCCATTTTTTGAGGAATTTTTTTTCTCAAAGCGAAAAGGATTTCTTCATCTGCAACTGGGATGATCAGGGACTTCTCTAGGATCTCCATATTAGTCCGAAAGAGGGCTTTGTAGTAAAGCCTTGTAGTAAATCGCCTTTGCCGAAGAAACAATGGATTGCAAGAGTAATCTTTCGTTTAATTTCTGGCGAGATGTTCTTGTCAGAGTCGAGCCGAGGTAGACAAAGACCCGCACCACCTCAAAGTTATATCTGTCAATAGTGATATTCTGTCCAATTCGTCGATTGTTGTGTGTCCTTTCGTGTTGACAGCATATAAATGGTTTTACCCTCATTTACCGCTTAACCCGTTTTTGCCGCTTTTTTGCCTATACTAGCAAACGTGGCTTTGATATCACGTTGAGTCCTACAAATGGTATAAATATCGTCAGCGTATGCTAGTAGTTGCATCGATTATTGGAAGATTGTGCCTCTGGTGTTGCCTAGTTTAGCACAATCCTGTCAAGAATCAAATTAAAGTAGTCACATGACAGTACATCGCCTTGCCTACATTTTTTTGTATCGAATGTGTCGGTGAGGTCGTTTCCGATTTGGACTTCTTAGGTTTTTTCCAGGATCTGCCAAAGTGTAAAAATTTGATCAGTTGTGAACTTTCCTGGCTTAAAACCACACTGATAAGGGTCGATCAGGTTGTTGGTAAACGGTTTCACACGTTCACATATTACGGCAGATAGAATCTTGTAGACGATGTTGGGGAGACTTATGCTTCTGTAGTTAACGCAGTTCTGAGGGTCTCTGGATCGGGCAAACGATGCAGAGGTTCCATTCTTCAGGCATACTTTCATCCGACCAGATTTGGCTTATGAGGTAGTGGATGTTACTAACCAAGTCATCTCCTTTATAAAGTTCAGCGGTATGGCCGTCATTTCCGGAGGCGTTGTTAAGCTTGAGTTTAGATATTGCTATCCTCACTTCACTTAGGTCGGGTGGTTGGTAGTTTTCGCTGTCGTCGCCAACATCGAATGGTTCGTTCTGCCTGACAGCGGAATGTTGTTCGTCATCGCCGATTAACAGTATGTCTTAACTACGTTATTTCCTTGTTCATCTCCACAGAATTCTGTTCGAGCCTTGTATCCTTGGCTTTGACGTTTTAGAATTTGGTAAAACTTGCGAACATCGTTCCTGGAGTGGCACCTCTCTATATCCTCGATCGCGCGCTTTTCTTGCTCTTTTTTCTTCTTTCTCAAATTTCGGTGTTCTTCCCTTCTTCTCTGCCTTTAGAGCTTAATGCCAGCTCTCGTCTTCACCTGTAGCTTAGCCTTGTAGGCCTCATTCTTGGCTGCGAGCATCTGTCGGCATTCATCATCAAACCAAGGGCTTCTTGCTGGTGGGCGCGAGAAAACTAGCACATAAGTTGCTGCTGATCTAATAGCTTGTTTTAATCGTTGCCATTGTTCTTCGACATTCGATTCTGAAGATATGGTGTTAATCGAGTGATTAAAGGATACGCGTTGCGCTCTTACAAGCAATCTTTTATCATCATCTTTTTCATCCGCCGTGGCTCGAGTGCATATATGGCTTATGTTGGAGAAGTTAATCGAAAGCACGACTCCCAACATGGAGGGCCACTTCCATCAGTATTCACTTCGGGATTCGGTTCATCCGCCACCATCTCTGTTCAAGGGGCCTGACTTACCCTTGAGATTCCTAAATAACCTGTTGTCCGAATATGTCGAAGCAGCTCCTTACAGCAGGCCGGATTATCAGCACTTGCACTTACCGTTTACCAAGTCAAATATATTTTGATGAGACCAGTATCCGATAATTACTACTTGGAGGTAAATATAAGCACTATTGATGTGTAGTCAGAGTTACAACCACTGGACGTTGCAAAGTTAAAGCCAATCTACCAACGTTCTACAACATCCAACCATCCTGCAAGAAGTTTACAATCTAAGTGATTGTGTAGTGAAAGGAACCAGGCTTGGTTATTGGTACTAACGAGCCTTTTCCTTATAAAGCATAGGAGAAGAATAAGATCCAATGTTTGAATCTTTTGCTTTATTCCATCCCGTTTTTAACAGGCACGATAACGAGTATATGTCTCTTCAGACCAAATATAGACGACAGTATTGTTAAAATCTTGTTCTCAATATTGGCGTAAAATTCTATTGTATTAAAATATAACGTCTGAAGTTTAGTTTACGATGTTCACCTAGCTTTCGGATATGCGATCGATCCATCCATTTAATAATTTCGAGAAACGAAAACATCGGCGTTTTCAATTGGCAAACAAAATGTTTTCGGAAAAGTTTTGTAAATTAATCGGAAGCATCTGATAACTGCCAATGGTAAACAGTTTTCAGGAATATATTTAGCTTTTGGATCTGTAGTTAGAAGAGCAGAAATCTTTCGCTAAGATAATAATTCAAATGATTTAAATTTAATTCCAGAACAAAATGCTTTCGAGCCATGGAAAACGGCACATTATTTCCAAACCTCGAAAAATGTGAAGGTGATATCGATGAAAGTCAAATGTTTTTGACTTACTTAACTGTTTTTGAGTAAAAACGAAATGCAGAACCCAGTTTATTATCTGACCAATTCAAAATATTAGCATTCTAGCTTAAAACTTAAAAGCTAAATATTATTGACATGAAGGCAGACGGACATATAGACTGATCCGATAAATATAAACTGTAAGTAAATGTATATTCGGATAAAATACACGTCAGAATTAGGTAACCACGTACACCATTTTTGGGTGTCACAATACCATTTCAAAAGTTTACGACAATAACTATCTCGGTTTACGAAACCAAATTCGTATGTTAGATTTTCATTATGTAGGGTCTGTGCGGGTATATTTGTGTGAAGAAAAGTTAAAACTATCAAATCTCCAAGATCAAGAAAGATTCACTCATTTTCACAAAAAGTGCCCGTACGCTTTCGCAAAGAAAAATGAAAAAACCCCATAGTTTGAAGTATAATTAAATCGGTACAACCCTAAACAGGATCGGAGACACCGTCTCTCAAATAGCCAAAGATATTCCATGCTACATTGAACCACACGGGCGACCGTAAACGATGTCTTATAAGGGCCATGCAGCATATGACTTTCACCCTTAAATCAAGTTTACTGCTTTGAAACAGTCCTTTTGTCAGAGCATAAGCACCCCTAGCCCTGGCCAGACAATCACCTACATTTTCGTTAAAATAAAGAAACTTTTCAAGCCAGGTACCAAGATATTTCACTTCCCTTCACACCACCAACGGTCAGTTGCCAGTTTTCTTTCTGTTATTCCTAGAAGCCCTAAGCAATGGGATTCTAAACAGAATTGTTTCGGTTTTTTTAATTGATCTTCAGTTTCCAATCATCACAATGTCCCTTGACTTTATCAAAGTCACGTTGCAAGAATATGTTGATGAGCTCGATTTTCCGACCTGATCTGTACGCCACTAGATCATCTGCGTATGATTTTGGGTGTCTGAGGGAACCTACATGATCACTTGTATAAATGTTAAACAATATCGGAGAGTTCAACGCCCCCTGTTGTAAACCGTTTTTAATTTCAAAGACTTTACTCGAAGTTGCGTCGCCACAATTGACAACGAACTTCTTTCCCATAAGCATTTCATAAATCATATAAAACATGGGATTCCGCGTGCCCAGTCTGTTTAGCTTGTATAAAATACCCTACAACCATACGTGGACAAAGGACTTCTGAAAGTCAATCAGACAGCCCCCTGTGCATTGTTTTTTGGACTTACTACACTGAATGTTGGACAGAAATTTCGATGAGGCATGAATAGTTTCATGCCTCGCTCGAAAACCAAACTAATTTTCCGGAATAATTTTATGTTCCTCGACCTACTTAAACAGATCTTTATTGACTATCTTTTCGAATGCGTTGCTTACATTCAACAGAAGGCTTTTTGACCAAAGATTAACAGGGTTTATTTTGTCCTTCTTTTTAGGATAGGATATACCGTTATCCACAGTTTTTCAATGCATTGGATAATGTGCATTATTCAGTGCATTGTTAAGCAGGATTGTGAAAATATCAACTGCTTCTATTGGCAGGTCCTCCTCTCCCGTCGGCTTTTTATTTTTCAGTAAAACAAAAATGCCCAGGAGTTCATCTTTTTGCGAATAGCATTTGAATGGATTTCGTCATTGGTAAAACCTTTATTCTCAGATCATCTTGGAGTTCAGTACGTAGGTAAAAGTGATTCAGAAAGGCTTTTTCTTCAATATCACGATTTGTGTGAACAGGATTGTTCACCGTATACATGGTCTCGAATGTAGCGCCTACCGAATTCGCCTTCTCCTGAGGATCGTCCATCATGAAAAAAAACCGTCGTTCGAGTCAACACTTTCCAGACTTATACCAACAGCCGAGAGTGTCTTTTTGTTATCGTTCTTGTTTAGGAAACTCGAACACACACCACATTTACAACGTTTAAAAGAACTTTCCAAGTAGATTTATCTTCAGACCTAACTGATTAGCTTTGTTGTCTTAGGATATTATTTTTATGGAACGGTTTTAAGTAAAAATAATAATATTGATATCAGTCAAAATTATTTGTATTATAAGAGGATTTTTTGTTGATCCATTTTGTTCCACACACGTTTGATCCCAAACACTGCTCTCAAATACCAATAGGATATGATTTCGTAGAATAAAAGCCCTGATTATAACAAACAGCACTCTTATGCATTTTTCGAATCCCTTTTAAATTTATTTTCAAGATAGCACACTTTCTTATGTTGGGAAGTTAACTATCCATTTTTTGATTTGTTTTTTTCATAACCAGTAGTAAATATGTATACATATTAGGTACGTTAGAAAAATTTAAAATAGTTCAATTCTACAGTCACCAGTTTTATTATCAGTGTAAGCATTTACTTGTGAAGAAAAACACGTTTGACCATCTCTAATCCTTACGCAAAAACTATTAAAACAGACGTAATATTTGTGTTGGAGTATATTACAAATAACCCATGTGTTGATGTATACTGAACAGATTTCGTGTTTCTGTACTTCACTTCGGATTAAACTAAATTACTTTTCAGGACTACATTGCTCTGTGTCAGGAAATCCTAAGCCGGCCTGAGCCCGAGGCAGAGTAATTTGCAGAACAAAGCAACATCACCCATGGCGAAATACGCTTAAATCTGGAACACCATTCTTTTTAGTTCTCACACGACGAATGGCATCGGTTAAGAACGAGAAACACATATCATGGTTATTTCTAAATCTAAATCCCCCTCCATGTATATGTCTTGTGATTTGTTTAGTCTTCGATGCTTGCCTGCAATTATACTACTTTGGTAGTCCCCCCACACATAAACCCACCCATAATCGTTTCTGTATTCAAATGTCGTGTTGTCTGTCCTACGCGCCCATACCTTGGACAATTTCTCTGTTGTACCCTGCCAACTGTTGGACGTTAAAATAACCGAAAAAAAAAAACATTTATATAACATTTATTTAAATTAAATAAATCTCTTAATTAAAACAGAAATACAACAACAACAAAAAAAGTGTTTCATTATTCTTTTATGTTTTCGTATATTTGTTTATTGTGTGTTTTCCTTTTTTTCTTTTCTTTTTCTTCCATTCACAGCGTGGTCCACAAAAGGACGAAGAAGGCGAGGCTCACGACCGTCCAAATCGCATATAGAATAATAAAAACAAAATATTTAAGGTATACATAATTATGTATAGGGAAAGAATGGAGAATGTAGTAAATTTTTGTATCGGCCACGCTTGTAAAATTTTGAAAAACTGCTTTTTTTCTACTTAACTGAAAAAGGCATCTTTCACACTCACGTCATTCACAACTATCCAACATTCAAAAATCGCCACTCTTCATTGATCTTCCACAGTTGGTGATGAGCTCATCATGTAGAAAAGAATTTTACGCAATCTAAATACGAATTTCAAAAACATGTTAGAGTAAGAAAGTGATCCATTCAATCATTTACAATACGCTCACAACATTCATTACCATGCTTCATTCGAATAAATGATTGGTCCAAGAACAGCATCTTTGTTCTTTTCCTCCATTTCAAACAATGCACTGCACATCTTCCAAGTTCAATAACTTTCATCACTATCACCACATCACATAGCCTTGACCACACCAAATTGATAATTTTTCTCAAGATATCAATTTTTTTTTTTCAAAATTTCGACATGAATACAAAATACATACATAATTACATAATTAATGATTAGAAATATTTTTAAACGTTTTATAGTGCGTGTGGTTTTATTTCTCCAAATATGTGTATTTGGTGTGGACAAAGTATTGGAAAAAAAAGTTTTTAGAGTGTTTTTTTTTTAAATATAAAGTAAAAACAAACCTGAAGAAAGAAGAATATTTCTAAGAAAATGCAGCAAACACCACTAATTTTTAAGTAAATATTAAGAAACAACTGTTGAAAGATTCATTCTTCTCTAGTTGAACTGAAAATACTATAACACTACATACTGAAAATATATAAAACGTTTGTAAAAAAAATACATTATGACAAAAGTAATGAGATGTGGAATAAAAAAGAAAAAAAAAACATACATCCTAAGATATACACGATTATATTTTATTGTACTTAACCTGAACATCGGAATCTTTTCACCTTTAAGTTACCTTAACTGCTTAGAGACCGACGATGTGTTTTACCAAAGATTATGAATTCTATACAGATGACGCATTGAGAACAAAAAACAGAAACTTTTGCTCAGTAGCTTCATGGTACGGGCGGGCGGTGTGCATGAAAACATATGGCGGGCTGTGCCAGCACGACCCGCCATAGAACAATTTTTCTTATATGGAGTGCGTCATCTGTATAGAATTCAAAATCTTTGGTTTTACTTACTTTTCATCTTTCATTAAAAATAAAAAATAAGAAGGTCTCTCAGCGCCCGCCTTCACACTCGAAACAAGACTCACACTCATGGCGTTTTCCATGGGCAAATCTAGATTTTGATCTGAAATTTGATCTTTTTGAGTGTCAATGGAACACGATTCAAAGCGTTTTCGATTGGGTTACAAAAAGCACTCTTTTTATACTCTAAAGCATTTTTTTACTCTAGATCTATTTTTTCGTTTTCGGTTGGGATGCAAAAAGCACTTTTGAAGAATCTGGATTCCAAGTGAGATTTACACCAACATGCACCAACACAAAAACATTTAACATCTGACTTAATATGTCAATTTGAAGTTTGCATTTCACAGTTTGATGATTAAAAAGTGATTTTCTGGTAGAAATAGAAATATTTTTGTTCTAAAATTTTGTTTTAGAACATGATTATGTATTGACACCAACTCGCCAATGGTTGAATTTATAAAAAAGCCGCAATGAGTAAAAGAAAATTTCAAATGATGGTTTTCATTGGTAGCTAATAGCAATAATTGCGGCCTAAAGATAAACAATAAGCTGTCAAATGGCACACTAGCACACACACAAAACCAGAGTAACCTCTGCTAAAAAAACAAAAATTTGAAAATATGTACAGAAATTATCATCACTTTCCGAAGACGAACTAGATGAATTTACTAGTTCACGTATAACTTAATTTCGGTGTATAGTGACTAAAGGCCTGCTCAGAATGCATATCTGTAGCTTGTACCATGCGTCGCTGTCAAAAGAGAGATACATTTCATGCATGAAGTTGCCCCCTATCAAAGATTATGAATTCTATACAGACGCATTGAAAACAAAAAACAGAAACTTTTGCTCAGTAGCTTCATGGTAAGGGTGGGCGGTGTGCATGAAAACACATGAAAAACAAGAACAAACATATGAGAAGGCTACAATCCGCTGTGCGGATCGTGTAGACGTTTAATACCCTATCTCATCCCATCCTTAAAATTAATATCCCCAAAATGTGGTCTTCATGGTCATAAAGTATTGAAAAATCGCCTACATTTTATGGTTTTAAAATATTTATTTATTGCGTTTTTCTACATAAATAATGAGTAAGAGGTCCGAAAATGTTTTTTTAATTTTGGAAATGACCGTTCCAGCAAACATTTTTAAGTTGTTTCCGTTCATTATATGGTGGACAAAAATCCCAACAAGATTGTGACATAGTAATAGCTTCCCACACCATTACACCTGATGTACGGCTGGGATGTGTTGCCAAAATAAGCTCCTCCCTTCTTAGATCATGAAAATTAAAGTTTCAACCATCGGGGGCGTCAAGGTTAAACTTATTTTCATCCGAAAGACGACGCGTTTCCATTCACTGCTCCAAGCGACATGTTCTCCTGCAAAATTCATCCAATACTACTTGTGTACTTGTTTAAAAAAAAAATTTTTTTAAGTTTTATTCTCCACTTTTTCGCATTATCCTTCGGAAAACAGTCCGAAGGCGCATCATTTTTAAGCCTTTCAAGTAGTTCATTGTTTGATCTTCTGAAATTCCAACGGTTGTTTCTTATTTACCCTTTAATATTATGACCTTCTGTTGAAAAAATATGTTCACAGGTAGTAAAAGTTTCCGTGTACAATTTTACAACAGGTATAGGAGTGAAAATCGATTGCAAAATGTATGACCTCATCCTTGCGATCGCCAGTGTATGTAATAAGAGCTCACTAGGGGAGCATGAAGGTTTTGAATAAAAGTATTAAAAGTAAAAATTTAATTTATTGTTGTCCAACGAGTTTCACCTGCTGCCACATATATTTTTTATTCATTTGACGCTAAATTTTTTTTACATTTTAACTATATTCCAAAGTAAAAGAGTTATTTAACTAATGTGAATAAACTTATTTTACATTGATTTCCTTTTTAATAACTGAACATTAAAATAAATTTATTGGTTTTTGTTTAAAAACATTAACATAAATGAAAACGACATTTAAAAAGGTAAGTTATAAACATAAGTTTGTTTGTAGATATTGTAGAAATTGTAGAAAACTTAACCCTTTTCATGTAAAATGCTGTAATTTTCTATGAAACTACTACGGCAACAATTTTACTTGATCTTCATAAATCCGGTGGTCCAGATATTATAACGCCCATTGTTTTAATGAGTTGTTTTTCTACCCTAGCAAAACCACTGCATAGGCTTTTCTAAATCTGTTCTACTCATTCGGACGATCCGAATAATTGAAAAACTGCATTTACTCAGCGACTGTACCATGAAAAAGCGAACCTTTTTCTTCCTCCAGTTACCGACAAATTGTACTAACTTTCCTTCTTTTCATGATCATGAGAACGCATATAAATCGTCAGATTATGACATATAAAACCAGTTTTTTTTTTTTAAACTCTGCATATATTTCTTTTGATTTAAAAAATAGCTAATAGAACAAAGTCCTGGTAAGTATTACCGTTATTTTTTAATATATATATTTTTTTATTTTTAGCACTTTTTTTATGAAGTTGCCCGCCCAACCGGTGGGAGATAGACTCCGCCCCCATAGTAAAAAAATGCTTTTACCCCTCTACTGATTATTCAATTTTTGGCGCCAAACTTATCGTATTCGTGCCGCCCAGGTTAATACCAGACTATAGAGCCACTTGAGCATGACTATAATTTTTCAGTTAACAAATAGTTTGTTTCTGGAGTGAAAGATGAAGTTAATAGCGACTGTGCAGGCAGACGACAGAATTAAAATGGGTCGATAAAACCGATTGCGTTGCAATAATAATAGTTCAGCTACTACCAGCGCATGTGTAACTGTCAGGATCCACATGTATTGTACTTACTTACTTACTTAAGTGGCGCTACAGTCCGGGATGAACCTGGGCCTCAACCAACATGCCTCTCCAATTAGCCCGGTCCTTAGCTAACTGCCTCCAGTTGCGCACTCCAAGTTGGTTGAGGTCGGTTTCTACTTGTGCGCGCCACTTAAGGCGAGGTCTTCCTCTACTGCGTCCGACGTCTGGCTAGGAATCGAAGACTCTGCGAGCTGGAGTATTTGAGTATTCTTTCTACATGTTCGAGTGAGGGCTTTATTACTAAATTGCCTTCTTAGCCAGAAGAAACAGCGATTGGCAAGACCCGTCCCAATCGAACATTAAAGAGGTTACTCTGGTTTTGTGTGTGTGTTAGTGTGCCATTTGGCAGCTTATTGTTTATCTTTGGGCCGCAATTATAGCTATTAGCTATCAATGAAAACCATCATTTGAAATTTTCTTTTACTCATTGCGGTTTTTTTATAAATTCAATTATTGGAGAGTTGGTGTCAAAACAAAGCTTATACATTTTAGAACATGATTATCCAAAAATATTTTTATTTCTTATTTAGTTTAACTAGAAAATCACTTTTTAATCATCAAACTGTGAAATGCAAACTTCAAATTGACATATTAAGTCAGATGTTAAATGTTTTTGTGTTGGTGCATGTTGGTGTAAATCTCACTTGGAATCCAGATTCTTCAAAAGTACTCTAAAGTATAAAAAGAGTGCTTTTGTATCCCAATCGAAAACGCTATTAGTTTTACCCTCATTTACTGCTGGTGCAGCGAGAATTCTCCATCGTCATACTACACAAACGGACGAGTTTGGACGGTATACCAAAACTAGACATGGCTCTGTATAGTTTGTCTCTATAAATGCTGTCGTATGCGGCTTTGAAATCGATAAATAGGTGGTGGGTATCGATTTGGTGGATGTTACTTACCAAGTCATCTCCGCCAGCTTTATAAAGCTCAGCGGGAAGGCCGTCATATCCGGCGGCCTTATTAAGCTTGAGTTTAGGTATAGTGCGTACCAAATCAGTTGGCCAACGGTCGATTGCGCAGAGAGAGGATT
Source organism: Rhingia campestris (assembly GCA_932526625.1). NCBI lineage: Eukaryota > Metazoa > Arthropoda > Insecta > Diptera > Syrphidae > Rhingia > Rhingia campestris. The sequence goes on along the minus strand of OW052182.1, from coordinate 93,666,895 downwards.
TAAGGGAAATTTAAGATATTTTACTATAAATTTTACGAGACTGCGCAGTAGAATGCCCAACTGGTTTGGTTTGCACTAGTTTGCCAACGGTCGAATGCGCAGAGAGAGGATTTAAGGGAAATTTAAGATATTTTACAATAAATTTTAAGAGACCTGCGCAGTAGATTGGCCAACTGATTTGGTACGGACTATACTGCTATCCTAACTTCACTTAGGTCGGGTGGTTGGCAGTTTTCGCTGTCGTTGCCAATATTAAATGGTTCGTTCTGCCTGACAGCGGAATGTTGTTCGTTATCGCCGTTTAACAATCTGCAGAAGTGGTTCTTCCATATCCTCAGCATCGACTGTGTCTCAACTACGATATTTCCTTGGTCATCTCGACACGATTCTGTTCGAGCCTTGTAGCCTTGGCTTTGACGTTTTACACTTTGGTAAAACTTGCGAACATCGTTCCTGGAGTGGCACCTCTCTATATCCTCAATCGCGCGCTTCTAGGCCTCGTTCTTGGCTGCGAGCATTTGTCGGCATTCCTCATCAAACCAGGGGTTTCTTGCTGGTGGCCGAGAGAAACCTAGCACATCAGTTGCAGCTGATCTAATGGCTTGTTGGCATCGTTGCCATTGTTCTTCGACATTAGATGCTGGTAGTGTGTTGTGAGTCGAGAGGTTAAGGGATACGCGTTGCGCGAAGGTCTTGGCGGTCTCTGGCGATTGCAGCCTTTCTACATTAAATTTTTTCATAGTATTTCTTTTTTTTTGTGGCGTGGTGGATATCCGCATCCTTACCTTGGCTGCAACAAGGTAGTGGTCCGAGTCGATGTTAGCCCATCGGAATGTTCGGACATCCAAAATACTGGATGCGTGCCTCTTGTCTATCGCATTGTGATCGATTTAGTTGACTGTTGATCTGGAGACCGCCATATCCCTTGTGGATATCGAGGTGAGGAAACCGTGTGCTGGCTATAGTGGCATTTCGTTCCGTAGCGAAGTCAATTAGCCTAAGTCCGTACCAGACGTGTTGTCGTGTAGGCTATTTGCTATTTGCGTTAAAATCTCCCAGCACGATTTAAACATCGTACTTTGGTAGTCGCTCATAGGTTTTGTCGAGGAGCTCGAAGAAGCAATCCTTAGTTATATCATCTTTTTCCTCCGTCGGAGCATGAGCGCATATAAGGATTATGTTGGGGAATTTGGCCTTGATGCGGATTGTTACAATGCGTTCGCTTATGTCTTGAAAACATAAGACTTCTTGCCTAATTCTGGCACTTATAACAAATCCGCATCCAAATAGTCGCTGTTTCTGCTCACTATAACACGGTCCATAGTATATGTCACAGTTCTTCATCCTCTTTTTGCCCGGCCCATCCCATCGTATTTCCTGGATGGCAGTTATGTCTGCTTTGTAGCAGTTTAGGGCTTCCGCTAGTTGTTCGCCTGCACCTCTCCTGTCTAATGTTCTCAAATTCCAGGTGCAGATACGAACGTCGCTATCAGTCCTTTCCGAGGCTATTGGTTGCTTCGTAACATAATCTTATTTCCGTGGATGGGTAGTTAACCCAAAGCACAACCCCCAACCTGGAGGGCCAGTCCCTTCTTTTGACCCTAGGACAGAGGGCCGAAAAAAAATACCGATGTCAGTAGCCCATTGTGGGATATGAGCGCTTCCGTTGACTCATTGAGGGCTCCTCCGCCACCAACTCTTTTCCAATACCCTGGCTCAGTATTGGAAATCCCTATAGACCTGGTGTTCAAATATGTCGAAGCAGCTCATATAGGGATTTCACTACCAGTTTGATCAAACTGGAGCTGTAGGCGCCACCGTTGACTCCATCTAGGGAATTCCTCCGATGCCGCCTGAGAGTGAGTGCCTTAGTGAGGACACTCCTCCCCCCTCTCTCGTTTGCTTCCACAGGGGTTTAATACCCCATCTCCAGTCGAGGTACTAGGCACCCACCAGTCAGCAGCGTGGAAGTGAGAGTAGGAGTTGATAGTGAGAGGCTAGAGTGAGAACGCTTGTGTCCTCATATAATCGCATCACTATCCTTAAGAACCGGCTTAAGGATAGTACACGTCAAGTAAAAACAGAGCACGTCAAAACTTGACCTCATTTCAACGCTTGTTTCTTTGTGAACTGTGCCCACGGCGCGGCGGAAAGTCATTCAGCCCTATCGAGGTATCCATCGGAGCGGACAATTTTCCGCAACGCATACCTCATCGGAGGTTTGAATTCCATTCGAGGTATCTGTCATCGGAAAAAAATACTACACAAATGCGACGGCTTCACATCACTTCACAGAATTTGGAAATAAATGGCACTTAGCTATTAAGAATTGCACGAAAAATACACCTGAACGCAATACGCCCGGATACGTTACAAAATGTCGGAGAAATATTCCGACCATCTTTTTGGAAGAATACATACCTCGAAGCAAAATTCCTCCGAATCGTGCAAAATCGGAGAATTTTCCAATCCGACCGACGCACAGTGTGTTATTTTGCCAATCTAGCGTAACTTTATTCGTTGAGCGTTTAAATAGAGCGTTTTTGATATAAAACAGTTAAATTATGTAATTATATGTTATTTTGTGAGATAAAGAAGCTTACCTAAGTCTTAAAAATGTATTTCTCATGCATTTAGACAAAAATACGACACTTTGAAAATGCCCTCATATGACCAGTCTAAAAACATTAAAAATCCCTACCGAAGTGTAGTGTTTTGTTTGATTTTTTTTTGAAACCTATGTAGTTAAATATGTTCTTAATTTAAATTTGTTTTTATTTCAAGGATAGAAAGAAAGGAAGAAAGAAAAGTTGGAAAAGTTTGAAACTAATAATTTTCTTCATCCGAGCTTGAGGTTTCTGAATCTGTAGCTTTTAGTAATGCAATACATTCTGGAACAAGTGGGCTTCTTTTTCTACGAAGCTTTGTACTACGGCTCGAAAGATATGGATCCGAGGAAAGTAAAAACCTGTTTATCATCTCGATTCGAGTTTTGTCGTGACGATTTTCGACTAAAATGCTCTCAAAAACGCCTATACACTGTTAAATCCAGTGACCGTTAATGCTTCTTCTGCAGGGTAGCAGTCTTTTTTGGCTTTTTGCACTAGGTAATATGCCGGGTAAACATTTGCATTAAGCTCTTTCAGCTGCTGTCGCATAGCTTTATACTGAAATGTGCTCATTTTTGTATTAGCTATGAGCACAAGGGCTTCTTCGGGTGAGATTATTTTGTTCCCCTTTTCTTGGGTTAATCTTGCCTTCTTGATTTTTGTGGCTCTTTGAAGAGAACAATTTGCAAGCTCTTTCATTAAATTAGCTGCATCTCTTTTCCCAGCTGATCTCATATTCATTTCAGCCGCAAGTGCGATTTCACTTGGAGTTTTTGAGTCAACCAATTCTTTAGTTTTACGTTTTTGCACTCTAAGTGTGCATTCTTCGAATAGTTTTGGGGGTCTCCCCCTGTTCGCACGTGAGCTGGTTGATAGAACACTTTCTAAAAAAATGTCTGGTAGCTTTGCATCCTTATGCAACCATACTTCATTGGTTTTTTTCAATTTTTTTCCAGATTTCGCCCACTTCGATCCCACCTTTTCAGTATTTTGCTACTTATTGAGCTCACATACGTTTGGAGCACTCTAGGACATTGTCTGCGTCCGCCAGACCGAATTCTTGCATGATATAATCAGTAATTTGGTTGTTGCGATCCTCCTTCGATGAGGTTCTCCATTTCAGAAATATTGCTGAATTTTCCATTCTGCTACATACGTCAATTGAATTGCTACATACGTCAATCAGAAGCAAGCAAAGTAAACGAATTCTAACAAAGAATATTCCAACGGATATTTTAGGAACAATTACATGATGGATACATGAGGATACATTTTTAAAACGCTTTACAAAGTTACAGAATACAGTAAAAAAACATCACTTTTAAGGTCTTCAAACAAACGATTTTTTATTGTTTTATTTGATAGTGCACAAAAAAAATTACTTACCCTGAGAAAGTCTGAGATCTAACCAAAAATAAAAAAAATAAATTTAATTTGCACAACTAATATTTCACTTGACCACGCTGTTATCAACTTGACACAAGAAAAGCAATGAGTTTTAATTTTATTTTTCACTTGAACCAAGCTGATGTTTGTGATTCTGTTGAACGGTAAATACAGTTGTTTTCTTGTTTTTGTTTTTGCCATTCTATTGCCGGAGGTTTTACCTTTCATATGATACCAATTTTGTTGCATTTGAGAGACATTTATTTTTCATTAAAGTCCCACTAGATTGGCTAAATAACACACTGTGCGACGGATACCTCGATAGGGCCGATTGACTCATCTTTCATCATTGAAGTTATCGGCATTTTTGTATTATTTGGTATCTACAGAATTTTGTCCTTCGAAAATTGCCGTTCATATTGCACGTGGTATAACCAATTTGTTGCACTTGGCAACCTGGCTTCTTGGTATGGAAGCAAGATTCTATGTTTGCGCCATTCGCCTCTCTAATCACAAAAGAAATCTACACTGCAATTCATTTTGTATCAAGTTTATTTTTTCACAAAAAAAAAACCTAAATAAGAGACTTATCTTATATAGGTCTGTATTTTTTCAAATCATTTGAATATCTCCCACATATTATACTAATATTACACTTAATTACTTTTTATTGGTATTTTTTAGATTTATTTGTATTTATAAAGATCAGTCAAAAAAATGTTTATGTTTACAACTTCTTCTGGGTATATTCTGTTGTTTGACGAGAACTAGTTGGATGTACAAAATGAAGGGGGACGGGCACCACAAATTTACTACTGAAAAATAATGAAACAAATGAAATTGTTTTTTTTTTTTTTTTAATTTTTTATCTCCCCTTCGTAAAAATCGAAAGGGATATACATTTATTTCGCGCGATTTTCATATCTCTCTATTGACAGAATTCTACAGTTCTTCATTTTGTGGTCAACAATAGGTTCATTGATATTTTTTTTTTGTTTTCTTTAGATGGAATGAACAAGAAATCAAGAGTAAATGAAGAAATCTCTTAGAAGTACATCAATAAATTAATTTAAATTAAAATTATAAGAACATAAGATCTTAGTTTGTTTGTGTGAAATGCCTTAACTTAGTGGAGAATTTTTCTTTGTTATCCTTGTTTTAATATGAACGCTTTAGTGGAGAGTGCGGGGTTCATGCTTTTGTTTTCTTTTTCTTTGCGTTATCTCTCCAAAATTATTCTCCGCTTCAATCTTCGATCTCTCCTGTCTCTCAATGCACAGATACAGTCGGCTCTTACAGTTCATCCTTTAAGTCATCACCTTCCTCGCCTGTTGGTGGTGCACCGCCTTGTCCTTGGTAAAGTTTGGCAATGATTGGCTGCACTATGCTTTCCAATTCCTTCTTTTGCTTTTTGTATTCTTCTGGATCGGCATCGGCGTTCTGTTCCATCCACTTGATCTTCTCATCGATAGCTTCCTCCATTTTTGTCTTCTCTTCGTCGGTCAATTTGGCACCTAGTTTCTCCTTGTCACCGAGTTGGTTCTTTAAACTGTAGGCGTAAGATTCGAGTTCGTTCTTAGATTCGACACGCTCCTTGAGTTTCTTGTCTTCGTCGGCAAACTTCTCGGCATCCTTGATCATACGGTCAATGTCATCTGGGGTGAGACGGTTCTGATCGTTGGTGATGACAATCTTTTCCTTGTTTCCGGTACCCTTGTCTTCGGCACTTACTTGCAGAATACCGTTGGCATCGATTTCGAATGAGACTTCAATTTGTGGGATACCACGGGGTGCTGGTGGAATGCCAGTGAGATCGAATTTTCCCAGCAAATGGTTGTCCTTGGTCATTGGACGTTCACCTTCGTACACTTGAATTGTAACGGTGTGTTGGTTATCTGAAGCGGTCGAGAAGATCTGAGATTTCTTGGTGGGAATAACAGTATTACGTGGGATCAGCTTGGTCATAACACCACCGACTGTTTCGATACCCATGGTCAATGGGTTGACATCGAGCAGGACAATGGCATCTGTATCTTGTTCGCCAGAGAGGACACCAGCTTGCACAGCAGCACCATAGGCAACAGCTTCATCGGGATTGATACCTCGGGATGGTTCCTTTCCTCCGAAGAAGTCCTTAACCAATTGTTGTACCTTGGGGATACGGGTTGAACCACCAACTAAAACGATTTCATGTACATCCTTCTTGTTCATGTCAGCATCTTCCAAAACCTTTTGTACGGGCTTCAATGTGGAACGGAACAAATCCATGTTCAACTCCTCGAACTTGGCACGGGTCAAAGTCTCAGAGAAATCCTCACCCTCGAAGAACGATTCAATTTCAATCCTGACTTGATGACTGGACGAAAGAGCACGCTTTGCCTTTTCGACTTCACGACGGAGCTTCTGTACGGCACGGTTATCCTTACGGATATCCTTTCCACGTTTCTTCTTGTACAGCTTAATGAAGTGATCCATCACACGTTGATCGAAATCTTCACCACCCAAATGGGTATCACCGTTGGTAGCGACTACTTCAAAGACTCCGTTGTCAATAGTCAGGAGAGACACATCAAAGGTACCACCGCCCAAATCAAATACCAACACGTTCTTTTCACCTTCCTTCTTATCCAAACCGTAGGCAATAGCTGCTGCGGTAGGCTCGTTAATGATACGCATAACATTCAAACCAGCAATAACGCCGGCGTCCTTGGTGGCTTGACGTTGAGCATCGTTGAAGTAAGCTGGCACTGTAACGACAGCGTGTGTAACCTTCTTGCCCAAGTAAGCTTCAGCTGTTTCCTTCATTTTAGTCAAAACCATGGCGGAAATTTCCTCAGGTGTGAACACCCTGTTACCCTGTGATGTGGCTACGCTAATATGTGGCTTGGAGTTCTTCTCCACCACCTTGAATGGGAAGAATTTGACATCATGTTGCACGTTTGTGTCGGACCACTCACGGCCGATCAAACGCTTAGCATCGAAAACGGTGTTCTCAGGGTTGGTGGTCAACTGATTCTTGGCAGCATCACCGATGAGACGTTCACCGTCGGCGGTAAATGCAACATATGATGGTGTGATACGGTTACCCTGATCGTTGGCAATAATTTCAACGCGACCATTCTTGTAAACACCCACACTATACAAAAAAGAAAGTCGATAAGTTTCCAAACGGTCGTAAGGATTTTTCTTTGTAAACTCACCATGAGTATGTGGTTCCCAAATCAATACCGATCACAGTTCCGAGTTCCTTATCTTTCTCCTTCTTCTCTTCTCCAAGAGCAAGGCCTACGAAGGCCACTACAGCCAGTAAGATGCACAACCTCATGTTGTCTGTAAAAAATAAAAAAAAGGACAAAGGTGAGAAAAAGAAAACAAACAAAAAAAGTGTTAACTGTACGTGTTGTGTGTACCGTGTTATCTAGGTCTGACCTACTTAACATACATGTCGAGTAGTGAATCAATAAATTCTTGAATCTAATTTATTCGACACACTGATGCGTTGTCCAAATGATTACCTGTTCTCTTAAAGCAAAGACCAAATGCGGTAAGAAACGGAAACGAAGGCTTGAAACGAAGAATACAAAAAAATGTCTTTACCCGATAAAGTTCTTTGACCGCTTAATAAAATCTACACACACTAGATTGGAGATATGTTGGAGTTTTGATAAAGACTGAACGAGGGAAGGAGAGGGACATAGAGCTAAAGGCAAGTTGATCGCTAACAAGAGACCGGCACCCGGGCTAATGACACGTTTACTGATCGTGGATTTAATGTTATACGTTTTGAAGCTGATTATTCCAACGAATATGAGAATATTTAATGAGCTAAACAAATATAGGAAAACCACAACGGTTAGGTAAATGACACAATTTGTCTAGGAGACCATAGTATGCGTCATTTGGCTGGAAATACGTGTTAAATTCCCATTGAATCTGTTAACACTTTTTAAAACAAAACTCTCAATGGTGCCATCTACAGAATTAATTTGCTCTCTGGTTCTGCAATGAATTAGTTAACAAACTGCACACGTTATTTTGTTTGAAGGCGGCATACGCAAGTCTAAAATAGCCAAAGCAGTTTCAGGTACAGAATACAAGTGGGAGAAACCATGACGTGGACTGCTTTATTTGTGTTTGCACAGTGTATGTGGTGTACTTTCCCACTTGATATGACGTGGTACCAACATATTGCAATAACCTTTGGGGAAAGAAGGAACCAACACATTTCCTTGGTAATGCAATTGCGGGGGCTCATCTGCTCATCTGCACCTCAATAGGTACATTACGATCTTATACAAACCATTTAGGTTTTTGCATTTTCTAGAACTTATGTCCACAAAGACACGTCGACATTTTTTTCTTTATTTCAAGAACGGTACTCGGCCAATAGCACTAAAATTGACTACAGAAAATCAAGAATTCCATGTGATAGAGCGATAGAGTGAGAAAACGAATAAAGTTAAGCAGAAAAGAAAGCTTTGAAACTGATGACGTCGCATCTCTGCACAGAGTTCATTTTTTTTATTCGACTACTCTCACACATTTTGGTGTAGTAATATTAGTTGCTATGTGAAATGAATTATTCTTCTAGAACATTAACTAAAAAAAAATGTCTTTGTGTATTATTTCAATAAAAATGATTTCACAGAATCGAAAATATTTCGCAAGACGAAAAAAAGAGACTACAAAAGAACACTTCCATCTGAATGGTACACCCTTTTTTTTCCTCACAAATTTTGCCAACATGGCTAATTCGCGTTTGCATTTTATTGGATATATTACACACGGAAAACGTAAATTTATTCCTTTTGAATACTTACATTATATTGTTTTAGTAACACTTGTATTCACTTCGTTTTGATGCACTGTAAATTTATTTATATTTTGTGAAAAAAATCACTCGATTCACACGAATTGTACTGACTAGCAGCTAACTAAAAAATTGTTCTTTTCTCTCTGGTGTATGAAATTCAACTGAATGCTCTCTTCAAGCCGGCTGCCTATTTTTACCCCTTAAAAACATAGCGTGGTGTTTTTTGATTGGTTGATGTGCTGTCATTTTTGTTTGAATATGATTGGCCCACGTTAAGAGAATCGAGTGCACTTTCTCTCTTCGAGGTAGTTCTCGAAAATGTTTGCTATTGCTTAAGGTGACACCTAGTGCAGAGGAGCGAAAACCGTGTAAGATATTGATAAATGGTGTAATATGGAATCAGTTGGTAAACAATTGGTTTATCAAAAATAATCAATATTCAAAATTAATTGTAATCCTAGGTTGCTCGTTATATTGTAGAGTTTGTCCTTTTTTTATTTGGTTCTGCACAGTACATGTGGCTTTGACATAAAGGGTTTATTTGATCTTATTCGTTATGGTTTACAGTTTTTGGCATTCAAAGTTGGTTGGAGCGTATGGTTCTGTAATACGTGTAGGTAAAGATTTATGATTCCTGGTTTTGGAGTTTAATTCTACGTATTTTTTTATGAAAATAAATAATTGAATTGGACAGATTAGCACAGCTTAGTGAAAAAGTAGAACAAAAAATTACAGATCCTTGTAATAAGGGTATTTATTATACGTTTAAAACGGTACTTGTTCTATAACGTCTTTACAAATACAAATTTTTGGTGCAGCAGGCTCGTTAGTACCCAGGGCCTAGCTTTCCGATAACCATTCATGTGGGCGTGTGTACTTCTTGAACAATGGCGGGACCTCTTGGTTTATGCCGAATCTGAACGGCCAAGTTGGGATAATCTTTTCTTGAAGTGAAGTGAAATCATTTAGGTGTTGCTATGGCTGGGAATCGAACCCAGACCATCTGCACGGCAGTTCACCGCATCTTGTGGGCAAGAATGGTTGTGAGAGAGCTAGGCCCTGGGTACTAACGAGCCTGTTGCCCCAAAAATTTGTATTTTTTAATCTAAATTCCGTTATAATATTGTTTCGATATGAAAATACGATTTTGATATATTTTTAGAGAGCATCCCAATTTTCCCCGTAAAGAATGATCTTTGTTTGTTGCATTGTCAACGATCACTTTCCAAATGAAATAAATTTTAGATCTTTGTAGATCAAAATCGGACATATTGCCAAAAAATCGTCTTTTGATTTCAAATTGTAAAGATTTGAAACAATTTTTTTGAAAGGCGTTTAAATTGAACTGTTCACTATATATGTCAAGGATATCGCTTGTAGGCTGTGAGAATCGTTAAAACCATTTTTCCTTTTTAGATCGTAGCTTAGTTCAGGGTATATCAATCTATTTAAGGAGATTGTAAATGCCTGATAGCTCTAACAGCTTATAGAACTGATTATATTTGGTTCACAAAGCGTTTATAAGGCTTTCAGATGCTAGCGGTTTTTTTTTCAATTTGATTCGTGATTTTTGTGTTGGCCTCGAAAATTATGCCGATATAATTTTACTGAGTGTAAACTTCAATTGTATCACCGTCACAAAACTACTTTTCATTCTCTCCTTTGTCTTCTCTTTTATTTTTCTAGGTTACCCTCAGATTCCACATTTTGGGGTAGTTATTCGTTTTGTTAAGTTAAGTTAAGTTAAGCAAAATATCACCTGCTTATAGTAAACAAAAAGTATGCTATCGTGTTTAATGCAGATTTAGTTTCTGTACAGTCTGCCGGGTGTTCTTATATATATCCTTTTCGTTGACGATCCTTTTGGCGAAAGAGAGCGTTTCAGACAATTGAATCAAATGCAGCTTTGAAGTAACAAAAAAACACGATGAATGTTTTGATTGAAAATGTATTGTCAACAGCGAAGAAACCCCTGCGGAACCTTGCTTGATATTCAGCCCAATTCTAAATGAAATCTCCCCAGGAGTTTATTCCCATTTGCATATTCTTTTATTCTAAATGAAAAATTCCCGGGAGTTTCGTTTCCTATTCCATATTCCCATATTTTAAACTGACTTCGAATATTGGGAAAAGTACTCCGGGAGAAAAGTACACATTCTAAATGTCAGAAAAAGGGAGAATTTTAATTTGTTCCCTATACATTTGATGGGGAGTTCAACGTAAAACTGAAAATTATTTCTTTTTGCAACAAAAATATATTAAAATTGACCTTTTTGGGCTTTTAATTTATGCCCATTAAAAAAATAAAATGGAGGCGTATATTTATATGAAATAATATAAAATAGTTTGTTCAATTAAATTTACTGTAATTAGAGTTACTAAGTAGAGTGATCAGAAAAAAATATGAGAGGAAAGGAAGCTATGTGCCTCAAAGCTAGGAAAATGATTGGCGGTGGACCGAATAGCGAAAACAAATACTTGAATCCAAAAAAAAAAAATTACCCAACCAAGTTAGTGGATTTATTTTATCAAGGAGGACTCATTGAAATGGAAACATAATACTTTGTTCTCTTCACTTTTTGGTAACTTAGAGAATCATAAACTCATTATAAGGAGTGACGGGAAGGTCTTTTCCCTGGGAATATTTAGAATAGGGCTGATTCACTCAATACTTCATTTCTTTCTACACTGATTCTATCCAGGGGGTCATTCCGTAACTTTGAAAACGATTATCACTCAGACGGTAGTCGAGACCACATGGGCAATCGCTCAATAATCGTCCGGATTTGACGATTATTGTTTTAAGTGAAGCAAATATATAGTGATGTCGCCGACAGAAAAAACGACTATAGTTCTTATGTGATGCAAGATGTATCGTCGAAATGTTATCGTCGAACGATAATCACTTTACGGGATGAGGACCCAGAATAATAGATGAAAAACAAAACCTTTCCCGTTCTAAAAACGAAATTGAACACATCAGAAGGGTTATTTTTATAAAATGTATTACCTATTGGGTTAGGTCCTGGCGCTTTATTTTATTTTTACAATTATGCAGACTACAAATGAATATGAGTCTTGAGTATATGCATTTCAAATTTCCTATCAATTATGTAAGGCTTAGCAAATTGTATACTTTTATGTTTGCTCGTGGGACTAGGTAATTGTTTAAAATATTTTCCGTCAATTCAATGTCTTTTTTGATTTTCATCAAATTCGTTCTAACGAGTTCTTATAATAGTAAGTGTGCTTTTAGTTGTATCCTCAATATAAGCGGTATATATAATTTATAGTCGTAAGCCCAAGAACTTCAATAAACATTTATTCTAGGAATATCATTTAAATTTTAATTTGTATGTCCGTGAGAGCTTAAAAAAATACAAAATTTTTCTCATTTACAAGCAAAATTATTTCTGTAGGTAACTACTTACTAAGCCTAGTTTTAGTGTGGAGTAAATCATATCGTTTGCCTTTCATTAGCGTGTTCTAGGCTCTTGGCAGTATACAATAGGCGTGTTTTACTTACTGATCTCTCTGAGATCGCTGACATATTCATAATTGTAGTACTATTCCTCACTTTCCGAAACGCATATTTTCTGACTAATGCTACATCACCTCACCAGCTAAATGAGTAGACACAGTTGGTTATTTTTGACTTCTCATTCATCATTTTTATATGCTGCCTAGGTAAGGAAAAGTTTATTTTATAGAAAAAGTTCCCCTATGCTGAGAATTTTGTTCCACTGAATTGAAAAAATCTCAGCCGAGTGGATCACGCCTAGTGACTTACTTGCAGTAAACTCACTTTTAATAAAAATTGAACATTTATTTTGGATTTTCTTATTACCCGTTTACTTTTCTATCCAAAGTTTTAAATATCAATCGCTTACTGGTTACCTCACGTTTGTTTTTTTTTTTTTTAAAAAAACGTTTCTTTTAAAAGGTCGCCTTCGTAATCAATCTATAATCTATATAGGCAGTTTGCTTCGTCCATTCATATTACTGGGGGCGTTTATTTCTATTTATATATATCCGACTTTATTGGTGTAAAACATTTTGTATTATAAGTAATTCGATAAAACGCCCACATTTATGAGGATTCGGTAAGCTATTAACTCCGTTTTGAATGGTTAATAGTATATGTCACTTTTAGTTTATTTTTTTTAATTAATCCAACAAATATATGTAAAAATAATGCTATGGTTTATATGCATTTAATTAATTTATTTAAAAACAAAAATTACATGAGTAATTTTTTAGTTATTTTATTATTTAGTTAACATCTTCTTTAAACTATGTAAATAAATTCTAAAAGTTAACAATATTTGTTTTAAAGTTATTCAATGGATTGTGACCGCAATGGCTTTTCTACTTGCAAAAAATCTTTGTACTCCTCGCTAAAGATTTGTGGTTTCTGTTATCTTTGGATGTCTTTTTTAATGGTGAGCTGAAATAGACAAGGCACTTCTAATTACGTTCTTCTTAATTTGAAGTAAATATTAAGAATCTTAAGACTAGAACCTCAACAATTAACTATTTTCATTTAAACTGGGAATTTCTAGGGAATTTCTGCAACACATCGCATATTTAAGGTTCATTGGTCTCGTTTGATTTATGATATTATCGTACACAAAATTCAACTAAACAAAACATTTGTTTCCTATATCGAAAATTGTTAACATATTTTGAAATTATCATCAAGATGAAGCTTCACTTAATTCCATATAGACTCCCTATCGGAAAATCGTTTACAGGTATCTATTGAGTATGTAGAGTGATAGATAATTAACAAAGTGAGAGATAATTTTTTTCTGAAATAAAGAACCATACCAAAGAAGAAGCAATGACATGACAGATAAAACTCTTTAAAAAATATCTAGTTTAATGTTTATTTATTTATGCTTATGAAACCATTCCTAGCTAACTAAGCGATGGAGGTTTTTGACCCTAACATTAGCCACGTAATCTAGATTATCAAAGAATTCTAAGGGAAGTTTTCTTTTGTTGGACAGAGCTGGACAAGGGCAGAGAAGGTAAGGAATTTACTCCTCATCCTCCTCGTCCAAGCAGATTCTCCAAAGGTAATTGCTTAAGGGGCCTGGTCTTTTTAAATGTAGACACCGATTATGGTAATGATGTTTGATCTGTTCAGTTTGATTAATTATTTACATGTAGCGGGTGGCATACCTAACATATCTACTGGCGGTAGAATATCATGGGTAGTGCCCAGTTATTTTTTTTACATGTAGCAAGGGAGAATATCAAGGGTAGTGCCCAGTATGCCAAGCCTCGGAACCCTGGGATATCTCTGTAACCCTGCATAGGTTAGGTTGTAGTGGCTGCAAGTAATGCGTGTGCATACTTAGACCATAAATGTCCATTGTGGTACCACGTGGATCAGTCGACATCCCTATATTGACCACTAGATTCCAAAGAAGAGGAGACAGGACGCCCCCTTGTAGTGTGCCACAGATAACTATCTACTTTTGATTAGATGCCAAGATTTGTGTTAATAATTCTACCTATGAGTAGCTGATTTATCAGCACTCCCAGCCAGTCATCAACATTTAAATCCGAGAGTTGGTTAGTAATTGCTTCTGTCACGACATTGTTAAAATGTCCTTTTATATCAAGACCATAGTATACTCCTGTACTCCAAATTGAGTTTTCAATGATGCGTACAAGTGAGTGAAGCTCTGTTTTTATCGACTTACCTTTGCAGCTTGCAATATGCATGTTGGGAGTTGGAGAGTGCAATTAGTTCTATACTACGGAGGTGTAGATCAATTCATCTTTCCAGGGTTTTAATACGGAGGTGTAGATCAATTAATCTTTCCAGGGTTTTAATCAGAAAAGAAGATAAACTGATCGGATGGAGATCCTTCGGAATTATGTGAGAGCTCTTTCCTGCTTTGGGGATAAATACAACTTCTACTTCCGTCCATGTCTTGGGGATATGTACTAACAGAAGACAACTGGTCCTAATGGTTAGTAGCCATGGTAGCAAGATCTCAAGGTTGTATTGGAGTTCCACAGGCATGATACCATCTGGTCTAGGTGATTTAAATGGTTTGTAGCTCTTAATGGCCCAAAGAAGTTTTTCTGATAATATTGGTATGTGGAATGGATGTACCGACAAACTCTGGTTCGGTATCCACAGGGTATAGGAGCTACCAGGAAAGAGGGTGTCCAGAAGTAAGTCAACGGTTTCCATGCTGCAGGTTGTCATTGACCATCTGCTTTGTGCGGGGTTACAAATGTGGTAAATGGTAAATGGTAAAGATCTTAGATCAATTTTGCAAATCTGTATTTTTCGGCAGATTTACCAATACCAATACAAATGATAGCTGTCAGTTTGACTAGAGTGATTTTCATTTTGATTTATTACGTTGGTTGTGAAAAACAAGAGTGCTTTGCGTTTGGATTTATTAATGGATATAGACACAGAAAATAAAGTTATACATATACGTGAACTATTAAATTCATCTAGTTCGACTTCTTCTCGGAAAGTGATGAAGATAATTTCTGTATTTTCAAATTTTGGCAGCTACACCGACGCTAACTTCACAGGCACGAAATGACACCAATACAATGACATAAAAAAAAATGAATCTGAATCGTGTTCCATTGACACTCAAAAAGATCAAATTTCAGATCAAAATCTAGATTTCCCAATGGAAAACGCCATTAATGAATGCCAAGCTAAATGTCAAACTATACCAACCCTTATTTTGCAATTTCGTTTTTCCACATTTAAAGATTTTTATTTACTTTTATCTATTCAGAATAATTATTCTTCAACAAAAAAGTAAGAAATAACCTAAATAAACCCATAATAATGGTTAATGCTATTGAAATCTCAGTGGCTCAGTGGCGCGATGGTTGCAATGAACTGCCGCGCAGAAGCTCAGGGTTCGATTCCCAGCCGTAGCAACACCAAAATGATTTTTCACTGTCCCTCCTCTCGTGATGATCTGACAAATCATCCGAGTAGTATCAATTGTCAAGAATAGCTTATCTCATTCGGCATATAATAGGAGGTCCTGCCATCGTGCAAAATTTACACATGCACACATGAATGGTTGTGAGAAAGCTAGGCCCTGGGTACTAACGAGCCTGTTGCGCCAAAAATTTGATATTCTTTTGCTACTGAAATCCATAACATCTTCATGACAGTTCGACGCAAAATCAGCAAAATCATGGACACTCATATCTGGGTGTCCATGCGTAAATTTTCAACTTGTTTCGCCTGTCATTTCCCCTCAAATGTCACGTGACTAAGATGGTCGAATGACCAATGAGAGCAGTGCACCGGCAAAGTGAACTTGGTAAAATTGAAATCCCTAACGCACCCATTAATAACTACTGCCGCAAAATTTAGTCGCATCTGTCCTAACGCTACTTACTCTAAATATCAATTAACAAATAGGTTTCATACTAACAAATCTAAACCCCGGGTTAGTCTTTTTGCTAATCTTAAACATTGCTGACAATTCGGAACAAAAATCAAAGCCGCAGAGCTTTGCAAGTATTACCACCACATTCCAACTTCACATTGAATCCAAGTGTAGCAATTTATGATACAATTCGAGAAGTTTATGTTTAAAGATAGAGAATAGTTGTCTTTGCAATCTAAACTGTGTGGTCTTCATAATCCGCCTCCGGAATAGACGTTCCAGAAGGGAGGAAGTTTAAACACTAATTTAAACACAATTTATAATAATATCATTGTTATAAGTTGTTGAACTCTTTGAACGGGATTTGTTGATATTGTGTAATTGCTTTGTTGATGGTTTTTCACTCTATGACTCACGATATTCGACAAGCATTACGTAGTTCTCTTATCCCCATATTTTGAAAACATCATAGGAATACGTGTATTGAATGCCGTTGGAAGGGAAATTTTATTCACGTGCTTTCTTGTTTGAGGAGTAATCGGCTGAAATCGAAATACAAATTATTCGTAACAACTACTAACTTCTGAAATCAAAAGCAGAACACACACATTAAATAAATTTTTGCAATAAATTTCACTTTACGTGAATCACTGTCATCGGTTAATCGCATTCGCATAAAAAACTTATGAGATGAAACAGAAAAGCACATTTCGAAAACGTTTCATTGTTAATTTAAACAATATCAGCAAACCAGTTAAAAGTTTTCTTTGTTTATCTCCAAAAGCATTCGCATATGTATTTTGAACTTATCGCTAGCATGAGACAGACCTTAATTCCATCTAGTATAACATGCCCCTCTCTAAAGAGATTCCAGAACTCGATAACTCTACAAAAACGTTTGCTTACCTTAAAAAGTCGTTGAAAAAAAACATGCAGGTGATAAAGGATACAAAACTCTTTAAAATACAACTATTTAAATATTTTTTATTAATAAATACAAGGAGCAACATCGTTATAAAACATTGTTTCAAAATTATTGCAGTGCTTTTGAACCTCACGGCAAATACTTACAATGAACAATATTTTCAATCGGATTAACTAACTAACTAACTATTTCTTATTACAACTATAAACTATCACATTTAAATCACTTTTTTGACAACATTCTCTGCAAATAATCTAATCCTTCGTACAGTCCACTTCCCGTATGAGCACTTGTTCCCTGCACATGCCAGTCATGTTTACGATACTGCATTCTCATCTTCTCAGCTAATTCTGTTGCTGTTAATGCATTAGGTAGATCCTGTTTGTTCGCAAAAACAAGCACAACAGCATCTCTTAGCTCATCTGATTCCAACATTGCCGACAATTCAGATTCAGCTTGAGCAATTCTTAAGTGATCTGTTGCATCTACAACGAAAATCAAAGCCGCGCAGTTCTGCAAGTAGTATCGCCACATTCCACGGATAACTGTTTGTCCACCAACATCCCAAACCGTGAATTTAATATTCTTATACTCCACTGTTTCCACATTGAATCCGATTGTAGGTATTGACGTTACAACTTCGTTAAGTTTCAGTTTATAGAGTATGGTTGTTTTTCCAGCTGCATCCAATCCCAGCATTGCGATACGCATATTCTTCATCGGGAATAGGCGGTCCAGAAGAGAAGAAATTGTTAAACCCATATTAATTCACGAAAAAAATATAAATATTATTGTTACAAGTTATTGATACTATCTGAACGACAGGTGATTTTGTTGTGCGGTTGCTTTGTTTATTTCTTAGGGGTTTTTATATGATTCACGAAATCATGACGTGTTCTCATTTCCCTGTATTTTGAAAACTACATAGCAGGATACGTGGATTGAATGCCGTTGGAAGGGAAATTTCATTCAGCTCTTTTAAACAGTTTGGGAAGTTTTCGATTAAGAACGGAGTACCAACGGGTAACGGGTATGTTGTCGATATCGAAAGCTTTATGGGCACACTTGGATTAATTGAATGATTATGCAAAGCTTTGAATGTAAACTACATACCTACCTACATCCCCAGGTATGTACTTACATAGCGCGGCGTTGCAACGAATTGGCTATTGAGATAACAACAAAAAAGTAAAGTCGATTTGTTTATAAAGTTAAATGTTGGTAAATTAAGCAAAAATTGTGACAAAAATAAAATTAATTTCAAAAGTAGAATTAAATAATAAAATCAGTTACTGTTTATCTGACATTGATATAATAACAACTGTAGCTGACCCTACCGGCTTCGTTCCAGCCAAATTCATTAACATACGGCAAGTTGGCACGCTAGTGCATTTTGCGACTTATCGTATATCTATCAATTTTCAATTAAATTATCATATCCTTTTTTTACACTTACTCGGTACGATTGTTATCGCGCCTACAGAAATCCAATTTCAGCCACATTTTAAACGTAATTGACGTTTGTATTGTGTTCTCTTTATCAATTTTCATTCAAAATATAACCTGGGGTATGATATTTGAATTGTTTTGCGGAATGCAATAGAGGATAATGGCATTCTAGAATGAGAACCCGCCACCATTTATACTAGTTGCACATATACCTACATTCACAAAACTAACACCATCATACAATTTTTTTTACTAATGTTAATATAATAAAACCAGGGTCAGTTAACAATTTCACAGTGCCGTTGGCATTTATGGCCATTTGGGAAGAGCCGGAACGCGTTCGATTTGCAGTTAACGAGGGCAAGACCAACCCCTTATTCATTAGAATTTACTATAACACATCTCCACGGTTGTATAGTTATACAGTGCATATAGGTATTAATACAGCGTTAATTCAGGGTCACACAATATTCTTATTCATAAAATATTTCCCCATCCATATTAATAGTTATACAGGGTTTGTGTCAAATAAATTACCAAAAATAAGGGATCTCTTACAATTGCCTGTTCCACAGCAAGGCAGAATTGCCAAGGGATAATTTTTCTGGTTGCGATACTCAAGTCGAAAACTTTGTTTCCAACACTTTTATAACATTTTGTTGACTAATGTTGACTTAATAACATCATTTACAATATCGAGTCTGAAGAATTATAATATGAATAAATTAAACCTTGAAACACAACTGGTGAAATACAAAACTAACCTGGACGATTTTTTACAACTTACAATTGTACCTTTGGTAACCCTGATGCTCAGCCGTTTGTGAATACAGAAATAAACAAATTAAAAAGGGAATTTCCGTTGCTCGTATGCATCGGCTATGCTGTTGCTTGATGCTGGCATGGCAATTTGAACACTGGGGTATTAACATCAGTACCACTCATAGTCAATTTTCGTTGTATGAGATGCGCACTCTATGTAGTTGTATACTCTTTGGTAATACGTACTATAAACTAACAATTATATGTACTATTAACTAACAATGTACTGTCGGGGTCAACATTAACCCCACGAATGCCACCTCAGCAAACCAAATGATATCATTTGTCATACTTTACGGCGCCGAGTGCTGGAAAGGAGAATTATAAGTCGAATTATTGGGGGTTCTGTATGCGAGGAGGCGAATAGAATAATCCGCTGTGCGGATCGTTGAATACCCTATCCTCTCCCAAACTTTAAAACATATGAGAAGGCTACAATCCACTATGCGGATCGTTTAATACCATATCCCATCCCATCCTTAAAATTTGTATCCGCAAATTGTGGGCTTCATGGTACTGAAATATAGAAAATGACCTTCTCACAAGATATTGTTCTTACAGTTTATAAAAATCTTTTATGGTTCGACAAAGAACAACGTTTTCTATTGCATACACAATGGGGTTGAGTATACAAATGGTTTTTGTAAGGAAACGCCCACAAAAAGTGGGCGTGGGTTAAAATGATGTATAGACGAAATGTTCGTATTATCATAGCCAATGATTTTGCATCGAAAGTTTTTTCAAATATTTTAAAAATGTTTTTTTATGAATACTCCTCCAAAAAGTGGGCGTGGCAAAAAAAACTTTGGATAGATAAAATTTAGATATTGCGATTCTCTAAATATGTTGTTCAGACACTTTTCAAGATTCTTTACGGTTTGGCCAACCGCGTGGCAGTGGGCGGATTTCAAAAATGATTACTTTTTCTGCTGGGAGCAACTCAGAGCACGTGTACCAAATTTCATCATTCTAGTTCAAAATTTAAGGCCCAAAAACTGGTGACGGATGACGGACAGGCATGGCAAAATCGACTCAGCTATCGATTCTGAGTCGATCCTTATACTTTGAGGTATATCTAGCTAAATTATTTCTCTATGTTACAAACTATGTATCAAAACTAATATACTATATACCCCTATGCGATAGGGTATAAAATAATGGTTGGCATAGTTTGACATTTGCATTACCATTCAGTAAGATTTTGTGTTCCACGTTACCTTACCTTATTTTTTAGTTGTAATCTGAAATCTGAACTTATTCTGCCAAAAAAACAGGTTTCTTATGGCATTTTCCATTGGGAAATCTAGATTTTGATCTGAAATTTGATCTTTTTGAGTGTCAATGGAACACGATTCAGATTCATTTTTTTTTGTCATTGTATTGGTGTCATTTCGTGTCTGTGAAGTTAGCGTCGGTGTAGCTGCCAAAATTTAAAACACAACAAAAATTTGAAAATACAGAAATTATCTTCATCACTTTCCGAAGACGAAGTCGAACTAGATGAATTTAATAGTTCACGTATATGTATAACTTTATTTTCTGTGTCTATATCCTATCCTAATAAATCCAAACGCAAAGCACTCTTGTTTTTCATAACCAAAGTAATAAATCAAAATGAAAATCACTCTACTCAAACTGACAGCTATCATTTGTATTGGTATTGGTAAATCTGCCGAAAAATACAGATTTGCAAAATTGATCTTAGATCAAAAAAAAATTATATTTTTGCCCAATGGAACACAACAACTGTCAAAATCGGTCTTTTGACAGCTTCAGATAAAAAAAAAATTATTTTTTATCCCAATGGAAAACGCCATTACTTTGCAAGCTTTAAGATTTGCTCTCAGATTTTTACTCGTCCTAATTGAACATAACATAGAGGGCTCAGTGGCGCGATGGTTAGTGCGATGAACTGCCGCGCAGTAGGTCTGGGTTCGTTTCCCAGCCGTAGCAACACCTAAATGATTTTTCACTGGCCCTCCTCTCGTGATGATCTGACAAATCATCCGAGTAGTATCAATTGTCAAAAATAGCTTATCTCAACTTAGCCGTTCGGAGTCGGCATAAAACAGGAGGTCCCGCCATCGTGCAAGAAGTACACACGCACACATGAATGGTTGTGAGAAAGCTAGGCCCTGGGTACTAACGAGCCTGTTGCGCCAAAAAATTTTTTTTTGTAATTGAACATAAAAGAGATGATGTGTTTTCGTGTGTGTGTGTTAGTGTGCCATTCGAAAGCTTGTTTATCTTCTTGTTGTGAAGGAATGAACTTATGAAAATGAATGAGAAAAATTTAAATGATAACGTTGTTGTAAACAATGAATGAGGAACTGTTTATGTGGAAATCCAAGATGCTTTCATTGACAAACAAAGAATTTCAAATTTATTAGCTGATATTAAGCTCCAAAGAAAAGACGCTATTCAGTTGTCGAGCAGTTTATTTGTGAATTACGATGGTCCGAGAACAGTAAGAAGTTAAAAAAAAAATATTAAAAAAAATAAAAATCGATCATTTTCTTCTGGTCATGGTAATCAATAGGATATATGTATACAAAAAAAAAGGTTGTTTAAAGTTCAAAAGCTTATACTGGTAGGTAAATTTTGTGGAATTATGTACCTTCTCAAGAATACAATTTCTTTCAAATACCGCATCACCCCCTATCAGGAGATAGATAAACTACATTCACACTTAAAAATGACACTTCATCGGCATTTGCAAAGATGTCATTTTTGTTTACTTCGACGGAACTTAAATTTTTCCATTCGTTTATTTTTATCTTTTGTTTTCCATAAATAAATAAATAAAATACAAATACCAACAATATGAGTGGAAACCGAACATTACCGCAATCAAAAGAAGCCCTTTTGAAGTCCTACAACACCAGATTGAAAGAGGACGTGAAAAGTATGCTGGAAAACTTTGAAGGTACAAATGGACATGTAGTTAGGTAGATATTTCGTATTTCGTGAATGAAAAGTCTTCATAGCTAGCTATTCTCGTTGTTTCTGAAAATATCATTTATTCTCATTTTAAAATATCTTACATTTTCATCTCTAGCTTGACAACATTCTCTTCAAATTGTTTAATCCAGAATATGCTACTTACGTTTGCACTCGTGCATTAGCAACATCTCACCTAATTGCATTGCAGTCAGTACAGTACATTGGGCAAGTCTTGTATGATCGTTAAACAATATCGCTGACAACTCAAATTTAGTTTCGATGAGATTCTCTGCCGTTCCAAAGCATCTACGAGTCTACGACAAAAAATAAATCCCGTACACTTTTCAAAGTAGTGCCGCCATACGCCACGGGTAAAGATAAAGAGCTGGGTGAGATTTCCCACACCGTGAAGCCTACATTCTTATACACAAACGATTGACATGAAATTTACTTCATTCGAAAGATAATCTTCTGACATTATGATTTAAATATGATTTCTGGCATATGACCGCCACATCTGGCTCAGAAGAAGTCTAATTCCAGATTAGCCTACGTCTTAGCCAATTTTCCATGACTCCAATTTTCGATAACTTTTTCCAACATTTGTGGCCGTATATCGGCAATAACACGGCAAATGGACCTTTTTATCGTTTCCTTATGTTTTGTAACTCATTCTCATGTGTCTTAATAGTTTATGAAGTAATATTTACTTTGAATTACAGAAATAGTCAAACTTGCCCGAGGGGAGGGAGATTCCCAGATGTCCAAGACTACACAGTGTGAACAAGACACTTACGAGATGCAAGTAAGAGCGGCTAACATTGGTTTGTACAGCTAACAGATGTTGTTTATGCAAATGTTCACTAACGGGCTTCAATTACAGTTCGTGCTGGTGAATCTCTGATGAAGTTGGTGTCCGATATTAAGCAATATCTGATACTTAACGATTTCCATTCAGTCAATGAGGCCATCACATCAAATTCACAACTTTTTCGCGCAAAACAGATTGAGTGCGATAAGAAATTGATGAAATTAAGAGACGAGATGGCGATGGATTTGTATGATTTGGAAGAGGAGTATTACACGAGCATAAATAAATAGTAAAAACCGAAACAGCTTTTGAAGATATTTTGTGATTAAAATTTTTTTTTTAAATAAATATTTTCTCTAGAATTTAGGTAAAAATTGGATTTTTTTCGGATAATATTGTAACTTATTGCATTAAGAAAGTCAGAAGGCTGTCAACTACCAAGTATTGAAAATTACATCTTCCCAGGTTGCCTCTTGAATTAGCCCGGTCCACTCCAAGTTGGTTGAGGTCGGTTGCTAGTTGTGCGCGCCATTAAAGGCGAGATCTTCCTCTACTGTGTCCGACGTCTGGCTGGGAATCGAAGACTCTGTGAGCCGGAGTATTTGTGTACATTCGTTCTACATGTCCTAGCCATCTTTAACGTAAAATTTTGGCAAGGGGCATGTCGCTGTACAATAGTTCTTGGTTGAATCTTCGTTTCCACGTCAGCGCAAACGGGACCGATGATTTTTCGAAGAATTTTCCTCTCAAATCGATCGAGGATTATTTTAGTAACTTTTGACATGGCCCATGCTTCACCGCCGTAAAGCAGGACTGGGTTGATCAGGTTCTTATATAGGATCTCCTTAGTAGTTCGAGTGAGGGCTTTACTATTGAATTGCCTCTCAGCGTCTTCTGACCATCTGTTGACATTTGCGAATCTAGTCGGAAATCTTCGCATTTCGTAGGTTGTAACATTGAGCTTCACTCACATGTCTGACTTCCTGTGTTAAATATACTGGTGCTTCGCTATACTTTTTTTTTAAAAAAACAGTTTCAATCTCTGCCTGACATCCAACATTTGCCTTAGGTTAGAGTGGCTGCCAGAGATTTGCCATCGGACTTAGACCAGTTTTTGGTCCACATGGATTTCACGATTCTCCTTGTTACGAGAAAACCAATCTCAGCTATTAATGAAACGGAGGAGACTTCTCACTTTCGTTTTTGTCACAACGCTAAGATTTTGAAAGTAGGAAGCTCCAACATTTGCCTTGGTGTGCATCGATTGCATTTCAATATACCGTGATTGCAACATAAAACAGAACGGTAGAACAATATTCAAAATGTGTTTTTTTATTTATGGTGTTGTATATAGTAATAGCTGTTATATAGTCCATTCTTTTTCTCAAATTGAAAAAAGATGAGAAAAAGATTGATTGCGTGAGATCGATCTCATAACTAGTTAAGAATGGTATTTCTCTTAATCATATTTCCGAATTTCAGCAATTTTCGTCGGTTGTATTGGTTTGGTGAAGAGGGTGTGCGATTGTTAAAGGAACACTTTTTGGGCCGACATTGGAAACAAGTGATGGTGTTTTAATAAATAAAGAAACGTTTTGTTAACTGGTTTTTACATTAGACATTTTTTTATTTATTTGTTTTTCGTTGATGTCTTTACCAAATTGTTTTTTATATGAAGCTATAATTTTCCGCACAGCTTCCCTCTTCCTTGCTTTACATATTGGCAATTGCTCATTTCCACTTTCTGTAGACATTGTTACTTCTTTTATTTTATTTGCCGCAAAAAATCATATTCCTATTCAACTCCACCGAGTCAGAGCAGTTGAGAACGATTTATTCGTTTTGCATATGAAAATAAGTCCAAGTTCCGCTTTTCACGATCGATCTCACATGTGAGTTCAAGCTCGTCAGCTCTGACTCTGAGATCGTTCTCATCTTCTTGCATACGACCCTTTGTTTATTAACATTCCTAGATATATTATGCTTTAACATTTTCGACCGCCTTCCCATTTATTTCAATAGTTATTTCGATATCGATATTAATTCTCATAAACTTTTTTTTTTTTTTTCGTTTAGCTTCAGTTCATTCATAGTTACAACATACTGATGGCATATCTCATTTAAATCTGAAGGAAAATGATTAATTCCAGATTATATATTGTTTGACAGAATGTTTATAGTTAAAGGATCTACCATTGTAGTGTCAATAAAATTACATTGGGTTTCGATTTGTTAATTTGTCCGATTCAAAAAATAGGAGACCCTCTGAATTCCACCAACTACAGACACATAAGCAGAGATCAAGTATGGATCCTGTTACAGAACTAAAAGTATCTATTGTGATCTGTCATGTCACAAATGTTCGAGACTCTATCAGTTTCGAATTTGTACTTGTCATTTGTTGTTTTAAATTTCTATTCCAGAAAGCCAAGCTTTCCATTACCAAAAAACGGAATGAAATTGCCGAAAGATTAACGGCCAAAAAGTTCTATACGTTGAACCAGTGCACAGCCACAGTGGACGTACAAGTGAAGACACACAAAGAACACATAAAAGTGATAAAAATCTAAAGTGCTGAAAATTCGCAAAGCGAAATTCAAAATTACAAAATACACACAATTTTACATTTCAATAAAAAAAACACAAATACATACACAAATACCGAAATTGAGAAACTGATTAGTTCAGGTACATACATATTTATAGTGACAGTACGTTAAATTTAAAAAGTCATTTTTTTTACACAGTCCGCCATATTGCATTAAAGCAATCCTGAGGATTAAAACCCACAAACATAGTGGAAATAAAATTGCCCAGAAGTGTTAACTGAAGACGTATTAATTCGAGTTCCTCGAACTAAAATAAATTTTTAAAAAGTGAACATCGAGCGTTAAGTACACTTCTGGGGAGCAGCATCCCCAATACCCGGATTGCCCGAGTGCGCTAAAGCGCGGATTGGCATGCAGCGAGCTTTGGGTTCAAAACCTAACACCCCACCACCCAATAATCTTTTTTTTATTTTTTTAATTGAAATTATTTTTTTTTTAAATATAGTGGCAAATTATTAGATAGAAAACCTAACGAAGAAAAGGTAAAATTTCATAATTAAATCTCGACAAAGGTAAAGGACTACACATAACATATATATATATACAAATTAATTAATTTGAAATTTTCGCGAGTGAAAATCGCTATAGGTACAAGGTGCAGCAGCGGATGCAGTGGCCATTGGATCAACGTTGCAGAACTATAAAGGTACCCCAATAAAATAAACCGGTGAGTCTATAAAGAGACTTTATTAATTTTTATATATATATAACAAGTGATCTATAATTAAGTCCTCAAATTCTAATATATATATGCTATATGCATATGTATAGAATACGCGTTTCATTGTGTGATGCAAAAGCATATATAGTTTTTACCCTCTCTTCGTCAGTTAGTCTTTTGTAATTTTGTTTGAAAGTCAAAGTAATTAAGTACCAATTTACGTACATATTTTTTTTGTCAGTTTATTTGTTTAATTGTTTAATCGTAAAAAAATAGATCAAGCCACATCATAAATTCTTTATAAGATCATGAGTATCATACGATGCAGAGAAATAAAAAAAATGTTAATTAGATTATAAACTCAAAAGATGTGTTTGAACTAAGCGGGAGCAGTAAAGGATGAGGATGGTAGGATAGGGAAGGGCGATAATGGCGGCAAAAAAATAAGGAAGTGAAGGGAGGCAACATACGGGGTTATTGAGGCGAGTAAAATAACCATGGTAGGGAGGGTAGGAAAATATCTCGCAAGCGTTATCACACCCAGACACAAAAGACTGGCATGGAAAATTTTTTTGTTGTGATTTATAAAGGGTCAAGTCCCACACCCACCGACGAGCTATAGAGGGAACTTGCATGCCAGCACCGACCCAACGGCAAGATAAAACGTCGCAACAAAATGGCGCCCCCAACGTGTTAGTCCTGCCAAAATGGCAGGATTCTTTGTAATAGAAATTATTACACTTCGATCTTAATAGAGCCACATCAACTTTGTTTTTTTTTGATAGGTGTTTTATATATTTTTTTTAAATTTTTCTTATGAAACTTGTTTTAGGTATCCAATAAAAGTCCCGATGACTGGGGTATAACCCTGGGATCGCGTTGCGTTATTGGAAGCCGAATAAAACAAAAAAGAAAAGGATAACACGAAGTCTGAGTCATGGTGTTAGTGTATCACATTACGGCATCTTTGTCCAAACTAGAAGTGTTATATTTTTCGATGATTTTAATAACTGATGAGAAGAGACACTGGAGATTTGTTCAACAAGGCTTCATGCTGATCCTTCCATCAATAGAAGTTTTATTTTGGAGTTCGGTGCAAACGACTCGTTTGTTTGTTGCTGTCCTGAAATAGCATAAGCAGTTTATTTAATAAGCTCAAATTTTATTAGATTCAGTATTTTACTTGTTTTTTTTTTTGTTGTTTAGCATGTTTTATATTTGATATTCGTTTTTTTTTCGGCTCATAGAACTACGCCTTCATTCGCTTCCAAAATTGTCGTCCTTCCTCCACCAAACAAAAAGTCCTCATCCTTTGCTCAGTTTATGAAAGAATAGTTTTTTTATTATTTAATCATTTATTTTGATATTTTTAGTGATTTTAAATATTTTAGTAATTTTATTTTATATAGCAAATGTTTTTATTTTTTTATTTTTTTTTAATATTGAATGTCTGTCGATTGTTATCGA
The DNA here is from genome assembly GCA_932526625.1 of Rhingia campestris. NCBI lineage: Eukaryota > Metazoa > Arthropoda > Insecta > Diptera > Syrphidae > Rhingia > Rhingia campestris. Next base: position 93,639,003 of record OW052182.1, on the reverse strand, counting down.
TCATTTTAATTACCTGTAATACCACCATTTTCTACGTTTGTTTTACCTTACGACGTCGGTGCTTGTTTCACTGTAACCCTTAAGTCAGTTCTTTTTTTTTTGTGTTCTGTCTTGATTATGAGCAATACCCCAAGTCGACGTATTACACGATCGTCTGCAAAGACCAACCAAATTTTAGAGTCTGACTTCGAAAATTTTCATAAGTCTTTGAACCGACTAAGCCTTGACGGTTCATTAAACACAACAAAGAACTCACTTACCATGGCTGAAGAAGAGCAACCTGTTGTTATAGGTGGCGATGAAAATGTGGGTGGACCTGGTGTTAGCAACACAAATGTTAATGAGTTGGCTGATAGAATTGAGCGTTCACTGACTGCCAACCAAATCCAATTCTTCTCCCAAATGGAAATATTTATGAACCATGTCATAAATAAAATGGAAACGCTTAATAGTAACCAGCAACAACATCTTCCTAGCGGTAATGGATCCGGACATCCACCGTTTGCGAGTGGGGTTGAGGTTCCTGAGCAATCGAATGATTTTCCTCGTACGTCCAATTCTAACTCGGTTCGACATTCTCCGTCTTTAGCCGCAACTGGCTCTAGTGCCAGCATATCTGAAAAATGCCGATTGGACAGATGGAATATAAAATTCGATTGTTCGGAAGACATTGCCGATTTCCTCTTTAAAGTTGACCGACTCCAAGCTTCGTCATCGTACAGCGATGAACAAATCACAGCAAACTTTCATACATTGCTGGCCGGTAAGGCAAATATATGGTTTTGGGGTTTTCTACGAAAGAACCCAACAGCGAAGCTTGGAGACATTAAAGTCGCTATAAAGAAGGAATTCGGGCGAAAAGAAAACGATGTCGAAGTATACATGCGTCTACTCACTCGTAAACAGGGATTTAAGGAATCCTTTGACGACTTTTATGATGCTGTAATCGGTTTGAACGATCGGCTTAACGAACCTTTTGACCACAGAAAGCTCATAGAAGTCGTCCGCAACAACGCTAAGGACAAAGTAGGAGAGGTTTTGCTGGCTGCTGAGATTAAGACCCTTGATCAGCTCAGAAATAAAGGTCGTGAAGCTGAACGCTTCTTAATGAGGCGAGCAACTTCCCAAAGAGTTCACGAGATCCATTTGGAAGAAGAAAAAGATCCTGTTGAGGAGGTGGCAGCATTTAGCCGATCCTTTAATCGGGTTGGAGCTACTGACCTGGTATGCTGGAACTGCGATAAGCAAGGCCACACTTTCTATCAGTGCACCTCAAGAGAACGCCGACTGTTTTGCTATTTGTGTGGAGATAAAGGTGTTAACACACCTGAGTGCACAAAACACCAGGGAAACCGTTCGGGGAACGACAGGAAAGCTGGGGAGAGTCGTTCTCAAAAGAACTTCCCCGAGCAGCAAAGAAATTAGAAGAAGAGAACAAAATACAAATTTTAAAAAGGCCATCCGGTAATGAATCAGAGAGTCACCCAATCAATACTTACTCTCTAAAATCTCTTCATCAGAGAAAACAAGAATACTATAAAGTACGTGCTCAAATAATGGGAAATAGCAGTGTGAGTAGGCATATCCAAAAATGTCGAGAAAGGTTTAGAAAGCGGAAACACTTCCAGAAGATCATTGTCGAAACCATCATATCGGCAAAAACTGATGGTAGGATGTATGCCAGTTTGCTTTTAAAAGACGAGCAAATTCTTGGCCTTTTAGACAGTGGAGCATCCATTTCTGTGCTGGGGGATTCGTGTTTTGAGTTCATAGAAAGGAATGGTATAGAAATGACACCGTATGCAAATTTCGTGAAGACTGCCGACGGGGCTTCTCACGATATCGTAGGGTATTGCGAAATCCCAACAACCTTCAACGGTATCACAAAAACCATTACTTTCTATGTAATTCCTAACCTAACACAGAAAATATATCTCGGTATGAACTTCTGGAACGAGTTCTGTTTGATTCCGCAAATAAGCCAAATCGACATGAGTTCACTACCAAGTGTAGTTAACAAAGATACTACAGATGAACCATGTTTTATGCTACTTACCCTAGAACAGCAATTTAGGTTAGAAACCGTTAAAAAGCTTTTCCCAAATTTTGGCGATCTTGGTTTGGGTCACACACATCTTGAGACTCACAACATTGATGTTGGTGATTCGGTGCCTATTAAATCCAGGCATTATCCCTTGTCCCCGGTGCGGCAGGAAGAGGTCTACAAAGAACTTGATCGAATGTTAGAACTGAGAGTTATTGAGGAAAGCAACTCACCTTGGTGTTCACCTATAGTGCTAGTCAGAAAGCCCGGTAAGGTACGCCTTTGCTTGGATAGCAGAAAGTTGAACAGCGTGACGAAAAAAGACGCATATCCGCTGCCACATATTGACGGTCTTCTAAGCCGCCTACAAGACACATACTTTATCACGGGGCTTGATCTTAAAGATGCATTTTGGCAAATCCCGCTTGATGAAGAGTCTAAACAGAAAACGGCATTTGCAGTACCGGGACGGCCATTGTATCAATTTGCAGTTATGCCGTTCGGGTTATGCAACGCCGCACAAAGGATGTGTCGTCTTATGGACCGTGTCATTCCAGCACGGCTCAGGGAGCATGTTTTTATATACTTAGATGATCTGTTAGTATGTTCGGCGGATTTCGACACTCATATCCAAGTATTGGCGGAAGTGGCTTCCTGTCTACGTAGAGCGAATTTAACCATCAACCTCAGTAAAAGTAAGTTCTGCATGCGTGAGATCAAGTATCTTGGCTACATTGTTGGTCAGGGTACGTTGAAGACAAATCCTGAGAAGATTGAAGCAATGTTGAACTTCCCAATTCCGAAAACACCGAGACAAGTGCGAAGATTTATGGGTCTAACCGGTTGGTATAGACGTTTCATACAAAATTATTCGGATCTGGCAGCGCCTTTAACTGATTGTCTGAAAAAGCGAAAGGGTTTTGAATTGTCATCTGAAGCTCGACAAGCATTTGAGAAGTTAAAGCAAGCACTTACCTCGGCTACAGTTCTGTCTCAGCCTGACTTTAAGAAAGGATTCACGATACAGTGTGACGCTTCTTCTGAAGGGGTGGGTGGAGTGCTTTTCCAACTCGATACGGATGGCAATGAAAAACCCATAGCATTTATGTCAAAGAAGTTAAACAAGGCGCAGAAAAATTACACAGTGACAGAGCTCGAATGTCTTGCTGCCGTGTTGAGCATCCGAAAATTCCGTGCCTACATTGAGGGTTCAGCATTTCACGTCATCACCGACCACTCAAGTCTTAAATGGCTTATGTCGTTAAAAGATTTGAGTGGTAGACTTGCGAGGTGGAGTCTGGAACTGCAATGTTTCGACTTCACCATTGAACATCGTAAGGGTACCCTTAATGTAGTGCCAGATGCATTATCAAGAGGTGATATGGAAGAGATCTCCATTACGGATATAGGAGAAGATGTAGACATTACATCGCCTGAGTTCGATTCTGCCGAGTACAAAACACTTAGAGAGGAAATCGTCAAAAACCAATCGTCGCTTCCGGATCTAGTTGTATCCGACAAATTCATATACAAAAGAGTTAGATTCAGAAGTGATGTACCTAGTAACGAAGATAATCTTTGGCGATTGTGGTTACCAAGCACTTTGACTCATACCGCCATCGAAATGGCACACAACACGAAACTTTCTTGTCACAGTGGCTTCTCAAAAACTTATGAACGAGTTCGCGAGAAATACTATTGGCCGAAAATGGCCAATGAAATAAGAGTTTTTGTGAGCAAGTGTGAGGTGTGTAAAACCATAAAAGCGCCAAACAAGATTCTTCGTCCTCCAATTACAAAGCAGATCGTCTCAGTGCGACCCATGCAACGAGTTTACGTTGATTTACTTGGGCCTTACCCGCGAACAAAGAAGGGTAATGTTTACATCTTCATAGCTGTTGATCACTTCTCCAAATACACGTTCCTCAAAGCATTACCAAAGGCGACTTCAACTAATATAGTTAAATTTCTAGAATCAGATGTGTTTCATGGATTCGGTACACCCGAATTCATACACTCTGACAATGGAAAACAATTTATTTCAAGTGAATTTAGCAGATTTTTGAAAAACTATGGCGTGCAACACATTCGTACAGCATTGTACTCACCACAGGCTAACATTTCGGAGAGAGTCAATCGCAGTATTCTTAACAAATTGCGAGTATTTGTATCGAATGAACAAGAGCAATGGGATTTGCACCTATCAAGCATAGCGTGCGCTTTACGTGCAGATACACACGATTCGCTTGGGTGCCAACCATACTATGCTCTATTTGGGCAAAATATGATTACACATGGTTCTTCGTATAAAATACTTCGCAGTTTAAGAGCACTGCAGGATCCCGAAATGACAGTAACATCTCGCGAAGCCAATGTAGCACTTGCACGACATCAGTTATCCAAAAATCTGCTAAAAGCACACACAAGATCGATGCGTACTTACAATACTCGGTCGAGGCCAACGTCATTCAAGGTGGGACGGGAAGTTTTTCATAGAAACTTTGCTCAAAGTAACTTCGTCCGAGGTCAAAACGCCAAGCTGTTCCCGAAATTTGTAAAGTCCCGTGTCCGTCGCATTATTGGTAATTGTATGTATGAATTGGAGAATTTATCCGGAAAGATAATTGGAATTTTCCATGCAAAAGACATCCGTCAATAATCTGCAACAAAAATGTAAACAAACCACAAAGAATCACGCAAAACCAAATAATTGACTAGTTACTTATCTGAAAATGTTGCCCGGCTATGAAGTAGGTTCGGCACCCACGTTTTAATTCGTTTTTAAAACAAAAGTATATTTAATTTCACTTTCTTCTTATAAATTCACTGCACCGAAACACGAGTGGGTTCAATTTGCAATTTTGTTTGACAGATGAAAAGTGTAAACAAAACGCAAAGCCCTATGTTACAGAACTAAAAGTATCTATTGTGATCTGTCATGTCACAAATGTTCGAGACTCTATCAGTTTCGAATTTGTACTTGTCATTTGTTGTTTTAAATTTCTATTCCAGAAAGCCAAGCTTTCCATTACCAAAAAACGGAATGAAATTGCCGAAAGATTAACGGCCAAAAAGTTCTATACGTTGAACCAGTGCACAGCCACAGTGGACGTACAAGTGAAGACACACAAAGAACACATAAAAGTGATAAAAATCTAAAGTGCTGAAAATTCGCAAAGCGAAATTCAAAATTACAAAATACACACAATTTTACATTTCAATAAAAAAAACACAAATACATACACAAATACCGAAATTGAGAAACTGATTAGTTCAGGTACATACATATTTATAGTGACAGTACGTTAAATTTAAAAAGTCATTTTTTTTACACAGTCCGCCATATTGCATTAAAGCAATCCTGAGGATTAAAACCCACAAACATAGTGGAAATAAAATTGCCCAGAAGTGTTAACTGAAGACGTATTAATTCGAGTTCCTCGAACTAAAATAAATTTTTAAAAAGTGAACATCGAGCGTTAAGTACACTTCTGGGGAGCAGCATCCCCAATACCCGGATTGCCCGAGTGCGCTAAAGCGCGGATTGGCATGCAGCGAGCTTTGGGTTCAAAACCTAACACCCCACCACCCAATAATCTTTTTTTTATTTTTTTAATTGAAATTATTTTTTTTTTAAATATAGTGGCAAATTATTAGATAGAAAACCTAACGAAGAAAAGGTAAAATTTCATAATTAAATCTCGACAAAGGTAAAGGACTACACATAACATATATATATATACAAATTAATTAATTTGAAATTTTCGCGAGTGAAAATCGCTATAGGTACAAGGTGCAGCAGCGGATGCAGTGGCCATTGGATCAACGTTGCAGAACTATAAAGGTACCCCAATAAAATAAACCGGTGAGTCTATAAAGAGACTTTATTAATTTTTATATATATATAACAAGTGATCTATAATTAAGTCCTCAAATTCTAATATATATATGCTATATGCATATGTATAGAATACGCGTTTCATTGTGTGATGCAAAAGCATATATAGTTTTTACCCTCTCTTCGTCAGTTAGTCTTTTGTAATTTTGTTTGAAAGTCAAAGTAATTAAGTACCAATTTACGTACATATTTTTTTTGTCAGTTTATTTGTTTAATTGTTTAATCGTAAAAAAATAGATCAAGCCACATCATAAATTCTTTATAAGATCATGAGTATCATACGATGCAGAGAAATAAAAAAAATGTTAATTAGATTATAAACCCAAAAGATGTGTTTGAACTAAGCGGGAGCAGTAAAGGATGAGGATGGTAGAATAGGGAAGGGCGATAATGGCGGCAAAAAAATAAGGAAGTGAAGGGAGGCAACATACGGGGTTATTGAGGCGAGTAAAATAACCATGGTAGGGAGGGTAGGAAAATATCTCGCAAGCGTTATCACACCCAGACACAAAAGACTGGCATGGAAAATTTTTTTGTTGTGATTTATAAAGGGTCAAGTCCCACACCCACCGACGAGCTATAGAGGGAACTTGCATGCCAGCACCGACCCAACGGCAAGATAAAACGTCGCAACAATCCTTACCTGATCTCTGCGCATAAACTGAAACTGTTCGTTGTGGTTTTACCATTCACCCTTCGGTAGATCTTGGTAAAAAGCAAGAAGCCGAAATCGATGACAGCATTAAGATAAAAGATCTCAACCAAGTTGAAGTGCGCAACTGGAGGGATTTAGCTAGGGGCCGGTCTAATTGGATAAAGAGAAATCTCTTACTTGAACGGTCGAAATGTTATCGTCAAACGACAATCACTTTACGGAATGAGGGCTCAGAATATGCAAATAGATGATAAAAGATTAACATTTCTTATATAGACATATGCATGTGGGGAGCTATAGAAATTAGAAGCCGACTTCGCATATATAGCAATTTAATGATCAAATTCAGTTTACAGACCCCACGAACACACCCCAAATACGTTTCAATTTTCAACTTGCATTCAACGTGTCAAATTATTCCGTTGAATTTCGCCGTTGGCTCATCTGTGGCTGCCAAACAACAAATAGTTGGCTGTCAAAAAAATCTGAATTCGTTGCAGTTTCTCGTTTTGTGATCATTTTTAACCGAGTTCTGTTGCAAAATGTCGAAAAATATCTCACAGGATATCGTGGTTTTACTCGCAGATAGCGAAAGTATCGACACAAAACGTAAAATATCAAAAATTACGACAGAAATCAAAAGATATCAAGAGAAAATCAAATCCTACATCGAAACAAATTATGTTGAGTTCTTAGTCGATCTATCCAACAGTGAACTGTACTTGGAAGAGGGCGAATCGCTCATCAAGGAAGTAAGTATTCCACATAAACGTTTGTCTTTTGTATAATAAATATTCTCTTGTAGGTAGAATACCTTCTGCAAAACATCGAAGGAGAAACACAAACTACCATTTGCGAAGCAAATTACGACCTCCAGCAGTATATCGATGAATTGAAGGAGATGTCCATTGGTCTGAAAGTCTCATGTAAAATTCTTCGCATCGATGATCTCTTCCAGAGTTTGGAAGAAGCTAAAAGCAATAAAGAATATCTTATTGTAATGGATATTGTTGGAAAGCTGAAAAATCTCATCGATGATCCTACAGACAAAATCTTCAACCGTCTGGAATGCTATCACATAATTAAGGTGAAATGTCGCATAGAGTCGGATATGTTGCTGCAAAACATGAAACAGTGCTTCGATCGATTGGTGCAATTTGCCGAAAAGCCGTTTCAGAACACCAAGTCGGTGACACTGAAAATCTCCAAAGATGAGAATCAGCTACAAGACACTGTCTTGGCATTGTTTAACGCACGCTATAATCCGAAAAAGATGTGTGATTTTCTGTTGGACAACTGCTTCGAGCCGATAGTAATGAAACCAGTGTCTATGGAGTTTCGCGATGATATCAACCCCGAATTCGTACAACTCTCGCTGTCTTATAGTTTAAAGGACATGGGCGAGAGCTTGAGGCCAAATTACAAAATTGTTTTCAAAAACATTGAAATGCTAATACTTTGCCTTGGTCATATGAACATTCAATTGTCGGACTCTCTGCATGTGTTCAATATATTTGGCGATCAAATGAAGGAGCGCCTCCTATACTTAATTGTAAACGAATGCTTGTTAAACGCTATACCAGAGACAATGAACGAGATGCAAGAGTCGACTCTGGTCGAAGATGTGCTTAATTTTCATAAATTCCTCATTGACTCTCAATTGACGGAAGAAACTGACCTCGCATTGGTTGAATTTACTGATAAAATCGACATTTTATTTAGAAATCGCTTCTGCGGTAGTATAATGGACAGTGCTGTGGATATTATGCGAAAGGATTTGCACGAAATGACTTTGATCGCCGAACAGAATAGTCCCGAAGATGTCGCGAATAACCCATTTCTCTTTCCACGATGTATGGTTTCCAAAAGTATTCTAGTGAGCTAATCATTGATTTGCATGCCAGAATCATTATTAATCCAATTTTATTTTTTTAGGAACTTGTACATCTAATGGAGAAAATAATCCGACAAGCAGGATCTGTTGACGGTGACCTTAGCGAACAGTTGATATCCATTATTCCTACAATTATCCACCGCTATGTAGCTGAAGTGCCAACACATCACGAGAAACTTTTACAAAATATACCCCAGCAGTCGGCGTTATTTTACAACAACACAATGTTCCTGGCCCATTGGGTGACTAAGAACTCCGACAAAGGAATAGCCACGTTTGCAACGTTAGTGAAGTCCTTGCAGAGCCTTGCAACTGAACATTTGAACAGTCAAATAAGGAATCAGCGCGGTTTACTTATGGGCATACTTCAGGAATTTGGTAAGGGACTATTGACACCTGTTACGAATTTGTCTATTAATTGAAAATGTTCGCTTAGATTTATCCGATGCTATAACCGCTCTTGGAATAGCACCTCAAAAACTTGTGCGTCAGTGTCTTCGTCAATTGGAATTGCTTAAGAATGTATGGCAGAATATACTTCCTGATGATGGATACAACAAGACAACTTGCAGTCTCATTAATGACTTTTGTTCGGAGATTATTCGAAAAATCATGGTAATGGAGGATATATCGGCGAAAGTTGGTGATCAGTTAGCCGAATTGATTGGGTTCATTTTGGAAAAGGCACCAACTCTGTTCAAGGTATGTTGTATGGTTTTTGGTTTAGATCTATGAAATCTTAACATGTAAACAATGGGGCTTGCCTGTTCATAATTTGCTGTAAACAAGTCTTCAACGGCATGATTGGGTGGACTGATTCGTTGAAGAGTGAGCCTTTCGTGTTTTCACCTGTCATACGCACGCATTATTTCAAGAAGAGGCTGAAGAAATCGAATAATTGCTAATTATCTCTTCGAAATCCGATACATGTATGTAAAAGTTCGGATAAGCAGCTTTCAAGCTTATAGTTGCATCTCATGTCTTCAGTTACATAATCGCTTCATATAGGTCTAATCGGTTAATACTTTGATAAGCGACATTAAATTCGACGAAAAGATAAAAAAATGTTAATGTTAAATACCTTACGATATGAGCGTTGAAAAAATAGTTAGAATCGTATGACTTAGTAGTTTGAACAAGACATGGCACATGTTGGTATTCCAGAAAACGGACGGATCCATGCAAACTTGGTTGATTGCTTATTGCATGCAGCCTTCCAAATCCTCGCCCAAGCATCGGACGAGACTTTGTTGTTCTTATAATAACTTCTTTTAAGATTTTCTTCTATTCCATTCGTCTAGGTCGATACTCGCAATCCTCGGGTTTTGCATTTCGCAGACTTTTAGGTCACATTTTTCGGTTCATACAAATATCATACCAATGGCATATTTTGGAGATATTTGCAGAAAGTGATCGCCTGGCTGCGATCCGGAAAGCACAGCCTTCACGAAACGACAACAGATTTACGATGCTCGTCATTTCGCAATCTGTCGTGACTATCGTTTACTTCTGTATCGTTTACTTGCCGATCGTTTCGTTTTATGTAAAAAAGCCCCAGCTCAGAGAAATCGAAGAGTCTTGCGACATAAAGAACATCCGTCCATTATACGAAAGAATCCAAACAACTGGCTTCAAAGTAGGAATGTATATTCTATGCAATGGCAATAACGCGTCAGTGGCTGCGCAGGGAATCGTAGATATATTGAAGAAGCAGTTCCAGCAGATGCTTGATGGTCATAATCTCCAGAAAGTAATATGACAAGAAAACAGTCCATCTCCAGTCAACGAAGAGGCAGTTCTTCAGTTATTCTTCAGTCAACAAAACTGAAGAACAACAAGGCATCCGGTGCTGGTGGATTATCAGCAGAACTTTTCAAATATGGACGTGTTGCTATAGAAGGGTGCATACACCAAACCATCAACTCCATATGCTCCATCTACAAAAAGCAGATCCCATGTATTGCACCAACTAACGAGGCCACAAATAAGGAGACCGTCTGAACTGAAGTCTCCACAACATCGCCTACAAGATCCTATCTGCCGTAATATGTGAACGGTCATATCAGGCCAGGAAGGTCCAAAACTGATCAAATCAAATCGATACCCACCACCTATTTATTGATTTCAAAGCCGACTTTGTCTACCTCGGATCTGCTATTAACTCTGACAACAACATCTCGTCCGAAATTAAAGGAAGAATTACTCTTCGGGCTAAGAAAGCAATTCAGTAGTAAAGCCCTCACTGGAACTACTATGGAGATCCTGATCATCCCAGTGCTGCTCTACGGCGCTGAAGCATGGACCGTATTAAAAGTGAATGAAGAAATCCTCAGTCGATTTGAGAGGAAAATTCTTCGGTCCTTTTGCGTTGACGGGCTCTGGAGACATATATTCAACCAAGAACTATACGAGCTGTAAGGCGACATGCCCCTAGTCAAAAAACTCTACATTGGACGTTTAAGATGGCCAGGACATGTAGAACGAATGGACACCAATACTCCGGCTCGCAGAGTCTTCGATTCCCAGCAAGATGTCGGACGAAGTAGAGGAAGACCTTGCCTTAAGTGGAGTGCATAAGTAGAAAACGACCTTAACCACCAATGAAAGTTGATTCATGTTCATTCCGGACTGTGGCTCCATTTAAGTAAGTAAGTAAAGAGTACCCAACGCACTTTGTGAACGTTTTCGAAAACACACTAAACGGCAGATCGACCATACACCAAATTTTCACAATAAGCAAATCCTGGAAAAGATCAGCGTATTCAAGTCGAGACATCTCATCTATTCAATGCTGGGTATGATAGCATCCATTGCCTTCAGCTTTATAACTCGATGGCGGAATTTGGGGTACCATCAAAATTGATACAATTAACACCAGAGGACACAGGATGCAACGATCAGTTTGGAAAGCTTATGTAAACTATTCTTGTAAACTATTCTTGGCATATACCTGATTCCGACAAGAAGACGCGCTATCATGCGATTTCTTAAATCTCGTGCTGGGACAAATAGTGCGTAGGGTAGGAGTAAATCCGTCCAGCTACTGGGGTACTCAGAATTTTTCGACATCACTGGCCGCTCCCATCGTGCCGTTGTGGAAGCATTTACGGCAATTGATGATGAAGCATTGGTCTTGTAGTTAACGAGGACAAGACAAAGTATATCCTATCAACAAATAAAGCACTGTCCTTGCACAAAAGTTCACGTTGATAGCAACAATTTTGAGGTAGTTGTAGAGTTCATCTAGCTCGGAGTCAACATCAATCCCACGAATGAAACTTGTGTGGAGATACGACGAAGACTGACCCTAGGAAACCTGTGCTTTTGTGTTTAGCTAAACAAACGGGGTTTAAACTTTTAACCCGTTTACTCTACCGTGCTCCTACCAGTTTTACTTGAAGGCACCGAGTGTTACCCAGCAGGAAAGCGCTGCAAATAGTCAGAGGGACCCTAAACGGGCCGTGACGCTGTTAAGTTAAAATGTAAGTAACTCGGGATATACAGGGGCCATATTTTATAAAACGAATATCGTTGAAATCACTTTGTTCTCGTTGAAATTCGATTACATAAAACGAGTATCGTTCTTGATTTTACGATACTCGTAATTTCTTACGACTGGTATGGGTAGTCGTATAGCTTTCGTTTTCGTTGAGCTGTCATAAATTTCTCGTTTTACACAATCGTGCTTTGTCGTGACTATCGTTTACTTCTGTTACATTTTATGTAATAGAGCCCCAGGGTGCGTACGTTGCAGCTGCATACTCGTAACTCTCATAACTATGTTTCACGTGGTAACAACCTCGAAGGTGCAGGTGCAGTATCGGTGCAGGGCGGTCAGTATCCACTACGTGATTGAGCGCTTCCGTTTGGCTTTCTTTTCATCTGCCACCATCTCTATTGTCCCAATTTGTCCGAGCAGATCATGTAGGTTATTCATCTTTGTCCACCCCAACTACCGTCAACTTACTGTCTCTAGTTGAACACGTCAAATTGAGGTTAGCTCTTCTACTGTTGTGTTGACAATCAGCTTAGAAATCAACGACTCCAGGTCGGTGTCGATGCGGTATGCAGGATACGTGATTCAACACCGATTTTTGATTTATCTGCTTCCTTCTCTATGCTCACAAACACGGCGATGATCTAATCAGTTAGGAGTTAACCTGCTCTCGCAAAGCGGTGGCGATGTCAACCTATCCCCCGTTCTATGTATTCAAATAAAATATCATCTTTTATTTTATGTTTTTATCGTTTTATCGTTTTTCTTTCTATTTCTAGGACAAACATCAGATAATTCATGTCAAGTCCTGGATGAAGCTTGAACAGTTGAAAATGATCCTTGGTGCATCTCTGATTCAAATTACGGAGCAATGGTGCGAAGGTCACGGTATCCTTACGGCAAACTACAAAGCGGAAGAGATAAAACACCTAATACGTGCTTTGTTCCAGAACACCGATCGTCGAGCAAACGCCCTCGCATCGATATTTTAAACGTTAAAGCTTGTTTTTTTATATATAAAATATTTATGTTGAAAAAGTTAACATACAAGTACTGTACATAGTATAACATCACATTACATTTACGGATAGCTCGCATGTGAGCTGTTGCATCAGTGGATTTAATTGTTCCCGAAACAGACTGTGGTCTCGACCATGTGTGACGTCTAAAATCTTCATGGCTTCCTTTAGGTTGTGTTGTGCTTCCTTGAGAAAACCCTCGTATGTTTGAAGTTTTGCCACCTTTACATAAAGTAGTCCAAGCAAAGGATTCCAGCTACCATAGTATTTCCTAAAAGATAATTACATTGTTGTCTGAGAGTTTATGAGCGACAGTGTGATTATGCCAACCTGAATCCCGGAATAAGTTGAATTCCAAACTCTAACACATCATTCCATTTCTTGACAGCAAAAGCACTCTCGACCGCTGCATCGAGTGTCTTTATGTGCCACAGATTAAGTGGATGTAGTACGCCTTTCTGTTTGGCCAGGCACATCTTACAAATATCCAAATCTAAAATACAATTATTGAGAAATTCTAGTGGAAAAGAAAAAAATGAATCTTACAAGTAGTTTCCTTCATGTTTTCCAAATGGCTTTTGGTCAATGCCATTACTTCATCGTAAGTTTTCCTGTATTTGGGACTGATTCCGGTCCCACACCTTTGGCAATTGTGGAGCGTCATGTCGACCATTTCACTGCATTTCTGGTTTGGACACACTCCACCATTCATTTCGATTGTCTCCTGCGGATCGATACATTTGGAGCAAATGCACAGGAAGAAGTAGTTGTCCTTTAAATCTTGCCGCCTCTGTTCAGCCGTGTTGAGCAGGTCTATATAACTAATGAAAATCTACACAGATACATTAATAGCAAAGTAATTCGGAACAAGATAGCTTTATTCCAGTCACCTTTGACCAGTCTAAATACTCCATATCCTCGGTAGCTTGTATGTGTAATGTTGTGCCCTCGAATGTTGCAACAGCGTTCGGCTTACAGCTATGATCAGTCACAGAAACCCCTAAATAAATGCCGGTCGCAATCGCATTCATTTCAGGATCAAGTATGTTGAACCCATTTGTTACAAGCTGCAAACAAAAAAAAATATTTCATGTAATTTCATGCATGGCAAAGCGGTTTTGTCTAAAAATAGCTACACACTTATTGCACTTTCATTTGAACTGAGTTCCTTTTAGGTGCGCCGAGCATACTTTACGCTGACATCACACGACCTCGACCGGGTGTAGCTAAATACTTGTCTGAGTGAGGACATGCGTCTTGCTGCCGCGTATCAAATTTATTTCGTTTAAATTAAATCAACTCAACGTGCTGCGGTTTGCCAAAAGGTGTGCTGGCACTTAGCCAGATATCATCTCATGATAGCAGTTGGCGAACATTTGCTTGAATTGCAAAATAATGCACAAATGCAAACACATGGGCGTAGAGACATACTAGGGTTTGTATTGGGGAAGTGTGAGCCCAATTTTTTTTTTTAAATTATGCAAATGACACAAAGGTTCTATATTCGACGTAATTGTTTAGAAAAGTTTGTGAGTCTTAATAATGTTTCTATTCGATGTCAGAAATCAAGCGATTTCACTCTGTCACATATTTGGTGGAATAATCCCTTTGGATCTTCAAGTTAACAACTAATTGCATCATGAAACCTTTCTCGTATAGTCCGTACCAAATCAGTTGGCCAATCTACTACGCATTCGATCGTTGGCAAACTAGTGCGAACCAAACCAGTTGGGCATTCTACTGCGCAGGTCTCTTAAAATTTATTGTAAAATATCTTAAATTTCTCTTTAATCCTCTCTGCGCAATCGACCGTTGGCCAACTGATTTGGTACGGACTATACCAGAAGCAAGAAACCGTGATTTGAGCCTCTTGTTTTGGGAACATTACTATCGCTTTAAGTATTCATGATTTAGCTCCATAAGCCGTAGGGTAACTGTTTCTTATAGTAGACTTATAACTTTGTCGCATTTTAATCTTTTCCATTGTAATTGTCAATGGAAAAAAATAAAACAAACTCTACCTAGGCCACTGTATCCGCACGAGATGATGCAAATTGGCACATCATACGAACTACTTAAAAATGCATCAATAATTATATTCTGTCATCAAGTAGGTTACTCACCCGACCATAGATTCCCATTAGTTCTGATGGATTTGGAACAACCACTCCATCCATTAGTTCGCACAAAACTGAGTGCAATGACTCCAAGTGCTCCACTCGCTTTGCGTCGTTTTTTAATTCAGTATAATCTAAAATGAAGACATCGTTAGGATATGATTAGAATCCACAGAACGCTTACAGGCTTACGTGACATGAGATCTTTGAACTTTCGAAAAGAAGTATCTGTGTAGTAACTCTTTATCTCACCACCGCCCTGTTCAAGTTTGATGATTATTTTAGAGAGCACTCTGGCTGCATCTGGAACTATGCGGGGTGCGATCTTTTTCAAAAATCCACATTCAATCTTGTGCATTGGCCAGTCTTGCATTTGACATGCTCGATTGCAATAGAACACATACTGGCAGTTGGAACACTTGAGCAGTTTCCCCCTGCAGGATTCAAAAAACGAATCATCAATCAGGCGGGGAGAATAATACCTTTCTCACTTACGCGGACAAGCAACTATCACATCTTTCCTTGCGGTACTTTGAGTGAAGGACATATACGAAGGGTTTCTCGGTTAGCAGTCGATCACCACGCTTAATAAGCTTTTTCTTCTGTTTCGATTGCATTGCTTATTACCTACCTAGATGATGGGGTTTAATCTAAATTGAAAAATCGCTAGAAACAAACTGATTTTACTTTTGCTTTCGAGAAGTCGCTTTGGTCAACGATGCTATTTCTTATTTCTTGATATTTCTTCGATTTCTCTTTTAGGGGTAAAGTCACTGTGGTGACGCTCGCCAATGAGTTTTATTTTAGAAACGATTTTCGTGTGTAGCAGCTTGTTTTTGTTAAGGTGAATTATAATACGAATATGAGTGGCTATTTTTAGACAAAAAACGCACTTTGTTGATATATTTAGCAAAAGTGATGTTTTTTGAGGCGAGGTAAACAAAATAAATTTTGCAGCTACCACGGCTCTGACAGGTGATAAAAGGTTGAAAGGAATTGAAACAGTCGGACAGACAAGTAGGAGACGATTTGGATAATAATATTTGTAAAGCTGTGAACATTTACAAATTACAAGTTATGACGGATTTGATTGTATTGACAAATATTGCATTTCGTATAATAATAAATGTCTAGATTTCACTATTTTGGATTCTCTTTCTTAGCATCCTCAACAATAATATCGATTAGAAATAATTCGATTTTATCGACAGAATTTTTATAATTTTCAAGAGATGAATGCGCGAGTTCATAAAATCGATTCAAAATAATTCGAGCGTTCATAAAATCGATTTTATGGACAACATTTTTCTTATTTTCAAGAGATTAATGCAAGGGTTCATAAAATCGGTTTAAAATAATTCGAGCGTTCATAAAATCGATTTAATCGACAGAATTTTTATAGTTTTCAAGAGATGAATGCAAGCGTTCATAAAATCGATTCAAAATAATTTGATTTTATCGACAGAATTTTTATAATTTTCAAGAGATGAATGCGAGCGTTCATAAAATCGGTTCAAAATAATTCGAGCGTTCATAAAATCGATTCAAAATAATTCGAGCGTTCATAAAATCGATTCAAAATAATTCGATTTTATGGACAACATTTTTATTATTTTCAAGAGATTAATGGAAGGGTTCATAAAATCGATTCAAAATAATTCGATTTTATGGACAACATTTCTATTATTTTCAAGAGATTAATGGAAGGGTTCATAAAATCGATTCAAAATAATTCGATTTTATCGACAGAATTTTTATAATTTTCAAGAGATGAATGCAAGCGTTCATAAAATCGATTCAAAATAATTTAATTTTATCGACAGAATTTTTTTAATATCAAGAGATGAATGTGAGCCTTCATTAAATCGATTCAAAATAATTCGATTTTATCGACAGAGTTTTTATAATATCAAGAGATGAACGCGAGCGTTCATAAAATCGATTCAAAATAATTCGATTTTATCGACAGAGTTTTTATAATATCAAGAGATGAACGCGAGCGTTCATAAAATCGATTCAAAATAATTCGATTTTATCGACAGAGTTTTTATAATATCAAGAGATGAACGCGAGCGTTCATAAAATCGATTCAAAATAATTCGATTTTATCGACAGAGTTTTTATAATATCAAGAGATGAACGCGAGCGTTCATAAAATCGATTCAAAATAATTCGATTTTATCGACAGAGTTTTTATAATATCAAGAGATGAATGCGAGCGTTCATAAAATCGATTCAAAATAATTCGAGCGTTAATAAAATCGATTCAAAATAATTCGATTTTATGGACAACATTTTTATTATTTTCAAGAGATTAATGGAAGGGTTCATAAAATCGATTCAAAATAATTCGATTTTATCGACAGAATTTTTATAATTTTCAAGAGATGAATGCGAGCGTTCATAAAATCGATTCAAAATAATTCGATTTTATCGACAGAGTTTTTATAATATCAAGAGATGAACGCGAGCGTTCATAAAATCGATTCAAAATAATTCGATTTTATCGACAGAGTTTTTATAATATCAAGAGATGAACGCGAGCGTTCATAAAATCGATTCAAAATAATTCGATTTTATCGACAGAGTTTTTATAATATCAAGAGATGAATGCGAGCGTTCATAAAATCGATTCAAAATAATTCGAGCGTTAATAAAATCGATTCAAAATAATTCGATTTTATGGACAACATTTTTATTATTTTCAAGAGATTAATGGAAGGGTTCATAAAATCGATTCAAAATAATTCGATTTTATCGACAGAATTTTTATAATTTTCAAGAGATGAATGCGAGCGTTCATAAAATCGATTCAAAATAATTCGATTTTATCGACAGAGTTTTAATAATATCAAGAGATGAATGCGAGCGTTCATAAAATCGATTCAAAATAATTCGAGCGTTCATAAAATCGATTCAAAATAATTCGATTTTATGGACAACATTTTTATTATTTTCAAGAGATTAATGGAAGGGTTCATAAAATCGATTCAAAATAATTCGATTTTATGGACAACATTTCTATTATTTTCAAGAGATTAATGGAAGGGTTCATAAAATCGATTCAAAATAATTCGATTTTATCGACAGAATTTTTATAATTTTCAAGAGATGAATGCAAGCGTTCATTAAATCGATTCAAAATAATTCGATTTTATCACAGAATTTTTATAATATCCAAGAGATGAATGCGAGCGTTCATAAAATCGGTTCAAAATAATTCGAGCGTTCATAAAATCGATTCAAAATAATTCGATTTTATGGACAACATTTTTATTATTTTCAAGAGATTAATGGAAGGGTTCATAAAATCGATTCAAAATAATTCGATTTTATCGACAGAATTTTTATAATTTTCAAGAGATGAATGCGAGCGTTCATAAAATCGATTCAAAATAATTCGATTTTATCGACAGAGTTTTAATAATATCAAGAGATGAATGCGAGCGTTCATAAAATCGATTCAAAATAATTCGAGCGTTCATAAAATCGATTCAAAATAATTCGATTTTATGGACAACATTTTTATTATTTTCAAGAGATTAATGGAAGGGTTCATAAAATCGATTCAAAATAATTCGATTTTATGGACAACATTTTTATTATTTTCAAGAGATTAATGGAAGGGTTCATAAAATCGATTCAAAATAATTCGATTTTATCGACAGAATTTTTATAATTTTCAAGAGGTGAATGCGAGCGTTCATTAAATCGATTCAAAATAATTCGAGCGTTCATAAAAACGATTCAAAATAATTCGATTTTATGGACAACATTTTTATTATTTTCAAGAGATTAATGGAAGGGTTCATAAAATCGATTCAAAATAATTCGATTTTATGGACAACATTTTTATTATTTTCAAGAGATTAATGGAAGGGTTCATAAAATCGATTCAAAATAATTCGATTTTATCGACAGAATTTTTATAATTTTCAAGAGATGAATGCGAGCGTTCATAAAATCGATTCAAAATAATTCGAGCGTTCATAAAATCGATTCAAAATAATTCGATTTTATGGACAACATTTTTATTATTTTCAAGAGATTAATGGAAGGGTTCATAAAATCGATTCAAAATAATTCGATTTTGTGGACAACATTTTTATAATTTTCAAGAGATGAATGCAAGCGTTCATAAAATCGATTCAAAATAATTCGATTTTATCACAGAATTTTTATAATATCCAAGAGATGAATGCGAGCGTTCATAAAATCGGTTCAAAATAATTCGAGCGTTCATAAAATCGATTCAAAATAATTCGATTTTATGGACAACATTTTTATTATTTTCAAGAGATTAATGGAAGGGTTCATAAAATCGATTCAAAATAATTCGATTTTATCGACAGAGTTTTTATAATATCAAGAGATGAATGCGAGCGTTCATAAAATCGATTCAAAATAATTCGAGCGTTAATAAAATCGATTCAAAATAATTCGATTTTATGGACAACATTTTTATTATTTTCAAGAGATTAATGGAAGGGTTCATAAAATCGATTCAAAATAATTCGATTTTATCGACAGAGTTTTAATAATATCAAGAGATGAATGCGAGCGTTCATAAAATCGATTCAAAATAATTCGAGCGTTCATAAAATCGATTCAAAATAATTCGATTTTATGGACAACATTTTTATTATTTTCAAGAGATTAATGGAAGGGTTCATAAAATAGATTCAAAATAATTCGATTTTATCGACAGAATTTTTATAATTTTCAAGAGATGAATGCAAGCGTTCATAAAATCGATTCAAAATAATTTAATTTTATCGACAGAATTTTTATAATTTTCAAGAGATGAATGTGAGCGTTCATAAAATCGATTCAAAATAATTCGAGCGTTCATAAAATCGATTTAAAATAAATCGATTTTATGGACAACATTTTTATTATTTTCAAGAGACTAATGGAAGGGTTCATAAAATCGATTTAAAATAATTCGAGCGTTCATAAAATCGATTTAAAATAATTCGATTTTATGGACAACATTTTTATTATTTTCAAGAGATTAAAGGAAGGGTTCATAAAATCGATTCAAAATAATTCGATTTTATCGACAGAATTTTGAATAGTTTTCAAGAGATGGATGCGCGAGTTAAAATAATTCGAGCGTTCATGAAATCGATTTAAAATAATTCGAGCGTTCATAAAATCGATTCAAAATAATTCGAGCATTCATAAAATCGATTTAAAATAATTCGATTTTATGGACAACATTTTTATTATTTTCAAGAGATTAAAGGAAGGGTTCATAAAATCGATTCAAAATAATTCGATTTTATGGACAACATTTTTATTATTTTCAAGAGATTAATGGAAGGGTTCATAAAATCGATTCAAATAATTCGATTTTATCGACAGAATTTTTATAATTTTCAAGAGATGAATGCAAGCGTTCATAAAATTGATTCAAAATAATTCGATTTTATCGACAGAATTTTTATAATTTTCAAGAGATGAATGCGAGCGTTCATAAAATCGATTCAAAAAAATTCGATTTTATCGACAGAGTTTTTATATCAAGAGATGAATGCGAGCGTTCATAAAATCCATTACTGATTGCGAGCCTTAAACTTCATAAGCTACTGGACCGAATTGGATGATGGATCAGTTATTTCAATTATTGGGAGGCCTAGTTATCATTGCTTTTATTAAAACGTTTCTTACCTTGTGTGTTTCATGTCATTTGGACAAGTTTGATTGTAATTTTGAAATTATGACATTTCGTATAAAATTAATCCGTTGTATAATTTTCAGAAGATGAGTGCGAAGTCTCTTATTGATGAATTCGATGATTGACCACTTATTTTGAAGATTGGGAAGACCATTTCAATACATTTTCTACGTCTTCCAATAGACTAAGGGTAAACTTACACGCGGAAGTTGAGCTTGGCCAAAGTAATGAATAATCAAATCACCTTGCGTTTGATCCATGGTCCATACTATTCCCACACTCTTCTCGTTCTTTCTTTGCTACTCTTTAAGCCGGATTTCAATAGAAACAGGACAACGTATAAATTAAATGCTTGTAGATTTTTATTTCTTATTATTTCTACTCTTACACAATAAGCAAAACTAAACTTAATTTTATTAAAACTACTTAACCAGTTTTATATACAATGACGGATGCTAATGATACTCAAATATGTAATTAAACCTATGTACTTATACAATTAATGTATCAACTAAAATGTTTATCAATATTGATGTATTGCTCTAAAAAATATCGTTACGTATAAATTTAATTAAAAATTAATGAATACATTTATATATAATATCTCTTACAACCTAACTTATTAATTTTGATCAACGATAACGATTCAGTTCTTTCTCTTATTCTGTCATTCACAGGTATACCCTTAGTCGAAGTGAGATTGAAATATGTGAATGTGGGTAATTTTGTCAACTAGTCCCTGTACAAAGAAGGCTTCTATTAGCCCTCCATTTATGAATTCGTTCCGAATTTAGTGCGATTACTCACCGGCAATTGACCGGCAGGGTTAACAGTGATCGTTCCATTTGTCACGTCTGTCTTATAACTGCTGCTGCACTGGGAGTCCGCCACGGATCGTCCATCACCCTCGTCCCGACGGCAAAGTTCATTAAATGGACTACTGGAACGTTTGACAACGATGCTGTTCACTCCCTCATTGTTGGCAACAGAGTTTGTCGTTTTAATCTTATTCTGGCGCTCCAGAATGTCGGCTGTTGTCAAGTCACTCGCTTTCACTATACTCGAAGGAATGTTGCTCAACCACGGCTTGAGAGTGGATTTCTTTTGAACAGTGGCTGCCTTACATCGGCAGATAATGTTAGCGGGCTCACCACACACAGAGCAAACATCACTAATGTTCGATTTGGCATTGCTACTTGATGCTGATGAGCTGCTTATTTCCATTTCACTGACGGCATCAACGATGTTCTTGATCGCACAACCAGCAGCCGATAGTTTATTTTCTGATTCATCATAGTTTTTGCTGAGTAGGAGTTTTGAGAGTGGTGGTGCCAGGCCCAGGCCTAGATTTCTTTCGTGATAGACTTCAGAGATGGTGGGTGTCATTTCGCGGTTCATATGACGCATAATGGTGTCCTGAATGCTCTTGGTTGATGGCTTCGAAGTGTCTTTGGTGATGACAGCTGAAGATGTACTTGCGGAGGGAAGTGTCTTTGAGTTGTGTTCTTTTTTGACGCCTTCGATATCAGTGTCTGCCGGCGCGAAGTAAAGACTGGAGGAATTGAAGACCAAAGTGCTATCATCTTCGGGAAGATTGAGTGGTTTTCTGCTGCCACTTGTATTAGTAACGACAGTAGATGCGCTGGTCCCGGATACCTCGGTGCGAACACTCAGACGGTCCATGAACATTGTGGTCTCTTTTAGCCGGTTGGCTAGCAGAGTTTGAGCACTGCCAAGCTTGATTTTGGGCTTCATTCGAAAGTGGGCAAGTGATTGTGGAGGAATCTCCAGGCCCCTCTCGAATTCGGAGTCGGAACTGGTTGATTCCAAAACGTTGTTCATGCAGGTAGTCAAGGGACCGACACTTGGAAGATTTCCAAGATTGTTGTACACTGGAGCCAGTGGCGCCAATGGCCGAAGACTATCCACCAGCGGTAAATTCTGCCTTGGTGGTGGCAATGGGGGAAGATTCTGTTGTTGATTTGATCGCCGGAGCACTGTTGCATGACCAGATCCTTCCCAGTCAGTGGTAGAACTTGCCGAACTGGAGCTATCAGGTCGGCGGGACATACTCGGTGGAACACTCATCTCTGGAATTACACTGTCTCCGAGGAATGTCATGCCAGTGCTGGAGTACAAGTTTCGAATGCGTGTTTGATGAGCCAATGCCATAGAGACATTAGGATCGACGGCAGTCTGGGTTGTAACGGGTGGGCTTGGTGTAAATGCAGCGTCACTCTCACCTCCACCACCCGGTCGGGAGACACGCACCGGCCCTCTCAGACTCGAGTACCCTAAGCGAGGGCCGGTAGGTTTTTTAAGATGGCTCTGGGATATGTATCCATCGGATAGTTCACTATCTGTGGTATTTGCCAGGCTGGAGTCGAGAGTTGGATAAAGTGAAGACGGTCCTCTTATTGTACCCGTACTTGTTGTGCTCGGGCCTGTGGATTCCGTATCTGTGCGACCTCCATCTGGTTCACCGCGTCGTCTTACGTAGGATATGAACGCTCCTCCGCCGGCACTGAGGATGCGTGGCCTATTAATAGGCAGTGGGGGCAATGTCATTCCCATGTTCATCGACTTGACAGTATCCGTTGGTGATATGCTGGCCTGTTGCGATGTGGGTCCTGATAATGAACCCGTGGATGCACTTATTGGATTTTCGGGACGTATGTCTTCATTAAGTGACTCACAACTGCTACTGGAGTCCAGGCCCAGGGTTTTTGGAGCTTCCTGGGTATCTAAAAGAAGAGAATTTTATTAGTTTAAGGTCTGGTTGTTACTTTTAAAACTTTACTTACCAAATAGTGCCAGCAGAGCTTGCAGGACAAACTGACAGCTTCGTCGATTCGCTTGCTTTCCTGTTCGCAGTGTCACTTGATCCTGACCGACTTCGGTCAAATCAAAGCCCACTGATGCTAGCAATTCGTGACACCCTGAAACTCTCCACAGTCGAACCGATAGTGGAATCTCAATGCACGATTCAATCTCCGGGCTTCCTTTGGGTGGAAATTGACTGAGAACATTTCTGATAACAGCTATAATATCATCGGCGACATCAACGCTATTCACGAGCTTTGCCAAGGCTTGAAGAGTGATTGGGGTCAATGCTAATAGAGCTTGAAGGCTTGCGGAGCATTGTGACAGTCTATCTTCGGGGTCGGCCTGCGGGAAAAAAACACTGGATGGGATTCCATTCGCAGCCGGTTCAAAACGGAATCCAACTGCCATTAGAAGGTCTTTCCACCCGTTTACTGGTCCTGCTTTGTTCTCTATACTCTTCTGCGTAGTATACATGGCATTCTTCTGGCCACGATGGATTCTCTGAAGACTCTTCTCCACCAGATGAAGACAGACCCGGAGGGCATCTCTGCACTTATCAGGTGTTCTCATCAATTCACAAAGCGCATGCCCCATTAGTGCCACTTTGTTAGACAGCCGCACATTTCCACCAATTAGAAGAAAGCCAGCCCAGTTAGCTGGATGGGCAAAGTGCTTGGTATGCTGAACGGTTTGCATTGCTTCGGCTAAAGCCCTGAAAAGAACAAATAATTTGAGGCACAAGCTCAGAAAAAGTGAATTAATAACTTACCTAGCTGCTCTAGAGCCCTGCAAGAGTGCTGAATAAAAAGCCCTAAGCAGAATTTTAGCCGCTGTCTCTGGAACTGGCCAGAGGGAGATCAAAACTGCTCCAGCTCCTGCGCATAGCCAACTTCCGGCTAAATTGGCTACTCCAGCTCCTGTGATCGGCTCAATTGAATGATAAGAGCTCAGCACTACAAGCTTAGCATTTAATTTCATTGTAAGCACATCTGCTGCTGAAAGGATAAAGTCCGATAGTGGCGGGATCTCAATACTTCCATTGCCTAGTTCATTTCCTTCATCTTCATTGTCATCTGCGTTGGTGTTGCTTTGATAGTACCGTTTCTGAGACTGCGAATCCACCACGTCTCCAGGACTGAGTACGACAGCTCCTAACTTCCAACTAAGGTTTGCGGCGAAATGAACGCATTCAGCCGTCGGTAGTTCTGATATCACCGCCTCCTTGGTGGCATTACAACTGGCCAATGCCTTAGCTTGTAGCATATCTGCTACCATGGCAGCTTCCTGTATAGACGCCGGTGACTCAGACCAGCCCCAGGTCTCAGATAATGTGGATGGGATTCTTGGACCTCCAACCACCAGAGCAGTGTTCAGATTCTCCGCCAATTCACGAGTCCGGATGGTTTTACTCTTCAATCGCAACGACTGCAATGAAGGAATCGTTATAATTGAACAGCGTTCGGATAAATATTCGCCGTCTTCTTTGGAGCTACGTAAAATGGCAAACGGAACCAGGTACAGCTCATTTTCCAGCACAAGAATAAGCTCTTTACGACCTTGACGAGACACAGCTCCTCCTGAGGGAAGCAGATCGTCGAACGGCTCTAAAAGTAGGTTGTACAAAGTATGCAAGCAACTAGGTCCTTGCCATGCAGGCAAGATCGGAGCCCGCCTCGATCTCGTAGAACCTTGAAGGCTGCCAATTGATCGTGTAGACCCCTGCAAACTTGCAACAGAACCTCCAACACTTCCCAAGCTAAACAATGAGCTGAGCGAATAGTTGCTCGAGTTTAACAGATGATTCCTGTTGACCATGCGTAGGAATCCAGCTCGTTCTTGTGAAAAATCATCCAGCAAATTTTCCGAACTTGACCGCCAACCGCTACCGTCTCCTTCGTGTAGCACACTATCAGAGTTTACACCTAAGCTGTCTCGAACCAAGTTGATGTAGATTTCTAGCAAGCTTTCCGGCCTTTCCTTGCCTGCGTCGTCGTTAAGCTTCTCTGCAGGTATTTTCAGGGTACTCTCATTGATCTCGATTGAATGGAAGCGAACTATGCCTTTCTGTGGTTGCAGGAACCATGCAAAGAGCTCGTTACCAGCCAAGCTAAAGTAGAGGACATTCGTCTTGGTTTTGTTAACCGTTTCGAAGATGCTCTCACTGCAAGTGATCATGGTCTTCCGTGATATGCTGTTTGTATCCGGGCTGGTGCGCGCCTTACAACGTTCGGCAGCTACCAAAGCTTCCTCGTTGCGTGACATGGACACCAAGATTTGTTGAAGCATGTGGTAGCATGATGTTTGTAAGTCAAATAAGACAGTGCGCCCCTCCGGAGATCTCTGATCATAACGAACAGATTCAAGGATCTGGGCAGCTGTCTCCATCTGAGTGCGTGCGTTCTCATTATCACCGGAAGCACGAAGTGCAAGGCCTGTGAAATATAATATTTTTAACCAAATGATGGATATATAAAGATGTTCAAGACATACCTAACTGATGCCTTATTTTGGCCTCATCTTCCGATTTATTCAACGACTGCACAATGGCCAGGCCCTGTCGAAGGAAATTGATTGCCTGAGCTGTTTGACCCATTTGATGAAAGACTCGTCCTGTAAAGGGAGAATGGAATAAAGAGGAGATAAAACATTCCATAACGTATTCAGCTTACCCAAAGATCCACAAGCATAAGCCTTGTTTAACCGATCAGTTGTCAAGGACAGTTGCTTTTCGAAGAACTTCACGGCATCCACATAGCTCCGAATACATTCGTAGACTGAACCTAAATTCCCACAAGCTCGTGCCTGAAGGCTCATAACACCAAGTCCCTCACACATCTCCAAGTCCATTTTGTGCAACTTAAGAGCGCCATCATGATTGCCCATCTGTTGATATACATTTCCTAATGCGCTAGTCGCATCCGAGACGAGTGCTCGATCACCAAGCTCCCGCGCTATTTCCTTTTGATGTTCTAGACAATTAACTGCTTGTTCGTGGTTACCTAAGGCGCAGTGAATGTTACCCAAGTCTCCATATGCAGCTGCTTTTGCCTCGGGACTGCCTAGCTCATGCGCCACAACTAATCTCTTTTCAAGACAGACCAACGCTTCTTGCAAGTTTCCTAGTGCACGATGACTATGTCCCAAGCCACGATAAGCCCGCTCTTGATCACGATAGCTCTGCAATGCAGTCGCCAGCTGCAGGTGCCTTTCATGGCACTTAATGCCCTCTTCATAGTCTCCGAGGGCGTCATAACAATCTCCCAAATGGCCTAGTGCACGGGCTCTATCATGCTGTGTAGTAGCTGTATTCACCTGTTCCAGAGTGCCAAGCTGCTGCTCCAGATATCCAATAGCATCTTCATAGTGTCCCATGTTTAGTTTTGCTATTCCCAAATTGCCATAAGCTTGAGCTTCAATGGCAGAATCCTGAAGCTCTTGAGCGCGTTCCAATTGTTCTTGGTAGCATTTCACAGCGTGTGTATAGTTACCCAGTGCCATATGCACTGCTCCAAGGTGACCATGTGCCTTACATTCTCCCGGTAAGTCCGCCATTTCTTGGCGAAGCGTTAATTCTTGCGTATGATAACCTAACGCCTTGTCAAACTTTTTGATCAAGCGGTGGGCCAATCCAAGCGCCCCACATGCAGCTGCCTCCATAGGACGTTCTCTGGCCTGGCGCGCAAGGGCTAACTGCCGTTGATACATTTTTGCTGCTTCCTCGATTTCACCCGTTCGAATGAGTATGTCACCAATGTTACCCAGAGCACGGAATTTCCCTGGTAAATGGTTTGTCATGTGCGCTACAGCTAGAAAGTACTTCTGGCACTCTAATGCGGCTTGGCTGTTGCCAAGTGCTAAATGTGCCAAACCTAAGTTACAATAAGCACGACCCATGTTCATTTTGTCTTGTAAGTCCTTAGCTAAGGCCAGATCTTGGTCATAGTAACGCACAGCCTCCCTGTAATTGCCTATGCAGTAGTGAGCATATCCCAAAAAGTGGCATGCTTTGCCTTCAGCTGCTACGTCACCCAACTCCTGCGATAGCATTAGATACTGTTCGTAATAGGGTACTGCTTGAGCAAACTCTTGACGTGAACTAAGGCAGTTTCCCAGGTTTAGCAAGGCGCATGCTTCACCGGCTGTGTCCTTCAACTCTCGGGCGATATTTAAATGTGCGCGATAGTGCATTAGAGCCATGTCATGTGCTCCTAGAGCTTGGTAGGCTACAGCTAGATTTCCATGGGTAGACGCTTCCGCACTTCTATCATGCACCTCCTTACTGATGGTTAGCTCCTGCTTGTGGTACTTAATAGCCGCTTCATATAGTCCAGCTGCAGAGTAGGCATTTCCAATGTTTCCGTAGGCTCTACCCATTCCCGCTCTATCGTGAAGCTGTCGAGCTATTGTCAAGTGAGCTTGGTGTAACTTCAAAGCTGCATCGTGTTCGCCGAGGAGCTGGTAGACTATTCCAAGGTTTGAACATGCTCTTCCCTCGCCAACTTTATCTCGTGCGGCAAGCGCCATCTCCAACTGTTTTTCGTGCCATTTCTTAGCCTGAATTGCATCGCCAGCACAACGTGCTGCATGCCCCAGACCTGCATAGGCTCTGGCTTCTATATTTCGGTCGCCGAGCTGTTGTGAAATCCGCAAAACTTGCTCGTGAAATGTGATCGCCTGGGTAAAATTTCGCCGATAGTGGTGACTGGAGCCCAAATTACTATAAGCTCTAGCCTCTTCAACTTGATTTCCTAGCTTACGAGCCAAACGCAAGTGTTGAGTGTGGCAGTCAACCGCCGAGTCGAACTCACCCATTGCCAGGTAGACGGCTCCAACGTTTCCGATTTCCCTGGCTTCTTGTAAACGATCTCCCATCTGCTTGACCAGTTGTACGCATTGCTTGTGACTCGCGAGGGCGTTGGGGTAGTCACCGATTGCTGTGTAAACATGACCAAGAGATGTTAACGCTGCCGCAGCTGCTTGAGTGTCCTTGCATTTCATGGCGAGTACCAGTTGGTACCTGTGAGCTGTCAAAGCCTCTTTGTATGATCCTTGACTGAAGTAGGCACTTCCGAGATTTCCATGCGCTCGACATTCTCCCGCTGTGTCTCCCAAACTCTTGGCAACTGCTAGATCTTGTTGCATATACCCAATCGCCTTGTCCAGCTGGTTTAGGGCCCAATGTGCAGAGCTCAGGGCACTAAAAACTGATCCTCTTAGTTTCAGCGAACATGATCCGATTCGCAAAGCTGCCTCTAGCACTGTTACCGCCGAATGATACTGTCCAGCTTGCAAGAGCTCCTGCCCGACGACAGAAATCACAACGAACGGGCTCTGATCCAAGCTCATTGTACGAAGCTGCTGAAAGGTCGGCTCTAAGGCATGTCTCAGCGGACTCTTGATAGACGCCTCAAACAGTCCTGCGAGCAGTTGCTTATTCTGTGCGTCTTGTGCCAAGCCGGCACTAAATGATGCCAACGCCTCCCCATACCTTCCCAGACACTGTAAGGCCACGCCCTGTCGAAAGTATGCCTTTGGCCATTGGGGGCACAGCTCCCGCGCCTTTGTTGCATCTTGTAAAGCCAACGCGAATTGGCCCTGCTTCAAGCGGGCCGCCGAGCGATTACTAAAGAGGATATAATTCCCTGGATCCAGGGACAGCGCGTCTGTGTACAGGGCTACGGCTGTCACGAAGTCACCACTTTGGCAGGCCGCATTCGATTGACGGACTTTCTCCAGGAACAATGCCCGATTGGCAGCTGGTAGCTCCGGTGTGCATTCGGGTTCATTCTGGAAGAGAAAAAGATTCATCTGTATATCAGTTTACAGTAATTAACGGGGAATCTGTGGAATAAAATCTTAAATTTTAGGGGAGGGGTGGATGTTCAATGTTCATTGATCATAACGTACGCGATCAAAGCAATCATATACGAGTGCTGCGCAATTACCCATATTATGGCAAGGGTTTCAACGCGCTCTCGCTTGCATACCACTGCACGGGCATCGTCATCATCATCATCTGCATCACTATCACCCTCATCACCCAGTCACGTTCCGATCTTGTGAGCAGGCAAACATGTTGTTTGTCCTACGAGCTTGGTAATAAAGATAGTGGAATAGGGGAAGAGGAGCAGAGGATAATGCGGATGGGTCCATGGAATGCAATCAGCGCGCATGTGAGCACGGTGTGTGAGGGAGAAATTGGTGCTTGGTGCGATGCGAAAAATTCATTTCATTAATCGTTTTTAATCGCTTATTGCCCGGATGAAGAATGAAAAACGTGAAACGCGCAACAAAGGAAAAATGGATAAATGAATGAATGGAGCGCAGATTCGGATGATATGGAATGTGGTACATTTATGATGTGGCTTCGTTTTTCTATGTGTTAAAGGGAATAGGTAATATTTATTTGCCTTATATCCGGTCTTGGTGACTCATAAGTCATAACTCCAAGAACGATGGAGAAGAATTTGAAAATTGTCCCTTACAAATCCTTAAAACAACCTTTTAAATCTATGAGCTATCATAAGCGAGTGTCAAACATACCTGAAACGAGACTTATTGAAGGGGTGAATATTTTTGTGGGGAATTGCAAGCTTTGGTAGAAGCATTTTGGCCTTAAGCATTACGGGTTAATAGGGCATTCTTCTTTTACATCGGCTCTCCAAACGGTTCTATTTAATTCGTCATTGTCAGTGAAGTGTCCATTCTTGTTGACACCATATCTTTGATCTTGCCCTCAATTACGGCCAAATACTTCCTTCCTTCTCTACTTAAGTCCAACCAATGATGTCAATATCGTCAGCGTATGCCAGTAGCTGTACATAGATTGTTCCTACGGCATTTACTCTGGAGTTTTGAGCAGAGCGGTATACAGAACTAGGCATGGGTTTGTAAAGTTTATGATCTGGCAAAGTGGGAAAGGTTTAAGATGTTCACATGAATTGGCTGACAGGATCTAATAGCTGTTGAACAGACGTATACCTCTGTATTTGTCGCAGTTCATAGGATATTTTTTTTCTATAGATGAGGCGAAAGAAATAGAGGTTCCATTCTTGGTGGTGTATGTAACCAAAGAGTATAGAACTACTACTACAACGAAAATTTACTATGTGGTGTACTGATATTGATACCCCAGTGTTCAAATTGATACCCCGGCATCAAACAACAGCTACGAACAGCTACGAACGACGTCTGAAACGGCTACGGTAGTTCTATACTCTTTGATGTTACTTACCAAATCATCTTCCCCAGTTTTATATAGTTCAGCAGGAAGAGAAGACCCCCTCTTTCGGCAGTTTTGTTCAGCTTAAGTTTAGATAATTCTATCCTAACTTCATTACGGTAGAGTGGCTGTAAATGTTTGCTGTCGTCGCTATTATTGAATGGTTTGTTCTACCTGAGAGCGGGAGATTTTGTGTCTTCGCTGTTTTAAAGTCTGCCTTGTGTGCCTCATTTTTTGCTGCAAGCATCTGTTAGCATTCTTTGTCGCGGTTTCTTGATTGCAGGAAAGAGCAAACCTTACATTAGCTGCGGCCGATGTTATGGCTTGTTGACAACTCCGCCATTGGTCTTCGCGCCGCTAGATGCTGGCGGTATTCTATTACTCGAGAGAGTCGGATTCTGAATGAGTGCTTCTTGTCAATCGCAATATGAACGTGTGTTGGTCTGGCGATCGTCATGTTTCATAGTGAGGAAACCGTGTGCTGCCTATAGTGGCAATTTCGTTCCGCAGCGGAGTCAAATAGTCTAAGTTCGTTGCCAGACGTAGTTTTGTCTAGGCTGCATATTGCGACAATATTACTAAAGATGTCCTACGTTGACCAGAACGGTTACTTCGAAAGTCGCTCAATAGTTTTGTTTAGGAGCCCGTAGAAACAATCTCTAGAAATGTTATCTTTTCTCATGTTTTGGTAAATTTGGCCTTGATAGCGTTCGTTATTATCATCAAAGCATAGACTCCTGCATGAGTCTGTCCCTTGTTACAAAACCGTATCCAAATAGTCGTTGATTCAGCTAACTAAAAGACGACCGAAGTAAATGTTACAGTTTTTCATCGTTTTTTTGTTTGTCGTATATTCTGGATGGATGTAATGTCTGGTTTGTAAAAGCTTAGAGCTTACTGTAACCTGCTGTCCAAATATGTCGGAGCGGCTCATGTAGGTTTTCCACTTTGTATAGCCTAACTGTGACTGTAGACGACATCGTTGATTCTTTCGTTGGTGACGGTGATAAGGAAGATGTGCTCTAGTGGAAGGACACATTCCACTCCGTTCATATTAGCTGGCGTCAAGAAATTACAAAGGTGTTAACTTTTGTAGATAATATGTAAATTTTTAAGCAGATGAACTTCGACGAAAACCCTTCAGCTCTATGTGTTAAGCGTTAAAACGTTCAAATCCCTATGTCCGCCATTTTAATCCGTACTTCACTTAGCAGTCATGCTCACATTCTAAAAACACTCCACACAATCATCCACTATAATCAATGCCAGATTTCGATATTAGCAAAATTTCCAGTACTTTTCTCAAATAAGCGTTACGCAATCATGTCCACTTTACCACCTTCCATACTCGCGTTCCTTGATCGAGCCAATCGATAGTCCTACATCAACACATAGAACGACTCTCACCCCACATACTCAATCAATTCAATGTGTTGTTCACTACAAATAATTAAGTTCACTCCTAGGGATTGCATTTAAGGGGCATACCACATCCATACGCTTCTGCAATTTTGAATCGTGATCTAGATGGAGGCTCTTCATCAAAGAAATACCATTACCGACATCTCTTCCACAGATGCGCCTCCTCGCAATGGAATTATTAAACAAAAGCACAGGCCTTTAGAGTTGCTGATCCCCAGAGGAATAGGGCAGCAGCTTAAATCACCACAGGAGAACCAACCAAAAATAAAAAAAAAACCTTCCAAGATGTACACCGAGCATAATGAGATTCATTTATGTGTTCTAGCCGCCTAATAAATACAACTACGACTACTTATACTTGAGTATATGGTAGCCCAGTTTTGAGCGCAGTTTCGCTTCTAGCTAAGGGTCAGTTCCAAGGTCACCATTGAATGGCAACACCAAGCCCCGACAGTGATGCGTGTCCCAAAATGTGAAGTGGCTGCAGTAACAGCAATCATGGACCTATGCAGGATTCGCCCCAAGAAATATACTCATCCCAATGCCATTTGTCCGTTGTTCGTTCCTGGGCACTCATTTTCCACATCCACGTTGTGTTTGTCAAGAGCCAAAGAATTTCCCGTAGATGTAAAATGCACTGCAATTATTTTTTCTATGGTCGCATACGAAGGTAAGTGGCGCACACATGCGCATTTCTGATGGTGGATGCTTTGTCTTAAAGAGCGTCTTCTCGGTACATCTCCGGTGTGCGCCCATAGTTTTATGGGTTTATATATGGGGAGCATGATGGTCGCGCTTGTTGTTTTGGGTTTTTATAGCCTCAACTCGGGGCAGTAAACTGAAAGGTGTACATGACTATTGAATGCCTTTGGGCGCCTTTTCGGTAGACACATACACATCTGAGAGCGAGGTAATATGGCTATTCGCTGTGTGCGCGAGTGCGAGAAGAAACAAAGTGAGGTGTACATGACAGCGGGACATGATGAAAGGATTCCGTCTGAGGATAGGTGTTGTTTTTGTATATTTCTAAGGTATTTTTAGATTTGTTAGTTTTTTTCTTTCCTCAGTCTAAAACGACTTTTACTTGTGGTCAACAATGAGTATTTGAAAAACAATTAAAGCATTTTGGTAGGCATCGAGACATGATGTCGGGCTCAATGAAAGTGATCAGTGGGTAATTAATGGCAGTGGGATTGGATTATTTTACTTTGTGTTTGCTGAAAAGTATTTTTGCAATGAATCATTTCATAGATCTTGGTATTCATAAAAGCTTTTTTCTACTGGCGTAGCTACTGAAATGTCGCCTTGCAAATTATTTGGCAAGCTTGACAATCAGTTCGAAGAACTATAATCTATTTGGATTAATGATCGATAGTAAACAGCCAACCCTAAGCTCAAACAAAGCTTCTCGATTCAGTTGTAAGTGTTAGAAGTTAGATCTTTGGCACAACAAAAGGGGCCTACCATTTAACGAAGAACACGAACGATAAGTCGCGCTTTCGTAAAAGGTGGGACATCGATTTAAACCAGGGACCCAGTGTGCAACGTGCACTGAACGCAAGATCACTGCATCAAAGACAGAATGAGTTTTATAAATGCTGGACTACCTCAAGGCTTAGTTCTCTTAGGCACTCATATTCTGCTCCATGTAATGATCCTATAGGGAAAAGGAAAAACAGACACTTCTAGTAGCGCTATTGTTGCAAACCTGCGGTGGTGCGATCGAGATCTTTATTTAAATGATCACATCCCACCAGTGAAAGCCAGAGAAGGAAACTGGGCAAAAAGCAGTCAAGAAAAAGCAAATACTTTTGCTGAGCACCTTGAAGGCGTCTTCCAACCGTATGAAGATTAAGACTATCAAGGAATGGAAGAGACGTGCCAGAAAGATGTACCAATTTGACCGATTACGTCTAAAGAACTTGTAAAAGAAATAAAAGAAGGTATAACCATAAAAAAGCCCCAGGGTTTGATTTATTAACGGGGGAAATTTTAAAAAAATTCTCAAAAAAAAAAAAATACTGAAACATCTAGCGCAGATCAAGAACGCTGTATTTAGATTAAGATATGTGCCAAGCATATGGAAGGTCGCGGAGGTTATAATGATTACAAAACCAGGTAAACCACCTAGCGAAGTAACTTCATATAGGCCAATATCGATACTACCAATGTTGTCCAAGCTATTCGAAAAGATGTTGGTAAAACGCCTGCAAGATATTATTGTAGAAAAATCGTTAGTACCGAGCCATCAATTTGGGTTCAGGAATAAACACTCAACAATTGACCAAGTGCATAGAATCACTGATAAAATTGGCGAAAAAAAAGTATGCTCTGCACTATTTCTTGATATATCACAAGCTTTCGACAAAGTATGGCACAAAGGATTGATCCATAAATTACAAAAGCAACTGCCGAAGGAGTATTCAAAAATACTGGAGTCGTATATTCTACAGCGATTTTTCAGAATTAAACAAGAAACAACGTACTCAATATTAAGAGAAATTAATGCTGGTGTACCTCAAGGCAGTGTTCTAGGTCCAGTACTATATCTCCTATTTACTAGTGATCTACCAGAAAATGACGAAACCACTCTAGCTACCTTTGCAGATGATACTGCCATACTTTCTATAGGAGAAACTGTCGAAATAGCTACAAAAAAAGCTTTAAAAGGCAGTAAACAATACCTCAGAATGGACTTAAAATTGGCAGATCAGATTAAATGACCTGAAGTCAGTTCATATAAATTTTACGTTAAAAATTGTACCACATATTCCAGTATACATAAATAGTAATGTAGTGGAATATTCAAATACAGCAAAATATTTAGGGATGACTCTAGACGCCAAACTGCGCTGGAAAGAACATGTAAAGAAAAAAAGAGATGAGCTAAACATACGTTGCAGTAAAATGTATTGGCGGCTTATTGGGAGATACTCATCCTTATATAACTACAATAAATAATTTCTATATAAGCAAATTCTTAATCCAGTATGAACCTTAGGGCTCCAGCTGTGGGCATGCACATGCAAGACAAACTTACTAAGAATACAAACCTTTCAAAACAAAGTACTAAGGAGCATAGTTAACGCACCATGGTACATACGTAACACCGATCTACATAGAGATCTATATATTGAAATGGTTGAAGATGAAGCTAAAAAAGTAGCTCTAAGACACAGAGATAGGCTTTTCAGCCATGTTAATTTAGAAATAGCACAGCTTTTAAGAACCGACAGTATAGTCAGGAGATTAAGACGGGTTAAACCCCCTCGATCTATGTAGCTAAAGATATATATATATATAAAAAAAAAATACTGAAACTAAAGTACATTTTCAAACAAAACACATAGAAATCCGACCAACATCGGAATTTCTTTTAAATTTTATATTTTTGTAAAATATAATACATATGAAAAATAAATTGCTGATTAGTCTAAGACTAGGTGCGATTCCTTGAAGACATACAAAAGTCAGTCTTCGGGAGGTCCCTCACTATTCTAGAAATTTCCCTCGCGATAAAACCTCTGCAATGTCTTTCGATGATTTTTCCTTCCAGCGAACAAAAAAAAATTAAATGATGTAAAAGATATTTTACACCAGTGACAATAAGGAAGTCTACTTTCTGCAAATCGAAATTGCGATTTCATCAATTCATCAGAGGAATCTACTAGGTGTCAAAGTAGGATAAATCAAGGCAAGAACATTTAATGTCTATTACCAAATCACCGACTGCTAAAATAAGCTCCTTCAGCTCTAAAGCATAATAACCCCCTTATTAATAAACGCGGATTATCTAATCGCTGACTAACTTTTGACATTTGCGCATTTATTTCTTATGGGGAAAACTATCAAGTTAGCCATTGATTAGCTAATCAGCGTTTATTATTAAGAGGGTTAGTATGATCATGGTTGGAGGACGGCCCCAAACCATGCACTGAACTTACTAGACTCTATCCAAAAGCTATTGCAATTCACCTAATATACGATTCTTCTCTTATAGTCCGTCCCATAAAAGAAGAAAGATTCCATTTAAGGGAAATTTTCTCTTTTAAGGTATTTTTGATCGCATGAAATTGTTAATGCTTTTCTGTACTTTATCTTTTTTGCAGCGATATTGGAAAACGTAATTGTTTTATTATTGATACGTGTTTTAACTGTCATTGAGTTTCACCAATAAATTATTGTAGTAACTCATGAAAAAAGTTTCATGCACGAAGTAGAACATTACATTCAAGAAAATAAAGAAATAATAAAAAATAGAGTTATAAATAGTGTTTTTTTTTCATAAAAAGTCATTTGTTTTATAAATAGTGGATAATATTAATCGGAATCCGTTGTGTCGGTTTCAAAATCATCTCCATCAGATGAATCATCTGCTGGGTGTATAACATTCTTTCAGTTATTCTATCCCATGCAATTTCTGCGCGATGATATTCATCTTCTGTGCGTATTGCTTTTTCACAAACAGAGTTCCAATTTTTCTATAGGATTTAGGTCCGGATGATAAGGGGGTAATCGTAAGACTTCATGGCCTGCACTCCTAATGATGTCATCAATTTGAAGCTTTCGGGAGGACTTGTTTTGTTTTATTAATCCATATAGCTGTACTTTGCAGCTAGCTGGTTGGTGAGGTATTTTGTTTTCGGATAGCCATTTAATCATATCAGCCTTTAATGATGACGAGTTGGGGACAGTACCATCAATTTTATTGTGATATGTTGCATTGTCCATAACAATAACTGACGGTTCTTCTAAGTTACAAAGAACTTGTTCCCTTAACCATTTTGAAAAGTTTTCGTAGTTCATCTCATTATGGTAGTCACCAGTCTTGCTTCCAGATTTAAAAAGCAGTAGTCCATTTCTAACAAATCCTTCTTTTCCACCAGCATGAGCTGCCATCTGTCCAAGTATTGGGTCGAGTATGTGTGCTATGAATATAACTTTACATATTTGAGAAGTGCAACACTCAGCAAATTTCCCTTTTCTTTGGGGTGGGTAAAGTGTATCTATTGCATGCGCCAACGACGGTTCTGTGTGGACAATCAGTCATTCCTCGATCGTCGATCGAGAGAGATGTTTTCGCAAGCAGGGGTATGCTTGCTTTATGAAATGCGCACACATTTTTTTTAGCTGTAGTTTTTGTTGGAAAAGTAGTTTTGCTTTCTCTAAGAGAATAAAATCCCTGATGTGAAGAGACCTGCGCAAGATATTTTCAGGTACTTTGGGACGGGCTATACTTTGTATCTTCAACTTTTTGTTCAGCGAAGACATGTAAGGGGTGGTTTTTTCCGAATAGAGATAAAACTGACATTTGGTAGTCAAATCGGGCAACTCTAATGTCATTTTGGTTCAGTTTGGTTTGCCATTTCATCATGAACAGGTTGACAAATGAACAACGCTTGCAAATCGTGCAAATTTATTTCGAAAATTATGGCTCAGTTCGCGAAGTTTACCGGAAGTTCCGTACATTTTATGGTCGACATAATCGTCCATCAGAGCAATTAATTCGGTTAACTGTGGATCGTTTTCGCAATACGTTTACTTTATGTGATAATACGCATTTGCAGAGACGTCGAACAGTGCGCACCGAAGAAACAACTCCCGCTGTAGAGCAAAGTGTTGAAGAGGACTCGAATGAATCGATTCGCCACCGTGCACAGCAATTGGAGCTTTATCCACTAACTTTATGGAACATTTTGCGCAAAGATCTTCGCTTACCACCATACAAGATCCAGCTTGTGCAAGAATTAAAGCCGCGAGACCATGCAATGCGTCGTGATTTTGGTGTATGGGCCGAAAATGAGATTGATCTCGATGTTGATTTTCATCGCAAAATTTTGTTCAGTGATGAGGCTCATTTTTGGTTCAACAAGCAAAATTGCCGCATTTGGAGTGAAGATAATCCACATGAGACCCTTGAGACGCCATTGCATTCACAAAAACTGACTGTTTGGTGTGCTCTATGGGCTGGTGGAGTCATTGGTCCACACTTCTTCCGAAATGATGCTGGAGAGTCAGTTAGCTTTAATGGGGACGGGTATAGAGCCATGATAACCGACTATTTTGTTCCCGAATTGGATGGCATGAATGTGGGTGAGATGTGGTTCCAACTAGCACGATCCTGGCTAGTTTCTCAGTTTGCATGCGCAGTATAGTGATTGAGAATGCATACTGAGAATTATGGTGTAGACTGTGTAGCTGTGGATTCGATATGAGAGCCTTCAGACAATTTTAATGTTTTCTAGATTGTTCATTTTGACATTAATAATGGCGACCAGTGTCAGTCAGAGATTAACACAGGAATGAGTACTGCGCAGTTTGCATTTATAGTGTGCGGAGGAACATGCTTCTGATTGTACATGCATGCTCGCATAGTGTATGAGCCCTATAAGATATTTTACCAAATCTGAAGTTGTTTTACAAAGTAGTTGTTGCTACTCTTTCCAGAACTGATCTTAACTCAAAAAAGGGCTTACTAGAATGCGCATCTATATCTGTAGCTTGTAGCTGAATCTAGAGCTGTCAAAAGTTGAAAGCAAGGCAAGCCGTAAGCGCTATTTTAAAGCGAGTTGACCAATAAAGATTTTACATTTAATAGTTTTCACCTGGTGTTGAATATTTTTAATTCAAATACGACGACTACAATTATTATATAAACCGCCTACGGGCACGTCCACAAATACCCAATTTGGTCGAATGACAATGCATTTTTGATAAGTGCTGAAATAAGGATGGGATTCGTCCGCGAATTGTAACCTTCTCATATGTTTTTTCTCTCAGAGAGAATCTACCTCCACTTCAATTAAGAAATTTATTGTCACCTGGTGAAATGTATGGTGGAATGAACTTATAGCATTTCGGCTGAAATCACGAATTTCGCTTAAATGACGCATTTTGACTAGGTGGAAACGTACTACAAATTTTATGAAAATGTAAGTCACGATACCTTTTTTTTTTCATTCATCTTTTATAAAAATCTGACTAAGAACAATAAACTACGAAGAATGTTTGATTCTTTTTTACAAAAATCGTTATATCACCGGTAGCATCTACTAATTGACTATCTCAAAGTTAACTCTGCCTTGCAAATCCAAAACAAAATGCTAACTATTTTCATCGCAATAACGCAACGGTATAAACCAAGGAAATAAGTGATGCTCGGTAGGCGATGATGTTTGCCTTTTATGTACGGACTGTAGATCGTTTGATACTCTCGCCATGGTATATCAATAAATTGATTCAATGAGAGATCGTGAAGCCTCCTTTATTTAGTAACAATTTGCAGTGGCACCTCCTACAGTGACGGTAGTTAGATGGTGTCATAACGGTCGTGCGAAAATATTCAAAGTCATGACATAGGTGTATGTGTACACATTAAAGAAAAAGTTGTTGAATTGTGTTAGTGGTCCTGAAGAAAGCGTGAAATTTTCAGTTTATAATAAAAAAGTTTAGGTTTAATGGATAATTCCGACAGATGATTGCAGCCAAAAACGAGGCCTCCAATGAAAAGCTACAGGTAAAGACGAGAACTGCCATTGAGTAGTATAGACAAGGAAGAAGGTGAGGAAAAAGAGCAAGAAAACCCCGCGATCAAAGACATAGAGAGGTGCTACTCCAGAAAATAAGTATGTTTTACCAAAATGCACAACCTCAAGGCATGGGATACAAGCAGCGAACATAATCCTGTCGAAATGTACAAGGAAAGATCGTAGTTGAGACACATTCGATGCTGAGGATATAGAAGAACCACTTCTGCAGACTGTTTAACGGTGATGACGAACAATTCCCACTGTCAGGCAGAACAAACCATCCACAAACCTAAGTGTAGTGAGGATAGCAATATCTAAACATAACCTTTACAATGGTGCCGAAAGTGATGACCTTCCCACCGAGCTTTAAAAGAGATGATTTGGTAAGTAACATTCACCAACTCATTGGCTAAGTTTGGTCGGATGAAAGTATGCCTGAAGAATGGAACCTCAGCATCGTTTGCCCGATCCACAAAAAAAAGTTGATCCTCTGACCTGCACCAATTACAGAGGCAAAAGCTTCCTTATCTCGCCTACGTGTGAACGGCTTAAATTTGATAGGCCTTTATCAGTGTGTTTTTGGGCCCTTAAAGTTCACAACTGATTAAATCTTATCGATCGATAGATTCTGGAAAAAGACATAAGAAGTACAAATCGATACCCACTATTCTGCTTTTGGTAGTAGTGAGGTAGGAGTAACAACAATTCTAACTCTAAGGGGGCGACCCCTGACAAATGTCTGATTATCAATCGAATGATTGAAATTACAACAACAACTTGGCCCTCCAGATCTTGCCATTTAACGCCATTGGACTTCTATCTTAGGGCTTTTTTTAAGTCAGAGGTCTATGCAAATAAGCCCACGACAACCAACGCCTTGAAAGAAGAAATTGGGCGGTGTATTAATGAAATTCAGGTTATGAATACCCTTCAAATGTTTGACCACAGAACGAGCGTCAGAGAAGGCGAAGAAAGAGAGTGATAGGAAAGATTTTTGGATGTAGTGGAGACTTACTCCATGGGTGGTGTCCGAACTTTCTTCGGGGAGTCACTGGTTTTTGTGTTCGTTAAATTCGCAGAGTTTCAAGATGGTGTATACTTCTAGGAGTAACTACCGAATGAACGTGTAACCTTCCACTCAATAAGCGAACACATTACCACTACACCACGGCCACCCACCAACTTAATCAACTTAATGTGCGCAACTGGACCGGGTTAATTGGATAGGCATGTTGGTTTAGTCCCAGGTTCATTATAGACTGAAGCGCTACTCAAGGAAGTAAGTAAGCCTTTTAAAATACAGCGTGGTCTTTTGAAAAGAAGAGGAAGAAATCGAAAGACATGAAAGATGTAGGGTTTAGTGGAGACTTACTCGAGCTAGCTTCGGAGAGTCATTAGGTCTGTTCCCGTACATAATAATATTTACTGATTTCTACTGATTTTTACTTATTGCCGTTCCTGTACGCAAAAATAAGTATAAGAGAGAGCTCACGAGAGAGCAAAAAACTACCCCTCCATAAAAATCTGTAAAAAATTTACTGAAGAAATTTCTGTTGGTAAAAAACAGTAACTGTCAGGTGGTATCTAAAAGTGACAACTCGCTCGTTTTGACAGGTGTTTTGTGTCATTTGTTCTTTCAAAGACATACAAAATATATAATTTTACTGTTTTTTACCTAAACGCGTTCCCGTACTTTTTGGTAATTTTGTCTCATTCTGAGATAATTTACCCCCACTCCAAGAAATTTGAGAATTTACTAATTTTTACTGCAAAAATACGGGAACAGACCTAATATATAATTTTACTGTGTTTTACTTAAACGCGTTCCCGTACTTTTTGGTAATTTTGTCTCATTCTGAGATAATTTGCCCCCACTTCAAGAAATTTGAGAATTTACTAATTTTTACCGAAAAGTACGGGAACAGACCTAATATATAATTTTACTGTTTTTTACTTAAACGCGTTCCCGTACTTTTTGGTAATTTTGTCTCATTCTGAGATAATTTACCCCCACTCCAAGAAATTTGAGAATTTACTAATTTTTACTGCAAAAATACGGGAACAGACCTACTGTTTTTCATGTGTTCGTTAAACTCGCAGAATGGTTTTCGAAAGTTGGTTTTACTTATAGGCGGACTTTTATTATTTTTTTTTAATA
This sequence comes from Rhingia campestris, assembly GCA_932526625.1. NCBI lineage: Eukaryota > Metazoa > Arthropoda > Insecta > Diptera > Syrphidae > Rhingia > Rhingia campestris. Next base: position 93,597,043 of record OW052182.1, on the reverse strand, counting down.
ATGGCTTGGATTGAATGCAAATCCTTCCACCCAACAGGAGAACACATTACCACAACACATGTACCTAATTTGGTCTCCCGCCTCTTCTGTGACACGCTTATGAATGATAGATTGAACTTAAGTAGTTTCTAAAGTAAAGCAACGTTTTTAACCTCAAATCATTCGACAAATTATGGATAAATTGTTTCATATACTCCTATCTTACATTCGATTCCATTTAATTTATTGCATAGAACTAACCAGCTACGAACAATTGTCTAACCGAAGACGAAGTTACTTTGATTTCCCTAAAGTCCATTTTTCCGGCATACATACATAAGAACTTCCAGTCCCGGTTACGTCCGGCACCTACTCCCGGTCAGGCAATCAGATTGATGTGTCGATGGAATTCGCGGGAATCGGTGATCTCATCCACATACTATGATGATTTTAATACACCATTGGTTGTTGTAAATCGATCAACAGGTGGAAATTGAAGGTGTTCATGTGATTATGTGTAATTTAATCTTTTGGAAGCCGCATTAAATGGTCTTGCATTCGTCGAAGAAACCGCGCTTAGTTTGCGCAGATTTCCAGATTGATGCGCGTATGACGTGGTATGTGTGCATCTATTTGCGACTGTATAAGTGTGTGCACATAGATTGATTTAATCTTTTGATCCATTTATTTCAGTGCAACGTGAGATGAGGATTGCATCGTCTTTGTGTGCCCGCACGCTCGCGCAAACATAAATCCAGAGCCGAGTTCGTGTAGATGCTATTTCGAAGCGATTTGTATCATAATGCAGACAGATTTAGATGCAATCATTGGTTCAAGTGGTTAATTGCAAGGTTTGGAGGAATAATGGTTGGCTCTGAGTGCGCAAGCACTGGAATTTTAAGAGCATAACATTGTCGTTCGTAATAAAAGCAAAGATTAGATTGCTCGCACGAAATTTCCAAAAGGTTATGGTCAAGTGAAATGATTGGCTCACGAAGAGCAAGTAGATGTTCTCTTTTCTCAAGGACGAAAGTTGTGATAGCATATGCCTTAACCTATGTAGGATGTGGACTGTGATTAAATTAGTCATTGGCCGTAATGATGTGGTAGATATGGTTCATTGACAAAAGTCTGTCGCTGGATACGTTGCTTAAAAAATGTTAAACAAAAGATTTGACACAAAGTTTGTAACGTTAAGTCCGAAGATCTATGGGTAAATATGTAGAAAACTCAATGCCCCAATTGTGTATCTTGTACACCCATTTTGTAAACATGTTGTCATTTTCATTCAGGGAAATGTACGTAATTCGCTCTGTTTATCGATTAATTATGAATTGGTGGAACCCGGTTGGGGAATGCTTCTCTACATGATTAGCGAAATCAGAGACCATTAAAAAAAAAGAGACATGGATTTCGTAGTTTGTTAATCAAGTGACTATTTGAAGGTGCTATATGCAACCTTCATCAGGAATACATTTTGACTTACCCAAGTACCAAGCCCAAGTAGACAGTTGGTAAATTAGCTTTAACGCAGTACGAAGGGATTCATTATTTTGGTGAAAAGGGATCTTCAATTGAATATTTTTTAATTGTTTGTTTATTTCTCCGGGTACCATTGTGTTAGGGTACTAATGTAAGGCAGACCTCCTACTCATAATAATGACTTAGTTTTGTACCTTCTTTGACATGTAAAAAAAAAACGTTTCCATTTGCATCAGATTCACCCACATCTGTAGATTTTGTTGTGATTGAATTATTTAAGGGATTTATTTTTTGCATTTGGGATTCGGAGAAATAATTTCCAATAATACCCAAGGGGTCTATATAAGAAGAAGTTCGAATGCCATGTTTTTTTTTTCAAGGTTCTATAGTTCGAAATTAACATGCCTCTTGGCCCTGCTATTAGTTAATTGCATCCAGTTGTGCACTTAGTTGTTTGTTGGTTGTGTCGGTTTCTACCGTGCATGCCACTTAAGGTCAGCTCCTCCTATACTGTGCTGTCGGAGTATTGATGTTTATCCGATCATAGCCATTTCTTCAATCGGTTTTGAACCGGTGCGGTGCAGCGCCGTATAGCAGGATGACCAAGTTGTTATATTGGAACACCTTAGTATGGCCGAAAGAAACTGCGTTTAGCAAGAACTGTCACGAACGATTTCTGACGAGAGTTTATAGTATAGCCGAGGTAGATAAAGTTCCATACATCCTCAAAGTTGGAATGGTCGATTGTGATGTTCTGTCCAATTTTTATTTGCTTTTAAGAAAGAATGTTATTGGTATTCAAACTTTAGATTTTGATAAAATCTTGGGTCAATAGCAGAGGAGTTTTTGGAATTGGCATTATAGAACCAAAACGAATGGTATTTACCCTTCCACGGTTTAGTAAAATCAAAATATTCGAAAAGGGCTCCTAGAGCTAAATTAGTATTACTAACGTTAATATTTAAAATAAAACATTGTACCCAGTTTTCAACATACAACGGAATTTTAAAAACCATCAATTTCTCGTGAACTATGTAGGCCTAGCTAGATAAAATTGAAAATCAATGTTACTATGACATTTGTGATAATGCCTTTAATCAGTATAATTCGTTTTAGCCTAAGGGTTTTGAAGGAACTTTCAGTTTTGGCCAATAATAAAAAATCACAATTTCTGCCCCTTGTATCGATGCATTCAATCAAACTCAGTATTGAAAGTTCTTATCATAAGCATTACGTAGTAACCAGTCTTGCCACTCGTTTATTTCAAACGTCAAACGAAACCCACACGGGGCTCGAAAACTCAGTTTTCAGTTTAAACACAAAAGAAAGTATTTTTATATGTATCAGTCCAATTTGAACGCAAAGGTAGAAAGAGGAGACATTTTTAGCAGCATTATCGGAAAACACGGCTGGCAACGGACTTAGGCTAATTGACTTCACTACGGAACGAAATGCCACTATAGCCATCACACGGTTTCGTCACCTCGATATCCATAAGGGGACACGGCGGTCTCCAGATCAACGAACGGTCAACCAAATTGATCACATTGCGATAGACAAGAGGTACGCATCCAGTATTTTGGATGTCCGTACATTCCGAGGGGCTAACATCGAGTCGGACAACTACCTTGTTGCAGACAAGGTAAGGATGCGGATAGCCACATGCCACAACAAACCAGAAATACTGTGAACAAATGTAATATCACCATGCCACCAGCATCGAATGTCGAAGAACAATGGCAACGATGCTTATACGACATTAATCAGGTTTCTCGCGCCCACCAGCAAGAAACCCCTGGATTGATGAGGAATGCCGACACATGCTCACAGCCAAGAGCAAGACCTACTAGGCTAAGCTGTAGGTGAAGACGAGAGCTGTCATTGAGGTCTATAGACAGGGAAAAAGGGAAGAACACCGGATTTTCAGAAAGAAGAAAGAAAGGAAGAAAAGCGCGCGTAGGAGGATATAAAGAGTTTTACCAAAGTGTAAAACGTCAAAGCCAAGGATACAAGGCTCGAACAGAATCCTGTAGAGATGAACAGGGAAATATCGTAGTTGAGACACAGTCGATGCTGTGGATATGGAAGAACCACTTCTGCAGACTGTTCGATGTTGTCGCCGTTCGATATTGGCGCCGATAGCGAAAACTACCAACCAGTGCTGCTTTACGGCGCTGAAGCATGAAGCAAAAAGGGAAGAAGGAATCCTTGGTCAATTCGAGAGAAAAATTCTTCGAAAAATCTTCGGTCCATTTTCAGTTTGTGGCTTTTTAGTAAGTTGTGTCCAGTAAGAATCCCAACTAAAGTAGAGACAGATTTACTGTTTCTACGAAGTAGTTTATGGGTTCTGGCTTTGTCATACTCAGGCCATATCCTTTTGGAAGTTTCACAGGTGGGAAGGGAGTTCCACCTGTTTTTGGCAGTGATCAGTGTTTTCTGTCCTATTCGAGATTTGAGGTCACATAGTGGTGGTTTGACAGACTGGTCTGCTTGGTCAATGCTGGAGGCAGATCCTTTTCTCGCCAATTCGTCAGCAATTTCATTGCCCTGTATGCCTCTGTGTCCGGGGACTCAGCAGAGCTTAACGTTATGTTGGACGCCAAGCAGAGTTAGCTTTAATTGCATCCTGACTGTCAATAAAGATGGTGATATCATCTGGTGGTATCGCCAGCATTGAGGTCGCTGCCTCTGCTACTGCCAATATTTCGGCTTGGAAGACACTGCTGTGCTCAGGGAGACGAAAGGTGCTGTTTAGCTTTAGTGTTTCTGAAAACACTCCAGCTCCAACGCCTACATCCATTTTTGAACCATCAATGTAGATGGATATGGTTTCGAGGCCCAATTCGTTCCTCTCCCACTCCTCTCTGCTTGGGAGGATGCAAGAGAATGGTCTTTGAAAGTCATGGTGAGGCAGCATGTAGTCAGAGGATACAGCTGAGCCCAGATGTCTGTGTAGAATTTGGGCATGTCCTCCTGAGTTCGATTTCCAGCAGTTGAGCTGGCTGATTCTTAGAGCACTTTTGGCTGCAGATTCTTGCATGTAAAGTTCTAGCGGTAGCAGGTTAAGGATGGTTTCCAGTCCCGCTGTTGGTGTGGTTCTCATTGCGCCAGTAGCGCCCACACAGGCTATCCTTTGTACCTATGTTATATTTTTCAGATGGATGACTTTATTTGTGGATTGCCACCAGACAAGCCCCCCATATGTTAATAAAGGTCTCACAATGGCCGTGTACATCCAAAGGATGATCTTGGGGTTCGGACCCCAGTTTTTCCGAATATTCGGTTACACGTATAGAAAGCGACTGTGGCCTTTTTAATGCGCTCGCGCAAATTTAGGTTCCAGTTGAGTTTTCTATCAAGAATGACACCCAGATACTTTGCACTATCGGCTAGTTTGAGGGTAGTCCCATCGAAAGCCGGTAGGTCGAATATTGGTATCTTCCTCTTATTCGTGAAGAGAACGAGTTCCGTTTTCTGGGGGTTGATGCCAAGCCCACATTGTTTTGTCCACTCGTTGAGAGTTTTAAATGCCTGCTCGAGTAGTTCACTAATAGTGGGTAGGAATTTCCCTTTAACTAGTATCGCTACATCGTCTGCGTAGGCTATGACTTTTACCCCATTTGGCTGTAGCTTGATGAGTATCTCATTGAAGACTTTGTTCCACAATAGAGGTGAGATAACGACTCCTTGTGGTGTGCCTCTTGATGCTATTACTTTGAGATGGGTGTCTCCCAGATTCGCATTTATATTTCTGTGGTTGAGCATACTTCCAATAATATGTATTAGAGGTTGGTCCACGTTGTTCTTCGCGAGGTTTCTTTCGACTGCGTCTGTTAGCTAAGGACCGCGCTAATTGGAAAGGCATGTTGGTTGAGGTCCAGGTTCATTCCGGACTGTAGCTCCAATTAAGTAAGTAAGTATACCTTAAAGTATGGATCGCCTCAGAATCGCTAGCTGAGTTGATCTAGCCATGTCCGTCCATCCGTCTGAGTGTCATAAAATTTAGTATATATACACTCTGTGCACACATTTTTCAAAATCCGCATACTGCCACTCCCACTTTTGAAATAAACGTCTTTTCTGATCAAATTATTCGAAATTTTAAAAAATGTGTCTGAGCAAGATATTTAGACTATGTCACTGTCTATTATTCGCTTGTACAATGAGAAGATTATGACATCACAGCATTACAGCAATCCGCGCATGAGTACTTACTTTCCCACCTCGTTCTCCGCCTTTATTCCACTCAATTTTGTAAAATGTAATCGATGCTTTAGTACGAGCGCAAACCATTTCAAAGTACAGCAAGAGCTAATAAGCCGAAAGCTATCAAGTATGAAGGTGGAGACAGGTTGTCCATGATGTTAACAAATATCACTTACAGTTCTTCTCTGACCGAATGCGATCAAATATCTACATCATTCCTTTATGAAAAAAAAATTATTTTATTATAATAATTAACTCGGCACAGCGAAACAGAAAGGAAAACGAAAAACAAAAGGGAACCACAAAAAGATGGTATATCTGCAATTTTCTCACCTCAACGCTGAACATAATAAATCAACAAACTGTGTGCGCTGTTCGTATCGCATTCAGGTGGAAAATTTCATAAGAAAAACCGCAAAAGTGTCAAGATATGAATAGCTTTTTGTTTGTGCTTGTTGCTGTATTTCCTCGCAGTCCCAGGTGGCATTGGAGTTGTACGTAGATGTGCTAATGACAATATTGTGCTCTCAGTCCCCATATCTTTGCGGAAAGGCTTACCTCACTTGGCACGAAGTATAATGAAGTATCTGCTAAGTGCGATCTTTTACGAAATACCTTCGGACGTTTTTAGCAAACATATACGAGTAGTTGTATCTCATCCCTCGCACACTTGTGGTCGGTCTTCTGTAAATGGATTTTCCAGGGAAAACTCACAAGTGGATAATCTGACAGGAAAAACAAATATATTTCTTCATTTTCGCTTTTAGAGGAGGACTAAAAAAAAATATAAACATTTGCTCCGAGACAGCGTACAGACAGATGAGATGTGAATTAGGAGGAAGCTGCATGAGCCGCTTATAAGGATGACTGTGATGTGGCTGCGAGCAGCTTTACAAGAAAATATCAAATGGCCAGCACAAACTTTCACTTTTGGCCCGATCCGCAAAACGCAGTTTAGTTGTCAGCAATTTCAAGGCTTACGTAACGATTATCGTCACCACATGAGGATTTGTGATCGTGTGCGCAATGCGCATACATTTTTAATGAATTAATTGAGAAGATAAAGATACGACCAGTTGCTTTCCAATGGTGATATCGCCTATGAATGAATTACCAAGTTGAGCCTTATCGGGAACACGAAATTATATGGGTACACGGATTTGTGCGGTAGTAATTCAGATGTAGCAGAGGGAGTGTTTCCTACAGTTCGATTGAAATTTGATATGCTACAGGATAGATTTCTTTCTCCCCGGACTCAAAACTCAAGCAGATAGTGAATGTAAGAAAAATGTGCACGAACAAGTCATTTTTGTAATAGATAAATTTAAAAAAAAGCCAATGTTATACTTTACTTACTAGTGGTCCCGACCCGTTTAGAGGGTTATCCTGAGACAAGCAGCCTTTCATCCTCTTCGATTCTGAGCACGCTGCTTCCAGGTATTCAGACCCTTGATCCTTAAAAATAGAGGTTATCAATTTGGGCTGACAAATGCTTTGTTTGTTGATAACATATATCTACAGGATGCGGCAAGATAATTTCCTTTTTTTGAAATGGGCGCAATTCAGGTTGTAGGGAGTGGTCCCGTCATAGTTGGAACTATGAGGAGCATGAGTTTGCAGGCGTGGACTATATTTGAACAGATATTTTGTACGCCTTCCGAAATCGCGTCAATGTATCAATAGTCATATAGGCCATTAAGTTTGGAAAAGCCGTATGTCTGAAAAGACGAAGAATTCAAGTACCTCGGCCAATCAGTTAACCTGAGAGAATTGAGGCAGTGAAAGCTTCAATTCTGCAATCAACACAAGGATCTGTGCGCAAACGTGCGATTGGACTTGGCCTTTTCGATCGTTCAGGGAGGGGAAATAATCACTATGACCTGTATTAGAATCCTTTAAGTTCGCGATTGTACAGGATCGCGACTTCGATTCTCTGAATAACGCACGTGAACCGCTCCACGAAATGGCCCAGAGGACACAATTGTTTTTGCAGTGATTAAAAGGCCATGCCCTACTGGGTTATACTAATCCCCCAGAATTGCATTCATTAACATTCACCAAAATACACAGTATGGTGTGCAATTTCCTTAGATTCAGGGATTGTTGGTCCCTAGTTTCTTGACGATAATCAATTGGATTTAGGGGACATATGTTCCTTACAGAACGGATTAACTTTAAGGATGTTTTGAAGGAACACTATCCGAGCTCCTCATTTCAATAAGGATTAGGAATATCCTTGTGGCCATTTCATAATACGAAGATAGACTTGTGGGTGAATCGATGAGCATTCATGGCGGAATGCATCTGACTATTCCGTTTGAGTATTTGTTGTTATAATAGCGGTAAATGTTTAAGCGAATGTGTTCCCTAAGATGTTTAAGCGAGACTGTGGAGTTCGGTATGGTTGAGTCTCCTGTAAGTTTTATCGCTTTTTGTATACTATCTATCTAGTATGTGCAATATGTTTTTGCTGCAACTAACTGGATTTGGGCGTTGAACTCAAGTTTTGGGCATATCTACGCTTTATATATATTGAGGACAAAACGTAAGGGTGAAATATTTCCAGGATCGATTAAGAAAACCGAGATATTTCACTGTGTTTTTTAGCGAATTCGAATGTGTTCTTTCCAACGAAGGTCATTACACCCATACCGACCATGGATTGTATTTCGGTATCGATGATGCAAGAGCTATTCATGGTAGATGTTGGGTTTAGTTTTATAGCAGAAACAGCGTTGGGTATTGAAGCATTAAATTCGACTCAATTCAATGTCCGAAAATGAAGGACGTGGATTTGAAAACGAATAAAAAAGCTGAGGAATGTAGAATTTGCGGAGAGGAAGTCATTCATAATAATGAGAAAGAGTGCCGAAGACAAAACCGAGCATTTATTCGATAGCAGAGTAGCAGAATTGACACCATCCAAAACGATTTAATTGTCCAATTATACCGATATGTCTGCAGAAACAATACAATAGATTGCAATTGAAATCGAATCTTTAGTAGGTATTATCTATTATTATTAAAAGTTAAATTTCAGCGCCATAAATTCCTTGGAATGTAAAAGTGATGCTGCAAATATCAAAAGGGACTATTAATTTCCAAATCAGGTAACGAAGGTAGGTTAGGTTAGGTTTACGGGTTGGAGGAGTAAAGAATTCTCTATTCCGCCACACTTAGGTCCATGTGGACCCATTGTGATACCCTTGGTGGGATTACGTCCTTCCTTATCGTTACTATGGGTTACTCCACTCTATCCAGCCATCCTGATGTTCGTAGGAACCTGCAAAGATAGGGTAATGGAATATCGGAAAGCTCTTGGATGTCTTGGAAGTAGTAGCTTCCAAGTGTTCTGTTCCTCAGGTGACAGAGACTGGGGCAGTGACAGAGGAAGTGAGGTGTATCCTCGTGTGTTTCCTCATCGCCGCAGCCTCTACAGATATCGTCATACTTGAGATTTAATTTCATTGTATGGGTTCTTAGAAAGTTGTGACCAGTTAGAGCCGCTACCAATTTAGATAAGGAGCTTCTGTCGTACCGCAAAAGTTTTTTGGTTCGGTTTCCGTTATATTCTGGCCAGAGCTTCCGAGATATTTCGCAGGTAGTCAATGACTTCCACCTGGTATTGGCTTTCATTCGGGTTTTGTATTCCACTCTTTCTCTGAGGTTACAGAGTGGTGGTTCGACCGTTTGTAGTGCCTGATCATGATCTGTAGCAGATCCATTTCTTGCCAGTTCGTCGGCCATCTCGTTGCCGTCTATGTCCCTGTGACCAGGAACCCAGCAGAGATCAGCATTATGCTGTGAGCAGAGAACTTTGAGCTCTTCGCGACAGCGGCGAACTAGCTTTGATTTAATCTCGATAGCAGATACTGCTTTTATGGCCGCTTGGCTGTCAATGAATATGGTGATATCACTGTGTGGTATTTCCATTATTGACACCAAAGGTAACGAAGGTAACGAAAAAGCTGATGAACTAGCCAGAAAAGGTTCGGAAACCCCCTTCATTGGGCCTGAACCCTTCTGTGCAATCCCCAAATCAGCCATAAATCAGGTTATAAAAAACTGGGAACAAAACAAATGTTTTTCATACTGGGAAAACATCCCAGGCCTAAGACAGGCCAAAAGAGCTATTCAGCCCTTCAAAGCGGATGCCAATAAGATACTGAATCTTCGCAGGCACGATATCAAAAACTTAGTAGGCTACCTAACTGGTCATCACGGTCTGCGATATCACCTAAATAAAATGCATCTAGTCGACTCACCGGAGTGCACACTATGTCAAGAAGAAGACAAAACAGCCGAACATATCATATGTGAATGCCCGGCCCTTTACGGTATGAGAAGGGAATCTTTCTTCAGGAAATTTTTAAGTCCCGAAGAACTGAGAAAATCTTCGACTGAAAGTATTATCAGCTACACTAGGAAAGTAGAAGCGTTACCAAGCTAAAAATCATCTGACGGCAAGCACAATAGATCTTTTAGGTCGATGTGCATACTACTGCTTAGGCAATTCAGAATTAAAAAAAATCATTTTTTAACGTAGGTATTGCCACTTATTTAGGTCATTGGCCAGATCATTTAATCCGGTTTTAACTCAGCAAAGTTGTTGAGCTGACTCGGGAATAAATTGACTCAAAAACATATTTCTCTAATAAATCCGTTAACTAAGGTTAATCGTAGCAATTTCGATAACGATTGCAAGTCTAACAAATCGGATTATGATCAGCAGTTAAAATGTTGACAAAAACAGAAACCAATAAGGATAACACAGGGATAAACAAAGAATGACACTTGCCAATCTCTGGTATTTATGGATGCAGTGGCAACGTAGTTAGTAATTACTGCTTCTCAAACATGATTTCATTTATGATTACGAGTTTACACAGTTTTCATGCAAAAACACGTTAGGACACAGGGCTTAGTTTGTTTAGTTTGTAACAAAAACAAATATTTAAGATATACATATCGTTATGGGTCGTATCTGAAACCTACAAAGCCGATCTAGATACATCTGTCCGTGCGATGTCTATAATTGTATGCCAAATCCCAATGATATTACTAAAATAATTTACCGGATCATGGAGAGAGCTTAAAGAGTCAGGAAAAAATATAAATTGAGTGGCTATGATTGGAAATCTAACTCAAATCTTAAATTAGAAATCTAACTCAAATCTTGTCAAAACCGGATGAAGAAATCGTTGGTGCTTTTGAGTGAAAATGTTTCAGTTCCTTTTCTTTGACGGGTTATGGATACAAAGTTCAACTAAGAAATTTACCCGAAACTGCTCAGAGAAGTCAACAAATTTAAAAATTGATTTTCCCAAGGACCTGTCTGAATTGCGGAAATAGCAAGGATCCCAGGTTAGGAAACACTTTGCAGTTCGGAATCGGTTTAGGAGAAAAAAGGCCCTCTGATTTTGCCGAAAAGCATGAATCCACAGATGCTCATACTAAAATGTTTTAAGAAGCTAGGTTTTAGGCCCAAAATGGGTATAACAGTGGTTTATTATTTATCTTACAGAATTTATCTCAAAATTCTAGCAAAGTTTTAATTTTGCGCTACATGTGCGGTAGCTAAATTAATGTTAAAAATCTTGAAAGCAAACAACTCGAATGGCACCACAAATCTAGAAACTACAAAAATCTCGAAAGACCATATCTAGAAAATAAAACATATGATAAGGCTACAATCCGCTATGCAGATCGTTGAATACCCTATCCCATCCCATCCTTAAAATGAATATCCCCAAAATGGGGACTTCATGGCGATGGAATATTGAAAATCACGCTGTCACAACATCTTGTTCAGGCAGTTTATTAAAATCTTTTATGGTTCGACAAAAAAACGTTTTCGTAGAAAAACACCCCCAACAAGTTGGCGTGAGTTCAAATGATCTAAGAACGAAATGTTCATGTTTTCCTAACCAATCATCTTGCACCGAACGTTTTTCGAATATTTTAAAATTCCTAACCGTTTTGTCAAAAATAACGTATTACTGAAAAAGGGGCGTAGCAGTGGGCGGATTTTTAAATTGTTTACACTTATTCTGCTTCGTCGGCCAGAGAGTCTTTAAACCAAATTTCAATACACTAGTTCAAAATTTAAGGCCCAAAAATCGATGACATACAGACGGACGAACGGACAGATAGGCACGGTTAGATCGACTCAGCTAGCGATTCTGAATCGATCCATATACTTTGAGGTGTATCTATCGAAATGATTTCTCTATGTTACAAACTTAATGTCAAAACTAATATACCCCCCTTGGGATAGGGTATAAAAATTTGGAAAGTAAATTTACTTTCGAGATTTTTAAAATCTCTTTATTTTCCTGAAAAATATTTCAAACGGAGTCGGAGTTAAACAAGAGGTCCCATTCTTTGTGGCAAAAATAAAAATAATCGCACAACCAATTGAATGGAAAAGTTAGGTTTCAGGCACGACTGTATAGGCCGTTAATGTCAATTATATATAACAAAACACTAGGTGAGCGTTAATGAATAAATACAATGGAATGTTGCACGATATATTGAACTTTTAGGCACCTACCTTCAAGTTTCTTGTTTAACAAAAAAAAAATTTCAGCAATCGACATTGAAACTTCATTATCGAAACATATATGATACTTATATATGATTTGATTATACCTACATTTTGTACATGCATGTATTCCAACAACAAAACTCTAATCTGGTTCCCTTCTTGCCGATGATGTCTGCAACTTCAATTTCATATCTTCATGAGCCTGTATCTGGGATGTACAAGACTTGTCCTCTTCGGAACGTTTTTCCCTTTTTTTATTTTGCCGACAAAAAGCCACCACCGCCGACATCGTTGTGTCGATGTCAACTGGGTCTTTCTCTCTGCGCTGCCCCTTCTACTGTGTTGCCCTTCGTACATTTGCTATTCGGTACAGAAAGATGTCAACGTCTATTTTCGCATGAGTGATTATCAGAAATTGGCAGGTAAGAAATAAAAACAAAACCCATGATGAAGGGCATGTTCATGTCGGATGGCAACATCATGGAGCGGTGCGCGACTTGATCCAATTCGATTGCATGCATGCGCATTGAAACGGTTCAATTGACCGTCTGATTATACGCGACTAGCTTTGGGTTTCATTGCACAAGGCTTGAACAGATCACTTAGATGGTTTCCTTTCGGATTGGATTGTAACAGCGCGTATGCAAATATCATTTGGATGCGTCTCTTTCTCATATGATCGAAATCTTGATCTTTGTCAGTGTATACCTGACGTTGATTGGTACCGATATTGTTATATTTAGACGGGAAATAGTAAGTTTGTAATTTGTTTCATTTTTTCATCCATATCTCATATGCATGTAGTACAGCATTATACGTGAATGGTTATGAGATATTAATGGAATGAGGTAGAACTTTTACCATGTATGAATCAGTCCCACGAAATAATGGCAAACTAATTGGCTATTTAGTTGTAGATCTCCACGTTTTTTAATTAGTTTTGTACCTCAATAGCACTACCCATGATATGTCTATGCAATAGTTGTATAATCCCTGCGCGCCAATAAAACAGGAGGCACACTAATTCTCCTATTCTAATTCACTGATTTTATCGAGTTCGTTGCTCAACTCTTTTGTTTCTTCGAACACCTCACACCAGCCAATCGCTTAACATTTCCATTCGCCGAATTAATGAGAATAAAACTGAAAATTCATTATAATCACTAATTAATCAGATTACCAGCCACGAAATGACTACATTAAGTGAAAAAAAAACAACTAAGACGACGACAACGCAATCAGTGCCATCCAATCGCAAAGAGTTGCTGTCACAATACAAACCGTCATCAGATCAGAACATTTGAATCAGTAGCTCTCAAGAAGCGGAACTGAATAAAACTACCACACAAATAAATAAAATTCGTTTGTTGTTGTACTTTTCTTTCGTTTTCGAGAGCGAATCGAATTGAAAATTAAAAATAATTAGAATTGTTTTGCCGTCAGTAGTTAGTTGCAACAGCAGCATCAGCAGCAGCACTACCGATGCCACCAGCAACAGATCAGGGTGATCGTGCAGAGAATTCTTTGTGCCGCGCTTTCGATAGACATCGCTGCATGCAGCACTCAGAATTTGGTCGTGATTCCCATTCTTTTTCAGCGTACCCTCTCCCTCTCTCTCTCACTCAATTTGGATTTAGATTTAGTTTTAAGTTAAAATTTAAGCCAAAGAAAAATAAGAAAACATTTTTTTTATCCATTCTCGTTTACTATTTCGAGATGCCACCAATTTTGGAACTAAATGGCCGTTTAGACGGCAAAAAGGTTCCTTTGGGGGTCATCACGATGTTATTTTCTGGCGATTTTTTTCATTTATCCCAAACCAAACTGTTTCTCGGGAAATTAACATAGCATTGAACTGATGTGCGGAGTGAATAAATAATTAAATGGTATGAGTGTTTTTTTTTTTGTTTGTGAGAACTTTCTGAGCTAAATCCACCTTTTAAGACTATTTTTGCACTTTGCACTAAATGTTAATGAAAATACTTTCATTTTCACATAGGTGATCCCTATCAACTCTTATCAACTCTGACTCTCAGCCTCCAAGTGGAAAACACTGTTTGCCTAATACCTTGATTGTAGATTGAGTATAGGTACATTAACCGTGGATTGGAGAAACCTACATGAATTGCTTTTAATATTCAAAAACTGATCATCTAGGAATTTTAAGGATTAGTGAAGACCATTGAAGAGATATGGTGGCGGCGCCAACCTGTAGTGGATACTGATGGAACCGTTTTCTAGGTAAATTTATTAAATTGGAACTGCCCCTTCAGATTGGACGATGTGCTTTGGATTAACGAAGACCCAAAGCTGTTACAAAGCAGACATTACTCTTACCCGGGAAATACCATGGGATGTGCTGGGCAAAAGGATGTTGAAAAATTAGGTCATTTACTACGGTCCATGTTACAGTGGCCAAAATCAGCGACTGCTGGATACGGATTTGTCATAACCGTCAGACTTAGATAAAAAGTCATCTGCTTCGAAAACATCAGCGAACAAATTGTTCTAATCTGCATAATGCCCATAAATTCACCAACATATACACCTTATGTTGCTCGCGATGAGAAGGTGGAATAATATGACATTATTAAGGGCTATGAGCGTCTGGAAATGAACGACATTAATATATTTTTAGGTGATTTTAACACTATGATCGAAGGAGGAACATCTTTAGCAGTTCTGTCCTAAACAGCTTAGATCAATTGACTTCGCTGAGTACCGAGATGCCACTGTAAAGAGAATATGATTACCCCACCTAAATATTCAACAAATTCGCGGGTACAACTTGGCAAGTAAAACTTGGTGTTGTCACTTTTAGGTATTTGAGCCATACCTTAAAGTGACAACACCGACTTTTTTCACTGTTCCACCTCCTGCGAAAGTCTGACAAACATCGAATATAAACACAGTGTGAAGCTTCTCAAAAATGCTGTTTGTTTCTTCATTCTGTGGCAACATAGAAGAAACCTCAGAGGCTTCTAGACTCTGCAAAATCCTCTCCACCAATCCACCTATATCTAGCTACCTACCTTAGAACAACCCCCTCCGCAGCCCTTGATGCTATCCTACATCTAGTGCCCCTAGATATCTACGGCAAACAGACCGCAGCTTGTGCAGCTGTAAGACTGAGAGCCTCGTCACACTGGAAATCCAATCAGGGTGAACACAAAATGATTCTGAATCACCAAAATACTACAGAAAACAGCGACCACATCACTAACCCACTCAGTTTTGAGCATAACATCTGGACAACCATTCTCAGTCTGCTTGAATGGGAGTCGGATTCGATTGAAACCAATAACTCAATTTACATCTTTACGGATGGGTCTAAAACAGAATCTGGTGTGGGTGGAGGTGTTTTCTCCTAGATGCTTAACTTAAACATATCATTTCGCCTTTCCGATCATTGTAGCGTTTTCTAGGCGGAAAACATGGCAATCAAAGAAGCCTTATCCTGGCTGAAAATGAATGTTTTATCCACGAAGAATATTAGCATCTTCAGCGACAGTCAAGCGGCAATCGAATCCCTGGAAGCAATATCGTTCAATTCAAAATCAGTCCACAACTACCGACTGTCTCTCAACGAGGCGGCGGAGCATTTTACCATTTACCTCTTTTGGGTGCCGGGGCACATAGACATACCAGGGAATTGCAAGGCAGATGAGCTTGCCAGACAGGGCACTACCCTTGACATTCTACCACCAGTGGACAGGTATGCCCCTTGCTACATGTAAATTACTGATCAAGCAAGATGCGATCAAGAAAGCAAACTGCAGATGGATAAATGGCAAACCTAAGATAACGTTTTCAACAAGCCATAAGATCGATCACAATTAATGTGCAGAGTTTATCCCGTCCACCAGCAAGAAACGCCTCGTTTGACGAAGAATGCAGACGGACTCTTGCACCCAAGAATGAGTATTTCAATGTAACACTGCAGGAAGTATAGTAGCTTGCAGTATATAGATGACGTGAAGGTCTTTAGGAAAATATATGGGAAAAACAATCGGTTCTTAGAAAGAACAAAACACGAGGTTTTACATAAAATGTGTAACGTCAAAGCCGTGGATTTAAGGCCCAAACAAAATCCTGTCGGGATGTACAAGGAAAATCATAGCCGATTCTTAGTCAATGATAATCCACTTCTCCAGACTTTTAATAAGCGATGTCGAACAATCTCCCTCAGTGAAGCAAAACGAACGATTTTATATTGTCAACGACAGCGACATCAGTTCACCACACCTAAATGGAGTCAGAATATGCCTCTGTAATTAAGCTAATTAGGTCCTAAGCTTCATGTTGATTGAGGTCGGTTTCTACTTGTGCGCGCCACTTCAGGCGAGGTCTTCCTTTACAATAACTCAGTGAACAAAAATTGACCGGATAAAACTATTCCTGAAGAATGGAACCTCAGCGTTGTTCACCCGATCCACAAAAAGGTGGTCCTCTGAATTGAGCCAGTTACTCCTTAACATTGCTTACAATGAATCAGAGCACTAAAAGCGCATACGGTATAATCTAAAGTGACGCATTATTAATTATGCAGATAAATGCCTAATTTTGCTATGCCGAGGAAATTCCTTCGTCTGTAAAAGATGACGTTGGAGAATTCTCTCTGCTATTTCAAAGTCGATAACGCTTCCATAAATCTGAGGAGCTTCTAGCATATAACGACGATATTAACATCAATGGTTGAGCTAAACGAGAAGTCATTGCAGCTAAAATGGGTTTTGAAAACAAACGAGGCTAAGATCAAGTGATGTCCGTCCGTCCGTCTGTCCGTCTGATTTTTGGGCCTTAAATGTTGAGCTATAATGTTGAAATTTGGAATACCTCTCTCTGGCCGACGAAGCAGAACAAGTGTCATAAATTTTGAAATCCGCCCACTGCCACGCCCCCTTTTTAGAAAAATATAGTTTTTAGTCAAACCGTAAGGAATTTTTAAAAAAATGTCTGAAAAACATATTTATACATATTTACAAATGTTACGCCATCATAATTTAAGTTATACTTTTGAATTTTTCTGCATGTCTTAAACTAGCTTCTACCCAAACAATCGACTGCCAAAATGCCCAACCTCCGCGCACAAGTACTATATAAGGCCTATAGAAATAATTGCTTATGGAAATTAAATTTTTGTGCCTTATGGAAGAATAATTGTTATTTGGGAGTTTCGAATATTATGTATAACTATACTTGATGTAAATTGTATCTGCGTAAAATTAAAGTCAATCGTAAGAAATACATGTTGTTCGAATACTTTGTAGCTGAATAATATATAAATATGTATTATTGAAATATTATCAATACACACTCGACCCTTAAAAATTCCACTATCAGTTATAAATCAGGTAGTAGTTGGCTTGGGATCCAGCTATTTTTGAATTGACAGTTAATTGAAATTGATGAGGACGGGGTTAAGATGGGTAAAGGTTTAGGGCAAATCAACGCAATTGACAAGCACACTGTGGATGACTTTGCAATGTTATCTTAAATTGTGCAAAATAAACAACACAAAAATCCGTCCTATACTCATCACTCATACTGTTATGCTAAGTGTGAAGAAGATACATAACTAGTGATATGTGCCCAACTTGGTCGTATTGTTGTTTGTCTGTATTGTTTTCTTTCACTTCGAGGTAAGGGTAAGGCCGAATACCAAGCTTGGTAGACTTTGATGATTTTTATAGGTTGGCCAAATGGTTAAAGAAAATTTCTTTAATTTACAAGAATAACCGTATATTGTCATTACCCGGTTCTAAAGTGGATCTGTATCACTTGTGTAATCATGTGTAGTTGTTCATAACGCACGGATAACGTTTTAGTACGTTTCTGAAGCAGATGGATGGTACGGATAAGTGGAACACTTATTACTAACTCAAACGAAAACGGTCATGGAAGAACCACTTCTGCAGACTGTTAAACGGCTATGACGAACAACATTCCGCTGTCAGGCAGAACGAACCATTTAATATTGGCAACGACAGCGAAAACTGCCAACCACCCGACCTAAGTGAAGTGAGGATAGCAATATCTAAACTCAAGCTTAATAAGGCCGCCGGAAATGACGGCCTACCCGCTGATCTTTATAAAGCTGGCGGAGATGAGTTGGTAAGCAACATCCACCAACTCATAAGCCAAATCTGGTCGGTTGAAAGCATGCCTGAAGAATGGAACCTCAGCATCGTTTGACCGATCCACAAAAAAGGAGACCCTCTGAACTGCGCCAACTACAGAGGCATAAGTCTACTCAACATCGCTTACAAGATCATATCTGCCGTAATATGTGACCGCTTGAAACCGTTTACCAACAACCTGATCGGCCCTTATCAGTGTGGTTTTAGGCCAGGAAAGTCCACAATCGATCTAATTTTTACACTTCGGCAGATCCTGGAAAAAACCCAAGAAGTCCAAATCGATACCCACCACCTATTTATCGATTCCAAAGCCGCATACGACAGCATTTATAGAGACGAACTATACAGAGCCATGTCTAGTTTTGGAATACCGTCCAAACTCGTTCGTTTGTGTAGGATGACGATGGAGAATTCTCGCTGCACCATCAGGGTCGGAATCGACCTCACCGACACATTCGATACCAAAAAAGGATTTAGGCAATGCACTGTCATGTGACTTTTTCAATTTGATTCTTGATAGGATTGTAAAAAACTCCCGAGCCAACACCAGAGGCACAATTCTCCAAAAATCGGTGCAGCTACTAGCATACGCTGACGATATTGACATCATTGGTAGGACTCAACGTGATGTCATAGCCACGTTTGCTAGTATAGAGAAGGAAGCGGCAAAAATGGGTTTAGCAGTAAATGAGGGTAAGACTAAGTATATGCTGTCAACACGAAAGGACACACAACATCGACGAATTGGACAGAACGTCACCATTGACAGATATAACTTTGAGGTAGTACGGGACTTTTTCTACCTCGGCTCCGCTATTAACTCTGACAACAACATCTCGTCAGAAATCAAACGAAGAATTACTCTTGCCAATCGCTGTTTCTTTGGGCTAAGAAGGCAATTTAGTAGTAAAGCCCTCACTCGAACTACTACGGAGATCCTATATAAGACCCTGATCATCCCAGTCCTGCTCTATGGCGCTGAAGCATGGACCGTATCAAAAGCGGATGAAGAAATCCTTGGTCGATTCGAGAGAAAAATTCTTCGCTCCCGTTTGCGTTAACGGGCTATGGAGACGAAGAGTCAACCACGAACTATACGAACTGTACAGCGACATATCCCTAGTCAAAAAACTCCGCATTGGACGTTTAAGGTGGCTAGGACATGTAGAAAGAATGGACACCAATACTCCGGCTCGCAGAGTCTTCGATTCCCAGCCAGACGTCGGACACAGTAGAGGAAGACCTCGTCTTAAGTGGCGCGCGCAAGTAGAAACCGACCTCAACCAACTTGGACTGCCCAACTGGAGGCAGTTAGCTAAGGACCGGGCTTATTGGAGAGGCATGTTGGTTGAGGCCCAGGTTCATCCCGGACTGTAGCGCCACTTAAGTAAAGTAAGTAAGTAAGTAAGTAAGAATGATGTCAAAAAGTGGTGAAATCGACTAGCCTCCCCACGATCCCCCGTTTTTGGGCCTACCGATTTCTTTTTATAGGGGTACTTGAAGGAAAAGGTGTGTACATTGTGACGAGGCTCTCAGTCTCACAGCTGCACAAGCTCCAGTCTGTTTGCCGTAAATATTTGGGCACTAGATATAAATTTAAATCTAGCGCTGTGGAAGGGGTTGTTTTTAGAGCTCCGCTAATACATATGTAAGCTGACCTTTGAACTTTACCTAGTAGTTCGCGGTTGGAGGCTTTTTCTAAAGCCGATTGCCTTTTTGCAAGAGTATAAGGATACGGTGGCTTTCTTAACCCGTTCTTGGATGTTGGCTTTCCAGTTCAGTTTCTTATCCAAAACCAGACCCAGGTATTTGGCTAATTCTGCGAACTTGAGACTGAAGCCATTAAGTTTGGGAGGGTCAATGTGCGTGACTTTGTATTTCCTGCTAAAAATCTGGCAGCCCATTTAGAGAGTACAGAGAGAACATTTTGTAATAATTTGAGGGTATTAAGGTATTTCCCTGATACAGCTATTGCCACGTCTTTTGCGTAGGCAATTACTTTGAATCTAGATTTTCTAGTAGCTCGTTGACCACTATAGATTCCAGAGAAAAGGAGACAGGACGCCCCCTTGTGGGGTGCCACAGCTGACAGATCTACGTGCGGATGAGATGCCAAGATTTGTGTTAATAATTGTGCCTGGAATTAGCTCATTCATTAGCACTTCCAACGAGTCATCGACATTTATATCTGAAGTGCGTTAGTAATTGCTTCTGCTTTGACGTTGTTAATAGCTCTCTCTTTTGCTTTAAGTGCGTTTTCGATGATACGTACGAGTCAGTGAAGCGCTGTCTCTCCTTGAAATATGCATGTCAGGAGTTAAAGTCGCTGTACTAACGGGTCCGCCATCTAACGTTTTTTTTTTTTTCAACTAGTGCTTATTTCGTGAATGGTAACAGTTAGCTAATGTCTGATTTGACAGATAATTAGTTTTATCCTTCCGCTGAACGAATATGGTTGTGTCTACGCTTGAACAACGCTGGGAAATATTGCGGCATTACTTTGAAAATCATGGTAATGTTGCAGAATGTGTGCGAAAATAGCGTACGGATTTTGGAAGAAGAGAAGCACCGTCAGCTCCCTATGTTCGTTATCTTGTGAAAGAAACTGGCATCCTCATCGATAAAACAAAGCGTGAAAAGCCAAAAACAGTGCGTACACCCGAGAATATAGCTGCTGTGGCAGAAAGTGCGCATGAAGCGCCATCAACATCAATTCACCGTCGTTCTCAACAACTGAACATTTCGGAGACATCATTGAGACGAATTTTGCATAAAGACCTTGTTATGACGCCATACAAAGTCCAATTGGTTCAGGAGTTGAAGCCAACTGACCATCCAAAGCGTTTTCGCTTCGCTAAGTGGGCCTGCGATAGACTTAGAGAAGATGCCAATTTTGCCAAAAAAATCATCTTTTCAGATGAAGCTCATTTTGATCTTGGCGGGTATGTAAACAAGCAAAATTGTCTCATTTGGTGCTTAGAAAACCCGCACGCATACATTGAAAAGCCGATACACCCAAAACGAGTCACTGTTTGGTGCGGATTTTGGTCCAGAGGCATAATTGGGCCATTTTTCTTCGAAAATGAGCAAGGAGTGGCCGTTACAGTCAATGGCGATCGTTATCGGGCCATGTTGAACGAATTTTTGTTCACAAAAATTGAAGAGGAGGATATTGGCAACATTTGGTTTCAACAGGACGGCGCTACGTGCCACACAGCCGAAGCTACACTAGATGTTTGGCGCCCTGTTTTTGAAGATCGCATTATCAGCCGCAGAGCTGATGTCGTTTGGCCACCTCGGAGCTGCGATTTGACACCGTTGGACTATTATTTGTGGGGTGCCGTAAAAGATAAGTGTTACGCCGACAAGCCAGAGACAATAGACGCTTTAAAGGACAATATTCGTGAAGCCATTGGTGAAATACAGCTGCACACAATCGATAATGTGCCTAAAAATTGGACCGATCGTGTAGGCTACTGCATGGTCAGCCGAGGCAGCTATTTGAATCAAATTATTTTCAATTATTAACCGGAAGGATTTTACTTTCAAATAAAAAAAGAAATTTGAGAAAATATTCAGTCATTTTTTCATAGTATCCTGGAGTGAATTAAAAAAAAAAAGTTATTTGCCGGACCCTTTAGTACGGGGGTGTAGATCAATTTATCTTTCCAAGGTTTTAAAAAGAAAAGAAGATAGACTGATCGGACGGAGATCTTTAAGATTTATGTGAGAGCTCTCTCCTGCTTTGGGGATGAATACAACTTCTACTTCCGTCCATGTCTTGGGGATGTGTACTAACCGTAAACAATTGGTCATAATGGTTTGTAGTCATGGTAGCAGGATCTCAAGGTTGTATTGGAGTTCCGCGGGAATGATACCATCTGATCCGGGGGATTTAAATAGTTTGAAGCTATTAATGGCCCAAAAGAAGTTTTTCTTTGGTGATGATAATATTCGTAAGTGGAATGGGTGTAGTACCCACGGGGTTGGAGGAGCTGCCAGAAAAGTGGGTGTCTTGATATAGGTCAATGGTTTCCATGTTTGTCCATTGACCATCTGGTCTAAGTATAGGTAGCTAGATAAAAGTGGATTGGTAGAGAGGCTTTTACGGAGTCTAGAGGCCTCTGAGGTTTCTTCTATATTACCACAGAAAGAACGCCAGGATGCTCTTTTTTCCTTCCTCAACACGCTTTTGTATGTTATGAGAAACGACTTATATTGATCCCAGTCTAGTGTCTATTTGGAGCTCTTGGCTTTGTTAAAAAGTTGCCTGCATTATTTTCTAATGGAACAGAGGTTGGAGTTCCGCCATGGAGACTTGGCTCTCCCACGAAACCAAAGGCTCAATCAATGAAATATAAAAAAACATCGACCTGAAACAAAAAAACGCACCTATATTAAATGATCCTTTTTTTTGTTTGGGTTCCTCTATCTTTTTAAAGTTAGAATCAATCAAAATGTTTATTAACCCAATGCCTTTTTCTTGTACGAGAAAATTAAAAAGTATCCTGGAGTTAATATATAATTCTTAATAGGTATGGCTTACATTTGTATTTAGATAAACGTTAGCTTATAATTGTTAGATGTTGTATTTAAAAAAAAAATAAAAAATATATTTTTATACGAAAAGTTTTTAAAATCCTGCATTGTGGTCCAAAACTGTCTATAACCGATGTTTATATAACATTTCTGTCTTAATATAATGCTAATCTTTATTTTGGACTTTTTTTGCATTTTTTTCTTTCTAAAATTGAGTCTGATAATGGGTGCATTTCTTTCTTTTTCGACAATAATGCCTACGAAATTGCATCACTCTTGTTAAAGAGGTAAAGGCCTAGAAATCGAACGTACTTTCGGGCATTGCCAGATCACTCAGCTTTCAAATTTCATTTGACTCGAATATCCAATATGTACATGCATATAACTTTATTTTTTTCTTTGTGTTACAAACAATGTTTGATACTGATATATACCCCTATGGAATGGGGTATACAAAAGAGTTGACCCACGAACTTGAATACAAAATGTGTAATATTCCCACTTTACCTTATCTCAAATATTTGAAAGAAGCCTTCAACGCTCTCCTAATTACTTCATTTCGAAACAATACAATGAAGTGCGCGCGGTACAACAGCACACACAGTCGCGCAGTCAAACAGTTAAATTTTATTCTAAAGAAATCGCGCAGATGAACTCCAATGATTAGACCGCTTTTTTCAAGGTAAACAAAACAGGAAAAAGAACGTACACCAAGCGCAGACGAGATGCGGATAATGAAACACGGAGCGGACAGACTTAAAAAAGGAAAACCCTCACAAAGCTGGACTTGAACAGAGAACCATCTCATTTTGTCGTCTGTTTTCGGAAAGAGATTGAAATCTAAGATTGGACAACAACCCAACAGTCCAGCTGAAGCGACAAAAAGGGTTCAAGCGTAGCGGGTTGAAGGGCTGTCCTGTTCTTATTCGGCTCAATAAGAAAACGAATTTGTAACTCCTCTGCTTTTGTATTTCACTTCATTTAATTTTTTTTTTTGTATTTATTTGTTCGTCAATCGTGACAGACTTTATGTGTACACTTGATGACGACGATGATGCTGATGATGATGATGGGACACTGAAGATTTTTAGCGTGGGCTATGAACCAAACAACAATTTTAGGTTTGAAATGATTTTTTTTTTTCGGATAGGGATTTTCTGAAGAGAAGGAAGTGGGGCGGCTGTGTGGGATGAGTTTTGAATTCGTACTTACCTCTGAGAAATCTCGCTGAGACATATCTAAAGTTGTATTAGCCAATGTGAGAGCTTTTCTTTCCCTTTGGTGGTTAATTGTTTATAAATTCTGAATTGAAGATAGAACCATATGAGTGTGGTAACTCGACCGAGTTATAACATTGTCCATGCCATTCTAGTTGGGTTTGTTTGTCTAGAATCAAATTGGTGCCAGAACATTTTCTGAAATAAAAAAAAATTGGTTTAATCAGTTTTATTGGTTGTCA
This sequence comes from Rhingia campestris, assembly GCA_932526625.1. Classification (NCBI taxonomy): domain Eukaryota; kingdom Metazoa; phylum Arthropoda; class Insecta; order Diptera; family Syrphidae; genus Rhingia; species Rhingia campestris. Next base: position 93,572,691 of record OW052182.1, on the reverse strand, counting down.
ATATTTAAAGTAAATGATAACTAACTGTGAACAACTATTAATGGGGGCTGTGCAAAACTGTTTAAGTTTCATGAATATTTTTGAATTGCAAATATTAAGTACCTAATAATGTTTAGATCTTATATATTTGCAGGAGATTTTTTCCCATTTTTTCCCATAATCTACGTTAGAAAAGTTAACGTGTTAAATTACCAAAACCCTGGTGGCATTTAACAGGGCATTTAAGTGTTAACTATTTAATCTCAAAGGTAAATCAGGCCCCTTGAACAAAGATGGGTGGCGGATATGCCGAAAGACCAACAAAAGCGCTCAATTCCGTAGTGGATACTGACGTCCCCGTGTCCTAGGGGTACTTTGGGATAACTACCCACCCATGGAAAAAACCATTGTTACGAAGCAACCAATAGCCTCGGATAGGAATGATTTTATTGTTGACGACCCTGCTAAACGAAAAAAGGACAACGACGTTCGTATCTGCACCTGGAATGTGAGAACATTAAACAGAAGAGGTGCAAGCGAATAACTAGCGAAAGCTGCAACGAAGCAGACATTACTATCATCCAGGAAAAACGATGGAATGGGCTGGGCAAAAAGAGGATGAGCAACTGTGACATCTGCTACGGAACGTGTTATAGTGAGCAAAAACAGCGACTATTCGAATGCGGATTTGTTATAAGTGCCAGACTTAGGCAAGAAGTCTTATGTTTTCCAGACATTAGCGAACGCATTGTAACAATCCGCATCAATGCCAAATTCGCAAACATAAGCCTTATATGCACTCATGCTCCGACGGACGAAAAAGTTGATATGTATAGCGAAAGATTGCTTCTACGAGCTCCTTGACAAAACCTACGAACGACTACCAGAGTACGATGTTAAATTCGTGCTGGGAGATCTTAACGCAAAGGTAGGAAGAGAAGACATCTTTAGCAGTATTGTCGGAAAACACAGCCTACACGACAGCACGTCTGGCAACGGACTTAGGCTAATTGACTTCGCTACGGAACGAAATGCCACCATAGTCAGCACACGGTTTCCCCACCTAGATATCCATAAGGGGACATGGCGGTCTCCAGATCAACGAACAGTCAACCAAATTGATTACATTGCGATAGACAAGAGGCACACATTCCGAGAGGCTTACATCGACTCGGACCACTACATTGTTGCAGCCAAGGTAAGGATGCGGATATCCAACATGCCACAACAAATCAGAAATACTGTGAAAAAATTAATGTCGAAAGACTGCAATCGCCAGAGACCGAGACCTTCGTGCAACGCGTATCCCTTAACCTCTCGATTCACACCATACCACCAGCATCTTATGTCGAAGAACAATGGCAACGATGCCAGCAAGCCATTAGATCAGCCGCAACTGATGTGCTAGGTTTCTCGCGGCCACCAGCTAAAAACCCCTGGTTTGATGAGCAATGCCGACAGATGTTCGCAGCCAAGAACGAGGCTTACAAGGCTAAGCTGCCATTGAGCTTATAGGCAGAGAAAAGGGAAGAACACCGGCTTTTCAGAAAGGAGAAAAAACAGACAAGCGCGCGATCGAGGGTATAGAGAGGTGCCACTCAAGGAACGATGTTCGCAAGTTTTACCAAAGTGTAAAACGTCAAAGCCAAGGATACAAGTCTCGAACAGAATCCTGTCGAGATGAACAAGGAAATATCTTAGTTGAGACACAGTCGATGCTGAGGACATGGAAGAACCACTTCTGCAGACTGTTAAACGGCGATGACGAACAACATTCCACTGTTAAGCTGAATGAACCATTCAATATTGGCAACGACAGCGAAAACTGCCAATCACCCGACCTAAGTGAAGTGAGGATAGCAATATCTAAACGCAAGCTTAATAAGGCCGCGGACGTAATATGTGAACGCCTAATACCGTTTACCAACAACCTAACCGGCCAGAGAAGTCCACAACTGATCAAATCTTTACACTTCGACAGATCCTGAAAAAAAAACCCAAGAAGTCCAAATTGATACCCAACACCTATTCATTGATTTCAAAGCCAGCATTTATAGAGACGAACTATACAGAGCCATGTCTAGTTTTGGTATACCACCCAAACTCGTCCGTCTGTTTAGAATGACGATGGCAAATTCTAGCTCCGTCAGGGTCGGAAACGACCTCACCGACATATTCCATACCAAAGAAGGATTTAGGCAAGGTGATGCGCTGTCATGTTACTTCTTTATTTTGATTCTTGGAGGATTGTGCAAAAACTCCCGAGCAAAACCAGAAGCACAATCTTCAAGCAATCGGTACAACTAACTAACTTTACTAGCAAACGCCGACGATATTGACATCATAGGTAGGACTCAACGTGATGTCTTAGCCACGTTTGCCAGTATACATAAGGAAGCGGTAAAAATGTGTTTAGCAGTAAATGAGGGTAAGTCTAAGTATATGCTCTCAACACGAAAGGACACACAACATCGACGAATTGGACAGAACGTCACCATTGGCAGATATAACTTTGAGGTAGTACGGCAATTTGTCTACCTCGGCTACTCTATTAACTCTGACAACATCTCGTCAGAAATTGAACGAAAAATTACTTTGCTAGCCGCTGTTTCTTTGGACTACGATGACAATTCAGTAGTAAAGCCCTCACTAGAAGGAGGAGATCCTATATAAGACCCTAATCATCCCAGTCCTGCTCTACGGCGCATTAAAAGTGGATGAAGAAATTCTTGGTCGATTTGAGAGGAAAATTCTTCGAAAAATCTTCGGTACCGGTTGCGTTGACGGGCTATGGATGGAGATGAGATTCAACCATGAACTATACGAGCTGTACGGGGACATGCCAGTGGCCAAAAAACTCCGCATTGGAAGAAGTTTGAGATGGCTAGGACATGTAGAACGAATGGACACCAATAACCTGGCTCGCAGAGACGTGCGTCGGACGCGTACAAGTAGAAACCGACCTCGAACTACTTGGATTGCGCAATTGGAGGCAGTTAGCTAAACACCAGGTTAATTGGAGAGGCATGTTGGTTGATGCCCAGGTTCATTTCGGACTGTAGCGCCACTCAAGTAAGTAAGTAAGTATTTGTAGAAATATGCTAACCACGTGATAAGACAAATCACTCAACAACAGAGTGTGTCCTACATCAAAGAGAATACCTTAGGGAAAACTCAAGACCAACTCATTCAGAATGACGACAACATTTGTTGCATATCGCAGGTAACTTTCCTTTGAGAGTTCCTGCATTTTCCGCAATTTATAGCGCTGTTCGTTATTATCGGGCCAAATCCAAGGGTTTAGTTCTTTGAAGATCATAAATTTGTTTCGTCTAGAATTTGGAGGACCGTTGTGTTAACGTGTCCCAATAAACGTTTTTTATGTTCTGTAAAATGTTTAGATTCGTTTCACTGGTACAACCCCATAGTTAACGGGTGATTTTTAAAGAGTTAAGTTCTCAGGTTGGCAGCACTGGTTAGTAATGGCGTCCAAATGTCATCTGTCAAAGTGAAAAGTTTTCAGTATACTCTGCCATTTTATCATGGAAAGACTTACAAACGAGCAACGATTGCAAATTATTGCAATTTATTATCAAAATTCGTGCTCTGTGAAAAATGTGAAAATTCGCTGTTTTATCGAAAAATTGTGTTCAGCGATGAGACTCATTTCTGGCTCAACGGATACGTAAATAAGCAAAACTGTCGCATCTGGACTGATGAGCAGCCACATGCCATACAATTATTACCAATGCATCCCGAAAAAACGACAGTTTGGTGTGGTTTATGGGCTCATCGGCCCATTTTTCTTCAAAGATGACCGTGGAAGAAACGTTATCGTCAACGGCGAACGATATCGAGCCATGGTACGCGTCTTTTTTTGTCCCAGTTGGCTGAGTTGAACTTGGTTGACACGTGGTTTCATCAAGACGGTGCCAAATGCCACACAGCTCGTGAAACGATGGAAATGTTGAAGGATGAATTTTGTGAGCAGCTTATCTCTCGAAATGGCCCTGTGAATTGGCCGCCAAGATCATGCGATTTAACGCCTCTTGATTATTTCTTATAGGGTTATGTAAAGTCGTTAGTCTATGTGGACAAGCCGAACACGATTAAAGCCTTACAGGATAACATAACACTCGTAATTCGTGGAATACTGGCCAAAATGCTTAAAAAAGTGAAGCAAAATTGGACCTTCCGAATGGACCATTTGAAACTGAGCCGGGGACAACATTTACATGAAGTTGTCTTTAAAACGTAAATTGCAAAGGCCTATTTCTCTATTACAATAAATATTTTGAATATTTGATGCAAATTTGAGTGTTTTATTCGATTTTTGAAAAAACAACGCTTAACAAATCACCCGTTATATACCATATGCCCAAACCGGTTTTAGCACTTGCTTGTATAATAGCAACTTGTTATCAAGGCCAAGCTTCGAATATTTTCCGAGCAACCAATACAGTTCTCTGTATTTATTTTTAAGTTCTTCTCATTTCTTTTGTCAGATGCGACTGCCATTTTAATTTTGCATCGATTGTCATTCCGAGATATTTCGCTTCATTTGCAAACGTGATTCGAACCGTATTTAGAAATACAGGCAAATTGTTTGTCCGTTTATACGAAAAATCAACATAAATCCCGCCAGGATTTTGTCCATTCATTAACCTCGTTGAGAGCAATTTGTAATTTCGCATTTGTTTTCTTTTGTTGTATAGCAGTTTCGTCAGCAAAAGTGGCAACTATTGTATCGTTTGTTTGTGGGAGATCACTAGTGAATAGGAGGTACAAGAGTGGTACAAGTACGCTTCCTTGCGGTACACCTGCCAGTATTTCTTTGAACTCAGAATATTCGTTTCCATGTTTCACACGGAAGAGTATATGCTCAAGATACGACACGAGGATTTTATATAATTTTTCAGGCAGAACTTGACTGAGTTTATACTTAAGGCATTTGTGCCACACCTTATTAAAAGCTTGCGACACGTGAAGCTGAGCAAAATGTTTTTTCTTCGAAAGCTTTCTCAATTGCCTACATCTGTAATTCTATGTTCTTGGTCCACCGTCGAATGGTTACTTCTAAACCCAAATTGATGGTCAGGTAAAGACGTTTCTGATCAATTATGGGGTGAAAGCGACCGAGTAATATCCTTTAAAAAAAAATTTTGAAATGATTGGAAGAAGTGAAATAGGCCTGTAAGATTTTGCTTCATTCGGTGATTTTCCTGGTTTTAAATCCATAATCACTTCCGCGACTTTCCACTGTCTTGGTATGTATTCTTATCTAATGGCCGCATTTATAATGAAGATAATACATTGGTTATTGCTTCCCGAATCCCGACGCAACATTTTAAGAAGTTCTCCCGTAATCAGGTCATAACCCGAAGCTTTTTTAGGCTTTAGATTCTGTATTTCCCGTTTAAGCTCGGCTATACGTGCATACCTTACTATATTCTCGAATACATTAATGTTTTTATTTTGCGCTTGACCATCAAATGCTTAAATGTTTCGTCAAGTTGTGCGTCAAAAACGTCAGCTTTTTCCTTATCGCGTTTTGCCCAAACGTCTTGAGTTAACCTACTTGTTGGCACAGCGTTTTATGACTCTAATTGCTTTCCAGAGCGAATAATTCGATTCATTTCCAGCGGTTAGGCGTTGCAGATAAGTTTCTACTGCATGTTTTTTTTTTTTTAATTTTTAATCGAGTTTGATAGCAAATTACTCAACCGATTTAAACATTTCTTAACAAATCTTTTATCTCCCGTGGGTACTTGATATTACTATAGCTCACCATTTTGCTTTGTTGAGGAGTATTATTCCATGCTGCTGGTGTTTTTGAAGCCTTCCCAGTTGGTTTTCCCGTTTGTTAGTCTGGGTGGTTTTTCATTTCTAATCTGTGACTCGCTCATTGTTAAAATGACCGGAGAATGATCCGAAAAAAGATCAAAGCATTCTTGAACTTTGATTCGATTGGAGGGCAGACCTTTTTACGGTGAAAAAATCGATCAAATCCTGTATCAGTTAGCCAGTATGTTGGCTTTTACCATTGAATAAAATTTGGTATTGTACTATCTGCCTACATTGTAAAGTATCCTACCTTTCTGTGATATGCATCTAGATCCAGAGATTGTATGTTTTGCATTTGACTAGTGACGAAGTGATTGAAAATTTGGATACTTCCGATACTTTCAGTGATTAAACAGATGTACTCCAAAGGAGGGCATTAAGGTCAAAGTAAGGACTATCATCCCTCTTATAGATAAAGAAGATGGACTAATACGATGACCAAGATTATCGTTTCTTTGCTAAATTCTACATCAAAGCCATTGACTTTGATCTGCAAACGTTTCTTTTTTGTTTTTTTACCGGTTTGATCGTTGTTCTTCAGAAACTTAACTCTATTCTAATCATGGTTACATATTAATCCATTTGAGTCCTCAAAACAAAACAAAAGCCATGCCCTAATCAAAGTGGCTAGCAATGTCATTGCAGTGTCTCCAAGTTCATTCAATATATGGTGCATTCAAAACCAAAGCAACGACCACCAAAAATTCCATTCCCTTGATTTGCCTCTTTGTCCTTTCGTTCTTCCGATGGCTTGGTCTTGCTCATTGGCTGGCTTCTTTCAGTTTTGTTGAAATATCTTTTCAAAAGAATCCACCGGCCGTCAGTGGGTAGTCACTCACCGGTAATTTATTTGCGCATTCAATTGCCAGGCAAAAATGTCATTCGTATGTAAATTCCAACTAACTTTGCGCGCGCTCAGACCAACAAACAAAAAGACAATCGGATATACCTACCCATACAAACGATCGGATGCAATAATAAGACGACTCCAATGGACGAATGCAGAAAATATTGTCTTGCCACAAGTACGAATGTGTATACCTGTTAGAGATACTGTCTATAGAAACGGAAACAAAAAGAGGAATAAATGCCGATAAGGACAAAAAATCGTTTAGATTAAAGCTATCAAATTGGCGGATCTTTAAAATGGCCTGGACGCTGGGTTTTATTTGCGTATCTCGTTCGGAATCAATCGATCGATTGTTTTGATTCAGAGAATGATGCCATAGAAAAGTGTTGTCGGTGTTAGATCGTGTTATAAAAACGTATCTATTGAATTTTAATGAACGTTTAGTGTTGCAACTTCAACTTTGAAACAGCTTAGATAAAGCTGGCTTTTGTATCGTATGCTTAAAGAGTCTTAATGTGTTTCGAAAGTTACACTACGTTTAGTGAGAAACAATACGGCTTCAAGAATCTTATGAGAAATAACTTTTAAGAAGCTGCGCTGAATAGGTTTTTAATGTTAGAAGCTCTAACACGATTGGGATCAAATGTGCTACTCGGAAATGTTTGGAAATGTTACCAAAAAACCCAAACAGCATTTTGATTAGATTACCAAGGAACCATCATCGTAGTTGGGTAACACTGCCACGATCAGTGCTAAGAAGTTGAAAAAACGGCGACGAAGTGATTGCAAACGAGTGAAAATCGTCCATCGTGTTCGTATATTCAGATAGATTTTCTATAAAAGATGGATGCGCTTAAGGGCCTTAAGGTTTTCATCAGAAATTAAAGACGATTCACTAAAAAATATTCAGAGGAGAAATCATTTCATAACTTTTTGCATTTCCGAGGCCTAAAAGTTGCAGTTGCAGCTCATAGACACAATGTCCATCTTACAACGACAAAACCAACGCAATACCAACAATTCTGTTGTTGTCGTATACGCAGAGCAATACATTCTCTACTTGAAGAAGACGTATTTCCACCTGTGTACAATCTACAAGAATTCAAGAGCAGAGCACATTTTTTTTGGGAGCAAAAATTAAGCTCTGGCTTAAAGCCGAAAAAAAAAAACAAATTGACTTAACAATTTGGTTGGCATAAGCGACAACATATGCACAAACTGATGAATCGGCATACTCAGATAATCTTTGAGTCCGCTTAAAACAAAAGATATATGTACGTACGAAGCTACTGACAAAAAAGTCATATAAGCACTTCAAGCAAAATTTGAATGATCTTTCGGTTTGTGTCTTCCTTCAAGAACCACACAAATAAAAACAAGCAAAGAAGAGAAATAAATGCTTCCCATTGGATGGACCGGACGGCCCGAACCAGAAAGCCATTTTTTATAGCTGTTTCTTGTAAATCAACCAGAAGTTAATAAAGTACCTTTGTGTCGCCGTTTTAATGACAAAATGCTGGGAACATTTTTGTTTTTACTGCTTTAAGAACCATGTAATTTTGTGGAATTATATCTTGCTCATTGTCAAGAAAATTTAAGAACAGTGTTATATGGAAAGACATACTGAATACTGACACTGGGCAGTATTACTGACCTTTGCCATGTGTTCGCCGTCAAAAGTGACTAAATAACAAGAGCACTTTAAAATGTCTCGAGAATTGAACTTAGTACTCAGCCCTCATCCCATCACAAAGAAGCCCTTCTTGCGATACTTAAAATACCAAACCAAATTGACAGCCGGAATTCCGCCATCACCCCGAACATTCCGCACGGTATCCAAATACGCTTGCCCAATTGAAACCGAACACAAATTTCTGGTGATAAATAAAAATCCATATAGAGATACACACATTCGTTAAGAGAGTTCGGCGACTTGGCTCGCCAGTTTTGGGACTAAGATTTTTTGGACTTGATTCTTAGCCGATACGAGGACCGAACACCTTACATGAAGACATGAAATGAGATGAAATTGCTGCCTCGCCGCTACATTGGAGCATCGTGATCAATGCTGGGTTTTACGTGGTTTTTTGTTGTTTTTTTGTGTCCGCGAATCCGTTGAGGTCACAGGGAATATCGCATCCGAACCCGGCGCGAACTTTGCGCACCAAGGAATGTAAATAAATTGTAATTCTCTCACAAATTACAGAAATATGCAAGCGAGAAAGGGAGAAGCGTTATAGTGGTGGTTTCTCGTTTGTTTGTGGTTTATAGGACGTCGGGGCAATGAAAGAATGCGCCAAGTTATATCATGTCGGGAACGGGAGGAGAGGCAAAATCTCCTCGCTAGCCACTGCCGATGGGAAGAGGGAAATATGTCTTGAAGACTTTTTTTTTTTGGTTTACTTTATATGGACAGCGAATGCGAAATGAAAATGAAATATACTGTTCGAATTATGTGCAGCAAGAGGAACAAAATGAAAATTGATTCTGTGAATTTGTGAAAATTACTGTGCGAATAATTTCGTAGCAGAGGTCAAGTTGAAAGCCGATCAGCGACCGGCGCACTGAAGAGCTAATTTAGGGGAATTGAACAGGAAGTATGAAATGGTTTTCGAATTGTTTATTTTTGTTATCGACATTGTTGAGGAAAATCTGTTTTTATTGATTTTTGAATCCTTGAATTGCATATATTAACTAAGGATGTATAAAGAGTTGAGTTCCCAGAGAGGCACCCTTTTTTATTTATTTGTTTAACAATGGATGCATTTCTAGAAGGTATAATTGCACCACTGTTTGAGTGGTGCCAATATTTACACTTGGTGAACACTTTATTTTTGTAACTTGGAATTTGGACGAATTTTTAGGGGTAAACATGCCAAACGAACATATGAAAACGAGGTTCGCATCTATCTGTAGATAGAATATGAACCGTAAAAAAGGAAAACGGCTATAATGTTATCACTTTCATGAACAACAACGCAATGAAAAAAAATTAAAACTGTGATATCAACAACGGTTCACTCTATAATCAAAATCACTCAAAAAAAATGAGGTGGTTATATCCATCAGGGCCATCCAAGTTACATTTTTTTTTTTCATTAAAAAAAAAAACACTTTTGCCAATTTCGCGCTATTCCAAGCTGGGCATCCCACGTCATGTGAACGCGGGCGAATTCCAACTGCTGTTCTCTTCTAACGGCGTTAAGTAGGGGCTTTTTTATGGGTTCTTTTAAATTTAGGGATTTCAGCACCCAAAATAGTGCTGGATTAACTATTCAATCACGAAGAAAACCTATTGTTACGAAGCAACCAAAAACCATGGAAAGGAATGATTACACGACCATGTTAAATGTAAAAAGGACAACGACGTTCTTATCTTTAGCTGAACTACTAGTGGAAGCCCTAAGCTGCTATTAAGCAGACATTACTGCCATCCAGAAATACGATTGGATGTGGATTTGTTGTAAGGATAGCAAGAAGTCGTATGGCTTGAAGACATTAGCAAACATATTTTAACAATGCTTATAAAGGCCACATTTGCCCACATAAGCCTTATTTGCGTTCACGATCCGACGAAGAAATGAGATGACATTGCTTAGGACTGTTTCTACAAGCTCCTACACAAACTTATGAGCGACTACCAAATACGTTTTTAAAATTGCGCTGGAGAATTTTCAGCGAATGTAGCAGTATTGTTAAAAAGCATAGCCTACATGAGACTACTAACTACTACCCATGTCATCTAGATATCCATAAAGGGACATGGCGCTGTCCAGATTAGCAAACGGTGAACCAAATTGATAACATTGCGGTAGAGAAGAAGCACGCACCCAGTTTTTGGATGTCCGAAAATTCCAAGGGGCACTACTTGGTTGCAGCCAATGTAAGAATGGGGGTATCCACCACGCCACAACAAATGCGAAGTACTGTAATATAATTTATTGTTGAAAAAGTGGAATCGCAAGAAACCGACCACACTTACGAAAGCCGAGTATCCCTCAATCTTTCGATTAATACCATTCCACCATATTGTTCGAAGAACAATGGCGACGATTTCAACAGATTGGCGAAATATATTCATCGATCCTCCTTTCACCATCCTTTCTTTTTCTCAAAATTTGTAAGGAAACCCCCTTTTTTGACAAAATTTAGATGGAATGGTTAGCCATACGCATTAATTCAACAATTTTTGACAACTATGCGTCGAATTTCTTCCGAAATTGTCTAACGAAGAATTGCTACGGAATCAAACGAACGCATAGAGAAGGAATCGTTAACGAGAGCGAGACAAAATATATATTGTCAACAAGAAGCGGCATCGGTTGTGTCGATTAACTCAAATTCGTCGATGTTGTACACAACCGATAATTATATATAAGAGACTTTGTCTACCTCGGCTAGAATAAAAATTTTGACATATACTATCTGAATACAAACTAAGAGTTGGTCAATTTGAGCACAAATACTATGGTTTTACCACGACCTTTACCGACCATATCGGACATAGAGGATGACGAAGTCACACTAACCTGCATATTTTTGATACCTAGCCTAATATTAGACGCAGTATCGGATGAGCTCGCTTTAAGTGGCGCGCTCAATAAGTGTTGATTTTTTTCCTTTCAAAATAAAACCACAGATTAACATTCTATCTAGCTTTAGACCAGAACTAGGTAAATATATTAGACCCAGTTTTTCATTGCGGGATTAAACTCGAGTTCACTCGAGAGTTAACTAGGTTTCTCGCGGCCACCAGCAAGAAACCCCTGGTTTGATGAGGAATGCCGACAGATGCTCACAGCCAAGAACGAGGCCTACAAGGCTAAGCTGCAGGTGAAGACGAGAGCTGCCATTGAGATCTATAGGCAAAGAAGAAGGGGAAAACATCGGCTTTTCAGAAAGAAGAAAAAAGAGCAAGAAAAGCGCGCGATCGAGGATATAGAGAGGTGCCACTCCAGGAACGATGTTCGCAAGTTTAACCAAAGTGTAAAACGTGAAAGCCAAGGATACAAGGCTCGAACAGAATCCTGTCGAGATGAACAAGGAAATATCGTAGTTGAGACACAGTCGATGCTGAGGATATGGAAGAACCACTTCTGCAGACTGTTAAACGGCGATGACGAACAACATTCCGCTGTCAGGCAGAACGAACCATTTAATATTGGCAACGACAGCGAAAACTGCCAACCACCCGAACTAAGTGAAGTGAGGATAGCTATATCTAAACTCAAGCTTAATAAGGCTGCCGGAAATGACGGCCTACCCGCTGAGCTTTATAAAGCTGGCGGTGATGACTTGGTAACAACATCCACCAACTCATAAGCCAAATCTGGTCGGTTGAAAGCATGCTTGAAGAATGGAACCTCATCAACGTTTTCCCGATCCATAAAAAAGGAGACCCTCTGAACTGCGCCAACTACAGAGGCATAAGTCTACTCAACATCGCCTACATCTGCCGTAATATGTGAACGCCTGAAACCGTTTACCAACAACCTGATCGGCCCTTGTCAGTGTGGTTTTAGGCCAGGAAAGTCCACAATCGATCAAATTTTCACCCTTCGGCAGATCCTGGAAAAAACCCAAGAAGTCCAAATCGATACCCACCACCTATTTATCGATTTCAAAGCCGCATACGACAGCATTTATAGAGACGAACTATACAGAGCCATGTTTTGGTATACCGTCCAAACTCGTCCGTTTGTGTAGGATGACGATGGAGAATTCTCGCTGCACCGTCAGGGTCGGAAACGACCTCACCGACACATTCGATACCAAAAAAGGATTTAGGCAATGCGCTGTCATGTGACTTTTTCAATTTGATTCTTGAGAGGATTGTGCAAAACTCCCGAGCCAAAACCAGAAGCACAATTCTCCAAAAATCGGCGCAACTACTAGCATACGCCGACGATATTGACATCATTGGTAGGACTCAACGTGATGTCATAGCCACGTTTGCTAGTATAGAGAAGGAAGCGGCAAAAATGGGTTTAGCAGTAAATGAGGGTAAGACTAAGTATATGCTGTCAACACGGAAGGACACACAACATCGACGAATTGGACAGAACGTCACCATTGACAGATATAACTTTTAGGTAGTACGGGACTTTGTCTACCTCGGCTCCGCTATTAACTCTGACAACAACATCTCGTCAGAAATCAAACGAAGAATTACTCTATATATATACACTTGTATTTAAATTCAAGTAGTCGGTGCATCAGCGCATATCTACCAAGCTTTATTATTTAAATCACAAACCTTTCAGACATTTTCAGATTGATTTTAGGCAGCTAATCATCGGATAGTGGAATATAGTCGGTGCAAATGGCCATTAATGTTTGCCCATAAAGACTAGACTGGGTTTACGATCTGATAATTATTGATTTAATATAGCAATTCAAATTCAACAATCTAATTAAAACAAACACAATGGCACTCGTATTCTCCATATTTGTAAAGTAAACTACGCTATTACCATATAGACGATGCTCATCAGTTTTATAAATTATTTTAATTTATTGATATATGGCATTCTTTTCCATTCACGAAATTATTTTATTATTTTAGTAGTTCAATGAAATTTGTCGGCTGAATGCCAAAATGCACTTTTTGGACTATGAATGCAGTCTTATGTTTTCGAGTATGCCCTTTCCAAATATTTTATCTATTTGGTCCTATCTATAGCCAATCCTGACCAAATTAATAAGATCGAATATTGGTTTGACGTAAACGCCATTTTTTTGTATATACGTCAAATTTTCTATGCAATTCCCACTTTTTTTTTGTTTAGTATTGTTTGACGTACGTGCATGTTATTAAGTACATACGTACGCGTCAACACAAATAAAAAGTTTAGTGTTGGTTTGCCGTATGTGCATATGAATTTAAAGAACTTATAAAAGGATTCTGAGGAAATGGTTTAATAAATAATAAACTAGAAGAGACTGAGCTTTAAGGTTATTATGATTAGAAAGTAGATATTTTAAGTAAAACTGAATGAATAAATGAGGAACTTCTATCGACCCGTTTAATTTTATTTGAACCGTAAACTTTCAATTGCGATTTTCCAAAAAAGTGGAAATGGAGTATACGCCAAACCAATTCTCAGCCGACGGAATGTTGTTATTAATTTACAGAATTATTCTTTTATTAGTTGTGTATAGTGTCCCAAAACGATATAATTTTTGAAATTAAAAATTGATTTTGGTGTCCCAAAATTTACCCAAGAATGGAATTAATCTAATTTTTTTTATTGAAATAGATGGTAAGTACGTCATTACTAGCACATACGCACTATTTTGTCGAAATTTTCCATGACCTTCACCTTTTGGATAAAATGTTTCAGAATCTGGTTGATGCTACGTTGAATTTTCTCCAATAATACATGGGTGGTTGTGAAATTGTTGGCATACACCATAGAATTGAAATAATCCCATAGAAAGAAATACAGTGACGTTTAGTCATATGTTTAACAATTCACTCACAATCAGTGAAACGGGAGAGTACAGTACCAGGATGCCTCATGGATTAATTGAATTATATTACGGACTGTTTTGTTGAAACCACATGTCAATGCCAACACTTTGGACTTGTTTGGACAGACTAAAAAAATTCAATATAAATATATTATCGCCTCTAAGCACGTCATACCACTATATTGTATCAGCTAGTGACAGCACGCGATGCACACTTAGACCAGAAAGGTCCGTTGCGGTACCACGTGTATCTGTCGACTTTCACTATATATTCGATTGCCTAACTGAACCATTTAGAGCTGACTACAAAGCGGAGGAGGTTTCTGACATTAATATTAGACTAGATTAGGCTAGATACTAGATTATTATCAAAGTAGTACTTTCTTAGGTCAGTGCTGAGTTAACTCTGAGTTAACCTAGAGTTTAACACCGGAGCAAATTTAATCCAGAGTTAACTCTCGAAGCAATTTTTCAGTGCAGGATTAAATTTGACTCCGTGTGTGGAGATTTGATTTGTTAGCACTCATGTTTTATCGATTTTGCTGTCAAAAAGTTATCGAAATGTATAGAATTTGCAACAGTCAGTTATCAGTTGTTTGGTTTTTTTTCCAAACAAATGAAAATGCTTTTGTCGCGATCTTACAAGTTTGTTTTTTTTTTTTTTTCTTAAAAAAGTCAAATTCAATTTTTAAAATAGTTTCGAGTCGCTGAGATCTGAATCTGAATATATCGTACACTTATTTCGTTTACAAAAATTTAATAAAATGTCCACAAAAATGGAACTGAAAATAATGATTTGCTTGGAAAAAAATTGCGATCTGTTCTGTTTATCTGTTTTGTTTACTTGCCGTTCGTTTCGTTTTATGCAATACAGCCACAGGGTTAAATCACTAAACTTGCCGGGTTAACTAGAAGTTAACTCTGGATTTAAATTTACTAAAAAACTACTTTCTCGATTTTAATCATGAAACTAGGATGATCACGTACTAAAAAAAAACCGGCTGGACAAGAGCAGAGAAGGTAGTAGAAGGTAGGTATAGAAGTCATTGTTAAAGAGGCCTAATCTGTTTGCATGTAGGCATATAGGACAGTGTCCTGTAAAGACACTAAATATGGTGCTGAAGTTTGATCTGTTCAGCATTATCAAGCAGATGGAGCGCTTTTGGTTATAGTTTGACCAGTGTTGCCTGGATATTTGACACGTTATGCCGTTTATCCATCTGCGGTTTGCTTTCTTTGCATCCAGTTTGATATGAGATTTACATGTAGGGAAAAACATGCCTAACATTTCTACTGGATGTAGAATATCAAGGGTGGTTTCCTGTATGGAAAACTCACCCGCCTTGCAGTTTCCTGGTGGCCCGGTATCTATAAGAATGGTTAAGTGCTCAACCATCTCGGCATTCTAAGGCTGATTTTGATTTAAAAAATCAAAAAAATGTCACTGAAGATGTTACTATACTTCGTGGATATTACATTACTCCTCAGCCAGGACATGGCTTCTTTAATTGCCATGATTTCCGCCTGAAAAACGCTACAATGATCGGGAAGGCGAAAGGATATGCTTAGGTTAAGCATCTCCACCCACTTCATTCTGTTTTAGACCCACTTCAAGAACAAATTCCTAACAGAACTGTGTCGTAATACGAGGAAGCCAACTGGGAAGCTCTAAACTGTTTCTTAAATAAGTTTAACTGGTCATTATTCTCATTCTCCTAGGTATGATAACCTTTATCCCTAAACGAGTAAAGAATATCAATCCGAAGGCAAACAGGTGGATTACTCGAGCTGTAAAGAGCCCAATGAGGTAATTCGTGCTTTTGCAATCAATGATACTCTTCTTCTATGGATTATAGAAACTATTTATCAAAACATTAAATTCAAGTTGTTTTGGACGGTTTCACATCTTTTACTCACAAAATAAATGCTGTTTTCCCCCAAGGCTCCGTTTTGTCCCCGTTGTGCATGTCGACAATCACAAGTGTGTTTTCGTGAGTGAAGTGGCCTAGCAGTTAGTGGCAGATTTTTTCACTGCTCCACCTATTGTGAAAGTCTGACAAACATCCAAGAGTAACACTGTCATAAGAAGCTTCTCAAATTTGTAGTTCAGGTTTATCGTTAAACAGGTCGTCCTTATATGTGTGGCTAAAATAACTTCGCACACAGAAATGAAGGGAGAAGCTAAGTTTGAGGCTCTGTATGCACCGTAAATGCTAGATATTGGATTTCATTTCATTTAGAATCTGCTTCTCTGAATCACAAATGCGAAAATGTTAAAGATTAATAAAGCCATCAACTATGAGAGAGCTTCTTGAATTTTGCAATCCTTGTCCACGGCCGGCGTCTTTTAATTTTTCCTTGACGTTCACCAACACTCTCACTCACTGCTTGGATATTAACATTTTATCGGCTTATTCCTTCACAGTTCCAAAGTTAAACCAATATTCCAACCGTATTTTTTACAAAATTTTCGAACTGAATAATATATTATTTTTAAAATAACCAAAACATTACCTAAACTAATTATTTTTGAAATAACCAAAACCCTACCTAAGTCTTGCGTGAATTTTAGAATTTTTTTTAAGTTTGAAAGTTAAGCAGTAGCATTCCGATTCCACCCTTTCTTCATTTTCTGTTAATGTGTTTATCTATAAAAGTAGCGATGGTATTTCTTTAAATGGTCTTCGCCTTTGATGTAGTTCCGTGCATTTGCTGCGCCTAATAAGTTAATAATTGATGGTGGTTTAAAATTATTCAACTATGCAAATGTAATAGGATGACAGAATCGATACATAACAAGTGCTATTATAATAAATTCAAAATATAAAAAACAAACTCCAAGCGCATTTATTTACATATTAAATGAGTCAATCAAGAAATCAAGAGTATCAAGTCATATAAACGGAGTGATTGGTGCACGGCTACGTCGCACCCTCTTTTTCGGGCTTCTGAATTATCGTGATGTTAGTTTTGATTAATCTCTCGTTAATCTATAGTTCGTACTTTTTTACGAAACCAATACTTGTTCTATTAAGAGCGAGTAAAAAATAATTAAAGTCCCTTTTTCACTATATTTCACTGGCGATTTTTGGAATTATATAGATTATACAGAAAAGTAAATAAACAATGTCATGCCTGAATGTACAAGCTGGTTCAAAATTAATACTGCACTCAATAATGTTAATGTGCCATCATTTTTGTAAATGGTTACAAATGTGGCGTCAACCCTGTTTATTTGACACATCTTATAGCGATTTCTATTGGGATAGAAAGAGCACTCATTTTTAACTCTAGAGCACTTTTGAGGAATCTCGATTCCAACACCAAAACATTTGACATCTGACTTATGTCAGCTTGAAGTTTTTATATCACTGATCAAGCTTTATTTTTTTGTGATTTTCTGCGAAAATTATAGTTAGAAATTATAATATTTTTGGATAATTGTGTTCTAAAATTCATAAGCTTTGTTTTGACACCAACTCGCCAATAGTTGAATGTATAAAAAAAGCCGCAATGAGTAAAGAAAATTTCAAATGATGGTTTTCAATGATAGCTATAAATATATAGAATAAGAATAAGCTGTCAAATGGCACACTAATACGCACACAGAACCAGAACAATCTCTTTTATGCTCGATTGGGATAGGTAAAATCTGAAAACGCTATTGGTACAATATTTTAGTGCCAATCACTGTTAATTTACAACTAAAGGTTCCCTTTTTTATGGACAAACTGAGAATCACTTCACACCTATAGAACGGGTGATTTTTTTTAGCGTAGTTTTTTTTATACCAATAAAGCACTCAAATTTGGATTAAATATTCAAAAATTTTATTGTAATCGATAAATAGGCCTCCGCCATTTACGTTTTAAAGACAACATCATGTAAATGTTGGCCGCAGCTCTGTTTCAAATGGTCCATTCGGAAGGTCCAATTTTGCATCACTTTTTTGAGCATTTCGGCCTGTATTCCACGAATTACGCGTGTTATATTATCCTGTAAGGCTTCAATCGTGTT
Source organism: Rhingia campestris (assembly GCA_932526625.1). Lineage (NCBI taxonomy): Eukaryota > Metazoa > Arthropoda > Insecta > Diptera > Syrphidae > Rhingia > Rhingia campestris. Next base: position 93,554,528 of record OW052182.1, on the reverse strand, counting down.
CGGCTCGTCCACATAGACTAACGACCCCACAAGAAATAATCAAGAGGCGATAAATCGCATGATCTTGGCGGCCAACACACAGGGCCATTTCGAGAGATATGATGCTCACCAAATTCATCCTTCAACATTTCCATTGTTTCACGAGCTATGTGGCATGTGATACCGTCTTCATGAAACCACATATCAAACAAGTTCAACCCAGCTAACTGGAGCAAAAAAAAAGTCGCGAATCATGGCTCGATATCGTTCCCCGTTGACGGTGACGTTTCTTGCACGGTCGTCTTTGAAGAAAAATGGACCGATGTTGCCACCAGCCCATAAACCGGGGGATGCATCGGTAATTCTTGTATGGCATGTGACTGTTCATCACTACAGATGCGACAGTTTTGCTTATTTACGTATCCGTTGAGCCAGAAATGAGCCTCATCGCTGAACACAATTTTTCGATAAAACAGCGTATTTTTATGGAGCTGTTTGTTCTAAGGCCCGTTCACCAAAAATTAGATGTTGTGGTAGGTCATTCGGCTACAATTCTTGCACAAGTTGAATTTTATACCCAAATCGAAACGAATAATTTTCCATGTGATTGAGTATCAAATGCCCAATTGCTGAGAACGGCGACGAATTGACATTTCACGATCTTCATTAACATTGGACGCCAGGAATGCAATATTCTCTTCGGTACGCACTGTACGCATGCGAGTCGATGGTTTAATGTCCAACAAAGTAAATTTGCTGCGAAATTTGGTGATAACAGCAATTAGTGTACAGAGAATGTCATCAAATGTCACTCTTAGAAAATACAGATCGTTTTCGAGGGTCGGTACAATTTTTTGGAGTTACACGATCGTTAGTACCCACGGCCTAGCTCTTTCTCACAACCATTCATATAGCTCCAATTTTATGCTGAATCCGATGGTTGAGTTGAGATAAACTTTTCTTGGCAGTTGATAGTAGATGATTTGTCAGATCATCGCAAGAGAAATCCCAGTGGACAATTTTTTTTTGACAGTTCGAATGTTTTTTTTTTGTTACGAATACTATTTTCAAATGCTGAATTTAGTTAATGAAATGACGAGTTTCGGTCTATAAGGCTGGATACAAAAAGAAGCTCGATGTACGGCTGCCACACGAATGCAGCAAAACTCTTTGAACGAATCTTTATCTGCGAATCGCAACAAAAATCGACCCATTTCTCAAGCGGTGATGGTGGGTAGTGATGAAAATCGTTTATAATTCAAGAGAACAATAGTGGACCACAATAGAATCGGAAGGGAACTGATTTGTTTTACAAAGACATCTGATTGCACCGTACCTTTTAGAATAGATATCTTTACCCCTGTAAAGATATGTAACCACCGAGCAAAAGGATCAAATTTAGATTCAAAATAAACAGTTACTGTCATCAATGCCAAGCTATAACATAATTTCCACAACTAAATTCGTATCCTAATACAAATCAAGTTGCAGGTGAAAAGATTTAAACAACAAAAATGTTCCCTTTACGTGTATTCATGGAAGCCCATTTTACAAATAATAGGTTCAAGATATTTTCAATTTCCGTTGGTTTCTTCTGCTTCATCACCACCTACTCCTTAAAGTTAATGATCAATTCCCTTGGATGTTCCTAAAAGGTGAAGCTAACATATGTACAAACAGAAGGCGAGTTAATAACTACTCAGACGAAAAAGATTTCGAATGCGGTCGTTCTTTCGTCAACGCATTTTGGTCGAACACACAAAAATCCCTAATGTATCCAGATACATATTATAACTGCGAGTGCTGTTTAGATGTGATGAAGCACATAATTATCCATCATCCAGCGGCGATGGTTGTGACCTAATGTATTTGTTTGCAGTTAATTTTTATTTTACCTGTGTCCGGCATTCGATTGAGGTGTACATGTGTCAGATGTATAATTATTAACATTATTGTTTCGTGTTCCTTGATAGAAGCAAATATCCTATACACCAGAGAATGAGAAAATCTGCCAACAAATTTATTTCCCATTATTAATAATTGCAAATTATAATGGAGATTGTGTCAAGGGTGATGGTTTATTTTGTAGATTGGAATCTTCTATGTTTCAACAATGAAACGTAGCTATGGGAAGTGGACACATGCGAACTTAGCATTGCAGTTATGGTATTGATTGTTGATTAATCTAAAATCTTTCAATCAATCATCTACGTATTCGACAATAGATCCAGTAAAATGAAATTCTTTCCAACGAATGTTTTCAACTACTATCTGCTTGAGAAAGGGGACCCTCTGAGCTTCGCCAAACTACAGAGCAAAGATTATGAAATCTATACAGATGACGCACTCCATATAAGAAAAATTGTTCTATGGCGGGTCGTGCTGGCACAGCCCGCCATATGTTTTTGTTCTTGTTTTTCATGTGTTTGCACGCACACCGCCCGCCCGTACCATGAAGCTACTTTTTGTTCCAATGCGTCATCTGTATAGAATTCATAATCTTTGCTACAGAGGCATCGCTTACAACATCGCTTACAAGATCCTATCTGCCGTAATATGTGAACGCATGAAACCGTTTACCAACAACCTGACCGGCCCTTATCAGTGTAGTTTTAGGCCAGGAAAGTCGAGATCTGATCTTCACACTTCGGCAGACCATGGAAAAAACCAAGGAACACCTATTCATCGATTTCAAAGCCGGATACGACAGTATTTTTTAGAGACGAACTATACAGAGCCATGTCTTATTTTGGTATACCGCCCAAACTCTTCCGTCTGTGGATGACGATTGAGAATTATCGCTGCTCCATCAGGTTCGGAAACGACCTCACCGACACATTCGATACCAAAAAAGGATTTAAACAAGGCGATGCGCTGTCATGTGACTTCTTTAATCTGATTCTTGAGAGGATTCTGCAACACCAGAGGTAAAATTTTACAAAAGTCGGTGTAACTTCTAGCATACGCCGACGATAGTGACATCATTGGTAGGACTCAACGTGTGCTAGTATATAGAAGGAAGCGGCAAAATGGGTTTAGCAGTAAATAAGGATAAGACTTAGTATATGCTGTCAACACGAAAGGAAACACAACATCGACGAATTGGACAGAACATTGACAGATATAACTTTGAGATAGTACGGGACTTTGTCTACCTCGGCACCGCTATTAACTCTGACAAGATCTCCTCAGAAATTAAACGAAGAATTACTCTTCCTAAACGCTGTTTCTTTGGGCTAAGATGGCAATTCAGTAGTAAAGCCCTCACTCGAAGGAGAAGATCCTATATAATACCCTAATCATCCCAGCCCTGCTCTACGGGACATCAAAAGTGGGAAAAGAAATCCTTGGTTGATTTGACAGGAAAATTCTTCGAAAAATCTTCGGTACCGTTTGCGTTGACGGGCTATGGATGGAGACAAAGAACTATACGAGCTGTGCAGGGACATGCCCCTAGCCAAAAAACTGCGCATTGGACGTTTAAGTTGGCTAGGACATGTAGAACGAATGGACACCAATACTCCGGCTCGCAGAGTCTTCGATTCCCAGCCAGACGTCGGACGCAGTAGAGGAAGACTTCGCTTTAAGTGGCGCGCACAAGTAAAAACCGACCTAAGACAGCTTGGAGTGTGCAACTAGAGGCACTTAGCTAAGGACCGGGCTAATTGGAAAGGCATTTTGGTTGCCTCTGTAGTTGGCGCAGTTCAGAGGTTTTCCTTTTCTGTCGATCGGGCAAACTATGCCGACATTTCATTCTTCAGACATACTTTCACCCCACCAAATTTTGCTAATGACTTGATATTACGTATAATTAAAATTTATATTTTCTGAAGATGATCGACATTGATAGCGTACAGCCGAATAATCCAAGAAATACGATGATTTCGCTGGATTTAAGATGATAAAAAAACGTTACATTTACTAAACATTCCGGATTTGAAATAACCTACACACCAAAGCAAAAAATCGTATACTTTGACTATATCAACAAAGGCATTCTGACAACCCACAAGCATAAAATCAAAGCCACATTCGCTTACATGGACTCACGAAGGAGGAGGAAAAAGATGACATCACATAGGAAAGTTCTACAACTTCATAAATAAAATGCATGACTGATCGTGTAATTTTAAAAGCGATCGTTGTCTATATTGAACTAATACCGACAGCTTCCAATGACAAAGATCAGTGACGACATTTACAAAATGCCATATAGACGATCGGAACATATGTTATGGATTCCTCCTTGAATCTTTGGCAAGTAAGAGCGTAAGTAAGGTCAAATTCTTGAGATAATTACATTATCGCGAACACTCTGTGATATAGTAATATTTTGTATCGATCAGCCACGGAACTACGTAGAAGAGCTTCATAATTCGCCTGATGGTGATCTCGGGCGGACACTCATTATGACCATAAATTGTCACTAGCGCACAAAACGAACCGAACTCGAATTTTCTTTATAAATTTTTGCGGTTTCGATCTGCTGTTGGATTGGCTTTAAACTTTTCTGACTTCAGAATGAAAATTGTTGATTCAGTTCTTTAATTTGGGCTAATTGCGCGGTATACACTTAAGCCTCCCGCGAATAACCTACATGTAGCTTTACATAATAAAATTGTAACTGTAATAAATTAAACACAATGACAGACTTTTTTTTCAAATATGGCCGCAGTCGGCTGTCAAATATCATAATGAATGACTAATGAGCCTTTAAAATAAGGAAACAACATAACATGTGAAGCCTAAACAATTCGCTGTATGAGTCGTCTAATACCATATCCCATTCCATCTTATGTATGAACGCTCTCAAAAAGTGGATGAAATCTGGATTATATATAATCTGGATAAAAATCAGTCCCTTTTTCGAATTGCATTAAGGTTCGACAGTGACATTGTGACGGATCTAGAAAGAGTTCATACAGAAACATTCTCAAAATTTAACAGTCAAAAACTGGTGACGAAAGAACGGCTAACTATATACTTAACGATATTTATTTATTTATTATTTTTATATATTATATGCTCTGTATCTACAAATAATAAAATATTTATTCCATTTTTTTGGGCACACTGCCTTTTCAAAGTCACAGGGCAGATGCTAACCTATATACGTTTAGTTGGTGAGCCCGGTGAAATGATCTCACATCTTCCAAAATACTCATATCATAAATAACTTATATCCATATCGCGATTGCAACAGGTATGACAGCTAAAACTCAAATCAAGATCCACATCCCATCAGTTCGTCTGCCAAATTTCATGTGAGTACCTCCGCCTCAAACATCCAACATCACACTATAAAATTGCCAAATTCAGCTTTCGACACACGCACCAAACCCTGTAATTACAATGATTACAAAGGCTAACAACAAAAGGAAATAATTGGCTTAAAACCTTTCTGCCTTCAGAATGAGGTTTGTTGATTCAGTTCTTTAATTTGCGCGATAGCAGCTAATTGCTGGATACACACTTAAGCTTCACGAGAAAAATCTACACGTGTGACCCTTTTCTGTGCCTCACAAACAACAAAATGATTTCTCCAATAAAATAAAAAGATTTTTGTATTAATACACATACCTACACAGTTATGTGAGAGAAGCAAGATCAAGAACAATGCACTTGATCAAACAAAATTTAGATGTTTGTGCATGTTTTACTAGAGGCTTTATAGGTTCATACGTTACTTGATTTTTTTGAGGGACGTTTTAATGTAGAAAATATGAAATAAGTTCTGTGGTCATAATATTCACGGACATTATAGGTTCTCGTGCAATATAGTTTTTACTGAATCTTTTTGATTTTTAATAAAGGACAATTTTTTATACTCAAAATGATTGTCTTTAGTAAAAATTGTTTTTTCTTAAGGGCAGAGCCTATATCTGCTTCAAAAGGACATTAAGCCATTTTAAAATTGACGAATTGGTGTCTTTATTGATTAAGGAGCTCAAAGAGGGCAATTCCCGTGTTGGACTTGACTGGAATTGAATAAAGTTCAAGTGTTGCGACCCACTCAACTTGAGTAGGTAGTTATTTTTAATCTTGCAAGTTTTCACAGGTACTAAAAGGTGGGCCAAAAGAAGTCATCCGATGTTGTTTGGCTCTCAGAATATTGGTTGTGGCTCGCGAAGTGTGTGCCGTTGCTCCATCCTGTTGGAACCACATGTCCTCCAGTCCTAATTCGTCCAATTGCGGCAGAAAAAAACTCGGTTAACATTGTCCTATAGTGCGCACCGTCCACTGTTGTCGTTTGACCAGCGGCGTTCTCGAAAAAAATGGCCCGATGGCTCCTACAGCGTGAACAGCGCATTATGACGTAACTTTGACCGGGTGTAATGGCTCCTCGTGCATTAATCGTGGATTTTTTGGAAATGAGCCTCATCGCTCATTATGATTTTGGTCGAAAATTCGTCCACTTCATCCTCGAGATTGAGGATGGCTTTTGCGTAGGTTAAACGCGTTTGGCGGTCGACAGGCAGCAGCTGATGCACGGACTGGACTTTGTACATTCGCAAGTCTTTGACCTAAATTCGCCTTAGGGACGACCGGCTGATGGCTAATTGCGAGGCACGGCGTCTGGTCGAGTTTACGGCGACAGTTCGACATCCTCGGCAACAGCGGCGATATTCTCGGCACAACGGGCGCTCCGGGGACGGCCACTCTTGACACCGTCTCGTGTGGTCCCATACTCTTCAAGGTTGGTGGCAAAACGGCGCAGTGTTTGCGCAGTCGGCGTCGGACGGCCGGGGATTCGGCGACGGAATCCGGCTGCGCCAACACTACAGACGAATTGTTACGCACAAAAATAGACACGATTATTCCGCGTTCTTGGGGAGTGTATCGCTCAATGGCTTGTTCACTTGTATTCTACATCTGTCTAGTCTAAAAATGTCAAAACAGATTTGACATTGGCGGCCATTTGCAAAAATAAGAGCATCAACGGCATGTGTTGAGAAGAACTTAGATAAATCATTGCTGGACTTGATTATTCAACCGACCGACAAATAGACCATCTAACAACGACAAGAACAACGTAATACCGCAAGTCGTTTATAGAATAAGCATACAATGGAATGAACTTTTCTAGAAGACGTATTTCCACCATTATTTAATAAATATCTGCATTCACCATAGGGCGCCCTATGTTATAGGTTCGCCGAATCTGATAAAAGTTTATAAGTATAAAAGTTTTGCTTAATGTTAAACCCTCATTTGGTTCGTTTGGCTATCAAAGGCTACTCAAAACTAATTATGTTAACGGACTTAATGCCAAGAACGGCTAACATCGAATCGTCTCATTTCCTTATTGCGGCTAAAGTTTTTTTTATAATTTGGGCGCACTCAAGGGGTTATGAATACCCTTTATATGCTTTAGCACAGTGCGGGCGTTAAGGAAATTCGGGAGAAGAAGAAAAAAAAGAAGTACCTATGCATATTGGTTCTAAATGCCTGTAAGTTATAATGAAAAGGAAAAACAGAGTTTGGTCGTCCATTCCACATTCGTGATTGTTCGGTTTATGTACGAATTTCTACATTTCAGCTTTCGTCCGAAGATAGGCTTGAGGGTAAACTGAATTGGATTCATAGCGTGACGAGTGTTGGGGCTGAATTGTTGAACGGGAGGAATGCAACCAGCTACTTCATTTGAGCATAAAACAATGTAAGGCTGGAGATATTTTGACGATGTTCGAGCGAAAATTCCAATGACTTCTAAAAGTTTTTTCGCACGCGTTTCAATCTTATCTAGTAGATGCAATGTTGTTTTTGGAGCACCCGACCAGACGTGGGCGTTGAACTCAAGTTTAGGCCGTATAAACGCTTTATATATTGTGGCCAGATCAGAAGGTGTGAAATATTTCTTACATCGATTAAGGAAACTAGACATTTCGCTACGTTTTTAGCGACTTGGATTATGTGTTTCCATTCATGGATAATGGCTGTAGATTTTGGTTTCGCTTTAACGACAGAAGACAGCATTTTGTTTTGGAAGCATTGGATTTACCCCATTTGATAATACTGTCGGAATTCAATGAGCTGAACATATTTTGTCGTTTAGAGTTTGCGTTTGAAGATAAGGAACGTGGACCTGAAAACGAATATGAGAAGCTGAGAATATAGTTGCAGACAGGAGATCATTACTAAAAATAAGAAATGCCTTTGTTTCCCATGACCTTAGAAATAGGGGACGTAAGTGCGATTAGCCGGTAGTTGGACAGTTGTAGTTTTTCATCTACTCGAAAAGAGTCCTGATGAGTAGGATAGATAGCAAAGCTTACACAGTGGTTTTGCTAGCGTAGAAGAAAACCTCTTCAGAATAATAGGCGATATATTACCTGGACCAGCGGATTTATCAGATAAAACTCTTGCAACTGTACGAGTACGAAAGTGAATTTGTCCCATTAAATAATCTACGTTATCAAGCACTGGAGGAGACAGGACATAATGTGGTAGCTAAGAACTGGCTGCGACAGCAAGCAGAACTGATGATAAGGCCGAATTTATTTATATTTTTGACAAAAGGCCAAACGGTCATAGAGGAATTTGACCCTCTTTAAATGAGTACTACAGTCATTAGTGACTTTTTTAGACTTTGTTCGGTTTTTCTCTGTTGGGTTGGTCTTGTAGAACCGAACCGTCTCTCACAGTCTATAGCTTCTTTGCAGCTCAAGTCATACCACCCTTTTGCCTTTGGTCTGTTACCTTTATTCTGTTGGGAATAAAAGATCTCATACCTAGGAGGAGAAAATATCAGCAGCAGCATTCACATCACAGTTAAAATTCCTAAAAAAAGTGAGACGATTTAGCATTTATAGGCACGAACTATGCCGGAGCATGGCTAGTTTTGTTACAACGACCAAACTTATCCCTCTTTGCAGGATAACGATAAATAATTCTGGCGTTCAAGGTCGGCAACCATCTCAGTGAAATATACCAGTGTGATTTATTTGTAACATAATTTTTGGGGGATTGCGCAAAACTCCCGAGTCAGCACAATCTGCTATAAATCTGTAAAAGTACTGGCATACGCCGACAATATTGGCATACTTCGTCCGACTCAACGTAATGGTAAGGTAGTATAGACAAGGAAGCGTTAAAAATGGCTTTAGCGAGAGGGTAAGACCAAGTATATGTGATCAACAAGAATAAGGAATTCAATAGAACATCACCATGGGCAGATTCAAATTTGAGGTAGTAAGGGACTTTGTCTACCTGAGGTCCGTTTTTACTTCTAACAATGACATTTCGTCAGAAAAAAACGAAGAATTACTCTTGCCAACCGCTGTTTCTTCGAGCTAAGAAGGCAATTTAGTAGTAAAGCTCTCACTCGAACTATTAAGGAGATCCTATATAAGACTTGATCATCCCAGTCCTACTCTACGGCACCGAAGCATGGATCGTATCAAAAGCGGATAAAAAAAATCCTTGCACGTTTTGAGTAAAAAATAATTCTAAAAATGTTAGGTCCCGTTTGATTTGACGAGCTATGAAGACGACGAGGAAGACCTAGCCTTAAGTGGCGCGCACAAGTAGCCGACCTCAACCGACTTGAAGTGTGCAACCGGAAGCACTTAGCTAAGGACCGGACATTTTGGTTGAGGCCCAGATTCATTCCACACTATAGCGTCAATTATGTAGTTAAAAGTAAAATGTATTTATACTTGATCCAAATAGTCAGCCACTCGTCTAAAACTAGCTAAGTTTGCTGTAGAACTCTTTTGTTTAGATTTTCGAAACCTAATCTCATGATATTTGTTATATTTATAGCTATATAGTCATCTATTGAACTTACCACTTAATGAAATATACTCCAATTATGTTTTATCCAAATAACAATCATGGGAGTTGAATGAAGCCTCTACTCCTTGATGACCTCAAATGTTTAGTTAGTCCCGAACAACTTCTTATATCTAACACTCGAACTAAATTTTAATTTTTTTTTATATAATTTTGTTTTCCTTTCTTTTTCCACTGACATCCAGAACTGGGTTAATTTATCATAAATGGAAAATATTCAATCGCAATTTTCTTTCATCACATTCCACAGAAGAATGCACTCTTTCCACTTCTTTTTGCATAAAAATGCATGCTACACACATACACAAGAAGGTAACACCGACGACAACAACACGAGGTGAACACGAATTATGAAAAAGAACATAAAAACCCACAATATTTTTCACCACTTATTTGACCACAAAACCACTGAATCGGAATTATTATCTTGCTTTAATTTCGGTGCATTTTTTTCGAAAAATTTCACAGAAAACATTTTCTTTTTTCTTTTTTTAGGGAAAATGACAAACAAAAACAATTTTTTTTCTTTTCCCCTCGTAAAAGGAATTCAAAATTCACCACACACGTCGGAGAGAAGAAAAACAAGCCACACAACTTTACACACGAAGAAGCCCAACAACAACACAATGAGCACCACCACGAACAGCAACAACAACAAAAAAATATATCAAAACCACGATGGTGAAAATTCCAATGTGCAAAAGTTGAACCGAGAGAGATGGTGGCCAATTACCATGATGATGATGATGATGATGAAGATGATGAAAAATATTTTCACAATTTATCTATATTTTCAGAGGACTTTTTTTTTATACAAAAACCGGACACAACTGCGGCTAAAGCACTGCAACGCAAGTACTTTGAAGTATTTTCTCAAAATTCCCAACACAATTCAGGCGTTTGTAAATAATCTAATTTGTCTCCTTCGCCTTCACCCTTCACTTGAATTTGATGGGTACTTGTAACGCGGTACCTCGAGAAAAGATCGACTCCCGTAAGTAGTTGTAACTCGCGCTCAATACCAAAGTTAACTAAAGTGATCGGCGGGTAAGCCAGGGCTACCTTGATCGAGAAGAGATTCGCTTCGCGGTGCTATTTGTTTCATCGACTATGGATGGAGCTGGAGAATGGAGATACCCGGAGAACAGGTTGTTTGGTAGGAAAAGAGAAGAGAAGAAGTAACGCGCTGAGTTGAGTGTAGCTGTATGTGTGGGATTGGTGAAGTCAGGTAAGTACATATCTACCTCTACCACGAATTCATATGCGAGTTGTTAATGCTTTAGGAAAAGAAGGAAAAGAGAATTATTTTCCAGTGTTACAACTGCTTAAATTCGATTTGCCAACAGAGAATACACACGGCTTACGTTACGAACGAACATGTAATAAAGGTATTTTAAGAGAAACAGCATACCATGTGGATTTTGTAAATAAGATCCACCATACAGAATGTAGCAGATTGGAGTTATTAAGTTCGGCACACATTGGGTTTCACTTAAATCATTTTTAATGGTCAGCTTAAATTTATTCAAGGTCACAATAGTTAATTTTATGTATACATTTTCGCAATTTACAGCTATGCTCAGGTGCTCTAATTGCATAAAAAACATTCGGGCGACGAATTATTGTTTGAAGTATCATTAGTTTTTTTTAATGAAGATAAACTTAAATCAGAAGAGTCGGAACCGCAAAACATAAAAAAAATTAAAATAACACAAAACAAATCAAAATGTTTTTAAATTGTCCTTTTTCTAAGTTTTGCATATAGTCATAATTTGTATTATACGCAATATTACAATTACAATATTAATATTCAGTTAAATAGCGATAGCTGCTAGGGCTTTCGACTAAAATAATTTGTAAGTACCGTAGCGTTTTTTTTTTTTTAAATATATGTAACTTTATCTATGGCTGCGGTTATAACTATCGTTGAACAACTTCATTGGAACAAAACACATGATGGAATTGAAATTTTACCTCCATAGCTGCATATAGGAATAATTGGAAAATTCCGTTTCATTTCGGTGGAACGACAAACATTACTTCACAAAAATAAATCATGATCATTGAAAAAAAGTGATTTTCTGCCAAAACTATAATTCAAAATTGAAATATGTTTAGATAATCTTGTTTGAAAATTAAAAAGCAACATTTTGACACCAACTCGCCAATGGTTGAATTTATAAAAAAAGCCGCAATGAGTAACAGAAAATTTCAAATGATGGTTTTTTAATGATAGCTATAACCACAGGCTATATATAAAAAAATTGAGCCTTAGGGCCCAGTTATAGTATCATTGAAAAACATCATTGGAAATTTTCTTTTAGGTTAGGTTAGATGGGCTGTTGACGCTCGGGTGAGTCGTCAAGCTCGCATAGGCCTACGTGGGCCCATAGCGATACTATTCGAAGAAAGTATCCTGAAATATAAAAATAGGATACCTGGTTAAGTTCGCTAGTGATACTTATGCGGTGCTGGTCTGTGTTGCTCCTTCAGCCTCAAAGAGGTAGTTGCTCCATCCTGATCTGCTACAAAAACGGACTATCAGCGCTATTGGGATAGTCGTTAGGTCACTTAGGTCATCGAAGTAAAGGGTGCCTAGTATTTTAAAACGACTGCCACTGATCGCAGGGTAGTTGCATAGTAGACCTCTTCTTCGACGTCAGGGTCGCTGCATTTCCTGCAAAGTTGGTTCGCACCAGTCAGTTTTATCTTATTTGAGTACATACCCAACAGGTTGTTACCTGTTATCACTCTCATCGCTATAGAAATGGATGCTCTATTCAAAGCTAATAGCTTGTTTGATTTGCTGCCGCTTAACTCCGGCCAGAGAGATTTTGTGTATGTACAAGTTATTGCATTTTGCCATCTTGTTATGGTTGCTTTTTGAGTGCGCTTGGTTATTACATGTTTTTTAGATGCTAGGTGACCCTTTTATCAGCTAGGGAAATGCAACTGGACGATCCTAGTCTGGCTAGCTCGTCTGCTTTCTCATTTCCTATAATGTCATTATGTCCTGGCACCCAGATAATTTGGACTTTGTTCTGATTACAAACAGCCTTCAGCTCTTCGCGGCAGCGTCCAACTACCCGTGATTTTACTATATTGGATGCCAGAGCTTTAATGGCCGCTTGACTATCCACGTAGATGGAGATATCCTCATGTGATATGTCCAATACCCTAGCCGATTCGGCAGCTTCGAGTATGGCCAGGATCTCAGCTTGGAATACACTACACGAGTTTGCTAATCTCAACGATGTAGCTAGCCCGATCTTTTCAGAGTAGACACCAGAGCCCACTCCGACCTCCATTTTGGATCCGTCGATATAGATTGCTTTTTCAATGTTAGATAACACATTGTTTGAAGACCATTCGTCTCTGCTTGGTATTCTGATAGAGTAATTAGTATCAAAGTCGTGGTATGGGATAATGTAGTCAGATGCTACATCCGCATATGCCATTGAGTTTAATATTGAGCTATGGCCAAAAGGCTTCGTAAGTAGATTGCCCGTTTCTTTGAGTCTTGCTGCGCTTTTTGCTGCTGTGTCATTGATTTGTAAGTCAATTGGTGTTATGTTATGTCTAACCCTACTGTGGGGCTAGTACGCATGGCTCCTGTCGTGAGTATGCATGCTGTCCTTTGAACTTTGGTAAGCTTGGTCATATGTTTTGCTTTTTTCATAGCATTCCACCAGACCGAGCAACCGTATGTTAGGATTGGTCTGAGAATGGCTGTGTATAGCCATTTTGTGACCTTCGGGGATGGGCCCCATTTTTTGCCGCAGATTCTGTTGCAGCTATAGAGGGCAATATTTGCTTTCTTTACTCTTTCTTCAACGTTTAGATTCCAGTTCAGTTTACTATCAAGTATCACCCCCAGATATTTCGCGCTTGCTGACAATGAGAGAGTCGAATCTTCCAAAGACGGTGCCGGAAATGCTGGGATCGATCTCCTGTTAGTAAAGAGAACCAGTTCTGTTTTGTTTGGATTTACACCCAGCCCGCAAGACTTTGCCCACTTGCTGAGTATATTGAGACTTCTTTGCATAATTTCACTCAGTGTCGGTGGGAATTTTCCGCACGCCATGAGGACTACGTCATCAGCGTATGCCACTGTTTTTATTGCAGTGATATCCAGCTTCTTAAGTGCCTCGTTCACTACTAATAGCCAGAGGAGCGGGGATGGTACGCCTCCCTGGGGGGTACCTCTTGACGTTGTGATCCTTTTGGTACAATCGCCTAGTGTTGACGAAATGATCCGGTTATTGAGCATGGTTAAGATCCAATTGCTGGAAACCGTTCCTATTTCAGCTTTGGTAAGTGCCTCAACAATTGCTTCAGTTGTAACGTTGTTGACGGCTCCTTCTATATCTAGAAAGGCTGCTAACGTATATTCTTTGTAGCAGTGAATTTTCTACTGTGCGAACTACTTCGTGTAGAGCCGTTTCCACCGATTTACCCTTTGTATAGGCGTGTTGGCTTAAAGATAGGTAACCTGGATTCAGGTTGCTACGTATTTGGAGGTCGAGTAATCGTCCCATCGTTTTTAGTACGAAGGAGGACAGGCTTATGGGTCTGAAATCTTTCGCTACGGTGTGGCTGCATTTACCTGCCTTCGGTATGAATATAACTTTAACTTCACGCCACACTTGTGGTTTAGTTTTAGACATCCACGGAAGATGGTGAGCAGTGTTGGCATTATGTGATTAGCAGTTTTTTGTAGCATGATAGGGGTTATGCCGTCAGGGCCGGCTGATTTATGGGGCTTGAATGTATTAATGGCCCATGCAATTTTTTTCCTTGCACACTATCGTATTAATGAGGGAGTTGTCACACATGTTGTCCGATGTGTGATCTTTTTTTCTTTTCTTTTACTTCTTGCGGTTTTTTTATAAATTCAATCATTAGCGAGTTGGTGTCGAAACAAAGCTTATGAATTTTAGAACATGATTATTCAAAAATATTTTAATTTTTAATTGTAGTTATCGCAGAAAATCACTTTTTATTTTTCACTGATCAAGATTTATTTCTGTGAAGTAATGTTTGTCGTTCCACCGAAATTAAACGGAATCTTCCAATTAATCCTATAGGTATCTATGGGGAAAAAACTGTCAATTTCATCATGTTTTTTGCTATTTTTTCATCGATAAGTGCGAGTGTTGATAACAAGACGTAAAACAGCAACACTATAATCACCCTGGTCAGAATGGCGCGGAATGAATACCCAGTCTGTAGTCCCAGCCGAACCTAGTTGAGCTGCTTCGACGTATTCGGACAACAGATTATCTAGGAATTTCAAGTGTATGTCAGGCCACTTAAATAGAAATGGTGGCGGATAAACCGAAAGGTCAACGACAGCGCTCAATCCCGCAGTGGATACTGATTGCCCCGTGTCCTAGGGGTATCTAATAAACTGGAACTGGCCCTCCAGGTTGGGGGCTGTGCTTTGGGTTAACTGCAAACCCATGCAAAAAAAAAAAAACATTGTTACGAAGCAACCAATAGCCTCGGAAAGGACTGATATTATTGTTGACGACCCTGCTAAACGAAAAAAACGAAAACGACGTTCGTATCTGCACCTGTGAGAACATTAAACAGGAGAGGTGCAAGCGAACAACTAGCGGAGGCCTAGTATTTCCTGCCATCCAGGAAATACGATGGGATGGACCGAGCAAAAAGAGGATGAGAAACTGTGACATCTACAATGGACCGTGTTATAGTGAGCAGAAACAGCGACTATTCGGATGCGGATTTGTTAAAAGTGCCAGACTTAGGCAAGAAGTCTTATGTTTCCAAGACATTAGCGAACGCATTGTAACAATCCGCATCAAGGCCAAATTCACCAACATTTGGCTCCGAAGGAGGAAAAAGATTATATAACCCAGGTTTTATGAGGAATGTTGACAGATGCTCGCAGAACGAGGCCTACAAGGCTAAGCTGCAGGTGAAGACGAGAGCTGCCATTGAGCTCTATAGGCAGAGAAGAAGGGAAGAACATTAGCTTTTCAGAAAGAAGAAAAAAGAGCAAGAAAAGCGAGCGATCGAGGATATAGAGAGGTGACATTCCAGGGACGATGTTCGCAAGTTTTACCAACGTGTAAAACGTCAAAGCCAAGGATACAAGGCTCGAACAGAATCCTGTCGAGATGAGCAAGGAAATATCCTAGTTGAGACACAGTCGATGCTGAGAATATGGAAGAACCACTTCTGCAGACTGTTAAATAGCGATGACGAACAACATTCCGCTGTCAGGCAGAACGAACCATTTAATATTGGCAATGGCAGCGAAAACTATCAACCACCCGACCTAAGTGATGTGAGAATAGCAATATTTAACTCAAGCTTAATAAGGCCGCCGGAAATGACGGCCTTCCCGCTGAGCTTTATAAAGCTGGCGGAGATGACTTAGTAAGTAACATCAACCAACTCATAAGCCAAATCTGGTCGGTTGAAAGTATGCCTGAAGAATGGAACTTTATCATCGTTTGCCCGATCTACAAAAAAGGAGACCCTCTGAACTGCGCCAACTACGGAGGCATAAGTCTTCTCAACATCGCCTACAAGATCCTATTTGCCGTAATATGTGAACGCCCAAAACCGTTTACCAACAACCTGATCGGCCCTTATCAGTGTGGTTTTAGGCCAGAGAAGTCCACAACTGATCAAATTTTCAGACTTCGGAAAAAACACAAGATGTCAAAATCGATACCTACCACCTATTTATCGATTTCAAAGCCGCATACGACAGCATTTATAGAGACGAACCATGTCTAGTTTTAGTATGCCGCCCAAACTCGTCCATTTGTATAGGATGACGATGGAGAATTCTCGCTGCTCATTCAGGGTTGGAAACGATCCACCGACACATTCGATACCAAAAAAAGGATTTAGGCAAGGCGATGCGCTGTCATGTGACTTCTTCAATATGATTCTTGAGACGATTGACCAAAAATCGGTGCAACTACTAGCATACGCCGACGATATTGACATCATTGGTAGGACTCAACGTGATGTCATAGCCACGTTTGCTATAGTATACATAAGGAAGCGGCAAAAATGGGTTTAGCAGTAAATGAGTAAGACTAAGTATATGCGAAAGGACAGAACGTCACCATTGATAAATATAACTTTGAGGTAGTACGGGACTTTGTCTACATCGGCTCCGCTATCAACTCAGACAACAAAATCTCGTCAGAAATCAAACGAAGAATTACTCTTGCAAATCGCTGTTTCTTCGGACAGAACGTCACCATTGACAAATATAACTTTGAGGTAGTACGGGACTGTGTCTACCTCGGCTCCGCTATCAACTCTGAAAACAACATCTCGTCAGAAATCAAACGAAGAATTACTCTTGCCAATCGCTGTTTCTTCGGGCTAAGAAGGCAATTTAGTAGCAAAGCCCTCACTCGAACTACTAAGGAGATCCTATATAAGACCCTGATCATCCCAGTCCTGATCTACGGCGCTGAAGCATGGACCGTATCAAAAGCGGGTGAAGAAATCCTTGGTCGATTCGAGAGAAAATTTCTTCGAAAAATCTTCGGTCCCGTTTGCGTTGACGTGCTATGGAGACAAAGATTCATCCAAGAATTATACGAGCTGTACAGCGACATACCCTTGGACATGTAGAACGAATAGACCCAGCCAAACGTCGGACGCAGAGGAGGACCTCGAATTAAGTGGCACGCACAAGTAGAACTCGATCTCAACCAATTTGGAGTGGGGCCTCAACTAATATGCCTCTCCAATTAGCCCGGTCTCCAGTTGCGCACTCCAAGTTGTTTGAGGTCGGTTTCTGCTTGTGCGCACTACTTAGCGAGTTCTTCTTCTACTGACTTGCTAGGTTTCAGGCACAGCAAAGTCTGTAATTGCAGATATTTTATTTTTTTATTTTCATGCCTATAAGTTGATTAGGCCGTTTTTTAACTGTTAACCAATCATTAAAGCCAATTTTTTATATGACTTGTCATATATAAAAATGAACCATACAATGCAATCTTACTGCATAGTCTCTGGAAAGATGATGAAGCCAGTCAAGTTGGTTTGTTAGAGATTGGTCTTAAAATAAGGTTCCTAAGTATGATTTGTTTTTTTTTTTTTTTTTAATATTGGATGGTTGTTAAGTGGCAGACAATGCAATTATCTACTCTAAGATGTAGTCAACTGTTTCTTCTTTAGTTCCATTTAGCCTGGACAAAGTCAACAAACTACATGAGCTGCACTGAAATATTCGTGTTATATAGTAAAGGGCTCTTGATGACCGTGCTGAACGAAAAAATACTAATATGACCTAAGCTACTACGATGTAAACATTACTGCCATTCAGGAAATGCGATCGGCCCTAAGCAGAGTAAGTAAGCAGAGGGACTATTCGGGTACGGATTTGTAATAAACTATATAATTAGGGAACAGGACTTATGGTTATGATGTGAAGACATCAGTTAACGCATTGTTACAATTCGCATCAAGACTAAATACAGCAACATAAAGCTTATCAATAGCAACTTTAAGAGGACTAAGTCGTAAAAAACTGTATAAACCAGACAGCATGTGCGTGATATAATGTATAAATAAGAGTCAAGTTATTCACTATTAATTTATCCTGTCCCAGTAAGACAGTGCACATGTCAAAGTACCAAAAATTTCATAGTCGTAAGTGCTTCAAATAGCTTTTCCTTGTTATGTTTTCTACAGCCTTTATCGAGTACTAAAATTTGGTAATTGTGGAACTTGTACCTACCTACCTATGTTTTTTTCGATAGTTTCAAGTCATCAACTTACCAAATGAATACTGCCACTCTCCAGGGCTCCGACTAACTGATCTCTTGATTTCTTCCGTCTGTAATTTCTAGTCCAAGCAGGAGCTTCGAGAGTTAATTCAAAACCGAACTCAACTATTTGCGACACCATTTACTAAGCACTAAGGACCGATAGATATCACGATCACTCAAGGCCTCAGTACCCGTTCAATTGATATGCGCGCATAAAAAAACAATTTGTTGTTCTATTTGTTGTAACAAAACGACAGTCTATTTATTCTCCGAAACTCTTGACAAACACAATTTATGGTCATAGAATGAGCATGTGGCCATATAAAGATCCTTTTTGTTCTCCTTGCTAATGTCCAAACACCAATCTGCTCCATAGCAAATACTCTCATGCTCATTATACTCTCCAACCAATTTCATCGCACTGACCTCATCCACCAACTCAACAATACTGAAATTCTTGTACATACACGCGGACAATATGAGATTTTTATCATACGGATCCGGCTTTAGCCTCCATATGCCTCCATTGAGATTAATTTCAGAGACTGGACCCTTCATTGATCGCGTGTCGAAAATTCTCAAGCGTTCATCATAACTTCCAGTGAGCAGTATGTTCTCGTGCTTTGGGTGACTCAAAAGACAAGTGACACCTGCAATGTGCGATTTATTCGTAAGAATCTTGTTGGGACCTCTGATATCGAAAGCATGCAGAAACGTATCATCTCCCCCAGTGAACACTCTGTTCGAATCCCATTTATCGAATGCACATATCCAAGCTTCGAAACTATGTGCCGACCAGGTGCTTATCTTGTCCAAAGATGCACCGTTGAACTGTAGCAATGTGATGTCGCCTTTTGAATCTGAGGAAATTATTCTTCGATCGATGGAAGTGGCAGTTTGATTTGTCCAATCCCAATCTAAAGACAGAGCCAATAGATTGTGAAATTCGGTCTTAAGATCATATGTAGAATTTAATATCAACTTGTCGTTTTCCAATTTGAAGACTTGAATTTGACCAAGTGCGTTTGCAGCGGCGAGAATGGGAAACTCTAAGTTTTCCTGCTGTAACCATTTCATGTCGAGAATAGCTGGAGTTTCGAGACGATGCAGTTCAACGAACTCGTTCGCTTGTGATTCGAATTGGAAAAGGTAGATCCTACCTTTTCGTCGGCATGGTGGGGATGATGATTCTGATGTATTGCCCTCAAGTTGATATGTTCCGCAAACAAAATAGGTTAAAAAATTCGGATGGGGACACCATTCAATGGAATCAGCAGAATATTCGGTGTCCAGGGTGTGCAATGTTTTTATTTCCATCTGAAAAAAGAAAGAACAAGAAGTTTTTTTTTTAAATATAATATTTGAATAGCTTTATTATATATGGTGGCATATTTGAGCAAATTGATTAGGGAGCAGATTACAGCGCATTTGAATAAGCAATTTAGAAATAGACTACAACAACTTATCCTACGGTCTTTAAAGAAATTGATCGAATCACAGGACGTAAACGAGCAATCGAGCAATCCTCAGCCCATATTATTTACGAAAACACACCATACTATTCAACTCAAGAAAAATTAAATGCCTTTGAAAGATTCTACACTAATCTTTGTTCTCGAACCATCCCCCGATTTAATCCCGAACTTCCTCTAGAGGTCTCGACACGTAATAACGCTTTCATTCATTCATTCATTCTCCACATCTGAGGAAGAATTTGCTTCAGCAGAGTTAATAGAATCCATCATTTCTAACCTCAATAACAAAAAGTCTTCAGGGCCAGATTTTATTTCAAACTTCGTGATTAGAAAATGCTTAACTACTATTCCTAAGTTTTTAACTCTAATTATCAACAATTGCATTAATAATGGATTCTTTCCCATTACCTGGAAGAAAGCTAAGCTCATTCCTATTAAGAAAAAGGATAACTCTAGCGATATTGGGAACTTTTGACCCATCTCTATGCTTTCGAATTTGGGAAACGTCCTGGAGAGAGTACTCTACATTAAAATTGAGGACTTTATTTCTGAACACAGAATTATTTCAATAACACAATATGGTTTTAAAAAAAAAAACACTCCACCGAACATGCTCTTTTGCACTTACAAAACACTGTACAACCTTAGACATAAGACATGCACTGTAGCCTGCGCTTTGGACCTCACAAAAGCTTTCGATCTTGTTTGCGTGATGGTCTGCTTTCAAAATTAATTTCTTTAAATTTTCCTAATTTTTTTACCAAATCGATGTTTAGGTTTCTTGCTGACCGTAGTCTTAATGTTTATCTTGATGACAATATTTCCTCACCAGTTCCAGTAGCTTCAGGAGTTCCCCAAGGTTCTATACTTTGTCATCTCCTCTTTAATATTTTTCTCCATGACTTCCCTTCAGAATTTCAATCCTCAAACTCAATCCAATATGCAGACGACACCATAATCTTCGACTCTCATGAAAGACCATATGGCACTTAATGGCATTAAAAAACACCTCGAGGTAATACTCCCATACTATAAAACTTGGGGCATTAAGATTAACGATACCAAATGTGAACTTATCTGTTTCAGAAATGCTTCTCCGAGAGGGCATCATCTCGCTGACAGAGAAAGCAAGCAACTCACTCTTACCCGGGAGGGAAACATACTAATTATAGAACCTCTCATAATATACCTCGGTATTTTGGAAAATGAAAAATGAATACCCATGCCAGGAAGGTCCTGAACAGGAGTAAGGCAGCCAGTGCAAAACTAAAAGTTCTCCTGACTTCCTTTGAGGTTGAATCTAAAACTAAACTTCTGATATTTAAAACACTCATCCGCCCAATACTCGTCTATGGCTTTGCTTTATGGTTTCAAATTTCCCCCACAGTAGCCCATGAGTTACAACGTTTTAAAAGATCCATACTAAGAAAATGCATGATGAAATTTAGAAGACCTTCTTGCAAATGGTTTAGAAATAATGTCATATATGAGAACCCTGATGTTGTACCACTATTATCCTACCTTACAAACTTAGCAAAATCAAGACTTCCCAACCTTATAGCCCGATTCTCCCCATCATCACTGACACCTCACAAGTCACAAGAAGAGGTGAAATTGATTTTGTGACTTTTTCGTATTCTCCCCCACAGTCACAATTTGTGAGAGTCACAAAAACAATCGAAATTGTGATCTCCTTCAGAGCAGGTCACAACTAGCGAATTATTTGAGATTTGATATTTTGATTGTTGTTGAGTAGTGTAAAAAATGGAAGTTGAAATGAATATGGCGCATATTATTAACGAAGTTTCTCAGTAAATGAGAATTTTACAAAAGCACATCATTTTTAACAAATTAATAATAGTGATATGATTGCAGCGAAGACGGCTTTTAAGAACTTTGAGAGGTACCAATGACCCAATATTTATACAAAATTGTACGTTTGTAAAGTTCTTTCGATTTCCAAAATCATTATGCTGGGATCTCATGCAGAGCATGAAGCCTTGACTTTTGTACTTCGAGTATGTATTACATTTTGTTCTTCTCAAGTTCTCATTGCAGTTTTATTAAATTTGTTTTGAATATAGTTTCCTTCAGAGCTATATTTCCTTGCACATGGCTGTTATAAGAAGTGTATACGAAATAACTATACAATACCACTCAGCCAAGCCACAATTTGCAGAAACGTTGCTTATATATATTCACCTTCGCTGTGGTGAGTTTCGTTGTGACTTTTCTTGTGAGGATTATCGGAGAATCCGACAAATGTTATCGAGTCACAATAATCCTCACAAAGAATAGTCACAAGAGCTTGTGACTTTTGATTCCTCACAAGGGGGAGAATCGGGCTGTTAGACATCACAATAATAACATTATCCAAGATATCTATAACGATAGCATTCGTTTTTCGATACTTGACAGATACTATATTTCCCCGATTAGCATCCTCAATGAACGGTCCACACCTCTCTTCGAGATGGATGATGACTGTCATTTCTTACCCAACTTCTACAAGAAAAGTAGTGTCCTAACCTATAGAGGATGAAACCCTCATTTCGCAAAAGGATAACTAAAAAGTTTAAGATCACATTTAAATTACACCCAAACCAATAACCTACTTTAAACTAACTTTTATATACATAATGTAAACAAGAGTAAAATATATTAAATACATTTAAATTATTTAGTTATGTAAGCTTATCTCAAAATTTAATATCTTTTTAAATGATTGTCATAATCCAGAAATGTTCATATTTTATTATATTTTTTTATAGCATATATATTACTGTTAATAAATCATATCCTAATTTCTATCCATACCCCTACATTGTAAATAGATTCCTAATATTTCCTTTTATCACCTCTATAAATAATAACTATCCAATAGCATTTGAAAAATAACTGTAATTGATTTATTAAGGGTATTCATGCAACATCGTAATTTTACTACGTGAAAAAGATTATAATTTTACGACGACTTTTCATGAACGACCCTAAAACTGCACCACTAAATAATGCGGTAACCCAATGAATTCAATCTCATTTTAGTAATTTATTTATTGATAGAAATTTGTTCTTAAAGTTCTCTTTCCGTTATCGATTATTTTTTTCAGTTTATCGCATACGTTTGATGTTTGAAAGTGACTGATTAAATGTCAAAATAGCATTTCAAAAGTTTACAACGTTTACCATCTCAGTTTACGCACCTAATTCCTGTGAGAAAATTCCGATATTGTTGGAAAAGATTTCCCATACAAATTTTGACAGTTCATTTACATGCATGAATACCCCTATTATATTCATTAAGCATTAGTTCTTTAAACATGAATCTTCTGTTTCACCTTTCATGCAGTTTGGTATGACTGGTGCACAGCTTATTTATTTATTTTTTTTATTTTATTCTTTTCTCTCTGCTATATTGTTACCTAGTTCTAAGTTCTAAGTCCCATACCATCTGTTATGTTTCTATTGAGAGAACATGTTTAACTTCGTCTAGTTTTATTACCTTTCTTTATCGTCAAACCATGTCAAATTTGAAATCTCTCTGTGACAGCCAGACTAATTCCAAGTCGGCTTTATAAATACTTATTTATGTAAGACAAAAATATTTATTGTAAAAATCTTGAAGTCTCAATAAATCTACTACTACTACTGCTCTAGATAAAAAAACATATGAGAGGCTACAATCCGCTATGCGGATCGTTGAATACCCTATCCCATCCCATCCTTAAAATTAATATCCTCAAAATATAGGCTTTATGGCGATGAAATACAGAAAATGGCATTGTCACAATATATTGCACAGATAGTTTATCAAAATCTTTATGGTTCGACAATAAATAACGTTTTTCTATTGCATATGCCTTGGGGTAAGGCATACAAATGGTTTTTGTAAGAAAACGCCCCCAAAAAGTGGTCGTAGGTGAAAATGATGTATAGACAAAATGTTTATTTTATCATTACGGAAGCATTTTCATGAAAAGTTTTTTCGAATTTTTTTAAAATTTGAACAAAAAAGCGTTTTTTACTAAAAACGCCCCCAAAAAGTAGGCGTGGCAAAAAACTTTGTATGGACGAAATATAGATATTAGGATTGTCTAAATATGTTGCTGACACACTTTTTGAAATTCCTTACGGTTTGGCTTAAAACTACGTTTTTCTTTAAAGGGGGCGTGGCAGTGGGCGGATTTTAAAAATGTTTACACTTGTTCTGGTGACTCAGACAAGGATCCCATATACCAAATTTCATTATCCTAGCTCAAAATTTAAGGCCCAAAAATAGGTGACGAACAGACAGACGGACGGACGGACAGACAGACATGGCTAATTCGACTCAGCTAGCGATTCTGAGTCGATCCATATACTTTAAGGTATATGTAGCAAAATTATTTCTCTATGTTACAAACTATGTATCAAAACTAATATACCCCTATGGGATAGGGTATAAAAAGAGTGCTTTTTGTATCCCAATCAAAAACGCTATAAGTTACTTCGATAAGAAAATCTGCTTTAATGATCACGGTTAATGCATTTCATTGTTAGTATGATGTTTATGAATTCACCTAAGCTTTTATTGAAAATTGATACTACGCGGCTGATTTGTCTACCTTCTGCGCTGCAGGTCACCACACCACTGTGCCATCTTCTTAAGTCTTGCGCGCAGAATTTTATCGTCCTCAAATGGACCTCTAAAATTACATTTTTTTGCTACGATTATATATGATACCCCTATTGTTCTAGTCCGATGTGTTGTGGTGATAGTTCTGTCAGCCTTTTTTTAGAAACAAGTTGCAAACACTTATTCCAACATTTTGATTAAAACAAATCAATTTTCTACTTTTAAAAAAATTATTGACTTTTGTTTTATTGTTTTTTTTTTTCACTGGTTTTTCTCCTTAAAATGTTTTTTTGTTGCAGTTTTATTCTCCCTACGTTTACATACACATTAGTTAGTTTCTACTTATTCAACTAATTTACACAATTGTTTTTTTTTTTTAATTTTACTTTTAATTTTTATTATTTTTTTTTTTTTGCTTAAAATAGATAGATAGATATTAACGGTTTGCCGTTAGGTTTTACTTAACTTTTACTTAGTTTTCATAACTATAATGGGTTCTAAAATTTTTAACACATCGTTATTCTCCGACTGACCAAAGTCCTTGCCGGGATTTTTAACGAATTCTTCACCATTGGTTATGACATTGATTTGCTGCTGCTGTTGCGGGTGGTGCTGATGTTGGGCTTGCTGCTGTTGGTGATGATGATGGTGCTGCTGCTGCTGCTGCTGGTGGTGAACCACAATTAAGTTGTGCTCAAGTGCAGAGACATTTTGTGTGTTGAGTGAAAGCTGCTGCTGTTGCTGTTCATCGGGATCGAGTTTTTGTGAGTTATCATCTGGCAATGGTAGATTGTGCAGTTGTGCGTACAATTGCTTGGCACGATCTTCGATGCGCTTTTTGTTTTCGGGTGCTTGTGCGCGAAGTCTTCGCAAGCGGGCGTACTCTGCCTGCTTGGAAAGACGTTCTTTGCGCTCCTCATCGTTTTCGGTTGCTCGCACTTGAGCGCGCTTCATGCGCGCCCGTTCACTTAAATTTTTCAGTCGAATCTCACGCTGGTCGAGCGTCTCGCTAGCGCGCACAGCACGCTGGTGCGCCGCCATTTTATCCAATCGTATACGTCTCTCTTCATCGGTTTCTTGACCACGTCCACGGCGCCTTCCTTGCTTCATCGAAAGAATTGATGTCGATGATGATGATGATGCTGCTGCAGCGAGCATTTGATTGATCTCCTGCTCGAGCAAAGAATTCGCTTTCTGCTGTCTGAGGATTGCTTCGTCGTGCAATTCAGGCGACAGCGGGCTGTCGGCGTAGATTTTTCTAGGGCGACCGCGGACCGGCTTTTGAAAATCCTGAATCAGTTGTTGCTGAGGAGTTTCCGCTGGTTGGGGGTGTGCTGGCGTTGATGATGGCGTTGGATTATTTGTAACCGCTAATGTCGAGTTCGTTAGCAGATTGTAGGGACTCGGTTGTGACTGCGACGATGATGGACTGGGCGTGGTTGACGTCCCTTGCGCAAAGTGAACCGGAGTGAAGGGTGGAGGCACTGTGTTCGGTGCAATGGTCAGCTGGAAACCATTGTGATACATTGGATAGTAGGCAGGTTGTTGGGTGCTTGTCGGCGTCGATGGACACGGCGATGGCGACGTCCCTGGCGGCGGATTTAAAACAGAGCCGCTAGGAAATGACGACAAGTATGAGAACTGATTGTAGAGCGGAGTGGGCGGGTTTTGAATTTGCTGCTGTTGCTGCTGCAGCTGATACTCGGAGTTTGGAGAAGCCTTAAGCTTCAATTTTTCCTCGTCCACTTGCAGCGGTAGGGGGAGTATTTTCACATTGTTGACATCTTGAAGGTCCTGCTTCTTGATGAATTTATTTTGATAGTATTCTATAGAGCTAGCTAGTGTGCCGAATGTGGTTACGTTGGGGATCTTTTGTTGCAAGCTTTGCTTGTGATCCTCGTACAAACTCTGTTGGAATAAGCTGTTGGACTCCGAGTCTAGCGAGAGACTATTGCCGCTGTACCGCAGTGACTGTTGATGGTGCTGCTGTTGTTGTTGTTGATGCTGTTGGTGTTGTTGTTGTTGCTGTTGTTGCTGCTGCTGCTGGTGTTGTTGGTGTGGCGGAGGTGAATCCTTTGAGAGCAGTGAATTACCAGGACGCACCGATGGGCTCATAAACATGTTTTGATAGTATTCTATAGAATTTGCTAGCGTCTGATGATTATATTGGTGTGGTAATTGTTGCTGGCCCTGTTGTTGATTCTGTTGATGCTGCTGCTGCTGTTGTTGTTGTTGTTGTTGTTGTTGTTGTTGCTGCTGCTGTTGTTGTCTGTCTGATGCTCTAGGACTAGTGACCTCCTGATTGTTAAAGTTTCCAATATTATTAACGCTATTTGGGTTTAGTTTTATATGTTTTTTCTTTTCTCTGACCTTTTTTGCGTACTCGTTCAATTTTTTCAGCCGGTCCTTGCGTTCATCTGTAGACTCGTTAGCGATGCGCTGCCTAGCGCGTGCTGCCATTTCAGCCAGACGCATCTTCCTTTGATCCGGACTCTCGTTTGCCCTATACAGGCGCATGCGTTCGGCTAACTTTTGTAGCCGTTTTGCCCGTTGATCGGGCGTTTCCATGGCACGTCGCAGTCTCTGGCGTGCAGCATTTCGCACAAGGCGCATGGCACGTTCCATTTCCGATTCATTTTGCCGCCGCATTCGATTGGCTTCGGCATTACGCGCTAAACGCTTGCGATACTCATCATCAGACTCGCGTGAACGTCGCTCGCGCATCCTTTCAGCATTCCGAGCTAGACGTCGTGCTCTCGCTTCTGGACTTTCGTTCCAGCGCTGTTTCCCAGATGCTGAGAGTGGAGTAATACTACGATATGGCGAAAGAGATGCTAAACTACTAGGACCTGGTAGCCCCACAGAATTCACCAAAGATGTGTTGACGGTCGACTGATTAAGAATTGAATGTTGTTGCTGCTGCTGGTGTTGATGTTGTTGCTGCTGCTGATGATGCTGTTGTTGTTGCTGCTGCTGCTGCTGATGGAGGTGCGGTGGAAGATGATGAGATTGAGCTGCAGCAAGGGACAACAATGTGGAGGGATGATCGATGATAAGGCGCCCATTGGCGCCATTCAAACCAAGCAATTGCGAATATTGTTGTTCGGAAGGTGGTTCAATCTTAATCCCATTGGGATCAGATTCCATTATTTTTTCACAACACACGCACTGGTACCAACCCAATCACGTCAGGGTTTCAATTTATTTGCTCTTCTCTTTTTTTAAAAAAAAATTCAAACGTATAAAATAAAAAAACAATCTTTCTCTTCTATGAGAAAGCTAAAAATCAGTTGCGCATTCAATTAAAATGTTTATTGCAGCACCTTGACATCACTTGTTACGAGCATTAGACACTAATATTTGATTTTCTGTTTACAAAATACGATGAAATGCATTTTTTATGCGAAAATTCACTTTTTAGCAGAAAAAAAAAGGGAAAACAAAAACCCCACTTGACAGCAACTTCTCTCTTTTTGACATTTGACACTTTGCAGACGAATGTTGTGTGTTCGGTTTTTTTTTGTATTTTTCTTTTTTTGGAATGGAAAATGGTTACTTTATCGATTTTTTGCGCTTGTTTCTATCGTTTAAATACATGAAATACTTTACGTTTGTGTGCAGATATGTTTATTTACAAAAACGGAATTCACTTTGTTTTATGCACACATGTCTGCGATTTTGCTATTGCATAATATATAAAATTCTATATGTGTACTTTGCCGACTAGATTAATCCACCAACAACCCGCAGAGCGAGACATTTCTAATTGGGATTCAACCGCACTAGTTTGACCGGGGGTGGAAGTATGTGCGTCTTTTTCACTTGCATCCATCGGCCAGCAGAGCACACGAGCAAGAGACATTTGCGCCCATGGTGGGATTATTTTTGCGAATTCTCTTTTTGGTTTTTCTTTCGTTTTCACATTTTATTTTATTAGGGGAATTTGATTTGCAAATTCCAGCGATTTTATTCCTATGCACTGGCGGGACTGTTTATTGCCATTTTTAACACACACTGAGTATTTATTTGTTTTGGAAATATTGATGTTTGGATTTTTTTTGGTAGATTACTACTGGTTGTACGAGCGCAAGTGAAAAATAAACCCAATTTGCAGATTTGTTGAAGAGAGACAATTGTAGTTAGGTTTGGTTTATGTTGTTTACAATATTGTTTGTAGTAGGTGGGGTTTCTAATTAGAAAAAAAATCTAGTACGTTTAGTTGGCAGTATGGTGACCAGCATAGATTAAAAAGTATGATAAAAATTGACAGCTGATGACATTTTGTAAAATTGATTACAAGCAATGAAGTGTAATCTTATTGGATTTTGCACATGTGCAGAGACTGGCACACGTAGGTATTTGGCATAATGCATATAGCATTTGAGAGATTTTTATCACATTGAGCTTATTAGTTTAGACATATAGTTTCAAACATAGGTAATATTCCTGGTTGCAGTTTTAGTAAGTTAACTTTGGCGAAGTTTTTTTCTCATTGGTCAATCGTTCATTTTAATCCCGTGAGATTGAAAGTGAAATGACTGACGAAACAAGTTTAACATTATTCAGCATGAGCACTCAGAAATTCTGAAACAGCCGATTTTGTTTGGATATGTCATGAAAGTGTTTTTGAGTAATAGATAGACATATCGTTGTAGTCATTAGAAAGACCTAATATGAAACTCATGTTGCTAAACATCTTTATACATGAACATGACATATATGACAGGAAAAGGAAATAAATATGTTAGTGTTAAGTGGTGTAAATCTCACTTGAAATCGAAATTTGTTAAAAGTGTTTGTTTTGCTGATGCACATTTTAAATACTCCGTAGTGGGCGTGGCAGGGACGGATTATAAAAATGTTTATACATGTTCTATAGGCATGGACAAGCAGTTTATATACCATTTATCATTTGAATCCTAGTCAAAATTATTTCTATAACCTACGAACTGTGTATCAAAACTAATATACCCCTATGGGATAGGATACAAAGAGTATCTTTTCCCAATGAAACATAAAAAATTTTGTTCTATGGCTATAAGTAAGAAAGAACAAAAACGAAAGCCATACGACAACCAAATGTCACTTTACTTACTTAAAGGGCTTCCGACCCGTTGAGGGTCCCCGAGCGAGACAAGGCAGCCTTCCATCTTCTTCTTACAAGCCACGTTGCTTCCAGCTATTCAGTCCAAGTGGTATGGTATACCCGATCGCTTGATCCTTAAGCCGGAGGTTCGGTCTATGTTGTCGCCTCGAACCTGAAAGCTGGGATTCGAAGACTCTTCTGCCTTGAGCATTGTTGTTCATTCGATGTTTTTTTTTTAGATCTTGTACTACATCCACATCTTGTTACAGCTCATAAGTTCGCGGTTGTATCATCCTCTCCATTTGCCTCCCTCGCAGGATAGTGGAGCAAATATAAGGCACTTTCGAAAGAAAAATTCTTTGTCGAATTGTTTGTCCTGTAACAATTCGACAAAGAATTTTTCTTTCGAAAGTGTCTTATATTTGCTCCACTAGCCTGCTTATTGTACAGCATTCGATACCGTAAAGTAGGTAAGTAGAATTAGGGAATGTCTGTCGTAATAAAAAAAAACGAGTAGCGCAAAATTTTAAACGATTTTCTTTTTACGTAGTCGCAATAAAACGATACCGATAATCGTGTTATGAAAAAAGTTAAATGCTCGTTAGTACCCAGGGCCTAGCTTTTTCTCACAAACATTCATGCATGCGTGTGTACTTCTGCACGATGACGGGACCTTCTGTTTTATGCCGAATCCGAAAGTTGAAGTTGAGATAACCTTTTCTTGACAATTGTCGGATGATTTGTCAGACCATCCCGAGAGGATGGCCAGTGAAAAATAATTACGGTGTTGCTACGGCTTTGAATCGAACCCGTTTTATGACATACACCCCCAAAAGTCGATCTAGTTATGTGTCCGTCCGTCAGTTCGTTCGTACTTTTATTTTAACTATGAGATGGGATAGCGTATTCTTCTAATATGTTCGGATTCATAAGAATCTGATCAAAAGAGTTTTATGACGCTTATGGCAGTAATTCATTAATAACTGTCTCGTGCATTTATTAAATTAGCGGAATTAGGTACAACAATGAAAAGCTTGTACAAATGGGAATTATTGCTTCGTTTACATATAAAATGAATTTGAACATTCCTTCTCACATCTGTACAAATCAGTCTGAGATTGAAAAAGTTAAAACCGATGTCCGGAGTAAACAGTATGTTATTGAGTGTGTGACAACTCTTCACATCCTGACCTCCCAAAATACGTCAACGGTGACGTAAACGTCTGGTCCTTAGCTACTTGTAGTAGAGGTCGCTTTCAATACGGTCAATGCTTCAGCAAAAGAGAGCAGGGATGATCAGGGTCTAATGCAATATCCCCTTAGTAGCCTTCTTCTTCTCCCAAAGAAAAGTGGTTGGCAAGAGTTTCATGAGGAGATCTCTCAGAGTTAGTAGAGGAGGAGGATTACACAAAGTATCTGAATACCTCAAAGTAGCTATCGACTGTGGTTTGCTGTTAAATTCGACAGCAAATATCGATATTGTGTGACAGCAACTACTTGCATACGCCGACGATTTTGATATCATTGGTAGGACTCAACGAGATGTCATAGCCACGTTTGCTAGTATAGAGAAGGAAGCGCAAAAATGGGTTTAGCAGTATACAAGCTGTACAGCGACATACCCCTGGTCAAAAAACTTCGCATTGGACGTTTAAGATGGCTAGGACATGTAGAAAGAATGGACACCAATACTCCGGCTCGCAGAGTTTCCGATTCCCAGCCAGTCGAGGAAGACCTCGCCTTAAGTAGAGTGCACAAGTAGAAACCAACCTCGACCAACTTGGAGTGCGCAACTGGAGGCATGAATGTAGTGGGTTTTCTATAACCAAAGGGAATGTAATGTCCCCACTATTGTGTGGAAGTAAGGAAGTTAGGAAGTATGAAGCCTATACCATTGCATGCTGAGCAGGGGACGAATGCCTTAGGCCGCATTTACGACCAAAGCTAGTAGACCCTAGTTCGCGCTAGTGTGCCAGTAAATTTAATGTATGGATAATTAATAACGTGGTCGCAGATTACGCTTTTTGCGTTCGCGCTAGTCCGCGCTAATCCACGCTTGTAATTTGATCAAAACTCATTTGATGTGCAAGTTTACTAGCTTGAACTAGCGTGAGCAATCGTACGTTTTGGTTACTAGTGCGAACTAGCTCCGACTACTAGCGTTGGCAGCAAACGCGAACTTAGAGTTCTGTCAGATCAAATGTCCTAAGTGTAGGGCAGGGCACAGTTGCCATAGAAGTCTGCCAGAAGAGAAACAACATGAATAGTCAAAATGAATTTGGGGTTCACTGTGTTCACTACACTATAGACTTGCTAAGCTATGTTAATCAGCTATGGCTTATTAATTCGGCAAGTCGACCACTGTTGTAATGGTTCGTTCGATAGTTTGTTCTACTAGCTTCTCAAATTAAAAAAAAAAACCTACTAAGATATTCGTATCAAGAGTAATCAGGTTTAGAATCAAGTGCTTACTTGCGACCAATCAGAAGTGTAGTCTGAAACCAAATCCAAACCTTTGCTGCACATAACTCAACCCCCGTTGCATTACTGCCACAAGTCAGGCTCAGTTGCCCCTGATAAACCAACAGTTGTTCTAATACGCTATCTTGTATTTCGCCCTTTCTAAAGCTATGGTGATCCATTGCTTTATAAAGTGTGTTCATCGCTATCCACCAACAACAACGTTTTTCTAAAAAAAAATAGCTAGCTGTTAGATATTTGTCAGGCTTTCGACCGAGCTTGGCACTAAGCTTTGCTATGCAAACCGAGATTATACGAACCATGCATCAAATCACCATGGTCGGATCAGATGTATTATGGGAACAAGATGAAATCTTTTTAGAGGGCAAAAATAAGTTTTCGGAGCTAAAAATGCACTGAACTTAATAAGATAGACCTTCGTAAGATAGGCAATCCACCTTTTCTTACTTCAAATCTTCAGCCCATTGCTTAGCTCCTTCTTAAGGGGATCAATCTCTTTTTAATAGTACTATAACGGCAGCTGTTTACGGAATTCATCCTTTGTGGCATTTGAACGCACCAAAATACACGTAGTTGAAACACATACGCACATAGTCCAACTAACAACAACACCAAGAACAAGGAACACAATACCAAAACCATATACTCGTTGCTACCACACACGCCATAAGTATCTTCAATGTTAATATATTCAGGTCTGCATGTAGATTTTTCTCGTCGCAAATTCAGAGCCCTAGTATCCATCGAGAAGAAACTTCAATGATCGCTCCCAGCGTGCCTAGTAAAGGCATTTACAGCGACTGATGAACTGACATAACGTGCTTCTCTTTTAGTTAATGTCTACATCCAAAACCATGAACACACTTCAGTGTTGATAACCACAACATTGAGCTTACTGGATGGAACTTTCCTATTTTCCCGATGCAAGACTACCAAGAGCACAAATCTGCCACAAATCAGTGCAACTACTGGCATAACCCAACGAAATTGACACCATTAGTCGAACTTAATGTCATCGTTTGCGAGCATATGGAATGGAGCCGCTAATGTGAGCTACCTCGAGAACAAATATATGCCGTCAACACAGATAATTTAGACAAAATATTACAATCGACAGCTATAACTTTTAAGTAGGAAGCGACTTTGTATACCTGGGCTATTAATTCTTACAACGACACTATGTAAGAAATCAAACAAAGCCCAGCCAACAGCTTTAGGCAAGCACTTAAGAATAAAGTTGTTACTCGAACTACTAATATAAGACCCTTATCATCCAAAATCCTACTTTACACGGGGACGCATACCCCGTATCGAATCGGATGAAGAAATCCTTGGTAGTTTCGAACGAAAATTCTTGGGACACCGTTATCGTTGACGGGATAAGGAGACAAAGAATCAATCGGGACCACATTGTCCTTGTCAAAACAAAAAATAAACTCACCATTAAAGCGAAATGATACCAATACCAATAAAAAAATTGTTAGCTAAAGACGTGAGGAATCCTCAGGCCCAAATTCAGCATGGACTGCAGCGCCTTTTAAAAAGAGATTTGCTTCGATCAGACTTGGAACAATGCAGTGGGCCTATTTTTTCTGACACTAGTATTTTTTGAGTTCAGCAGGACAGTAAATTTCAGATAATAAAAACTCCAACAGCGATACAGTATTATCAACAGGACTGGCAAATGTATAGATCTCGGTATCATAAAACCATATATTTTATAATTTTAAAACTTATTTCAGCCAATCAGTTGATAGAAAAGTTGTCATTCCAATAAGATTTATATAAATATCGCCACTTGACATATTGGAATTGTCATACATCTCATATAACTCAAAAAAACAAACCTCAGGAGTACTCTGGTCAGTCATCTAATTATATGATCCCACTAAAACTTTCCTCAAAGTCACATCACTTCATCAGCGCCCCACCCCACCGCCTCTACAATTTACAACCACCACAAACAACAGCAACCATAAGAAACCACCACCAGCAACGCCAACGGAATGACAAAACCTGAGGAAAAATCAATAAACCCCACGATTTGCCACCGCCATTGAGAAGTAAAACAAACATCTCGTTCTTCTCTTAAATGTTTAAGATATTTTATTAAATTCTTAATTCTAGATGTACCTACAAAACTTGTTTTATTCTCTAAGAACATAAAATACCACAAAAATTTTGTTTAACAAACAATAGGTGAGAGGGAAGGGGGATAAGTTAAATTTAAAACAGGGAAAAACACTACAATACAATATCGTACGAGGGAAATACAATAGCTTGCCAAAGAAATCCAGACTAGACCAATGGGATAGAAGTTAATACTTGTCACTAGTTTTATCCTTTGTTACACTCTTAAAAACTAGGTTATTCTGTATGTTGTGGGTGTGTTGAAAACCACTAAAAGGCGATCGCTTCTGCAACTCTTCCGTCTAGCTGCACCACTCCTTCTGTTAGTAGCCTTTCAGGCGATCGGCCAGAGGTGGTTTATCAACTTTCGGTGCGTTTGCTCGAGCCAAACGCATTCGTTCAGCGGCTTTGGCCAAACGTTTTACACGCTCTTCGGGAGTTTCGCTGGCCCTACGTAAACGCTGTCGCGCTGCATTCTTCATCAGTCTTAGGGCTCTTTGTACTTCGTTCTCATTTTGCCGTCGAACTCGATTTGCTTCAGCGTTTTTTGCTAAGCGCGCTTTGTATTCGTCGTCACTTTCCTTCGATCGTTTGTCTCTCATCCTGGCTGCGTTTCTTGCTAAGCGTCGTTCCCTAGCCTCGGGTGATTCATTCCATCTAGTGCGTGTCTTGACGCTCTGATAGGTGTCTAAGTTGAGCAAAGTCGCCGAGTAATTATAGTCAAAACGTGAATTATGATGAAACTGCGGATGATGTTGCGATTGCGGATGAGATTCGATATCACCGGGATATTCGGCTTTAACCAATTCCGAGTGTCCGTGTGGTGTGGTCGCGGGATTAACAATGACAATATGGTGCTCTACGCCACCACCTCCACCTGACATCTGAGAAAAAATTTTCCCCGCGAGAACGAAACACAAAAAAATGTCCCAATTCACTTGATTATGTTCACTTCACCTAAAGTGCACTGCTTTCGTGGGCTTACCATCGAAATACGAAATATTCACAATCGCCAGCGTTTGTGGATTTTATTAAATTTCGAGAAAATAAATTTTTACTTTTGGTGGCAAAATAGGGAAAACGATTTTTTATTGTTTTTCCTTTCAACCCTTTTTTGCTTGGTAAAATACACACAAGCGCACACGTACGATTTTAACGAAATTTGACAGTTTGATTAGTTGGGTTGAGTTGAGACAAATAGCCTGTGGAGGTTATTTTGAGGGGGGCGCAAGACGGAGTAGTTGGGGTGATTTCGCGAGCGAATTGTTTGATGTGGTATTTGGATATTTTTGGGCATTTTTCGATTAATATATAGTAGGACTTACCGTGGAAGTTGATTGTGTAGGGCGGCAATTAAAAAAACAATTCGTTCAACACTCACTGACGATTAAAAACATAACAAATACCGACAGTCGGGCTAAGAAACGTCAGAATTGTCGATGGCGGAAGGGAAATTACGTTCTTACGATATTACCAAGTTTAAGGGTGATAACACATTTCGTTAGACATTCTTTATATGAGATTTCAATTTGTATTTTCAAAACAAGCTAAACAATTAAATACAAAAAAATGAGCTATCGCACAAACATTCATGTGTGCGTGTGTACTTCTTGTACGATGGCAGGACCTCCTGTTTTATGCCGACCTCGAACGGCTTAGTTGAGATAAGCTTTTCTTGACAATAGAGTTGTTCATGAGACTATCTCCCTCCCAAGTGCGTTGTCTCTTTTTTTAAAACGTCAAAATCGCTTGGAGGAAAACAATGTGATATTGTATATGGCGGGAGTACTAATTTTTGGATAATTTGCTTTGAAATATGAAAATATAAGTTGTTCAAAGTGAAACTCAAATTATAAATACATAACGAAACTAAGAGAGTGTGTATAATTATTAAATAGAAATTAAATGAGTGAAATTGATAACCAGTGCCATTGCAAAGCGTGAACATAAATCCGAGTGCAAAAGAAGTTGATTAGTTTTCGTGTAGTAAATATTATTATGTTCTTGTTTTTCACAAACAACAATAACTCTGAATATTTTTATTTTGTTTATATATTGTTCTGTTCTCATTTAGCACTTTTACACAATTTTCAAGCAATTTTAAAAATGTTCAAAAAACAACCACTGTCCCTTGCCAATGAAATTTCCGTCATAGAAATGTCAAATGTGTTTGTTTTCCTACAGATGCTGTCAGTTTGTCATTGACACTGACGTTGTCCTGAACAACTCTATTGATATTACTCGGATGATTTGTCAGATCATCACGAAATCACGAGAGGAGGGCCAGTGAAAAATCATTTAGGAGTTGCTATGGCTGGGAATCGAACCCAGACCTTCTGCACGGCAGTTCATCGCACTAACCATGGTCGCACTGAGCCCGTCAACTAAACAATTGAATACACAGATATAATAAAACTATTCAGCCAGGATAAGTTTATATTAATCTTCATCGGAAATTTTCTTTTGGTTGTTGATATTTAAATAAAGCTTTGAACATTAAAAAAAAGTTATCAAGGGTATTCATTTAACGCCGTAATTTTACTACGTGCGAAAGATTGTAATTTTACGACGACGTTTCATGAACGACCCTAAAACTGCACCACTAAATAATGCGGTAATCCACTGAATACAATCTTATTTTAGTAATTTATTTATTGATAGAATTTTGTTCCTATTATTCTCTTTCCGTTCTCGATAATTTTGTTCAGTTTAGCGCATACATTTGATGTGTGAAAGTGACTGATTAAATGTCAAAATGGCATTTCAAATGTTTACAACATTTGTCATCTCAGTTTACTCACCCAATTCCTGTGGGAAATTTCCGATATTGCTGGAAAATATTTCCCATACAAATTTTGACAGTTCATTTACCACATCGTAATTTTACCACGTTTACAATGACTTTCCGAAATTGCATGAATACCCCTATCAAAAATATTTAATTTTACAACTAAGGTCGTGTGCCAATTGCGTTAAAATTTTAACCAGTCGATAATTTTTGACATTAGTGTGGTGAATAGAGACTTCTAAATTTGAACCTGCTCAACAATTCGCTAAAATTTATTTAGTTGCTAATTTTTGATATTTGGTATATCTACTGAGGAGTGATAGAGATGGAAAGTGCACTCGTATTCACAAATGTGGCGGAAAACAGCACATCCTACAGTATAGATTATTAAACTAAAAGCAAAGAATGTAATTTATATCAGAAAATGTATTGAAAGTAATAAAATATAGTAAAATTGGGTTTTTGTATTACAAGAAAATATAGAGAAAGTAATTTTATTCCAATTCTTTTGGGAAATTATTAAAAATAGTACCTTTTAAAATAATATCCCATTGGATCCAATCGACACAGCAAAAAGCGAAATTTATTTATTTTTACTCCTGCAGAAATGTCTAAAATTAGCTAGTGGATAAAATATAGCCCCAATTTTAAACAGAGGTGCGATTTATTCACGACGATAGCGAGATATTTGTTCACTTTTTAAATTGTATCAATGATTCAAAAAAAATCTTGTCAAATAAACTGTTAATTGCATACTGTTTTGTTTTTGAATAACGCCTATAATTTTCCAACTGCCACGCCCAACGCGTTGGCAAACACAATGCAGCGTTTTTGAAACGCAAAAATAGGATATTATTCAAATACTATTTTCAATAATACACATTACGGGTATTCATGCAACGTCGGAAAGTCGTCGTAAACGTTGTAAACGTGATAAAATTACGACATGATAAATAAACTGTCAAAATTTGAATGGGAAATCTTTTCTAACAATATCGGAATTTCATCACAGGAGTTGGGTGCGTTAACTGATGTGGTAAACGTTGTAAACTTTTGAAATGCTATTTTGACATTTAATCAGTCACTTTCACACATCAAACGTATGCGCTAAACTGAAAAAAATAATCGAGAACGGAAAGAGAACAATAAGAACAAAATTCTATCAACAAATATATTACTAATAGCGTTTTCGATTGGGATTCTTAAATTTACTCTCAGATTTCAGATTTTACCCGTCCCAATCGAACATTTTAGAGGTTACTCTGGTTTTCTGTGTGTGTAAGTGTGCCATTTGACAGCTTATTGTTTACCTTTAGGCAGCAATTATAGCTATTAGCTATCAATGTAAACCATCATTTGAAAATTTCTTCTACTCATTGCTGCTTTTTTATAAACTCAACCATTGGCAAGTTGGTGTCAAAACAAAGCTTATGAATTTTAGAACATGATTATCCAAATATATTTTAATTTCTAATTATAGTTTTCCCCGAAAATCACTTTTTAATCATCAAACTGCGAAATGCAAACTTCAAATTGACATATTAAGTCAGATGTTAAATGTTTTTGTGTTGGTGCATGTTGGTGTAAATCTGACTTGGAATCCAGATTCGTCAAAAGTACTCTAGAGTAAAAAAAGAGTGTTTTTTGTATCCCAATCGAAAACGAAAAAATAGATCTAGAGTAAACAAAGTGCTCTAGAGTATAAAAAGAGTGTTTTTTGTATCCCAATCGAAAACGCTATAAAATGAGATTGAATTCAGTGGGTTCCCGCATTATTTAGTGGTGCAGTTTTATGGCCTGCTTAGAATGCGTATCTGTAGCTGGTATCTGTATCTGAGTGAAAAGTTAAAAACAAGGCAACCCATAAGCGCTTACACAATGTGTATCTTCGTGAATCTGTAGCTTGAAGTTGAATGGAGGGCAACTTCATGCAAGAAATGTATCTCTCTTTTGACAGCGATGCAAGATACCAGCTACAGATATACATTCTGAGCAGGCCTTTAGGGTTCATGAAACGTCGTCCTAAAATTATAATCTTTCGCACGTAATAAAATTACGACGTTGCATGAATACCCTTATTGTTTGTGTTTTATTAAAATCTGAATGCTATTTCCCCACACATGTGAAGACTGGTGTGCTCTCCATCACTCTCACTCGTCAGTAGGTATACGAAGTCAGAAATTAGCCACTGGATAATTTTTAGCGAGCTGTTGAGCAGGTCTAAATTTTGAAGTCTCTATTCACCACACTACAGTAAAAAATAATCCACTAGCTTAAAATTTAACGCAATTGGCACACGGCCTAACAGTCTTACTTATTAGAATTCGCTAAACACATCTGAATGGTTCTGTAGTTATACAGTGCATAAGTATTCACGCAGCACAAATTCGTTTTCATAAAATATTTCCCCATCCGTAATAGTTATACTATTACTATTATACTATATCAGACACGTTTGGGTTATGCAGCCTCTATTCAACATTGTAAAAGTTTTATGAATAAGGTTCTTGCGCTTAGAGGCATTTTAACAAGCACATAACATAACAAAATGTTATAAATGTGTAGAATACTAAGTGGTCATTATGAGTTTTATAAACAAAACATTTATTTGACACAGACTTTATGACTTTATGTGACTAATATCAATTTTATGAGTACCTAAGAATGCATTCCATTAATATGATGACACAGAATGACTTAACACGTCAGAAAATAGCAAATCGATCTATAAACGTGCAACCTGTGGGTCCCAGATAAGGGCAACAAATCACGCCTTAGGTATATAAGCAAGTTGCGAGATGTATGCTTACATATTTCATAACTGTATAGCAGTCTGGAGGAGTAGCACAGCATTAAAACACTTGAGAAAACTCAACAAGTTAGTTGCCTTTGCGTAACTTTTGTGCTGCATTCCAGATGGTACTACAACTACTACTGATTGACAAATACGGTAGGAAAATAATGACCAACTCTTCTCTAGATACTACTAAATTTTAAAATTTAATAGATAGAAGAAAAATTAATATCTATCCATCTTCACAGAAGGATAAAAAACAAGCGAAGAATGGCGCTTTAGACAACTACAGTGAACGACAAGAATTAGAACTGCAAACTAATTAGCAAAATAAACCAGAACTTCCACTTGCCGAAACGAACTTCAACATATACAAATGTTGTATTTTCGAAATGAGAGACCAGACATAGATAAAAGCAACGACAAATGTCTATTCATCTTTACAGAGAGATGTAAAATTACTTACTTACTAAATGAGATAAGATAACCAACATTAAAAAAGACCACGACTGTATATTGCATCGAACGCATCCCCAGCATCTGCCCCTCTCTTCTTTAAATTACAAAATATAATGTGGGTGAGTACTTCTGCTAAACTTCACGATATTTAGCAATTGGCACAGAGAATTTTGGCATTTAAATAATCCGTCCTTAATCCCAATTAAAGGCAGTCTAAGCCTCATTTTGTATTTTATCATTTTATATAAAAATGCTCATTATTTTTTTTTGGTAATTTAATTTATTTATTTTATTTATAACTAATATTAGGTAATATTAAATACAACTAATATATATTAGTACAGTACATTGTTTGTTAGTGGTTGAGAGTGCATGATTTTAAATAGTCTACGTGTATCTAAGGTATGCATATTCCACGGGTACATTTTTAACATATTTTAATCCATTTACGTTAGTTGAAAGAGAAATAATGTTACTAAAACATTTTACATGAATAATGCAATTGATATTTAATTAATAGCATTATTTAGCTTGTAATACCACTGTGAACAAAGAGTAAGCACTCTTCATTGTAACATAAAAAGTATCCAAATGTATTCGAAATATGAACATTGCATAGAATGTCGTTGGTTGAAAACACCTTTCACAAAAAATGGTCATAGTTTTCTTAAATGCTTTATCCTGATCCATCCAATTGCACGAAAATAATGCGTATGCTATCTCCTTAAATTCGACTTCAAATACACTTCCATAATAACAGGAAGGAAATATTTCCATAGCCTGTCCTAATATCAAGACTACGTAGTACAAGTAGCTCCAGCCACTAGTAGCAAAGTAAACACAATATATAATTGTACAGCACAAATTTATGCCTGTGACAAATATTTGAAAGAAAGTCCCATACGATAGAATCTTCTGCATGAAGGATTGTAACCTGCATAAAAAGAGATGATACATATTTTGTTTATTAAAAATAATGGATTCATTCTTTTAATCATACTCTATCAAAATCTTGTGATCTTTAGCGCATAATTTGAGTTCCTTATTATTTTCAGAAATGCTCTTCTCTGGATCCGTTCCCAATTTCGACACTCTCAAATAAAGGAGCCTCACATGACCACACAGCAAAGCCAAAGAAACTGGTGGAAGCGTATCAACTGCATAATCACAAACTATCTCAAGTGCAAGACCAAGAAATTGATACATGTTCGCAATCCAGAAATTCATTTTAGATGCCCTCCAATCAATAGGAAGCCATCCCGGAAACAATAAAGTATTCCTTTGTTCTAATAAAAATGCCAATTCCGGAAATAATGATGAGCCAACATAAATGGGTACATAGCAAATTAGCATCACTTTACACGACTTAAAGATACTTTTAAAAAGTTCTTTTTCATCCGCTGTTTGAATACGATTATCGAGTGTTGCGAAAAGATGTTGCATGTGTCGGATTTCATCCATGTAATAGCAGAATACACTATATTTGATTGAGCATGCTAAGCAGGAAAAAACTATAGCGAGACCGTTGAACAACTCTTCTGTTGAATCGACATCGAATAAACCAGCGATCAGATGAATCGGGTAAAAAAAAACAATGACACCGTTAAATAGGAAGGACCATCCGTAATAGCATATTAGGTATTTTATTGGTGGTGATACTCCGGTCCATAAAAAGATTTTCCGATGGATATCAAACAAATCTGTACTTTGTTTCATTCAGGAAATTTCAAATTTGAACCGATTTGAAGGAGGATTTAAATTAAACTGACTCAAGTGTTGCAGTTGTTCATCGCAAAGTAATAAAACTAATCGCCCACATAAAATAAGTGTAATGAGATTTTAATTAGAGCATGTGTTATGGTGAGTAAAGCTTTTCATTACAGGTGTTAAGTTTTATATCAATAATTTAATAAAATAATGATATTACAATATAACACCTCATTAGTTATTCTACTACATCCGCTAATACTATTTTAACAAATGTTGGTTCGGAAGGTAATAAAGAATAGTACGTTATAGGCCGGACAGAAAAAAATAATAATTTTGTCTTATGTGTAAGCCAATTATTTATTTACATTAATTTTACAGTTTTTTAACTTTTTTATACAGTTCTCCGAGGTACGCAAAGTCCAAAAGTGTTTGCATTTATTTATTAACTTTTATTCTATGCTAATAAACTGCTCAAGGTTGTTTATTGGTCAACACTATTTTTCGGTAGTGACTATGGTTTGCATTTTTTTTTTAACAAAAAGAGTTTTAGTACTGCATTAGTTCGTAGTTATTTTCCAAACCAAAAAAAACAAATACAGGCTTTATTTCTTTATTTAAAGACCCACGATAGAATAACAATTAAGTATTATTTCAAACATAAGGAAACTGATACCATATCCTTTTTTTTTTTCCTTTCTGAAGTACCAATGAGGCCCACTACAGAGTAGCATTGAAGAGAATAGTCAGTATTGTGATTCGAAAGAGGCATTAAGGCCCACGAATGAGACAAATATATACCGGTAATATTGTTATAAATATGTTTTTTTTCTATAAACAATAGTACAGTGTTCCCTGGGAATAGAAATATAATCCCATACCGACCAGATTATAAATATTACTTCCTCTGACCCCTAACACAGCAAAAAAAAAAAAAAAGGTAGGAGGAGTTGGGTTTTGTTTCCAGAATTCATTTGAACCAAATAAGGTGCATAGAAAAGTACATCTGTTCTTACTTGAGAAGGGTAATGTACTGTACCTATTTCCTCAAATTGAATTCAACCGTAGCGGTTAGTGCGTTGAACTACTAAGCCCGGCGTCTCTAGTTTGAATCCAGAAAGTAACAACACTTACAAAACTGTCATGAAAAACTTCTCAAAATGTTCGTACGGAATTAAAATGTTGTTATATCATGAAATTTGATACACGTTCTCTTCCTTTATTAAAAAATGGTTCTTGGAAAAAAAGAGTTTTGAAAAGTACCCGTTCCAGATTCAGATTTAGTAAAATACCATTAGATGATCAAAATGGTTGATTGGCCAATGAAATCTGCAATCCGGAACACGGCAATTGTCTCTCCAAATATTTATGTTTGTGGTTTTTAGGTGGCAAAACCGCTTGACCAATTTTCATATTAAATGGAATTATTGGTTGTGAAATGACTCATACAGTTATTGAATTGGCTGTATGGCATGTGGCACCAGGTATTACGAACCCAAAATCACGAAAACCCAAAATCCCGAAAATCTAAAACTCCGAAAACCTAGCATCCTGATAATCCAAAAAAAAAATTTTTTCCGTTGCCAGCAAAGTTTCTACTATTAAATGGAGCAAAATTAAAATTTTCCGTGAATTATGGGACACCCAATATGTGTTCGCTGATCCTTCCATTTCACACAACGTTCCTACCCACCCAGTCCTCCATTTTCCAACGCGGCAGCAAGCGTATTTTTAAAAATGTTACACCTGTTCTGCTGGGAAAACAAAGATAATTTCTTGCAAAAATAATGGATTTCCTTTTACTACACCTACGACCTACAAATATGAGTTCGGACTAAATACTAGCCTACTCATAGCCTGTTATTAGGTGTTATTACAAGACTTGGTTGCAACAAGTATCCGGGGTATCTAATAAATTGGAACTGGCCCTCCAGGTTGGGGGTTGTGCTTTGGGCTAACTACCCACACATGGAAAAAACCATTGTTACGAAGCAACCAATAGCCTCGGAAAGGACTGATATTATTGTTGACGACCCTGCTGAACGAAAAAAGGACAACGACGTTCGTATCTGCACCTGGAATGTGGGAACATTAAACAGGAGAGGTGCAGTCAAAGAACTAGCGGAAGACCTAAACTGCTATAAAGCAGACATTACTGCCATCCAGGAAATACAATGGAATGGGATGGGCCAGGGAAAAAGATGATGTGACATCTACTATGGACCGTGTTATAGTGAGCAGAAACAGCGACTATTCGGATGCGGATTTGTTATAAGTGCCAGACTTAAGCAAGAAGTCTTATGATTCCAAGACATTAGCGAACGCATTGTAACAATCCGCATCAAGGCCAAATTCGCCAACATAAGCATTATATACACTCACGCTCTGACGGAGGAAAAAGATGATATGTATAGCGAAAGATTGCTTCTACGAGCTCCTTGACAAAACCTATGAGCGACTACCAAAGAACGATGTTAAAATCATGCTGGGAGATTTTCACGCAAAGGTAGCACTCAATCAAAGAGTTGCGAAAATCAAAAAGAGCGTCCTGGCGCAAATACTGTGATCAACTCGAAGAGCTTCCGGCGGTGGCGCGTCTCCAGAGGGCACTCTCGAAAGATAAAACAAACTGCATGGGATTACTAGTCAAATCTGACGGTAAAATCACATGCGACCGGGAAGAAACGTTGACCACACTTCTTCAGGTACACTTTCCCGGCTCTACAATCACAAGTGAGTTTCATGAACACTTGATAGATGACTCACCCCCTATAAACCTGAAAAGGATTAATAGTTTATCCGGCA
This sequence comes from Rhingia campestris, assembly GCA_932526625.1. Taxonomy (NCBI): domain Eukaryota; kingdom Metazoa; phylum Arthropoda; class Insecta; order Diptera; family Syrphidae; genus Rhingia; species Rhingia campestris. The sequence goes on along the minus strand of OW052182.1, from coordinate 93,509,643 downwards.
AACTTTTCACTCCGGATAAGGTCAAATGGGCGATCAACTCATTTAAACCATACAAGGCACCAGGGACAGACGGAATCTTTCCTGCTCTTATACAAAAGGGCTTGGACTTTTTCCTACCCACTATGGTAGCCTTATTTAGGTTTAGTTTCAATTGGGGCTACATACCACAAACCTGGAGGGAGGTAAACGTGGTATTTATCCCCAAACCAGGCAAACCAATAGAACTACCTAAATCGTACCGTCCAATAAGCTTAACATCGTTTTCCCTGAAAACAATGGAAAGAATACTTGACGTACACATTAGAGAGTGCTTAAATGAAAACACTCCTTTGCACCCATGTCAATTCGCCTACCAAAAAGGTAAATCCACGGAAGGAGCACTTCTAAGTTTATCATCACAAATAAAAAGTGCATACGAAAACAAAGAAGTAGCTTTATGTGCCTTCCTAGACATAGAGGGTGCTTTTGACAACACTGGATATGACTCCATATCAAATGCTTTGACTCATAGAAGAATAGATCATCCCACCATCAAATGGATCAAAGCGATGCTTGAAAGTCCGAAAATAACTGCTTCATCAGCACAGACCTCAGTATAAGTAACAGCCGTTACAGGCTGCCCTCAGGGAGGAGTACTCTCACCCTTACTATGGTCTCTGGTTATCGATAACCTACTTCAAGACCTAAGTAATGCAGGTTTCAATATAATTGGATACGCCGATGACCTAGTCATCATAATAAAGGGCAAAGAACCAAACGAAGTTACAACACGTTTGCAAAACGCCCTTAAGATAGTCATAGACTGGTGTAATAAAGAAAGTCTCTCTATAAACCCCAGCAAGGCTATCATCGTCCCTTTTACAAAAAGGAGGAAATTAAATCTTACCCAAATTTCAATTAATGGTACATACATTGAGTATTCCAACGAAGTAAAATATCTTGGAGTGATCCTCGATAAAACACTAAGCTGGAACTCCCACATCAACAACAAAATTCAAAAAGCAACCAAAGCTTTCTGGGCTTGCCGAAGCATGTATGGCAAAACCAGGGGAATCTCTCCAAAGACCACACACTGGATCTACACGATCATGGTCAGGCCCATTATAACATACGCTTCAATAATGGTGGAACAAAGTCACCCAAAAATAAACTATAAATAAATTAAACAAGGTACAACGGCTTGCCTGTCTGGGCATTACCGGAGCTATGCGTACCTGTCCCACGACGGCTATAGAAGCCCTAATAGGACTAACACCCCTCCACATTTTTAAAAAAAAAGTGGTAATTCGCCACTCAGCAAGTTTGACACAAGCGGAAGAATTAAACATTAGTGAACATCTAAAACTAATTGAACTTCTATCCGAAATTCCAGAACTTGACATGATCTGTGCGGTTACAGACCGCTTACCAAAGACACTATGCTTCGACAAAATATTCTCACCGGAGATCACAACCAGAGAAGCATGGTGTAGCAACAACCCACCAAACTGCCTAAACGACCTAAAGTGGTATACGGATGGTTCTAAAATGGACTCAGGGGTAGGAGCTGGCATACATGGACCAAATAAAAACATCTCAATACCTATGGGAAAAAACCCTAGTGTATTCCAAGCTGAGCTCCATGCCATAAAAGAATGCGCAAACTTAATACACAACTCAGGTATTAAAGGCGCAAACATCCATATATTCACGGACAGTCAAGCAGCTATAAAAGCCCTTAGCTCACACATCATTGACTCCAAATCAGTACTACACTGCTTCAACTCCCGCCAAACACTCAGTTCCAGGAACAAAACCAGACTATGGTGGGTCCCCGGACATAAGGGAGTTGAAGGTAACGAAAAGTTTGTCGGCATAAGCTTTTGACTTTACATATCCCCACAGGAAAAAGTCTAACGGTGTGATATCACACGATCTTGGTGGCCAATCGACCGGCCCAAAACGTGAAATTATGTGCTCACCGAAATGTTCTCTCAATAAGTCCATTGATTAATGCGATGTGTGGGAAGTGGCGCCGTCTTGCTGAAACCAAATGTCGCCGAGATCACGAGCTTCAATTTCAGGCATCAAATAGTCGGTTATAATGGCCGAGTTGCTGCGAACAGCCCCGAATCGACTCTCCACGGTCTTCGTGTACACTCTCAGCTACGGCCGCTATATTTTCTTCACAGCGTGCTGGACGTGGTCTATTCGGTCGAATATTATCGAATAATGAATGCTGGGTCTCAAAATGGGTGATGGTGTTGCAAATAGTACGCTCAGTAGGCCGATTATGTTGACCATAAGTTGAGCGAAGTGCACGAAAAACATTCCTCACAGAACGTGAATTTTCATAATAAAGTTGAACAATTTGTAAACGTTGTTCACGCGTAAGTCTTTCCATTATGAAATGCCAAACAATACTAAACAAAAATAACATGACAGCATGACACGACTCACACGTGATCTGTCAAAAAAGGCTATTGAAAAAAGTATCTCTACTTGGATCACCCGTTATCACCGATTGTTAGGAATGATGATATATAGATTCTTCTTTATAGCTATCCATTTTTCCATTAATTAGTCTTGCAATAAACCTCATTTAATTCAGCCATTGTCATTGATTTCAACCAATCGTATTCCCTACACATACGTTCATACGTTCATACGTTCAAGCTCATTGCTCATTCATCCGTAAAAAAAGTACCTGTATTTGGTTTTGTATTCAATGTTGTCCACTATTTTGTCTTGGAGGTTTTTACATTGCTATGAGAGGTTAAAAGCTTTATGCTCAAAAGGACCGTCTCTAATAGTAAGTCATACATATTTTGTCAAACAAATTCTATATTTTTCAACACTTTTAATGATTAATAGTTAATGAACAAAGTGATACACAATTGAAATCGTTTACAATAGTGTCCCCTTGTTGTAATTAAATATCAGACTTAAAAATTAGACATAACTAAACACCTGTCTTCATTCATTATTCAGTTTCATTCAGTTTCATTATCTAACAAGAAGCTTTTCCTTCACAAGACGTTGTCAACCCCTTAGGTCTGTAGTTTATCCAGAGGCTGAAGTTAGTTCACATTAGGACTTCCATCAATTCGGTTGTCATATTATATCTCAACTCCTAGAATGGAATCCAGTAAAGATTTATTTCATATTCATCGAACCATCTTCATATGGTGTGGGGTTATGAATCAAAATAATCCTCGGATGTGGTACTCAAGTTGGTCGTTCTTTTTCAATGTTTTTATTACTTTATTTTATCCGATTCATCTAATGCTCGGTATACTGGATTTGGAAACAACAGAACAGGTTTTCAAAAGCCTTGCAATCGTTTTTACTTGCTCAACGTGCTCAATAAAATTCGTGGTATTTTGGTACTATATGGACGATATCCAGCATATGGAAGATCTCTTTACAACTCTGGATAGTCGTATTCAAACGGTGGACGAAAAAGGACTTATGAAAACTGTCATGCAGTCATGTAAAGGAATATTACTTTTCTTTTTACCAATTTATGTTGGTTCAGCAGTGTTTTCGGAATTGGCATTACTTATCGAGCATGGGAAACGTTTATTGTTTCCAGGATGGTTTCCTTTCGATTGGACTACATCTGATACACGATACTTGTCTGTGCACATTTATCAACTCATTGGTGTTACACTTCAAATAGTGTGTAATTATGCCAATGATACACTACCACCAGTGTCTCTGGCTCTGTTGTGTGGTCACGCTAAGGTACTTGGCTTGAGAGTATCGAAGTTGGGAACAAATCTTGAAAACAGTTTATACGAAAATAATCGAGAGTTAAAACAATGTATACAGGATCACCAGCATTTAATCAAGTACGATTATTTAAATAAAAACAAATTAAGATCTATAGTTATTAATTTGCTTTTTTTATAGGCTTTATCATTGCATGGCGAAGATCCTATCGAAAGGGACCTTCTTTCAACTGTTCATCACCAGCCTGAATTTGTGTTGCACAATTATTTATTGTCTCTTCTTTGCCAATGATGTTTGGAGTTATATTTACTACTCAATCTTGATATTCGCAGAGGCTATTGAAATATTTCCTTCTTGTTATTATGGAAGTCAATTTGAAGCCCAATTTAAGGAATTATCAACGGCAATCTTTTCAAGCAACTGGATTGATCAGGATAGAGAATTTAAGCAAAATATTCGAATGTTCTCTGAACGTTGTTTCCATCAAACAACGTTTTATTGTATGGGGATATTTCGAATGCATTTAGATACTTTTTATGTAACGATGAAGAGTGCTTACTCGCTATTTGCAGTCATAATACGAGCTAAATAAATATATAAAGAGAATTACAATTTGAAAAATATATATTTCCATAATTATTTTTTTTTTTTATTTTTAAGCTTTGCAGTGTCAACTTTTTAAAGAAATGAATGAAGAACCTACAAAATGCATTCGAAATAACCACCAGGATTATAAAAATGTGTGACAATTTTTATAAATGCAAGTGTTTTGTTCAAAAAGTTTGTAAAAAATTCAACATACTGACTCCGTTATGTCGATGTTTGAGAACCTATAACCTCAGCGTCTAGGCTTTCAAATGAGACGTGTTTCGTTGAAATTCGGTAAGCCAAGAAATATATGTCGCAAAGTTTCAATGTGCTTACTTACTATCTTAACGTAGTAGAGCCATGAATGTCCCTCCCGGGGTGATATATTTTTTAGTTCAGTATTGCTTCAGCAGCGGTTCTCAATACAATTTTAAACTTCAAACATTTTTGAATTCCATAGCGTATGGATGCGCACTCTGACGCACAATGCCATCCAGCGGCATTCATGAGTGCGCTCACGCGAGCCGGGACAGACACTCTTGAGTGATCGTGGATGCCCAGCTTAAGAGCACGTTATATTGATGAATTCAAACAAATGTTAGTATCAGAAATTTGAAAAAAAAAATCCAATCCCTCAAGTGATGTGTTCTTACTTACTTAAGTGGCGCTACAGTCCGGAATGAACCTAGGTTGAGCACTCCAAGTTGGCTGAGATCAGTTTCTACTTGTGCGTGCAAGTTAAGGCGAGGTCTTCTTCTACTGCGTCCGACGTATGGCTGGGAATCGATGACTCTGCGAGCCGGAGTATTGGTGTCCATTCGTTCTACATGTCCTAGCCATCTTAAACGTCCAATGAGGAGTTTTTGACTAGGGGCATAGTAAAGTTCTTGGTTGAATCTTCGTCTCCATAGCTCGTCAACACAAACGGGACCGAAGATTTTTCGAGGAATTTCCTGGTAAATCGACCAAGGATTTCTACATCCACTTTTGACATAGGACTGGGATGATCAGAGTCTTATATAGGATCTCCTTAAGAGTTCGAGTGAGGGCTTTACTGCTGAATTGCGTTCTTAGCCCGAAGAAACAGCGGTTGGTAAGAATCATTTTTCGTTTAATTTCTGACGAGAGGTTGTTGTTAAAGTTATTAGCGGAGCCGAGGTAGATAAAGGAAGTTCTACCTCAAAGTTATTTCTGTCACCAATTCGTCGATGTTGTGTGTCCTTTCGTGTTGACAGCATATACTTAGTCTTACCCTCATTTACTGCTAAATCCACTTATGCCGCTTTCTTCTCTATACTAGCAAACGTGGCTATGACATCACGTTGAGTCCTACCAATGATGTCATTATCGTCGACGTATGCTAGTTGTTGCACCGATTTTTGGAAAATTGTGCCTCTGGTGTTGGCTCAGGAGTTTTGCACAATCCTCTCCAGAATCAAATTGCAGAAATCACATCCTAAATCCTTTTTTGGTATCGAATGTGTCGGTGAGGTCGTTTCCGACCCTGATGGAGCAGCGAGAATTCTCCATCGTCATCTTACACAAACGGACGAGTTTGGGCGGTATACCAAAACTAGACATGGCTCTGTATAGTTCGTCTCTATAAATGCTGTCGTATGCGGCTTTGAAATCGATGAATAGGTGGTGGGTATCGATTTGGACTTCTTGGGTTTTTTCCAGGATCTGCCGAAGTGTGAAAATTTGATCGATTGTGGACTTCCCTGGCCTAAAACCACAATGATAAGGGCCGATCAGGTTGTTGGTAAACGGTATCAGGCGTTCACATATTACGGCAGATATGATCTTGTAGGCAATGTTAAGGAGACTTATGCCTCTGTAGTTGGCGCAGTTCAGAGGGTCACCTTTTTTGTAGATCGGGCAAACGATGCTGAGGTTCCATTCTTCATGCATACTTTCATCCGACCAGATTTGGCTTATGAGTTGGTGGATGTTACTTACCAAGTCATCTCCGCCGGCCTTATAGAGCTCAGCGGGAAGGCCGTCATTTCCGGCAGCCTTATTAAGCTTGAGTTTAGATATAGCTATCCTCACTTCACTCAGGTCGGGTGGTTGGCAGTTTTCGCTTTGTCCTTCATCGCTGTTTAACAGTCTACAGAAGTGGTTCTTCCATATCCTCAGTATCGACTGTGACTTAGCATCGATATATCCTTCTTCATCTTGACAGGATTCTGTTCGAGCCTTGTATCCTTGACTTTGAAGTTGTACACTTTGGTAATATCGAACATCGTTCCTGGAGTGGCACCTTTCTATATCCTCGATCGCGCACTTTTCTTGCTATTTTTTCTTCTTTCTGAAAAGCCGGTGTTCTTCCCTTCTTCTCTGCCAATAGAGCTCAATGGCAGCTCTCGTCTTCACCTGCAGCTTAGCTTTGTAGGCCTCCTTCTTGGCTGCGAGCATCTGTCGGCATTCCTCATCAAAACAGGGTTTTCTTGCTGGTGGCCGCGAGAAGCCTAGCACATCTGCTGCGGCTGATCTAATCGATTGTTGGCATCGTTGCCATTGTTCTTCGACATTATATGCTGGTGGTATTGTGTGAATCGAGAGGTTAAGGGATGCGCGAAGGCCTTGGCGGTCTCTTGCGATTGTAGTCTTTCGACATTAAATTTTTTCACAGTATCTCTGGTTTGTTGTGGCGTTCTGGATATCCGCACTCTTACCTTGGGTGCAGCAAGGTAGTGGTCCGAGTCGATGTTAGCACCTCGGAGTGTTCGGACATCCAAAATACTGGATGCGTGCCTCTTGTCTATCGCAATGTGGTCAATTTGGTTGACTGTTCGTTGATCTGGAGACCGCCATGTCCCCGTATGGATATTGAGGTGAGGAAACCTTGTGCTGGCTATTGTGGCATTTCGTTCCGTAGCAAAGTAAACTTCCTTGGTCTGGAGTAGAGCATGTTCGTTACATCCAAGATATAAAAAATGCCAATTGGACACATTATAGATCTAGAATACATCAAAAGCTTGGTCATATTGATAATAATCTAGATCTTATAACATGTAAACAGGATGTTGACTCTCTCGTGGATGATTTCACAAAATATATTCTTGATGCAGCTGATGAAAGAATACCAAAAGTAGCTAGGACAAATTCTTCTTTAAAGCTTCCAGCACATATATTAAATCTCATTAAGATAAGAAACATGTACAGAAGGAATTGGCAGAGGTACAGAGTAGAATTCTTTCGGAATGAAGTTAAATACTTCAGTAACCTCATTAAAGAACAAATTGTGTTTTGGCAAAATGTATCCTGGAACAAAAAACTGAACAATTTAGACATTAACGCGAAACCTATGTGGAACGTAGTCAAAATAGTTCGAAACAAAAGTAGACAGGTACCTTGTCTCAGAAACCCATCAAATATCTTCTTTACAGACATCGAGAAAGCAAATGTACTTGTTCTCACTTTTAAGCATAACATTTCGCAAAATTTGAGTGATATGAATACAATTTCATTGGTTGATAGCGCGGTCCAAACGCTCGCATCTTTAGAAATCGATCTACCAGTAGATACCTATGTATGTGAAGATGACATCAAGTTTTTCATAAATAATTTAGTAACTCGAAAATCTGGAGGGCTAGATCTAATTAGAAATGTCTACATCAAGCAGCTACCTAAAACTGGTATTAAAATGTTGACATATGTTATGAACGCTTGTCTAAAATTGCAGTATTTTCCACTTAAGTGGAGGCTTGCAAAAGTGACACCGATATTAAAGGCGGGCAAGCCCCCAGATGATCCGAATAATTACCGACCAATCAGTCTATTTAGTAGTTTGAGCAAAATTTACGAGAGAATTGTTAAAGAAAAAATCATTAAATTTACCGAAGACAACCAAATTCTTCCCGATGAACAATTTGGGTTTAGGCGCTTCCATAGCACTTCCCATCAAGTAATGAGGATTTGCAATCATGTAAGAAGTAATCGGTTAGTAGGTAAGTCAACTGGCATGATTTTAGTCGATATAGAAAAGGCTTTCGACTCAGTTTGGCATAATGGTCTGATCTTCAAAATGACCAACCTCAATTTCCCACCTTATCTGTGCAATATAGTTCTAAGTTTTCTGTCTGATCGATGTTTTGAAGTGCATGTCAACAGTGGTGTGTCTAATTTAATACAATAAAAGTCAGGAGTACCTCAGGGCTCAGTCTTGGGGCCTATACTTTACAACCTGTACACGTCCGATTTTCCTGATTTACCAGGGTGCGAAGCAGCTATTTTTGCTGATGATACGGCTATATTTTCATCTCATGAGCTTGCTCTTAATATTGAGAACAATCTTAAAAATGCGATGGAAATCTTGCAAGAGTACTTCACTAAATGGAAAATTAAGCTAAATGAAGACAAATTGCAAGCAATCTTTTTCACTCGAAAAAGAAAACCTTGTTTTCTTCCTTCTTCTAGCTTACGTGTAAATGGAGTTAATCTGGAGTTTAAAAATCCTGTTAAATACCTAGGTATTTACCTTGACACTAAACTGACATTTCAGGAACATATCAGACAGACTGTTAATAAAGTAAATATCGCAACGAAAATGCTTTACCCATTCATTAACAGAAAATCTGCATTATCTGTACCAAATAAAATAATAATAATGAAAGTTATTTTTCAAGCAATACTTCTCTATGGTTGTCCAGTATGGGGAAAATCTGCAAAATGTCACTTGAAAAAACTGCAAGTTGCTCAAAACAAAGTTCTAAAACTTATGTTGAACCTAGCGTGGGATTATCCCACTTTTCACCTTCACAAAAAAGCGGGTGTTGAACTGATATCTTCGAAAATACTAAAACAAACTAATAAGTTTAGCAGTTCCTGCGTTTTTGCTGAAAATCGCCTAGTCAATTCCCTATTTGCTACAAATAGCAACTAAAGCTATTAAAACTACTATTTATTTGTTTATTTATTTATTATTTATTTATTTGTTTATTTGTTTGTTTATTTATTTATTTAATTATTTATTTATTTATTTACTTATTTACTTATTTATTTTTCATTTATTTATTTATCTATTTATTTATTATTTATTTATTTGTTTATTTATTTATTATTTATTTATTTATTTATTTATTTATTTATTTATTTAATTATTTATTTATTTATTTATTTATTTATTTATTTATTTATTTATTTATTTATTTATTTATTTATTTATTTATTTATTTATTTATTTATTTATTTATTTATTTATTTATTTATTTATTTATTTATTTATTTATTTATTTATTTATTTATTTATTTATTTATTTATTTATTTATTTATTTATTTATTTATTTATTTATTTATTTATTTATTTATTTATTTATTTATTTATTTATTAATTAATTTATTTATTTATCTACTTATTAATCTATTTATTTATTTTTTGGTTTATTTATTTATTTATTTATTTTTTTTTTTATATCTTTTTATATATTTAACTACTTTTACGTTTCTATTCTGTTTTTTTTTCTCTTTTTTTATTGAAGGTTTTTCATCGTATTTTCCTTCAAAACCTATGTTCATAAATGTCAATATTTAATGTGTCTTTACTGTTGAAATCATTTTTCAGATGAAAGATATAAATGTATCATATCTCTGTACCTTATGCTGTGCGATTACTAAATTATGTTAAAAAGATATGTTAATACGAAATAAAGAAATCTATCTATCTATCTATCTTGTGGCGTTCTGGATATCCGCATTCTTACCTTGGGTGCAGCAAGGTAGTGGTCCGAGTCGATGTTAGCACCTCGGAGTGTTCGGACATCCAAAATACTGGATGCGTGCCTCTTGTCTATCGCAATGTGGTCAATTTGGTTGACTGTTCGTTGATCTGGAGACCGCCCGGTCCCCGTATGGATATTAAGGTGAGGAAACCTTGTGCTGGCTATTGTGGCATTTCGTTCCGTAGCAAAGTCAATAAGCCTAAGTCCGTTACCAGACGTGTTGTCGTGTATGCTATATTTTCCGGCAATACTGCTAAAGATGTCTTCTCTTCCTACCTTTGCGTTAAAATCTTCCAACACGATTTTAACATCGTTCTTTGGTAGTCGCTCATAGGTTTTGTCAAGGAGCTCGTAGAAGCAGTGAGAGAGCGTGAGCGTGAGCGCATATAAGGCTTATGTTGGCGAATTTGGTCTTGATGCGGATTGTTACAATGTGTTCGCTGTTGCTTTGGAAACATAAGACTTCTTACCTAAGTCTTGCACTTATAACAAATCCGCATCCGAATAGTCGCTATTTCTGCTCACTATATCACGGTTCATAGTCGATGTCACAGTTTTTCATCCTCTTTTTGCCCGGCCCATCCCATCGTATTTCCTGGATGGCAGTAATGTCTGTTTTGTAGCAGTTTAGGGCTTCCGCTAGTTGTTCGCCTGACCCTCTCCTGTTTAATGTTCTCACATTCCAGGTGCAGATACGAACGTCGTTGTCCTTTTGTCGTTTGGCAGGGTCATCAACAATAAGATCAGTGCTTTCCGAGGTAACATATGTTTTTTCAATGAGTATATAGTTAAACCAAAGCACAACCCCCAACCTAGAGGGCTAGTTCCAATTTATTAGACACCCCTAGGACACGAGGCCATCAGAATCCACTACTGCCGTTGGCCGTCATATCAAATTTTACTGTTCGACTAAATTTGTGCTGCGAACGCGAGGACATACATTTTTTTAAGAAATAAATTCTCAATTTTTGTACTTTTTAAAATAGATGGCTTACTTTTTTTAATCGATCAAATATATATAAACATTATTGTGTTGCACTTGTTTATGGAGCTTAGGGTCTCATTTTTCTAAACAATTGATTTTTACTTTTAGAACTGATAAATGAAAAACCTCTTGGTAAAGATATCGTGGCTATGTAGCAACCACTGTCTGTAACGATTAATAGAAGCTAAACATTTGGTAAGAACAAAAATTACCAAGAGTTTTCAAATACCAACAACAAGCACATTAATATCCGGATGGATACCAACTCTATTGTAATTAAATGGTTTTTAATTATTTATGGACAGGCTTCACCCTTTCTTTATTCCAGTTTCATTTGTCCCATAAATTGTTATTATTAATAGTTAATTAACAGTCGATTACAGAACGTTGATTCATTTAAGAATTGTTTTTTGTAATTAGGTATCACACTCCGAGATGCACACATAACTTAACACCTTTCATTTACAAATAGGTGCTTTCAATTTTAAATTCAAATAATTGTTTTTATTCCAGAGTTTCCACTATACTATAAATACGCTAAATCTGAAGTACACCAAAAGGTTCTTTATCAGTTTGAGTTAGAACTTCGATTGATTCGGGTCACATTTCGAAATCCCATCATGGAACACAGTAAAGACTTATTTCAAATTCATCGGATCATCTTTATATGGGGCGGGATAATGTCGCCAACATATGCTCGAATGTGGTATTGGCCTTGGTCCTTCTTCTTTAATGTCTTCATAACAACGCTTTACCCGGTTCATCTTATGTTTGGTCTACTCGACTTGGAAACAGCAGAACAGGCTTTCAAATGTCTCGCAATTGTGTTTACATGTACAGCCTGTTCAATCAAATTCTTCGTATTTTGGTACTACATGGACGACATTCGGCATATGGAAGATCTCTTTACAATACTGGATAATCGTATTGAAACGGTGGACGAAAAAGAACTTTTTAAAAGGATCGTGAGGTCTTGTAAAATGATGTTAATTTACTTCGTACCTATCTATGTTGGGTCAGCAGTGTTTTCGGAGTTGGCATTACTAATAGAGCATAAGAAGCGCTTATTGTTTCCGGGATGGTTTCCCATCGATTGGACGGCATCTGATACGAGTTACTGGACAACGAACATGTATCAATTTATCGGCGTTACACTCCAAATAATTTGTAATTATGCCAATGATACGCTTCCACCCGTGGCTTTAGCTTTACTCTGTGGTCATGTGAAGCTACTTTGTTTGAGAGTGTCGAAATTGGGAATGGATCCTGGAAAGAGCTTACACGAGAATAATAAAGAGTTTAAGGAATGTATACAGGATCATCAGCGTTTAATTGAGTAAAATTATTAATATAAGAGTAAAGTTGAATATCACATCTTTTCTTTTTTACAGACTTAAATACTGCTTGGCGAAGATTCTATCGAAAGGGACTTTCTTTCAACTCTTTGTCACAGGTGTCAATTTGTGTTGCACAATTATTTATTGTGTTTTCTTTGCTAATAATATTTGGGCATATATTTACTATTCAGTGTTGGTATTTGGACAGGCTATGGAAATATTTCCTTCTTGCTATTATGGAAGTCATATCGAAAGCCAGTTCAAGGAATTGGCCACCGCAATATTTTCCAGCAACTGGATAAATCAAGATAAAGAATTCAAGACAAATATTAGAATGTTTTCTGAACGGTGTTTCCAACCAATGCAATTCTATTGCATGGGTATATTTCGAATACATTTGGATTCATTTTATGTAACAATGAAGAGCGCGTACTCTTTGTTTGCAGTTATAATACGAGCAAAATAATTGTATCCTAGCACTTTTACGAAACTTAACCTTTCGCTTTCGATAGTTCTAGTTTTTCACGCGTCTGTTAAGATGAAAATTAGCTTCATTCGAAAATAATATGTTGATAAAGGTCAAAAAGCAATCGATTGCCAGATTTACGAAGTCAAGCCTCTGACTGGCACCCTGGGGCTTTAATTCTGGCACTAATTGAGTTTTATAGGGATGCATCTTTGGGTCTATGCAAAATACGGTGTGATGATGATGATGTATGCACTTTTAAAGCACTTAATCGGTTACGAATTGAAATTGGATTTTGAAAAATTGCTCAAATCGGTGCAACTACCAAATTTGAAGCATTTAAATAAAACATGGTGTTTAGATAAGAAAACGCACTTATATGTAAAACTCAATAAAAAGGATTTTTTTAAAGCTCTAATTGTATGTTTTTTCGACAAAAGAAAAAAATGAATTTGATGAATTTAAGTTGAAACGAGTGGTGGGTGCACGACTGGGTCGTACGCAACTTTCTCTTTCACAGCGAGTTAGGCGTTAGATCAAATAGTACGCATTTTGATTATTAATGCTTAAAATGATATAAATAATGTCGAAATGTAATTATACGAACGTTTCCTCCAAAATGATGATTTTCCGTTATTGGCCAAAACTGAAAATTCCGTTTAGTGATAGTTGGGCTAAAACTAATTATGTGGAATTGTTTCAAACTATAATAGTAGTATATATATTAAATTTCATTCAATTTGACATAGCAGTTTACGAGAAATTAACAATTTTCTTTATATGGCCTGAATGACAAAATCCGTTATATGGATTTTCTCGCAAAAACTGGGTATGCAGTTTTGTTGGAACTAATATGCTTATAGTATATATAAAGTTTAATCAAAATCGTTAGAGCCGTTTTCGAGAAAATTGAGGTTATGTGTAATTTTTATATGACAGGTACCGTTATTAACATGGCTAAAAGCAAATAAAAAAAATGGCCTAGAATTATGACCAAAACAAACTTGGATACAAAGTTTGAAGAAAATCGGTCAAGCCGTTTAGGCTGGGGAGACCATTACGGACAGACGGACCGACGGACCGACGGACCGACGGACGGAATTCCAAAAACCTCTTTTTTAGGCTCCGCTATCATCGTAATGTTAGAATCAATCAAAATCTCGAGGTCGAAAATTTTCACGAAAACAATATCTTTCTCTTTGTAAGAGAAAGTTAAAAATTATGTGTGTCAAATGACCACATTTTGAGTTGATTCACATTATTTGATCCAGTAGTTTTAAATTTGTTTTATTTACTCTTAAAATATTAACTTATACTTACTTACTGACTTAAGTGGCTCTACAGTCCGGGATGAATCGGGCTTCAACCAACATGCCTCTCCAATTAGCCCGGTCCTTAGCTAACTGCCTTCAGTTGCGCACTCCAAGTTGGTCGAGGTCGGTTTCTACTTGTGCGCGCCATTTAAGGCGAGGTCTTCCTCTACTGCGTCCGACGTCGGGCTCGGAATCTAAGACTCTGCGAGCCGGATTATTGGTGTCCATTCGTTTTACATGTCCTAGCCATCTTAAACGTCCAATGCGGAGTTTTTTGACTAGGGGTATGTCGCTGTACAGCTCGTATAGTTCGTGGTTGAATCTTCGTCTCCATAGCCCGTCAACGCAAACGGGACCGAAGATTTTTGGAAGAATTTTTCTCTCGAATCGACCAAGGATTTCTTCATCCGCTTTTGATACGGTCCATGCTTCAGCGCCGTAGAGCAGGACTGGGATGATCAGGGTCTTATATAGGATCTCCTTAGTAGTTCGACTGAGGGCTTTACTACTAAATTGCCTTCTAAGCCCGAAGAAACAGCGATTGGCAAGAGTAATTCTTCGTTTGATTTCTGACGAAATTTTATTGTCAGAGTTAATAGCGGATCCGAGGTAGACAAAGTCCCGTACTACCTCAAAGTTATATATGTCAATGTTGACGTTCTGTTCAATTCGTCGATGTTGTGTGTCCTTTCGTGTTGACAGCATATACTTAGTTCTACCCCCATTTATTCCTAAACACATTTTTGCCGCTTTCTTCTCTATACTAGCAAACGTGGCTTTTACATCACGTTGAGACCGACCATTGACGTCAATATCGTCGTCGTCGGTGTGTACTAGTAGTTACACTGATTTTTGGAAGATTGTGCTTCTGTTGTTGGCTCGGGAGTTTTGCACAACCCTCTCCAGAATCAAATTGCAAAAATCACATGACAGTGAATCGGCTTGCTTAAATCCTTTTTTGGTATCATATTTGTCGGTGAGGTCGTTTCCGACCCTGATGGAGCATCGAGTTTCGCCGGTAGACCAAAACTAGACATGGCTTTGTATAGTTCGTCTCTGTATATGATGTCGTGTGCGGCTTTGAAATCGATGAATAGGTGGTGGGTATCGATTTGGACTTCTTAGGTTTTTTCCAGGATCTGCCGAGGTGTGAAGATTTGATCAGTTTTGCACTTTCCAGGTCTAAAACCACACTGATAAGGGCCGAGCAGGTTATTTTTAAACGGTTTCAGGCGCTCACATATTATGGCAGATAGGATCTTTTACGCGATGTTATGGATACTTATGGCTGAGGTTCCATTCTTCAGGCATACTTTCATCCGACCAGATTTGGATTATGAGTTGCTGGATGTTACTTACCAAGTCATCTCCGCCAGCTTTATAAAGCTTCCATAACTTCGATAGTGACTCAGCTCCGATATATCCTTCTTCATCTTGACAGGATTTTGTTCAAGCCTTGCTTTGACGTGTTACACTTTGGTAAAACTGACGAACATCGTTCCTGGACTGACACCTCTCTATATCCTCAATTGTGCGCTTTTCTTGCTCTTTTTTCTTCTTTCTGAAAAGCCGTAGTTCTCTCTCGTCTTCACCTGTAGCTTAGCCTGTAGCTTAGGTATCTTTCTTGGCTGCCAGCATCTCTCGGCATTCCTCACCAAACCAAGGGTTTCTTGCTGGTGGGCGCGAGAAACATAGCACATAAGTTGGGGCTGATGTAATGGCTTGATGGAATCGTTGCCATTGTTCTTCAACATTCGATGCTGGTGGTATGGTGTTAATCGATAGGTCAAGGAATACGCGTTGCGCGAAGGCCTTGGCGGTCTCTTGCGATTGCAGTCTTTCGACATTAGATTTGTTCACAGTGTTTCTGGTTTGTTGTGGCGTGGTGGATGTACGCCTTGGGTGCAACAAGGTAGTGTTCCAAGTCGAAGTTAGCCCCTCGGAATGTTCGGACATCCAAAATACTGGATGCGGGGCTCTTGTCTATAGCAATATGATGAATTTGGTTGACTGTTCATTGATCTGGAGACCGCCATCTCCCCTTATGGATATCGAGGTGAGGAAACCGTGTGTTGGCTATAGTGGCATTATTTCGTTCCGTAGCAAAATTAATTAGCCTAAGTGAGTTACCACTTTACCAGACGTATTGTCGTGTAGGCTGTGTTTTCCGACAATACTGCTAAAGATGTGTTCTCTTCCTACCTTTGCGTTAAAATCTCCCAGCACGATTTTAACATCGTACTTTGGTAGGCGCTATAAGTTTTTTCAAGGAGCTCGTAGAAGCAATCATTTGCTATGGCATATTTTATTCCGTCAGGGCATGAGCACACATAAGGTTTATGTTGGCTAATTTGGCCTTGATGCGAATTGTTACAATGCGTTCGTTAATCTTGGAAACATAAGACTTCTTGCCTCAGTCTGGCATTTATAACAAATCCACATCCGAATAGTCGCTGTTTATGCTCACTACAACACGGTTTTTCATCCTCTTGCCCGGACCATCTCATCGTATTTCCTTAATGGCAGTAATGTAAAATTGGACTTCCGCTAGTTGTTCGCTTGCACCCACACTGTTTAATGTTCTCTCATTCCACGTGCAGATAAGAACGTCCTTGTCCTTTTTCGTTTAGCAACAAGTAAAAATCATTCCTTTGCGAGGCTATTGGTTGCTTCGTTACAATGGGTTTTTCCAAGGGTGGGAAGTTAATCCAAAGTAAAACCCCCAACCTGGAGAACCAGTACCAATTTTATTAGATAACCCTAGGACACGGTGCCATAAGTATCCACTACGGCATTGAGCGCTGCCGTTGGCCTTTCGGTTCATCCGCCATCATATCGGTTCAAGGGGCCTTACTTACCCTTGAGATGTACGAATATGTCGAAGCAGCTCATCTAGGTTCGTGACGGCAGGTGAGTATTCCGTGCCATAGTGTTGCTGTTTGAGCGATTGGCACTTGAACACTGACAGGTGAACGGTAACTGTTAAATGTACACGTTCTTGAATATATTTCAAAATTTTCTATCACTTTTTAATTACTATTTTCCTTTTTTATCAATTGAATTATTTTTCAACTATTCCTGTAACTGATACTAACGACATTTTAATAACCCCATTATAAATAATTTCTTAATCACGCAAAAATTCACTTGAAAAAACACCTGGGGCTGCATATTTTCCTTTGAATACTTTTGTTTAGGACTAGAAGCATGAATCGTCAATTAATCAATTATCAGGAAGCAGTTTTGTTTTACCACAAGTAGACAAGCTAGGGAGACATCAAATATTTAAAAATGGACGATGTATTCATTTATTGAAGGACATATACAAAATATTGATCGTTAAATGACCGTGAGGTTCATCAAATTTGTTGGTCAATAGCTAAAGTAGACTTACAAATTTAGCCACTTGGTTTATCAGAACTGATAAATCGCTAGCAATAACACAACAGGAATATGCCGACTTTTTCGCTAGGATATTTATTTTTAAATTAACACTGAACTCTGAACAATTGGTGCCACTAATTATGACAGCTTCCAAATGTGTCAAAAATGTCTGGAGGGTTACTGGTTTCAATAATTTGGTGCGTCATCGAATAATGCAGTTTCTGCAACGAAAAGTTTCTGAACGAGTGCTGTCAAAAAATGGCCACATTGACTGGCCATTCAGATTAGATTTTGCCCCTTCGGACTACTTTTTGTGGGGTTACATGAAATAGTAAAACTTACCTGATTTTATAACCAGCTTAACTCGAGGAAAGAATGGTAAAAGAGAAACCAAGAGTAATTCTTCGTTTGCTTTCTTAAGAAAAAGTCCATATAACTGGTCCGCCATCTAACGTTTTTTTTTTTCAACTAGTGCTTATTTCGTGAATGGTAACACTTAGCTCATGTCTGATTTGACAGATAATTAGTTTTATCCTTCCGCTGAACGAATATGGTTGTGCATACGCTTGAACAACGCTGGGAAATATTGCGACATTACTTTGAAAATCATGGTACGGATTTTGGAAGAAGAGAAGCACCGTCAGCTCCGTATGTTCGTTATCTTGTGAAAATAGTGAAAGAAACTGGCATCCTCATCGATAAACCAAAGCGTGAAAAGCCAAAAACAGTGCGTACACCCGAGAATATTGCTGCTGTGGCAGAAAGTGTGCGTGAAGCGCCATCAACATCAATTCACCGCCGTTCTCAACAATTGAACATTTCGGAGACATCATTGAGACGAATTTTGCATAAAGACCTTGGTATGACGCCATAGAAAGTCCAATTGGATCAGGAGTTGAAGCCAACTGACCATCCAATGCGTTTTCGCTTCGCTAAGTGGGCCTGCGATCGACTTAGAGAAGATGCCGATTTTGCCAAAAAAAAATCATCTTTTCAGATGTAGCTCATTTTGATCTTGGCGGGTATGTAAACAAGCAAAATTGTCGCATTTGGGGCACAGAAAACCTGCACGCATACATTGAAAAGCCGATACACCCAAAACGAGTCACTGTTTGGTGCGGATTTTGTTCCAGAGGCATAATTGGGCCATTTTTCTTCGAAAATGAGCAAGGAGTGGCCGTTACAGTCAATGGCGATCGTTATCGGGCCATGTTGAAAGAATTTTTGTTCAAAAAAATTGAAGAGGAGGATATTGGCAACATTTGGTTTCAACAGGATGGCGCTACGTGCCACACAGCCGAAGCTACACTCGATGTTTTGCGCTCTGTTTTTGAAGATAGCATTATCAGCCGCAGAGCTGATGTCGTTTGGCCACCTCGGAGCTGCGATTTGACACCGTTGGACTATTATTTGTGGGGTGCCGTAAAAGATAAGTGTTACGCCGATAAGCCAGAGACAATTGACGCCTTAAAGGACAATATTCGCGAAGCCATTGGTGAAAAACAGCTGCACACAATCGATAATGTGCTTAAAAATTGGACCGATCGTGTAGGCTACTGCATGGCCAGCCGAGGCAGCCATTTGAATGAAATTATTTTCCATTATTAAGGATTGTACTTTCAAATAAAAAAAGAAATTTGAGAAATTATTCAGTAGTTTTTTTTTTATAGCATTTTAAAAAAAAAAAAGTTATTTGGCGGACCCTTTAGTTGTAGCTTTCAAATATTTGGCATATAATTGTTTTTTCCCCGTTTACTGCTAAACCTAAAAGTGTATACTTCGACTAATGACGTCAAAATCGTCAGCTAATAGTTGCAGATATTTATGCAAGAGTTTAATACAATCTCTTAAGAACATGGGCGACATCTTCATCTTGTCTAAATGCTTTTTAATAGAAGAATCTTTCTATGAGGTCGTTACTGAAATTATTCGTCATACTTTACAGACGCACGAGTTTGAGTGGAATATCATCTATCAAACAGTTAACACCTTATTCTACAAGGGTATATTAGTTTCGACAAATAGAGAAATTATTAACAAAGTCATCTGCTGTCAGTCTAGCCATTTCTGTCCGTTCTTATCTCGCCAGTTTTTAGGGGTTTACATTTTTAGGTAAACTAATCAAATTTGGTACACGAACGCTTTGCCGTTCTCCTCAGAACCAGTGCATAAACTTTCAAAATTCGCAAACATAGAACTATTGAAAAACTGAATAAGATATTTAGACAACCATAGAATGTTTTTGACAAGCCCACATTAGGGACAATTTGGAACGATTTCTTAAAAAAATAGCTTTGGTAAAAGATTACAGAAATTCGAACAAAGTTTCGATGAAAATACTTCGACCGAATTGTTATATACACTTCCAGCCGTATTTATTAGATTTTCCTAAAGTGTGTCTTAGTGGTTGTTTAGTTAAGCATGCTTAAATATTTAAATTGTCTCTAAGCAACGTTGCTATAATTCTTATCTGTAATCAAATTTTCATTGCTGCTTAACTAAACGATGATTGTTTCAAAAAACGTAAAAAAATTATTAAAATTATTAAATAAAAAAAATTAAATTCTATACAAGTTTATGTCCTATGGTCGCTTTTTTCTACACCACTTTATGTTCTAAGGTACTTTTTTTGACAGCGATCTCTTTGAGGCAAATGCCTTTGCAAGCCTGTGACAAATAACACATAGCGTAGATTGACTAAATCCGTGAATATTAGCTCCGTTATTTTGCATCTAAAAAGGCTATAATGGAATGTTTAAAGATTTATTTTGTAGTGAGATAGTAGATTATATATATAATATACCCCATTTTGACCCCAATAGTTTAAAGCAGCCATCAGTAGAAGATGATGGTCCTTCCAGATCGGATCGCACAAGGTTAATAAGCTTTTCTAAATTGGGGTTAGAAAATCGATACTTTTGCAGAATATATTTGCCTTGAAGTTCGATTGGGTTAATTATCGGTTTGTACATTTTTGGTCTCGCAGCTCTTGGTCTGTTTGTATCTGTATCACATTCAATACATTTTAATCATTTATAAAAGAATGTATCTTGAGTCAATTTTTATGAATTTGCTTTCTCAAAAACTCTAAATGAATTTGAAAAAATATTTGGATGGAAACTGTCTGATCTGTGAAAGTTCATTTTAAAGTGGTTCTATACAACCTCAAAACGCGGTCGATCTTGTTTAAATAAAGCGACATCTAAGCAACGTTGTTTAAATGTGAAAATCGATTATAGACACCGATTTTGCATTTAAGTGATACTAAGGGTGTTTTAATGTTAAACAACCTTTAAAATTTCATAATAAATACGGCTGTTCACCTATAGATCATTTTAACTCACACCTCCTTTCTGGTGGCTATTTCCTAAAAAAAAACTTTTCTAGCATATGCTATAAAGGTATATTAGGCCGTACGAAAAAAAAATTAGCAAGGATAATAATATTTGTTTCATAAGCTCTTTGTTCATGTTTCCAGTACACGTGTAAATGTTTTTTGAATCCGCTAGATTCACAGCTGTTTACCTTCATAGAAATCAATAATCCATGATCTTTTAAGATACATATGTGTAAATTAAAAATGACTAAAGGGATTGTGGGATTTTAAAAATCATGTTATGTTAAATGCTACATGCACAATAGATCTTTTAGGTCGACGTGCATCTTATTGCTTCGGCAAGTCAGAATTTTTATGTTAAATGCTAAAAGAAATTCGAAAAAAAAATTAATTTAAATTAAATACTTAAGCAATATTATTTAGGCAATAATATTTCGTCAGTAATACATTATGAGCCGCACCCATATCTGTAGAATTTTTTTCATAGGATAGGATATTAAACGATTCGTACAGCGGAGTTTAGTTTTCTATTAGCTTTAATTTAAAATATTTGATTCAATCGAAATATGTTAAATATTAGTAGAATATAGTAGAGTGCTAAAACAAAATTTTCCTAAATGTGCCAAAAAATACTAAATAATTTTTTAAATTCCTATTTCAACCTGACAATAACAGCCAAAAGTGAATATGCACTTTTCATGGTAACATAGAATGAGTCTATATGAATTTTAAAGAATCCCATACAAACAAATTCAGTTTTTTTATATGCAAAATGAGAAAACAATAAAAGGTTTTGCTTAAATTGTCTATCCTGATCCAGCCAATTGCACTTGAACAAAGCATATTGCAAATTGTAGAATTCAATTTCAAAAACACTTCCAAAATAACAGCTCGGTAGTATTTCCAAGGGCATTATTATAAGAAGTACCGTATGAAAAGCAATTGACATCGTTCCATCAGCGAAGAAGACCAAGTAGAATAGAACACAGCAAATATTTAAGCCAGTCCCAAGGATTTGAAAAAACATTCCCAATGACAGAACTTCACTTAGAGTATGGTGAATCCTGTGCGAAAATATTGTATTAGCATATGTGAATACTATTCAATAATCAGATCAAATGCATTTTTAAAATTTGTTGATACAAGGAAAAATATAAGATTTGATGTCTACTTTTCAATATTGTTTTGAATTTTTTTTAATGAAAATAAGTTTAACCATCAACAAAAGCTAAAATTTGATCAACCCAGTTAACAACACTCACATGATTAATCTTTGGTGATCATTTATACACATCTTTAGTTGCTCGTTGTTATCCTTCTGGCTCTTGTCTGGATTTGTTCCTAATGTAGAGATCCTTATTTCTAGTAGCCTTACGTGTCCGCTTAATAAAGCCAACGATACTGCCGGGTATGTATCGGTCGCACAATTCGTAATGGATTGTATACCGATACCAAAAAACTGATACAAATTGGCTATCCAATAGTTGACAACAGATTTATCCCAATCAATTGGCAACCAAACTAGATACACCAAATGTTTTTCACCACCGGCAAAGGTTGAAAGCTCCGCTGTTAGCCAAGCACTAAAGTAACAAACCACAAACACATAAAATATACGCTTGCAGACTCGAATGATTTTCTGAAAAAACAGTTCCTCAGCGGTAGTGCGAATGCGCTTCTCTAGTATCGAAAGGTTATCCTCGATAAATCACATTTTTTTCAAATTTAATGAAATTATAACGAACTTTACCGAGCAAAGTATATCAACAAAAATCATTGCAAGATTTTCAAATATCTCAGCCTTACTCCGAAGATAGAGCAGACCCAAGACAAGATGGAGAGGAAAGAAGAAAAATACTCCAAAGTTAACCACGAATTTCCACATAAAGTGTAAGAATCGAAATTTGTTGGGTCTTTTAAGACCAATAAACTTCCAAATCGTCCAATATATGTGGAATATATCGTCACTGTTTTGGGTTGCCATTTTCAGTCGAATGCCAAAAGCTCACTGAATGCTGGTGACAAGGGCTTTTTGTTAGTAAACGTACTTAAGTTCACTAGCAATGACGTTAAGTTAATGACTTATTTTTACTTGAAAACGAATAATTATACGTGTTATAATTTTTATACTTCGATATTATCACTTTTGATTTGTAATCTGGGTCAGGGTTGACAGGTGCAATATTACGTTGTGAAAGTGCTACTATTTGCATTTATTTAGATTCATAAATGGTAATGGAGAATAAATATGTACAATTTTTTTTTCAATTAGGAGATAACAATTTTGTATTTCCATAAAACACAGAATAATTGAGATATCGGGCTGACATTTATTATGTTATGGAATACTATGGAATACTATTTCTTTTGTATGGTCTCTTCTCTTCTTCTTCTGTAACATTGTAGGCTTATTGGCATAAACCAACCAATAAATCAAACGGCGGCGTAAAATTGCATAACCGAGGACAGGACCAGGACAAAAGAAACGATACGAATAAATTTTGAAAAGGAAAATGTTCCCATTCAGGAAGCTCATTTACATTGCTGACAAGGGAAAAAAATCCCTCGGAATTTGTTCACGATAACCCTGGGCCCTCATTCCGTAAACTGAATATCGTTTTACGACAACAATTTGACGGTACATCTTGCATCACATCTTGCTTCACTTTTCACGCATGGCAGAACTTGATCCATTGATCTTAACATGGTGACAATTTTTATTGATGAAAAAAAAAAACGATCAAATCACAATATCAGCATGAAATCCACATAACACTTTTTATATTTTTTTATGAACTTTATCCCAGAAGACAATTTTTTTTATGTATTTAAGGAAATTTTAAAAAAAATTGCAAAGCCTAATCGGGGATGTTTCGGCGGTTCAAATAACCAAAAGTCTCAAGTTAGATAACAAAATCATGTGAAAGGCGCTTAATCAACTGATTTTTATCATTTTGAATTGAAGCACTAAAGGCAGCAAATTTTATTAAGTGCTTTGGCTGGTGTGCACTCTCAATGGAACAGGAACAATAATTGTGAATATTTTGACTCATAGCAAGGCACTGTATTCATGCCGCCTCCAAACTCCTCTCTGATATACAATGGAACAAAGCCAAAAAAACAGAGCACGGGTGCATGTCTGGTTGATTTGTTGAAGGCTTTCGACACCGTATGGTTAGAGGGCCTCTGTCTAAAGCTGACCAGACTTGGCATAAGTAAACCACTGCTTTATATGCTTCATGACATGTTGACTGGTAGAACGTTTGTTGTCAAAAGTGGCAATGTAACTTCTACCACAGAATTTTTCATCAAAACTGGTCTGCAACAGGGAGCGGTAAACTCGCCGATTCTCTTCAGCATTTACACCAGCGATATGATAGGTAGTCTTACTCAGTCAATTGCCAATGCGGATGATCTTATCGCGTACAGA
Source organism: Rhingia campestris (assembly GCA_932526625.1). NCBI lineage: Eukaryota > Metazoa > Arthropoda > Insecta > Diptera > Syrphidae > Rhingia > Rhingia campestris. The sequence continues at coordinate 93,485,365 of OW052182.1, read as the reverse complement.
ACAGCACCTACTGTCGAGGTCATTCGAACACTTTTGCAGCGGGACTTCGACAAGATCCAGAGCTATTGTGATGACTGGAAGTTGAAAAACAACTTTCAGAAATCGGAAACTATCCTGTTTATGATACTGTTGTCTAGGTCCTCTTGGGATACGAGAAAGAACCAAACGGACAGTCACTGGCGAGTAAAAGTGAAGTAAAGTACCTATTGGCATCTGGCTGGATTAGTATCTATATTTTGGAAGACATGTAGATGCTGCTCGCCAAATTACTCCATTCAGAGCTGACTTTGTAGTGTAGGAGGTTCCTGACATTCAGCCCTATCGCGGTATCCGTCGGAGCGGACAATTTTCCGCAACGCATACTTCGTCGGAGGTTTAAATTTCATTCGATGTATGTGTCATCGGAAAAAAATACTACACAAATGCGACGGCTTCACTTCCCTACAATTCGTAAATAAATTCCGCGAATAATTTGTGTCGGAGGAAATCGGAAAAAGAATTGCACTTAGCTGTCAAAAATTGCACGAAAAATGGACCTGAATGCACTTCAACGCAACGCGTTACAAAATTTCGGGGAAATATTCTGAACAGCTTTTCGGAAGAATACCTCGAAGCAAAAATCCTCCGAATCGTACAAATTCGGAGAATTTTCCTCTCCGACGGATACCTCGATGGGGCCGATTGATATTAGTTAGATGAAGTTTTTATTTTTTCTGATATAGCTGGACAAGAGCATAGAAGGTGAGTAATACTTTCCTTCTCTTCTTCGTCCAATCAGCTTCTACAGAAGTCATTGCTGAAGATGCCTAGTCTTTTTGCAAGACACCGATTATGGTGCTGTTCAGCACTGTCAAGCTGGTGGATCGCTTCTAGTAAAAATTTTGCCAGAGTTGCCTGGATATTTGACACATTGTGACGTTTATCCATCTGCGGTTTGCTTTCTTGATCGCATCCAGTTTGATCCTGTAATTTACATGAAGCGAGGGATATACCGAAAATATTTTCTGGCTTATCCGCCTTGCAATTCTCTGGTATGTGTCTGTGGCCCGGCACCCAAAAGAGGTGAATGGTAAAGTGCTCTGCAATCTCATAAAGAGAGAGTCGGTATGCGTGGGCTGATTTCGATTTGAACAAAATGGATTCCAGGGGTTTGATTGCCGCTTGGCTGTCACTGAAGATGTTATTATACTTCGTGGATATTACATTCCTTTTCAGTCAGGACAAGGCTTCTTTAATTGCCATGACTTTCGTCTGGTAAACGCTACAATGATCGGGAAGGCGAAAGCATATGCTTAGGTTAAGCATCTCGGAGAATAAACCTCCACCTGTTCCAGATTCTGTTTTAGACCCATCCATATAGATGTGAAACGAGTTATTAGTTACGATCGTATCCGACTCCCATTCAAGGCGACTGGAAACGGGTTCTGAAGTTATGCTCAAAACTGTGTGTTCACACTGTGTGGGTGTCCATTGTGACGAAGCTCTTAGTCGCACAACTGCACAAGCCTATTGAGTCTATTTGCCGAAAATATCTAGGGGCACTAGATGTAGGATAGCATCCAGGGCAGCGGAGTGGGTTGTTCTTAGAGCTCCGCTAACGTATATGCATGGGCAAGCTGATCGTTGAACTTTACCTAATAGTTTGCGGTTGAAGGCTGTTTAAAAAGCCGTCCCCCAGACTAAGACACCATATAGTAGTATGGGCCTAATGATAGACACGTAAAGCCAGAAAGAGATATGTGGTTGCATACCCCATTTCTTCTTGCCTTTTTACAAGTGTATAAGGCTTCGGCAGCTTTCTTAACGCGTTCTTGGATGTTGGGTTTCCAGTTCATTTTCTTATCCAAAACCAGAGCCTTGGTTGATTCTGAGAACTAGAGACTGACGCCATTTAGTTTAGGAGGGTCAATTTGCGGGACTTTGTATTTCCCTATCGGTTTTTTGAAGGTTCGCGCGGAGTCCACATCTGGCGGCCCATTTCGAGAGTACAGAGAGACAATTTTGTAACAATTCTTTTAGGATTTGAGGTATTTCCCTGATACAGCTATTGCCACGTAATCCGCGTAGGCAATCACTGAGAATCCCTCTTTTTCTAGATTTACTATAGTATCTCGTTGACTACTAGATACTAGTAAATTGACTACTATATTCCAGAGAAGAGGATTTAGGACGCCCCCTTGTGGGGTGCCACAGTTAACAGATCTACGTTCGAATGTGATGCCAAGATTTGTGTTAATAATTCTGCCGTCGATGTGTGTAAGTTAATTGTGACTTTTCTTGTGACAACTATATACATACCTATCACAAGAAAATTGTCACATTAATTAGCCATTGCAACAAGTACTAGTACCAGTACAGCTAGATAATCAAAAATAAATAACACCATAGTATATATTTTTATTATGCAGCAAAGTGCTTTAATAGTTGATGTGACAAGAACAAGGTGATTCAAAATAACGTAATTAATTTTGTTTTAAAAACTACTTCATTTGTACAATAACAGCTAAAAATGAATATGCACTTCTAATTGTAATGTAGAAAGTGTCTATATGAATTTTAAAGAAACCCATACAAACAAATTCAGTTTTTTTAAACGCTCGCTGCGACAAAAATAACAGATTTTGCTTAAATTCTCTATCCTGATCCACCCAGTTGGACTTGAACAATGCGTATGGCAAATCGTAGCACTCAATTTCGAAAACACTTCCAAAATAACAGCTCGGAAATATTTCAGTAGGCATTATTACAAGCACAACAGCGTGATAAGCTATTGACATTGCATCGCCAGCGAAGAATACTAGGTAAAACATAACGCAGCAAATATTAAATCCTGTTCCAAGTAGTTGAAAAAACATTCCCACTGACAGCACTTGATTTAAAGTAGAATATATCCTGCAATAAAAAAATGTCTTTGTATAGGTATATTTTTTGTTTATAATGTTAGTTGTGAATAGTATCCATTATTCTGACATTCAAACGGAATTGAAAGTATTTCAAATATTTGATTTGAAATGTCAACAAACCTAGGTAAGAAATAGACACACTGGATGTGGCACTTAAGAAGTATTTGACAGCTGATAAGAATAATTCAGCTACAAGAATTTTAACGCGTCAAATGACAATGCAGGGCGAAACGATTCCAGCTTTGAAGATTTGAACGGACTCAGTAATGCCCAAGCGAAAAATTAGTAATGCAGACCTTCACCTTAAAAAAATGTTTTTGAGGTTTTTATTTACGTTTTACCAAAGATTATGAATTCTATACATATGACGCATTGAGAACAAAAAACTGAAACTTTTGCTCAGTAGCTTTACAGTACGGGCGGGCGGTGTGAATGAAAACACATGAAAAACAAGAACAAAAACGTATGGCGGGCTGTGCCAGCACGACCAGCCATTGAACAATTTTTTGTGGAGTGCGTCATCTGTATAGAATTCATAATCTTTGATTTTACTTAAACCAATTGCCGCTTGTGGGATTATTGTTGAACAATTGTTTGTCAGATTCTTCAAAACTGATATTGATTGAGATTTGAAATATATGAAACCTCAAGATTTCGTTTCGCTATGAATAAAGAATTAGAAATATGTCACGAGACTAAAACTAAGTTCGATGCCATTCATCAATTTTTTTTTTAATTGTACTGTTTTTCGATTTATAACATAAAATATTTTCTTTTTATTTAAAATTAATTTTTTCATAGTCAACCCTGTTTTCTAGACTTACTTTATCAACTTTTGGTGATCCTTTATACACGTTTTAAGTTCCTCATTGTTCTCCCGTAGACTTTTCCTTGGATTTGATCCCAATTTGGACATCCTTAATCCCAGTAACCGTACGTGTCCGCCTAATAAAGCCAAGGCTACTGGCGGGTAGGTATCGTTCCCAAAATTTAATGTGATCTGTATACCTAGTCCGAAGAACTGGTATGAATTGGCTATCCAATAATTAACAGCTGACTTTTTCCAATCCATTGGGAACCAAGCTGGATAAATCAAAGTTTTTTCATCTCCGGTAAATGTTGAAAGTCCTGCAGTAATCCATGTGATAAAGTATAAGACTATACAGACATAAAGTATAGTCTTGCAGGCTTGTATAGTCTTCTTAAAATCCAACTTCTCGTCTGTCGTTTGTATACGCTCATCCAGTGTTGAAAGGTTATCCACGATAAATCGTATTTTATTCAAATTTATAGCAATCATAATGAATTTTACAGAGCAAAGTATGTCTAAAAAAACTACGGCAAGATTTTCAAAAATCTCGTGTTTAGTACGAATATAAAAGAGGCCTAAGATGAGATGGATAGGATAATATAGCACAATCATAACGAAAATTAAAAATCTCCACATAAAGTGTAAACATTTTAGTTTGTTTGTTGATTTTAGATCGGCAAGTTTCCAAATCATCCAGTGAATTTGAAACATATCTTTACATTTATTACCCATTCTCATCTTTTATAAATTTTATTTTATTTGAAAAATTGAAAAGGACGGTGTTTTTTGTTGGACTGGTAAAAGTTCACTAAATCAATTTTGCTACACTAATGTTAAACGACCACCCTTATATTCCGTACACACATGTCTAATTATATACCATACCCATAGGTTTATCTATGATATATTTATAATAGATTTGCTATCATGTCGTTGAAAACCAATGAAGTCCTCAATTAATTGACAATGAGGCGATGCATTCCGAAGCAATTCCTTTAAGTAATAACGTTTTGAATCAAAGTTTTTGGTGTCCATTGGCCGAAAATGTACTTTTTTGTAATAGAGAAAAATTTTAAAATAATTCAGAGATTTTTATTTGATTAAGCATTTAAAAAATTCGGCGATTAGCAATCAAGCTGGAAACATAATGGCTTGTCCTCATCGAACAATGTTACAAGCTTCGTTTTTAGCACCTCTTTGATGTGTGGAAGAAGCACTTCTGCAGACTGTTAAGAGGAGATGACAAGCAATTTTCCCTGTCAGGCATAACAAACCATTCCAATATTGGTGGCTGAAGCGAAACGACCAACCACCCGACCTAAGTGAAGTGAGGATAGTGATATCTAAACTTAAGCCTAACAAGGCTATCGGAAATCACGTTTATGTTGATGGGTTATAGATATAAAGATTCAATCAAGAGCTATACAAGCTGTAAAGCGACATAGACCTGGTCAGAAAACTCCGCATTGGACGTTTAAGATTTAAATTTAAATGGATACCAATACTTCAGCTGGCAGAGTCTTTGATAACCAGCCAGACGTCAAACGCAGTAGAGGAAAGCTTCTAGGCTAGGCTTCACAATGGGGTCAGATGTATCATGGCAACAACATGTAACCTCTATTGCCAAAGCAGCAGTGTCTAAACTAAGTTACCTTTTACAGCTAAGAGAGATAGGATCATGCTTCCGCGCCGTAGAGGAGGACTAGGTCTTATATAGGATCTCCTTAGTAGTTCGAGTTGAGATCTTTACTACTGAATTGCATTCTTAGCCCGAAGAAACAGCGATTGGCAAGAGTAATTTTTCGTTTAATTTTTGACGATGATGTTGGCAGAGTTAATAGCGGAGTCGAGGTAGATAAAGTCCCTTCCTACGTTCGTACGTACGTACGTTCTGTCCAATTCTTCGATGTTGTGTGTCCTTTTGTGTAGACAGCATATACTAAGTCTTACCCTCATTTCCTGCTAAACCCAGTTTTGCCGCTTCCTTTTCTTTACTAGCAAACATGGCTATGACATCAAGTCGTTGTATGCTAGTAGTTGCACCGATTTTTGGAAGATTGTGCCTCTGGTGTTGGCTCGCGAGTTTTGCACAATGCTCTCAAGAATCAAATTAAAGAAGTCACATGACAGCGCATAGCCTTGAGTAAATCCTTTTTTGGTATCAAATGTGTCGGTGAGGCCGTTTCCGACCCTGACCGAACAGCGTCATCCTACACAGACGAACGAGTTTGGGCGGTATACCAAAACAAGACATGGCTCTGTATAGTTCGTCTCTATAAATGATGTACTATGCGACTTTAAAATCAATGAATATGTAGTGAGTATCGATTAGGACTTCATGGGTTTATTTTCCAGGATCTGCCGAAGTGAGTAGATTTGATCAGTTGTAGGGCCGATCAGGTTGTAAACGGTTTCAGGCATTCACATATATCGCGATCTTGTAGACGGTGTTGAGGAGACTTATGCGTCTGTAGTTGGCACAGTTCAGAGGGTCTCCTTATTTTTGTGGATCGGGCAATGATGCTAAGGTTCTAATCTTCAGGCATACTTTCATCTGACCAGATTTAGCTTATGAGTTGGTGGATATCACTTAACAAGTCATCTCCGCCGGCTTTATAAAGATCGGTGGGAAGGCCGTCAATATATTAATGTTAAGCTGGAATCAATATATTGCTATCATCATTCACTCGAGTCGGGTGGTTGGTAGCTTTCGTTGTCGCCGTAATTATTGAATAGTTCGTCATCACCGTCTTAAAGTCTGCACAAGTGGTTCTTCCATATTCTCAGCATCGGCTGTGCCTCAGCTACTTTATCTTGCTTTATCTCGACAGGACTCTTTTCGAGCCTTGTATTATTGGTTTTGACGTTTTACACTTTGTTAAAACTTGCGAACATCGTCTCTAGAGTGGCACCTGTCTATATCATCGATCGTGAGCCTATCTTGCTCTTTATACCCTATCTCATAGGGGTATTAATTTTAATACATAGTTTATAACATATAGAAATAATTAAGCTAGTTGTACATCAAAGTATATGGATTGACTCAGAATGACTAGCTGAGTCGATTAAGCCATGTCTGTCCGTCCGTACGTCACCAGTTTATGGGCCTTAAATTCTGAGCTAGAATGATGAAATTTCGTACACGTGCTCTTTGTTGCTCCCAGCAGAACAAGTGTAAACATTTTTTTTATCCCCCTACTGCCACACCCCCTTTTATAAAAAAAGCGTAGTTTTGGCCAAACCATTAGGAATTTTAAAAATGTTTCTGAGCAAGATATTTAGACAATCTTTACATATATACTTCGTCTATAAACAGTTTTTTGCCACGCACACTTTTTGGGGCCGTTTTCTGTAAAAAAAAAAACGGTTTTCGGTTTCCGTTCGTTGATCTGGAGACCTCCATGTCTCCTTATGAATACCGAGGTGATGAAACCGCGTGTTTTCATGGCCTGTATGAATATTCTAAGCAATGTGGAAAATAAAGTTGATTATAAAAGGTAGCTGCCGTAAGTGCTAATTTTTAACTCATTTTTTATTAAGTGTCAAATATTTTTAAAATGCCATACAAGGCTTTAGACATTAACCGTTTGTGCAATAACCAACTTTGATTATTAACTTATAACTGCTTAAAGGTAAATAAGTTAGCGACTCTTAAGCTTACCATGTCGAACAGAACATACATAAATAAAACTACTTTGCTTGCATAACAACAGCAAATAGGGAGTAAGCACCCCTCATAGTAACAAAAAATGATTCCAAATTAATTTTAAAGAAATCCATACAAACAAATGACGATTTCTGAGCACACCGTTGGGAAAATATGATCATATCTCGTTTAAACCGTTTATCCTGTTCTGTCCAATTGCAAGAAAACAACGCGTATGGCAAATTGGCCCACTCCATTTCGAAGTCACTGCCAAAATAGCAGCTTGGGAAAATCTGCAGTGGCAGTATGATTATCATCAGGGTGTAATAAATGAGAGCAAACACATTATCCGCGTAGAAAGTTAGGTATATTATGGTACAGCATATATTTAATCCAGTCCCAACTATTTGACAGAACATTCCCTTTGAAAGCACCTGGTTCAAAATGTAGTGTATCCTATGAGGGAACGAAATGTTCATTGAGTTGATCAAGATCTCATTTTAATGATACTCCTGTACTTACTCAATCAAACGTTTGTGGTCGTCGATGCACATCCTTAGTTCGTTATTATTTTTCATGTGATTACTGCGTGGATCGGTTCCTAGATTTGAAAGCCTCAAAGCAAGTAATCGGATATGTCCGCTTAATGTTGCCAAACAAACTGGCGGGTATGTATCAGTGCCATAGGTCGTGAAGATATGAAGAGTTATTCCAATAAACTGATAGAAATGTGCTATCCAATAGTTGGTAGCAGATTCATTCCAATCGAATGGCAACCAAGCTGGGAACATTAGACGCCTCTTGTCATCGAACAATGTTGCAAGTTCCGTTGTTAGCCAAGCATTAATGTATAAAAATGCAATAAAATAGAAAATCCACTTGCAGTGCTTAGCAATCTGCAAAAAATATTTTTTTTCTATGTCGGTCTGAATGCGTTCATCTAAAGATTTAAAAATCTCTCCGATAGTATACATTCGTTTTAAGTTATACCAAATTATAAGAAACTTGATCGAAGATAGAAAGTCTGTAATTGTGATTGCGAGATTTTTGAATGCTTCTTGCTTAGTGCGAGCTTGAATTAGTCCCAAGGCCAAATGTAATGGATATATTGAAGTAACGGCGACATTGAAAACCAATACCCAAAGAAAGTACAAAAACTGATACTTTCGAGGAGGTATAAATCCCGAAATTTTCCAAATAAATTGAGAAATTCGGAATAAATTCTCGCTTGTTTCAACCGTCATTTTTGAGAGTGGTATACTACTGTCATACAAGAAAGTTAAAGAGCAACTAAAAAACATACGGTTCACAATTTAGGTATTCATCCAAGCAATCGACTTATCAAAGGTGAGTTTTTGCCATATTCAGTAGTGATTGATTAAACATGATAGTCATCAAAAACCGATTAAGTATTATTTATTAGGTACAAATTATCCCTAGTATGCATTTTTTCTGTACGAATAAAAGCTAGCTTACTTATTCATCATTCGATTTTGTTCTAGTTTATCGTAATATCGTCTATCGTTTATCTGTCACAATCCTACATAGTCAGTTTTGTTGATAGTTTGTCTTTAAAAAGTCAATTTTCTCCTATTTAGATAAAATTGTATTGTTCAAAACATATATATCAACTTATTAAAATACTAAATTTATTTAACATGTTGTATTAAATAAACGTAAGCTATGGGTAAACACTTTAAAATTATCTTTTTAAGCTTTTATTCTTGGTTCGATTCATAGCCGTAGCAAAACCTAAATGATTTTTCACTGGCCCTCCTCTCGTGATGATCGATTTAGTGGGTGGCCGTGGTGTAGTTGTAATGTATTCATCTTTTGAGTGGAATCAATCAGAGCCAAAATCCATGAAACTTTTATTCAATGAAATAAAAAAGGTCGGTAGTTACTCCTAAGAGTATATACACCATCTTGAAAGCTCTGCGAATTTGACGAACACAAAAAACTGTGATTCCCCGAAGTTAGTTCGGACAACACCAATGGAGTAAGTTTACTCCAGTCCATCCAAAATCTTTCCGAAACATTTAAAGGGTATTCATAACCCCTTGAGTGCGAGTAAATTATAAAAAAAAATATATATAGTGTGAGTTCACACTCGGTAGAAGTGAAACTGGGGTCGAATTACCACATCAGTTATCGAATTATACTGCGTGACTGAAAAATGTTGATTTGGTATGATAGCATACGAAACTCGAGTATCGATTATCGGATTTTGGGTATTCTGTAATCAGTGATCGAGTATATTTTCATACTCCATTTAAAATTTAACAATTTTTAAGTACACCAACTTTTTTTAATTACATTCACAAAAAACAATACATTTGACATTGTTAGCCATCAAACATCAATGTAGCAGCATTTTTCTACTACAATTGGTACAATTTTAAATGTGCATACGATACGATAAAATGTTGTCGATAACTGATGTGGCAATTCGACCCCTGTACTCTGTTTAATTTCTCTGTCTCACTTTCTCTCTCTCTGTTTACCACTTCCAGTTCCATAGTGTATTCATTTCATTCGAGATGAGTTGAATTGACATATATTGACAATTAATTGACTTAATTGGAGAAAAATGTGTTTTGATTAGTTTTCAACCATTTTCTACCGGACAAACTCGGTTGAAGAATTTCAACTATTTCTTACCGCGAAACTCAGTTCCCTCGCCAACAAAACCAGTTTTATGAAAGTTGAACTCATCTAATTCTCTTACAATAACCAACAACGCCAACGTGTTCCCAAGCGCTCCCATATCTAAGTACTAACCGCGACCGACGCTGCTTGGTTTCGGTGATCAGATGACAACCGATATTTTGTTTGATCTCTTTTTCGTTACACTTTTTCGCTTCGTTAAATAAAATTCACAACGTCCCAAAAAAAAGTTTCACTTCAAAAGGACAATCATAGAAATATCGCCGTTAGTCCCTTCTGCAAAGAAGATATTCTCTTTTCATTGTAAGCACAAAATCCAACCAAAATCCAAAATTTCCAAATCGATACCCACCACCTATTTATCGATTTCAAAGCCGCATACGACAGCATTTATAGAGACGAACTATACAGAGCCATGTCTAGTTTTGGTAACCCGCCCAAACTCGTCCGTTTGTGTAGGATGAAGATGGAGAATTCTCGCTGCACCATCAGGGTCGGAAACGACCTCACCGACACATTCGAGACCAAAAAAGATTTAGGCAAGGTGATGCGCTGTCATGTGACTTCTTCAATTTGATTCTTGAGAGGATTGTGCAAAACTCCCGAGCCAACAACAGAGGCACAATTTTCCAAAAATCGTTGCAACTGCTAGCATACGCCGAAGATATTGACATCATTGGTAGGACTCAACGTGATGTCATAGCTACGTTTGCTAGTATAGAGAAGGAAGCGGCAAAAATGGGTTTAGCAGTAAATGAGGGTAAGACTAAGTATATGCTGTCAACACTAAAGGACACACAACATCGACGAATTGGACAGAACATCACCATTGACAGATGCAACTTTGAGGTAGTACGGGACTTTGTCTACCTCGGCTCCGCTATTGACTCTGACAACAACATCTCGTCAGAAATCAAACGAAGAATTACTCTTGCCAATCGCTGTTTCTTCGGGCTAAGAAGGCATTTTAGTAGTAAAGCCCTTACTCGAACTACTAAGGAGATCCTATATAAGACCCTGATCATCCCAGTCCTGCTCTACGGCGCTGAAGAAAGGACCGTATCAAGCGGATGAAGAAATCCTTGGTCGATTCGAGCGGAAAATTCTTCGGAAAATCTTCGGTCCCGGTTGCGTTGACGGGTTATGGAGACGAAGATTCAACCACGAACTATACGAGCTGTACAGCGACATACCCCTAGTCAAAAAACTCCGCATTGGACGTTTAAGATGGCTAGGACATGTAGAAAGAATGGACACCAATACTCCGGCTCGCAGAGTCTTCGATTCCCAGCCAGACGTCGGACGCAGTAGAGGAAGACCTCGCCTTAAGTGGCGCGCACAAGTAGAAACCGACCTCAACCAACTTGGAGTGCGCAACTGGAGGCAGTTAGCTAAGGACCGGGCTAATTGGAGAGGCATGTTGGTTGAGGCTCAGGTTCATCCCGGACTGTAGCGCCACTTAAGTAAGTAAGTAAGAATAAAATTGATCACATTGCAATAGAGAAGAAGCACGCATCCAGTTTTTGGATGTCCGAAAATTCCGAAGGTCTGACTCGGACCTTTACCTGTACTATAATTTATTGTTGAAAGAGTGGAATCGCAGAAAACCGACCACACCTTTACAAACCGCGTATCCTTCAATAATTCGATTAATACCATTGAACCATAATATCGACGAACAACGGCGACGATGTCAACTATCTATCAGATTGGCTTAATATATTGATCGATTATCCTTTCACCCTCCTTTTGGAGAAAACTTAATTCTTTTTGGAAACATTTGGAAGAAAAACCCTCCTTTTTGAAAAGATGGGATGGTTAGATATGGGGTATGGGCGTTTGGCTAGTGTTCAATTTATTTTTCGATTACGAATCTTGCGAGTCGATTTTTCACCAATTGGTCGTTCGATATTTTTTTTCTGAGCTCTGCAAGTGTTGCCCGCATCTTGGAATAAACCAACGACTTAACGTCATGCCATTAAAGAAAATCGCTTAAACGAGATGCCGAACTTCCCTATGAATAGATTCATCTTATTGGAACTACATATCACGGATATATCGAATTTGGTCTTCAAAGAAGTCTGTCAACATGGAAATACAGCGAACTCCATTAACAGTACCATGGATTTCATTTTCATTTAAAATGGTCCTTTTTGTGGATGCAATTGAATCCCTTGAAACACATGTGAGTTTTCTGCAGTCCAAAAGTGCTTATTTTGCCAAAAAAAATCCTTAATTCCTTAACCTTTTGCAGAACCCAATTGGAGATGTGTCGACGCCTCAAATTATTGAGAGGGTTTAGGTTTTAAGTTATGTTAATCTTGTAGGTGTTTAAGTTACAATGTGGACTGAAAGATTCCTTATACGTCTTATAGGAGGGAAACTACTAATATGCCTCATTTCGATCTGAAGCACTTATAACTGTTAGCTTTAATTTTGAAACTTTGACCAGCGCGTTGTCTTACTGGTACAGGAACATTCAATAGTAAATATGTATATTAAATCAAATTTATATCACGAAAAGCCTGTCTGGTAGAACGATTACTACGACCGAAAATTGGAGTTAGTGCTTCTAACGTTGGGACGAAAAACTCAGTATTTCGTTAGTAATTAAACCCTATGGTAGTTTTGGCACATAGTTTAAAGCATAAAAAAAAAAAGATATGGATCAAATCAGAATCGAAAGCTGAATCTATCTCTGTCATTCTTCCGTATGTTACCAATTTTTTGAGCTAGACTGACCAAAAAAAAGCATGTCTCTTGTGTACCAACAATTATTAAACAACAAAAATTAAAGTTAGGAGTGGTCCCTAAAATGTTTGAGAGAATATTGAAACCCAAATACTAGTTGTTATGGCGGCTAATGTGACAGTAACAATCAACAAAGATAGTAAGGCACTCATATTTTTGGGATTTTTGTTAAAATTGCTAAAAAAATGTGTAAAAAAAAATGCATAAAAATGTATTTCTAAAAATGATATATTATTCGACAGTTAGAAATGCAATTACGATGGAATTAACAAACAAATTAAAATGTGGTTTCACAATTACATTGTGCTCTTTATTAAAAAACAATTTACCAAATAACAGCACATAATATAAGATAAAACATATGGCTAAGAAACAATTACTTTGCTCTCATAATCACAGCTAGAAGCGAATATGCACTTCTCATTGTTACGAAAAACGAATCCAGATTTATTCTAAAGAAACCCATGCAAAAAAATGAATTTCTTTGGAATCCGCGTTGCGAGAGTATTATCATGTTTTGCTTGAACTCTCTATCTTGGCTCATCCAGTTACATGAAAACAGGGAATATGGCAGGTCGAACCACTCAGTTTCGAAAACACTTCCGAAATAGCATGTCGGAAATATTTGCAAAAGCAATATTACAAGATAAATAGCAAAATATATTGTAGAAAATAGTCTATCAGCGAAAAACACCAAGTAGATTAGTGTAGAGCATACATTGATTCCTGTGACAAGTAATTGAAAGAACATTCCTTTTGAAAGTACAGAGTTTAGAACTTTATGTATCCTGTAATAAAATGAGATGAAAACGAACTTGTTTTATGATTAAACTATGATTAAACAACCTACCTAATCAGCCTTTTGTGATCCTTTATACACATTCTGAACTCTTTGTTGTTATCCTGTTGACTCTTGCTGGGATCTGTGCCCAATTTCGACATCCTTATAGCGAGTATTCGTATATGAGCACTAAACATTGCTAAACTCAATGACGGATACGTATCGCTGGCATAAGTAACTGTTATGTGTAATGCTATACCGATAAATTGATATGCATTCACTATCCAATACATAAATGCTGATTGTTTCCAATCGAATGGGATCCAAGCAGGGAACATGAGGAATCGTTCATCACTGATAAAAATTGCTATCTCGGGAGTAACCCAAGCTGTAAAGTATAGAATCCCAGTTACGTAAGCAATTGATTTACAAATTCGAATGCTTTTATGAAAGTGCATCTTCTCATCGTTCGATTGAATGCGTTCATCCAGTGTAGTAAGGATATTATCGATTAGCCATATGTTTTTAATGTTATACCATATTGAGATGAACTTGATAGAACATAATACGTCGGTGAAAGCGATCGCTAGACTTCTAAAAACTTCATCCTTAGTCTGATTTTGAAATAGCCCTATTACCAAATGCAGTGGATAGATCAACGTTACGCTTACGTTAAAAATAAATATCCAAACAAAGTAGCAGTTTCGATGGTTTTTCGGAATTTGAAGGCCAGACATTTTCCAAATCCATTGATCAATTTGAAACACGTCCTTACTATTTTGAATGTTCATGTTGTAGAGCGCTGCTGTTTATTCGTAAAAGGATTACCGTTAACTAAACGATGATAAGCAAAAACAGTATTAATTATAGGATAGCTAATGATGCAATACCTGATTGAATTCTATTTAAAAATGCATAGATTCAGTAATTAGTTATGTATTAATCGACAACAGGAAATACCGGGCTGTGAAGCCTTAAATTGATCTATTAGTAGTATCTGATGGACTGTATACTTTCCCTTCACTTGGTATAGTGGTATTTGATAAACACAGTTTCGTTGGCGAATACTTACTACTAATAGATACCAAACACGCATGCCTTTTGCTGAGCTGAATAATTAGGTAGCATTCATATGCAAAAAATGGCAACGTTGATTAGAATTTGACGAAAACTATTAGCCTGTGACAGATAAATATATTGTTCAAACATTTGATTGATTTTTTTATTACTTTTTTTTTTTTCAAAAATTAAAAGCCCTTAAAAAGTAGGTGTGTCGCATAATTTTCTTACTTATTATTTGTTGAATAGGTATTTCGAAAATCACCCTCTCCTTCTGTCTGAAAAGGAAATTTAAAAAAAGGCTAAACATCACTTGTGAACGATTTCTTTAAAAAAAAAAACATATTTATATAAATTTTAACCATTGGAGAATATATAAGTACATTTTGGACTTTGCCATTGAGTATGAATAACACTATCACTCAAAAGGCTGCTTCGGGAAGATTCGCAACATGCGTTTTTCTAAGGTAATTTTTGACCAATTTTTATCACATTTCAGGCGGTATCTCGGCCATAACTTGAGTTATGTTGGTTTTTAATGCATCTAGAGTTCGGAGATTATTCTCGTTAAAACGTTTTTTGCGTATGATCTTGGTGGCCAATTGACGTCGCCAAAATGTGAAATTACGCGACCAGGAAACTACTCACGCAATAAAGCCATAACTGGTCATGTTGTGTGGCTTGTTGTCCCGTCTTGTTGGAACCAAATATCGTCTTGAGTAATGGTCTTCAATAGCCTGGCAAACAAATTCGGTTATCATTCGACCATGTCGCTCGAAATTGACTGTAACCGTCTGCCCATTGGCACTTTCAAACTTCACTTGCAGCAGCAATATTTTCGACTGAGTTTGCATAATGTACATGCCTTACGACATCAGTCGTAATCTCTTCAAATGTCTCCACAGTGGTCTTTTATGACGACCATATCATCGCGTAATGCGCGAAAAGTGACTACGTTTGAATCACTACTCTTGTAGTAAGTTTTAATAATTTTAACGCATTGTTCGATTGTTAAGCAATCCATTATCGTAAATTTCAAACATTCAACTAATATTATGGCACTTCAAATGATAACTGAGTTTGACGGGTGTCAAATGCCAGCGCTACCAAGCTTAAACCACGAAATGAATGACCCGATATTAACATTCGTCAATTAAATTTTAAATGATGACAGCACATATGGATAAAACAAAATGAAAATCTATATGGATTGCAGAAGACCCAAGAATAAGAACAAAACAAATAATTAACAATGACTTTCACGTTGTCATCTGTGTTTCACTTCTTGTGCCCCCTGTCACAACTTATCTGTGTTCCCATAAAGATGTGTAAGTTATGACACATAATTTGTAACATAACGAAATAATTGATGGAATAGAAAGCTGAGTGGTTTTGAGGTCTTAATTTTGTGCTACAATGATAAAATTTGGTACACGAGCTCGTTGTTGCCCCCTGCTGAACAATATACAGATAAACGACGTTTACAACGAATTTCGAAAAGTGTATGAACAAAATATTTAGTCCATACAATGTTTTTAGCCATTCCCATTATTTGTGGGCGATTTTTAACAAAAAATCTGCGAAGGAAAACCATCTAGGCATCCATTCGTGAATGTCGCAGTGGCCGGTCATAGGTATACACTGTCTATCTAACAACAACATGAAAAACACAGTACCAAACCTATTTTTGCTGTCAGAACAAGTAAACAAAGAAAATCACTTCCAGAAGACGTCTTTTCTCCAATATCCGGTCTGCAAGAATTTAAGAGCAGTGTCAATAAATATCTGCAAGCATCACTTACCAGAAAATAGTTTTGGAACAAAAAATTGAGAAAATTAGTAAGCCAAATATTTATAGAATTATGTCATATACATTTCATCTATACATATTTTTGAACCACGCTTACTTTTTGGAGGCTCATTAGGGTATATTAGTCTATCCATAAATTTTGTGCTCGAAGCATAGCATGATCACTTTGTGCCTGCCTACAATTGAACAATTGATCAAATCACTACCACGAGCATTTTAATAATGAAATGTGGTTCTTTGTCAAACCATAAGGTATTTTGAAAAGTGTCTGACTTGGTATTTAGATATTGACATTATGTGGTTTTAAGCCAGGAAAGTCCACAACTGATCAAATCTTCACACCTCGGCTGATCCTGTAAAAACCCCAAGAAGTCCAAATCGATATACACCACCTATTCATCGATATCAAAGCCGCATACGACAGCATTTAAAGTCTCTATAAATACTGTCGAAGGAAGCCGGAAAAATGGGTATAGCAGTAAATGAGGGTAAGATTGGTTATATGCTTTCAATACGAAAGGACACACAACATCGACGAATTGGACGGAACGCCACCATTGACAGATATAACTTTGAGGTAGTACGGGACTTTGTCTACCTCGACTGCGCTATAAACTCTGACGACAACTTCCGATCTAATTGGAGAGGCGTGTTGGTTGAGGCCCAGGTTCATTTCGGACTGTAGCGCCACTAAAGTAAGTAGTTAAGTTACTTTTCGGGAATGCTTAGTTTGATGATTAATTAAAATCCGCTAACTGCCACGCCCACTTTCCAGTAAAACGTGGTTTTTGGCCAAACCGTTAAGAATTTTGAAAAAGTTTCTGAAGTCTGAAATTTGATCTTTTTGTTGCCAATGGAACACGATTTCAGATTGATTTTTGTTTGTATTTGTATTGTTGTAATTTCTGTGAAGTAAGTTTCGATATAGCTGTCGAGTTTTCAGTCCACGGGTAGTTTGATTTTGATTTAATTAATATCTATTACACAAAGAACTGCTACAATAACAATAACAATTAACAATCGTTTTTTTCACAACGGAAATAAACATGGCAAATGGAACGAAAATCACTCTTTTCGAACTGACGTCTATTTGTTATAGTGCAAGGAGGGGTATTTCTGCCGAAAAATACAAATATGTATGCAAAAATGATTGGTTGAAAATAAAAAAAAAACAATTTGTTGCCCAATGGAACACAACAACTGTGAAAAGAGGTCTTTTAACAGAACTAGATCAAGAAAAGGAAAAAAGGAATACCCACTGACGCTAGCTGTTGTAGGTTACCCTATTCAAATGTCATACTCTGGCAGTAATTCACAGAAATGTGACAAATATACCACAATCGCAGAATGCACTATTGTAAAAGATAAAACAATACAAAATCAAATTTACTTTCATAGTTTACACGTTGGCAAACAACGTTTTATATTAGGGATGCTAGTAATATAAATAATAGAAATTATAACTTTCATCGTCTTCAAATATTGTTGTCATTCGCAAAGTTACTTGTAGTCATCGCATATGTTTTATTCTAATTTAGATAATTAGACCAACTGAAATTAAAGGATTATATCTTATATGAAGAGCTGAAAAGTGACAGCCCTGGATATGCCAAATTGCATTCTAATAGGTCTGTTCCCGTACTTTTTCAGTAAAAATTAGTAAATTCTCAAATATCTTGGAGTGGGGGTATATTATCTCAGAATGAGACAAAATTACCAAAAGTACGGGAACGCGTTTAAGTAAAAAACAGTAAAATGATATATTTTGTATGCCTTTTAAAGAACAAATGACATAAATCACCTGTCAAAACAAGCGAATTTTTACTTTTAGATACCAACTGACAGTTTACTGATTCTTACCAACAGAAATTTCTGCAGTAATTTTTTTTACAGATTTTTGTGGAGGGGTAGTTTTTTGCTCTCTCGTGAGCTGTCTCTTTTACTTATTTTTGCGTACGGGAACGGCAATAAGTAAAAATCAGTAAGAATCAGTAAATATTATTTTGTACGGGAACAGACCTAATTTGTGTTCAGCAGACTTTGTGCAGATTGTGAGATTAAATACCAATCGTTCGTACGTAGTCTGTAAAAAGAAAACAGATTTTTGTCTGCAAATCCATATAAATAAATTACAGTAATGCACAATACAACATCAAACCAGTTTTATGCTCGCTTACAGAGATACATACCTATACATAATTTAATTTTCTAAACTAGTTTACAAATTCGGATAATTGATTAACAGAACTCTTATTGATTCATATAGTTGTCGATAGTATAATGAAAGAATTTGGATCAAGTCGTTTACACCATTCTACTTTTTTTCTAAATATCTATGTTAATGACGGCCAAAAAGAGTAAGCCTATAACTTTAAATAGGTTATACTAGTTCATTTCGTTTTTTCTAAAAGCCGACTGAGGAGATACAATTTTTAATACCGAGGTAAGCTTGGCGTCCCATTAAGCATCTGCATCTCGAACATATTATCATGTATAGGTGGGGATACAAATCCGTGGATTGACATTTCTGAAGATGCAACTTCGTTTAAGGAACACGTTTTTGTTTTCTTTCTAGTTCTACCCAATTTTTGAATAGGTATGATGGAGTTTATAAAAGTTGGTTTCAGTAATCTGAATCTGCGTTGTATACTTCCTACGGACGTACACTAAATGTGGTTTAGTACTCAAAAATACCCCTATCTTCTTTGATAATGACGAAAACGGGAATAGTGATTATGGTCCTAAAACTGTAATAGCCAATCACTCGCCATATTGGTTTCGTCGATTGGGTTCCGGTAATTGTGGTGTCAAAAATGAACCACGCTATGGAAGGCTTATGGTAGAAAATGTCAATAAGACCATACAAATCGTCGAGTCTGACCGTCTTGTAAGCACTGTTTCAATTGCTAACAAATACCGAAAACTAAACATTGTAACATAAAAGAACGACTGGAACCATATGAATAACGTCGGATTTAACGCAAAAAAAACTTCATGGATCGAATGTTTATATGCCGATGGTGAATCGTAACAAATTGAGCGATTTCTAAAACAGTTTTGACAGGTGATGGGTAAATGGTGTTGAAAAAAACGATTGCCAAGCCAGGATTGATGGGCAGGAAGTTTTTGCTGTGTGTTTGGTGGGATTCGCAGGGAATCTACTATGAGCTACTTCCCTAAGGCAATACTTTTAATTCGGACCTGTACTATCAACAATTAGCGCAAGTATTACTTATGGGCAATACTGGCAAGTTAGCCATTGATTAGCTAATCAGCGTTTATTAATACGGAGGTTACTATGCGGCGAAATTTTTAACGAATGCCCATATTACGAACCGCAAGACGGTAACATATCTAACGATAGCCATTGTTTGTGTTAAATGTTCAAATAAAATCAGAAAACACCACCACATTAAGCTGAATGTTTTGACAGGAGCCACTGCATTGCATCTATGTCAAACAAATACTCTGCTCGTGTGTTTTGCTTGCTGCACTGAACCACTGCACATTTGTTTCGGGCATAACTCTTCATTTCCTTTTTAAGAACAACTCGTGTTGACAATTTTTAACAAGTATTGTTTATTCAAACATTGACCCAAGTTCGAATTTAGTAGCGTTTTGTAATTTGTAAGTTCTTATATTCTTCAAGTTTTAATGGCTCTGGTTCACTATTTATAAGATAAAAATAAATGTATTCTAACCCAGAACTTTTTCATTATGTTCATGGACTTATCAGAAAATGTTATATTAATTAAATTAAATAAATGTTATATTAAAGAATGAATAATTTAAATCTTATAAATCGCCACCGACTACTTTGTTTACTGGGCCCTAGCACATATTGAATGGGCCAGCTAACGAATATAATTATTTGAGTTTTTATTGAAATTGGAAATATTTATAAGCGATTTATAATATTCACACACAACGTGTGAGAAATTACTATAAATATTAAAGGGATTTTCAAACCTAATTTGATTATTAACAATTTTTCTTTAAATCCATCCGTCAAGGTCAAGGTCAACATTAAATCTCAACCCGTTTTAACGCAATTGGGCCACTACATAAATGTACAAAATTGGCCACTGGATAAAAGGTTAATGAAATTGAAAATAGAAAGACTCTAATAATACGTTTCCCGAAATACGCCATTTCAACCCATGTGAGGTATTTCGACATACAATTTCACATTCCAGAACTCAATTCAGCCCGTGTGACAATGACAATTGCTTAAAGGCCTGCTCAGAATGCATATCTGTAGCTGGTATCTGCAGCTGAGTGAAAATTTAAAAACAAGGCAACTCATAAGCGCTTACACAATGTGTATCTTCGTGAATCTGTAGCTTGAAGTTTAATAGAGGGCAACTTCATGCAAGAAATGTATCTCTCTTTTGACAGCGATGCAAGATACCAGCTACAGATATGCATTCTGAGCAGGCCTTTAAAATTGAGGTGAAATTTTATCCACTAGCCAAATTTTGACTTTTTTGTAGATGTAAATAAATATTGGCTATTGAACATCAATCAAGTCCAAGTCACAGACTTTTTAAAAATATATTTTCATTAATTTCCCCACTAGAATTATTGATGATTGAAGATCTCCATCATGATTTGATCTCGTTGGATGTATTTTTCTTACAAAACATAGCAGAATAAATGCCTTAATAACATTTTTACTATTCTTAAAAAAAAAACCAATTAAGTTAAATTTCACCTGTTGTTCAAAAATAACACACCTAACAATCGGCTCACACACCCTTACACAGCTGAATGAGCAGCACTCACTGAACACTGGGCAACAATTTCAGACGGCTGAATCTGTACGAATTCCCCCAATTGGAAAAAAAATGCTTACAACTAGTTCTCGTGTGACATTTGAATGGAAATGGATGTCAAAATGCATCTATTTGCATATAATTTCGTTCCATTTTAATTCTCAGACGAGAAAAAAGTTCATTAAATCACTTCATATTCCCAAAAAGCTACATAGTTTCCATTCCATTTTAATTTATTACGGATAGTGTTAAGTGCGAAAAAGTGTAATAGTTTATTAATAGTGCAAAATACAAACAAATCGATTGTATAACAAAAGAAACAAGAAAATCAAAAAGACGAAAAAATGATAATTTAAGTACAAGTACAAGAAACTCATTACAAAAAAAGTACTCGTTTTATTTTTCTTATGCTTGATTCCCCCGTTCGTTTCATATTTCGTTTCTCTCGTTTTCTTCATGTTCCACAATATATAGAGTATAATCATTAAAAATTCTATTGTTGTACAAGTACATTGGTTGGTTCGGTTCGGTCGTCGTCGTCGTCGACAAACCACCACCACCACTCTCTTTTGGCTAATTGACAAGAAAAGAAGGAAAAATTACGAATTTTTTCCTTTTTGTACATTTTGTTAAGTGTTTTCCATTTATATTGTGTGTATTATTTCACATTTGAGGAGAAGGAAAATAAAAAATACGAAAACTTGTTTGCCGTGTGCTGTGTTTGCTGCACGGAAAA
Organism: Rhingia campestris; assembly: GCA_932526625.1. Classification (NCBI taxonomy): domain Eukaryota; kingdom Metazoa; phylum Arthropoda; class Insecta; order Diptera; family Syrphidae; genus Rhingia; species Rhingia campestris. Next base: position 93,463,426 of record OW052182.1, on the reverse strand, counting down.
GTCAACTACTCGGCTGTGTATTAGCGCATTTTGGAGATCCGTGTTTAAGTTTTTCCATTCTTTGATTTGCTAAAAGCAGCGCCCGAAGATTTCCAAGCAAATGTGGAAAAATGGATGAAAATATTCAATTGTGTCGAATTTGCATATCAAATTCGGAGTGTGCGACCATGATACCGATATTCGGCGAAGATCTGCTGTGGAAGAAAATCACAACGTTGGCCGATGTTAAGGTATGTCTTTTAGATCGTAAACTCTAGGTATAATGTCTATCTGGTTCATGTGGTATTATATTCTGGATTTTCCTTTCTTATCTTTCGTGTTTCATTCACCCACCGTATTCGTTTTGTTGGTTCGTGTGTTTACAGTTATGCCAAATGAATATAATATCTGTATAGATACTCGTCTTTGAATATGAAACACACAATTATGTGGCATGCTCATGAATAATAGAATTCAATTCATATTTGTCCATTTTCTATTATATGTGTTGCTGTTGTTCTGTTTTTTTTTAGATCGAAAAAGGCGATACACTGCCGCAACAGGTGTGTATGTCTTGTGCAAAGTCAGCGATCAGTGCGTGTATGTTCAAAAAGAAATGTGAAGATGCGGACAATTTTTTTCGGCATCATCTTCAAATGATGCGCAAGATGGAGCACCACCGTGGCGATGTAATTACAATATCAGAGAGTTCAGATAATGAGCAAAATGAGGAGATTTCTGGAGGAGGTGTCGAAAACGCCGACAATATGGGTAGCGATTTGGCCCAAATAATGCTAATGAACGGCAACAATTCCTGTGGAGAGCTCGATCAAATGGATTACAAAAATGTAGACCTAAACTCGATTCGCTTGATGATGAACAACTATTTGATGGAGCAACAATCGAAAGAGGCTGACGCGATGGCAGCCTGTAATGGCATTGGGAGCGGTGGCGGTATGATCCCATCTTGTGAAATGTCAATGGATGATGAGCATTTGCCGTTGATTCCGGAAATTGAGCTCATCACACCACACGATGATGTCAATGACCGACAAGGTGGCGATGGACAAGTGCACGGATTTCAATGCAACATATGCTATCAGCTGTTCGACATGAAGCAACTACTCAAGGAACACATGCAAAGTTGTCATGGGCGTTCGGCGCCGGTGTACGAGTGTATGAACTGCAAGAAGACTTACCTTTACAAGCGTTTTCTTGAGAAGCACGTTCGGCGTGGACGCTGCGTAAAGAAGAGAAGAAATCAAACGTAAGTTACAAATAATTTATTAATGCTTTAATTAAATTAAATTTTTGTTATATTCATGGCTATGATATTGTAGGGTAAATTATGAGAGGTGGTGCGTATTTGTGCATTTGTGACCTCAACCTAAACTAAGAAAACATTTATTCAACTAACGAGTGGTTAACTCAACTATTCAGGAATTTTAGAGTGGATTTCGGGCAACTGTTTAGTTAGATGGGAGATGTCAAGAGAAGTTCTATTGCTAAAATCAAGAAAGTAAAACGCCTAAAAAAACGTTATACTCAATAAAACGGCCATAAGAAGCATCGCCCTAAAATTGTAGTCCAAGTACCATTTGACAAAAATATAACTTCGTTCACACGATAAATAGAGAAGCTCCATATGAACCGTTAATGCCTGATATACATTTATTTATTACTCAGTTTTTATATTTATTAATAAACACATTGTACAACATATAACATGATTTACTCAGAAAGCGGAGCTGTCATTTAATGGCTATAAGTCAACTTCAACTAGGTTTTCCTTTTCTACTGTATAATCTCTGGTCCTCGTTTTTAAAATTATTCTGTTCGCTGTTTTGCTTATGAGCAACAGTAGCGATAAGATGTGTGATAGCTGGATACTGTTATCTGCAAAACTGAAACAGAGCGGGTAAAATAGTTGAGGTAATCATCTAACATTAAAAAAATGTACATCGGAGAGTATTCTAAAAGAAAGCAAATTGTTATGCTGTTGCTTTTTCTACGGTAGATCAGTGCAACAGCATTCTACATTACATAGCTTAGCAGGGCATGAGTACAATAAGTTTGGCGCCGAAAATTGATAACAAACAAGCATATTTTTACTATGGGAAGGTGGTCTATCTCCACCCTTTGGGCGGGATGGGCAATTTCATAAAAAAGTATTAAAAATGAAAAAAAAAATATATATATATACCTATATATATATCAAAAATAACGGTAATATTTACAATTGAATAGGGGAGTGGAATGACAGTACAAGCGCCAAAATGCTTTGTTACCCTACCAACCAGCTAAGTAGCTGGTTATTCGCTGATTGTATGGAAGAACAGTAGGTACAAATCACGTGCAAACTCGTGGCTATGTTTCAGTTTTTCTCAAAAGTGATATTTTGTACATGTACTGTTCTTCCACTCACCGATCCAATTAAGTAGTACACCTTTTTTAAAAGCCAATGCTTTGTTCTATTACCTAATTTTTAATCCAAAAGAAATCGATGCGTAGTTTTTGAAAAAAAAACGAGGTTTTAACTCAAAATTTAGGAAAAAAAAAGTTGTAAGCGTAATTTTCCAAACTGTAACATTATATTTTATTTTTGTTCTAAAGTTCGTTGCGCTAATTAATTCTTAATCAAAACTGAAAACTAAATGATTTCGAGTCTTCTAGTTTTTGAGAAAATTGACGACTGAAGGCTAGCATTTTGGTATACATTGTAATATTCCTTTTTTCTCTACTAATCGCAAAAGTGGCGCTATTCGTATGGAAAAATAGCGCCAAATTAAAATAACATTTTTGTATTAGAGAAGACAACAATCCACTATCCCATCCCATCTGTAAAACTAATATCCCCAAAAAGTGGACATGGCTAAAACACGATGGGGATTTAAATATAGAACATGACATTGTCAGAACAAATTTTACGGTTCTACAAAAGACAAGGTTTTTCTCCTGCATATGTTATGGGGTAGTGCATAAAAATGTTTTTTATATAAAAACGCCCCCAAAAAGTGGCCGTGGGTTAAAATGGTCTATAGACGAAATGTTCATATTAACAATACTAATGATTCTGCATCAACAGTTTTTTCCAAAATTTTAAAATTTTTTTGACCGTAAAATGTTTTTTATTAAAAACGCCCCCAAAAAGTGGGCGTGGCAAAAAACTTTATATTGACGAAATATAGATAATTCGATTCTCTAAATATGCTGCTCGGACACTTTTTTAAAATTCTTTACGGATTGGCCAAACGTTTTCCTAAAAAGGGGGCGTGGCAGTGGGCGGATTTTAAAAATGTTTACGCTTATTACACTGGTGACTCGGACAATGCTCAAAATTCAAGGCCCAAAAATCGGTGACGAACAGACAGACGGACAGACAGACATGGCTAATTCGACTCAGCTAGCGATTCTGAGTCGATCCAAATACTTTGAGGTATATGTTTCAAAATTATTTCTCTACAAACTATGTATCAAAACTAATAAACCCCTATGGGATAGGGTATAAAAATTAATCGAATCGCACAGCGTTTCATATATTTAAAAAGTCCATTATTTGTTCCATTAAATGCCATATCAACTTGTATATTGCCTAATAGTCAAATGTTTGGAAATACGCGTTTGGATTTTCGTCGTGGGAAATAAAAATTTCCCTTAATTCTATAGCACTTACTTACTTACTTAAGTGGCGCTACAGTCCGGAATGAACCTGGGCCTCAACCAACATGCCTCTCCAATTAGCCCGGTCCTTAGCTAACTGCCTCCAGTTGCGCACTCCAAGTTGGTTGAGGTCGGTTTCCACTTGTGCGCGCCACTTAAGGCGAGGTCTTCCTCTACTGCGTCCGACGTCTGGCTGGGAATCGAAGACTCTGCGAGCCGGAGTATTGGTGTCCATTCGTTCTACATGTCCTAGCCATCTTAAACGTCCAATGCGGAGTTTTTTGACCAGGGGCATGTCGCTGTACAGCTCGTATAGTTCTTGGTTGAATCTTCGTCTCCATAGCCCGTCAACGCAAACGGGACCGAAGATTTTTCGAAGAATTTTCCTCTCGAATCTACCAAGGATTTCTTCATCCGCTTTTGATACGGTCCATGCTTCAGCGCCGTAGAGCAGGACTGGGATGATCAGGGTCTTATATAGGGTTTCCTTAGTAGTTCGAGTGAGGGCTTTACTACTAAATTGCCTTCTTAGCCCGAAGAAACAGCGGTTGGCAAGAGTAATTCTTCGTTTAATTTCTGACGAGATGTTGTTGTCAGAGTTAATAGCGGAGCCGAGGTAGACAAAGTCCCGTACTACCTTAAAGTTATATCTGTCAATGGTGACGTTCTGTCCAATTCGTCGATGTTGTGAGTCCTTTCGTGATGACAGCATATACTTAGTCTTACCCTCATTTACTGCTAAACCCATTTTCGCCGCTTCCTTCTCTATACTAGCAAACGTGGCTATGACATCACGTTGAGTCCTGCCAATGATGTCAATATCGTCAGCGTATGCTAGTAGTTGCACCGACTTTTGGAAAATTGTGCCTCTGGTGTTGGCTTTGGAGTTTTGCACAATTCTCTCAAGAATCAGATTAAAGAAGTCACATGACAGCGCATCGCCTTGCCTAAATCCTTTTTTGGTATCGAATGTGTCGGTGAGGTCGTTTCCGACCCTGATGGAGCAGCGAGAATTCTCCATCGTCATCCTACACAAACGGACGAGTTTGGGCGGTATACCAAAACTAGACATGGCTCTATACAGTTCGTCTCTATAAATGCTGTCATATGCGGCTTTGAAATCGATGAATAGGTGGTGGGTATCGATTTGGACTTCTTGAGTTTTTTCCAGGATCTGCCGAAGTGTGAAAATTTGATCGGTTGTGGACTTTCCTGGCCTAAAACCACACTGATAAGGGCCAATCAGGTTGTTGGTAAACGGTTTCAGGCGTTCACATATTACGGCAGATAGGATCTTGTAGGCGATGTTGAGGAGACTTATGCCTCTGTAGTTGGCGCAGTTCAGAGGGTCTCCTTTTTTTGTGGATCGGGCAAACGATGCTGAGGTTCCATTCTTCAGGCATATTTTCATCCGACCAGATTTGGCTTATGAGTTGGTGGATGTTACTTACCAAGTCATCTCCGCCGGCCTTATAGAGCTCAGCGGGAAGGCCGTCATTTCCGGCAGCCTTATTAAGCTTGAGTTTAGATATTGCTATCCTCACTTCACTCAGGTCGGGTGGTTGGCAGTTTTCGCTGTCGTTGCCAATATTGAATGGTTCGTTCTGCCTGACAGCGGAATGTTGTTCGTCATCGCCGTTTAACAGTCTGCAGAAGTGGTTCTTCCATATCCTCAGCATCGACTGTGTCTCAACTACAATATTTCCTTGTTCATCTCGACAGGATTCTGTTCGAGCCTTGTATCCTTGGCTTTGACGTTTTACACTTTGGTAAAACTTGCGAACATCGTTCCTGGAGTGGCACCTCTCTATATCCTCGATCGCGCGCTTTTCTTGCTCTTTTTTCTTCTTGCTGAAAAGCCGATGTTCTTCCCTTCTTCTTTGCCTATAGAGCTCAATGGCAGCTCTCGTCTTCACCTGCAGTTTAGCCTTGTAGGCCTCGTTCTTGGCTGCGAGCATCTGTCGGCATTCCTCATCAAACCAGGGGTTTCTTGCTGGTGGGCGCGAGAAACCTAGCACTTCAGTTGCGGCTGATCTAATGGCCTGTTGGCATCGTTGCCATTGCTCTTCGACATTCGATGCTGGTGGTATGGTGTTAATCGAGAGGTTAAGGGATACGCGTTGTGCGAAGGTCTTGGCGGTCTCTTGCGATTGCAGTCTTCCGACATTAAATTTTTTCACAGTATTTCTGGATTGTTGTGGCGTGGTGGATATCCGCATTCTTACCTTGGCTGCTACAAGGTAGTGATCCGAGTCGATGTTAGCTCCTCGGAATGTTCGGACATCCAAAATACTGGATGCGTGCCTCTTATCTATCGCAATGTGATCAATTTGGTTGACCGTTCGTTGATCTGGAGACCGCCATGTCCCCTTATGGATATCGAGGTGAGGAAACCGTGTGCTGGCTATAGTGGCATTTCGTTCCGTAGCGAAATCAATTAGCCTAAGTCCGTTACCAGACGTGTTGTCGTGTAGGCTATGTTTTCCGACAATACTTCTAAAGATGTCTTCTCTTCCTACCTTTGCGTTAAAATCTCCCAGCACGATTTTAACATCGTACTTCGGTACGATGCACTTAACATGTTATTTTTTTCACATGTAGAGGCGCTTTTCAAACTCCACTCGTCAATTGAAAATTACTAATATTAATTCGGTGTATAAACAGCATGCTGCCCCCCTGTCACCCCCCTGCTTGGGCTCACCGTAGGATTGAAATGGGTGCGAGGTTTTTTTTTTGTGTGTTGTTGTAAAATGTAATGCACTTGATTTTCTGTACTTTACTTACAAAGATGAACATTAATCCTCTAAGGGCCGGTTTATTCACTGTGTCAGTTAACTTTAACGGACGGTTGTTCTAGCCGAAAACCGACGAATGCGTTTGTTCACCAAAAATTTAACTTGGGAATTCACGGTTAGGTTAGTTAACCGGTGAAATCTGTAACCGTCCGATTTTGTTCGGTTAATGGCATTTAGCCGATATTTTTCTGGAATTTTGTTTGTTCATGCTTGGTTTCGAGAGTGTGCATTACTTTTGACGTGTCATTCACAGAACAACATTCCGTCGAAATCAGAGAATTATTCGTGTGCTATGGCGATGGGTTAGTACAAATATTTTTTTATATTGATTTTGAAGAAAAAAAAAAACAGAAACAAAGGGTTATTACTTACTTATTTAAGTGGCGCTACAGTCCGGGATGAACCTGCGCCTCAACCAACTTGCCTCTCCAATTAGCCCGGTCCTTAGCTAACTGCCACCAGCTGCGCACTCCAAGTTGGTTGAGGTCGGTTTCTACTTGTGCGCGCCACTTAAGGCGAGGTCTTCCTCTACTGCGTCCGACGTCTGGCTGGGAATATCTCTGTATAGTTCGTCTCTAAAAATGCTGTCGTATGCGGATTTAAAATCGATAAATAGGTGGTGGGTATCGATTTGGAATTCTTGGGTTTTGTCCAGGATCTGCAGAAGTGTGAAAATTTGATCGGTTGTGGACTTTCCTGGCCTAAAACCACACTGATAAGGGCCGATCAGGTTGATGATAAACGGTTTCAGGCGTTCACATATTACGGCAGAGACTTATGCCTCTGTAGTTGGGGCAGTTCAGAGGGTCTCCTTTTTTGTGGATCGGGCAAATGATGCTGAGGTTCCATTTTTCAGGCTAATTTCCATCCTACCAGATTTGGCTTATGAGTTGGTGGATGTTACTTACCAAGTCATCTCCGCCAGCTTGATAAAGCTCAGCGGTCATTTCCAGCGGCTTTATTAAGCTTGAGTTTAGATATTGCTGTCCTCACTTCATTTAGATCAGTTTTCGCTGCAGTTGACAACATTAAATGGTTCTGCCTGACAGCGAAATGATGTTCGTCATCGCCCTTGAACAGTCTGCAGAAGTGGTTCTTCCATATCCTCATCATCGACTGTGTCTCAACTACGATATTTCCTTGTTCATCTCGACAGGATTCTGTTCGAGTCTTGTATCATTGGCTTTGACGTTTTACAGTTTGTTAAAATTTGCGAATATTTTTCCTGGAGTGGCACCTCTCTATATCCTTGATCGCACGCTTTTCTTGCTCCATTTTCTTCTTTCTGAAAAGCCGGTGTTCTTCCCTTCTTCTCTGCCTATAGAGCTCAATGGCAGCTCTCGTCTCTTTGCGTTAAAATCTCCCAGCACGATTTTAACATCGTACTTTGGTAGTCGCAATCCTTAGTTGTATCATCTTTTTCCTCCGTCGGAGCATGAACGCATATAAGGCTTATGTTGGCGAATTTGGCCTTGATGCGGATTGTTACAATGCGTTCGCTAATGTCTTGAAAACATACGGCTTCTTGCCTGAATCTGGCACTTATAACAAATCCGCATCCAAACAAAAATCATGGTCCGGACGGTATACCAGCGGTAATAATTAAAAAAATGTTTATCGCCGTTTGTCGGCAAGTTTTTTTTGGAAAAATGGAAATAATCTTGTATTCCTCTAATATTTAAAAACAGTTTAAAACAGAAAAATAGAAAACTGTCGACCTAAATCGAAGCGTTCTGCGATTCCAAAATTGTTTAAAAGCATTATTAAGGAGAAGCTTTTCTTCATAGTGAAAGAGGTAATCTATAATAATCTCAGGTCGGTCCTGTGCTACCAATTCAACTTTGTTAACTAATTATGTATTTAACAGCTTTGAAGAACAGTTACAAGTTGATGTACTGACTTTACAAAAGCCGTTGATACTACTTTGTGTGTCTTATAAGAAACAATGTTCTCTTGTTTCAAAAATAAAACGAGTGGTGGGTGCACGACTGGGTCGTACGCAACTTTCTCTTTCACAGCGAGTTAGGCGTTAGATCAAATAGTACGCATTTTGATTATTTATGCTTAAAATGATATAAATAATGTCAAAATGTGATTACACGAACGTTTACTCCGAAATTTGAAGGAATCTGTTTCTATGTGAACAGTAATTATTTTTCGTTATTGGCCAAAACTGAAAATTCCGTTAAATGATAGTTGGGCTACAACTAATTATGTGGAATTGTTTAAAACTGTGATAGTAGTATATATATTAAATTTCATTCAATTTGTCATAGTAGTTTGCGAGAAATTAACAATTTTCTTTATGTGGCCTAAATGACAAAATCCGTTATAGGGATTTTCTCGAAAAAAACTGGGTATGCAGAAAAAGAAGAAAATCGGTCAACCCGTTAGGCTGGGGAGACCATTACGGACAGACGGACCGACGGACGGAATTCCAAAAACCACTTTTTTAGGCTCCGCTATCATCGTAATGTTAGAATAAATCAAAATCTCGAGGTCGAAAATTTTCACGAAAACAATATCTTTCTCTTTGTAAGAGAAAGTTAAAAATACAAATTTTTGGAGCAACAGGTTCGTTAGTACCCAGGGCCGAGCTTTCTCACAACCATTCATTTGTGCGTGATTCTTGCACGATGGCGGGACCTCCTGTTTTATTCCGAATCCGTACGGATAAGTTGAGTTTTAAGCTTTTTTTGTCAATTGATACTACTAGGCTGAAAACAGAAACTTTTGCTCAGTACCTTGTTTAGTTGAATAAATGCGTTTGTGAGATGAGTCCATAGGTAAAATCCCGAAAGTTAAAAGCAACTAAGGGTGCAGTTGTAGCTATCATTGAACAACTTCATTGGTACGAAAAAAACATGATGGAATTGAAATTTAACCTTCATAGTTGCTTATGGGAAATATTGGAAAATTTCGTATCATTTCGGTGGAACGACAAACATTACTTTACAAAAATAGATCATGATCAGTATCCCCTTCGGGTTAGGGGTCAGAATATACATGCTTGTCGTAGAAGGCGACTAAAATCCACTCCCCGTATACCAAGTGTAAAGCGTATACATACAACAAAAATGCAATGAGTACAACGAAAAGATTTAATACCCCAGATGGCAATTCAGTTTCACTGGAAAATCCACCCTCTACGGAGGTCGAGTCTACGGATTCTGGGGAGAGCCAATTATTGCAAATGTGTAACCCTTTCGGGAAAAGTTCAAGGGTAACGAGGTCACCTACATCAGGATCTCAAAAAAATATATGTTTCTCAAGGAGCTCGACAACACCAGAAGTGTCAGCCCACGAAAAAAGAGACTCAATGCAAAATAAGAGCCTAAAGGAGTAAAACGACGTTCTTCGAACAAGGCTTAACAATGTCGAACTGCTCTGCGAAGAGCTTCGTAAAGAAATTCTCCATCTAAAGGAAGAAAATATGACTCTGATGAGTTCAAGAGTTCAGAACAATTATATAAAATCCTCGTGTCGTATCTTGAGCAGAGACTCTTCCGTGTGAAACTTGGAAGCGAATATTCCGAGTTCAAAGAAATAATGGCAGGTGTACCGCAAGGAAGCGTCCTTGGACCAATCCTGTACCTCCTATTCACTCGTGATATCCCACAAACAAACGATACAATAGTTGCAACGTTTGCTGACGATACTGCTATACTAGCAGTTGGCACAACAACAGAGGAAACAAATATCAAATTACAAAACGCTCTTAACGAGGTTAATGAATGGGCTAAATCCTGGCGGATTGCACTTAATGAGAGCAAATGGATCTATGTAGATTTTTCGTATAAACGGACAAACAATTTGCCTGTATTTCTAAATACGGTTCGAGTCCCGTTTGCAAATGAAGCGAAATATCTCGGTATGACACTCGATGCAAAATTAAAATTGAAGTCGCATGTAAAAAAGAAATGCGAAGAACTTAAGAATAAATACACAGAACTGTACTGGTTACTCGGAAAATATTCGAAGCTTAACCTTGATAACAAGCTGCTATTATACAAGCAAGTGCTAAAACCGGTTTGGACATATGGTATACAACTATGGGGTTGTACCAGTGAAACGAATCTAAACATTTTACAAACAAAATGTTAAGATCATTCGTCAATGGTACGTAAGGAGCGAAGATCTACGCAGAGATCTAGGTATTCCCGCGGTTAAAGATGAAACAAAAAATTTTGCACGAAAACATAAAAAACGTTTATTAGGACACGTTAACACAACAGTCCTCCAAATTCTTGACGAAACAAATATATTGCGGCGTCTTCAAAGAACTAAACCCTTAGATTTGGCCCGATAATAACAAACCGCGCTATAAATTGCGGAAAAGCAGGAACTCTCAAAGGAAAGTTACCTGCCAAACATATTATATACTCGTGATAAAAAAATTGCTGGATAAGTCGAATACTTAGTTGCAATAGAAATACAAAATGGGTGGTGGTTTTAGTGAGTAAAAATCTCACACTACTTTGGGCACGTGCTCATCGTGTCCAGCCCACGAAAAAAAAAAAAAATTATCAGTGAAAAATAAAAAGTGATTTTCTGCTGTGATTTAAAAATTAAAATATGTTTGGATAATCATTTTATAAAATGCATAAGCTTTGTTTTTACACCAACTCGCCGATGATTGAATTTATAAAAAAAACGCAAGAAGTAGGCCCTAGAACATAATAAAACAGTCATAATCTTGTAGGTGGTTCTCTTATGTTTTTACAACTTCGAACACACAGTGAATAGAGAAGTTCTATACAAATCGTCGTTGAATCTTCAGATTCGGTTATTTGGTCATGCCCTCATTTACATATAAATCCATTTTAGACTGTTGCTTCTCTTACCCTCCACAGCGGAGGTGATATTTCGTTAATTTTGACTAATTGTGTTAATAGCACCTGTCTACGGTAGTAGTTGCACATATGTATCATCCCATTGCACATTCATCACTTTGTCTAAATACTTTTTTGGTATCGAATGCTTCGGTGAGGTCGTTGCGGATCTTGATAAAGCAACGACAGACTTGTTCGATGCTGAGATTCCATGCTTTCATCCGACTAAATTGTGCTCATAACCAAATAATCTATTCATTGGGATTGGCTCGGCAGAGGAGGGGACAGTTTTTGTTGATAATATTAAATGGTTCATTCAGCTAAACAACGAGAGATTGTTTGTCGTCGACAAACTTGTTCGATGCAACGACAGACTTGTTCGATGCTGAGATTCCATGCTTTCATCCGACTAAATTGTGCTCATAACCAAATAATCTATTCATTGGGATTGGCTCGGCAGAGGAGGGGACAGTTTTTGTTGATAATATTAAATGGTTCATTCAGCTAAACAACGAGAGATTGTTTGTCGTCGACATTAAATAGAATGCTGAAGTGGTTTCTCCATATTCTCAGTTTTTCAATAGTACCCTATTCATCTTTTGGGCAAAAAGCCCACGCTATATTAATTAATGATACCGCTTATTACATATTCCATATTTTTTATTTGAATGATTTGAACATGTTTTATCATAAATCTGTTTTTTTTTTTTGAATTAATAACAGCCGTCCAATGCAGTGCACAGACTGTCATGTTCTATTTCCAACTGGACATCATCTTGGATGGCACAAGAGGACCGGTTGCCCATCTCGTGCCGCTAAAGTGTAAGTTACCCTTTTATTAATCGGGACTTTTTGAAATTAATCAATTTGTTTCTCTTACCTTATAGGCCCTTACAGCAGTTATTTAAACAAAATATCGTCCAGTACAATAATTTCCCGAAACCTGTAATTCCACCACGAAAACCAGACAATGCCTTTTACGTTCACAACAGAAGGTAACCAATGCCAAAGCTCATCTCTCATATGGGTTATCATATCCCTTTTTCATTTTAGAGTTTTTGTCAACAATTCCAAGCGAAAGGGGCGAACTCGAATAAAGTTAGACGAGCAGAAAATCGCCCTGGCAAAGCAACTGATTCTAAAGGAGGCTACAACAACGCAAATAGCTCAAGAGCTCAACATATCGCGCACGTTTGCATGGCGCTTGCGTAAAAATTTGGTCAACGGTGTCAGTTTGCATGAACGTTTTGTTGATCAAGCAGGAGAAGATATACAACAGCCAGACACAGAACCAACTTCCAACATAGCAGATACATCAAATGTCGCAGTCGAACAAATAAACTTGAGCATCCAACCTGAACAAAATAAAAATGAAGAAGCAACTGACACGAGTCGGGTCCAGGAAAACACTGACATTAAGCTGGAAGTACAAGATGAGGATGAAGACGATGAGGACAACGACGAAGATGATGACGACGACGAGGACGATGATGATGATGACGATGACAGCGATGACGATGATGATGACGATGAAGAAGAGGAAGACACAAACAAAAGCAATAGTGAACAAAACAATTCACAGAGTAATGTCCAATCGATAAAACAGGAATTAAACTATGACAGTGGTTACGCAAATGGTGGACACAATCACATGCAACAAATGCTGCAGCATTCTCCGTCAAATATGGTAATGGCAGCAACAAACAAAATAAACATGCACAATGAAAACGCAGATCCATCTGGAGACGATGATGACGACGATGACGACGATGATGATGATGATGAAGGGGACGATGATGATGACGAAGATGACGATGAAGAGGAAGATGAGGAAGAAGAACGAGGCGAAGCTCAACGGAACGAAGACCCAATGCAGAGATTTAAGCAGCATTTGTTCCAATCATTGCCAGCAGTTTTTAATATTCCACAGTAAGTGTCTGTATTCGTTTTGATTGATTTCCAGCAGCACATGTGGTGTATTACTGATAGCGCATACATTAAATTTTGTTTTATATATAGAGCCCTATTTTTTGCACCTACTTGCAGTGATATAGTGATTGATTTCTCGAAAATTTTCTGCGGAACATTTATGTTACCAAAATTCTTAAATTTGTACTAAGATTGTCCTAAATGCAGATTATCGGCCCTATCGTGGAATCCGTTCCGAATAAAAAAATTCTCCGATTTTGTACGAATCGGAGAAATTTGCTTCATGATAAACGTTTCGATCAGTGATTCGGAACATTTATCCGACAAAGCGTAACGCACAGCGGCAGTCTACGTTTTATTGCGATGGGTAGCATTTTTTGCATCTGTTTTTGAAAGCCACAATCATGTCCTTTCTCTCCGATGGTCTCTGACATCGGTTCGTCGCGGAAATATACTAAAGTGAACAAAATGTAAGCAATGAAATAATTTTATTTAAGTTTGTGTTCTGTTGTTGGAGTTTTAGGCAAAATTCGAATGAAAAACCAAGCATCAACCTATATGAGCGCTTGGTTGAGTTGATGCATGATAAACCCGACGTAGCTTGGAATTTCACCAAGAGGACACAAGAAGAGGTTGCTGATGTCAAATGAATGCGTTGATGCACCTTCGGAAAACGGATACTATGAACGCAAATCCAGGGGGAGACTGAATATAGACTGAGTAGAAAATTACTCTACGAACGGAAACCATGATAGGGCCGTATATAACTGTACTGATGAAGACATTATGGGATCCGTTCCACCAGAACACCACCGAACCGTTCTGTTCAATATAAATTTTAGTGTTCCAATATAGAACCCATCGAATCAAAAATATGTCCAATTTGATACCAGAACAAATGCCAAGTATGTGGTAATCAACTCCAAAAAAGTTGAACATTTATTTGGGAAGAAGTGGGACTTATCTCAATCTTACCTACATTTCAGCTGTTTGGTAAAATGTAGTTAAAACCAAAAACAGCTAAGAACCTGAACAGGGAACAATAAATTTCTCATCTGGATATAACAGGTTTAGTTGAATCAACCTTAAAGATATGTCTAGAAATGCTCAAAAAAAGCTATTAGATGATTAGATGCTAAGCGAAAACAACATTTAGAAGTTCGGCATTTCGAACACTCAAGCATACTTGAAATATACAAAGAGGCACGTACTAATTACGAGAAACCTAAAAAAAACTTGATACGAAACAGAAAATATTGTCAACAAAGGAATAACCATCTTCACAGGAGCTGGAGTGTTCTCAGATGCACTAGGTGTCATACAGTCCTACGAGAACTACTAGTATTGAAAATAATCACCTCCATAGACAGTCACGCAGCACTTAAAACGATATTTCAACATTGTAAACGCGAAATGAGTCATAGATTGCCGCCTGGCACTCAGAGTCAGTACTTTTCTGCTGGTTTCCTGTACATTTTTGAAGAAGAAGTGAACAAACGAGAGGATAAACTGGCCAGATGCGCCTATGATATACTACTCACTATATTGATGGAGTCACGAAAAGATTGGTTAAGAAACGAAGGTACAACACTTCTTTTTCACCATTATCTGTAGGCTTTGGCCGAACATTGCCAAGTCTTTTGCAATATAAGCCAAACCCACACACAATTGAATGGAGTATACCCGGTTTCTTCCTGTATGGGTCGTTAATGCCAGATATTTCATCTATTTTTTGAAATCCAAGTCCTCAATGGTGGATAAAAAGTGCACAGCATCATAGTAACATGACTTAAATCTTAAAAATCGATTCTCCATTTGTCGTAGAGACAAAGAGGAAATGTAGTCTGTAGAACATCTCCTGTGACATTGCCCAGCTCTACGAGAACGCTGCTTATCCTGGATTGAAACACAATTTTTCTACAGAGTGGGTGACTTGGAGGTAATAAAAAATGGTTCTGTTAGTCACATTTCAAATCAAGTACACTAACACTATTTAACATTCGTTAATAGTTTCATAGGTCAACTGTCCCGACAATAGTCACTAACTTGTTCCAAGCTTATTTGCCCCTTAAGTTTTTTTCGGCACTCTAAAGTGGTGCATGCTAAATGGCTCATTCGGAGATAGTCGGCAGGTATTGAATAGCCGCTTGGGTAAAGTCCGACCATGACTATCGCAATGTGTGTGTGAAGAGATAAATCTTCGTTGATACATAGATGGCAAGTAGTTCGCTTCTGCAGTACGACCCATATTGAGTTGACATTCGTTGTAAATAGAAATGAGAATAAACTGTTCGAACTGCGATCATTTGGATTTATATGCTTTAGGGATGAAAACAACTTAATATATCGGTTCACGACATGTATATTTGCCTGATATAGTAGGGTTGTTTTGAACGTATAGGATTAGAAGCGCTACCAGGAAAGTTTGTGTATGTCTATGGTTTTCATGCTGGATGTTGTCAATGTAGCTAGATATCGGTGAATTTGTATAGTAACCTAATTACCACAGAAGGCACTCTGAATCCACTCTTTTCCTTCCTTAGCGAGCTTTTACTTATATTCATCATAAATCATCGTCTTATCAATAATCCATCTTTTTTTATTATTTCAGACCTGGCTTTCAACTGCCAGTTAACTTATCCATCAAGCCTGTCCAAACTATAAAAGCCGATCCAACGTAAGTTAACAAAGAAATGGAATTTCTCAAAACAATCAACAACCAATTTTATATCCATAACAGACCTACAAAGAAGCCTCGCAAGCCGAATGTCTTCATTGATGATGAAAAGTATGCCACGGCAAAGGTGCTTGTATCACAAAATGCTTCCACTATGGAAATCGCTCGACAATTGAATGTATCGCAGATGACTGCATGGAAATTACGTGACGCCATTGTAAAAGGTATACCACTCTCATATCGCAGCAAACGTGAAACACGCCCGAAACCTCCAGAGAAACAACTATTACCGATGCCATCGAGCACAGCACTGGCAACAAGCACGCCTAAAGCCAATATGCCTCGACGTCGACTTAAAGCCGCCGAACGAGAGCTGCGCGACAAAGAGATCACACGTGAAATACTTGAAATGATCAAAGAGGACAGCAACATACAGTATTGGAAGGTGTCGGCCAGACTTGCCGAGAAGGGTTTCTCTATATCACCATCATCGGTGTGTCAGAAGCTTAAGGCATTGGGAATACATCGTCGCTGGAAGCCAGGTGACAAACCGCCCATGCTGGACATGGAAAACATTAAAACGAGCGGCGCTAGTGG
Organism: Rhingia campestris; assembly: GCA_932526625.1. Lineage (NCBI taxonomy): Eukaryota > Metazoa > Arthropoda > Insecta > Diptera > Syrphidae > Rhingia > Rhingia campestris. The sequence continues at coordinate 93,446,957 of OW052182.1, read as the reverse complement.
TTTTGGCGGAGGAACTTCCACAGATAGCTTCGAGTTTAACAATGAACAACAATTCGAATTGGGCGGCGCACACTTTTTAAGTGCCTTCACGCATTAGACCACATACCGCAGGGTATTTACTGTCTATTTGTGTGTTTTCTGTTTTCATTTCTTTTTTTACTTTTTTGTATTTTTCATTGTTTTTGTTCTCTTTTTTCAGGAGTGGGCTTGTTATAAGGTTAAACAATTTTCTTTTTGATTATTCATTTGAGAAATATGTTGATAGTTGTTTTTTTTTAAGTGTAAAATTAGAGAGAACATTTATATAACTATTTCTTTAACATGATAATTTAAAATAGCTTATCCTAAGATATACTGTATACAGATTTAGGAGAGAAACATTTTTTTTTATATCTTTTAAATCCTTTCGAAGTTTTTTTTTGTTCTGATAAGTAAAATTGTAATAGACGCTCTGCATGCTATTCATTTAATTAAATTCCACTGTCCGGAGTGGTTTAGCCGCTCTCAGGACTTCGTCGCCCCGATAAGGGCGTGTCAACAACTGTCAGACAGGCGTCTGGGGCTAAGTTTATTAGAAAACAATGGGTAAGTAGCCCAACCTTAAATATATATCAACATTACGAAAAAAAAGCCTCATAACGCGTACTAAAATTTAATTGAAATAGAAAATTTTGATTTTCAAAATAATTACCGTTAAAACTTATTGCTTTAATTTTTACACTTTGTAAAACAAGGTGAGAATCCTTCCAAATCACATGTTAAATTTTTACACAGTATATCTTGGAATCATTTCAAGTGCAAAGTCGATTTCCTATATTCGAATTGTTTTTTGAACGTTCCATATATAATTTATAAAATACCACTCACCCCACCACCCTGAAACAAACAGACTATTTGCAGTTATGATGGAAATTAATTGTTTTGTTTTCGTTAACGAAAAGTATTTTAGTTAATAGGCAACAGACATTCACAGACATATATATATATATTAACATTTAATTTTTTTTTAATTTTATTTCATTATAAACATAAAGTGTATGTCCTGTTAGAAGTTAGTTTTACATTAAGAACTGAATACAATTACTCTTAATTGGAAGGCGAAAGAACGTTCAAAGTCTCACGAGAAATATTTTTTTTATCATGCTTACATTCGTTTATTGAATTAAAACAAAATCACTTTGTTTAGCACACAGTATTAATATTGCTACTAACTAACTAATAATAGAACCCCCTCAGTCGAATATTTATCGAATTGTAAGCTTACTTTATAAGGTAAAATGTTTGATGAAATATTATCAAGAATCAGATCTATTGAAAGGAATTGGATATCTCTCTGCTCTGTTTTTTACACTCCCACTTATGTCCAACCTGAAGGGTTCGTCGTTGTTTTATTTATTTATTTTGTTTGTTACATTTTGACAGTGTTGGGCCCTCTTGTTTTTTGTTTTGTTCTCAAAAGCTTCATAAACCAACAAAAACCGGAAGCGCTTTGAGAAAAATCACTGAAAAGTCCCAATGATTTACTTTCAATTGGGAACTCATATTTTGTGCACTATTAGATCAGCTGATATATGCATCCACAGACTCAGCGTTTAGTGCATGCGTAAGGGGACAAAAAACATACAGATTCGCAAGGTACTTTTTAGAATACTTTTGCAATTCAATTGTACCGTCATTTTTGTTATGTCTACACTTACGACTGTTGGACTTATGCATACAATTGTTATTTTTAAACTGAGGTATATACTGAAGATTATATCTACGATTATTATGGAATCCCCTCCAGGATCATATCTAATAGCAGATAAAAAAAAATCATGTGCGTCGGTAAGTCGGTAAGATAAAAGTTGATGTTAGTGTTTACAGCTGCATAAGTTTGATTCGACTCCTGTACGGAGGCATATTATGCCATCAGCATACATTAAAGTTTTACTCTCTTAACAAGCTTTTACATCGTTTATTGCAAGTACTAAAATAATGTGACTTCCTTGGGATACTCTAGATTTGACAATAAAAACGTTCGCCATGGAAGCTTTATGTTATCAGAAATAAATAAGATTACTAAATCATGGAGGGAAACCATATGCCTTAAGCTGATGATGTTATGTGATAACTGGTCAAATGCTTTATTTAGGTCATTGTCATAGTCAGCCCTATCGAGGTATCCGACGGAGCGGACAATTTTCCGCAACGCATACTTCGTCGGAGGTTAAAATTCCATTCGAGGTATGTGTCATCATAAAAATCTTCCCAAATGCGACGGGTTCACTTCACTACAATTCGTAAATAAATTCCGCGAAGAATTTGTGTCGGAGAAAATCGCAGAAAGAATGGCACTTAGCTGTCAAAAATCGCATGAAAAATGCACCTCAACGCAATTTGCCGGGGTGCGTTACAAAATGTCGGAGAACTATTCCGAACAGCTTTTCCGAGGAATACCTCGAAGCAAAAATCCTCCGAATCGTACGAAATCGGAGAATTTTCAAAAGCAATAGATTTCATTATGCTTTCAGTATTGATTTCCCTGATGTTCTTCCTTGTTTTAAAATCTCAATGACAACTTTCCCAGCAGCTTTTACCATCTTCCGCAAAAAGGCAAATGCTGTCTTATTCTTAGCTGCGATCATCTGTGCTCGTTGTTATGCCTTTTTGACAATGTCGACATTTGCCCAGTGCCAGTCGAGAGCGCCATTGTATTCTGTTTCATTGTTTCACTTTATATTCATGGCACACGAAAATATGGAGTTCCTCTGGCATTTGCCCAAAGAACACGCGTTCTGCAAAGGTATATAACTCTTTAAGGTCGCTTGGGCATTTTTACCTTAAGTCCACGCCATTCATCTTCTTCATCTTTGGAACAAAAACGACAAAATATGATAACTACAGAAAATTCTAACATCGAGAGCATAATTAAATAAGCGTAAGTCTAATAGAGTAGAAAAGAATGCTTCCAAAATACAGTGCTGTCATTAAAACGATATCAAAACCTACAGCCGTTATTGGTTGTCACTTGCATTGTGGGAACAGAAAGTTGCACTTACTTTCAAAAAAGTTTCTCCGAAATTAAGCGAACACGTAATATCAAACAATGACTTCTCGAAAAGATAGCTCGAACAACACCATGGAATAAGTCTCCAACATATTCCCTATATCAAACTCTCTTTCTCCTCCCTTCAAACGCCCGCTTTGTGCTAAAGTTCTACTAAGGAATACTTTAAGCACGTGCAAATTATATAGGATTCAGAACAGCGATAAAATGAATAGTCTTCCTCTTAAACAGTAGAAATGTCGCATTACTTACAGTCTTTTACCGGCATTGTGACAATAAATGCTCATGAGTGCCGTGAGCCATCTGTTATAGGTCTGATCAGTTTGTTGTTGGACGGTTTCAGGCGATCACATATAATGACAGACACGACGGTGAGGAGAAATCTGTAATTGGCCATGGAAATGTTCTTCTTTTGTATAGATCGAGTAAACGATCTAAGCATCGTTATAGTCGTCAGACATACACTCTGACAAAATGTTGCTAACGCTCTATATAACTAGCTTGCAAGAAGGCCGTCATTAACCCTGCCTTGCTAAGTTAGTCTAGATATCGCTATCCTCACTTTATTTACGTCGATTTTTCACAATCGTGTCGAATAGTAAATTGATTCCGTTTAACAGTCTTCAGAATTGGTTTCTCCATATCGACTTTGACGGTCAAACGCGATGTTTTTAATGTGATGTCCGTAATACTACTAAAGACGACACTATTCCAGTCATGATAATTTGAACATTTTATAGGCAGCTGCTCATAAGTCTTAGCCAAGAGCTCGTAGAACAGTTCTTATTGATTCCGTTTTCGTTCGCTAAAATCTTCGAACTAGTGGTGAGCATAATCGAATGATTTAAAGAATCGATACATTAGTACTCGAGTGATCTGTATAATCGAATGATCATTCGAGACATCAAAAACTCTTAATACTAATAGGAAAAACAAAATATGCCATTACTAAAATCGCCGCAAACATAGTCAAAACACCGATAACCGAAAATTCTATACTGTAAAACTCCAGTGCCACACGAATATGCTCGACAAGTTCTCGATTCAAATTCAACCCCTCCAACAGTACAAAAATCTCTCTCATTGTGCTCTCCATTCATTTGATTCAAATCATTCGAGACATGAGGTATGAATGACGAATGAAACTTTCGATTCAAATCACTCGAGATATGCATGTGAGACATGAGATATAGTCCGTACCAAATCAGTTGGCCAACGGTCGATTGCGCAGAGAGAGGATTTAAAAGAAAATTAAGGTATTTTACAATAAATTTTAAGAGGCCTGCGCAGTAAAATGCCCAACTGGTTTGGTTTGCACTAGTCTGCCAACGGTCGAATGCGCAGAGAGAGGATTTAAGAGAAATTTAAGATATTGTAAAATAAATTTTAACTGATTTGGTACGGACTATATGAATTACAAATGAGACATACAAGATACCTACAAGAAACTGAAACAGCATGAAGAAAATCAATCGAGATGTTCTAAGTAAGTGAAGTGATGAGAATGAGAATTAATAAAGGGTCCGCCAAATAACTTTTTTTTTTAAAATGCTATTCAAAAAAAAACTACTGAATAATTTCTTAAATTTCTTTTTTTATTTGAAAGTACAATCCTTCCGGAAAATAATTTCATTCAAATGGCTGCCTCGGCTGGCCATGCAGTAGCCTACACGATCGGTCCAATTTTTAAGCAATTATGGATTGTGTGCAGCTGTATTTCACCAATGGCTTCACGAATATTGTCCTTTAAAGCTGGAATATTGTCTCTGGCTTGTCGGCGTAACACTTATCTTTTACGGCACCCCACAAATAATAGTCCAACGGTGTCAAATCGCAGCTCCGAGGTGGCCAAACGACATCAGCTCTGCGACTGATAATGTGATCTTCAAAAACAGAGCGCAAAACATCGAGTGTAGCTTCGGCTGTGTGGCACGTAGCGCCGTCCTGTTGAAACCAAATGTTGCCAATATCCTCCTCTTCAATTTTTGTGAACAAAAATTCGTTCAACATGGCCCGATAACGATCGCTATTGACTGTAACGGCCACTTCTTGCTCATTTTCGATGAAAAATGGCCCAATTATGCCTCTGGACCAAAATCCGCACCAAACAGTGACTCGTTTTGACGGTATCGGCTTTTCAATGTATGCGTGCGGGTTTTCTGTGCCCCAAATGCGACAATTTTGCTTGTTTACATACCCGCCAAGATCAAAATGAGCTTCATCTGAAAAGTTTTTTTTTTTTTGCAAAATCGGCATGATTTGCAAAGTAATGTCGCAATATATCCCAGCGTTGCTCAAGCGTATACACAACCATATTCGTTCAGCGGAAGGATAAAACTAATTACCTGTCAAATCAGACATGAGCTAAGTGTTACCATTCACGAAATAAGCACTAGTTGAAAAAAAAACGTTAGATGGCGGTCCCTATATGAAACATGAAAATAATGTATGGCCCTCATAGCCAGTAGTCATATACAAACTATAGTACAGAGCCATAGCCGTAGGAGAAAGAGAAAAGAACACAAGTCACACTCTCACAAGACAAGAGAAAATACACAACACACAAGCATAACGTAAGAAAATTGAAAACGAGATCATTCGAATGATTTTGGGTGAAGAATCGAGACCTCTCGAGATATTCTCATTATCGATTATTTCATTCGAATGCGCCCATCACTACTTCGAACCTTAAGACTTCTGTCGGATGCTTATAACAATAAATGCCCAGGAGTGCCATTTGGTATCGATTACTGATAAACGAAACAGAATTACTGTTGTCAAACAAATTTAATTTTACTTTGAAAGTGATTTTTCCCATTATTGTTTTTTTAATATTGATTTACCGTACAGAAAAAATTCAAGGTAATTCTCAACGTAGTTGAATATATTCCGACTATCACGCCTTAACAAGGCAGGCTTATATTTGTATTTGAAACTTAATATCTTGAAAAACAGTTGAAGCTCTGACAATCAATGGCCGTGTTCCTGGTTTTAGTTTTACGAAGTTAACTTTGCCGATGCACTATTCTCATTCGAGCATTTTTAGTCATGTGACATGCTTTTAACGTGGGAAATCTAAAACGCGGAACACGGCCAATATTCTACACAAAGCTCGATGAGATCGGGAGGAGCCTACTCGGAATTATGTATGTTCAAAATCAGGTACAGCTCTAAACAAATAAATACGAAAACAAATTAATTCCCGAAACCTCTGAAACTGTATTCCCCATCTCACAACCCACGTACCCATAAGTGTTTTTTTTTTTTATAGAAACAAACTTATCTAACTAAATAGAGATGGTCCATATCACGGAAAGCCGTTTAACAAGAAGTGTTCCTAAAATATCAGTTACCTATTCACATGAAGCCCTCACAAGGCGATATTCATTACTTAGATATGTCCAGTTAATCTACTATTACTACATGTCCCTGCAACGTAATTAATTGTTAATCATATAATATACCTAATTGTATCCTACAATCGTGAGGCTTTTCGTTCGTTAGCCTTCGTTTACTCATTACAATACAAACAAGAAGCAAACCTATATGTATACCACACGTATTACAAAATGAACACATATGTATTAAAATAGTTTATTTTATAAATATATATATATTTAATTTCAAAACTCAAACAAAAAGTAAAATAAAAAAAAAACAAATGAAGGCTAAAACTCTATAAATACTAATAATTAATATTACTAACACACTCATGCAATACACTCCATTTTGTAGAAGATAGAGAGATAATTTACATATATAATTTTGATGTTATATAAACAAAACAAATATATATATATATTATGTTCAGCATATATCAACACACATTCTATTTTGAAGGAAACAAATAAAAATTCAAACCATTAGCTTTAAGCCACTGCAATCACAGTAACAGTATAAAGACGTAAAAGCGTATATTAGATATAATTTAATCGTTAAGATACTTCTATTCATTCATTTATTGTTGTGTTAGTTGAAGATCGACATAATGTTTTACTGAAAGTAAAACCACGCACACACAATCAAAAAACAACAAAAAAAAAATTATAAAAACAACATAAAGACATTTTATTTTTATTTTTAATTTTTTTAGTTTGAATTATACACATATATATATTTATGTTTGAAACATTTCCATTTTTATGACATTCTATGTATTAGAGTTTATCTTATTTTATTTTTTTTAGATAATTATTTTCAGTATATGTATGTATGACTATATAATAATTGTAATGTGTAATAAAATTCTATATTATTATATTTGGCGACTATTTTTGGGTGTTCGCTACATAAGTGCAAATTAAATGAGAAATTAATAACAAAAATAAAATAAATTGTTTAGAATTTTACAAAAAAAAAAAAAATCAATGTCTTGTCACTTATTTGTGGAATTTATGAAAACAATATCCATGGAAGTATATGTAATAAACAATAGGACATGGACAAGTAAATGCTTTTCCATGTGATTTTGTTTACCTCATTCCTGAGAGGATTACCTAAAACATAGCCAACACCAGGTGCACAATCTTTAATAAATCTGTGCAACTAATGGGTGATCCAAGTAGAGATACTTTTTTCAATAGCCTTTTTTGACAGATCACGTGTGAGTCGTGTCATGCTGTCATGTTATTTTTGTTTAGTATTGTTTGGCATTTCATAATGGAAAGACTTACGCGTGAACAACGTTTACAAATTGTTCAACTTTATTATGAAAATTCACGTTCTGTGAGGAATGTGTTTCGTGCACTTCGCTCAACTTATGGTCAACATAATCGGCCTACTGAGCGTACTATTCGCAACACTATCACCCATTTTGAGACCCAGCATTCATTATTGGATAATATTCGACCGAATAGACCACGTCCAGCACGCTTTGGGCCGGTGGAATCATCGGTCTATATTTCTTTAAAAATTATGCCGGTGCGAACGTAACCGTCAATGGCGACCGTTATCGTGCCATGATAACCGACTATTTGATGCCTGAAATTGAAGCTCGTGATCTCGGCGACATTTGGTTTCAGCAAGATGGCGCCACTTCCCACACATCGCATCAATCAATGGACTTATTGAGAGAACATTTCGGTGAGCACATAATTTCACGTTTTGGGCCGGTCGATTGGCACCAAGATCGTGTGATATCACACCGTTCGACTTTTTCCTGTGGGGATATGTAAAGTCAAAAGCTTATGCCGACAAACCCGCTTCGATTCAGGCCTTGGAGGAAAACATCACGCGTGTCATTCGCCAGTTACCAGTCGAAATGCTCGAACGAGTGATCGAAAATTGGACTCAACGGATGGACCATCTGCGACGTAGCAACGGCCAATATTTGATAGACATAATCTTCAAAAAATAAATGCCAAAGAATGTTCTTTCAAATGATAATAAACATTCTCCATTAAATTTGAATTTTCTGTGTTTTTTTCTTTAAAAAAGTAGGGAACCTCGACATGGATCACCCTTTACTAGCGTACGTACATGAAATCACAGCGTCTGAAATGGGTTTAGCAGCAAACGAGCACAATACAAAGTATATGCTGTTCATAAGAAGGGACACACAACATCAATGAATTGCACAGAATGTCACAATCGACAGTCTACCACGGGTCCGCTATTAAATCAGACTGTTAACTACTACCAAAGAGTATAGATGCATCTCATACAACGAAATTTTACTATGTGGGGTACTGATATTGATACCCCAGTGTTCACATTGATACCCCAGACGCAATAGACGACAAATAACTATTGCCAACCGCTATTTCTTCAAGCTTAAACTATATTATACAAGTGTGCAGAGAATAGATGATCCGGGAGATTACTGAAGTTCCGCCGAAAAAAAATTATGGCAGGGGGTCTATTACCGCATTTCAAGGTATGGCCCATCCAAATGGATAATCTCTTATTTTGATTTGTAGCCACTTCTATAACTTCTAAGCTATTATAAAGGGTGATCAATCAAATCAAGGATTAATTTTTCAAAAGGGTTTTTTGACAGATGGCGCATGAGTCGTGTCAAGTTGCCACGTGTTTTTATACCCTATCCCGTAGTGGTATATTAGTTTTGTCATTAAGTTTGTAAAGAGAAATATTTTCGATAGTATACCTCAAGGGATCGACTAAGAATCGCTAGCTGAGTCGATCTAGCCATGTCTGTCTGTCCGTCCGACTGTGTGTTACCGATTTTTGGCCATTAAATTTTGAGCTAGAGTGATGAAATTTGGAATATAGACTCTCTGTCCTACGATGCAGAACAAGTGTAAATATTTTCAAATTCCGCCCACTGCCATGCCCACTTTTCAGAAAAACGTGGTTTTCGGCCAAACGGAAAGAAATTTTAAAAAAGTGTCTGAACAACATATTTAGGCAATCCCAATACCTATATTATGTCTATACAAAGTTTTCTGCCACGCCCACTTTTTAGGGGCGTTATTATTAAAAAAAAAAAACCTTTTTAGTAAAATTTTAAAATATTTGAAAAAATGTTTGATGCAAAATAATTAGTAATATTAATATGAATATTCCGTCTATAGATTATTTTAGTGCACGTCTACTTTTTGGGGGCGTTTAAAGCATATGCAATAGAAAAACGTCGTTTTATGTCGAACCTCTTAAAACTATGTGAACAGTATATTGTCACAATGTCATTTTCTTATTTTATCCCCATAAAGTTGTTAGCCACGCCCACTTTTTGGGAATATTATTTTTAAAGATAGGATAGGGTATTCAACGATCCGCACAGCGGATTGTAGCCTTCTCATATGATTTATTCAGTAATCAATTACATTTCATCACCCATAGACTTACACCCGAAAAACGTTTGTAAATTTAGTGAATGCGCTCTCGAGAGACTTACTGAAGATGTTTTCGAACAACATTTTGTTCAGCGATGAGTCCCATTTCTGGCTCAATGGATACGTCAATAAGCAAAAATCTCGTTATGGACTGAAGAACAACCGAAAGAGGTTCAAGAGCTGCAGTTACATCCACTTAAAACTACCGCGTGGTGTGGTTTATGGGAAGGCTGAATAATGGAATCATATTTCTTCAAAAATGAGTCTGGCAATACCGTTACTGTAAATGGGACTCGTTATCGCACCATGATTGAAGCCCGAGATCTCGACAACATTTAGTTCCAACAAGACGGCACACAGCCCGTGAAACAATTCACATATTGAGAGACCGCTTTGGTGAACGGAGATCATTTAAGTAGCGCATACTTTGGGTACATCTGTGCAGCAACAAACAAGTTACGGCTTCTTAAACTCAAAGTAATAAAAATTTGTTATTTCAAATTGTTTACTTAAAAATTTGTTTTCTCACTGAAAAATGTCCAATGGTACTTCTTGACGTTGGGTGTTGCAGAACGAGGATAGACTCTGATTGGCATTAACTTGGCAATGCCCAGTGCTTGCAACTCTGAATACACATCAAATGTACTTATTTTTTACCTCAAAGTGGTAACCATCGGGTACTGGTCTCATCAAACCGGATTTGACTTGCTAAACGATAAGTGCGAGTGTTGATAACAAGACGTAAAACACCAACACTATAATCACCCTGGTCAGAATGGTCCGCCGTCCCAGGCGAACATAGATGAGCTGCTTCGACATATTCGGACAACAGGTTATCTAGGAATTTCAAGGGTAAGTCGCACCCTTTGAACAGAGATGGTGGCAGATGAACCGAAAGGTCAACGGCAGCGCTCAATCCCCTAGTGGATACTGTTGGCCCTGTGTCCTAGGGGTATCTTTTAAATTGGAACTGGCCCTCCAGGTTGGGGGGTTGAGCTTTTGGTTGGAAAAACCATTGTTACGAAACAAACAATAGCCTCGGAAAGGACTGATATTATTGTTGACGACCCTGCTTAACGAAAAAAGGACAACGACGTTCGTATCTGCACCTGGAATGTGAGATCATTAAACAGGAGAGGTGCAGGCGAACAACTAGCGGAAGCCCTTAACTGCTACAAAGCAGACATTACTGCCGTTCAGGAAATACGATGGGATGGGCTGGGCAAATGAGGATGAAAAACTTGACATCTACTATGGACCGTGTTATAGTGAGCAGAAAGTTATAAGTGCCAGACTTAGGCAAGAAATCTTATGTTTCCAAGACATTAGCGAACGCATTGTAACAATTCGCATCAAGGCCAACATACGCCTTATATGCGCTCATGCTACGACGAAGGAAAAAGATGATATAACTTTTTTTTTTTTTTTTTTCCGTGGGCTGGTGGAAATCTTCATAGACACGATGAGCACGTGCCCAAAGTAGTGTGAGATTTTTACTCACTAAAACCACCACCCATTTGGTATTTCTATTGCAACTAAGTATTCGACTTATCCAGCAATTTTTTTTATCACGATTATATAATATGTTTGGCAGGTAACTTTCCTTTGAGAGTTCCTGCTTTTCCGCAATTATAGCGCGGTTTGTTATTATCGGGCCAAATCTAAGGGTTTAGTTCTTTGAAGACGCCGCAATATATTTGTTTCGTCCAGAATTTGGAGGACTGTTGTGTTAACGTGTCCTAATAAACGTTTTTTATGTTTTCGTGCAAAATTTTTTGTTTCATCTTTAACCGCGGGAATACCCAGATCTCTGCGTAGATCTTCGTTCCTTATGTACCACGGCGCATTGACGAATGATCTTAACATTTTGTTTTCAAAAGTTTGTAAAATGTTTAGATTCGTTTCACTGGTACAACCCCATAGTTGTATACCATATGTCCAAACCGGTTTTAGCACTTGCTTGTATAATAGCAGCTTGTTATCAAGGTTAAGCTTCGAATATTTTCCGAGCAACCAGTACAGTTCTCTGTATTTATTCTTAAGTTCTTCGCATTTCTTTTTTACATGCGACTTCCATTTTAATTTTGCATCGAGTGTCATACCGAGATATTTCGCTTCATTTGCAAACGGGACTCGAACCGTATTTAGAAATACAGGCAAATTGTTTGTACGTTTATACGAAAAATCTACATGGATCGATTTGCTCTCATTAAGTGCAATCCGCCAGGATTTAGTCCATTCATTAACCTCGTTAAGAGCGTTTTGTAATTTAATATTTGTTTCCTCTATTGTTGTGGCAACTGCTAGTATAGCAATAACAAATTTTCTTTTCTTCGAAAGCTTTCTCAATTACATCTGTAATTCGATGTACTTGGTCCACCGTTGAATGTTTACTTCTAAACCCAAATTGATGGTCAGGTAAAAGACGTTTCTGTTCAATTATGGGGTGTAAGCGACCGAGTAATATCCGTTCAAAAACTTTTGAAATGATTGGAAGAAGTGAAATAGGCCTGTAAGATTTTATTTCATTCGGTGATTTTCCTGGTTTTAGAACCATAATCACTTCCGCGACTTTCCACTGTCTTGGTATGTATTCTAATCTGATTGCTGCATTTATAATAAAAAGAAGCTTAGTTAATGCTTTCCGAGGCAACATTTTAAGAAGTTCTCCTGTAATCAGGTCATAACCCGGAGCTTTTTTAGGCTTTAGTTTCTGTATTTCCCGTTTAAGCTCGGCAATACTTGCATATCTTACTATGTTATTATCGGTTGTACTCTCGAATATATTAATGTTTTCATTTTGCGCCGGACCATCAAATGGCTTAAATGTTTCCTCAAGATGTGAGGCAAAAACGTCAGCTTTTTCCTTATCGCTCTTTGCCCAAACGTCTTGAGTTACCCTAATGGGCGGCACAGCGATTTTTGGCCGTTTTATGACTCTAATTGCTTTCCAGAGCGAATAATTCGATTCCTTTCCAGCGGTTAGGCTTTGCAGATAAGTTTCTACTGAATGGTTTTTAAAGTATTTAATCGAATTTGATAGCAAATTACTCAACCGATTGAGATGTGTTTTATCTTGCGGGGCACGAGTTTGGTGCCATCTTTTACGAGCTTTTCTTTTTTGTCTTACTAAATCTTGTATTTCACGGGGGTACTTAATTTTACTATAGCTCACTATTTTGTTCTGTTGAGGAGTATTATTCCATGCTGCTTTTTGGATGGTATTGATAAATGAGTCAACAGCGACTTCGAGTTCCAATGGGGTTCCAAGCGATACACCCAGTCGGATATTATTTTCAATATCGTTTTTGAAACCTTCCCAGTTGGTTTTCGCGTTTGTTAATCTGGGTGGTTTTTCATTTATAATCAGTGACTCGCTCATTGTTAAAATGACTGGAGAATGATCAGAGGAAAGATCAAAGCATTCTTCAACTTTGATTCGATTGGACGGCAGACCTTTTACAATGAAAAAATCGATCAAATCCGGTATTTTTCTAGCATCAGTTGGCCAGTAAGTTGGTTTTCCCGTAGAATGAAATTCGGTATTGTACTTTCTACCTATATCATAAAGCATCCTACCTTTCTGTGATATGCATCTAGATCCCCAGAATGTATGTTTTGCATTAAAGTCCCCTCCGATGACAAAACGTTGTCCAAGGGAATTAAGCAAGTTTTCAAAGTCAATTTTCTCAACCTTGCATCGTGGTGGGCAGTAAATAGACGATATCTTCAGAAAGGATTGTCTGCTTTTGACTTGTATAGAGCTAACTTGCATTGTTTCGATTTCTTGTTTAAGATCAATCGAATGTTCGATACACTCTTTTATATATAGTGAGGCTCCACCTCTAGCCTTATTCGATGGATGTAGAGCATGATAGTCGAGGTAACCTTTTATTTTTAAGTTCGAATTACTCTTTGCGTGAGTTTCGGATATTAAACAGATGTCTATATCTTTTTCCTGCATAAATAATTCAAGTTCTCCAAGTTTTTGCCAAAGGCCATTGGCATTCCACGTAAGAATTTTAAGCAATCTATTCATGTTAAAGGTGGGGTACTTCTATTGCGAATACTATTTTCGAGCTTAACGAGCCTGTCAAAAATAAGTTTATTCGTTTTGCTTTGTTCCTCAAGTTTTGAAAGAATAATCGAAAATACATTTGAAACTGGGTCAGGTGAGATATTTTTTTGGGCGTTATTGGATACTGTAGCTTGAGCATACGTTTGTACATTTGGTTTTGGATGTACAAGATCCGAACGGATATCTGATGGCCGCGTAGTTTGTGGACATTTAGGTTCTTCGATTATGGCCTGCTTTTTCTTCGACATATTTTTGTTCGGAATTTTAGGCTGTTGCTTGTTTAAATTTAATTTCTGTGAATTAATACTATTAAATTTCGTCCGTCTTTTTTGCAACTCTTTAGCTACTTCGCAGCCGCGATAATTTGCCGGATGATTGCCTTTACAGTTAATGCAGATAGCAAGAGCTTTCTTATCTGACATACAATCTACCGTCAGGTGATTGCCGGCACATTTTACACACCGCGGTTCTTTTTGACAATAGCATTGCGTATGATTGTATCCTTGGCAGCGCTTGCACTGGGGAACTAGTTTGGAATCCTTACGCATAGGCTCTATTTTTACAACAATATTAAGTATTGTTTTTATTTCATAAATTTTGTTCAAACTTTCTGTTTTATCGAAAGTGAGTATAAATAAAGGAAGGCCGCGTTTTATTACATTTCCTTCGCCATCTTTTTGCTTTTGGTCTCGTTTGACAATGTTAACGGCATCTATGACATTATATTGCCTGTTTTTCAGATCATTTACAATGTCATCCTTTAAGCACGACGCATGTAACCCTCTAGCTACAACGCGTAAAGGCCTTTCAGATTTATTTTCAAAAGAATACCATTCTATTTTATCGATATTAAGCTTGCGAGATAATAGACGGTAACTTTCAGGGTCTTTAACGCAGACTTTCCATGTATTTTTTCTTAGCGAAGTTACTTGGTAGCCCGATAATGGCAACGATTTTAGCAAGGTATGCAACTTGTTAAAGTCGTCAATACCGATCACATTAATTGGCGGTGGGGGACGTTGTTTTAGCTGTTTCGCTTTGTTAATAATCTCTTTGTCGCGGTTTATTATTTCAGGAGAGGATACAGCTTTCCTCTTTTTAACTGGTCTTTTCTTTAAGATCCAGTCAGTTTCGAGACTGAGTTCTTCTTCATCCGTGTGGTATTCCGAATTCACGGGGCCGTTTGAACTTGTTTTTGGTATTTTAAATGAACTCTTCAGAGTCATATTTTCTTCCTTTAGATGGAGAATTTCTTTACGAAGCTCTTCGCAGAGCAGTTCGACATTGTTAAGCCTTGTTCGAAGAACGTCGTTTTCTTCCTTTAGGCTCTTATTTTTCACTGAGTCTCGTTTTTCGTGGGCTGACACTTCTGGTGTTGTCGAGCTCCTTGAGACACATATATTTTTTTGAGATCCTGATGTAGGTGACCTCGTTACCCTTGAACTTTTCCCGAAAGGGTTACACATTTGCAATAATTGGCTCTCCCCAGAATCCGTAGAGCCGACCTCCGTAGAGGGTGGATTTTCCAGTGAAACTGAATTGCCACCTGGGGTAGTAAATCTTTTCGTTGTACTCATTGCATTTTTGTTGTTTGTATACGCTTTACACTCGGTATACGGGGAGTGGATTTTAGTCGCCTTCTACGACAGGCATGCCTTACCTCGGGTATATTCTGACCCCTAACCCGAAGGGGGCTATAACTGAGGATTGCTTCTACGAGTTCCTTGACAAAACCTATGAGCGACTACCAAAGTACGATGTTAAAATCGTGCTGGGAGATTTTAACGCAAAGAGACGAGAGCTGCCATTGAGCTCCATGGGCAGAGAAAAAGGGAAGAACACACAGCCAAGGATACAAGACTCGAACAGAATCCTGTCGAGATGAACAGAGAAATATCGTAGTTGAGACACAGTCGATGCTGAGGATATGGAAAAACCACTTCTGCAGACTGTTCAACGGCGATGACGAACAACATTCCGCTGTCAGGCAGAACAAACCATTTAATATTGGCAACGGCAGCGAAAACTGCCAACCTCCCGACCTAAGTGAAGTGAGGACAGCAATATCTAAACTCAAGCTTAATAAGGCCGCCGGAAATGACGGCCTTCCCGCTGAGCTTTATCAAGCTGGCGGAGATGACTTGACACTAATTCATAAACTAAATCTGGTCGGATGAAAGTATGTCTGAAGAATGGAACCTCAGCTTCGTTTGACCGATTCACAAAAAAGGGAACCTCTGTACTGCGCCAACTACAGAGGCATAAGTCTGCTCAACATCGCCTACAATATCTTATCTGCCGTAATATGTGAACGCCTGAAACCGTTTACCAACAACCTGATCGGCCCTTATCAGTGTGGTTTTAGGCCAGGAAAGTCCACAATCGATCAGAAGTCCAAATCGATACCCACCACCTTTAGGCAAGGCGATGCGCTGTCATGTGATTTCTTTAATTTGATTCTTGAGAGGATTGTGCAAAACTCCCAAGCCAACACCAGAGGCACAATTTTCCAAAAATCGGTGCAACTACTAACATACGCCGACGATATTGACATCATTGGTAGAACTCAACGTGATGTCATAGCCACGTTTGCTAGTATAGAGAAGGAAGCGGCAAAAAAATGGGTTAAGCAGTATATGAGGGTAAGACTAAGTATATGCTGTCAACACGAAAGGACACACAACATCGACGAATTGGACAGAACGTCACCATTGACAGATATAACTTTGAGGTAGTACCGGACTTTGTCTACCTCGGCTCCGCTATTAACTCTGACAAAAACATCTCGTCAGAAATCAAACGAAGAATTACTCTTGCCAATCGCTGTTTCTTCGGGCTAAGAAGGCAATTTAGTAGTAAAGCCCATTGACAGATATAACTTTGAGGTAGTACCGGACTTTGTCTACCTCGGCTCCGCTATTAACTCCGACAAAAACATCTCGTCAGAAATCAAACGAAGAATTACTCTTGCCAATCGCTGTTTCTTCGGGCTAAGAAGGCAATTTAGTAGTAAAGCCCTCACTCGAACTGCTAAGGAGATCCTATATAAGACCCTGATCATCCCAGTCCTGCTCTACGGCGCTGAAGCATGGACCGTATCAAAAGCGGATGAAGAAATCCTTGGTCGACTCGAGAGAAAAATTCTTCGAAAAATCTTAGGTCCCGTTTGCGTTGACGGGCTATGGAGACGAAGATTCAACCACGAACTATACGAGCTGTACAGCGACATACCCCTAGTCAAAAATCTCCGTATTGGACGTTTTAGATGGCTAGGACATGTAGAATGAATGGACTCCGGCTCGCAGTCTTCGATTCCCAGCCAGACGTCGGACGCAGTAGAGGAAGACCTCGCCTTAAGTGGCGCTCACAAGTAGAAACCGACCTCAACCAACTTGGAGTGCGCAACTGGAGGCAGTAAGCTAAGGACCGGGCTAATTGGAAAAGCATGTTGGTTGAGACCCAGGTTCATCCCGGACTGTAGCGCCACTTAAGTAAGTAAATAAGTAAGTCTTTCCAAAGCAGTCACAATATTTAATGTTAAGTGGTCTTAGTGATTAACTTAAAAACACCAACAGTTTGATACTCGATTTTCAAACATAATACATGTATTTATACTTTCAATATGATAAAGGCTTAGATACAAATGGAATTTAATTCTTTCTTATTACAAAGTAACAAAGTGTCGTCTAATTTACTCCATATCGTGGTTCATCATTTTCTCCTGACTCTCAGTCCATGCTTTGGCAATCATTTGTTTTGTCTGAGCATCGCCGTTCTGGAACATTCGCTTCATGAGATTCACAATCGCATCGTCACCCTTCATGTCATCTTTCATCTCTGCATCCTTTTTATCCTTTAAACGCTTCTCGATTTCGGTTAAATGGGACCAGGTTTTTCCTTCCGTTTGTTTCTTCATGTAAATTGCTACCATACCGGTTTTTATTTTGCGATAACTCTTTACCACATCGATTGGATAGAGTAAATTGCTGATTGTCAAACCATAATCCTTGTTGTTCAGATTCCTCACATTGAATACCATTGTCTTCTCGGTATACGTAACAACTACGTCTTCCTCGGCAAGATCTTGGACACCATCCAATTTGATGAACATTTTAACGTATTTGTCACTTTGATCCCATGCATATTCATTCAATTCAACGAGATATCTTTAGATAGAGGTAAACAATTGATTAATGTCAATCGTCAATGTTATTAATAAAGAAAATGTTCTAGAAGCTTTTGTACCTTTTTATGGAAGGTCCTAGATTTGTTTTGGTTGAGCAAGTGGTTGCTTTGATTTTCTTTTCTGCTTCAGCTTTGGCCTTTATTTCGATGTTTACAATTTCGGTTTCAATTCTGTGTTTTTCAACAATCAGAACGTTTTTGACGCGCTGCCTTGTCGATAGAGCTAAAAGTTCGGTAATTTCATCGACATCACGTTTCAGCTGAGTGTGATACAAAGGCAGTTAGATAATCGAAAATAAGAAATCACTCCACATATTTACCTCTTCCATAGACATTTTGAATGTGGTTTATAATAGGCTTTAAAACAATTGCTAGATTGTATATTACAAATAAGCGCACCTCCAGCCTAATTTTGCTGCTCCGTTTAGTTAGTAAAACAAGTGGGGGTTCACAATGACCACACCAGGGAAATGTCATGTCAGCCAGTGAAGATTTCCGCAAATGATGCCAAATACAGTGAACAAATAATTCTCCATAGTTGAAAATAAATCTCATCACTTCACGAAAAACTTTTTATCAATTCAAGGGGCGGGTCCACAAACATAAACACAATCCCAAAAAAAAAATGTTTTAAGGCCTGCTCAGAATGCATATCTGTAGCTGAGTGAAACGTCAAACGTGAATCTGAAGCGTGAAGTTGAACCCCATTCAACTTCAAGCTACAGATTCACGGGAGATACACATTGTGAAAGCGCTTACGGGTTGCCTTGTTTTTAACTTTCACTCAGCTACAGATACCAGCTACAGATATGCATTCTGAGCAGGCCTTTACTCTTTTAGTAATTGAGTTTTTCTATGAATATTCTCACAACTTTGTGTATTATGTTTGTTAATAAAATGATAAGCAGGTGTCGTAGAAATTGGAAAATAGTAAGGGTATTCATGTAACGTCGTAATTTTATTACGTGCGAAAGATTGTAATTTTACGACGACGTTTCATGAACGACCCTAGAACGGCACCACAAAAAAATGCGGTAACCCACTGAATTCAATCTCATTTTAGTAATTTATTTATTGATAGAATTTTGTTCTTTTTGTTCTATTTCCGTTCTCGATAATATTTTTCAGTTTAACGCATACGTTCGATGTGTGAAAGTGACTGATTAAATGTCAAAATAGCATTTCAAAAGTTTACAACGTTTACCATCTCAGTTTACGCACCTAATTCCTGTGAGAAAATTCCGATATTGTTGGAAAAGATTTCCCATACAAATTTTGACAGTTCATTTATCACGTCGTAATTTTATCACGTTTACAACGTTTACGACGACTTTCCGACGTTGCATGAATACCCCTAGTATTTTTCTATTTGACTGTAAATTGAGTTTCAGCCAAGCTCCGCATTTTGGAATATGAAATTATTTTGACTGTTTTTATTGTTTTTTTTTTTACTTTTTGCTGTTCCCGTACGTACGCAAAAAAAAACTACTCCTATAAAATAAACATAATTTTGGTAAAAATCAGTAAACTGTCTCCTATGCAGGAGAAAAACCTTGTCTTTTGTACAACCGTAAAATTTGTTGTGACAATGTCATTTTCTATGTTTAATCCCCATCGTGTTTTAAGCCATGTCCACATTTTGGTGACATTAGTTTTACAGGTGGGATGGGATAGGGTATTCAACGATCCGCACAGCGGATTGTAGCCTTCTCATGTGTTTTTTCTTTCTCCTCCTTGCGCATACAGCTCCTGCAGAAATCATTTGCATAATCACATCTTTAGTGCTTGTCTCATAAAAACAGTGTCACGCGATGGCATTTATGGTATCAGTAATGTACCAAATCTACCAAATTCTTGGACTGTTTGGAAACCGTGCACGTTGTACCGATGGCTGTTTCATTTAATGTTTCATATCTTGATAGTTTGTTGTGCCGTAGAAGCACCTAGTGTACCTTTCTGTGTAATTTTGGTATTGCAATTTATTGAAAAGTCTCCATATGGAGAAAGTTAAAACCTTCATGACTTACTCTAAGATAATCGACACCAGTCATGAAGAAAATCCTAGGGAAGCCAGAAAGAAACGTTTAGATTCAACGTGAACGAAAAAAAGACACCAACTCCGTCCATCGATATGCAAATGGATAGAACCGTTTGGTTCCCAAAGAAATCCGAATTGTTGTCAAGGGGTCAAGGGTAGTAGGTGAATCAGAATCTCGTCCAATTCTATTTTGGTACGCCTTTAAAGCCGATCTGGGGACATGCATAATTGAACCTTGAAACATATACAATTTCAATCTATTGGGCTGTATTGGCAAAATATTAAGGAGGAATACAGACTTTGCAGGCAGAAGAAAAAGAGCACGAAAAGCGCGAGCGAACAGATGGAGAGGTAAGACTCAAGGAAAATAAGTTTTACCAAATTCTACAACGTCAAAGCAAAGGATGCATGGTCCGGAATAAATTACTGTCGAGATGAACATGATATAATGGTTGTTTCAACCAATACCTAACAGCGACGTAGTTTTGGTCAAAAGGCTCCGCATTGAACGTTAGAGATGGCCTTCAGAGTTTTCGATTCACAAACAGACGCAGTAAATGAATTAAGGCGCGCACAAGTAGTAACCGATCTCAACCAACATGAAGTCCACAATTGGAGAAGTCCCAAGCGTTCCTAAGATCCATTCTAACGAAAAGCTTGTTGTGTTTTTGCCAGGCAAAAATCGTAGTGCTCATAGCCCACCCTGGACTCGACCACATAAATTGAACCCTTTGCTTATTTTGCTTATTCCCCAAATTCTAGAAGGCGTTTTTGACAAGAGCCTTTTTGGGGAGACTTTATTAAGGCCTATAACTGCAGCGATAATTAAGTTACGCTTTTATTGAAAAAAATATTAGAGAAGGCTACAATCTGCTGTGGGAATCGTTAATACCCATATCCCATTCCATTCATAAATTAAAGATCCTCAATAAAAAGTGTGCGTGGCTAAAAACGTTATAGGGATAAAATATAGGAAATGACAACATATAGCTAATTCAGACAGCTAAACACATGTGTTTGTGCAGTGATCTTGGATGCAGTGCAACAAAGAAGACACACGAGCAGAATTTTCGTTCTACTCCTATCATTCAGCTGTTGTTTGCTGATATTTATTTTAACATTAAACACAAACAATGGCTAATTGGCTATCATTGGATGTGTTAACGTCGTGTGGTTCGTAATATAGGCATTCGTAAGTAATTTCACCGCAAAGTAATAGTGATTTGGTTGAGTTGAGAAAAATTCTCTCTTTCATTTTGAATACTTTTGTTTTGTTTTATTTAATGCGGAATTAAGTCCATAATAGGTCTGTTCCCGTACTTTTGCAGTAAAAATTAGTAAATTCTTAAATTTCTTGGAGTGGGGGTAAATTATGTCAGAAAGAGACAAAATTACCAAAAAGTAAAGGAACGCGTTTAAGTAAAAAAAAAACAGTAAAATAATATATTTTGTATGCCTTTTAAAGAACAAATGACATAAATCACCTGTCAAAACAAGTGAGTTGTCACTTTTAGATTCCAACTGATTTTTACAAACAGAAATTTCTGCAGTACATTTTTTTACAGATTTTTATGGGGGGGGGGGGGGGGTGGCTAGTTTTTTGCTCTCTCGTGAGCTCTCTCTTTTACTTATTTTTGCCAACGGGAACGGCAATAAGTAAAAATCCGTAAATATTATTTTGTACGGGAACAGACCTTTTATGTTGGTGCATGTAGGTGTAAATCTGACTTGGAATCCAGATTCTTCAAAAGTGTTCTAAAGTAAAAAAGAGTGCTTTTTGTTTCCAATCAAAATCGAAAAAATTGATCTAGAGCAAAAAAAGTAGTCTAGACCATAAAAAGAGTGCTTTTTGTATCCCAATCGAAAACGCTATAAGCAACGCCTGAATAATTTACATGAGTTCACTCCCATTAAAAATTGTATTTTCTCTACTTGCTGCAAGGAGAATTCTGCACGTCTGTTTCAGGCTTTATGGTCAGACGTTTTTTTTATTGCACATGCCTTGAGGTAGCTTATACAAATATTTTTTGTAGGAAAACGCATCTTAAAAGTGGCCGTGGGATTTAAGTAACCTATGGAAGAAATCTTCAAATTAACTTTATTAATGTTTTTGCACCGAAAGTTGTTGAATTTTTCTTAAAATTTTTACCAAAACCCGTTTTTAACAGAAAAAGCCCCCAAAAAGTGGGCTTGGCAAAAAATCTAATATGGACCAAATATAGATATAAAGATTGTATAAATATCTAGTTCACACAATTTTTTCAACAGTTTGACAAAAAAAAAAGTTTTTTCTAAAAAGTGGGAGTGGCAGTGTGCGGATTTTGAAAATTTATATAATTGTTTTGTAGGCACGGACAAGGATCCTATATACTAAATTTTACTATCAAAATTTAAGTACTAGAAATCGGTGACGTAAAGACGGACGGGCGGACAGACATACATGGCGAATTCGAATATGGATTATACTAAAATCAAGCTAAATTATTTCTCTTTGTTACAAATTATGTTTCAAAACTAATATACCACTATGGGATAGGGTATAAACAATCAGCCCGATTTGCATCTAATAGTGACTATATACTTTCTTTTTCTACCTTTTCGACCAGTTTGCAATCAGACTTTGTTGATGGTTTGGTACATGCACACATCTATGGCAACACCTCCATTTTTGAAGAGTTCTTCTGGTAATCCATCAGAACCGGCTGCCTTGTTGTTCTTCATTTGTTTAGAAGGCTGTTCTAACTTTGTGAATGCTGGGTGGGAGCGTTACCTCTTCGTTGACAAAGTGGTGGGCAGGTTTCTTTCCCTATCACTCTTTAGACATTATGCGCATAAAGCAGCTGCTGAAAATTCTGGCTCATAGAGCCTGTGTTGACAAATGTTCTTCTTATAGCGAGACTCTTCGTTGTTACAGCCTGTTCTCTTTTTTTTTCTATGAATTCCCTTCTCTTACCTTCTTTGGCTTGATACTCTTCCTGCGCGAATTCTGCATTGTAGCGCTTTGATATGTGCCTCTTTTGTCATCTCTTTTTGGTGCATGTAAGTATCGTTATACCATCGACATCTTTTTGGGGGTGGCTGATAGGCTATGGTGGTTTCGGCTACTTCTTCTTTTATAAAGTAATTTAAAAGAAGCACTACGTGCTCAACAATCATTTCTCATTCCGACAGAACAATTAAAATATACTACAGTAACTTAATTATAAATAAACCTCCAGTGTCCATTTTCTCTGAGGAACTGATGATTGATATATTGCGTGCAACTTTAATCAACTAATTTTCAAATAGACACAAACATTTATTTTAACTAAACCCAGAAACAACTAGTAAAGGCCTTTATTAGTGGATTATGTAATTTCGATTTTAATATAAAAATAAATACGAATTTGAATTACATTAATACTTTCTACTGACACAAAGTATTAAATGGTTTTATCTTTATTTTATTTTTTTATTTTCTACTAGCTAGCACTTGTTTGATTACGAGCACGACAGCAATTCCAATAACCACGGCACCAACAGCAATACCGATTTCCCTTTAAGAAAAGTAATTATTTTGTACATTTGATATTTAAGTTTATTTTTAAACAAATTCTGAATGACATTGACTGACTAAATTAAAAAAAAAAACATAAACAAATAAAGTCCAGACACCAATATTAATGGCGGCTATCTAAAGCACACCTATGTTGCACAAAAAATGTTTTGAATTGTTATGGAATGTGCGTTTAATTAAGCAGAAAAGAAAAAAATTGGTGATTACTCCACCATCACGACAACGTACAACATTGTTTTTCATGTTTTGATCTGTAAAGTAGTTGGAATCAAGAGAAAAATATAAATAAAAAAATTAAATTAAACAGAACCCAGGTAAAATCCTTGTGCATTACCCAACAGAACATTGTGCAACATTAAATTATCCTTGTTGTTAACTTACGGATGAAGTATTAATCGATACATCACTTTTTTCGTATGAGTTTATTATGTACAATGAGTATTGTTAACTATAATAAGTAAATTGTTATAAATATTTTGGAATATATGTAGGTTTAAATTGTGCTTGTACTAAATGACAGGGTGCATGTGTCGAAGGAGTAAATGTTTGATGCGACAGATACTCAAAGCCAAAAAAGAGGCCTACAAGCAGAGCTGCAGGTGAAGACGAAAGCTGTCATTGAGCTTTGCAGGCAAAGAAGAACACCGGAAGAATGGAACATCAGACCCGTTGCCGGATCCACAAAAAATTAGGCTTGCCGAACTGCACCCACTACAGCACTTAGAATAGCTTATCTGACTAATATGTGAACCCCTGGACCAACTAAAGTCCAAAACTCATCAACTCTTCACACTTTGGTTGATCCTGGATAAAAAAAAAACAAAGTTCAAATCGATACCCACCACCTTTTTATGAATTTCAGAACCGCATACGGAAGCATTTATAGAGACTAACTATATAGAGCCATCTCTTGCTTTGGTATACCCCCAAACATGTCCATCTGTGAAGGGGGACAATGGATAATTCTCACTGCTCGACAACGACCCCATCGGAACATTCGATACAAAAAAAAAATGATTCAGACAATGTAACTTCGTGTGACTTGTTTAACATAATTCTTAAGAATCGGTGCTTCTACTAGCATACGCCGACGATATTGACATCCATGGTCGGACACAATGTTCAAAAGCTACGTTTGCCAGTATAGTGAAGAATGCGGCAAGACCAAGTACATGTTGTCAACAAGAAAGGATACACAACATCGACGTATTGGAAACAACATCACCAGTTAAAACTTTGAGGTTGTAAGTGACTTTGGCTACCTCGGCTCCGCTAGCATACACAGACATGCTGTTTTTTTTACAGAAACACAAATAAACTTAACAAGAAAAAACATATCTCCTACGAACTACATGCATCTCCCTTATTAGGGTAGTCTAGGTGCATAACAAGAACTGACATAGTAGTTCTTCTTCTAATAAAGCAATTTCGTGACAAAGCCTTCACTCGAACAACTAAAGAGATCCTATATAACAACTTGATCATCCCAGTTCTGCTCTACCGTGCCGAGGTCCATGCCTCGGCAATGTATCAAATACCGATGAAGAAATTCTTGGAAGTTTTGAGCGAAAAAATTAAAAGATTCAAACAAGAACGTAACGAGCTGTACAGCAGCAAATAGCTGGTCAAAAAACTTCGCATTGGATAATTAAGATTGCTATGACATGTAAAGTGAATGGACAACACTCTGGATCGATTCGATTCGGAGCCAGACGTCGGACGTAGAAGAGGAGGACCTCGCATTTAGTGGCTGGCATAAGTAGAAAATGAAATTAAAAAATAACGCAGCATAAACAAAATTGTGCAGATAATGGCTCGCGAAGAAAACTGAAGAGAAAATATAATTCTTTAACGATAATCAAAAGATGGCTAATAAAACGAATAATAAAGCACAAATATTTACAATAAACTTTTAGCATGGCTCACGAACCGATTGGTTATTGGTAAACGTAGCATGTAGGAAGTTTATCCAATTGATCCTCGTCAGAACTGATGGATAGCTAGCTACAACACAAACACTTTGACTTATTTGCTAGAACTCAGAGAAAAAGCGGTTTCTTCAACTACAGAATACGGCAACTCACGTGTGGCTTCTATTAAATTTCGACCATTGGTAAACATTCGAAATAAATGGACTGCAACAAAGCCACTGGATTTTTCTGAAGTCTGCACCCTGTTAGCACCTGTTCTATGAAAGCTATTCTCTTTGTGTCATATGACAACAGATTTTCCCCATGTTGCTAGAAAATTGATCGAGTCAAACCGATTCACGAAAAAGGAACGTGACATGGATTAGAACGAAAGCCCCACTGCTGGGGCTTTAAAACCTAATGGAGAACCTTTTTAACAAGGCAATTTTTAACAAGGAACGCTCAACTGGGGACTTGCTGAACTTTGTAGATGTAAGCCATTTATGGACATCAGTAAGGAAACAATATGGAGAATCGAGTGTAGTTGCCTTGCATATCTACAAGTTTGAAACAAGACGTTGGTAGGCAAACTATAAAACATATGAACTGCCCCGAATTATCTGTGAATGTGAGGAAATATATTTATGTTACAGATCTCTTCAAGTCGTGGTGCATGGCGTAGGTATTTTTGAAAGTAGATTTTCTGCAAACGCTGTTCCCATCCCACATTTAAAATCTCTTAGGAATAACAAAAGATCGTATTGTTGCAGATGACTGAATATAGACTAATAAAATTATCCCCCCGTTTTGCAATCCACTATCGCCATTACATCAGTTTTTTATTTAAATCTTAAGATTGTTTACTGATGATGAAACAATACTTTACCCATTGAAGCTGTAGACAAACAAATTAGCACCGCCAACGTATACAATGCAAAAATCCTGTTTTTTGCAAATTTCAAGCAACCACTCTTATAACAACAACGGAGATTGGACAAACATACTCACATCTACCATATCGAATTTCTTTTTAAGTGGGTGTAAATAGGAGCATATTCCTATTACGTTGTTCCGAGCGTGTAATTAAAAGTTGTTCTTTCAATTTTATTATGAATCTCTACTATATATAATAATTTTAGGAAAGAAAATGTCAAACTATCCTCTTTTAAAATATAGACCACCGTATAAATATGAACTCTTCGCAAGGGGTTATCTACCAACATAAATGTAATTAATTTGAATATAGTTATGTTATGTGTATCAACAAATATAAATACATAATACCATGCTTGCATATATGACTGTAGTATGTAGTTTACAAATACATGAATGAATAATAATGAAATGTCTTGTATGACCACTGTTACACCCAAGTTAAACTCAAAAATGAGGAAGTTAGTGACGTTAACTTTGCAGCGTATTTATCCATCATAGACGCGTTCGTAACGAATTTCTTGCTATATAGATCATAATATGTACACGTATGTCATACTAATACTGGATAATCCAGATTACTCATAACTACACAAAGCGTATGTAGTGTTGTTTCTTACCTTATTGGCAATTTGGATTTTCTATCAGCAGTGGCCAAGTCTCCAATGTGATACTTCTCCATCATTTGTCTATAAAAATATTCAAAATATTAATTGCAAAACAAGTGCAAATTAATAAAGACTTATGTACCTAGCTTCGCTGCTATGTCCAACATCGATGAAATCTTTTGTAGCATCTTTGCCAGCTGCATCGTCAAGTGTCTCTTCACCACCAGGATGCTATTTGCAATTTATATCAATTGAACGTAATTGAAAAGACAGTCAATATGAGATAAGATAATATAAGGATTAGTTACCTACCTCTGAGCGAAATTTTGTTAAGTCATAGACTTTATCTTCAATAACCACCCACAAATCGTTGGGTTTATTATGTTGCTTCACTTCTGACAATGAAATTTCTTTTATAGCTGACATTGTGCTGATTATTTGAAGTAATGTTTACTAATTTTTTTTAAAACACACAGTTTAATAAAAAAAAAAAAACGCACAAGCACCGCACTACACCGCAAATAAAAATGATCTATTTTCTTGTTTCTATAGACTATAACAGTTTTACAAAGGAATCAGCTGCAATTTTTGGAAAGCTATAGAGTTGTTCATGAGACTATCTCCCTCCCAAGTGCGTTGTCTCTTTTTTTAAAACGTCAAAATCAATTGGAGGAAAACAATGTGATATTTTATATGGCGGGAGTACTAATTTTTGGATAATTTGCTTTGAAATATGAAAATATAAGTTATTCAAAGTGAAACTCAAATTATAAATACATAGCGATACTAAGAGAGTGTGTATAATTATAAAATAGAAATAAAAAGAGTGAAATTGATAACCAGTGCCATTGCAAAGCTGGACATAAATCCGAGTGCAAACGAAGTTGGTTAGTTTTCGTGTAGTAAAGATTATTATGCTCTCGTTTTCACAAACAACAACACCTCTGAATATTTTTATTTAGTTTATAAATTGTTCTGTTCTCATTTAGTACTTTTACACAATTTTAAAGCAATTTTAAAAATGTTCAAAAAACAACCCCTGTCGCTTGCCAATGAATTTGCCTTCATACAAATGTCAAATGTGTTTGTTTTCCTACAGATGCTGTCAGTTTTTCATTGACACTGACGTTGTCCTGAACAACTCTATTGTTTTGACATATGGAAATGGTATTAATGAATTTCATTGGAACTGGAAGTGTGCTTTAAAGCTATCGACTAAAACCAGTTTTTTATGGCTGAAACACAATCACGCTTTGGAGCTTCGCTTTACCAACGTTACGCCCAACTGCTTTGCGCACGCTTTGACATATTTAATTTCTCAGCAGTTTCAACTTCTGCTACAAAAATGGGGGAAATGATTAAAATCTTTGCTAAAAATATCGTACTCCACAACCTTCTCAGAAAATAATCCAGAAAACAACAACAACTATTTTGACAATTCACACTTTTTCCAACCTTTGCTTTGGCGCTTTACAGCAACGTTACGTTAGCGTTAGCGTTGCCTGCTCAACGCCAGGCAAAGCTAAATTATATGGTTGAACTAGGTGCGTCAGCCAACACAACGCACCAAAGCGTGATTGTGTTTCAGCCATTAGTATTATAGCTAAAGGC
The DNA here is from genome assembly GCA_932526625.1 of Rhingia campestris. Taxonomy (NCBI): domain Eukaryota; kingdom Metazoa; phylum Arthropoda; class Insecta; order Diptera; family Syrphidae; genus Rhingia; species Rhingia campestris. The sequence continues at coordinate 93,418,195 of OW052182.1, read as the reverse complement.
CTGCCCAGAATGCATATTTTTTCATTTGTGTTTATTTAGCAGGTAATAAGCTATTATAACATTTAATATATTTTCTTAAAACTAAAATGGTATACATTTATCTTATTACATACGTAATAATGTTTTTTTTAAACCTTATTAAATTAGTTTCATTTTTGATTTCTGAGGGTAATTCATTATACATCTTAAATCCCTTATAAAAAAAACACTATTTTGGGCGTTTTGAGTTCTGAATAGTGGAAGACGAATATCATTTCTATTTCTCACATTATAATTGTGTACATTTTCAACATACATTATTTTATCACATAAATAATTAGGCAACATTCCGGACTTCATTTTAAGGACAAAAATTAATACATTCATTACTGTTCTTTGTTTCACATTTAACCATTTCAATACACTTAACATATTCACAGTCGGTGTTAGCCAATGACATTTTAAAATAATTCTCATAGCTTTATTTTGAAATTTTTGCAATCTTTCCATCATTGTTGCGTTTGATGAATATATTATTGTTGAACAATACTCAAAATGAGGTTTAATAATTGAATTATAAATATTAATTGCACTAACAAGAGGTATTCGTTTTCTAATTCTTCCAAAGAATCCAATTTTTTTACTAATTTTTTTTGATATGTATTGAATGTGACTGCTAAAATTCAAACTTGTATCAATAACAATTCCTAAGTATTTAATTTCATTAATTACTTCTATTTTTTCACCATTTATTATAATATCTGCCTCAGGTTGTCCATTTATGACCATGCATTTGGTTTTACTTATATTTAGACTTAGTTTGTTCATTTGAAACCACTTGTAAAGGCTTTCTAGATCATTATTTATTTTGTCTATACATTCATTTACGTTTTTTGATGATATGTAGAGTAGACCATCATCTGCGAACAACTGTATTGAAGCGTACTTTGATACTCTTGGCATTTCATTTACATAAATAATAAACAGCAGCGCTCCCAAAACTGATCCTTGTGGTACTCCTAAATTAACGTTTATCGCCTCAGAAATTGCCTCCTCAACTCTTGTTCTTTGCCTGCGTTCATTTAAATATGACTGGAACCATTTAAATTCTGCATCTCTTATACCATATTGATGTAACTTGTTCAGAAGGATGTTCCTGTCTATTGTCTCAAAAGCTCTTCTTAGGTCGATAAAAACAGCAACAATCTTCTTATTTTGTTGAACTTCATATTTCCAATCCGCGATGATCAGGTTTAGTAAAGATTCACAACTATGCCTGCCTCTGAGCTTGTATCTTGCATAGCTCTTAAAACTCAAAAGAGAGATACATTTCTTGCATGAAGTTGCCCTCTATTCAACTTTAAGATACAGATTCAAGATGATACACATTCTGCCCTAGCGAGGTATCCGTCGGAGCGGACATTTTTCCGCAACGCATACTTCGTCGGAGATTCAAATACCATTCGAGGTATGTGTCATCGGAAAGAAATGCGACGACGAAGCTCGTGCTGTTGAGGGGTTGTTTTTCCTTTGAGCTCGCCCTGGACACAAATTCAAACGATTAGTACGAAAATTACTTAAATAAATAGTTTTATATATATTTACAATAATGTTGCATGACGTCGTAATTTTATTACGTGCGAAAGATTATAACTTTACGACGACGTTTTATGAACGACCCTAAAACAGCATCACCAAATAATGCGGTAACCCACTGAATTAAATTTCATTTTAGTAATGTATTCATTGATAGAATTTTTTTCTTATTGTTGTCTTTCCGTTCTCGATAATTTGTTTCAGTTTAGCGCATACTTTTGTTGTGTGAAAGTGACTGATTAAATGTCCAAATAGCAATTCAAAAGTTTACAACATTTACCACCTCAGTTTACGCACCCAATTCCTGTGAGAAAATTCCGATATTGTTAGAAAAGATTTCCCATACAAAATTTGACAGTTCATTTATCACGTCGTAATTTTATCACGTTTACAACGTCTACGACGACTTTCCGACGTTGCATGAATACCCCTAATATATGATTTACATACATTTTTCTATTACTGTAGAATTTTATAACTATTATTTGAATATAGTGTAGCTTGCCCATTCCCTTTAACAAACTTTCTTTATGTAACTTGAATTGCATTACATGAATTACTTATATATAAGAAAAGCTCTTCTACTGTTATAATTCTTTACTATAAATGCCACTTAATGGGCTTATTCCTCCAGTCCTTTTTAATACTCTATGCTCAATATTATCTTTAATAAACCATTATATTACGACACATATTTAATTCGGGTGTTTTAATGCGTCATAGTTTACTATTTGATAGCATTTTTCATAATTACTCCACTTCACTACGTAAACAAATTCCGCTAAGAATTTGTGTCGGAGGAAATCGGAAAAAGAATTGCACTTAGCTGTCAACAATTAAACGAAAAATGCACCTGAACGCACTTCAACGCAATTCGCTGGGATGCGTTACAAAATGTCGGAGAAATATTCCGTTATTCATACCAATAACGTTTTTAACCACGCCCACTTTTTGAGGATACCAGTGTTAAAGTTGGGATACGGTATTCAACGATGCGCACAAGGGATTGTAGCCTTCTCATTTGTTTCATTTTGAGGTTGAAACTCAACTCAGCTACATTGTGGTAGGCATCATTGATTTCATATTGTTGACCTAGGTGCGTCAGCCAACACAACGCACCAAAGCGAGAATGTGTTTCAGCCATAATCTCTCTTCATTCTCAGTAGGTAACAAAACCTCAAAAATTAGACAATCCTGAAACTTCAGGCGCATTTAGACTATGCACCCTCCTTCAAAGTTACAGATCTTTGAAATTCCGGTTTATAACTTTATTTATTCATTTTAATGCGTTTGTGGTGGTAAGGAATTCACCGTCCAAGCTGCGAAGTAGGAAAACGGTTTCTTTTTTGACAAAAAATATCGCCTCCATTTAATGTTGCTCCACTGAATAAAAAATTATCTCAGCTAAGCCGGCCGAGGAAATTTTCTAAATGTCCGTAAGTGGAAACGCCTGCCTGTTGTAAAAATCGAGGTGGATGTTTATGTGCCTTTAGTAGCGTTCCCAAATACCTGAACGCTTAAGCTGTCAGTATACTGGAAGGAAAGAACAGCTGACAAAAGTCACATTTGACAGACCGGCAGAAAGACAAATGTCCCATTTTTTTTTTTTTTCATAAAATTCAATAAAGTTAGGTGATATAAAAGATGCTTTACGGTTTCCAATTAACTACACACGTCCTTAAAAGGGTTACGCTCTGTAGCAAACCCAGTATTCTGGCGTACAAATCTTTTAATCGAAACATTCTGACATCACCCAATAATAGTCATTTTTTAAAACGAAATTTTCTAAATCTCACCCAGCAGATTACGAAGGCAAAAAACTATCCACAATTAAGGAACTTTGCGCAAAGCAATGTGGTTGTGGAAAAGGGAAATAAATTGGTTGGTGCATGGCTCCTGGGATGCAGCGCAATGGTCTTTGGAGCAGTTGTCCTGGGTGGCGTTACGCGTCTAACTGAGTCTGGTTTATCGATGGTTACGTGGAAACTGCTTGGTGAACAGAGACCACGCACAGAACAAGAATGGCACGATGAATTCGAGAGATACAAACAGTTTCCTGAATTTAAATTAAAGAACTCTAACATGACTTTGGAAGAATTCAAATTCATTTACTTTATGGAATACTCGCATCGCATGTGGGGTAGAGCAATTGGTGGATTTTTTGCATTACCTGCCATTTATTTCTGGACCAAGGGATATTTCAACAAGGCAATGAAAACGCGTGTTCTTGTGTTTGGTGCTCTGATAGGAGTACAAGGTCTGATGGGCTGGTATATGGTGAAATCCGGTTTGGAGGACCGATTTCAGGACGTCAACGATGTACCAAGGGTTTCACAATATCGACTCGCATCGCATTTATCATTTGCATTTATCCTCTATACACTATTCTTAAATTCATCACTGACGCACCTATTGCCAGCCGAACGTCTATCTGAGATAACACGAGGAGCAGTCAAGTTTCGCAAGTTAGCTCACATTACCAAGGGCATGATATTTCTGACCGCATTATCTGGAGCGTTTGTTGCTGGACTAGACGCAGGTCTAGTATACAATTCGTTCCCAAAGATGGCCGATCGATGGATTCCAGACGATATTATGGCATTTAATCCTAAACTGGCAAACCTGACAGAAAATCCGACAACGGTTCAATTCGACCACAGATTATTAGGTATCACAACGTTGTCACTAATTTCAGGGCTATGGATTCTTTCACGGAAAAGGAGTCTACCAAAGAGAGCCTATTGGGCGGCAAACGCCATTGCTGCAATGGGCTGGACACAAGTTGCCTTAGGAATCACTACACTCCTCACCTACGTACCAGTGCCAATGGCAGCCGCACATCAATCGGGTTCATTAATACTGCTCTCGATGGCAATTTGGCTTTCCCATGAGTTAAAGTTTGTAAAATATATCCCTAAATAAATTAAGCTATGAACATTTGTTTAGTCTATATGATACTTTTAATTGATAACAGTAGTTTCGATACATAAGCACGTAAGTAAAAAGGCATAATACTTCGGCAGTTACTAAGTAACTAAGCATAGTTTCGTTCGTTTCGCGCTAAGTGTCTATCATTAAATTGTTTGTGGGTGCTGTATTCATTCTACAGGAATAAAGAAGTTGCTGTTGAAGTTAGATGGCGCTTGTTATTAATCGAACTGGCTATTTCGTTGAAACATATATGTGGCCCAAAAAAGGATTAAGGACTTAGTTCGTTGTGATGTCTTTTAGCAGAGGTTAATTCACTTCCTTCCTTCTTAAAAACTATATGCAGCGATCTCAAAACCAAACCGAAAAGAATTTTTAAAAAGTGTCTGAGCAGCATATTTAGAGAATCGTAATATCTATATTTCGTCAATATAAATTGTTTTGCCACGCCCACTTTTTGGGCGCGTTTTCTGGTCAAATTTTAAAATTTTCGATAAAAATTTTTGTTGCACAATCATTTGTAGTATTAATATGAACATTTCGTCAATAGACCATTTTAACCCACGCCCATTTTTTTGGGGCGTTTTTCTACAAAAACCATTTGTATGCCCTACCCCAAGGCATATGCAATAGAAAAACGTTTTTTTTTTTGTCGAACCATAAAAAATTTGAATAAACCTTCTGAACAATATGTTGTGACGTCATTTTCAATACTTTATGACCATAAAGACCACATTATGGGGATATTAATTTTAAGGATGGGATGGGATAGTGTATTAAGCGATCCGCACAGCGGATTGTAGCCTTCTCATGTTTTTTTGTAAATGCTTTATTAATATTTTACTCCTCGGAACATTGCTATCCTATCTAACAAATGTAATCAAATTTCAACGAAAACGAAGTGATTTCAACGATATTCGTTTTATAAAATATAGCCCCTGGGTGGCCCAGTTGTTGATATATCCATGAAATAGTGAAGAAGCTTCCAGGTACGTACTTACTTTCATAACATTTATAATGTGGAGCCACGAGTCTTATTCAATCACAATAACAAAACAAATATAATTTAATTAATTCGTGAACGTTTATTGAATTTAAATTTTTTAAAATCGGAATTTTTGAAATTGAATCAGAACTTGCAAGAGCATCTAGATACAACTATAATAAAGGAGATCTAATTTTTGAAAACCCAAAAATGGGTAACATGAGTTTTGAATTTAGAATTTATAGAGCTCCTCCGCGAAGACGCAATACCAAGTGAAGAGTGGACTCCTTCTGAATGTTGTAGTCGGACAAGGTGCGTCCATCCTCGAGCTGCTTACCGGCGAAGATCAAACGTTGCTGATCTGGGGGGATACCTTCCTTGTCTTGGATCTTGGCCTTAACGTTCTCGATGGTGTCGGATGGTTCGACCTCAAGGGTGATGGTCTTGCCAGTCAAGGTCTTGACGAAAATTTGCATACCACCACGCAGACGCAATACCAAGTGAAGAGTAGACTCCTTCTGGATGTTGTAGTCGGACAAGGTGCGTCCATCCTCGAGCTGCTTACCGGCGAAGATCAAACGTTGCTGATCTGGGGGGATACCTTCCTTGTCTTGGATCTTGGCCTTAACGTTCTCGATGGTGTCGGATGGTTCGACCTCAAGGGTGATGGTCTTGCCAGTCAAGGTCTTGACGAAAATTTGCATACCACCACGCAGACGCAATACCAAATGAAGAGTGGACTCCTTCTGGATGTTGTAGTCGGACAAGGTGCGTCCATCCTCGAGCTGCTTACCGGCGAAGATCAAACGTTGCTGATCTGGGGGGATACCTTCCTTGTCTTGGATCTTGGCCTTAACATTCTCGATGGTGTCGGATGGTTCGACCTCAAGGGTGATGGTCTTGCCAGTCAAGGTCTTGACGAAAATTTGCATACCACCACGCAGACGCAATACCAAATGAAGAGTGGACTCCTTCTGGATGTTGTAGTCGGACAAGGTGCGTCCATCCTCGAGCTGCTTACCGGCGAAGATCAAACGTTGCTGATCTGGGGGGATACCTTCTTTGTCTTGGATCTTGGCCTTAACGTTCTCGATGGTGTCGGATGGTTCGACCTCAAGGGTGATGGTTTTGCCAGTCAAGGTCTTGACGAAAATTTGCATACCACCACGCAGACGCAATACCAAATGAAGAGTGGACTCCTTCTGGATGTTGTAGTCGGACAAGGTGCGTCCATCCTCGAGCTGTTTACCGGCGAAGATCAAACGTTGCTGATCTGGGGGGATACCTTCCTTGTCTTGGATCTTGGCTTTTACGTTCTCGATAGTGTCGGATGGTTCGACCTCAAGGGTGATGGTCTTGCCAGTCAAGGTCTTGACGAAAATTTGCATACCACCACGCAGACGCAATACCAAGTGAAGAGTAGACTCTTTCTGGATGTTGTAGTCGGACAAGGTGCGTCCATCCTCGAGCTGCTTACCGGCGAAGATCAAACGCTGCTGATCTGGGGGGATACCTTCCTTGTCTTGGATCTTGGCCTTAACGTTCTCGATAGTGTCAGATGGTTCGACCTCAAGGGTGATTGTCTTGCCAGTCAAGGTCTTGACGAAAATTTGCATACCACCACGCAGACGCAATACCAAGTGAAGAGTAGACTCCTTCTGGATGTTGTAGTCGGACAAGGTACGTCCATCCTCGAGCTGCTTACCGGCGAAGATCAAACGTTGCTGATCTGGGGGGATACCTTCCTTGTCTTGGATCTTGGCCTTAACGTTCTCGATAGTGTCAGATGGTTCGACCTCAAGGGTGATTGTCTTGCCAGTCAAGGTCTTGACGAAAATTTGCATACCACCACGCAGACGCAATACCAAGTGAAGAGTAGACTCCTTCTGGATGTTGTAGTCGGACAAGGTGCGTCCATCCTCGAGCTGTTTACCGGCGAAGATCAAACGTTGCTGATCTGGGGGGATACCTTCCTTGTCTTGGATCTTGGCTTTTACGTTCTCGATAGTGTCGGATGGTTCGACCTCAAGGGTGATGGTCTTGCCAGTCAAGGTCTTGACGAAAATTTGCATACCACCACGCAGACGCAATACCAAGTGAAGAGTAGACTCTTTCTGGATGTTGTAGTCGGACAAGGTGCGTCCATCCTCGAGCTGCTTACCGGCGAAGATCAAACGCTGCTGATCTGGAGGAATACCTTCCTTGTCTTGGATTTTGGCTTTTACATTTTCAATAGTATCAGAAGCCTCTACCTCCAGAGTAATTGTCTTCCCAGTTAGAGTCTTCACAAAAATCTGCATACCGCCACGTAGACGCAAAACCAAATGCAGGGTGGATTCTTTTTGGATGTTGTAATCGGACAAGGTGCGTCCGTCTTCCAATTGTTTTCCGGCAAAGATCAATCGTTGTTGATCTGGAGGGATACCCTCCTTGTCTTGAATCTTAGCCTTGACATTCTCAATAGTATCAGAAGGCTCAACTTCTAGAGTGATGGTCTTGCCAGTCAATGTCTTCACGAAGATTTGCATTTTAGGATTTTCTGAAATTAAAGAAACAACTCATTTAAGCATACTCTCTTTATATGGTCAATTAGAATTTGCTGCTAATGCTTTATTAATTTCTCTTGTTAAAGGGGGTCACGTGATAGCTCTATTATTTTTTTTTAATATCGAATTACTATTATTCACAGGAAATGACGCCAATGAAACAGAAGTATACAAAGGTGATGCATATCCGTTGTACAATATATCTGATGCAATAAAAATGATCATTGATTCAATAGCAACATTTTTATAAAACGGTTTGAGCTCATTGGTTTAACAGAATTATGCAATATTTGCAACTCAATTTGTACAGAGTACATAGTTAAAACATTGGTGCATAGTAAGTATATATTATATAAAGAACCTTCTAGGCTAATTCAATGACCCTGCTCAGTCTTCGTTCTTTGAAGGGAAAAATATTGCGTAGAAAAACGTTTTTGTTTAACCATTTGATAATGGATAATCATTAATCAATTAGATGTATTTGTTGTTACATATTAACAAGACTTAAAATTCAAGCATAGGTAGATACTTAATTATTTATGCTTACATATCACTTTACTAATTGTTGTGAAGGTGACTAATAAAACAAATCTAGAAAATTCGGCTGCGTCGTAGAATAGATAACATAAGATTAAACAAATGATTATTTCAAGTGATGAAATACAACGGAAATCGTTTTGTTCAAGAAATTCATATTAGAAAAAAAATCAATATGCCGTCATCCATTTTGTTTTTTCACGAACAAAGGAATAATTTCACAATTTGTTCTCAAATTCACAGAATAACGCGACTTCAAAAGAAATTGGCACAAATAATAAAGAAAATGTTTCACTTACCTTGAACCTTACTGCAATAAATAAATTATTTTGTAATTGAAATTAATTATTTTTTTTTTTTCACTAATCACTTTTTCAACGTCTACTTCTATATATCGATTTTTTTTTTCACTTAGTATATAATAGTTTATTTTCACTTCCAATCAAAACTGAAACGCTCTTTGCAACTTTCGGGACAACTTTGAGGAAAACCAGTCGACTGCACTGGTACTTATAGAATACACACACCAATTGAAGAAAACTTCCAAAATGAGTTTAATTCCATTGGAATATGTGTACATATACGATGCTTTAAACTGTAGAGTATAAGGTATATATTTATCTCTTTCTGGTTTTTTGTATGCGTCAGTGGACTATGGAATGGATTCTTGCCTCTTGGCTCTCGTAATTAACTTATTGTTGTTGAAATAATTTGAGTTTTTGTGTTAATTTTTTTTTTAGTAAATCAAATAAATCCGAATATCCATTGTTATGATGGCATTTATGTCCTAATCAGTTGTTGCGAACAATGCAAGAGTTTTTGTTGTCGATTGTGCTATCTCTTTTGAATATGTTAAGGGAAAATATGTGTTAATCTTAATACATACACAAGGCTATTTATAGGAAATGTATTATAAAAGTCCATACTTTATAGAGGAAAAGACTTTTATTTTGAATAGATGTTCTCAAAATAAAGTGATGGTCCATTAATTTAAGCATAACTTCAAGATGCAAATGCATCCCATTCTATATGCTTTTATAAAGTAAGAAACATTCTAGGTATCAAAACATACACATTTTTTGTTTTATTATTGCTTAAAATGCGCACTTTAAGATATGGATATGTTGTCCTTTGTCATCTAGGTACCTACCTATTTATTAAACATTTCAAAGTATGTAGTGCGTTCTACTCAAAATTAAATTCAAATTCGGCGCAGTTCAAATTCTTTTGCTATAACTAACAGGGGCTGTCATTTATTTCTGCCATTGACTTATTATTGGACTGCATTGACTTTTTATAGGTATATATATAATAAGTCAATGATTTCTACACACGCAATGTTAATAAACTTTAATATTAGACCAAGGACGTCGTACCCAATCGCAATTTTCGTGTAAATAAATGTTGGACTTTGTAGCAGTCCACTGCGATTTTCTCTTTGTGCAAACCAAAGAAGAAAGAAAGTTAAAGCATGTACAATACATAGGTATATGCATCCTTGTTGTCTCTTGACAAAATCTCCAATATTGCTATTGTTTACCATGTTCGAGGGACATGGTGCTAATTTATCGTGTATCCCAGAGGTCATGTACATTTTTTGGGTAGGTACCTACATATAAAGAGTTGAATAAACCATTAACTCAAGTGTATCTTGGCAAAAGAGGATTTGGCTTTAAAATGATAAGTAAATTCTAAATGACTCTCAGAGATTGATATGTGATAAAAGTAAATAAACAATTTAAGAGTAGGTACCTTCGTGCGTTTTTGTGATAAATTTGGTAGGTATTATATAGGTAGGCTTAGAAAAATGCAAGTTTTCGAGAAAAGCGTTTGTTTTTGATTGCCGTTTTTTTTTGCAATTTTTATAGAAAAAGGAAACTGATTGTAAGTGCACCACCCCCCCATTACAACAGCTAAATGTTTTTCACTGGCCGCCCTCTCGCGATGATCTGATACAAATCATTCGAGTAGTATCGGCATAGAACAGGAAGTCCCGCTATCGTGCATGAAGTACAAACAAACACATCAATGTTTGTGAGAAAAAGGTGGGACCTGGTACTTAGTAATGAGCTTGTTGTGCCAAAACTTTGTATTTTGTATTAAGAAAATTTTCAAAAACAAAAAATCGAAAAAAAAAACGAAAATTCGATTCAAACAATTAAGTGTTTTTTCGGTGTATGTATTTACATCGATGATACTTACACCCAATGAAAGCTTAGTAATAGTCCGTTATTTTTCATGGTGTAGGTTAACGACAACGTAGCCAGTTCGTAAAAACTAACTTCATAAAACTTACTTAGCGCAGCTCCAAATTGGCTCTAATGACCAGACTGAACTTGGCTTCTATAATTAGACCGTTCCTTACCATTTGCGCTCTGCAAGTTAGTTAATGTGCCAGGTATCAACTTGTGCCCGTCACAAAGCAGAGGTCTTCCTAGTCCTACATTGCATCTATCATCTGATTAGGAGTCGAAAAACCCTGCTAGTAATTGTGTCCTTTCGCTCTGCATGACCTAGTAAACTCAAACGTCCATAGCGACGTACCTACCAGCTACCTAGCTAATCAATTTTGAAAATATCGATATCAACTTAATTTTTCATTTTGAATCGCATTTGGTAAACAACTGAATTAATAATAATGAAATATGTATGCTAGCAAAACCTAAAAACTGTTAAAAAGTAAATAGGTACCTACCTAGGTAGCCGTTTGAGCAATTCCTTTACCAACTGTCTTTTAATTTTACTTTGTAAAAATGTTTCGTTGAACAAAATAAGCTGCACAAACCTGGCACACATATTTAACACAATTCTACTATCAAATTGTTATTTTTTATGAACTCGAGTATAGAATCATACGTCCAAACGTCAATATATCTACCCCTCTACCCCTGATACAAATACATACACAAATATTGTTTACCTACAATTAGCTTATCGGCAAGTCATATAAAAAAATAATTCTCGAAAAATCTGGAGCTCTCTACCAGTTATTTAGTATATACCTCACCCAATGTAAATATATATACCTACCAGTACCTTATAGATAGTTTGTTTGCGGTTTGACAATTACTCGTACCTTAATGCAAAAATTGTAGAATGCTACCAAGTTATCAAGGGCATGGAGATAATTTTAAAGAAATATTTTCATTTTAATATATGTAGTTACCTAAAACTATCTCAGAATTAATTGGATCAGGTCATTCGCCATATCTATAAAGTAAAATCATATACCTAATATCTATATATATAACTCCATAACAGCTGTTCAAAAAGAAACAACACAGTTAGTTTTTTTTTTTTTATTTTGGAAGAGAGAAATGAATCAAATGTTCATTCGACGTGTGAGTTGTGACTGCGCATGTGTTAGAACATGACTGCATTCCAATTTTCCATTAGATTATTATTTCACACCATTTTCTGTTGTGTTGTTTCTAAATATATCCCTTTGCTTATAAAAAAAATCCCATTGCAAAGAGAAATTAATTTTAAAGATAACTTATTGAGGGCATATTTAATTAGAAAATACATTTTTGAACAATTAGCTTTTATAGAACTTATGTATGACACTTTCGTTTTGTCAACAAAATATGTTTTTGAAAACATTTTTGTCTTCATTGGGTCCTTTTATATATAGCTATCATTAAAAAGTCTGATTGGAAATTTTCTTTTACTTCTTGTGGCTTTTTATGAATTTATAATTCAATTCAAGACCAAGGCTTTTTAAAACAAGATTATCCAAAAATATTAAAAATATTTTGATTTTTAATTAAAGTTTTCGCAGTAAATCACATTTTGTTTTTCAATAATAAAGTTTTTTTTTCTGAAATTATGTTTGTCCTTCCACCCAAATGAAACGTAATTTTCCAATGATTCCTATAACCAGCTAAATAAAATACAAATTTTTGGCCAAACAGGCTCGTTAGTACCCAGGGCCTAGCTTTCTCACAACCATTCATGTGTGCGTGTGTACTTCTTGCACGATGGCGGGACCTCCTGTTTTATGCCGACTCCGAACGGCTAAGTTGAGATAAGCTATTCTTGACAATTGATACTACTCGGACGATTTGTCAGATCATCACGAGAGGAGGGCCAGTGAAAAATCATTTAGGTGTTGCTACGGCTGGGAATCGAACCCAGACCTCCTGCGCGGCAGTTCATCGCACTAACCATCGCGCCACTGAGCCCCCTATAACCAGCTACCGAAGTAAAATTTCAATTCCATCATGTTTTGTGTTCCAATGAATTTGTTTAATGTTAGCTATAACTGGGGGTCAATTCCCGATAAATAATTTATCATTTCATTTTTCACATCAGCTTTTCATTTTATCACTTTACGAATACGATTCTCGAACTCATCATGATAAACAGTTGTAAATGTACAAAATGATAAATCTGTCACCTATCTGTCATTTGAGCGCTTGTTGTTTTCATTCAGTATGTTTGTTGAGTTTGTATTTTATATATTTTATAATTAAAATGTCGGAAATGATCATAAGAGTAACTATTAACAAATCCGATCTCGCTCAAGATTTCTGAGACCCCTTACACGGCTTCTGGGTAATAATATTTATTACCTTTCTGTCTAGATCTAGATCCGTAAGATCTTTTATGGGAATGGGTCCTTTAAGGGCGCTGTCACGGCTTCTCCCACTTATTCTGTGTAAAAATGAAAATATTATGAATTCATTATTGTTTCATTGATATTATTATCTATTAAACTTACGTTAAATCTTTCCAATATTTCCTCCACTTCGGCCTATTTTTGAAGGTACCGCCTTAACTGTTCAGAAGGAAGCTTAGTTCCTTCCACTCATAATCACGGGTATAACACTGTCAGCTGTTGTAAATCTGTAATTTTTTTTTCAGTTTTTATAATAGGGGTATTCTTGCAACGTCGGAAAGTCGTCGTAAACGTTGTAAACGTGATAAAATTACGACGTGATAAATGAACTGTCAAAATTTGTATGTAAAATCTTTTCCAACAATATCGGAATTTTATCACAGGAATTGGGTGCGTAAACTGAGATGGTAAACGTTGTAAACTTTTGAAAACGTATATGCTAAACTGAAAAAAATTATCGAGAACGGAAAGACAACAATAGGAACAAAATTCTATCAATAAATATTAAATTAAATTAAATATTACTAAAATGAGATTGAATTCATTGTGTTACCGCATTATTTAGTGGTGCAGTTTTAGGGTCGTTCACGAAGAGTCGTCGTAAAATTATAATCTTTCTCACGTAGTTAAATTACGACGTTGCATGAATACCCTTATTATTTTTTCTCCTATAAAAACAATGTTTTTTTCAGGTTTTTTCTTCACATAAACGTCAAATTGCTGTTTCAATGTTTGTTTAAAAAAAAATCTTTCAGAAAATTTAAATTTATGAACAATTCAAAATACTTTTAATTGATGAAGATTCGATGCATGTTCTAATGGTTTTTCATGTCCAAATAGCTTCTGCAAATGTCATTGGTAGCATACGGCCAAATCTGCGAGTAGGCCTATTGAAAAGTGGCATGTAAGGATCCTTATTTTATTGGTGCTGATATGGTATTTACGGGACACCCGTTGTGCCTAGTATATGCTTTCTTGATTTCATACAAAAGAAAACAAATACAATTTGTTTGGGGTAACACGATCGTTAGTACCAATAAGGCCTAACTTTTCTCGCCGAACCCGAAAGGTTGAGTTGAGATAAGCTTTTTATTCTTGGCAGTGGTTGGTACTCGGATGATTAGTCAGAGAAGGTCCAGTGGAAACATTTTTTTTTACAGTTGAAATGCTTTTTTTTTGTGGTAACACTATTTTCGAATGCAGAATTTCGTTAGTGAAATGACGAGTTTCGGTTCGGTAGAAACGTGTTATAAAAAATCTTAACTAATAGCGTTTTATATTCGAGTTTTCAGATTTTGATCTCAGAAAAAATATTTTTACGTCTTTTTTATAACTTTCTCTTACAAAGAGAAAGATATTGTTTTCGTGAAAATTTTCGACCTCGAGATTTTGATTGGTTCTAATATTACGATGATAGCGGAACCCAAAAAAGTGGTTATTAGAATTCCGTCCGTCGGTCCGTCTGTCCGTAATGGCTGAAACACAATCATGGCTGAAACACAATCACGCTTTGGTGCGTTGCGTTGGCTGACGCACCTAGTTCCACCATATGAAATCAATGTTACCTATCAGAATTTAGCTTTGCCTGGCGTTGAGTTTCCACCTCAAAATGAAAAACGTAAAATCTTAACGTAACGTTGCTGTAAAGCGCCATGGGCAAAGCTAAGGTTGGAAAAAGTGTGAATTGTCAAAATATTTGTTGTTGTTTTCTGGATTATTTTCTGAGAAGGTTGTGGAATACGATATTTTTAGCAAAGATTTTAATCATTTCCCCCATTTTTGTAGCAGAAGTTGAAACTGCTGAGAAAATAAATATGTCAAAGCGTGCGCAAAGCAGTTGGGCGTAACGTTGGTAAAGCGAAGCTCCAAAGCGTGATTGTGTTTCAGCCATCATGCTTTGGAGCTTCGCTTTACCAACGTTACGCCCAACTGCTTTGCGCACGCTTTGACATATTTATTTTCTCAGCGGTTTCAACTTCTGCTACAAAAATGGGAGAAATGATTAAAATCTTTGCTAAAAATATCGTATTCCACAACCTTCTCAGAAAATAATCCAGAAAACAACAACAAATATTTTGACAATTCACACTTTTCCCAACCTTTGCTTTGCCCATGGCGCTTTACAGCAACGTTACGTTAAGATTTTACGTTTTTCATTTTGAGGTGGAAACTCAACGCCAGGCAAAGCTAAATTGGGATGGTAACATTGATTTCATATGGTTGAACTAAGTGCGTCAGCCAACGCAACGCACCAAAGCGTGATTGTGTTTCAGCCATAATGGTCTCCCCAGCCTAAACGGCTAGACGCGTTTTTCTTCAAATTTCGTATACAAGGTAGCTGTCAATTATGTTGGACTTGGTGCAAGTAAAAATGTGATCTCGATCAAAAAAGCAGATAATTCACTTTTTCCAATGGAAAACAACATGTGATCCATCCCAAAGAAAAAAAACTCAATTTGCTAACATAACCCAAAACGCTATCAAAAAATGTACCCCTCACTCCAAGAAATTGAGAATTTATTACTTTTTACACTTTTACACCAAAACAATGGTGTTTTTGTTTTCTATTGGTAAATCTAGATCTTTTTGTTGCCAATGGAAGACAATCAATTTCTGTTTAAATTTTTGTCTTTGTATTGTTGTAATTTCGCGTCTGTGAAGTTAGTGCCGGTGTAGCTGTTAAGATTTTACTCACACAGACAGTTAATACTACGTTCTCACTGGGGTTCAAATGAGATTATTTCCAATTTCACCAAAAAAGTGTTCTCACTAAGTTTTCGAATTGCGTTTGACAACTGGCGTTTGAAAACAGAGGGAGAAAGTTTCCAATGTTTACATTTTTACAATCAACCCTTCCTTTTTTGTCACATGAATCCCATCGAATTTGACATTTTAGCTGTTCCATTCCAATGAAAAAAGGTTTGTTCGTTTGTTTGACCTCTTATTTTTTCATATTAGAAACCACATTTCCCACAAATGTGATGGTATTATCACATTACGGAAATTTGATTTTGTATGGGAAATTTAATCGTATTTGCAAATTGATTTCCGAAATGAGCTTTTTTGCTCAGTGAGAACGTAGTATAAGGCCTGCTCAGAATGCATATCTGTAGCTGGTATCTTGCATCGCTGTCAAAAGACAGATACATTTCTTGAAGTTGCCCTCTATTCAACTTCAAGCTACAGATTCACGAAGATACACATTGTGTAAGCGCTTACGGGTTGCCTAGTTTTTAAAGGCCTGCTCAGAATGCATATCTGTAGCTGGTATCTGTAGCTGAGTGAAAGTTAAAAACAAGGCAATCCGTAAGCGCTTTCACAATGTGTATCTCCCGTGAATCTGTTGAATGGGGTTCAACTTCACGCTTCAGATTCACGTTTGACGTTTCACTCGGCTACAGATACCAGCTACAGATATGCATTCTGAGCAGGCCTTAACTTTCCGCTCAGCTGCAGATACCAGCTACAGATACGCATTCTGATCGGCCCTTTAGTTTTTCACAACCGAAATAGTATTAGTTCAAAGCAAAAATCATTCTGCCAAAGTGAAATTTAAGATAATTTAGTAAACAGAACGTTTACCTTGGATGGTAATTTCATAATTATTTAAAAAATATATGCATAGAACCTTAAACGTATAATCGAAAATTGGCACCGAAGGAAATCTCTAAGGAGTCGCATGAATTTCCTATAAAAAAACCCAATCTAAGAGCACTATTCCATATGGAAATCGATATCCATACATAGATAAAATACAGTTCCATTCGAAAGAGACAACATATCCGATATCAATAATTTTTTCTAAATGCGCAACAGCTGATTTTGATCGATATACTATGGAAACAATGTATATACGGATTAAATTGTTTTAACGAATTTGTTCTGAAATTATCTTCTACATAAAAATCATTCTCCAGCCAATAAGAAAATTGCGAGAGCAAAGATTCCCTAGGCTACTGACGTAGGTATATAAAAAACCTAGAAGGAGATAAATATAACAATCAGATTTGATTCATCGTATCCGTACACATATTCCAATGGAATAAAATTTATTTTGGAAGTCTTTGGCAATGTATGTATGTTTCCTATAAGTATCAGTGCACCAGACTGGTTTTTCTCAAAGTTGTTCAGAAAGTTGCGAAGAACGTTTTTAGTTACTGGAAGTGGAAGACCATAAGTGAAAAATAAGCTATTATATACCGTGTAAAAAAAAATAGATTTATAAAAGTAGACATTAAAAGAGTTATTACAATTCGTGAAAATATATAATTGAAATCACAAAGTTTGTTGCAGAAAGGTTCAAGGTAAGTTATATTTATTTATGTGTAATTTCTCATCAACTAAAAAAATTGTGAAATTCTTTGTTCGAGAAAAATCAAAATGGATGACTAAATTATAGATTTTTTTTTGTTATGTTATTGGAGAAAAAAATGTCTAATTTTTATTAAAGGGATTCACAAATATTCCCATGTAACTCCATTCTATGAGGAACTCGAATTTCCTAGATTTATGATGTCACTTTCTCCCACCGATCAATAAAACATAATTAATGTTGCTTGTATCTATTTTCGTTATGCAGTTATGTTTATTTTGTTGTGCTAAATAGTTCATAACAAAAGTATTTTAAATTGGTAAGAAATAACTTAAAAAATATAAAGTTGCATCTTTTGTTACGCAAAATTAAATTTTCCCTAAATTTAGTCATCTTACAAAATGGCGTCCAAATTATACTCAATGTTGAAACAAAGGAAAATGTGAAGAAGGTCAATGCATCGGGCTAGGATATTGCTTTTCATATACATAAATATACAAATGCATATGTTTTTAGATAATAGGGCATAAATTTACTTTAGCTGCCTTTCACTTTTTGCACTTTTTTTTTTACAAATCGATTCGTCTCTGCGCACTGATCATTTATATGTTTTTAAAAATTGTCACTCACATTTAGTTTAAAAGTTATTCATAAAACAAAATTGCACTTTTTGGGTTATAATTCCATACAAATTGTATATAGTTTGACACTTTTGTTTTTTATTTCTGCTGTGGTGTACGCAGCATTGCCATGTTGAAAAAAACATAACAAATAAAAATATTTTAACAAAAAAACTGTTGACTAAGGCGCCTGCCTGACGACTTTACATACCCTGAGCGGAGCAACGAAGTTGCGTGAGCGTGGACTGTCCCCAGAAAGAGAGTTGAATCCCTTTGTTCCCGCGAAGCGGGCCACCCGACCCAGGGTACTCTTTAACAAAAAAAAAACTGTTGACTTAGGCGCCTGCCTGACGACTTTACAAACAAACGAAATTACGTGAGCGTGGACTGTGGAGCGTGGAGATTAAAAATTCTTTGATTTTTATTTTAATTTTTTTTTTTACCATTTTGGGGAATATGTAGTGTATATGGCAATGCTGCTTATCACTGAACTTTGTATGGACTGTCAAAAGATGGTTGATTTCCATAGGGATTTTTGCAATTTTTATTTTTTAATAACTTTTTAAATACTTGAGAGCGACAAAAATAAAAAATTGCTAAATTTTTAGCTTAATTTAATGAGTGGAATAAAAAAAAAAAAGTGCAAAAAGTGATTGGCAGCTTAAGTAAATATGTTCCGATAATAGGTCTGTTCCCGTACTTTTTCAGTAAAAATTAGTAAATTCTCAAATTTCTTGGAGTGGGGGTAAATTGTCTCAGAAAGAGACACCTGACAAAACAAGCGAGTTGTCACTTTTAGATACCAACTGACAGTTTACTGATTTTTACCAGCAGAAATTTCTGCAGTAAATTTTTTTACAGATTTTTATGGAGGGGTAGTTTTTTGCTCTCTCGTGAGCTGTCTCTTTTACTTATTTTTGCGTATGGGAACGGCAATAAGTAAAAATCAGTAAGAATCAGTAAATATTATTTTGTACGGGAACAGACCTAATTATATTGATTACTGAAATCTTTATTTATTCACACTGGACATTCATTTTCTACATGTTCACACATGTAAATATGATTGCAGACAAGCATTTGCTGCAAATTTA
Organism: Rhingia campestris; assembly: GCA_932526625.1. Taxonomy (NCBI): domain Eukaryota; kingdom Metazoa; phylum Arthropoda; class Insecta; order Diptera; family Syrphidae; genus Rhingia; species Rhingia campestris. Next base: position 93,398,977 of record OW052182.1, on the reverse strand, counting down.
TTGCTCGTTCGTGGCTTTATAAAAAAAATTCAAAAAGATCCATCAAACAGCTTATCAACTGTATACGGGCAACAAAATGCGAATATGAACGTTCAGTGAAATTGATATAAATTCGAACGGATTTTTGATAGCACAGCAAATGTTTTGGTTTTTGAAAACATATTTTGATAAAAAAAAACTATTGGAATAGCTACAGCGTATAAAAAAGTGTATTTGTGTAGATACTGAAGCAAGGTCGATTGTATTGAAAACAGTACAATTGTATCGACTTTTGCAACCCTAGTATATAACTCACATGGTAGGTACCCAGAAAGTCTCCTTCACTATCACGATTATCATTTTGAATGTTAGGATAGAAAAAGAAAACCAGGGGGGTCATTCCGTAACTTTGAAACGATTATCACTCAGACGGTAGTCGATACCTCATGAGCAATCGCTCAATAATTGTCTGTGATTTGACGATTATTATTTTAAGTGAAGCAAATAAAGTGATATCGCCGACAGCAAAATCGACTGACCTTACGTGATACCATCGAAATGTTATCGTCAAACGATAATCACTTTACAGAATGAGGATCCTGACTTCGAAAAATATTTATTTTGACTATATAAAATGTGTACCTACTTAAATTATTATTATTATTTTCTTTTTTTTTCAGAAAATCCTAAAATGCAGATCTTCGTGAAAACTTTGACTGGCAAAACCATCACTCTAGAAGTTGAGCCTTCTGACACCATTGAGAATGTTAAGGCTAAGATCCAAGACAAGGAGGGTATCCCTCCAGATCAGCAACGATTGATCTTTGCCGGAAAACAATTGGAAGACGGACGCACCTTGTCCGATTACAACATTCAAAAGGAATCCACCCTGCATTTGGTTTTGCGTCTACGTGGCGGTATGCAGATTTTTGTGAAGACTTTAACTGGCAAGACCATCACTCTAGAAGTTGAGCCTTCTGACACCATTGAGAATGTCAAGGCTAAAATCCAAGACAAGGAGGGTATCCCTCCAGATCAGCAACGATTGATCTTTGCCGGAAAACAATTGGAAGACGGACGCACCTTGTCCGATTACAACATTCAAAAGGAATCCACCCTGCATTTGGTTTTGCGTCTACGTGGCGGTATGCAGATTTTTGTGAAGACTTTAACTGGCAAGACCATCACTCTAGAAGTTGAGCCTTCTGACACCATTGAGAATGTCAAGGCTAAAATCCAAGACAAGGAGGGTATCCCTCCAGATCAGCAACGATTGATCTTTGCCGGAAAACAATTGGAAGACGGACGCACCTTGTCCGATTACAACATTCAAAAGGAATCCACTCTGCATTTGGTTTTGCGTCTACGTGGCGGTATGCAGATTTTTGTGAAGACTTTAACTGGCAAGACCATCACTCTAGAAGTTGAGCCTTCTGACACCATTGAGAATGTCAAGGCTAAAATCCAAGACAAGGAGGGTATCCCTCCAGATCAGCAACGATTGATCTTTGCCGGAAAACAATTGGAAGACGGACGCACCTTGTCCGATTACAACATTCAAAAGGAATCCACCCTGCATTTGGTTTTGCGTCTACGTGGCGGTATGCAGATTTTTGTGAAGACTTTAACTGGCAAGACCATCACTCTAGAAGTTGAGCCTTCTGACACCATTGAGAATGTCAAGGCTAAAATCCAAGACAAGGAGGGTATCCCTCCAGATCAGCAACGATTGATCTTTGCCGGAAAACAATTGGAAGACGGACGCACCTTGTCCGATTACAACATTCAAAAGGAATCCACTCTGCATTTGGTTTTGCGTCTACGTGGCGGTATGCAGATTTTTGTGAAGACTTTAACTGGCAAGACCATCACTCTAGAAGTTGAGCCTTCTGACACCATTGAGAATGTCAAGGCTAAAATCCAAGACAAGGAGGGTATCCCTCCAGATCAGCAACGATTGATCTTTGCCGGAAAACAATTGGAAGACGGACGCACCTTGTCCGATTACAACATTCAAAAGGAATCCACTCTGCATTTGGTTTTGCGTCTACGTGGCGGTATGCAGATTTTTGTGAAGACATTAACTGGGAAGACAATTACTTTGGAGGTAGAGGCTTCTGATACTATTGAAAATGTAAAGGCCAAAATCCAAGACAAGGAAGGTATTCCTCCAGATCAGCAGCGTTTGATTTTTGCCGGAAAGCAACTCGAAGATGGGCGCACCTTATCCGACTACAACATTCAAAAGGAGTCAACTCTTCATTTGGTCCTCCGTCTTCGTGGAGGTATGCAGATCTTCGTGAAGACCTTGACTGGTAAAACCATCACCTTGGAGGTCGAGCCTTCCGACACAATTGAGAATGTAAAGGCTAAGATCCAGGATAAGGAAGGTATCCCACCAGACCAACAGCGTTTGATTTTCGCCGGAAAGCAGCTTGAGGATGGACGCACCTTGTCCGACTACAACATTCAAAAGGAGTCAACTCTTCATTTGGTCCTCCGTCTTCGTGGAGGTATGCAGATCTTCGTGAAGACCTTGACTGGTAAAACCATCACCTTGGAGGTCGAGCCTTCTGACACAATTGAGAATGTAAAGGCTAAGATCCAGGATAAGGAAGGTATCCCACCAGACCAACAACGTTTGATCTTCGCCGGAAAGCAACTCGAGGATGGACGCACCTTATCCGACTACAATATTCAAAAGGAGTCGACCCTTCATTTGGTCCTCCGTCTTCGTGGAGGTATGCAGATCTTCGTGAAGACCTTGACTGGTAAGACCATCACCTTGGAGGTTGAACCTTCGGACACTATTGAAAATGTAAAGGCTAAGATCCAGGATAAGGAAGGTATCCCACCAGACCAACAACGTTTGATCTTCGCCGGAAAGCAACTCGAGGATGGGCGCACCTTATCCGACTACAACATTCAAAAGGAGTCAACACTTCATTTGGTCCTCCGTCTTCGTGGAGGTATGCAGATTTTCGTGAAGACCTTGACTGGTAAGACCATCACCTTGGAGGTTGAACCTTCGGACACTATTGAAAATGTAAAGGCTAAGATCCAGGATAAGGAAGGTATCCCACCAGACCAACAACGTTTGATCTTCGCCGGAAAGCAACTCGAAGATGGACGCACCTTATCCGACTACAACATTCAAAAGGAGTCGACCCTTCATTTGGTCCTCCGCCTCCGTGGAGGTATGCAGATCTTCGTGAAGACATTGACAGGTAAAACCATCACCTTGGAGGTTGAACCTTCGGACACTATTGAAAATGTAAAGGCTAAGATCCAGGATAAGGAAGGTATCCCACCAGACCAACAACGTTTGATCTTCGCCGGAAAGCAACTCGAAGATGGGCGCACCTTATCCGACTACAATATTCAAAAGGAGTCGACCCTTCATTTGGTCCTCCGTCTTCGTGGAGGTATGCAGATCTTCGTGAAGACCTTGACTGGTAAGACCATCACCTTGGAGGTTGAACCTTCGGACACTATTGAAAATGTAAAGGCTAAGATCCAGGATAAGGAAGGTATCCCACCAGACCAACAGCGTTTGATTTTTGCCGGAAAGCAGCTTGAGGATGGACGCACCTTGTCTGACTACAACATTCAGAAGGAATCCACACTACATTTAGTTCTTCGTCTTCGCGGAGGGTCATCCTAACTTGTTCGCACTTATGGAATTCAAAATTGATCTTCAACGGTATTATTTTTGCTAAAATAGCCGCATCTTTATATTTTGTAATCGGATGCAGTCGCAAGTTCTGATACATAATTACGTTTTTATTAATTTAAAATTCAATAAATGCTGACGATTTGAAACGAAATAATTTGCTTTGTGTCTTGTAAGATAATTGAACGATTTTCAGATACCAGAACTAAGGACTAATTAGCTTGGTAAGTTCCTGTTATTTATTCCATAGGGATAGGCGCTTGGAAGAGTTACACTTTTAAAAGAAAGCCCTGACTATGAACAGAGATATTCGCCAGTATGTTTACATCGTCAATCAGTCCGCAAATTACTTACTTAATTGGCGCTACGGAATGAACCTGGGCCTCAACCAACATGCCTCGCCAATAAGCGTGGTCCTTAGCTAACTGCATACAGTTGCGCACTTAAGTAAGTTGAGGTTGGTCTTCTTCTACCGTGTCCGAAGTATTGGTCCGCGAACAAGTCGTTTAAATTTTCGAAACGAAAAAAATCAGTTTATTGAGGAAAATCTTTATCTGTACTTTTGGTGTTAGTTTGTTTCCTTCAAATTTTGCCCAAGACTAACTTTTATATGGTCCAAATCACAAGATTTGGTGGCCAATTGACAGGGACATTTTTGAGATGATGTTTTAAACGAACGTTTCCGTCAATAAACCGAGAATGAAACGTAAGCTGAAGTCAGTCAGCTTCAAATTTTAAAGAGATGTAGTTTATACGCTTTTTAATCACTACTACTACATACTACTATTTTGGTTCGGAATTTGGTGATAGTGTTATGAGTTCGTTCAGTTGCACTATTATAACGACCAAAATGTGACCGAAGAACTATACAAATTTTTAACTGGCCTGTGGTTTAAATTAGGGGATATAAATAAAACTTATTACTTCTTTAATGGTGTTAGTTTTGTGAGTATATGTGTAACTTTCAAGTGGCGGTGGGTTCTAGTATAACTGCACGCATGAAATTACCTGACATTTGAATACAAATGCTATACCCGGCGGTAATTCACTGAAAAGTGGCAGATATACCATAATCGCAGAATGCGTTACCCAAAGTCAAATTCACTTTCATCGCGAACTACCTGTTAGCAAAATTCTTCTAACATTTAAAGTAAGAGCTCTTGTGTACAGATACTGGAATTACGTGGCAATGAACCAGATTTATGTCGCGGTTTCGTTCGCATGTCGGCCGATCAATTTGATAATTTAATTGGTTTGGAAAAGCCGCTGATCGAAAAGCATACACGAACATGCGATTAAGCATTCCTACGTCAGATCGGCTGCTGCTGACGCTGCGTTTCTTGGCCACCGGTGACAGTTTTCTGCCTTTGCAATACCTTTTCTGCATTCTAGTGAATACTATTTCGACTATTGAGTTATTGACGAGTGTAACTGTGAATGGGCCTGCGCACACGAGTATGCTTCAACCGGTTGAACGTTATGTTTGTTGGTGGGACGGGTGAGGAGGGAGCACAGTTTGAGAGGCATTGGAGAGCAATTTTTCACCCAAAATTAAGTGGTTGAAGAGGTTGAATTTACCAACAAATGCAAGCGTTTCTGACAGTTGTGGTATTATAAAAAAATACGGTGGCTAGTTCGGTGTAAATCGAATTACACATACGTATAAAGTTTGGTATATTACACAAAATTCAACCGGTTGAACATATTCCCGTGTGTTTGGAAAGTAACCATAATGACTACGGTTGAAGCAAACTCGTGTGCGAAAATCCAAACGCGTATTTCCAAACATTTTGCTATAAGGCAATATACAAGTTGATATGGCATTTAATGGAATAAATAATGGACTTTTTAAATATATGAAATGCTGTGCGATTAGATTAACATTTTAATACAAAAATGTAATTTTAATTTTGCGCTATTTTTCCATACGAATAGAGCCACTTTGCGACTGTTTCCCCTTTCTTTCAATCGAAAATGGTACTGTTTGAGGGTCGCTGATGTAGTTTTATATTTTAAATGGGGACTATCTTCATACATGCACATATTTTTTGATGTCATCATATCTGTCATTTTGTTTTCAGAAATTTCAAGTTTAAAGAATTGATTTTAGAAATAAACAAAAACATTGAAAAAATGTCTTTAAAACGTAAAGCAGACGATGCTTTTGAAATCGTTACAAACAAAAAGCACACCCTAGATTCGGATGAAGAAGATAGCGACAGAGATGCAGAGTAAAATATGAAAAATAAAAACTTGGATCTGTAGAAAAACTAAAATCAATTTATTAACATTTTCTAGAGATGTGATGAACGAAAGTGATATTGAAGGCGAAGAAGATGGTGTTGCTGGAGTTGAAGATGAAGTCAAAATCACCCCGTTCAATATGAAAGAGGAATTAGAAGAGGGCTACTTCGACAAGTCCGGTCACTACCACTGGAAAAAGGACAACGAAATTCAGGACAACTGGCTGGACAACATCGATTGGTTGAAAGTGAGAAAGGAATCAATACCAATCAAAAATTACAATTAAGTGTTTTTTTTTTTAGATAAAATCAAAAAAGGACACATCCAGCTCGTCAGCAACCGTTGAGTCAAAGTTGGAAGTATTTAATAGCAAGGAAGCTTATGAAAAAATCATTGATATGTTGGAACCAAAAGAAACTATTAAAAAAGCTCTACAGCGCTTGGGAAAGCAAACAATGAAGTTATCGTCAGTCGAAAGACTTCGAAGGAAAAAGAACGGAATCGTAGATGAAGCTTCGGAAAAAATTAGTAAACTTACAGAGCTTGCTAATGAAATTCTCACCAATACAGGCAACATGGATGTCTACGATGAAACCTATGAAATAATCAAACGTAAAATTGGCCCTGGCGCGAGCACAAGTAAGGCTAGCGAACCGCTTGATATGTACGCAGATGACTTCGATGATAAAGAGAAAACATTGAAAGCCGATGAACAACCTGAATTGGGAATTGTAGAAACTACTTGGGAGTATAAATGGAAGGAGAGTGATACGGAAATTCACGGGCCATTCTCGACGCAACAAATGCAAATATGGGTCGATGAGGATTACTTTAAGAAACCTGTTTTAGTGCGGAAAGTCGCAAGTGGTGAAGGATTTTATTCTAGCAGTAGGATAGACTTTGAATTGTATCTATAGGTCTTAAGTAGAAATAAAAATGCAATTACACCAGCCAGTTGCTCTTTATACAAAATTTGAAAGTATTTTTTTTTCTCACAAACTAATGTTTTTACTCATCGATCGAAAAGATCGAAGATCGAAAAGAATAACTTTCTCAGAGCTTTAAGCTCGCTGGTATTCAATTGTTTTGTTGGTGGCCGTTTTAATCACCCCTATCGGGAATTATTTTTTCCTGGGAATTTTTTCCATTTTCGAAATCTAGGTATCGTAGACAACATTCGAAAAAGGGAAAAAAAATCCCTGGGAAATAATAGCTATTGTGAATATGATTCCGAGGGAAATTTGACGGTGAATTCCCCAGAATTATTCCGTTGTCATTTTTCTGGGGAATTTGATGTAATTTGGATGTAACCATGTAATGTTTTTATTACTTTTATTTATTCAGTTAACATAAACAGATTATTACTTTTAATTAAGGTCAAACACAACAAATACAAAACAACTGGAAGTAATAATTACTGAAATGGAAAAATATCCAGATATTGCAACTGGATTTACCAAAAGGAAGAAGGAAGAAATCAATTTGGAAAGGAATAGAGAAAAAAGTCAATAGTTTTGGTCCACCAGTTAAATCTGTGTATGAATGGAAGAAGGCAAGATTACTATTATTTGCGTATGTAGACTGGGCAAGTCCAACTTCATGATCCTTTCCCACCCCCGTCTGATAACCACCTTCTGCAAAGAAGCGCAAGCAGGCGCTAAGCTTAATTATAGGGGGAACAGCGAATGTTTTTTTCGTTTGCGGCAAAGAATCCGTGAGCACATTCAACAAGTATGTAAACATTGACTTGTTCATTCGCTAATATTGATAGAATCTTTAAGAACAGTTCAAACATTTTAGAAAAAATAGTAAAGAATTATTTTCTTGTTTCTTACAATGATTCAGGTAGTTCCAAAGGGTTCGATCTATCCCTCAGATTTCTCCTGATGATTCTTTGCTGAATCCTCTCATTTTCCTGGTTTTCTTCATCCACTAACACAAAAGCTGCACTTCTCATCATAGTTATAATATATTTTTGAATATTTACTTCCGTTTTTTTAATAAAAATTGCAATTATTTCACTTCAATTCTCGTTTTTAGTCAAGCATATGTGGTTGTCAAAACATTCGAAGACAATTTCGAAAATATTTTTTGACATTTTTACTGTGGTGAGACTGATTACAAGGGAAAATGATTTCGATGGAAATTCACGATAGGTAGATTTAGTTCCTGGGAACAAATAATTTTCGTGGGAGAGATATTTCCTTCGGAATTCCTGATAGGGGTGAATACAAAATACAGGTTTTGGGGCTCAAGATTTAATACCCCAACGACTTTTACATGATCGAAAAGACATACTGGCCCTCCGATATTGGAAAAATCCCAGATCTTATTGAATTTTTCATAGCCAAAATGGTGAAGTCGTGCATTGTGCTCCATGGAATAATACTCCCAAAAAAAGCAATTATTAGGTACCAAAACTTCAAAACAACTAATGGGCTAAGCCTATTCACCGAGCATTTAGAAAAAAAAAACGTTTTAACTGATAGATGACAATGTGTTACCAGAGGAATATGATGGATCACGTCCAAATCCTGACAACAAAAAGCATATCTTTAGCTGAACTTTTACAGGTTTTTTAAAATCTTCAGAAAAATAGGCTCCTTGATATGATTTAAATACCGAATATGTACTTAATTCCTGACCATCATAAGCATTAAATAATTTACCAGGTATTTGCAATATTAAATGAAATTGAAAAGGCCTTGATAAAGTTTGGTGCATTATAACTCTTAATTAATACATGTTAACTTTACGTATACCTTACTTACTTATTGTGCTCCCTACCCGTTAAGGGTGTCTACCTGAGACAAGGCAACCTTCCCTCCTCTTCGATCCTGGGCACATTTTTGCCAGTTATTTAGTTCAAGCGCTCTGGCATCTGCGATCGCTTGATACTTAAACCAGATTGTCTGCCTTGTCGCCTCGACTAGGTTTCGAAGATTCTTTAGGCTGGAGTTTGGCTTGTTCTATCGCTCAATGTGGCCAAGCCAATGTAGTCTACGTGTTTTTACCTTTTGAGCTGCATCCACATCTTGGCACAGCTCATTGAGTTTTTCTTCTCCATTCGCCTTCCTCGCATACAGGCCCAAGGTAGTGCGTCGAAATATATGATATGTTTGGAAAAGTTCAGATGAGCTGTTTCTAAACTGAACGTTGTTTTGCTTGTGCTCCAGTGTTAGTTGACTAAGCTGGATCTGTTTTGATAGTTTCCCCGATTCAGCCATCGCTTTATAAAGCTTAAGGCGATGGATGCTATCATACATGAAATCGATGAAAAGAAGACGTGTATCGACTTGAAATTCGTTGGTCTACTTCAGGATTTGGCTTAGTGGGAGGCAAACAAGAGTGCTCTTCACATAACGTATACTATCGGTTGAGTGTATTGTGCCAATTTATCTTGAGGAAATGGAGGTTAGCGGAGAGTTTCTATGGATTTTCTACCAGATATACACTGGCGATCACTAGAAGAGACCATACATTTCGCAATGTTGTTGCTTCTGCAGTGCGTCCTTTTTGATTTTTTCCATAGTGTTGTGGATCCGCAAGATAATTGTCTTACTTCTTTTAAGCCTCCTTGCAATTTCTCGACCTGAGAGTCCTAATTACTTAAAAGCTTCTATTTTTCCTCTTTCTGTCGCTTTCATTGGCTTCCCGGAACCCAGTTTATGTAAACTCCTGCAACGAAATATTCGCAATGGGCGAATCCTAGTGTCGCATCTTTTGATACACTTTTCAAGTAGTTCATTGTTTGATCTTAGGAAATTCCAACGGTCGTTTCTTATTTACCCTTTAATTTTAAGACTTCCTGTTGGGAAAATATGTATACCTGTGTGGCCAACAGAGGGTCACCGAGTTTTGTCTCCGCGTATTTGAGGACATAGTCTAATTGGCCGCTTGACTCTTGGGAAACGCAACGATATCTCTTGTCATCCATCTTGTAGGGACTTATGTAGCGGGCTTGTGGTCAGGGTGGAAGTGAGGTGCTATCAAAAAAGAGCACGCAGACACTCACCATATGAGTGCTTAGATTGTGGTGACAACTTAAGTTTGGCGTTGGTCCGGTGCGTCTATACAGGGGATTTTTGTAGTTTGTTTGTTAGCTTTAATTTGTCATAAGACTACCTTAACATTGTTCCTGAGAAGATTGTACCAAAATCCCAAATACACTTTAGGTGACCAATTCAATTTCTTTCGCAGTTGACTGTTTTTTAGGTATTGGGTGGTAGTCTATATTTTGGTTCTCCCACGTTGCTATTCAGAGTTTAAAAATAAACACTCACGCAAACGTTTTAATTAATATAGTTCACAACTTGTAAGCAATTTGTTTAGTAAAATGTTTAATTAATAAAAATGTTTAAAACATAATACACTCTCAACACACATTGTGTGTGATTGAAAAATTAATTGTGTATGCATTTCAAAAAATTAAAGCAAAAGGTGTGTGTTAGCAGTTAAATTCGTTTACAAAAAAAGGCAGACAATAAATTCATATAAACTCTTAACAATTATCTATAAATCAAAGCAGCACCGGTGATAGGAATTGAACGTTTCCTTCTCATTCATCAACAATATAATATTGATTGTAGTTAATCAACTGAATAAATTCACCGATTTCCTCTTGATAGCCATGGCGAACAATCTTTTTGCCCAAGTAGATTGTGTACTTGATGAATTTTTCAAAAGCCACCTCATCAGCAACAAGTTTTTCGTAGCGCGAATGTGTATAGTGTTCCTCACCTGGACGTAGTTTCCATTCACGTGACTTGAGATTCCTTAAAAAAGAGAAGTATTAGCCATATTTCCAAAACAAAAAAAAAAATAGTATTTTGTTTTACCCATAGAATCGCAAAGAAATCTTAAAAATATTCTCAATTGTATTATAAAACTCAACGCTACGTCGATTTAGCATACAGAGAAACAAAATTCGTTTTACATAAGTCGTGTGCTTCCGATAGACGTCTTCGATAGTGGCCGCAGTCATAAGGTCATCTTTGAATGTCTTCCACGACGCCTGGAGTGCGTTTGATGTGATGTGGTTTTTCAACGCATGTACAAAGTGATAGAACTTGTGACGCATCTGCTGAACATGTATATACTGCGGAGACTGCAGCATCTTTCTACCGTTTTTTTTGACGATTACTTTCAGCATTTGATACGACTCTTCGAGTACCCAACTGATACGACGAACTTTAATAAGGTACTTGAATATATTGGCATATTGATCCAAGGTTTCTGGATTAAGAATGAGATTTAGAGGCCAATCGATGCGGTAGCTTAGTGTTAAATTTGATAACACTTCTGGGGAATTGAGATCGAACTTCTCGGGTAGATCCGAGACAATAAAGGAGAGATTTTCCGCATTTTTATCATTACCTGTAAATGGATTCAAAAATATTGAACACTTATTGGCAAATATTTCAACTTATTACCCATAATACTCGATCCCAAAGCGGTGTCCAAAATTGAATGGAGCATTTGATAGTTCAATAGCTTTGCGGGCGTAGCCCCACTTTCCAAACGACCGATGATTCCGTCACATATTATCGATCCAAATTCGCCATCCATTAGAAAGAAATAATTCCTTAGACTTTTAAAATGGCCCAGCACGTCTAGGTCCTCTAAATATACTCGCATTACCTCACTGTTCATGATGTCCAAGTGAGCGTTCATTGGCAAGAGAATGGATTTTTGTAGAAACTCAGTCAAAGTAATCACACTCAAACTATTTAGATTTCGCTGCTTTTGCATTAGATCCTTGACCTGATCGCTTGTGGGTGCATGTGCGTTGCCATAATTCAATCGAAAATGCGGGCTAATTGGCTGGCATTTAAAATTTGATTTCACCAGCTCTTCACAACGTTCGTAGGGAGCGCGGACTTTCGGCGTCTCTTTGCATGGTTTTAGCTCTTTATCTGAGGAGGTATCATGCGCGGTGTGATTATTGTTTTTAGTGAAATTGAATCCTTGACGCGCGAGGATTCCCGCGGTATTTAAGCCACAATCTGGAGTTTGAACGACCTGAGCTGTGGGTGGTGCTTCTACAATTTCCATTATCATACCGAATTCCCCCTTCGTCGGTGTCACATTGGCATTTTCCTTATCTTCGTTATCTCTTTCTGCACTTTCGGCACGCTCTTGCTCCTTTTCAATAGATATAGGGATGCTATCCGATGTCGTAGACATAGGAGTGAGTTGTGGGCGAGTCGATACACCTGTAAGTATGTCGAATTCACTCTCTAGAACCTTCCTTCTATTTCTAGACCTCTCGGTATTGAGATCCAAATTCAAATGCTGTCTACTCGCCAGCGGATCTTTGTTATACTCCGCGAAGGTGTCGTTTTGCATCATTTTCTTGCGGTTTTTCTGCAGGTCGGTTAGTTCAACTAGTGACGACTCAACTGGATTGAAGTTTATATCCGCGGTTTGTGTGGTCTGCATTATACCAAATTCTTCATTCAAAACTTTTATTCGATTTTTTTGAGCATCTGTTAGAGGTTTCGGCTTAGAGATAACAACGATATTGGGAGTAGCTGTTTCGTTTAAACATTCACCCATATTGCTACCGCCGAGTATTCTGTTACGATTGCGTTCCACTTCGGAGACTACAACTGTAGGAATCTCATTCGAATTGAAGTAGTCGGAAGCGCTCTTTTTCATAGCTAATTTGGGTAAATGGTCGTCATGTTCATTGTCATTGCCCGACGCATCATACTCCATGATTTTATTTAGTTCTGCTTCAGTTTTCTCGAAATTCTCCACAAATTCCGACGTAATACACTCTCCATAGACCGATTCGCCGTCATCATCACCGAAACACGATTCAAACTCTGTTCCAGCAGTGCTAATCGGTGTATCGGGTGATTTCTTAGCTTCTAAGCAATCTGTCAAATGCAGGCGTAGCGGCTTATTGCCCATCTGTTGGCCCAACATCTCGCTGAGTTCCTGATAGTACTCGATCCTCTTCTTAAGGTTTATATTATCGCACAACACTCGATTGTCTTCTGCATTCTGAGCGTCTTTTAGCAATTTGAGTTCCAATTCGACGTTAGCACGACGGTCGGCTATTTTCCGATTTTTTACATCCTGCAGCTGCAGCGTAAGTTCTTCGTAGAGCTTTTTTTTCCGTTCGACATATGCAGCCGCAATTGCATCTTGTTCCATTGTCCATTGCTCCATATTTGATCGGCATTTCTCGCTTGCCATGGTACGAAAATTCGTCTTAATCTCCAATCGTTTCTGGAAAACATCTCGAATGGTGACGGCCTTACCGCAAATTTTTCTCGCCCGTTCAGAGTAAATCCGACAGGACTCTTCCAACTTTTGGATCTCCTCAAACGATAGGTAGACCGAGATTGATGGATAGTCGAGATCAAACAGAGGATGGTTGGGTTTGAATGCTTTTAGCAGCATGGTGTATTTGCCACACTGCAGTACTTGATCTTCGTAGCCTTGAAAGAATCCAGGTACTGAATCTTTGCGCACGAAGTACGCTTTGTCGTAGAAATATTTTGTATTTTGACGATAATGGTCGACGAAGCATATGAAGAGTTCATTCGATGGATCGTCGAGAACGCCATAGAATAGCCATTTTTGCAGATACTTAAAATAGACATGGCAGCAACGGCGTAAAATAAATACAAGCAGCATTATGAAATCTCGTTCGGTAACGCGCATTATTTCCCTGTACAGGTAACCGAGGAATTGAGATCCCATTGGGGGCTTAACCGAGGCTTCAACTGAAAAATCTATAACTCAGCATTTATTGATTTATAAATTAAATTTGTGTGTCAAACCATTTGGATGTATAGCCAACGTGAAGGACAGATTTGAAATCTGCTTTAACATCTTTTTCATTCGTTTGTAAAATTCCAGAAGTGATTCGCTTTGAACGGAGAACACAAACTGTCGAAAGGTAACCAGATATTCATCAACTGCACTGCAAAGAGCCTGTGGATAAGTATGTTTGATGGATTTATAGCAAAATAGTGTAAACCAATCCACTTGTTCACTCACCTTAAATATGAAACCTTCAAACATTAGTTTGTAGTTTCGCTTCATGATCATTATTTGCAATCTTTTATAGCATGTCCCGCATTCAATAAAATCAGTTACATAGTTTTCAATTGTTCCTGGTAAAATACCAGAGACTGTGATGTTCTCCATCATTTGAAACACAATATGCTCATCGTATACAAACGAGTCGGACTGAATACCAACTGGAAACAACATTTATTACTTAAATTTCTTTTTAAGCCTCATTTAGCCGTCACCTGTTAATGACTTTAGATCACGAAAGAACCGTTCTTCGGCAACAATTTTCGCAACAAATGTTCTTCCCATAGATTCATCATAAATAGCTTGTAAATCTAAAGAAAAATTTGCCTCGCTGATATGTGGTTTCTGGAGTGGAATACCAATGCAACCAAGATTTTCCCAGTTCCATGAGAGAACTCTTGCATCTTCAACAGTTTCGATTACTTTGCGTTCAGGAATATCCTCCACAACAACTGGTTTTTGCTATACAAGGGTAAAATTCAAGTAAAATACGTTTTTTAGTGGTAAGCACTTACTTCTTGCGACGCATTGCTACATGGTGTTCTAAAAAAGCGAAACGCTCCCACATTAACGCGCAAAGAGTCGCCCCAAACTTTGGAAGCAAGTCCAGTAAACGAATTCTCAGGAGCAGTAGTATGTTTACATTCAAACTTATTATTGATTTCTAACAGCTTTGTTCTTGATTCTCCATCGAAAATTATGCGCGGTAAGTAGGGGTTTTGGGAATCCTTAATGGAATGCACTCCTTTGAAAAAACGTGGTGGGGAACAAAGATTATCCTCTATATGATCCGGGTAGTAATGATTGTTCTTGTAATTTGCATATAGTGTAAATGGTCCCGGTACAAGTAGACTTGGTCTCAGCTGCAATTTAGAAAGTTGGTTAGATAAATGTCACAATAATTTTTTTTACCAATTTACTCTTCTATCTGGAAGTGTTTCATCTTTGCCGTTGTTCTCCAGCAGCAATAAAAACTGCAGAACATTTTGGCCATTTTCTTCACTGAAATGCGGCTCAGAAGTTATAAAATCCAAATGTTCTTCGAGTTTGTCCAACTTCTTGAGTTCATTAGCATTGCCATTGGCACATATTTTTGCAGAAAAATATCGAATATTAAGTTCTCGAAATGAATCAAAGTCTTTGATTGACTCAGTTGAATACTTTTTCGATTTTTTTAATAAAATTTCAAAGGATTTCGATTTTAGTTTACGCACAGATGTTGCACTAATCCGGGTGGAATTCGTGTGATCTTTAAGTAGGTTCTCACAAAGCTCGTTTATTAAAGAGTAAACACTATCTGAAGTGCACTCGTGCATGTTTAAAATCATTTTTTTTAAGAATTAGTTAACAAATTAAAGAAAACATTTCGGTCAATATTTTTTTTTCAATTAAAAAATTTTTATAGTAATTTTCTGCATCTGCGTCGGTTACGGTTTTGTTTTTGTTTAGACACATATTTTCGAATTCCGAAAAAATCGGAATGTCAATATAAACAGCTGTTGCTGTTGGTGGTAACATTGAGACTTGTGTTGCCAATAGAGGTATTTTAAAGTTAGTAATGGTGTGGATTTTTATTGGTGAAATTAAACTGCTATGTGTGATGGTTATATATATATGGATAGAAATTCTAAAACAACTCCGTGTTAAGAAACATTCAATTTCATAACTCAACCTTACAAAAATTGTTTACAGGTCAAAAGTTACAATGAGCAACAAACACTGAGCTCCATTTGCATATGCGATTTTACAGCTATTTCCGGAACACATTAGGGGTATTCATGCAACGTCGGAAAGTCGTCGTAAACGATGTAAACGTGATAAAATTACGACGTGATAAATGAACTGTCAAAATTTGTATGGGAAAACTATTCCAACAATATCGGAATTTTCTCCAGGAATTGGGTGCGTAAACTGAGATTGTAAACGTTGTAAACTTTTGAAATGCTATTTTGACATTTAAGCAGTCACTTTCACACATAAAACGTATGCGCTAAAATAAAGAAAATTATCGAGAAGGGAAAGAGAACAATAGGAACAAAATTCTATCAATAAATAAATTAGTAAAATGAGATTGAATTCAGTGGGTTACCGCATTATTCAGTGGTGCAGTTTTAGGGTCGTTCATGAAACGTCGTCGTAAAATTATAATCTTTCGCGCGTAATAAAATTACGACGTTTCAGGAATACCCTTATTATTGCATTACTAAATTTGCTTATTCTCAGGCTATTTAGTCGACAGATCAGCCATGGAATATGACTTTCTTATTAATATGAGGATTAGTGACTGCAGAAGGTTTGCAAAGCTAGGCTAAGCACTTTGTGGTTGGTCTTTTATTTGGTATTTTCCGAATAAAAAATAAAAACGACTTTTTTTTTAATAAATAAAAAAATAAACTTCAGAAACAAACGTTTTTTTATAATTTGCGCGCATTCAAGGGGTTATGAATACCCTTTATATGTTTAAGCACAGTGCGGGCCTAAAGGACATTCAGGCTAAGAAGAAAGGAGGTACCGATGCATATTGGTTTTAAGTTCCAGTAAGTTGAATTGGAAAAAGGAAACAGAGATTGGTAGAGCATTCCACATTCGTGTTGTTCGGTTTATGTACGAATCTCTTATTTCAGCGTAATGCAGGAGATATTTCGACGATGTTCTAGCGAAACTAAAGAGTTCACTATTCTAATGTCTCCTATAAGTTTTTTCGCACGCATTTGAACCCTATCCGACCAGACTTGGGCATTGAATTCAAGTCTAGGGCGTATAAACGCTTTATATATTGTGGCCAGATCAGAAGGGGTGAAATATTTCTTACATCGATTAATGAAATCTAGACATTTCGCTGCGTCGTTTTTAGCGATTTGAAATATGTGGACGTTCCAACGTAAGTAGTTACTAACACACATACCTAGCATGGAAAGTTTTTCGTTTTTTTCGTCGTAAGTGCCATTCGTGGATAATGGCTCTAGATTTTGATTTCACTTTAACCACAGAAGACAGCATTGTGTTTTGGAAGTATTGAATTCTACTTTGTTGGATTTACCCCGTTTGATGATGCTGTCAAGGTCGGAATTGAACTTGAAAACGAATATGAGAAGCTAAGAGTACTCACATATCAGCGAAGGAATGAATTGGATTAGAAGTTGCAGATAGGAGATCATTTATAAAAATGAGAAAGAGAGTCGGAGAAAAAACTGAGCCTTGAGGGACACCAGCATTTATTGGGTGAGTTGCAGACTTGAAACCATCCAAAACAACTTGAATTGAACGTTTCGGAAGATAATGTCTAATCCATATAAGAAGTTTTTCGTCGATTCCAAATGCATGCATTTTCGACAAAAGAGCGCAACAATCTTGCTTTCGCAAAAATGGTGAATTGATTGCTTCCACTTTTTGGTGGGAAATGTCATCAAAGAACAAGTAGACCTGTTGCTGCGAAAACCATGCTGCCGGTCATTGAGAAGTTTTCGTGTTTCGAGATATTTCATAAGCTGACGATTTACTAGCGTTTCCATGACCTTGGAAAGAAGAGACGTAAGTGCAATTGGTCGGTAGTTGGAGAGAGAAGAAGGTTCGCCTTTTTTGGACAGAATGGACAAATGCTATTTTCCATCTACTCGGAAAGAGTACTGAGATAGAGATGGAAAATCTTCGCAGTGGTTTTGCTAGCGAAGAAGAACACCTCTTCAGCATATGGGGGATATACCATCTGGACCAGTGGATTTGTGAATGTCAAGATAAAATAAAACTCTTGCAACTGTACGAGTACGAAAGTGAATTTTTCCCATAGAATGATCTACGTTCTCAAGTACAGGAGGAGACTAGGCACAATCTGGCAATGTAGAATTGGCTGCGAAATGCGCAGCAAGCAGATTGGCTTTATCTAAAGAGCTGACAGCTGGAATGTCATTGTGAATGAGCGTCGAAACTGATGATGAGGCCTGTTTTTACTACCTCTGGGACATTGTAGAATTTTTTGCCTCAATTTTTGGTTTTAGAAGAATTTGACACACTTAAAATGGGTATTACAGTCATTTCTGGCTTGTTTGAACTTTGTTCGGTTTTCCTGTTCGGTTGGTCTCGTAGAACCGAAAGTTTGTCTCTCTCAACCTGATTGCTTCTTTGCAGCTCAAGTCATACCACCCTTTTTCCTTTGGTCTGATACTCTTTATTCTGTTGGGAATAAAAGATCTCATACCAAGGAGAATGATGTTTGATATCATATCAGCAGCAGCATCCACGTCACTATCGAGGAAACATAATAGTGACCAGTTAAAATTCCTAAAAAACTATTTAATGCTTCCCAATGGATTGAATTCGTAATAGGTATTTCAGAACTTATATAGTATAAGATTACTGAAGAGTGCTGCAGTAGGAATGACATTGGTTTTATTTTGTTGTGGTTTGACTTCAGCATTTATAGTTTTGTATTGATTTCTAAACCATTCAACCATTGGGGATTTATTTCAGATTGTTGTTGTTGTTTTTTGCTTGACGCTGACGTTGTCGCGAAGTACACTATGGGTGGAGTGTGAGTCTATGAGCTGTAATTGCGTGGCTTGTATAAAGGTAGCTGTAATGAAACAATCGTTGCATCGTCTTCCCTTTACTTCAATCCACCTTGCTCTCATTTTAGTAGAGTACAGTTAATTCAGTTGTATGTTTCGGGGCTGAACCCAAAACATAAGAACAATATTCAAGAGCTGGACGTACTTCGGTTTTATAGGGAAGAAGCTGGGATGGTTTATGCTTTTAAAACATGTTAAATTTGTTAAATTCAGTTTTAAGAAAAAAATTTCTACAAATCATAGGAATAATGATATGTTTTACTAATAAGTATCGACTTTGTGAATACTTTGATTAAACAGTTTTATGAATGTAAATGGTTAAATAATGTCGTTACATATTTTTAGGTGAATTGATAAGGAAAACTTTTGTTCTTGTAATACAACCAGATGGTTTAATACAAACTTTTATATATTTTTTCTTAATAAAAACTGCATTGAATTTAATTAATTCAAAGCTACGCAGCATCTCTGTCGGTAGTAGAGATACTTCCTAGACACAACGTACTGAAAAGTCATAAATTAAAAATTCATTTTATAAATGATGATTTGCTGAGGTTGTGGTGATGAAGAAACACACGAGGATAAATTCCAATTTAAATTCCAACAGGCCTTAGTAAATTAAAAAAAAAACTACTCCAGAAAAGTATACTTATCCGAAATACACCTTTCCCATCTTTTCACATTAATGCAATAGGCGTCAACGGCATCAAAATACGTCTACATTGACATGCATGCGATGATGACGGACGAGTGACTATCAATCTATGAGCCCTCTAATCTACCTAACCTATGTAAAAGAAATATCAACTCCAACTTTTCAGTGAATTCAATTTAATCTTAAGTTTACTCATGAAGCAGTTTTTCAGTGCAGGTGAAATTTGTCTGAATAGGGTAACATTGATGATTTATCCATTTTGATGCCAATCAGTTTCCGAATTGTATAGAATCTGAAACAGCTTAGTTATCGCAGCTATTTGGTTTTCCTTTCTTCAAAAGATTAAAAATGTTTTTTAATCTTTCAAGCCTATTTCTTCTTAAATTAGAAAAGTTGAATAATTGAAACAATTCCTAGTCTGAATATATCGTACACGTATTCATTTTCTAAAAATTTAATAAAATATTCACATAAATAGAAATGAAAATAATTGTCCGCTTGTTATATCAAAAATATCTAATCACTAAATCCAGGGCTAACTCTGGATGAGAAATCGACGAGAAATAAGTTTCTCCAGATAACTCGATTTTATTTTCGAAACTAGGATGATCTCGCTCTGAAAAACCGGGCCTTTTCAACCTTCGTATTAAATAAAAATATGTTAGTTTTAATAACTAAAAAAAAACAACAAATAAAACTAATGACTTTTTAGCAAAAATTGTGTAAGTACTTCAAAATTTTCTACGGCTTTAAAATGCTTACCATCGTATATTGTTATAAAAACTTACTATGTGAGTACTGCGTTAATAGAGTATAAAAGTCTTCAAGTTAAAGAAGCCAAATCACACTTCTAACTCACATCTCTTGAACTACATTAACCCAAAGCAACACACCACAATCACCATGTTTATATATGTAAGCACCTTGAAAGAAAACTAAAAAAGAATTTAAAAAAATAATATTTTTACTTTTTACAGGCATTGACTTTCTTTGCTGTCATTTCTTCGATTGATTCCAAGCCAAGGTTAAGTGACCTATTGATTTATAATGGTCAATTGGTCACTGACAGCCATATAATTGCAAGCAAATACAATGACCCATTGGTTGTAACAGATACCAAAAACCATATGATTGCAAGGAATTTTAATGGGATCGCTACTACGAGTACTCCAGCTGTATCTACTTCTTTAATTGACAAATATTTTCCTACGCCATTTGCTACTCTAGTTTTCCCTCCTCCATTGGACGATACACCTAGGTACGAAGCCTTTTATCCGACATATTCTGCGCAATTGAAAGTTCCTTCAATATACACTGCTCCATTGCCTTCTGTCGGTCAATGGAGTTATGCTACATATTACGTATATTCTTCCCCGCTGGAATGGTCTCAACTCTACTACGATGACGAATTTAATAAATGAATATGCTAAAACTCAAATAATTAATTTTATTTATTTAATCATCAAAAGTTTAATCATAATACACATGTGTGTGAAATATTGACATTGACATAAGCCACTATTCTTCCCAATAAATGCCAATACAGACGATTACATCCATTGGATCACAATATGTGAGAGGGTAATTCTACCTCAAATAATAAATGAGATGTCCATACTCCCAATGCCACAATCCAAACCCTTATATTCACTTTTCTAGGTCTTACTAAAGTTATAAAACATGATTCAATGTAGCATGGTTATAAAATCCAATATCATCAAAAAAATTTCCAAGTTAAGGCCAAATGTGAAATGAACAATCGTAGCACTACTATTGCACCCACTTCTCAAGCGCAGCTCTAGCATTGGAAACTGGTGCCATGACATAGTACACCACTCATCTAAGGTTAACTGTTTGCTTATTTTGCAAAATGGAAAAATCACACATGCCACTTGTTTATGTTTGCTGTTATACTATGTAACGATAGAAAGTGCGAATTCACTTTATATATATTAAAGTGCATACGAAATAGTAATCATTCGTTCATTTCTCAAGCAATTATTATGATATACCACGCAGAACTTCTGGTCTTATTCATAAGCAGCATTCTCGCATTAAATGAGGCCCAGCGTGTTGAGGTGGGATAAAAATATATTTGATTTTGAAATTAATAAAGTAACTGACATTTAGATTGCATCAGACTTGAGTTATGCATGTCAATCGGATGGTTATTATCAACACCCCATTGATGAAACTTATAAAAAGGACTTTCGAGTAAGGCGTCAAGACA
This sequence comes from Rhingia campestris, assembly GCA_932526625.1. Lineage (NCBI taxonomy): Eukaryota > Metazoa > Arthropoda > Insecta > Diptera > Syrphidae > Rhingia > Rhingia campestris. The sequence goes on along the minus strand of OW052182.1, from coordinate 93,377,573 downwards.
AACCCAGTCTATCCGAGAGAATTTCTTTCGCAAGGAACATGTGTGCTGCTGATTTGGGAATTCCAGATGGTGAGTCTTTAGATACCAAGTCGAATATATCATACTCACTGTACGCTCTTCTGAATAGAACGCCTTCCTGAAAATTTGTTAGAATGCGACAATCCAACAACTGAAATTAAGTGCCTTATGGCATGTGTTTTACAGCGTATGCAATTGGTATGTTAACTTTGCTTTTAAGCTGCAATCGAATAACTTGCTTTTCAATTATTAGATGACAAAACGAAACTTGTTGTCTGTTCGGAGTATCGAGCGGATGGCTGATGAGGTAGGCCATTCCAATCCATTATTAACGTCAATTGCTATAGCTTTAGCAGAACAGTTCAATCAGCGTTTAGCTGAGGTAAGAATTAAGGACCAATGTGAAGCAGGTTATCTCATCAATGAATTTCTTTCAAGAGAATTGAAAAATAGAGAAATTAACATAAATTAAATGCTCTAGATATTTCCTTTTTAAAGAGTTATTTAAGACATTTGTAATTTTAGATATATCCCCTTTAAATATTTCCACTTAAATTAAATAAAAAAAAAAGTAAAAAGTAATCATGACCATAACTATTGGAAATGTTATTTTCAATTAACTTATTGTGTAAAAAAATATTAATAAAAACATATTCATTTTCACTTACATATAGCGTTTTTGATTTGGGCTTTTTAGATTTTGATCTCAGAAATCAAATTTTTCATAGAATCGTTTCCATGTTTTGTGCAAGTATTGTTTAAATTTATAATATATATATAGTATACTAGCTAACCCGGTAAACGTTGTTTTGCCACCCTTTACATTTAGGGGGATGAAAAATAGATGTTGTCCGATTCTCAGGCCTAACGGATATCACAAAATTTCACGAAAATCGGTCGAGCCATTTCGGAGGAGTATAATGACTAACACCGCGACATGAAAATTTTATATATAAGATATAAATTTATATAATACTTGTGTAAAATTAATTTGTACTCTAGGATTTAAAAGTCGAGTATCTACGATAAAACAGTTCGATTCCAAGTTAAAAGGCAATTATTTTTGAGATATCATCTTTACTATTCTACACGTTTGAATGTTAATCATTACCATTAATTAGAGTTCAAATGATGTCTTCCAAAGAAGAGTCGATAGCTATGTTAAATGAGTCTGAGCTGAAAAATACAGCCTTTTGTGTTTCTGAGACAATCTAGAACACGTTTTCCCTCATCTATTTTTGAGTAGGAACAAATAAGTTTTAAATGCCAATGTATAGTTGTAAGTATAGTGTTTTTTTAATATTAAAATGTTTAGCATTTAAGATCTTTCGGATTTGAAATATTTACAAACAAGGATTAAGTCTCTACCAGTTGTTTGCCCTGATGGAGACTTAAGGTTACATGCAACGTCGTTAATTTACAACGTGCGAAAAACTGTTTACGACGACAAAATAGTGTTTGAAAAAATCTATTTCCGTACTTTTGGAGAAAGAGATATATGACATAAACTACATGTTAAAACAAACGACTTTTCAATTTCTGATACGTATACTACTGGCAGTTAACTGATTCTTACCAACAGAATTTTTTGACGTATATTATTTTACAGATTTTTATGGAGGGGTATTTTTTCATATATTATTATAGCTCTCTTTTCTACTAATTTTTGCGTACGGAAACACCAAAAAGCAAAATCAGTAAAATTCAGTTAGAACAGACCTAAAAGTTTACTACGTTTACTTCTCAGTTTACACATAATATTAGTGAAAAAAATTTCCGATGTTATTGTAAAAGATTTCCCAAAAAAAAAAATTCACAGTTCATTTACCACGTCGTTCTCGTAAGTTTACCACGTTTACAACGATTTTTCGACGTTGCATGAATGCCCCTAGTACTAGCAATTTATTAAAAAAAAACGGTCACAATTTATGTCTATTAAAATATAGTTCTTTAAAATGTCATAAGGATTTTAGGATTCGATATATATTTTTTATTTAAATTCTGACTTGCCTAAGCAGTAAGATGCACATCGACCTAAAAGATCTATTGTGCTTGTCGTCAGATGTTTTTTTGGGGAGTAGCGCTTCTACTTTCCTAATGTAGCTGATAATACTTTCAGCCAAAGATTTTCTCAGTTCTTCGGGACTTATAAATTCCCTGAAGAAAGATTCCCTTCTCATACCGTAAAGGGCCGGGCATTCACATATGATATGTTCGGCTGTTTCGTCTTCTTCTGGACATACTCTGCATCGAAGACCGTGATGATCAGCTAGGTAGCCTACTAAGTTTTTGATATCGTGCCTGCGAAGATTTAGTGTCTTATTGGCATCTGCTTTGAAGGGCAGAATAGCTCTTTTGGCCTGACTTAGGCCTGGGATGTTTTCCCAGTATGAAAAACATTTGTTTTATTCCCAGTTTTTTATAACCAGATTTATGGCTGTTTTGGGGATTGCACAGAAGGGTTCAGGTCCAATGAAGGGGGTTTCCGAAACTTTTCTGGCTAGTTCATCAGCTTTTTCGTTACCTTCAATCCCCTTATGTCCGGGGACCCACCATAGTCTGGTTTTGTTCCTGGAACTGAGTGTTTGGAGGGAATTGAAGCAGTGTAGTACTGATTTGGAGTCAATAATGTGTGAGCTAAGGGCTTTTATAGCTGCTTGACTGTCCGTGAATATATGGATGTTTGCGCCTTTAATTCGATATACATTGATGTTAGAACACTTTAACTCACCCAGGATCTACACTTTTCTGTTCTGATAGTTTTTACTAAGTTATGATGTTCTATTTTAAGTTCATCTTCATTAAACAAAGATATTGGTAATCGAAAATGTCGTTTGTGAATAAAAAAAAACCCCTTCAACAATATTGCAAATATAAAAAAGTCGATCAACGTCATATTTACAATTGACGAAAAGTATTGTATTGAGTTGTAGAATTGTATTAAGGGTATTCATGCAACGTCGTAATTTTATTACGTGCGAAATATTATAATCTTACGACGAAGTTTCATGAACGACCCTAAAACTGCACCACTAAATAATGCGGTAACCCACTGAATTCAATCTCATTTTAGTAATTTATTTATTGATAGAATTTTGTTCTTATTGTTCTCTTTCCATTCTCGATTATTATTTTCAGTTTAGCGCATACGTTTGATGTGTGAAAGTGACTGATTTAATGTCAAAATAGCATTTCAAAAGTTTACAACGTTTACCACATCAGTTTAAGCACCCAATTCCTGTGAGAAAATTCCGATATTGTTAGAAAAGATTCCCCATACAAATTTTGACAGTTCATTTATCACGTCGTAATTTTATAACGTTTACAACGTTTACGACGACTTTCCGACGTTGCATGAATACCCCTATTGTTTTTTTTTTTTTAATAATAATGAATTTCCTATCCAAGGTAATATTTCGATCTCACTAAATTTCTGTTCAATAAATTCTCTTAAATTTCGAATTCGTCTTAAACATAAATTTCTTATGGCAATCGTGAATAAATGGAAATTTCCCTTAATTCTATTCTTTTTTTTTCCAAATGTAGAGGCGCTTTTCAAACATTTCCACTCGTCAACAGAGGTGATTATTCATATTGTTCACATGTCGAGTGTGCACATAAACGTTTAGATAAATATATATAACAGAAATCTTACAAGTTTGTAGCATGTCATGGAACGCTACTCTTATACTTGTGACATCGCGAATGACAGCAAATGAATTGACATTTTTTTTTTATTGATTTGCTAAATTTTGTTCTTTGTTGTGCGATGCCAACCAAAGCTGAAGGAATAGAATCATTTATTTATTTATTTTAAATGGCAGCAGAAAAAAGTAAACCCAAAGGAGATCTAGGTCTCTTAGAAGAGGATGATGAATTTGAGGAGTTTCCCGCCGAAGGTATTTTTTTTCAGCACGAGTAACACAATTGCAATTAGCACGCTGGTTATTATTTTACAGATTTCAACGTAGCTGAAGAGGACGACAGTGCCGTAAATGTCTGGGAGGATAACTGGGATGATGACAACATAGAAGACGATTTTAATCAGCAGTTAAAAGCTCATTTGGAAAAACAAATGGAAGCGTAAAGATACATTTGATGTTCGTTTTGGAAATCACTAATCTATAGGTCGTCCTATTCTGCATTTCGTTCTGAAATTAACATTTTACAAGACTTCGAATAATTACTGGCAAGACATATTAATAGTTGTTTGCATTTCCAAAGTATTGCAGACTACAAAATAAAAACCGCAACAAGAACCACTTTCGAGTAGAAATTACTTTCGTAACGAATTAGAGTACCTAGGGCCCCAGATTACTTAAAAAACCAATCACAGCTTTTATAGATGTAATTAGAGCGATTTGTTGGAAAATTGTACGATAACTAGTTTTAAGAAAGGATAAGCACCTCATGATAATAAAATTTGTTTAAAGATTAAAATGAGATTTTTAATGGAGTCGGGTTGATGAAGAGGGTTTATGAGATGAACGCCGAATCAATTTTAAGTTTTTTTTGTTCACTATCAGTTCTGTGCCGCGGCGAGCTTAATACAAGCAAATCAATGAGCAGAAAATCCACAGATTCACTAGCAACGCACAAGAGAAATGCCGACTAATTCGCTACAATGTTTTCAGAAAATTCAAAATTGAATTCGGAACGTGGTGTACCGAGAAAACACCACATATCCTTATGAGTTGGTGAAATTCTTCGAATCCAAACACTTGCCAAGAAAGGAGGAAATGCAAGCACTATGACCAAAAAATGAAAGAATAGAGAATCGAGGGCTATTGCGTTGGATATTTTCAATGCTTTTGATCAAGTTTGGCACAGAACTTTGTTAGGCAAAGTCGAGGCATTCGGAAAATATTAGCTCCGTTCGGGTGCTTTTGTGTTAAAAAGTCAAATCTGCAATATTAAGAGAGAATTCTCTCACCTCAACGAAAAGTATCCATAGGCTTACGCAAAGAAAAATGAAAAAAGCCAAAGTGTGGAATAGCTGAAAGAGTCCACTTTAGTGTTTTGCCTATAAAATTTTCAAAGATTATTTTTATTATTTTTTATTATGATTAATCTACAAAACATATACATTTCCGCATATATTTGGAATAAATCAAAGAATTATTCTGTTGGTTCCTGTCGAACTCCTGGGCTGAAAATTTTTGACAGTTTTCAATTGGTCACCAACCGAAATTATGCGTGAAAAAAATTGAGAAATAAATTTACGAAATTAAATTTGTTCCTTGTTCGCTTTTACAATTTTTTCAGTACGCGTAGTGCTTTGTGAAGTCCCAGTAGCAGAACGGACAATTTCTCTGCGGATGCCGCATCACTGCATAACTGTTTGAGGTTTCTGAACTTACCTTAAATTTCTGAAAGTTGTTATGGAACGCTTGAGTGCCTCAATTACTTCACTCACTCAATTTCTGCTGCATATTAATGATCATTAAAGGATAACAAACGATCATATTTTAAGTTTCGTATATAACAGTTATAACACCACCAAAGATGCGAACAAAGTCGTCCTATAAACGTGCAACTACAAAATATTATACCATGGGAAAAAGTAAGAGCAGACTACAATCTTTGGGAAAAAAACATGTCCACAGTTTAGTAAATTAGAACAGTAATTAAATCAGACAAATACATGCATCTACTATAGAAAAGGTTCAGATATATCATGGTAATAACATGTAATCTCTATTGCCAAATCAGGGGCTGTTCAACAAAGTTACCTTTATTTTGCCAATTTCAGGAGCATAACTCTCGCCTACAAGAACCTATCTGTCGTAATATGTGAACGCCTGGAACCGTTTACCAACAACCTGATAGGCTCTTATCAGTCTGGTTTTAGCCTCGGTTTTAGCCCAGAAAAGTTCAAAATTAATCAAACAAAAACAAGACGTCCAAATCGATACCCATCACCTATTCATCGAGTTCAAAGCCGCATAAGCAGCATTTATAGGGACGAACTATAAAGAGCCATCTCTAGTTTTGGTATACCGCCCAAACTATCCCGTCTGTGTGGGACGACGATGGAGTATTCCGACCATCAGGGTCGCAAACGACCTTACCAACACATTCGATACGAAAAAAGGATTTAGGCAAGGCGATGCATTGTCATGTGACTTGTTTATTTATATTCTTGAGAGGATTCTGCAAAACTCCCGAGTCAACGCCAGAGGCACAATCTTCCAAAAATCGGTGCAACTACTAAAATATGCCGACGATATTAACATCAATGGTCGAACTCAACGGCAAAAATGAGTTTAGCAGTAAATGATGGTAAGACTAAGTATATGCTGTCATCACGAAAGGACACACATCGACGAATTGGACTGAACTTGACCATTGATATGTACAACTTTGAGGTAGTACGGGACTTTGTCTACCTCAGCTCCAATATTAACTCTGACAAAATCTCGTCAGAAAGTAAACGAAGAATTACTCTTGCCAACCGCTGTTTGTTCGGGCTAAGAAGGCAATTCAGTAGTAATAAAGCCCTTACTTGAACTACTAAGAAGATCCTATATAAGACCCTGATCATCCCAGTCCTGCTCTACGGCGCTGAAGCATGAACCGAGTCAAAAGTGGATGAAGAAATCCTTGTTCAATTTGAGAGGAAAATTCTTCGGTCCCGCTTGCGTTGACGGGCTATGGAGACGAAGATTCAGCGACATGCCCCTAGTCAAAAACTCCTCATCAGAATGGCTAGGACTGTTGAATAAACAGACACCGATACTCCGGCTCGCAATCTTCAATTCCTAGCCAGACGTCGGACGCAGTAGAGGAAGACCTCGCCTTAAGTGGCGCGCACAAGTAGAAACCGACCTCAACCAACTTGGAGTGCGCAACTGGAGGCAGTTAACTAAGGTTCGAGCCTTACTTCGGCAGAAAGTGGGGACCTAGCCCCAAAATAATCCTGTGGATGTATACGGCTATCGTGCGACCAATACTCACATATGGCAGTATAGTCTGGTGGCAAGCCACAGACAGAGTAACCAACTTGAAGCAAATGACAAAAATACAAAGACTAGCGTGTATAGGGACAACCAGTGCGATGAGAACAACCCCAACCTCTGGATTGGAGGTGATTCTGAATCTGCTGCCCTTGGATCTATACATGCAGGAATCAGCTGCCAAAAGCTCCTCGAGGATCAGCCAAACAAACAGCTGGATCCCGAGCCTCGCTGGGCACGCGCAGGTCCTAAAGAAATACGTAGGGAGCGTAGTAAACTCTGACTATCTATCTCCCTATCTAGACTTCGATCGACCCTTCACCTGCTCGTTTCCGAGCAGAGACGAATGGGACAAGAATGAACCCACAAAAAGGAAATCGATATTCATCTTCACAGATGGATCAAAGATGGACTGTGGAACAGGTGCAGGCATATTCTCAGAGGAATTTGTAATACACAAATCAATCAGGCTTCCTGATCATAGTAGTGTGTTCCAGGCTGAGGTGCTAGCAATCGCTGAAGCGGCTCATTTGGTGTCAATAATGGAAATACCACACAGTGATATCACCATATTCATTGACAGCCAAGCGGCTATAAAAGCAGTATCTGCTATCGAAATTAAATCAAAGCTAGTTCGCCGCTGTCGCGAAGAGCTCAAGGTTCTCTGCTCACAGCATAATGCTGATCTCTGCTGGGTTCCTGGTCACAGGGACATAGACGGCAACGAGATGGCCGACGAACTGGCAAGAAATGGATCTGCTACAGATCATGATCAGGCACTACAAACGGTCGAACCACCACTCTGTAACCTCAGAGAAAGAGTGGAATACAAAACCCGAATGAAAGCCAATACCAGATGGAAGTCATTGACTACCTGCGAAATATCTCGGAAGCTCTGGCCAGAATACAACGGAAACCGAACCAAAAAACTTTTGCGGTACGACAGGAGCTCCTTATCTAAACTGGTAGGGGCTCTAACTGGTCACAACTTTCACAGAACCCATACAATGAATTAGGTCTCAAGGATGACGATATCTGTAGAGGCTGCGGCGATGAGGAGGCACACGAGGATACACCTCACTTCCTCTGTCACTGCCCGAGTCTCTGTCACCTGAGGAACAGAACACTTGGAAGCTACTACTTCCAAGACATCCAAGAGCTATCCGATATTCCATTACCCTATCTTTACAGGTTCCTACGAACATCAGGATGGCTGGATAGAGCGGAGTAACCCATAGTAACGATAAGGAAGGACGTAATCCCACCAAGGGTAGCACAATGGGTCCACATGGACCTAAGTGTGGCGGAATAAAGAATCCTCTACTCCACCAACCCGTAAACCTAACCTAACCTAAGGTTCGAGCTAATTGGAGAGGCAAGTTTGGTTGGTTGGCTCAGGTTCATTCCGGACTGTAGCGCCACTTAAGTAAGTTCTTAAATAATATTTTCGGATATAGAGTTCGGCCCAAAAATTGAACTGGAGTTACTGGTCTCAATGCCGTGTAAGCTGCGTTATAGCTCAACGCAGACTTGTACGATTATAAAGACAGATAAAGCATCCATCATCCAAACAACAAGCAAAGAACGGATCGTATTTCCATGAGATGCCATTCACCAATCATCTGTTACCGTTGTAGGTAAATCTATATATACAGCCGAGAAATCAGAAGCACAATTATTTAAAAAAAATATTTTTTAGTTTCGAAAATATGCATTTCCGTTATTATGTTTCTTGGCAACTGCAGTGCCATATAATGAAGAAAAAAAAAACAACCATTCAAATTTCACTCTAATAATAGAAAAATAAAAATACAACCACCTGTGCACTATAATATCTCTTAATAATATTTTTATTTCAATATCATTTCTTAAATATGTTTAATAAAGTAGCAATAAAGTAGTATTAATATTTATGTTACTTAGTTTATTTTATTTTTTTTCCTTTTTCATCATTCTTAAAAAATACTATTTTTTTAATTTGTTTTTTTCTTTTTCTTTTAATTTACTGATTTTATATTTTGTTTTTGTTTGTCTAAAATTAAATCTCAAAGTAAAAAAATAAATTCTAGTATGGAACAGAATGATTAAGATGTAAACGCTTCACACACGATCAACATTATTTTCAAGAAACAAGAATGGAGTGAGGAATATGATTTGTAGACTATTCAAAGCCAGACTCATGAGGAAAGGGGAAATAATAATGGGAATATCTTATCAATTAATTTAGAGCAGAGAAATAAAAATATTTTGAAAGGATACACTAGACTCCTCTCGTTATAAGTTAAAAGTTCAGCTTAATCGCGCGGTTGTTCTATTTTAATTACTCTTTTGTCCACTTTTGCATAACCAAGACGTGTTTTGGAAAGAGGAGATTGTTTTGGGGCGAAATATTAATTTGTTCTGTTTTGTGTGATGGCAAACATGTTTGATTTTCTGCCTTTTCCAGATTTTTGTGGGGGGAACGACGTTTTGTTGTGCAAAAGTGGACAAACAGAATTGCGATGATTTTTTGTTTGTTTTGTTCATTCCAACAGAATTTCGTCTGGCATGAAGAAATTTTGCTGTGTCCCCTTTTTACAAGAAGTAGTCTGCTTGTGGTTTTTTTGATGGTATGCCTCGACTTTCTTGTGGAGCTGCCTCAAATATAATGAAATCTCTGTGGAGGAACTCATTCAGTTCTAAAATTGCTGCCACGTTTCCGCATCTAGAAAAAAAAGGAAATATGGTTAGTTTTACAAGTATATAAGGAATACAAAGGGAAATAATCTAAAAGCTGTTAAGAAAAAATATTTCGACAATGTTGATAGTACATAAAGACAACTTTTACCAAGAACTGTTTGCACAACACTACATAATTCTGTAATGACTGATTGAATTTAATCACAAAACAAAAAATACTTTTTATACATTTCTCTAGGAAACATTTGAGCTATCAATTATCTCACTGTCTGAATCTAAAACGGTCTTCAGACTGAACCGAAAAACGGAGTTTGAGCTTAAACAGCTAAAACCTTAATCGATAAAAACTGAAAAAAAAAATCTATTAAATTTGCAGATTACGACGAAACTGCGTCTCGAAACCGCTTCGACGACTGCCTATCACTGTATTGATATTATGTTAAAGAACGCTATAAACACTGTCCATGAAGTTGGGAATGCGGTTAAATACTCTTAAAATCAAAACGCGATTGGACCAATAAGATATCTCCTGAGTTTTAGAAAAATATGGCAGACTTCGGGTGCCTATTGCTTTTGATTCTATTTCCAGACTTATGAGAGACGATCAATTTCTTATCTGGCGATATGAAAAACTGTGATAATTAAGATTGTTGAGATAGAACGTAGATTTAAATTATGCTCTACAATTAAAGTCATGCAGATATTTAACGAATGGCACGGATATCAACTATGCATACCGAATACGGAAGTAGAGTAGAGAACAAAAATTCAGAAAAAACGTATAAATCGGCGTTGTCATGTTCAAAGTAATACAAAAGAATGTACAAACCTGATCGCGGAAGAGAGGGCGGCCAACAATCTCATCGCACAAATGTATCAATACCTATATTCGGTGTTATCAGTGAAGCATCGTTCCGAGATTGGGAGTCCTACCGAAAATTATTGATGTTCTTCTGACGAACCCCTTAGGGGTGCATAGAAGTAGGAGAACTAATATCATCCTACCAAGATCCTTAAGCCGCCGAAATGAAAAGGGAGAAGTACGAAGGAGTACGAAAGAACCCCTTGACAACTCGTTGGGTTTTTTTGTAACTGTTGAAGTATTTCAATAAATTTGCCCTTGAAAAATTTATATATGCAAACATATATTTTCCCTCAAACTAACGTCAAAGGGTTTGCCTTATCTCCTTCTTTTCTACTGACAGATAATTTAAATTTCATCTTACTAAGTGGTGTGTCACTCTGATAAGTTTGTCTGAGTTATCTAATAAAGCTTCTCATGGCAAGTACGACTATAATAAACGGATCCCAAAAAAAGGAAATTGGTTCCTCAAAATAAATGTTTGATTGCACACTCTTCACTATTAAATATAGAAAAAAAAAAAGAAAATGTCCTTTTACTTACCTATAACAATAGTTGGGTGCCGACCATACAGTTAACACCGTCTCATTAAAATGCCATTTAAATCCCTCCATTACTAGCTGATGTGCTCGACATATCATATCAATATCATTCGTTCGATTGAATTGCGATACCACATCAGATCCAAATAGATAACCAGCGCCACGTGGCGATACACCCCAACCCGTCTGGTCCTCCGGATCACTCCACAATAAATCGCACATTGGCCCATCGTGTGGCACCTCCTGTTTACGATCGATCGTTCGGATTTGATCTAAATACTGAATTGAAGGACTAAGCCCACCATGAACACAAAATATTTTTCCATCGATTATCGCTGACAAGCTCAAATAGTCGAAGATCTCTGTGCAGTACCGCCAAACGGCTGTGGATCCATACTTGCGCAAACATTCATCGTAGAATCCATATACTTGGGTGATTTGTCGAGATTCATGGTTGCCGCGAATGAGGGTAATTCGATCGGGATAACGCACTTTTAATGCCAGCAATAGGAGAAACGTTTCCACGCTGTAGTAGCCACGATCGACAAAGTCACCCATGAAAAGATAATTTGTCTCTGGTACATCGCCACCGACTTTGAACAGCTCTTTAAGATCATAGAACTGACCATGTATATCACCGCATACAGTGACTGGCGAATCGACACGCTGTACATTGCCTTCTTCGACGAGAATTTCACGTGCCTTGGCGCACAGTGCTTTGACTTCGTTTTCTTTGATGATTTCGCATCGTTTGAGTTGTTCGATTTGTCGATCTAGATCGCTGTAGTCTGTCATTTTGTACTTGTGTGTGGGGTGGTGGTGTTGGGATATTGTGGACTGGAAAGTATGTACGAAGGATTCAGATCCTTGCCTTGGTTTGGTTTGCTAACTGATGAATGTTGAAAGGGAACCGCAAAGAAGTTTTTTTTTACGTCGATGTGTGTCCCTTACACCTTGCTCTCTATCAGTTCCTGCGTTTGCGTTGATATCTGAAAAGAAAGAAATACTTTGAGTATATGAAGGGGATGCCAAAACCAAACCAATATATACAATTAATCGAAAATGTGAGTTGGGGTACGCCCTCGGTGTTCTGCTAGCTGATGCTGATTACTAAAACGACCTTTGGCTCAGTGTAACTCATCCGATTTATGTAACCAAAACGGCTTCTTGCTTTAAACTTCCATGATGACACCTCGTTACTCCATTGGAATATCTTTTTAAATGCGTCTAGCTGAAATTACAAGTACTTGCGCCCTATATGCTCCTAGACTAAGCAAATTATTATGATTTTTTTCTCTTTGTTTTGCAAACCCTAATATCATTCATGGGCAAGAATACTTTTACTATTAAGCATGCTGTTTGCTTGGTCCGCGCTTCTCCAATTTGTAATTAGCTACACAATAAGTTTTTGAAAATGCAATATTCCTCTCGACAACAATACCTAACTTCTGGCAAAGAAAACCTTTGAAAAAAGGGCATCATTTTTGTGACACTGTGATATAGAAATTAAGACATAACAATAGGATGTTAATGTAATTCTATCTTTATAAAGTTGCGAGCTTAGAAAATAGCTTTTTTTTCTTCTTCTTTTCAAACAAAAAGCCTATCAAAACATAAGAAATATACCAATGGCCTGACTAAATAATAATTTCCTTACATTGAATCTTCACAAAACCGCGAAAACTGATTTGACAACACTAAATTGTCCCAAAAAGATGCAAATTGATCCATGAACCATCACTTTATCGATATACCAGATATAGTTTTGACCTTCTGCAGTCCGGTTGCAGTACATATAATTAGTCTACGACGAGCTTAACAACGAAGAGTCTCATTCACAAAGAGATATGTAATTAAAAGTAAATTATTCGCGTTAGGTGCCACGATGAACTGCCGCGCAGAATTTCTACTCCCAGTAACCCCAAAATGATTTTTACTGCCTCCCTGCAACTATGATCTGACAAAATATCCGAGTAGTATCAACTGTCAAGAAAAGCTTGCCTGATCCTAAGTCTACGTTACCGTTTCTCCATTTTTTCCAATTTACTTGCAGATCAGTTTTAAGAAGTTAAAGGTTGTGTTAAGCGGGCCCAACTGGATGTACAATGAGTAGCCATGCTCACTCCTGCTAAACGTTATCTAGATTTTTTTTTTATTTATCCCACCCGTTAATTGCATTAAAATAAAAACCATGAAAACCTTTCGAAGCTAAAATGTTACGCGTGGATTTTAAAGAAGCATTTTATGAGTAAAATTCTGCGATCATTGGTCGGAAATAAAAACCTTTTAGTTTAATATACCTTGCTGTTGCTTCTACATGTAATAACTTAAAAAAAAATTCTTATAACTAAAATCATACATACTTAAGAAAGCCATCATACCTATTCATGCGTAGCGGCGAAGGATCTGTGAAGGATGAATACCTTATCCTGTATAAAAATCATTCAAATAACAAAAAAACATTTTGATTTTGTTTAAATTTTCAAGAACTTCAATTGTTTTTCCTTTTATTTGCAATATATATGTATATCAATTCTTTCCGGAGTATGTACATGCACATAACATAAATGAACTTAACACACAATGAAGTGTTAATTATTTTTTTTGTAATACAAATCATTTAATCACTTATCAACATTTCTTCGTTTTCATTTTATTTATTTTAATTATTTATTTAACAACTAATCAATATTTATGGGTCGCCATGTTGGGTGGATAAAAATGATCAGAAGGGACCAAGGGTGTTCTTATTTTTAAAAGAATCCATTTTTGTTTTTCCAAAATGTATAATAACGAAAAAAAATGCCCAAGTTGGTAATAAGTGTGTAAATTATGTAAGAGAACATGGGTGTAAGTGAATGCCACCTGGAGATACTTTTTTATCTCCCCAACAACGGACGATATGAAAAAATAAATGTTTATCATTTCCCTCTTATCATTTTTTATTTTTTTTTTATTGCTTCTGCACTTGGGTATCCTTTTACTGATTTTTTTCTTCTTTTTTAGCATCTATATAATATATATGTATAACATTTGTTTATTTATCTATTATAGCAAAGCATTTTTTTTAATTGTTTAATTTTTTATTTCATTTCTATATTTGTTTTTTGTTTATCATCTTTTTTGTAATAATTATGATTTATATTTGACAAATCGTGACATCTGTGATCTATTTATTTTTTGTTGTTTTCTCTTTAGTGCGTTCTTTTGTTTTATATTCTGAGTTTTGTTTTGTCTTATTTTTTTTTATTTTTTGAAATTGCTGAAATCGCTCGATTATACCTAAGGCTACGGATGAAACTGAGGCGAGGAGCGAAGCGATCAAATGAGGCACGAGGTGTTAAATGTTATGTCAATGTGCAGAACTTATTTAGATGATTCGAAGGTAAACAAGCCAAGCAACAAAATGCGTTTAATTATAATACAATATGGAAAGCTTTTAAAAACAAATCGCTAGGACCAGAATGGAGTGATTAAAAAATTAACATTAGAAGGGGGCGGGTTCTGTATGTAAACAATTAGAGTGAGCATCTTAATTTAAACTGATTAGTCAGTATATCTACATAACTGAACACAATCAATTGATTTTGTCGAATAATTTAAGGCACCTGAATCATAGAATTAAGTATTCAGCACAATTTTCTAAGAATACAAGATATATTTTATTGCAATACAAACGTGACCAACATTTCTTTTGTGAGAACTTACAATGAAGTCAGGGTATTTAAATAGTTTCCATTTAAAAAAAATCCGTTCGCGTACTCATGTGAAAGCAAATTTAAACAACTCGGTTGTAATTAACGCAACAAAAACGTTCCTGTACTACAAAGTTGTACAAAAAATGAACGGATAAAGAGAACTGTCAAACGATGACATCCGAGAATAATATTTTTTTTTTTTAGCTAGTTAATTGATCTAAGATGGATTGAGATATAAAATACTTATAATAAAGATCTTTTTAGTTGCTTAGACAACATTTAAAATTCTGCAAAAGCGTTCAAACGCTCTTCTTGAAAACGGGGGAATTCTTTACCGAATTTACAGATTTGACAATTTTCATCGTTCTTCCCACAAAGCTACCCGAACAAACAGATATAGAATTGCAATTTTAAGCAGATGCTGGAATATGCAACCACCAACGTTTGCTGAATAAAATTTACTAATTTTTTGGCGCAACAGGCTCGTAAGACCTAGGACCTAACCTTTTCTCAGAACCATCCATGTATAGGAGGACATCCTGTTTTATTCCCATGTCAACGAAATTTTTAATTGCTGCATTTTTCATAAATTTTTAATATTTTTTTTACTATCTTTAGAGTTCATTGATATGACGAGATGGGCTGAAAAAAATTCTAAATCAAATTTCAGCGTATTCGACTGTTAATAGAAAGTAATAACACGATTCTCTAAAAAAGACAAAGTGTTTCATTTGGTCAAAATAAACGATAACAATCACAGATAATGACGCCTTTTATGGGATATTAACTGTAATGACTACCATAAACTGTGCGATAGTTTATTTTATGACACCTAACCATAATTATTAACTTAGGTGTGTTGATTCTCATGAACTGGTATCGACAAAAATACGAGTTGGAAAATGCAAAGAATTTCAAATAATGTAATTATAATACATTAATTGGTTGTCTTTTCTTAAATTGCGAAAGTAGTTGCAGTTCACAACAAAGTCATTCAAGGATTTAACAAAATAATTTGCCAATATGGGTATTTTTTTTCTATTCAATTGCAAAGCTTCCGAAAAGTACACGGTATTTAAAATTTCGACAAGAATAATGTATTGCTGAAATAGTTTTGAATACAAGTTGCTTAGTTAAAAAAAATATCTGTATGACTGTATGGGGTGGTACTCAGGATTATATAGTTGGTGCAATCTCCCACTCTCTGTATACCTTTGCGATCGGCGATCGCGAATGCTGCTTATTTTTTCGGAGTTATTTATAAATCAAATTTAATTTTTATAATAAAGGGTTTTTCAACAGGGACGCTACAAAAGTAGAGCTACAGGGACAGCAAACGACGCCTTATTTCTTGCCGCTCTTTTGACATTTCTCTTCAGTAAGGTTTGCCATTTCATGATGGAAAGATATACGAGCCAACAACGAGTCGAAATTATTAAAATTTACTACCAGAATTCGGAGTCAGTGCGCTACGTCCAATTTATGGTCGTCATAATCGTCCTAGCAGAACAACAATTGAGCGTCTAGTGGAAAAATTTGAATCCACAGGCACAGTATAAAATGTTCCCGTGCCAGTGAGAAAAAGAAGTGCGTGTTGAAGAAAGCCCTCTCACACGTTATTCTCAAGCGTTGGGCATCTCGGACACGTCGTTGTGGCGAATTTTGCGAAAAGATCTTGGCCTACATCCTCACAAGATTAAATTGACGCAAGAACTGAAGCCGCTTGACCACCAGAAGCGTCTTATGTTCGTGAATTGGGCTGAGCAACAACTTGAAAATGGTTCGGATTTTCATCGAAAAATCACCTTCAGCGATGAGGCTCATTTCTGGCTGAAAGGCTTCGTCAATAAACAAAATATGCGGTTTGATCAGGCAGCAATCCACACGTACTCAATGAGTCATCATTGCATTCCGAAAAAAATTACGGTTTGGTGTGGTTTATGAGTCGGCGGCGTCATTGGGCCGTACTTCTTCCGTGATGATCAAGACCGGCACCATACTGTGAATGGGAATTGCTGAATGATAACCGAATATTTTTGGCCCCAATTGGGTGATATGGACTTGGAGGACATGTGGTTCCAACAGTACTGCGCCACAAGCCACACAGCGAATGTCACAAACAATTTATTGGAAACCAAGTTTGGAGAACGTGTTATCTCATGAAATGGTCCAGTCGCTTGGCCGCCTCGGTCATGCGATTTGACGCCATTAGACTATTTCCTGTCTGCTTGCAGACTTCTGCAAGCGTGCCCGTGGTGGCCATGCAAAAGAAATCGAGCTCCATACATAATGGCATCGAACGTACTTTCACAGGAATAAAGAATTTCATTGATATCCAAAACAGTTTTTGTTTTATTTTAAAAAAAAAAACTTTTGTAGCGATCTTATTGAAAAACCCGATACCAGAAATAGATCATTCACTGAATTTCGCATGAGTTAGTAATTCTATTGCTTGCGACGATCTCATAATTCAGTAGCTAGAGTTCGGCATAAACACCAATGTATGCACTAGGTATACACCGTATAGCAGGGTTAGTGATGCTGATGATTAAATTGTGTCCTCTTTTTTCGTTGGAGACATGGACACCCTACTTAGTTATAGTTCAACTTAGCTGACAAAACGTTTCTTTTTTAACATCTGCTGTTTATATTTGAGCTTTAACTGAGAAACCAAGAAGGATGTCTTTTAAAGTGGGGAAATTAAGGTAAAGAAAACAATGGCTTTGGACAATTCAAATCTTCAAAATAAAAATGTCTTGAAGATATATTTGCTTTTTCAGCATGAATGATATAATTTAATGATTATGTCTTCCATAGGCTGGACATTATGCACAAAACAATTTTCCCCACACAATTTTGGAATACTGGTTTCTAGAATACTGGAATATTGCTTTCTTGTGAAACGACGACGATATCTTGTTATTCTTTATACCACTAGTTTTTAATTGTCACATTGTATTTGACATCTTTAATAGCTCAGAAAAGTTAACACCTCAACACAACACCAAATAGGCTCTGAACAACCCGAAAGAAAGTCACAAGCCTACTCCTACTGATTGAGTACTAATGAATCCTTGAATTCTATTTTATACGAGATTGTATTAGTTACATAAAAAACATGTTCATTGGTGATTTCGCAACCTTTTATAAGACTTGACTATCAAATTCATCATTTATATTACAAAACTCTTTTTTTGCTTTTGTGATATCTTTGGATTGTTAATTCTTACCAATCGACTTTAGTATCTCTTATTTGAACATTACATACTTATTCAAGTCAGTTTGGTAGTTTTTTTATGGATCTATAAATTGCAGGTACGTTAATTGGTACTTATGTCGCATTGAGCGCCAGAAGATTTTTTATAATACTGTAAGCATATTTTTTTTTAAATTGATTATACAACTATACAAGCAGAGAGAATTATATTGAAAACGGGTCACAGTGGACCTACAATGAATTCAATAACGTCAAAAAAACGCGCATTGTGAATGCACACTGGTTTTCTGATTGCAGGTTATGAATGCTTATGCGCTTCTTTGCATTTGTTATGCTTTGCAATTTTTGACGTTTGCGAACTACTTTGATGTAAACTATAGTAAAATGTTTCAAACACCAATGATGTCTAAACAATTAGTAACACAATACTTTTTAACAGCTTAATATACAATGTTGGTTTGTACAATGCCAACACGTTTAAGCACTTTCTTTCGGTTCAAACTGAAATGTCAAATGTCATTTGCGTCATAAACATAATCATTTGCGGTGCTCTGTTTGCGCAGTTTATGCGTTCACAATGCGTTTTAGAAAAGTATGCATCGCATCATACAAATTCTTTTGCGTTTTGGAACGCTTGATTGAGCAGTAATGCAGAAGTAATGCGTATTGAAATTCATCCTACAATAAAAATGTCTTTGTTGTCTCGTTGAAACAAACGTCAATGAAACTCTCTCTCTCTCTACAGTCATGTGTTTTTGGTATGTAGTTTTTATTTTATTGGAAATACTAGTAGGTTTTGGACTCAGTAGTTTAGGAGTAAGGTGACTTCAGATTGTTTTATAAGTTCAAGAGTATTGTATATCTTTTGTTGTTTAAATTCAATATTCGACTTATTTGTAGAATTCATTTTTTACAATTAACATGACATTTATTCCTTCCTAATGAATGTAAAAAATACTTGGAATTGGTGTTCTCCAGAAAATGCATGCTTTATTTTTTTAAAATCCATTATGTTCTAGATATTTGCCATAGCATCCCGTGTAAGTGTTTATAGCTGGGGGTCATTTCAAAAATTGGCGATTTTGAGTTAAGTATAAAAGTTTTCATTCAAAACGTCATAACTATAATCTTAAACTTACAACATGAGAGCGTAAGTTCCGTTTTACATTTAATGAAACAATTTATGAATTTTGACATATGACAGTTTGCTTTTCAAGCGAAGATTCACACATTTTCTTTTCTGAACATTTGATCTCAGCTGGATATTAGACGAATTTTAGCATTTAAGTACACCTACATAAACAACAAATAAGACATGAGATGGAACACAGTACAAGTATCACGTCAAGTATCGCCTACGCTATCTGCAATAGCCAAGTAAAATTACATTCCTGTTGGGAACGATGTTTAGACAGCTTGGGATATAAAATTAATATTGAAAGACCTTGATATAAAAATTATCTATTCCGATGCACTGAACCGAATTATATCTTCATATGTGCCCTTAAAAGTAGTATTTAATATTCATTGATATATCTAAATAATATTATCTCACTCTTTCTGGGAGTTGGTTTTTTTTTTAATATTTTAAGTGAGGAACAATAATCAAAGGTTTAAATTTTAAAAGAGAACGGCTGCAAAACAAAGAGGTGAAAGTGTATTTAAAACATGTGCTTTGCCTATCTCAAAAAAAGTTATCACCTTTATATGGCACTTGATAAAATTCAATATCTGATAATTTTAAAAGACCGCAATCAGCTTTTCGATTACATATAATTTTTTTTTAAACGTACATGAGCATGATGAAGGGTGTTCATTAAAGACTACTGGCCTGGAATCGTCTTTAACAAGCCTGAATGGCTTCTTAAATTGAGTAGTAAATAAAAGTTTTTGTAAAAAGTAAACTAATGAAAAACCAAAGTAACAATCACTTATTCCAAACCACTTCAGTGAATACGATCGTTGCATGCGTAATGAGCTCGAAGAGTCTTGAATGACTCACGCAGGTATCATGTGAAATTACAAATTAAGAGAGAGTACACTCTATCATAGACCTCGATTTGGCAAGTTGTTGACGGAGGTAACTAATGTTTTCTCAATGCATACTTGAGTCTCAAATAATTGATTTCAGTTAATTATTTAAAATACCAAATGGAAGAAAAGCAATGAAAGATTAGTATCGAAGTAGATGTTTTCGTGATCCAATGAGTTGTTATTTAAAGAGAAAAGACATAAACTGTGACATCACATGTTGAACAATTTCAAAGGAATGCAAGCAAAGTACAGGCAGTTATGTACGGAATACACCGTTTCTTAAAAAAAATGTAAATATGTATATTAAAATCTATCTTGTTTGTATGGAATTAAAATTTGACTCGCGTGAGTTAAATATATTTGAACTTCAAACGATGGCATTGGGAAAGCTACTTGAAAATGTTCAATCATGCAACAAAATAAAAATCACACTTTTAGATGTCACACAACAAAAAAAAAAAAAACATGCCTTTCTGTATGCGGAGATGACAATGCGTTACTTACTTCGATACTTGCTCATTCTTTCGTATTTAGGTGTCTTGGCTGTAAGAAGCAACAAATATGTTTTGACAAATCGTAGGAAGATGGGTTTTTGTTTTATCCCACTTAAAGAGAGGTGAAAGGCAAATGACAACGTTAATGCTAGTGGCCTGTGGTCACAAACCATAACCGCCTAAGCGAATTTGTTTTGGCAAAACGTAGGTACTTGACGTTTTCATGCGTAAACGTTATTATGCTGTTGGTTTGTTCTAATCGTGGAGATACAAGCTATTAACAGAGATTTGTAAAATGCTGAATTTTCCGGTTATGGTTGGCAAACACAGTTACTAGCCCTTATTAAGGCCCTGTATGGTATTCTATAGCATACAAGATTGGATTTTCTAGCAGTAATCTTTCTTGCGATTACATCAGTAATTTGTACAACCCTGGACACAGAAATGTAATACAAATCTAAGAATAAATTATTTTTATGATTAGCATCAGCAGTGCAGTGTGAAAAATTGTCATTTAATTTCGAACATGAACAACAGACGAAGTTTTGTGTATTTTTTGTATGTAGCCTTGGAAAAGCTAGACAACATTAAGATGACTTTTATTTTATTATATAAAATTCTGATATTTTCATCCTATAATTTGTGTGATATTTATTACATTTATTTGTTTTTCTAATATGTATGTATTTCCATAAAAGTGCATTTGTTGCATCCTAGGAAGGGATGCCCCTTGTCTGGATATTGGGTGCAACGATTCCTGCAGAAGCTTCAGAGTCGAAAAAAGAAAGAAACAATAAATCACTTCCTCTGCAGTACTTCTTCTTACAAATCAGAAGAACCAACCTAGGTAAATGGTTGCTTCCACTGCGATCAACATCCTGACAAGACATTTAAAATAAAAAAATGTTATTTTGGGGTGAAATTACACGCAAATACCACCAATACGGACTGCAAGACGTTAACATGTAAACACAAACCGCATACACTGCTCTTGCTCGTTGTCTGCGGTTATGATGACTATTTGTCGTAAATACCAAAGGAAAGGAATTTTTGAAGTGACAGAGAACTCCAATATTTTTTGTAATATATGGGACAATCCTTTCTACCAATTCCAGATAATTATTTCAATGGAAAAGTATTTCCCAGCACACATCTTCCATCTATGATCAATAGAAAAGCCACCTGTGATTACTACATCGACAGATGGCGTGTGAGAGCAATATATAACATCGATAGAAAACTTTATATTCTCCTTCGAAACTGTTAAAGCGTGTGGTCAATAATTGCAGAACAAGGTTTTCATAAAACTGATTCATTTCCATTTTTAAATACTCCTACCTCTTCAGCCGATACATTCGTTTATTCGCAGAATGTCAATAGGGTTCGACGATTGGAAATCTCCATCTCATACCAAACAATGGTCAGTGAGACATACTCTAAACGGGTTGCTGGGACATCGGTTAACAAAAGCTTTCTCACATAACACGACAAGTACTTGTTGAAGTAAAATTCGACAAATAATAAAATGTGTAACACAAAACCGTCTGTAAACACATCGAAGTGGTTTCACGATGATATCTGACAAGTGGAGGGTTATTTGTTAAAATTAAGACATATAACTTGAATTTTGTTAAAAACTGAAAAGTACTTTTCCTAAGGAACCTGTTATAAAGTTCAAGTGTTTATCAGCCATTGCAGAATGTTTTACCAATTCAGTAGAAGAGTATACTTTTTTTCGTTTTTTTGTGCTCCTTGATATTCGTCTTACTCGTTAAACTTGTCAAACTTTTTGGACCAATCGAGGGAAATTAATTTGTCAGTAGTAGTAGTAGTAGATTTATTGAGACTTCAAGATTTTTTACAATAAATGTTTTTGTCTTACATAAATTAGTATTTATAAAGCCGACTTGGAATTGGTCTGGCTGTCACAGAGAGATTTCAAATTTGACATGGTTTGACGATAAAGAAAGGTAATAAAACTAGACAGTGTTCAATGAAGTTAAACATGTTCGCTCAATTAATTTGTCAAATAACGTAGTATTTGAGTTTGCTAGGGCCAAGAAACACTAGAGGCGAATTGCTCGAATAATACTCTCAAATGGACTGAGAGTTGTAGTACTCCAGATTTTAATAGAACTAGTCCTCTGGTAGAATTTTGATTAGTTTTGCCTGAGTGTACTTTCATTTAAGTGTCTACTTAGCACTTAGAAGTAGTGAAAGTTAAAATGTTGCTGCTCTTTTTGCTTATAGAAACTGTTAATAAAAATGGTCTGATAAACCCATTGGTCATATCGCCTATTACATGCCAGGTATACTCTTTCAAGAACTTAAATTAACAGATGGTGTTTTATGCAAACTTGTTTACAAACTGGCCAATCAATGAGGATTAGCGAGTGGACAAACAAAAATGTTGACTGACTAATGAATGAGTAAAAATCCACTCTTAGTGGACTGCTAAAACTCGTTGTTAAAATGATGACTTTTCTGCTTTGACAGTTTATATTCTATTTCACACACATGTACCCGAACGGACGTAATATGTTGTTTATCTAAAGTGGTGAGAAATGCTAATAGCGTTTTCGATTGGGATACAAAAAGCACTCTGTTTATACTCTAGAGCACTTTTTTTTACTCTAGATCTATTTTTTCGTTTTCGATTGGGATACAAAAAGCACTCTTTTTTTACTCTAGAGAACTTTTGAGGAATCTGGATTCCAAGTCAGATTTACACCAACATGCACCAACATAAAAACATTTAACTTCTGACTTAATATGTCAATTTGAAGTTTGCATTTCGCAGTTTGATGATTAAAAAGTGACTTTCGGGGAAAACTATGATTAGAAATTAAAATATTTTTGGATAATCATGTTCTAAAATTCATAAGCTTTGTTTTGACACCAACTCGCCAATGGTTGAGTTTATAAAAAAAGCCGCAATGAGTAAAAGAAAATTTCAAATGATGGTTTACATTGATAGCTTATAGCAATAATTGCGGCCTAAAGATAAACAATAAGCTGTCAAATGGCACACTAACAAACACACAAAACCGGAGTAACCTCTTTAATGTTCGATTGGGACGGGTAAAATCAGAAATCTGAGAGTTAATCTAAAAATCCCAATCGAAAACGCTATTCGGTATTCATTGTGGGCTTATAATGTTGTACTAGAATAGTGACCTGCATTTTTTTTTTAAACCACTACATCACTGCTATTATTATTAAAATTATGTTGGCGAGGAATTATAGAGTAAGGAAAAAAGTTTTACCTACAGTTGACTTAAGCTGTGATAGCTTTGGACTCATAAATAATTTATAGTTTTGTTTTTCAATACCTACAAATTTCCCATCATTTATAGAAACTCGAGATGGAAATCAGTACCAGCGTATCGTCACGTACACCTTTATTTTCCTTCTATTTGAAATCCCAATAAGCGAGTTTATGAATATTAAAAGCCCTTACAACAAAACCCATTCACGGTCGGGTGCATTTAAATGATGGTTTCCTCAAAAGAAGAGAACTTCATTTACATAAGCTGCCCTTCTTTATACGAACTCTACACAAACTCAATACATCAAGTATCCAATCAGAACTGAATATGGAATGTTTTATCAAAAAAAAGGAAAGCCAATCTCCAAAATAAGAAATGCACGTTCACACTAAAAACAAAATCGATAGAGCAAGCGCATACAAAACTGCGGTCATCATTGAATATGCAAATGCAACGAGAGGAAAAAGCATCTCTACCTTACACAAACTTCGGCTTTCAACTTGATTAGTTTTAATGACCTTACTTGTCTTTTTTACACATAAACATCAGGCGCATTCTCTGTTAGATAAAAACAAAAAAAACTCGACTCAAACACAGTCTCGGTTAATTATTAAAAAAAAATATCTATTTAATGCATCTTTAGGTAAATAATAACATATCACTTGCGCTTTCATACACAAATTTCGTACAAAGCCTCGCCTCGCTTCTAGCACCACATTTTATCTGGTGTTTTACATTAAATCTCCATATAGCCTTACAAATCTACAACAGATGATTAATGCGAAATGAATGGGATGTCTTATAATAATGAGCGACACAAGAGATATCGATGTATGTAAATTAATATAAAATGAAGTCAAGTTCTGTTTACACCATTAAGATGTTAATTATCAAAAAAAAAAAAAATGAAAACTTCAGTATACAACTAAGACTAGAAGGAATTTACAAAAAAAAAAAAAAACAGCTTTCTCTTTAAGTGGTTATTTTAAATACAAGAAAAAAAAATTAAAATCCCCAAATTCAATCGCTTGTGTATGTGTGTTATTATTGTTTTTCTTCGGACAAGCAGCAAGACAAAAACTTAAAAAATAAACATTAGTTACTAAAACAATTTTCTTCTTTTGGTCACATTGTCAAAAACATTCTCTAAATTTTTGTTTTTTAAGCAAATCATATAAAAATACGGAGAATGTACACGATTCGTTGCGTTGGCAATATCTGTAATTGGCTTAGGAATTATAAAAAAAATAAATATGCATTTATATACTAGGCCAGTATTTCTAGTTGTTTATCGATAATTTAGTCCGCAATTCATACATACGATATAGACCCAAATGCATATATCTGCCGGCATCCCTTAGCGCGGACATTGGCACCATCTATTTTGTTTTGAGGTCATCATCATCATTGACTACCACTTTTTTTTTCAACGTTTATTTATTCACACTTGGCTAGTGTGAGAAATGAAAAGAAGGTGGTAGTTGCACACACACAATGTTCTGTTTTATTGAAAGCAGAGCACCAGCATTTACTAGAGCATGGGGGAAGGGACAACAACATACGAGATGATGGCTAAAACTAATGTAAAGCATATGCTTGGTTCTAAATCGGGTGTAAACAACGCAAACTACTTACACTAAGAATATTTTGTTTTTAGGCACTATTGTCACGGACTGAATTATCAATACAAACAACAAAATATATGAATAGACAAATATACTAACAGACAACCACAAAACAGAAATTGCCGACGCAACGACCCACTCGGCACGTGTGTGTGTGTTGTAAATTTGTCAGTTCGGCGCACAAACAACAAAATTATAACATTAAAAATATATATAGTGTGTTATATGTACACGATATGATCGAACTTAAAATTAAACATAGGTAAGTGCAAATCAACTATAGCCAACCGCCCTTTCGGCCAAACAATATCGAGCTAATTGAACCCACGAATGATTGTGTTGCACTCTGTCGTTCGGGAGTGGTGGTGTTTTTCTGCTCCGACATCTGTTCGACCATTCCCAGATCGGAACGGACAACGCGTGCGCTACTGCTGGAACCGCCGCCTCCGATTGTACCTAAATCCGAGCGCTGTTGAGCTAGACCGTTCTTGATGTTTCGTCGAGACTTTTGACGTTGCATCTGTTTAACGCGACTGTCTGATGGGGGTGATGTGTTCATCACTTTTGTTGATGTGTCCCTGATTGGCTTTACCTCTGATGTTGGTGTCGTCTCACTATTTGCACCGATGTCGGTTGTCTTATTTCTAATAGGATTGCTGTGGTTAGCCCCTTTGTGCATATCACTGTTCATGCTTTCGATGCTGCTGGCATTACTGCTGGTCGAGGGGAAATGTCGTAGACTGGTTAACTGAGCCATTGGGCTGTTTGAACTTCGACTGGCTATACCACGAGCGAGGTGTGGCAATTCACTAGGTTGTGTTGCAATTATATTCTCTAGCCCTATGCTCTCGAGTTTTTCGATTAATTTTAGTGAACGCAGAGCTCGTTTCTCCAGTCGGGAGAGCATAATTCTCTGCTGTTGTTGTTGTTGTTGCGTTTGGCTGGGTCGCTCTAGATCGCCCTTCAGTTTTCGTTTGATCATATCAGCCCCGCTGGCGATAAATCCGAATCGACGATCATCGGGAGATAGGGAGCGTTCGGGAGATCCCACTGGGCTGTTGTAGGGGGTGACAGTGGGTGAAAAGTTCGGACCAGCTGGGGTGTTGAGTGCACTTGGTGTTACAGCCTTGATGCCGCGCTCGTTTAGCACTGAGGCCAGACTCATGTTAAGCGAGAATGTTGAACACGAGTTTCTTCGTGAGCGGGTGCGTTCCGGTGTTGGTGGGCAACTCGGTTGCCTGGAAGTCGATGCCGAAGCCATTCTCGATGATATTTGTGACTGGGACAAGAAGGATAAGTCGTTGAGTATCCCATCATCAGGATGCATTACCATACTGGTGGTGTATGTGTAAATGCTGCCGCCGGTTTCAAACTGCTTTCCTGGGTGATCATCGATATCTTCCTCAACGTCTGAGAGTGAGTATAATACACCAAGTTCTTCTAGACCTCGACCACCACGTATCGTGACGCCAGGTCTTTCTTCCAGCAGACCACTGAAGGTTGGTGTTGCCAGCCTCGACCAATGATGCAGCGTTTGTGAGCCCTCAATGGGCTTGACAATTTGCAACTTATCGGGAAGACGCCACTGTCGATTTGAGAAGGACAAGTTCGATGATGATCCAGTGGACATAATGCTGTCTGGTGTTCGAATGCCTAAATGCATGCGGGCCGAAGGATGTTCGTCGTAATTGTAAGTACCGGGTGGGGCATGCGATAGCATTGCACGACGCGCCAACACTTCGGCAGGAGTGAGACGTTTGAGCGCCGCTTCTAGATCTTTAGCACCGGGGGCGCCGGGTACGCCTGGTGGCAAATTTGTGTATCCCTCATCACCCGACTGATCGGAAGACATGCTCTCCATCATGGACGAGGCACTGTCATAGTTCGAATACGGCTGGTAGCCGGTATGACCACCCGCTGGATTTGTATATCCCGTAGATGATCCAATAAACGGCATTGCGGATATTCTCGGTCCCGACGAGGCACTCACTGACATAGCACCGCCGCCCAATGTAGACATACCGCTGGCATCAGTATAGTTGCCACTTTTAGTTGCGCAACGCACCGTCTCGAATACTTTCTCATAAGGTGGAATTATACCGCCACCACCACATTTAGGAATTATGCTACCGCTGCGATGATCCCCAACTATGCCGGAATCAATGCTATTCTCCGAGTATAAGGACGTATCCATAAGTTCTGACTGCAAAGAGTCCGGAGGAGGTCCCATGCCCGGCAGCCCAGCCAAAAATGAACTGCGCCCATGTGAATGCAGCTTCTTCTGATGTTTGCGCAGCTGCTGTTGTGCTTCTTCTAGTAGTGTTATCACCTCTTGGTAGCGTTTCTTGAATTCAATCAGCTCCAGCGCCAACAGATTCTGATTTTCTTTGGTTATGTCCAGCATTGACAGGTGTTCGCTGTTCTCATGAGCCATCCGGTGCATGTGTATCTCCGCCTCAGCCAGCCTAGCCGTCAATTGGGCTATCTGCTCTCGCTGCAAGCGATTCTCTTCACGATACTTTTCCATCTCTAAGCTGAGGCTCTCATACTGTGTGTGTGTTGAATTCAGCTGCATTGTGATGTCTTCCATTAGTTTGCGCTCGCGTTCCTCCACCTCGTCTGTTTCTTCGGCCAGCTGACTAACTTCCAACTTTAGCGATGTGTTTTGTTCCTGCAACGTGGCAATCTTATCCTGTAACATATCAAGTGACACGTACGACTGCGAGCTATTCGCCGGGTCATTGCCCGGATCATCATCTGTCAATATTGCGATTAGTTCGTTTTTCTTCTGCAACTCGTGCAGTATCTGGGACCTGTGTTCGGTTGTGATTTTCAAATCATTTTCCAGCTCGGCGACACGACTTTCAAGGAGATTATTCTGGGTGAGCAATTCTTTGCCAATTTGTACAGTTAACTCCAGATCTTTTTCTTTCTCTTCGAGGAGACGTGTTACGGCTTCGATATCATCGTACGATCGGGTCATTTGGCTAACTCGTTTTCCACATAGAAGAAAATAATTTAATGTTTCACGGGTTTGATCCTTCGTCAGGCCCAGACCCTCAACGGGCAATTTTAATGCAGGTGCGGGTATAAACCAGTCTTCGTTTGAATATCCTGTAAAATCAGTTAGCACATCGGATCGAACTTTATATTTAGGAATTTTTTCTTCCAAGAGGGAAAAGATTTCGACTTCAGGGAGGTTGTCACTGTTGCATATATCAGTTATGCATCCCACGTCAGCTAATGACTTTTCGGGTATTTTTTCTTTGTATATTTGGTGGAGACGTTTGTTGGACGATAAATTTGGTAAATGTTTATCTAGAGTAGCCAGTGCCAGGGGACTTAAAGGGGGCCTCGCCCTACTACTTGTTGAAGCGCCATGAAGCATCTCTGCACAACGAATTAAGAAGAGAGAAAGAGAAAAGTATTCCACTTAGCGAGATCGACATCGAATTTGTTTTTTTTTTTTTTTTTTTTTATTAATTTAGTTTTAAATTTAGTTAAGTTCTTTATTTAAATTTTTCGAGTGCAAATAATCGACCATTTTGTAGATGGGCGTATTATTTGTAATCGAGAAATAGATTTTTATAATTATTTTTTTTTAAAGAATTTAATGTGTGTATACAAAAAAGTATTTATTTAATAGAAGACAATTAAATAAAAGGAAGTGCAATTATGTGTGCGCCGCGCGCGTGTGTGTGGAAGTCACACCCCTCGGAACATGTAGGCAAAATGATTGTTATGGTTAGGGAGCCAAGCCAACCAAGCCTTGAGATTGGAATGTTGCTCGTTTTTTTTTCTAAACGAAAAGTGCATTTGACACCGAAATGGGGGGTGCCTTGTCATCTCTACAGGCTTGTTAGAGTCTAGAAATGCAGTTCACAAAACGATACCCAATCTGTAAGGCACACCTCAAATGTCCATAAGGCAACCTGGCAGTCTCTCCTGATTTCAACAACAAATCGCCGCCAAACCAAAAAATATTTATATATATCTATTGATCCAAATTATGATCAAGCAAAATGATTTACTGTGTGTGTGTGTGTTTAAAATATTTTGATTGGTGGTTGACCGAACACGTTCCGAGAAGCGATCAACACGATTCAGTTGCCCAGTGATGGAAAGAGCAGTGGAAAAAGGTAAACACTGAAATATAGAGTATAATGTGAAAGAGATTGTTCTTCTGTTGCCAATTGCTGTAACAGTCGTCACCCAATTATGCTGAATGCGAATTAAGCAGATGAAGCCAAAATTAGAAAAGCATATAAAGCGGCAACAAAATTTTGAAACAAAAAAATATATGGCTGACTGTTTAGACATTTTAAAAGGCAGAGGCTTATACAGAAGAAGAAAAACGGAAACATGAAAGTTAAGTGTGAAACAGAAAATTCTTCCGTGGTTTTAGACGTAAGAAGAGGAGATGTCGATAGGCTGTCGAAATTGCAGACAATGTTAGATTGTTGAGTTTATAGCTTAAGTTGGATGGCCTTTTTGAGTATGACTGTGATCTGGTAACAGTGTATGACTGTACAAGGTTATTAAATTAAAAGACGCTTACAAATTGGTTCCCATTAGCTTGTGCTTTAGCGTGATTGCAGGCTATACATACTTGATTGCCGAATATTTTTCAAAAATTTTAGTGTTCTAATGTGCATGGTGCCGGATCTAGTGTCCACATAAAGTCGTTAATTGTTTAGTTTGCAAACTCTAAATTAGTTCTGAAGCAATCATAGACCAACTGAGGCAGCGTGGGTAATTCAATTAATTAAAACTGATTTTGATTTGCCACAAAACACAGAAATGTTTAGTTTGCAGTGGAAATCAAGATTATTCTTTGCATGAAATGTTGACACGCTCTCAAAGGGTTATGAATAGCTTTTTATAATGTTTTTAAACCTTCGTTGGTGTTCAACACTGAGCGGGCATTTGAAGAGCCAGACGGGGACGCAGTAGAGAAAGACCTCATCTTAGAAACCGACCTCAACCAACTTGAACTGGAGATAGTTAGTTAAGGACCGGGCTAAGTGGATAGGAGAGGAAGATCGAAATGAGTGCGTTGATTACAAGACTTAATAAAATGTCCGAAGTTACATTTTTTGATCCAATAAAACCTGTTCGACGGTTTAGCACCGATTCGGAATTTATAAAATTGAGAAGCTTCTCATGAAAGATTTATACTCTTGGAAGTTTGCAAGACTTTCGCAAGAGGTGGGCCATTAAGAAAAACGTAGGTTTTCTTACTGCCAAGATTTAAACCAGGTACTCCGTCTAAGGCACTGCATTCACAAGTCACAGGACGTAGTCCAATAGTTAGCACGAAATAAAATAAGGGAATCCTCTATACTGTTGCTTGCATAAACTTAATTAATTTCAATTATTAATCATGTTTTGTAGTGCCTTGTTTATGCTGATAATTAGAGACGCATTCTTTCGAATAAAATCCATCCAACATTTACTCAGAGAGCTTAAAACCACTGTGAGTTGGTCGGAAAACGTGTTTGATTTCTGCTGCACTTGTATTCAGTAGTCGCACACACATGTATTGAGGGTTAATCGCTGAGTGTTATAAATAATTGGTGATTGGCCATGTTTGCATGCGCGATCTCAACTTCAATTTGACAGCTCATTCAATTAGATGGCCGCCATCAAAAGGGCTTTCAAATGTCTTACTCATACGCTAAACACTCGGTCCACCCATGAGGCGCCACACGTTTTGATACAAATCCTTAATATGTCAAGCTTTTGAATGAAGAACGATTTACTTCATCACATTAGGACCACAAGACAAATAAACAACCCTTGCTTCTATGATTTTCAACAGAGTGCAACCATAAAACTTCAATTGGTCAAAAGTATAGACATATATTTCTCTCAGGCCAGGAGGCAAAGTGGTAGCGCAAAAAGTGCTCAAGATGATACTTGTATATGTGTTTTGACACGGATCTTGAATTGTCTCTCTACACATTGACATATACATTGATCCAATCTATGGAAGCTCATTCCATTGTTTACTCGTTCTGTAACAAAACAAGTTTTGGTACCACAGTAATCATACATACTTCTCAGTCTCACGCATAAATTTAAAATTTTGGCAAAGCGGTACAATCATATAATATATTCCACTAATTATGTTAATTAACTCTATAACGACAAAAATATATTTGCCAGCAAGAAATGAAACCCTTTTAGCAATCGTTTAAGTTTTTGTCATTAGAGAAGCAATACCACATGTGAATACATATTTCATTATAAAGATCTCAACGTTTGATTACGTTCAAGGAACTTTGAACTTAAAGATTGCTTGTTCTCTTCAACAATTTCCGAGAGACGATTAGTGTTAGTCTATAGGAGGAAACACGATTCACCAATTAATTGGGATGGCAATTAAATGAAGTGCGACGATCTAATGAGTCGGCAATTGAGACATTTGGTGGACCATAATTGTTGGGAATCGATTTGCTTAAGCCAACTTTTTGTTGTCGATGAAGATAACCAGATATTATATAATTGCACATATTTATTTATTCAGCTATCCAGGAATTTTGGTGAATTCAAGACAGTTCAACACTGGTAAGTTAAATCAAAGATTATGAATTCTATACAGATGACGCATTGAGAACAAAAAAAAAAAAAAAGAAACTTTTGCTCAGTAGCTTCATGGTACGGGCATGAAAACACATGAAAAACAAGAACAAAAACATATGGCGGGCTGTGACAGCACGACCCACCATAGAACAATTTTTCTTATATGAAGTGCGTCATCTGTTTAGAATTCATAATCTTTGGTTAAATGCACTGGTCGAAATGAGCCTTTGTGCTTGCGTTTTTATTCAATTAACCAAACCTTTTTTTAAGGCACCTGGGGGGTCATTCCGTAACTTTGAAAACGATGATGAAAACTAGAAGGTAGTCGAGACCTTATGCGCAATCGCTCAATGATCGTCTGTGATTTGACGATTACTGTTTGAAGTGGAGCAAATAAAGTGACATCACCGACAGCAAAAGCGACTATTGATCTTATGTGATGCAAGATGTACCGTCGAAATGATATCGTCAAACGATCATCACTTTACGGAATGAGGGCCCTGGTTACTTGAAAATGTATTGTTGCGAGTGGCTCTTAAGAGGATTCGATTTTGAGTGGCTTGTTGAACATATTTTTAAAACGTGAATAACCTCATTGTGGTTTTCGGAACATGAGTTTTATAATTCCATCCACATCTGGTGACTTACATTTAATTCAAAGAAGAAAAAAACAGCATAGATCCGGAACACTTTGACGCAGCAACATCTCCAGCAGAGTTTTTAAACTCAGTTTCTTCTTCGTATCAGCAAACAGTCTTAAGAGGCAACAATAAACGTCATTCCTGCAAATGCCGATGGCGATGTGGGGACACCACTGTGTTAATGGGCTTCTAGCGTAACCATTTATTTTGGTAACATATGAGTGCACTCGCCACAAATGTAACGACCAAAATAAGTAAACAAGCCTTCAAGATTACACACTTCTAACGTGAATGATGAGCTAAGGCCAAGGCCAACCTCTGATAATGGATGTAAGGTGGGTTACAATAACCCGACGCGCACTCGAATATCGATATGTGATCGATTAGATAAGCATAATGTTTACCATTAACTTCACTGCATTAATTTGTCCAATCAAGATTTAAGATAGTGCCAGACTTTAAGCTTTTGCTTTTATTACGCCTTATTTTAAATGGGGTGCGTACGTGAGTCTTCATCACCACTAAATCGTGTTGCAATTCAGCTAGAGGATGACTTGGGATACACAGCATTTATGCACACATACACACACTCAACTATTTCTCCTTAATGTCATCCAGTGGCATTTTTTCCACATCTTGGCCTTGGACAGGTGCATAGATTGTCTGCATAGAAAGACTCGTTTTCATTCTCATTGGCTGATTGATGTGTGAGTCAATCAAAATCAGGAAACATGGACAGAAAAAAAAATATTCCCTCTTGGAGCACCGGCCGCACTTATCCCAGTTGAAGCATTAAGTTCTACTTACGTTAACCACACTTGTATTACGCGAGCTCGACTCAGCGATGCAATTTAACTTTGCACGGGGCGTGTGTGTATAATAATCATACACGAAGGTACTAAACGGACACCGACCGGTAGGGCTATACATGTACGTGCGGCGAAACCCCTTTTTTAATGATGTGTTACGTGCTATGCCACGGCAAAAAACACCTTAGAATATCGCGTCTCAAAGCTTGTGAGAAAGCACAATAACAGCACGATTCTTTTTTAGACAAAGAAACCACTGGTCACTTTCTTTAGTAAGAAAATGCCGTTCCATTCGCACAAAATATACACGAAAGCTCAATCTCTGGTCAGATGGTTTGCTTTGGTGTCTGCGAAAAATCGATAGACAACCGCACGTACACTCACACAAACGCGTAACATATTTGCTGGGCTTGGGTGTAATCGCAAATCATCCCCAATTCTCGTTCTTCTGTGTACACTTTTGGCGAGTCGAACTGCAGCAAAAAAAAAAAAAAAAAAAAAGTCACCCACCCAAATGGAAAGAAATCCAAACCCTTACATTGCATTACTTACATTACAGATAAAACATAACACAACCAACAACAAACTACGCAAATGATTGCTCTTTTTCTTTGTTTTTTTATTTACCAACACGTTTTTTTTTATATTTTCATTATTAGTGTTACTTAATCACCAAAAAAATAATTTTACTTCATTTCCTATAAATAAATCAACTTGCTTCCACTTTACTCTCATGGATGTGTCACGAATACTGAGAGCTGTCAGTGCTGTTCCCCCTTATCACATGATTCACTTTTGTGTATTTGTTTTTTCGGTTTGTACAGCGTTCGGAAATGTGAGAAAAAACGTCGAACAAAGCGAGACAGCGTTACCAGATAAATTTTTTTAAACCTGCTAAAGGTAGGACGAAAAACTGCAAAACCTGCTAGATGGAAGCGTAAAAAAATGCTAAAAAAACTGCGATCGATTTTTCCTTGAGAAATTCGTTTTTTTATACCCTATCCCATAGGGGTATATTAGTTTTGATACATAGTTTGTAACATAGAGAAATAATTTAGCTACATATACCTCAAAGTATATAAATCGACTCAGAATCGCTAGCTGAGTCGATTAAGCCATGTCTGTCTGTCCGTCTGTACGTCACCGATTTTTAGGCCTTAAATTTTGAGCTAGGAAATGAAATTTGGTATATAGGATCCTCGTCCATGCCTAAAGAACAAGTGTAAACATTTTTGAAATCCACCCACTACCACGCCCCCTTTTAAGAAAAACTCTGTTTTTGGCCAACCGTAAGGTTTAAAAATATAATCTTTTTTGCCACGCCCACTTTTTGGGGGCGTTTTCAATAAAAAACTGTTTTCGGTCAAATTTTAAATTTTTCGAAAAAAAATTTGATGCAGAATCATTAGTAATAATACTATGAACATTTCG
The DNA here is from genome assembly GCA_932526625.1 of Rhingia campestris. Taxonomy (NCBI): domain Eukaryota; kingdom Metazoa; phylum Arthropoda; class Insecta; order Diptera; family Syrphidae; genus Rhingia; species Rhingia campestris. The sequence continues at coordinate 93,342,713 of OW052182.1, read as the reverse complement.
TCTATAGACCATTTTAACCCACGCCCACTTTTTGGGGGCGTTTTTATATAAAAACCATTTTTATACATTACCCCATAACATATGCAGGAGAAAAACCTTGTCTTTTGTAGAACCGTAAAATTTGTTGTGACATCGTCATTTTCTATATGTAATCCCCATCGTGTTTTAAGCCATGCTAACTTCTAGGGGGTATTAGTTTTAGCGATAGCCATCTAATGTCTTAGTGGCGCAAAATCCTATGCTTTTCTGTTTCAAAAACTCTTGGAATTGTAAAAATTCTCGTTGTCTTTTACTACTTGGAGAAAAGTATGATTAGACATCTTTGACCAATTGCTCAATGGATCTTGGCAATTTCTTACTGGCATGACTGACAGCTAGAGCAACCGAGTGACATATGCATTTAATAAATACACAATTTGGATTGAGTGTCGTTGTCCAAACAATGTCTATGTAAATAATATAATAACTATCTGCACCCTTTCCTTTTGGAAATGCTACACAGTTACATCAATAGGTATCCACCACACCGACACTACCCATATAAACAGCTGTGTTTACTTTGTTTGCTTTCTGACCCTAACTCTGCGTATTTGCATTTCTTCTTTGGTATCATTTTTCTTGAAGATGATCGTGTATTCGTGTTTACCGTCGCCCAAACAATTAAAAACATGTACAATTTTTTTTTGTTTGAAAACTGCTAAAAACTGCTAAAATTTAAGAAAATGCTAAAAAAACTGCTGCAGGTCATTTTCATGATCAAAAACTGCTAAAATCGCAGGAAACTGCTAAATCTGGTAACGCTGAAGCGAGATGTCAGTTGGTATATAGGGTGTGTCGTTTTAGAAATTTATTCAAAAAAGTTTTCAACTGAAAAACTGGTTCTTGTTTAAAATATTTTTGGTATGGCTGCTGGCGAGGAGGGAATACCAACTTAGAGAGAGAGCCATCTATCTACTTTTTGAAAGAGAAGGTATGTAATTGTAAACACTACGTCATTTTTCTTTAAAATGTGTACGATAAATTATTCTGAAGGGGTAAAACTAAAAATTCAAAAAGCCATGTGTGGAATGTTTCCGATTTTTTAAAACTTTATCTCTTTTCGTTGTTTCCTTTAGTTTTCATATTTGTGGTCGCAGTGCTACGATTGAATTACTGTGTTCGACTTTAGATTATCTAGATAAGTGTGTGATAATAAAAAGAGCTCAAGAACACGAAAGAAAGATCGAAAGAAGTATTGCATGATAAGAAACAGTGTTCGAATAGAGAAAATCTAGGGTTTTGTAAATTTGTGCATTTATCTTAATATAATACAGTTATAAAGTACGAATGTGTATCTGTATACGAAACACGTCACATCAACAATATAATAAATAGGTATAGTGCGTACCAAATCAGTTGGCCAAAGGTCGAATGCGCAGAGAGAGGATTTAAGAGCAATTTAAGATATTGTAAAATAAATTTTAAGAGACCTGCGCAGTAGATTGGCCAACTGATTTGGTACGGACTATACACTAAAAATGGAATAACGTTGCTGCATCTGGAATATTTATACATTTGTTTGTAAAGGTGAAACAAAAATTTGAAAGGTTCCTTAATCGACAGACCTCTTTTCTAATAGCGTTTTCGATTGGTATACAAAAGGCACTCTTTATACTCTAGAGCACTTTTTTTACTCTAGATCTATTTTTTCGTTTTCGATTGGGATACAAAAAGCACTCTTTTTTTACTCTAGAGTACTTTTGAAGAATCTGGATTCCAAGTCAGATTTACACCAACATGCACCAACACAAAAACATTTAACTTCTGACTTAATATGTCAATTTGAAGTTTGCATTTCGCAGTTTGATGATGAAAAAGTGATTTTCTGGGAAAACTATAATTAGAAATTAAAATATTTTTGGATAATCATGTTCTAAAATTCATAATCTTTGTTTTGACACCAACTCGCCAATGGTTGAATTTATAAAAAAGCCGCAATGAGTAAAAGAAAATTTCAAATGATGGTTTTCATTGATAGCTAATAGCTATAATTGCGGCCTAAAGATAAACAATATGCTGTCAAATGGCACACTAACACACACACAAAACCAGAGTAACCTCTTTAATGTTCGATTGGGGCGGGTAAAATCTGAAATCTGAGAGTAAATCTAAAAATCCCAATCGAAGATATAAAAAAATAATTTTGACTATTCTGAGATATAAGCTCCTGGAATTTATTTCAGAATCTACTAAAGAAGCAAACAAAATCAATATGTTGTGCATAGAGTTCAGAAACGATTTCCTGTTTCATTGATATTTAGAATGAGTGGATCCTGAGTATCACTAATGGAAAACGTAATTAATTTACCGTTAGCTCTAAATGTCGAAATAATTTTCAACAAGACATCAGGAAGTTCTCCTCATTAGCAAGAAATGCCGACAGATGCCCATAGACTCCAATAGAGATGTATTCAGGTTTTCCCGAAACGTAAAACGTCAAAAGCCCAAACAGATTATGTATATTATTAATATAAACAGGAGGATTATAGTTAATTAGTTGGTTCAGAGAAAAGTAGGACCATTTTGGCAGTCTGTTTAACGATAATTGAGACTGAAGGCTCAACTAGTCCATCCCGACAAAAAGCAAATCTGCAGGTGAAGACGAAAGTTGGCATTGAGCTTTATAGGCAAAGAAGCAGGCTTTTCAGAAAGAAGAAAAAATAGAAAGAAAAGCGCGCGGTCGAAGTTATAGAGAGATGCCAATCCAGGAATGATGTTAGTAAGTTTTACCAAAGATTAAAACTACAAAACCAGGTTCACAAGGCGCAAACTAAATCCTGTCGAGATGAACAAGGAAAGATCGAAGTTGGGACACATTCGGTGCTAAGAATATATAAGAACAACTTCTGCAGACTATTAAATGGCGATCCATCTTCCGATGTCAGGCATAACGAATCATTCAATACTTGTAAGTAACAAAATGGATTACAATGATGAAACATTGGATACCTAAAAATAATTTCGACAAGTTGACAAATTGTCGGGCCCAGTCTCCTCCATTTTCGCGATAATTGTGAAAACTCCTGAGCCAACACCAGAAGCCGACATTATTGGCATGATTTCTTCGTTTGTGTTGACGGGAAATGTAGAGCAAATGGAGATAATCCGGTTCGCGGTCTTCGATTTCCAGCCAGACAAGAGACGCACTAGATAAAGTAGAAAGCGACCGGGCTAGTTGTGAAGAAATGTTGTTTGAGGAGGGTATTGGCTTATTATCGTTCTTTTTGTAGTGGCGGTTAACCAAGATTTCTACTCGTCAATGACTTAAAAAATCTCGGTGATAGCAAAAACATATAATATTGAATAAGATATCGAAACAAACTAAATCATAGCTTGCAAATGTAAATAGAAATGGGTTTTCTTTAAAAGTTTCACTCAACCAATTTAGTAACATTTTCGGTCTACATATGGTTGATAAATTCTTTACGATTTTTCGAAAATTGGACATTTTTGGAATTGTTAGTAGTAAGATACCTTTAATCCTATGACTGAAACACGTCAGAACAAAGTCACCGGACATCTGACGTTGTTTATTTTTAACGACTAACTCCCGTATTAATAAACGCTGAGTAGCTATTTACTGACTAACTTCTTACAATTGCTCGAGTATTTCTTATGGGAAAAACTGTTATGTTAGTCAGTGACTAGCTAATCAGCGTTTATTAATACAGCGGTTACTTTTTAAATTAGTTTCGTTTAAAAAAAAACTAGAGACATTAATCAACCAAACCACACAAAACACACCTGACAAACGTTCGGCCAACACTTTTCAGAATTAAGCATACAACACCTTATAACTCACAACAGAAGACTTATTCATAGAAGAATGATCCAATGCAAACCACACCAAAAACTGCAGAAAATTAAAAAAGCAACTTCAGCAGAATAGACATACTGAAAGAAAGAAGTCCATTAGACAAAAATGCTGGAATGCATTTCCATTGGGAGTATTTTTCGTCTACCATAAGTGCTTGTTATGCTGTAGCTAACAGGTGTTGCATATTATCAGCCTAACAACATATAACATGAAGATGAGTAAACATCATCGAGACATTACGTAGGCGTATGTGTAATGTGTAACACTCTTAATTCCTAGATGCATACATTCCTTGGAATCACCAAGCATTATGCAAAAAATTACTTAAGCAATATGTACGACTAAATCGTAATTGCGATATAACACAATTAAATACAAAGCGAAAGGTATACATAATAAAATAATCCTGTTTAGTTGTGTTTGCGCAAACATCCAAAGGCATCTGCGCAGTTGTAAAAAAGTGTTGCAAGCATGCATTTGAAAACCTTCTTTCACATTATTCACTGCAATAATATTGTTTCTGATATTTCAGACAATCATTAAATGTTCCGTCGAAAATTTAAATAAAAAGGTAAACAAACTATAAACGAACAAAAAATAGTCATTTAGAAATAATAATTTGCATTTTTGTTTACTTTGTCTATTAACTGCCAACGGAGTTCCCAGAAATTATGATCAAAAGTTGAATGGCCATATTAATAAACGCATTACAAGGCATACGTTTTTTTTTAGCGTTCAAATTCGTACGGGATTCAAACGTAACTCGCTCAAACTAGCATGATTGGACATCGGTGTAGTTCGCATAAAACTAATGAAAACACATCATCATAACCACCCATTTTAATGAAGAAGTTCCTCTCGTCTTCCTCAAATGCGTGCTCTTTACTCTACATTTTCTTTAGGTTTGATCCTCCTAGATGATAGTGTAAGCTGCGTGGTCAACAGATCGGTCGTTTTATTACATATTGGACTCTATTTTGATTTTGCATCTTCAGGAGTACTATCGAAACTCCAAAAGTGTCGTTTTTAACAAATTTTCAGACCAAACCCAACACAGATTTTAGGATTTGTATGTTAATTTTCAAATCTAAAATAATGATAAAAATAACATTTTATGACAACAAATAGACTTCACGAAGAAATCGTAATCAAAACATCCACTCACTACAAATTTATAGCTCCTAGGCGATTACATCCAGCCCACCCCCCTGTCAGATGCTTCTAAGTGAAAGCTTAGGAAGTACAAATTAATTATGATATCACGTGAGCATTTGTTAATGGGATATCTTTCTGAATTAATTCGATAGTTGATTATCGTTTTTGATTAACCACATTTCTTACGTCAAGTCATTGGTCTATGCAAACAAGCCGAAGAAATCAGAAGACACTAATGCCCACTATGGGACTTTGTCAAATTGCTAAATTAATAAAAATAACGGTCGTAATAATTTTTTATATACAATTTGCGCGCACTCAAGGGGTTATAAATACCCTTTATATGTTTTAGCACAGTGCGGGCGTAAAGGAAATTCAGGATAAGAAGAAAGGAGGTACCGATGCACATTGGCTTTAAATGCCTTTAAGTTATAATGGAAAGGGAAAACAGAGTTTGGAAGAGCTTTCCTTATTCGTGTTGTTTCGGTTATGTACGAATCTCTATATTTCAGCGTTCGTCCGAAGATAGGCTTGATGGTTAAACTGATTTGCATTTATAGCGTAACGGTTATTGCGGCTGAATTTTTGAATATGAGGGATGCAGCTGGCTATTTTATTTGAGCATTGATTGTGGTCAAACAATGTAAGGCAGGAGATATTTCGACAATGTTCTAACGAAACTAAAAAGTTCGCTATTCTTACCTCTTCTATGAGTTTTCTCGCACGCCTTTGAATCCTATCTAGGAGGTACAGACGTGGGCGTTGAACTCAAGTTTAGGGCGTATAAACGCTTTATATATTGAGGCCAGATCAGAAGGGGTGAACTATTTCTTAGATCGATTAAGGAAATCTAGACATTTCGCTACGTTTTTAGCGACTTGAAATATGTGGTCGTTCCAACGTAAGTCGTAACTAACACATGGGACCTTTTTCAATTTCTTCGACGTAAGTGCTATTCATGGATAATGGCTCTAGAGTTTGGTTTCACTTTAACGACAGAAGACAGCTTGTGTTTTGGAAGCATTGAATTCTACTCTGTTGGATTTACCCCATTTGCTGTCAAGGTCGGAATTCAATGAGATTAACATGTATGTATATATGTGAACGGTTGTCCCTACAAATCCATACTACACAGAAAGTTGTCAACATTTCGTACGAAAATAATTAATGCAATCATTGCGTACATACCTAATAAAATGTGAAATCTATAATCCTGTCGTGCTACGACGTTCACAACCATTCTTTAATTATTGTAGTTCACCTTTTAATGATAAACAAAATATATTATGAAGACCTTAATAGATTTCGCACAGTATCGACTGCAAAAAATCGATTACCAATGATAATCTCGTTACGTGCCACAAAAGTGATGATTTTTATTATCAATCGAACAGGGGCTGACTATTAGTAATATAAAAATGTTTTTTTGGTACGTTTTGATAGAGGCAGTGTACAAACCAAACCGCTGGACATAAAGGGCTGACATTTGGACAGTTCATATAGATAACCGCTAACAAAGTTGACTCCTAACACTTCTATAAATTTGTTTGGAAAATTGAATTCTACAAGCGAAATGGGGCGGGGCAGCTAGCTGCTTGATGTTGCCGTGCCAGTGAGACTACATTTTGCCCGAAGTGTGGGGAATATTGCTACCTTGGAGGCGTCCGTCGCAAACCAGTCAATTTCACGGCGTTTTCATGATTTGGGAGTCTCCCAGACCACATTACAGCAATTTTGTGTAAGAATCTTGGCCTACACCCTTATAATATAGAACTGACTCATGAATTAAAGCCACTTGAAGCAACGTACGTTCTCGAATCAGACTCGGGACATGATCGAAGACAATGAATAATTCCATCGCAAAATCACCTTCAGCGATGAAGAGCATTTTTGGTTAAACGGCTTCGACATTAAGCAAAATATGCGTTACGGAACCATCATGTGCTTTATGAAACAGCACTTCATCCCCAAAAAGTCTGTGTTTGGTGCGGTTTTCATTGGGCCGTTTTTTTCTTCGCTGATAATGGCCGTCAAGTTACGTTAAATGGTATTCGCTACAGAAATATGTTGAAACGTTAGTTCTCTGAGCAATTGAATGAATTGGACATCAATGATATGTAGTTCCAATAAGACGGTGCCACAAGCCACACAGCGGGTGCAACAATCGCATTATTAAAGTCTCAGTTCGGTAAACGTGTTATCTCGAGAAATGCACCCGTCGATTGGCCGTCGAGATCGTGTAATTTAACGCCTCTAGACATTTTTATTGGTCTATGCCAACAAGTTGTCGACGTTAGAGGAGCTCAGAGCCAATATTGAACGAGAAATAGCGGCCGTATCGGTCCAAATGTTCGGGCGAGTCATCGAAAATTGGGTTCAACGTATCGACCGCTCCATACGTTCCCGTCGTGGACATATGAACAAATTCGAATTCCATTCATAAATGTTTTGATAGTAATTCAAGCCAATACATTTTTGTTAGATATCTCAAATAGTTTGCATTTAAAAAATAATTTGTCAAGTCCTTAATGAAATACACTTTATTAAATTGTCACATATAGAGTGCGCTGAAAAAACTATTACATTCATTCATTGTACAATCGTTTCGACGATGATCGTTTTCAAAATTAGCGTCTAGAGTCCGGGAGCATTTAAAACATCTCTCATTTACAGTGCTTTTTAATTTTATATAAATAATTCAATTAAAAATGAAAAATAAACCGCGAACATTGACAAAATAAAAAAAAGTTGATTTGTTAAACAAGTTGCAGATTACAAAAACAAAAAAAAAACAGGAATTTAAAAACAAGCTTTGAATCAGACATAATACAACACACTAGAGAAAGAATGATGTTACAAATCCTCTTGTTGAAAACACTTCGGATTATTGCACACGTACAACAATCATATCAGAGGTGGTACACAACAAATAAAACATCGATCAGGCATTCGGCTGGCAAACCAAGTGATCTAAGATAGGAACGATACAACTCTTATAACTGAATTTATTAACACATTTTATTTTTAGGTTCAGTGCCTTTTTTATTTTCATTTTTCTACCAACTAGTGTTAATTTCGTTTAAAAGAATTTTACCACCTTCTTTATTTATCGACGGAGTGGTCTAATAGAAAGGTCATAACCGTCCTACTTTATTACATTCCCACCGGCTTGGCTGTGGGTTTCATAAGACCATACTATTGAAAATGATAAAATGGGTTTCGCTCTATGCAAATGTCTAATAAAGGCAAATCAAAGTGACATTTAAAAATAATGGAAAATAATTAAAAAGACGTCACACCGTTCGGTGTTAATTATCAACAACAAAGCATCTGTCATTATTTGAAAGTAAAGAAAACTGCTTATGTCAAAACGCAATTAGTAAAATTAACAAAGTTGCTCAAATCTAAAGAGATAACAAATCATATTCAAAACCCCATCCAAGCTTATGTGAATCGCTAAAAACGTCCTCTACCCGCACATAGTAACACATCACGTTTATTTATATATCTTTAAATATTTATTTTGTGGCTCTGCGGTTAGTAAATCACATTGTTCTTCGTTTTTTTTTTTTCGTATGTCAGTATGTTGTCCCATTAATCAATCATTTAATATTTCTTGGTGTCAATTTTCAAAAGATAAATATTACATTCATTCAGTAGTATTGCATATAATGAACAGTTAAAAGTATACACACAAAATAAAACACTTTTGGCAAACATTCAAATTCAAAGTGAAACTCAAATAGTAAGTAGGTAAATAATTGTTCAAAGTTGTTTTGATCTTACACTTGGTACAAAAAAGAAAAAATAAACTCTTTTTGAGACTTTATCAACTGATCCGTTACTACTTCTTGTTTGTCATCCGAACTGAGCGTATGTCGTGACTCGTGTAGTCGTGTGTGCTTGGCTATGGCTAGTTGCTAGAATCTAATAACCACATGGGAAAAAATAAAGAGAATACCAAGAGTCTATCCACCACAGTCAGCTGTTTTCGATGTATATTCTACCACAAAATCGATTAACACATACAGCTGTTTGGTTGAACTTTCGATTTGTTAGTCTGTAGTTGTAAGCGGTGTATAGGAGTAATAACATTCATTTCATTTGTCATGGTTAACAAGTGTTCATATCGAGTTTGACATAGTTCACGCAAGGTTGACGTAATCCACTATAAAAAAAAAACTTTCGGAGCAATAGACTAGGGCTTATCAAATAAGCTTTTTGGATTAAGTTTGCATTTGTTTTAAAGAGAGATTCGAAAAAGTCGACTGTGCGAAATAAAAACAAACGCACATTAACGATGGGTAGATGTATATGTTTGTAAGCAAAACTGCCAGTGCGACAGAGGTTAAAATGATGTCGGGAACATCATTGCAGGAGGGTGTAGTGTAACCAATAGGTATATTCTATGGCAATACTTCGAGCATTCTCCAAACTAATTGAGCCGGAATTAAGCTCGCTGTTAATTACGGCTAGACTAATAACACTCTTTATGCAATTACTAACTGAGGGTCAAATATAATCGCTTTGCAACATAATTTGTATCAAAAATACTATCAAAGTTTTAAAATAGGTCTCATAAAAGCGAATGCTGCTTAGACGAACAGTTCATATGTGTTCTTTCATCCTAAGCGAGTAGAAAGAGAAAAGACTTTAGATTCTGTTAGATCTTATCGATCTCCAAGAGTTTTTATTTTTAAATGAAATTGAATGTTATAGAGCCTTAAACTTTTCATGATATCGTGCTTCTGTTTTTGCTTTGTTTATTATTTTTACTGATTTTTATTGCCGTTCCTGTACCCAAAAACTAGTAGAAGAGAGACAGTTTTATGATAGATTACACATAAATCATTAGATTACATTTTTGACATGTGTTTTACTTCCCTCTCTGAGAGAATTTACTCCCACTCCCATAAATTTGAGAATTTACTAATTTTTATTGCAATTATTGCGGGAGAGATTTAAAATAAACGTGTCATTGGGCGGTGTGAATAAAAACGAGTACGACGAGTATTTACTTACAAGTAAAGTGTAACGAGTATTTAAACTCCAAGTAAACCGATGTGAATAAAGCGTCGAGTTTACTTGTGACCGTGTACTCGTCAACCCGAGGTATACTAGCAAGTATTTACTCGCGAGACAACTGAATTCACAAAAAAGGCAAGTAAATAACGGGTGATGCAAGTATAGATACTTTTTTCAATAGCCTTTTTTGACAGATCACGTGTGAGTCGTGTCATGCTGTCATGTTATTTTTGTTTAGTATTGTTTGGCATTTCATAATGGAAAGACTTACGCGTGAACAACGTTTACAAATTGTTCAACTTTATTATGAAAATTCACGTTCTGTGAGAAATGTGTTTCGTGCACTTCGCTCAACTTATGGTCAACATAATCGGCCTACTGAGCGTACTATTCGCAACACCATCACCCATTTTGAGACCCAGCATTCATTATTGGATAATATTCGACCGAATAGACCACGTCCAGCACGCTGTGAAGAAAATATAACGGCCGTAGCTGAGTGTACACGAAGACCGTAGAGTCGATTCGGCGCCGTTCGCAGCAACTCGGCCATGATAACCGACTATTTGATGCCTGAAATTGAAGCTCGTGATCTCGGCGACATTTGGTTTCAGCAAGACGGCGCCACTTCCCACACATCGCATCAATCAATGGACTTATTGAGAGAACATTTCGGTGAGCACATAATTTCACGTTTTGGGCCGGTCGATTGGCCACCAAGATCGTGTGATATCATACCGTTAGACTTTTTCCTGTGGGGATATGTAAAGTCAAAAGCTTATGCCGACAAACCCGCTTCGATTCAGGCCTTGGAGGAAAACATCCCGCGTGTCATTCGCCAGTTACCAGTCGAAATGCTCGAACGAGTGATCGAAAATTGGACTCAACGGATGGACCATCTGCGACGTAGCAACGGCCAACATTTGATAGACATAATCTTCAAAAAATAAATGCCAAAGCATGTTCTTTCAAATGATAATAAACATTCTCCATTAAATTTGAATTTTCTGTGTTTTTTTCTTTAAAAAAGTAGGGAACCTCGAAATGGATCACCCTTTACTTGTAGCGCCACACAGACTACGCATCATTTCCGAATTCCGAAGGTTTCAAAATATGTGAGTGCAATCTATAGCACCAATGACAGTCGGAATGCGAAATTTTGAAGCCCAATCCGCCTTGGCCTGATCCATATCTTCAATAGTGCGTGGAAATTTAATCCAATCTTCAGACTTCGACACTATTCTATCCAATACACTTGAAAATGTTCTGCTGATGGTACTTCTTTCAACCCCCATGTCGTTGGCAACACCACTTTGGAATCCTGGATCACTAACGTATCTCAGAAAAATGTCCATCTTTTTCCGTGCAGTTAATCCTCCACCCCTTGCATCAGTGTTTTCATCAAGAAAGTGCGAAGTGAAAAAATCTACGTTTTCGCTCTCAAACCGTAATAGTCCCTTAGATAGATCGGGACTTATATCACGCCGGTCTCTATAACGTTTCACACCACGCAGGTTCATAAATGCAGCCATCTTTCGTGTACAAGTACGACTGCAAGTCTGGGGTCGGGTTGACTTGCGAATAGACGAATATTTACTTGCTACAGAAGTATTTACTTGCGTTTATTTACACAAAAATTGGCATTTTTTCGGGTTTTACTAGCCTCTCAAGTATTTACTCGCGAGTAAGAGTAAATACTTGTTTTATTCACTTCAATTTTGGCGTTTACTTGTTATTTTGATATGTTCAAGTATTTACTTGTCCTACTCGTTTTTATTCACACCGCCCAATGGGTCTCCGCACACGAGATAAAGTGACGTGGATGAATTGGATGATAACATTATTTCACTTAATATGGTTGTCACACCGACCCAAAACATAAAATTTCGGAAAGAAATTAAAACCTTGAACATAATCTGAAGTTTTACCGTAAACTTTTATCCTTTCGAAAACTAGTCCAGCCCACAAACAGATCACGATAAATGTTTTTGTTTTCTCCAGATTATTTGATAGTGAAAATGAAACTAATCTTAGCATCTTTTGAAGGACGAACTCAGTAAAACTCTGTGAAAGCGTTTGCGTAAGGAGAAAATTGTAAAAAAAGGAACAAAGAAACTTCGGCTGAAAATAAAATTGACATCCATGAAGTTAAAAGTTTAAAGAATGACCATTAACGTCCCAGTCAGGAGGATCATGTAATTGCAGCACTACGTTCGAAATGACAAGGACTTAAAATCAAGATATCGCGGATTCCAGCTGGCTTCGGTTGAATGACAGAAAGCAGAGGGCCCAAGAACGAAGGCAATGAAACCTTTAATCGGTCGGAAGGCTGTAAAATATATTGCCCTAACTCATACGTTTGTGTAGGATCGTGATAGTGAATTGTTGCTACTTCATTTATATCTGTAACGAACTAATCAAAACACTCATACCAATAAAAAGCAATTTAGACAAGGTGATGCGTTACATTGTGACTTAATATCGTTCTTGTGGTGATTGTATATAGACTACAATGCCAACAACTCAACAAACTCCCAATCAGAAGTCAATCGACGAATAACATAAATGAAAGAAGTACTTCTTGCAGCAAAATAGAAAAAGATTTCGAAATGTACATGCGCCTCTTAGTCACTCTTAGTCAGAGTTGCTGCCTTATTTGCGATGATAGGCAGTACATATACAAAAATGTCCAATACGATATGAAAACATGTAGCAATAGTGTGGAGCCCCTGCAAACAAAATGTCTGTTCGTGTGTTTCACTTGCGGCATTGCGGGCTTTACTGAGTCCAGAATTTCTGCTTTTGGTTTTACTTGTACCAATCACCTTTGCATTTTGTCTTCTACTTTTCGGTCAGGTTATAATCTCGATAAGAGGAATCATAACCTTTCTTTTTTTATTGCATCCATGCTGGTCCAGCGGTTTAGACTGAAAAGGCATCGGCAGGAGTTTCGTTGTTGGATCACTTCCTTGTTACGCCAATCAAATACTAGTGTTGCATTTGCATATTCAAAGAACATTTATTAGGTTGCTTTACGTAGGTTTAAGCTTTTTGAACGCAAATAAGTTTCGATCCTATTTCTACAAAAGAAAAGCTGACTTCTAGCAAATGGTACATTGGAACTGCAGGCAGTCAAATGTAAATTACTGTAAAGAGTTAATATCGAAAGACTACAATCGCAAGCGACTGTTAAGTCCATTACAGAACGCGTATCATTTAACCTCTCGATTATCAATGATCTAATGTCAAAGAACATCATCAACTAATCTCAAGTTTCTTGCGTCCGCAAGCAAGACAATTCTAGTTTAATAAAGAATCGTAGTTGATGCTGAGGATATGAAAGACTGTTAAAATGCGATGACGAACAATCTCAAGCTGTCAGGTAGAACGAACCATTCAATATTGGCGAATATAGAGAAAACTACCAGCAAAATTAATTTAAGCTCAACAAGGCCGCTGGAAATGATGGACTTCCTCCCGATCTACATAAAGCTGGTAGAGATGATTTGGTGAGTAACACACCAAAACTCATTAAACAAAATTTGGCCGGACAAAAATTTGCTTAAACAATGTCACCTTAGCACCGATTGTCCGATCCACAAAACTCAAGACCCTCTGAACTGCCCTAACTACAAAGACATCTTAACATTATCTAAAATAATCCTTTCTGATGTGAACGCCTGAAACAGTTTACCACAACAATCAGCCAGGAAAGTCCACAAGCTGCTCTATCATGGTCGGCACCGATATCACCAAAATAGGATTAAGACAATGTGACGCACAATCTTCCATAAATCTAGCATTAACCGACGATATTCTCATCATTGGTCGAACTCAGCGAGATGTCACAGCCACGTTTGGTAGTGTAGAGAAGAAAGCAGCAAAAATGGGTTTAACAGTGAATATGGGTAAAACCAAGTATATGCTGTCAACATGAAATGACACACACATCGACGAATTGGACAGAAAGTCACCATTGCCATATACCACTTTGAGGTAATAAGGGATTACCTCGGCTCCACTATTAACTCTGACAACGACATCTCATCAGAAATAAATCGAAGAGTTACTCATGCCAACCGCCAAGAATTCAATTTAGTGATACAACAAGGAGAATCATGGACTGTATCAAAAGTGGATGAGAAATCCTCGATTTGGAGGCGAAGATTCAACCAAGAACTTTACGAGCTGTACAGCAACATAGACCTTATCCAACAAATCTGTAATTGAAGTTTGAGATGGCTAGAACATGTAGAACGCATGGACACCAATACTTCAATTCCAAGCCAGACGTCGGACGCAGCAGAGGAAGAACTCGCTGTAAGTGCCGCACACAAGTAAAAACCGACCTTAAAAAACTTAAAGTTCGCAACTGTTCTAGTGACCGGCCTAATTGGAGAAGCATGTTGGTTGAGGCCCAGTCTCACTCCGTACTGCATCTTACTCAAGTAAGTAATATCTGTTGAATCTCAGGTTTACTCAGATCTGTAAGGCCACCTAAGTAAGTAAGTAAGAACGTTAACTCAACAAAATTTTATTGATATATTGTCCTACCTTACCTGTGAGATATGTATGATGAAATACTTCAGTACGTTTGAATTAATACGCTGAAAGTTATTGCATACTTTTAGTACCACCAATCCCAAGTAGTACAAACAGCTTCGCCGCCGTGGAACACACTTTATCACAATCCCCCTAAAGCCTTAAAAAAAACTCTGTTATTCGTATTAAGTAATGTCTTTCTTCAACTATTTTGCTTTTATTCGTATTCCCGAAAGCTCAAGTTCACATTAAAGTACAATTCCAAATTTGACGTCCATAACATTTCGGATTCCTTATCAACCAAAACAATTACGCGGGCCCATTCATTTGCTTTCATTATAAAATGACAGCACCTTGTTTATGATGCATTATAAGGTTTGATAAAAGCGATATTCATTAATCCGAGTGTATTAAACTGTCAACACACAAAATGTGATGGGATTTCTTTATATGAACTACATAAAGGTGGTGGGTGAAATGAACTTATCGCCAATGTGGTTATATTAAGAGTTATTTGTCTAGATAGAGTGTAATGAGCGCGTGAAATTTTTGCTGGAATATTTCTTTTTGTTTTAGTAGATATCCAGTGAAAATATTTTCTTGTAGACTGATGATATAATATTTATTCCATTGAAAAACATCTAAACCAATTGAAAGTATATGTGCACTTTTACGATAGTCAAACCGTTTCCAACACACAACAACAATACTGAAATTAATTGCCAACAATTATGTAAGTGAGAGTACACTCTACAAAATAAACACGTTCACGAGATGCCAATGTCGATCTACTCACTTGAACAGAATTTAACAAACCATATCGTTAGTTAGAAACTATAACACACAATTTGCAATTAATGTTTTGTTTTGTTATTTGAAAAAATAAGCGTGCGGTCACATCGGGTACAATACTCAATTGAAAATGACTCAACAGCAGTGTCGGAATCGACGCAAAACTAAGAATAGTACCATTTAGCTTTATGTAAGCGCAATGAGTCTTCCTTCCTTCCACAGTTGTGCGATCAGAATTTTACTGATAGAAAATGTGTTTTCGAAAGCCAATACAAGCGAAATATAAAACAAACGAGTATTTCGTTACAAGTAAAGTTTGTCGTTCTTTTTTTTAGAAATGTTTGCAATACCATTGTTTTTTTTTGTATTATTTCCTTGGGGCGACTAGTCTGTGAAGCTCACTGACCAAATATCACTTAACGCTTTGTACGATAAAAGAAAAAGTGCTCTACATTTTCAAGAGTATGCACCTTTCATTACAAACAAGCAAAATAATGCTTAATCAAATTTACAATAGAAATAAATAGCTTGACTTTAGCCTTACACTTAACCAGGGAACTATGACTAAAATGGGTAGGAAATCCCCAACGACTTTTGGGGGTGATCGGTTCACTGGAAAACTGAAATAAGTTTCAAACAACGAAAAGGTGCATGGGGATAGAAAACACTTTCTATGCCATAGTTCCAGACTCTACCATCCATGATTAAAGACTGATCTTCTTTCATGATTTAGATCATCCTTCAAATATTTAATTACGAAAGTCCTTTAAAGCTCCATTGAAACCTCTAGGTTGTTCAGTGAACCAGAGGGGAATGGTCTCATGGAAGGAACCACGCAGTACAAGGATATCATTGTGTGACATTGAGTGACAAGGAGAGGATTAGGCTCCTGGCCATGTCAACCCATCAATCGCTTCAAAGGAACACTTAAGAATACAGTGCAGATATGTCATAATCATCCGCCGGTATAACCCATAGAGCCAGTTCACACTTAACCGGCTACCGGTTACCCGGTTTTTTCAAAAAAAAAAAAAAGGTATGTTTTTACACACCCGGCAGCCGGCAAGTTATGAAATGTGAATTTCGTTCCAATCGTGGCGGTGGACAGTACATTTTCAGTTTTAATATCCTTGATCCGGTCGATCGTTATTTAATTCTTTAAAGATTTCATCCCACGCATTTTTTGTGACATTTCCGTCTTTATATAATTGTAAGCTTTTGTCCAAATTCATGGGTTGCTTCAAGCGAGCTGATCAAATGCATTTAGTTGAGATTGACATTTTGCTTATACATACTCCATCTCATTTAGACCAAAAGGATGTTCGTATAAACATTAACTAAACGATGTCGTCATAAAAACAAACACAATCCCAAGACGTACTATTTTTAAAGAATAAATTGTGTGTCACCTTTGCCCAATACACACGTTACGGCTGATAAAACGCAATTCATTTTGGAAAAATCCCAGAAAGATAACAATGGAAATATCGCATTCAATATCTCTTGTGACGTTTAGGCAAAAAGTTAGAGCAGTATATGGCAACCAATACGCATCACATAACAATAATCTCAGCAGCAAGTGGGGCGTAGACAAACCAAAGGCCTTTCTGTAGGTGTACATTTAGTGGTCACTATCCCATGTCATCATCCTTCTTATCAAACGCTCAGGGTTTGCAAAAACACTGGAAAGGTATTCATATCAAATAAAGGTATTCATATCAAATAAATGCAATAAGGAATTGCTATGCAGCAAGGACGTCAAGCAACTTTCATCAACGAATTCGTCTCTCAGTCCAGTTAGATGCTTACAAAGTATTTCGTAAACAAATCTATGATTAGACGACTGAAACCTAATAACTTCAGATTCCACAAGAATAGATACCTGAATGCATAGGTTGGTGTATGACTTGAATGCATAGGTTGTGTATGCCTTGTATGTCTTAATGTCCAAAAAAGTGGAGCCACTAAACATAACCAGTTAGAGGGGCATTCCTTTCCTCAACATCGCATACTGAACCTGTGATCGGCAACGATCAGTATGTTTAAAGATCAGGAAGATCCATAATAGACCGGACCC
Organism: Rhingia campestris; assembly: GCA_932526625.1. Lineage (NCBI taxonomy): Eukaryota > Metazoa > Arthropoda > Insecta > Diptera > Syrphidae > Rhingia > Rhingia campestris. The sequence goes on along the minus strand of OW052182.1, from coordinate 93,325,266 downwards.
TAAAGGAATCTCATTTATATAGATTAGGTCAACAACATTCCATACTGAAAGTGTGTAGTTGCTAGTATCCCATCTTATGCGTCCCCCAGGTGGTAGATAGAGGAATCCTCTCCAGATATGCGGATAAAAATGGTTTGGACAACGATGTTCATATCTACAGAATGTGAGAACATATAACAGAAAAGGTAGAGCCACACAACTATGAAAAGCTCTAATATGATGCAAAGCAGACATTACTGCCATCCAGGATATCCGATGCAATAGGCGGAACGAAATGCCTATAGCCGAACACGGTTGACTCCAGCTGTAGACCGATCAACATACGGTGAAATCATTGCCATGTGAGAGTGCTTAATGCAGTATGACGCACAGTTCCATCCCGAAACTAATCGGCTAAGTTGAGATGAGCTTACTTAAGTGGCGCTACAGTCCGGAATGAACCTGGGCCTCAACCAACATGCCTCTCCAATTAGCCCGGTCCTTAGCTAACTGCCTCCAGTTGCGCACTCCAAGTTGGTTGAGGTCGGTTTCCACTTGTGCGCGCCACTTAAGGCGAGGTCTTCCTCTACTGCGTCCGACGTCTGGCTGGGAATCGAAGACTCTGCGAGCCGGAGTATTGGTGTCCATTCGTTCTACATGTCCTAGCCATCTTAAACGTCCAATGCGGAGTTTTTTGACCAGGGGCATGTCGCTGTACAGCTCGTATAGTTCTTGGTTGAATCTTCGTCTCCATAGCCCGTCAACGCAAACGGGACCGAAGATTTTTCGAAGAATTTTCCTCTCGAATCTACCAAGGATTTCTTCATCCGCTTTTGATACAGTCCATGCTTCAGCGCCGTAGAGCAGGACTGGGATGATCAGGGTCTTATATAGGGTTTCCTTAGTAGTTCGAGTGAGGGCTTTACTACTAAATTGCCTTCTTAGCCCGAAGAAACAGCGGTTGGCAAGAGTAATTCTTCGTTTAATTTCTGACGAGATGTTGTTGTCAGAGCTAATAGCGGAGCCGAGGTAGACAAAGTCCCGTACTACCTCAAAGTTATATCTGTCAATGGTGACGTTCTGTCCAATTCGTCGATGTTGTGAGTCCTTTCGTGATGACAGCATATACTTAGTCTTACCCTCATTTACTGCTAAACCCATTTTCGCCGCTTCCTTCTCTATACTAGCAAACGTGGCTATGACATCACGTTGAGTCCTGCCAATGATGTCAATATCGTCAGCGTATGCTAATAGTTGCACCGACTTTTGGAAAATTGTGCCTAGTTGAGATGAGCTGTCTTTCTATTTATACGACTCGATCACTGTGAGAGGAGAGCCGGTAAAAATCAATTATTACTGTTTCCACAATTTTTCGCAATGAATCCTTAGAGCCATTAAAGAGACTTACTCCCATTTAGACAAAAGAATCCTGACATTTTGGACAAAAAAAAAACAATTATTTGTATGATCTTTTTGTTGCGTCGCAATACACTGGCTAGAGGATATGATTCCCAAATGTATGTACCAAACCAAAAACTATTCAATTTCATACAAAAATAGGAAACGCGTCTTCCCCCATCACACTCAGGTCAATATAGACCAATTTTTGTGCCCGTTGGGGTACCACGTGCGTGATTGGTTCCTTCACTATCCTGTTACTTTCCATTGTTGTCAGTCCCTTCCCAGCCATCCAGATGTTGTTGTAAGCCTGAAAAGATTTCGGATAGATCCTTGAGGTCATGGAAACAGTATTTTCGTAAGGTCCTCATTCTTAATTGGATGAGGCCTGAACAGTGGCACAGGAAGTGGAGGGTATCCTCGTGTATTTCTTCATCTATAAGATGCATTCTCAGTTTGTGGCTTTTAAGTAAGTTATGTCCAGTTAGAATCCCTAACTCTAGTGTCGAAACAGATTTCCTGTTTCTTTGAAGTAATTTGTGGGTTCTGGCTTAGTCATACATCCTTTTGGATATTCCATAGGTGGGGAAGAAGTTCCACCTGTTTTTGGCAACACTCAGTGGTCTCTGTCCCACCCATGATTTCAGGTCACATAGTGGCCTGTAGTGGTCTGTCTGATCAATGCTGGAGGCGGATCATAACATTATGTTTGACGCCAAGAACCTTAAGCTCTTCACGACAACGCTTCACAAGCTTAGGTTTTATTTCGACAGCAGATATTGCTTTTATTCATCTGGTGGTAACGCCAGCATTGAGGTCGATTTGGCTGCCTCTGCTATTTCCTATATATCAGACTGGAAGACACTGCTGTGCTCAGGGAGACGAAAAGTGCTATTTGGCTTTAGTGTTTCTGAAAACACTCCAGCTCCAACGCCTACATCCATTTTTGAACCATCAGTGTAGATGGATATGGTTGCATTGCCCAGTTCGTTCCTCTCCCAACCCTCTCTACTTGGAAAGATGCAGGAGAATGTTCTTTGAAAGTCAGGGTTAGGCAGCATGTAGTAAGAGGATACAGCTGAGCCAAGTATGCTATTAAGGTGAAAATAAAGTTCACAACGATCTGTGCAATGTTCTAGCGTTGTATCAATATAAATTGAGTCTGATCAATCTAATCGTGTGGACTGCCAATCTGGGTCTGAGAATATTTTCAAAAAATGGTTGGATTGACGTAATTACTTCATTGTGTTTTGTGTCGCGGAAGAGAAAACATGTCTGGCGTTTGCGGAAAATTGAAGGACGATCAAGACCGAGCACTCATCGCACACCACGAAAACTCATTAAAATTTCACGTCAATCGATTTAATTGTGTAAGGGTGGCGTTATTCTACACATACACGATGCATAATGTCAATTGACTGACCATGTAAGGGCTGTTAACAATCGTCTAAACATTAGCGAACATCACAATATTTTTAACGTTTGAAGAAACCGACTTTCTTAAATGCCATCGATTGCAGTGTCATGTTAATTATAAGCATCCTCCAAGGCTGTTATGCACCAGGAATTTAATTCATTAGCAAGAAAACAATGCCCCATTCATTAAACTGCAATGTAAACAATTCAATTACTTTAAGTCTCTTTGTTACATCTTGACGGAATTCTGGTCTAGACAAGTTACAAATCTATACCAGAAAGAAAGGGTGTTAATTAGATCACACTTGCGTGTTAAACTTAAATACATACGAATCTGTTGAAATTCACCTATTCCTCAGCTCCTAGTTCACTTACTTCTATATTCACTGTTCAACTTGTGGACACGGGTAAAACAATCCTACTGTGTTGTTATTCAGATTCCTCCACAGGTCCTCCTTAATTTAATATTTATTTTAAAAGTTTAACACTCTTTTTGTATATTTTATCTTGTTGTATATTATATCACTTCTTCCGTCTTATTGCCGACAACAAACCAAACTTATTTCGATTGGAGTACATTGTTTGGACGCGCAAATTACTCTAATTTTCACTGACAACGACATGTCAATGTGAGCTAAATTTTTCCAATGGAATTGTTAAGAGATTTGTTGTTTTTTTTTCAGCTACAACTCATTTGTGTTTCGACTTTTTTTTGGAGCAGCAATTCATCAAATCAGCGAACGTGATTAATAACACGAAAGTGAATTGAGTTTGTCGACAAACGAAATAAGAATGCATTGGTGTTGAGTTTTTTGGTTGTGTCAGTGTAGTAGGGAAAGCTTTTTTGGCAAATTTGTGAGACAAAAAAGATGTTGCTAGAAGAGTGGTACATTATTTGTACGATCGGAATATCTGAATAAAAAAAGATGGTAACGTGTTATTAGTGATACAAGTGACTTGATATAGAGTGGATTCAATCAATTTCCTGAAGGGCATAAACAAGCAAAAAAAATTTGAATTCGCTCCAATGCTCCAAAGTTGCAACTGACAACCTTCAACGATTATTGCAATTACTTTTGATAAATAGAGACAATAAGTTCATAAAATATTAATCAAAGAAAACCACGGTGGTACAAAATATTCTGCTGCTTATGGTCTTTAATTTTAATCGCTTATCAATAACAAATTAAATAGAAAAATGTCTTAGGTAGTTTAGTGATGTGAAGACAACCGAGTTAAGTAACCGTTTAGAGACTATCACAGGAATCAGGACGATCCGCACCACACACTTTGCAGAAAAGTCAAGAAAGAACACGCGCGCCGTAGACATTGGCCAAGATAATTATTTTCTACACAGAATTATTCTGAGTGATGAGACTGACTTCTAATTCTTTGAGTACGTAAACAAACAAAATTATCGCATCTGGGACCCTGAAAACCAAGTGGAACAACACCTCCATGCACATGCACAACGAGTGAGATAACCGCTTGGCTCGGTTTATAGGCAAGAAGGCATTTATTTTTTGAAATGATCCGTATCAGTGGATGAATGGCTTTGCCCAACGATGTTGACAGACTTCAATAAATGTTCTTCACATACGGTGTTGAAGTGTAATGATACCATGATACCATCCACTAAGGTCGCGTTTTTTTTTAACTTCAAACATAGTCCCTTAGTAAAAAGTTGATCCCGGCAAGATAACTTCGTGAGTTCTGGAAAAATGTTGCAAGATTTATGTTCAGATGCCTCATGATTCGCATCTGAAGGAAATTATAAAATTACTGATCTACCAAGTTGTTGGTTTATTTCGACAAGGAACTCGATTGCTAATTAAGATATCTGATATGGATAGCACTTAGATAACGCGCGGTATATGCTTGAGGGAGCCAAATGAGATGCCCTAGCAGAAGCTCCAAAGAAAAATTACGGAATCGAAAAAGCCTAAGATATTCTTTGTTGTATAAGGAACCATCATAAGCGAAGACCATCTGTAGAATGACCATTTTTAGGCACAGCCAAGGCAAACATTTGGAATTTTCATTCGCAACGTTCGGTTTTGAAGCAGCTCTTCTGAAACACGTACTTGATTTCGATAAGGAGATGCGTTATCAAGCGGATTTCTTAAGTCCAATCATTTTGGAAGGGAAAGTCCGTTGGGCCGGTGTAAGCACGAAACGCACTAACTTTAAATAATCTGTCAAGCTACTGCGATATGCAGTGGTATCTCCATAGTGCCGTGTTGGAAATTTTACGGAAATGGATACCTATAAAAAGACAAATCATATTGCCGAGGAAAACAGAAAGTTTATGCAATCGAACACAGTATTGTCGATGCACAAACCGTTCCATGCTTCTGTTGATACCAACAACTTTGAGGTGCATAAAAACTTCATCTACCACGGAGTCAATATCGACCACACGAATGGCACTTTAATAAAGATACAACGAAGATTGGCTACTATGCCTTGGAGAAACAAATCGTACCAGCCATACTTAACGACACGGAGATAGATGTGGGCAAAAACCATGAAACAAAATCTCTGTCAAATATTTGGTCCTTTATGTGAGGAAAGCGAATGAAGGAGAATATACATCCACGAGCTTTATAAGCTGTCCCATGATATGGATGTAGTTCAAATGGTAAAAATAAGCCGACTATGGCTCGTCCACATTGAGCAAATGAATATCATACTCCAGTTAAGAGAATCTACGAGTCCCAGCCTTAAAGTTCGAGGCGACAAGGAAGACCGAACCTCCGTTTAAAGGATCAAATGCTTGCAAAGAAGGATTGATTAATTACTGAAGACTAGAATAGATTTCATCATTCGTTTGAACGCGCTTCAATTGCTGAGACTTTTCTCATTTTTTAACATTTAAAGCACAAAAATCGAATTACTACACACACGCCGAGTCAATAGTCGCAGCAACATAATTAATTATTATTCACGAGTGACCTTGAAAGCAATCCGCAGAGTGCAACGTACAAGTTCAATGATTTAATGATGTGTCCAGCAGATCTGAAATAATTACGCTGGCGGTTATAACTACATACTTGGGTGCTGTTGCATTTTTCTTTTTGTACAAGTGGCACACTAAAATATTAACAAAAACCCCAGTGTATGACTAAGCTTATCGAAATCGAAAATAGCCAGATTTCTTATGACGTTTGAGGTCTAATTTTTTTGTGGAACTGGTGCAATTAAGTCTGCATTAACGATAAGTCATGTGACCGATTAAGGTAGGTATTTGAATGCTTCATTACTTACGAGAAAAAAAAAAAGTCTAAATAAACCGAAGTAACTTTTAAATTTATTAAATTGCAATGCCTAGAAGAAAATTGGACTGTGTGACCAATTTGGGATTCTGTTTCGTTCGCTCAATCAGTAGAGACTATATGCGTGCTCTACTAACGGATCCCTCAGAGACTACGGCACTACGCAGCATCAGCTGAATTTTTATTCAGTGAAACAACCTGAAATGATTAATTCCCTATAAAAAAAATTGTCTAATAGCGTTTTCTATTGGGGGGTTCAGATTTTGGTTTCAGATTTATCCTGTCCCAATCGATTAATCGAACAAATCACCTTTTTTGCCATTGGCTTGTCGACAAATCTTCCATCCCGTTTGCGTTGACGAAAATTCAGCGACATTCCCGTCCGCATATGACATTTAATATGGCTACGGCATGCAGAACGAATCCACCAATACTCCGACTCGCAGATTATTCGATTTCCAGCCAGAATTCGGACGCAGTAGAGAAAGAACTCGCCGTTTCTACTTGTGCGCGCCAAGTAGAAACCGACCTCAACTAACTTGGAAAGCTCAACTGGAGGCAGTTAGCTAAGCACCGGGGCAAGGCATGTTGGTTGAGGCCTCGGTTCATTCCAGACTGTAGCGCCATTTAAGTAAGTAAGTTAGCATGTCATTTGATATTTTGTTTGTTTTCCTGTTTTATTTGTGATTTTCACTTTGGGATTTATTCTTAAATAAATATGAAACCAAAACGTAACAAAACTATGTCAATGCCTATATGTAGTTCGTTCAGTATACACAAAAACACATAAAAACCATCAACCTCTTGCACAAGTGTGAACACCAACAAAATCGCATAAAACTGTCAAAAATGAAGTCTATTAATCGCTGCAAGCTGTTTGATCTTGTATAGAACGCTAAAGGAACGTAGAGTGAGACACACAACTCACTGGTTATATCACCCATCATTTCACCATAAACATCGAACTGCCGGCAATAAAATCCCGATAACCAAACGGTTTCGCGTTGTCTAATATCACCACAAATTTACCCATTGCGTTGGAGATAACGACACAATGAAACTTATTGAGATGTGCTATGTGACCAACTGCAGGTATGCTCGAAACCACTACATAATAAGAGAATTCCACAAAAAAAAGGGATCGCGGCATCACAATTGTTTACACCCCCTCCACACGTAATAATTGCAAATCTCAAATAAATACACTTCACCACATATACTTGCACTCTTACCGTTACGGCGATCCATCTCTTCATCGGATCTCGAATAACGTTCAACTGAATTCTTTATTATTTGTCTCTGCTGACTGCTTCGAATGCTTGATAGAAATATGAATATGACCGTGTTAATTGCCCGTGCGGCAATAGCTAAATAAGTCTCTTTTGTTGTTATGAGAATGAGATCACTGAGGGGAAATTGTTCGCAGTCGGCTTGTAGCTGGCTTTAGTTTTATCATCAATTGATAAATTAGTCGGCTATCAGTTGGCGATAAGATTTCACGTGCTATCAGCTCTGAGCAAAACTGCGTCAAATAGATTTTCAAAAGACATAAAAACGCTGCCACTGCTGTTTAGTGCTGACACCAGAACCATTGAAACCTGCGTGCAACTGACATTTACCCGCCCCCACAAAATAACGAGTTCCTACACAGAGAAAAATATCGATTTCGAGTATGGGATACCTATCTGCAGAGAAAAGAGGGAGTACTCAATTTTTGTATTTCAAAAGAAAACTAGCAGTAAGTACGAAGAAAATAAAATCAAATTTCACCATTCACTTGCAACGCACTGCGAACATTTTTACACACCGCCATCTACCTGACCTACTTTAAAGTCTTCTCAGAAACATAGGATGCACAGTTGAATGACACAGGTCATCCTTGATTTTTTGTTCATTTTTTTTTAGTTAGGTTAAATCCGATGAGTTGTTGATTGATCCAAGAATTGTATGGTATTCACTGCAGAAAACACACTATCGTATCGCCTCGAAATGAATGAATCACTTTTGTCTTCATGCACCATCACTCCGTAATTTTAGAGAGTTTCACAAGTCTTCCTCCAATGTGTACTACACCAGACCACGATGCAAAGAATTCCAACGATACAAAAAAAAAAAAAGAAACTTCCTCGGATCATCACACATAACCACGCCGCCGGAATCTCGAGAGGAACATTGTGTACACCAAGTTCGTCAATGTGGGCATATGCAAAAAGCATTCTTTATCGCGCGTCGTTGTTGTATGCCACAAAGAAAAACAAACCAGCAGCAACATAATATATATGTACATCAAAATAATTATTAATAAAACAAGAAAATAAAAATAAAACCTTACGTGACCGATGACACCTTCATCGTCGCCCTGCTGCCCCGATTAATATACCATTTCTCGAGGCAACACAGTAGCACAGCGCAGCAGAAGCACCATCAGCAACAACAACGATGTAGGTGAGAGGAAAAAAGGAAGCCACGAAAGGGTTTTTTACTTTTTTCGGCTTAAGACAAAGAGGGTCTCCAGAATTGGATCAATTTAACTTTTTTTACTTAAAGTACTCTTTTTTTTTGCTTCTTTACATCACTGCACCACTGAATCATGAGTGAAATTCATTTTTTTTTTTCGTTTGACATTTTCCATCGAAAGGTTTTCCCCAATAATATAAATTTTCTTATGCGTAAACGTTACATCACCCACTTACCTTTATTATAAATAAACAAATGTTGCGTTCAGTCGAATTAATTGTGATGAAAATAAACAAAAAAAAAAAAGATTTTTAGAGAAACTTTTTTAATCGGTGCAACAGAGCACCCGAATTCGTACGTAATTTTGTTTGCGACTGTTTAGAATGAAAATTAAAATGTCGATAGACATCGTAATGATGAAGTTTGCTTTGTGACGGCCATTTTGGAAAAAATGCGTCGAATTGTTTCGAATCGAATGGCGTGCGCTGCCAGAAGTGTAGCGGGAAGATTATCGATAACATTTGAATGAAATTCAGCGTTGCCAAATCAGGATTTTTAATTTTAAGGGTTTGACGAAAAGAAGTCTTTTGCGATATCCGTATTTATTAGATTATCGTTAAAAGTTGTTTAATTAAGAGCCAATCTGGAAAGTTGGGAACATGCGATTTGGAACGTGTAGGTATATGGTTGATGATAAAACATTTTTTTTCGGATGAAACAGGTAAATAAATTAGTTTTCTAGCTGATATGGAGCTCTATTGAGTTCAGTTGCTAACTTTATTAACAAAAATGGCATAAGATTAATCCATACTCGTTTTCTGAGTAGTGGCATTTCTTTATTTTTTTTCTGTTTATCTATATAAATATTCTATCTGAGTACCTTATCTCATGCAACGTCGGAAAGTCGTAGTAAACGTGGTAAATTAACTGTCAAAATCCATATGGAAAATCATTAAAAACAATATCGGTAATTTAGCAAACGAATTGGGTCCGCAAATCAAATATGTGCACTAAACTTTAACAAAATATCAAGAACTGAAAGAGCACAAAAGGAAACGTTGCTATTAATAACTAAATTTCTAAAATTAGATTGAAGTAGCTAAGAATTTTGATTCAGTCGAACAACATTCTCTTCAGAGGATAAGTTTTAATGTCAAACAAATGTGTCAAACTGAGGGTCACCCAATCTTATGGCTGAAACACAATCACGCTTTGGTGCGTTGTGTTGGCTGACGCACCTAGTTGAACAAAATGAAATCAATGTTACCTATCCCAATTTAGCTTTGCCTGGCGTTGAGTTTCCACCTCAAAATGAAAAACGTAAAATCTTAACGTAACGTTGCTGTAAAGCGCCATGGGCAAATCAAAGGTTGGAAAAAGTGTGAATTGTCAAAATATTTGTTGTTGTTTTCTGGATTATTTTCTGAGAAGGTTGTGGAGTACGATATTTTTAGCAAAGATTTTAATCATTTCCCCCATTTTTGTAGCAGAAGTTGAAACTGCTGAGAAAATAAATATGCCAAAGCGTGCGCAAAGCATTTGGGCGTAACGTTGGTAAAGCGAAGCTCTAAAGCGTGATTGTGTTTTAGCCATTAATCAAAGTTATCGCAGAAAATCCCTTTTATTTTTCACTGATCAAGATTTATTTTTGTTAAGTAATGTTTGTCGTTCCACCGAAATGTGACGGAATTTTCCAATGATTCCTATAAGCAGCTCTATGGAGTTAAAATTTCAATTCCATCATGTGTTTTGTTCCCATGAAGTTTGTTCATTTGTTCGACCGATTATTTTACCATATTAGAAACCATATTTCCCCCAAATGTGAAGGTATTATCACATTACGGAAATTAATGCCGAAGTGAGGGTATTTGCTCAGTAAGAACGTAGAATTAATCTGAATAATATCAATATTATCACGATGGTTTTGTGTAGTAACCATGAAGATGCTAAAATATTTTTTTTTTGTTAAAGCCCAGGTACGCATAGCTCTCGCTAAATTTTATCTCTCATACAAAAATCTCTACAGAGATAAAATTTAGCGAGCAAATTTATCAGTGCAGTACGCAGCTCGCGAGATAAATTCTTAACTTCATAAAGTTGGGACACACAAAATGTAGGTAGGGTATAACCTGTCGGCAGATGACAGGTCTCCACTTATTTATCTCGTGAAATTAATGTGCGAGGCATTTAAATCGGCGAAATTTAAATAAAAAATAAAAACAAAATGGAAGAAAATGAAGACGAATATTTGATGCAAGAATTTCTCGAGGAAGACGACATCTTTATTTACAAAGAAAATAATAATACTACTGACATCTGCGAATTTATGACATTTCCCTGACTCATCTATATGCTGTGTACGAATTTAGCGAGCATTTATCTTTGGATTGGAGAAAACAAGTGGAGATTAGCAAAGATAAAATTTAGCGCGAGCTGCGTACTAAGCTTAACCATGAAGTTGCTAAAATATTTTTTTTGTTAAAGCCCAGGTACGCATATCTCTCGCTAAATTTTATCTCTCATACAAAAATCTCTACAGAGATAAAATTTAGCGAGCAAATTTATCAGTGCAGTAAGCAGCTCGCGAGATAAATTCTTAACTTCATAAAGATGGGACACACAAAATGTAGGTAGGGTATAACAATATTATGTGTTATACGAAAAGTGTTATACTCGGCAGATGACAGGTCTCCACTTATTTATCTCGCGAAATTAATGTGCGAGGCATTTAAATCGGCGAAATTTAAATAAAAAATAAAAACAAAATGGAAGAAAATGAAGAAGAATATTTGATGGAAGAATTTTATCTTGCCTCAAATGGTAAACAAATTTTATTGACGCGACTGCGATTATCTGACATTTACTGACATCTGCGAATGTATTACATTTCCCTGACTCATCTACATGCTGTGTACGAATTTAGCGAGCATTTATCTTTGGATTGGAGAAAACAAGTGGAGAGTAGTAAAGATAAAATTTAGCGCGAGCTGCGTACTAAGCTTTAGCGAAAACTTCCGGATGAAAATGGTCTACTAGAACAATTTTTTCGCACTTCTTATCGATGACTTGTATTGAAACTTCGTCTGTTAGTGCCTGGCCACACGTTCATTCCAACGACTTTCATTCTCATGAACGCCGTTGGTCAAAAACAAAAAAACGTCTTTGGAATGAAGTCAGCTTTTACACCAGGAACACAGTGAAATCTGAAACAACACCCTCATATTTTCTTGTCTCTGATATCGATATTGAGGTCTGCACTCGCCGAAGGCAAATTTCAACAGAGGATTTTTTTTTCAAAATTGAATGGCGTGAAAGTGAAACGTTCATGCAATTTCAAAATTAATTCTCGGTGGATTTTTGATGCGATCATACTTTCTCTTTTTGGCTCACATAAAATCTACCTGTCTCGATGGAGATGATTTTCATTCCAATGAACGTGTGGCCAGGCACTTATTATGGCATTTTCCATTGGCAAAAAATGTTATCGGAAAAATGAATTCCAGAAGCGAAATTCCCTTCGATTATTGTCAGAATGTAATATATGATAGTTATAAGATGCTTCCGATAATATAGTTTGTGCCTATGGAAAACGCAATTTATTTATCATAAAACATTTTGCTTATGAAATACATTTTACACACATTGATTTCGATTACATTTAGAAATCTTCCGATAACATATCTATATTTTTTTAGATGGAATTTGTATTTGTCAGTTCCACTAAAGGATCTCTCAGGCCCTGTTTTTCAGTGCGAGATCACCCGTGATTAAACTCGAGCTATCTCAAGTAAGTAGTTTCTCGGGCAATTTAAATCCAAAGTGAGAGATCAAATTAAATGATCAGATGTTTTTGACAGATGATGAAGTACCAAGCAAGCGCAATTATTTTCAATTCCATTTGTGTGGACATTTCATTAAATACGTGCGCGATATATTCAGATTAGGATCTCAGCGACTCGAATTGGGATTTTCAGATTTCGATCTCCGATTTACGATTTTCCAGTAGCAATTGAACATAAACAAGAGCAATTCTTCGTTTTTCTTTTGTATTTTATTATTTTCCTTTCCTTTAAAAATTTCCTAAAATCAATTCTTAAATAATTTCGAAACTATTAACAAAACATATTTAATGTTCACTTCAGCCAAATAAACATAATTTGATTCAATTAAATAATAATAAATAAAACTATAAGGGTATTCATGCAACGTCGTAATTTTATTACGTGCGAAAGATTGTAATTTTAAGACGACGTTTCATTAACGACCCTAAAACTAAACCACTAAATAATGCGGTAACCCGCACTGAATTCAATCTCATTTTAGTAATTTATTTATTGATAGAATTTTGTTCCTATTGTTCTCTTTCCGTTCTCGATAATTTTTTTTCAGTTTAGCGTATACGTTTGATGTGTGAAAGTGACTGATTAAATGTCAAAATAGCATTTCAAAAGTTTACAACGTTTACCATCTCAGTTTATGCACCCAATTCCTGTGAGAAAATTCCGATGTTGTTGGAAAAGATTTCCCAAACAAATTTTTACAGTTCATTTATCACTTCGTAATTTTATCACGTTTACATAGTTTACGACGACTTTCCGACGTTGTATGAATACCCCTTATATTTACCAAATACGAATCAAAAAAAGACCTAGGAAGTTGCCAATTGTGTTGGTGGAAGTAGGTGTTAAATTCTATTGAAGTCGAGAGATTGATTTAGATAAAAAAAGATAAAATTTTTGGTATTTGAAAATGAATAGTGATATAAATAAAAAAAATTTAAAATGTATTTTAGATCAACAAAATGATCAAACTTTGTACTAATCGAAAACGCTATTAGAAATCGATCAGCGAACATCCTTATACACCATATAACAATACGCCCCCAGTGTGAACGGACATTTGGTACACGCGGTATACCACAACCATATTTTAACCGTTGGTACACCAATACACCGCGTACCCCACTGGTCTGCGGGCTCTTGTAATGCGTTTCTGCTGGTGCATAATTAGGAGCGTTTCTTTAAAGATTTTCAAACACTTTTACGTACCTGGCAGTAGACATTAAATACAACCCACTAGTTGTAGTAAAAAAAAAAACTGAATGCATTCCAACAAAAATGCCTTTCATCAACTATCATTTACGTTTGTGCAAGAGCATGAGTAGCGAGATGTAGGTACATGGGATGTAAAACAGAAACGTGCTACACGCCTTTTCAATAATAACATTTATTATATTTTATTGCAGTATCTTTTGCACATCACTATTTTCTAGTAGTTTAACCAATAGCCACAACCGAACTTCATCCCAGACATAAACCATAAGCCATCTTATAAGCATCCCACTGCGCAAATGCAATACGTGTGTGAAAATATCGGATAGCTCATAAAACACCGACTACCACCCTATCGGTTAGAACGAGACAGCCATAATGCTATTTATACCGAACCACCAAACATGTATCGAAAGCAACAACAAAAACAATTAGAAGCATGACGTCAGACAATATTATTTTGACTCGACTCGACCAACCACCGTAAAAGTACTGAAGGAAGGAATAGAACAGTGAGTGTCAGTGTCGCATTTGACAAGAGGCGCGGTGCTAAGCGGTCGTGAATGAAAAATTAATTTTAGAAATAAAACTTCAAATCAACTAAAAATAAAAAGGTGCGTCCAGTCATTACAACGGTATAAGCTATATTACGTTTATTAAGTTTATTTATTTGCTCCCAGAAATAAAACAATTGCGATTGTTAGCCTTCGAATTGGAACGAAAAAGCCGAAAAAAAACCGAAAAAATCGCCTCCCACCCTTCATCCAGAATTCCCAATTAGAATAATTTTGGTAGCCTGTCGGTGACCTTCCATTTGTGTTTATTTTTCATTTCATTTGGACTATTATCACTTTCGTTCGGCTTCTGTCAGTGTTCGTCGATTGCGATTGGCGCGAGTGCGAGTATTCCGCGACACAGTTTTTTTTCGTCTATTATCAGTGAGTTTGTGGTTTGCATTTTTCTGTGAATGTAATATTTTCAAGGGAAGTCCCTAGCGGTAATCCAGTTGTAAATTGTAATTACGAATTACATTTATATTCTCGTCTCGGTTGGTGCATATAGTTTTTTTTTTGTTTTCATTGGGAATTCTATATTACTCACAGCCTCCTTCGCGTAAAGAGAGAAAGAGAGGGGGAGAAAATAGCATCCCATAACTGGAATAAATAAACGGGATTAGAAGTTTGCTTACCGTTCTATCAGGCGTTAAGGTCATTTTAGCCGTCAGTTTTTTTTTCACGAATTAAATGCAAATATTTGGATAATCTAGTCAGTCAAACATTTATTTAATTTTTCTATCTCCGCCTGTTGTTGTTTGTTTTATTAACTTCAATTCGATTAAATGCAATAAAAGTGATTAATAAAGTTTTCTCTGTTTTTTTTTCTCTGCATAATTTTAGGTGTGAGTGCAAGTGTCAGAAAAAAAAGTGTTTGTGCAATTTTTGTGTTTCTTGAAAGCGGAATAGCTTACACGGATACCGATCAATCCTCATTAATAATCAAGGAGAACAACTGAGATGGGCAACATTCATACAACCGGGCCGAATGAGGCGCTTATTGTTTCAGGTAAGTCCAGGAGACCTTTGAAAGCGTCCAAAAAGTTAATTTAAAGTTTCTTCCCTCAACACAATTTAAGTATGCGTAGCCCTAAAAAAAGGGAAGAAAATCGATAAAATGCCAAAAAGTATTCCTCCCCTATCGCAACGAACATATGCTTGTGCTTGTGTGTATATCAGTGCGCTGCTGGTGAGAGCGACGTCCTTTCGCTTCCTTGTTTCAATAATTCTCTATAAATGCTGCCGCGGGCTAGGCGAAACCATACATGAGGGTTAAAATTAGAAAAGGGGTTCAGTCGTGCCGGGTTTAGGGGTGGTGGAGTTTAACACTGCTTTTGCCGGTTTTTTTTCGGTTTGTTGCGGTGTTTTGTGTTTTTGTTGGCAACTGTTTTGGCAGCCGAAAGCGTTATATTTCCAGGCGATATACCTTCCCACGTTTGTTATTTACTTGGGGACGTCCGATGCTCTAATTGATTGTAATGACTGTGGTAATGTTTGATTTGATAGAATGTGGCCATTTTTTTCAGTTGTACTTCTTGAAGTTTAGCACTGCCAAAATACAAATACAAATTTTTGGCGCAACAGGCTCGTTAGTACCCAGGGCCTAGCTTTCTCACAACCATTCATGTGTGCGTGTGTACTTCTTGCACGATGGCGGGACCTCCTGTTTTATGCCGACTCCGAACGGCTAAGTTGAGATAAGCTATTCTTGACAATTGATACTACTCGGATGATTTGTCAGATCATCACGAGAGGAGGGCCAGTGAAAAATTATTTAGGTGTTGCTACGGCTGGGAATCGAACCCAGACCTCCTGCGCGGCAGTTCATCGCACTAACCATCGCGCCACTGAGCCATCAGTGCCATCGAGCCAGATATTCAGTCTGATCCCATATCAAAGATGATAGTACTCAATTTGTTGTTTAGATAACAATGCTTAAGGTGCCGTCACACCATGCAAGGCAAGTGCTCGCAGCAAGTTTTTCAAATTTTTTTTTTTTTTTTTTTTAAATCTGTGCAAGTGCTTGCAGTGAGCGATTTCTGTTATTTGTGGACGGATTTTGATTTGCCATTTTCAGTTCGGCTTCATTTCTTATTTCCCCGAAAATTTATTCAAAATGGAAAGTGGTGATCATTATTATGTTTGAAGAAGAAGCACACAAATGTTCTAAACACAAAAAAAAAACCTATGAGACGGTTACAATCCACTGTGCTAATCAATCCTTAAATTAACCATCCACAAAAAGTGGGCGTGTCACCACATCTTGTTCAAAAAGATTATTTTAGTCTCTAATGATTCTACAAAAAAAAGGACGTTTTTCTATGGGATATGTTTAACAAAGGGGTTTTTTAGGGTAACGCCCCCCAAAAATTGGGCATGGGTTAAAATGATATACAAAGTGGCGCAAAAGTTGTCACTCATCGCAAAAGCTGTCACCCGATGTTTTTTGGTTGCAAATATTTAAATTCTTCAGCAAAAAAAGTAGAAAAAATTATTCCATGATTCATGTCTTATGCGCCACCTATAATAATTGTTTCGATTTTTTTGCAAAACACTTTAAAAAATGGCGGCCAAAAAACATCGGGTGACAACTTTTGCGACGGGTGACAACTTTTGCGCCACCTTGTATGACGAAATGTTGATAGTATTGTTCTCGAAATATTTTCATCAAAAGTTTTTTTCAACTTTTCAAACATCCATCTATTTTTCACGACAAAGCAGGCGCGACAGTTGAACTGTCAAATAACTATAAACACACAATGCAAACTTTTTTGTTTTGCTTCAAAAGCGCACACCATGCAAGTCTCCGTTGTGCAAGCGTTTCCTTGCAAGCAATTCACTTTAGCAAGCACTTGCATGTAAGGACTTTTCGGGTCGTTACACCATGCAAGTTTTGCTTGAAGCACGCATTTTACTTGCTGCGAGCACTTTCCTTGCATGGTGTGACGGCACCTTTAGGTAGGAACTGGCAGAGTATAAATTAATTTTTATAGCAACCATGTTGGCTAAGGGGTACAACAAAGTGGGATAGCTTAGCTATCACATTTTACTTATACAGTTCCTACCATCTCAAACGTCTTCTAGGTTTTTTGTTGGTTTGACACCTGTAAGTCCCATTATTTGTGTGTTCCTTATGTTTACAAGACTGCTAACTTAATGAAAACCAGTACACTTGAGAACGGTTTTAGGATTTCTCACCAAATCGCCTTTTAAGCGCCATGTGTCGTACAACGCTGCAGGGATATTCTTATAACGGGACAAAAGCTGTGAAATTCTATTCAAAAAAGAAGTAATTGTTGAAACAACTATTTTATCTTATTAAAATTTTCAAAGTTTTTTTTTTAATTAACTTCAATTATCTTACTAAATTCTTACTAATCGATCTCCAGGAACGTTGAGCTTCTCCGCCTAAGACAAGGCAGCCAGTTATTCAGTCCTGGCGTTCTGCCATCCGTGAGCACTTGATCATTAAACTGGCAGTTTGATCTTCCTTGTCGTCTCGAACCTGAAGGCTGGGTTTCGAAGATTCTCTTGACTGGAGCATTATTGCTCATTCGCTCGATGTGGCAGATCCAATATACTACATCCACTTCTTGTTACAGCTCGGGGTTTGACGAAGAATTCTTCGTTCGAATGTGCCTAACATTTGCTCCATTTGCAGTTTATTGTCCAGCTCTCGAACGTTCAATTAACGCTAGTTCTTAAATATTATTCACATGCTTACAGTTTATTTTCTTTAAAGGGGACGCTGCCAATCTCATCTGAAATGAGATCTTATTTAAGTGTCGCTAAGGTCCGTGATCTCCTGGAAATTCGATTTAAGACCTTTTAGTCCCAAGAAATAGGCGTTGGCAATAGAAATTCTTCGTTTGAAG
The DNA here is from genome assembly GCA_932526625.1 of Rhingia campestris. Taxonomy (NCBI): domain Eukaryota; kingdom Metazoa; phylum Arthropoda; class Insecta; order Diptera; family Syrphidae; genus Rhingia; species Rhingia campestris. The sequence goes on along the minus strand of OW052182.1, from coordinate 93,307,261 downwards.
AATGACTCTAACCGTTGATGTCAATATCGCAGAGATATGGTAGTAAATTCACATTATTTAAGATTGCGCTCCTGGTGTTTGATCATGAATTTTGCACAGTCATCCCCAAAATAATGTTCACTAAAACGGTATCGAATGTTTCGCGAAGTCGTAGTCGAACATGAACAGCGAGGATATGTCCGAAAAACTTGAAATAGCTCTCAAGCCAACTTTGTTAAGCTTAGGCTAGATAATGCTTTACCTTATTCAAGTTGTATGATAAGTAGTTTTTTGATGGTTTATATTTGATTTATGAAGGCTGAGAGCAGGAAATTGCGCGCCATATAATAGTCGTCAAAATTGATTTTAAGCATCGACTGTACTCAACGACAAAATCTTCTTATTTATCTCGACATTATTCGGTTGGGGTCTATCTCTGTCATTGACTACTCTTGGTTAAACATTCTCACTTTTGTCCTAGAGTGAGAGCCTTTGTATACCTCATGGTGATATATTCGTTTTGATACATAATTTGTTACACAGGGAAATAAGTATATGGATCGACGCAGAATCGCTAGCTGAGTCGATATAGTCATGTCTGTCTATCCGCCTGAAGGTCACCGGTTTTTAGGCCTAAAATTTTGAGCTAAGGTAATGAAATTTAGAATATGCGATCTTTGTCCGTGCTGTTCGAACAAGTGTATAAAATTTCAAAATAAATGGGATAGGGTACTCATCTCCTTTTTGCTTTGGTTGCTGAGGGCAGAAGAAAGCAATCGAATCAGTTGTGGCCAACTGTATGGCTTGTTGATAATTTGTGTCTTCGACATTAGTTGCAGTATGGTAATTATATATAGACTGAGCAACACACTTCCTGAAAAAGTCTCAGTTGAGGCTAGCTTCGAACGTTTACTCATCCAATATATTGGAATGAGTAAATTATTGACTACGGTCTACCTTTTTCTTACAATCATTAATGTGTGCTTCTTGGAGCCCCAGCTTTACGACGAATCTGAAGGGCTGAGTTAAGATAAGCTTTTGTTGACAATTGGTACTACTCGGATGAATTCTCAGATCATCGCAGGAGGGCAAAAAACCATGGCCTGCATTATTATTATTATTAAATTAAATACTTCACTGAAAATCTAACTTATTATAAGTTATTCCTAATCTAACTTACTGGCCCTTAGTGGGTATTCTTAATTTAGCTTATCAATTGACATTATATTTGCTTTTCGACAGAAAAATATTTATAAATTGTTCCAAAATTTGTAAAGTTTTATTTACGAGAAAATAAATTAAAAACTATATAAAGGGTGATCCATTTCGAGGTTCCCTACTTTTTTAAAGAAAAAAACACAGAAAATTCAAATTTAATGGAGAATGTTTATTATCATTTGAAAGAACATTCTTTGGCATTTATTTTTTGAAGATTATGCCTATCAAATGTTGGCCGTTGCTACGTCGCAGATGGTCCATCCGTTGAGTCCAATTTTCGATCACTCGTTCGAGCATTTCGACTGGTAACTGGCGAATGACACGCGTGATGTTTTCCTCCAAGGCCTGAATCGAAGCGGGTTTGTCGGCATAAGCTTTTGACTTTACATATCCCCACAGGAAAAAGTCTAACGGTGTGATATCACACGATCTTGGTGGCCAATCGACCGGCCCAAAACGTGAAATTATGTGCTCACCGAAATGTTCTCTCAATAAGTCCATTGATTGATGCGATGTGTGGGAAGTGTAAAGTTGAACAATTTGTAAACGTTGTTCACGCGTAAGTCTTTCCATTATGAAATGCCAAACAATACTAAACAAAAATAACATGACAGCATGACACGACTCACACGTGATCTGTCAAAAAAGGCTATTGAAAAAAGTATTTTTACTTGGATGACCCGTTATATATTCTGAAAAGCCGGTGTTCTTCCCTTCTTCTTTGCCTATAGAGCTCAATAGCAGCTCTTGTCTTAGCCTGCAGCATTCCTCATCAAACCAAGGGTTTCTAACTGGTGGGCGCGAGAAAACTAGCACATCAGTTGCGGCTGATCTAATGGCTTGTTGGCATCGTTGCCATTATTCTTCGACATTAGATGTTGGTGGTATGGTGTGAATCGAGAGGCGATTGCAGTCTTTCGACATTAAAATTTTTCACAGTATTTCTGTTTTTTTTTGTGGTGTGGTGGATATCCGCATCCTTACCTTGGCTACAACAAGGTAGTAGTCCGAGTCGATGTTAGCCCCTCGGAATGTTCGGACATCCAAAATACTGGATGCGTGCCTCTTGTCTATCGCAATATGATCAATTTGGTTCGTTGATCTGGAGACCGGCATGTGCCCTTATGGATATCGAGGTGAGGAAACCGTGGTGCTGGCTATATAGTGGCATTTCGTTCCGCAGCGAAGTCAATTAGCCTAAGTCCGTTACCAGACGTGTTGTCGTGTAAGCTGTGTTTTCCGTCAATACTGCTGAAGATGTCTTCTCTTCCTATCTTTGCGTTAAAATCTGTCAAGGAGCTCGTAGAAGCAATCTTCAACAGTAAGATCAGTCCTTTGCTAATACTGTGACATAAAACAAAAATGGCAGTTCTTCAACCCGAAGAGTAAAAATCTAAATTGAAAAATGTAAATGGCATGCAAGGCGACACTCCATTAAAAAGCTTAATTAATTAATTTAAAATGTTGCGTATGCTATAGTCTGCTTTAATTTACTGTACAAGTACAAGTTCCAAACCGGAATATACATATTTTAAAATATACTCCCCTATAATAGCACAGTTTTCTTTCATTGAGCTGTTTAAATGCTCTTGCTTTTGGCCAAAAATATACTAAAATACATTTTGATCTAAATGTGTGCGTAATGATGTCAGAATCTGAAGTCAATTTTTGATTGTAATGAACATTTTGGAATTTTAATAGAATTCACCATAACTCGATTAATCACTATAAAGCAGTACACTCTAGTAATCTTATCCATTATTGTGTTTGGGCAGACTCAATTAGAATCCACATTTCAAGTGTTTGCAGCGATTGACACTAAGCGCAAAGCTTATAAAAATAAATATTTGCTTCGAAAGTATTACAAAACCTAACTAGTATGACTATTTTAGTATCTATACGAATTTATAATGAGTAATCACAATAAAGCGATTATTTTTGATAAGTTAATAAGAATATGTTCTCACATTTATTACATTTGATAAGGGTTATACGATTTCAATAAGTATTTACCCCAAAAACATGAATGGAGTGAACACGCCCAAAAACGTTCCACCATTCAATCTCTGAAAATGAAACGACAGTTGAGTTTGAACATAGAGCGATATACAAATGACATTATCTGGATTTTGTTTTGCTTTTAAAAATAGTTCTTATCAGATGCATGCGAGTTTTTGATTACTCAAGCGATTGCTTTAAAAACAATTTTTTTTTTCAACGAATATAATGATTAACTTTCCGCATATTAGCTACATCGCATGGGAGGTAGTAATTTCGTCATATAATGAAATATTATATGTATAGAAAATGTATGTTGTGCCTTTTCAATTTCAAACTTAACATTCTATTTGGCAAACGTGTTTTTGTGTAAATCCCGCCCATATGTATACTTGTGAATGCACAGAGAATTGTGAATCCTATAAGTATACCACACCCATTTTGCAAAATGAACCTTCGCTTTAAACAGTATTCCGGTTATATTTGTGGGAAGTTCTCATAAACACATTTTTTCTTTTACATATAGGTTTGTCCATTCCAAACATATGACAATTGCTAAAATCCTACCCCTGCTCATTTGTAAACTAATCAGTCCTATAGCAGGTTAATAGTGCTTACACACCGAATCATAAACCGAGTTTTTGGCAAAAAGTTTACGTAAACCACTGGATGCTTTCGCACCGACTCTGACCAGGTTTCGTTTGACATTTCAATCAGCTGTGAATTGTGATACTAGCTGCAACATTTGTGTGTGAAAATATTGTAATTGTAATAAAATGAATTCTAATATAATCAAACTAATATTAGCATATGAAGTTCAAAATGAAACAAATCTAAAGATTTTGACAACAGTTTTTGACTCTCAAGCCCGCCGCTTGTTTTGTTTTTATTTCATCTGGTGTGTATATTTCTGAAAAAAAACAACATTTGTTTTGACAGCGAGTTCATCAGCTGTTTTGTGGGACGTGTGGAAAACGTTTAGAATGTATGAAAAGGTGTGTTCTTTCCAACAACCTGCAACGTGATGACGTCTGCGAAGTGGTTATGAGAAGGTTACGTCGTAACCTACTAGGTTTTGAGAACTGACAATGTATGGGAAAACTCGGTTTTCGATTAAGGTTTCAGGTGTTTTTCCGAAAACTCAGTTTATGATTCGGTGTGTAAGCACTATAAGAAAGCAATCCTAAACAATCCGCAAAAAAATGCGAAAGGAAACACTACTCTACGAGGTTAGATGTATTATGGCAACAACATGTAGTCGCTATTGCTAAATCAGCAGGGTCTAAACTTAGCTACTTTTTTATAGCGAAGATATATTTTACACCAGCTCAGCTTCTTCTATCTATTTCTTTTTTATGTTTGGTCGCGAAACATATACTGAACTGGACTCTATCAAAACACGAGCAATTCGCAATTCAGTAGGCAAAATATTGAATGAACTTTCAGAAGACTCATTTCCACCCATATACAATCTAAAACAGTTCAAGAGCAGAGTAAATAAACATATGCAAGCATCTCTTTAAGGTTCATCTCACCTGAAAAAGCATATTGCGCCAAAAATTTGTTTTGTATGGGATGGGCTTTACAAATTTTTTTTTTTTTAAAGGGGAAACGGTCCCATGGTAAATTACTTTTTATAGACAAAATATAGCTATTCAGAGTATCTAAATATCTGGCTCAGATACTTTTTCAGAATTCATTATACGGTTTTATCAAAAACAAGGTTTATTTAAAAAATGGATGTAGCAGTGGGCGGTTTTAAAAAATGTTTACACCTCTTCTGCTTCGTCGAACAGAGAGCCTATATACCAAACTTCATTATTCTAGATCAAAATTTAAGGCCTAAAACTGGGTGACACACGGACCGACGGCTAGTGATTATGAGTCGATCCATACCTCAGGGAAATAAGTATATGTGGATAAAAGTTATTAAAAAATATATACTTTTAACAAAACGATTCAGTGCAAGTTTATTTTTAGTTTATAGGTCTTTCGAATAACTAACAGAATATATAATAATAATACTTAATTTTATGGAAACTTGTAAAAACATTGAATGAACTTTAAATAGCCTTTAGGAAATAAGTATATGTGTGTTCTTCATTTTTAATCTTAATATTTATTTCTGTATATTAGTATATTAGTTATATTAGTAATTTATAAGCTTTCCTTTAGCCAATAAAAGTTTATTAATGCGATTTGGCATAGAGTCCGCTAGATTTTCTATAGTTACATTGCTAATTAGCTCCCACTCTGCAACCAAAACGTCTCTTGATTGTTTGACATTATCAAACTGTCGTCCATTTATATAAATTCTTGCTAAAAGAATTCCCCAGAGATCCTCAATCGGGTTTAAGTCTGGCTGGCCACTCTAGAACTGGTATATTCTTTGATGAAAGAAATGCTTTTGTGGCGCGTGAGGTGTGGATTGGAGCGTTGTCCTGCTGAAAAGTCCAATTATCGGCGTATAGCTCTGTGGCAAAGTCTATTAATTCTTTGTCCAGCAACTGGGTATACATCTCGGAACTCGTTTTTGTTGGACTAAAACAAATGCGAGACTTTCCTGCATATCCAAAAGCAGCCCAAACCATCAGTGATCCGCCGCCAAAGTTCCTCTTGTGTCGTGTTTCACGCCGATACTTATGACACCCATCAGGGCCATCCAGATTCCACTTTTTCTCATCCGAAAATATAACACTGCGGAATTCTTCGGTCCAAAATTTATATTTGTCGGCAAATGCCAAACGTGTGGTTATGTGAAGTGGTAGTAGCATTGGTAAAGGCACCCGAGAACTATATTTAACGGTCTTATTTTCAACCAAAAGCTGATGAACCCGTCTCCTAGACACTTTGAGCTTCAAATAACGCCTGATCTCGTTACAAGACATTTGCTTGTTAACAGCAAGAGGCTTAATCTCGCGTTTACACCTCTCGTCGACGGTACTGGGTCTGCCACTGCGTTTGGCTTTTCCATAAAATTCCATTTTCCTTAAAAAAATTGAAACCGTATTTGGATGTCTGGAAACTCTGGAAGCTATTTGAGAAATTTTAGCGCCACTTTCTTTCAAACCCATTATAAGCCCGCGCTCTTCGGCTGACAAGTCCGTTGCACGAGGCATTCTGAGAAAAAAACTTCATTTTTTTTAGTGCTACATGTGATCACTTGATTACTTACAAGTTATTCTTGTGTAAAAAATAATTTTCTTTAAAATACAGTTAATTAAAACCAATTCAATCAAAACACCATTGGATTATTTTCTTTAAGGATATGTGAAGTCGCTCATCTACTCCAACAAACCAGAAACGTTAGGGGACTTGGAAACCAACATTCGTGCCGTTATTGCCGACATACGGCCCCAAATGCTAGAAAAAGTGGTTGAAAATCGGACCTCTATACTTGGTTTTATTCGAACCAGCCACATGCCAGAAATCATATTTAATGGCATAAAATTATCCTTCAAATTAAACCAAATTGATGGACATTAAAACGATTTTCTTGTGTTTTATTTCCATTCGAAGTTCTATACCTCTAAAAAAAAAACACCCTTTACTTTGAGGTATCTCTATCGAAATTATTTCTCCATGTTACAAACTTAATATCAAAAATAATAATCCCCTAGGGGATATATTATAAACATCATAAGCTCAATCAATGTGGGTCTATTTGCCTAGCGGTAAATTGACTTAAACCACGGCATCTCTGGTAAAAATCCCGAAAATTGCAACTCCTAAAGCTTTTTTAAGCCTCAACTATTGCGCAATTCTGACAAACATCCAAGAGCAGGGTGTCATGAGAAGCTTTCCGTTTAAAATCGTCGGTAAACTTGAAGTCCCATTCCTTGTGGCAAAAACCTTCTTACATACAAGTTTATTGAGAAGCTAGGTTTAGGCCTGGTGTGGGCTGTAAATGTTAAGTATTGATAAGAGCTGAATAGTCGTCCATTAATGTGGTTCTCGACATGGAAAAAGAATCGGCAGGATTACTGTACATATCACAAGAGAACATCTCGATCATCGTGGATAGTCAGGGAGCCTTAAACACTCTTAAATCCAATATAGTAACGTCACATGGTAGTTGGCTGAGTGCTCTATATAACTAACACAAAGTTTTAATAATCTGGGTACCTGGACACAATAACATTACAGGATGCCGGATATCTGACGTGCTAATAGGACTAAGATTATCCAGCTACGGGCTGAAATCCTTATTACTTAAAAATAAAAAAACGGTACAAAACCAAGCATAGACCAATTTCAAAAATGTTCCAGAATTGATCTTCATTTGTCAAAAGATCATTTCGTAAAAATTCAATCTACTTTCACAAATCTTTGAAAAACAGAAGCAGACTTATCTAAAGCCTTTGACCAGCAATGACATAACATCATAACTTTTAAACTAAAGGCATGTTGTTTCCCTTCAGAGTTTATTAATTGGGTTGAATCATATATATCCTTGTGAACATACTATGTAACATTAAGAAGTTCCTCGTCGTACCTATGTTATGCCCAATCTGAAGTTCCCCTGGGAAGTCATGTAGGTCCTATTCTATTTATATTTGCAATAAACGATCTAAAAGCTCGTATTTGGGAGAGCAAAATGTTGATATGGGGATCTAAACGATTCGATATTACTTCAAACTTACTTACTTACTTCCACGCAGCCCATACGACCACTTTAGGCAATTGAAGGAGATTCTGATTCGTTGCACTCAAGTAGCGGCAGTTTAGCTTATTATGTGTCCATTAAGATGAAAATTAGCTTTATCCGAAAATAGATGTTTCGTAAACGTTAAAAAGCTCTCAGTTACCCAGCTTACTAAGTCAAGCCTCTGACTGGTATCCTAGGGCTTTAAATCTTGCACCAAGGGAATTTTATTGGGGTGCAGCTTTATGTGTTTGTGCAAAATACGGTAATGATGATCTATCAACATTTAAAGCACCTGCGCGCTTAAGAATTCAAAATTCGCTGCCGAAAAATGCTCCATAGCTATTCAATTCCCTAAAACTAGGCTATACATCACAGCGGCCCTTAGATCTCTGCTCGTAATTGCTGCTTCTATTCTATTTGGCAAGCTACAGCACATAGAGATGGCCATTCCTTCAAATCGCCGGTTGGTGGCACATAGCGCCGTCTTGTTGAAAAAACATAAATTCGTCAAGTTGAAGTCTCAAGAAGCCAAAGACGAACAATTGGCAGTCCAGGGTTTTTTCGTATACAATCTCACGCACAGACCTTCCGCTTTGGTGACTTAATCGGTGTTGGCTGATTATTTATCGTATCGGTCGATTCGAATTTAAACGTCAAATAGTCGATTGGGCGGGACGGTTAAAAAATAAATTATAATTTGCACACGTTCTTCAACGTTATAACCTCTCATTGTGATCTTGATGCAACAACATGGCTTCTATAGCCAAATAAATTTCGAGCGTTCATATTGAAAGACCGTTTAGGTTGCAAAAGGCACTTGCCAATATAGCAATACTCTCTGACAGAATTAAAAGGTAGAAAGCTTATCGGTTCTTGAGAAGCATTTGCGTATTCTTGAAGACCATTGTAAAAGTCCTTCACCAAATGATTTCTGGATTGGATTGTACCAGAGGCAACATTCGTTTTGGATTTGATAACCACCAACCAAATCCAAATGTGATGAACTGCCGCTCAGGAGGTCTAAGTTCGATCCCATAGAGATGTTTTGAAATTCAATCCCTTAGGGGTGGATTGGGAAACTGCAAAAGGTTAAAGAGGAAAATGAAGGCAGAAGATTAGACATAGTGAAAAACAAAACCTCTGAAAGAAATTAGACTTTCTTCTTGAATAAATAGGTAACCAATCCTAAGTGAATTCCAACATTATGGATCTTCATAACCAGAGTTACATACATTTGTCTAGCTTTGAACACACATAGCTGAAGCATATCCCCGATAATTTCTAGCAAAGCAAAGTTAAGCATAATCTAGGCGAATCAGAAAAGAATTTTGAATACAAGAAAACTCGAACACGTTTATATGATTCTTCCTAAGTGCCCTGGGTTTTCAATTGTGGGATTTTTGGTAGCCATTACACAGTATAATGTGTCAGTGCAACTTAGTAAATATTGCCTAACATGATACCCCAAAAGCCACATCGTTCAACGTGCAGCCTTACGTTGAATAAAAGACCTATTTATGCTGAGTATTCCAAATGAATCTATATATCTGATGACCATACATTCCTTAGACAAGGTTTAAGTGGTTGTCACTTGCAAAAATTCACGTATCAACCATATTGATGTCCTATTGGTATCTGCTCATAGCATAGTGTTAATCCATAAGAGAACATGATACCGCATATACAGTATACACCTTGTAGATGCATCCCTGAATGCATATCTAGATTTTGAATTACATAAATACTGATCACCATAAAATTGGATGCTTTCCTAAAATAGACGATCATTGAACTCACATCTCCATATTGTCCCGCAGGACCATGAACACCTCAAAATGCCTGACTCTCCAAACTGAAATACATAAATCTCCTTGGACACACATAAATCGCATTACCTTTGAAAATCCTTCAACTCAAAGATTCTTTGACACACAACGCTACTGTACACCGATAAGTGAAGTATAAAACTGAAACGACTGAATAGCACTGAATAATTTAAATCGCTTCCATTCAGCATAACGGGACGATTATAACGAAAGAAAATGTCTACCTTAGGGGTGAATCTCTAGTCCTGCAGTCGTCGACACAACAACTGAAAATAAATACAAGTTGGTTTCGCAGCCCATAATGCAAAACACGTGTCTACCCAGGTCCGCCCATGTCAAGCGCAAAATGCTCCTCTGGTGACGAATTATAATTATTAACTCATACAACCATAACCATCATCAAAGTTCTGCTGCTGGTGAATCCTGCGATTAAACATTTAAATTCTGAAAATTAAAGACCACATCTAGACCATAACCGCCCACCTTGAACAGACACATTACTCGGGTGATTCGTCATCCTGCGCACCGAACCCCTTTAAGTCCAAAAATCCCCGCACAAACGGACTAGATAGTGTGTGTGTGCCCCTGACGGACTGGGTTCTCCCCAAGCTGTTCGGGGGTAAATTACGTTATTGACAAACAGGACAAAAAAAAAATCGATGATGCTTCATGAATCACGATTCATGGGGGATGAGGTCATAGACTCTGCCTATTGAAATATAGAATTTCTCAAATCATCCCTCAATTGACGAAGTTCGGCGGATTTTCGTTCGTTTTGTCGAAATTGCCTCTTATGGTGTATATTTGTGTACACTTAGGATGAGTTTAACAGAGGGGACACGCCTAAAATACTGCTAACGGACAACAACAGTTCTTGTCTATTTTCAGGACACGTGATTTGCAGCAGAATGCCTATTGCAATTTTTTTCCAAATTCATGACAGGGGATGATGAACTCATTCAATTTGTGAGAATATAAATGTGTGGGTATCGTGTTGTGCTTCTACGCGCTGCTCAGTGTAAAGATGAGAATTGTATGCCCGTACACGACGGTGTGACGTAAGAAGGGGTCCTTTGGATGGAGCGTTATTCATTCAATTTGTTTTGTCTATTATGATGGCGTCAGGGGCCAGCCGGCTCAGACTGAATAATAGCATTTGTATGTACATATTTGGATGTTTGGAGTGATGTTGGCATTGGAAATTGCTGCTGCAAAATATGAGGGCCATGAATAAACACGAAGATGTTGTGATACAATCTTATTTACATCGTCTCCATGGGTTTGAGGAAATCGATATTGAAGCTAGGCTATGGACGGATGGATGGTTAGAAAAGTGCACATTGGTTTAGTTAATTATATTGTCAGAACTTGTATATGAACGTGGTAAGCCTGAGCTTCAATTAACATTTCTCTTCAGGTAGACCGCAGTCGATTGTGCAGAGAGCTAGAATTCAAAAGAATATACACGTAGGTTCTTCATATCATCATTGCTGTCCAGAGATCAAACAGTTTTTGGAAAACTGAATATAAATGATGATAAAATATTGCCATCCCTTAAAGACAATAAATGAGATCTGTGTATAAGCAAAGATTATGAATTCTATACAGATGACGCATTGAAAAAAAAAAAAAACAGAAACTTTTGCTCAGTAGCTTCATGGTACGGGCGGGCGGTGTGCATGAAAAGTGGCGCTACAGTCCGGGATGAACCTGGGCCTCAACCAACATGCCTCTCCAATTAGCCCGGTCCTTAGCTAACTGCCTCCAGTTGCGTACTCCAAGTTGGTTGGCGAGGTCTTGCTCTACTGCGTCCGACGTCTGGCTGGGAATCGAAGACTCTGCGAGCCGGAGTATTGGTGTCCATTCTTTCTACATGTCCTAGCCATCTTAAACTCCAATGCGGAGTTTTTTGACTAGGGGTATGTCGCTGTACAGCTCGTATAGTTCGTGGTTGAAACTTCGTCTCCATAGCCCGTCAATGCAAACGGGACCGAAGATTTTCCGAAGAATTTTTCTCTCGAATCGACCAAGGATTTCTTCATCCGCTTTTGATACGGTCCATGCTTCAGCGGCGTAGAGCACGACTGGGATGATCAGGGTCTTATATAGGATCTCCTTAGTAGTTCGAGTGAGGGCTTTACTACTAAATTGCCTTCTTAGCCCGAAGAAACAGCGATTGGCAAGAGTAATTCTTCGTTTGATTTCTGACGAGATGTTGTTGTCATAGTTAATAGCGGAGCCGAGGTAGACAAAGTCCCGTACTGCCTCAAAGTAGTCTTAGCATACTTAGTCTTACCCTCATTTACTGCTAAACCCATTATTGCCGCTTCCTTCGCTATACTAGCAAACGTGGCTATGACATCACGTTGAGTACTACCAATGATGTCAATATCATCGGCGTATGCTAGTAGTTGCACTGATTTTTTGGAGAATTGTGCCTCTGGTGTTGGCTCGGGAGTTTTGCATAATCCTCTCAAGAATCAAATTGAAAAAGTCACATGACAGCGCATCGCCTTGCCTAAATCCTTTTTTGGCATCGAATGTGTCGGTGAGGTCGTTTCCGACCCTGATGGTGCAGCGAGAATTCTCCATCGTCATCCTACACAAACGGACGAGTTTGGGCGGTACACCAAAACTAGACATGGCTCTGTATAGTTCGTCTATGTCGTCTGCGGCTTTGAAATCGATAAATAGGTGGTGGGTATCAATTTGGACTTCTTGGGTTTTTTCCAGGATCTGCCGAAGTGTGAAGATTTGATCGATTGTGGACTTTCCTGGCCTAAAACCACACTGATAAGGGCCGATCAGGTTGTTGGTAAACGGTTTCAGGCGTTCACATATTACGGCAGATAGGATCCTGTAGGCGATGTTGAGTTGACTTATGCCTCTGTAGTTGGCGCAGTTCAGAGGGTCTCCTTTTTTGTGGATCGGGCAAACGATGCTGAGGTTCCATTCTTCAGGCATGCTTTCAACCGACCAGATTTGGTCAATCGCAGTTAGTTGTAAATTTTGGTATTTTTTCACGTGGCTTTAAAATCGACATTTAGTTGGTTATCAATTCGGCTTCTGGATTTCTTGGTTGTTTTTTTCAGAATCTCCAAAGTATGAAGATTTGATCAAGTATGGCCATTACTGGCCTCAAACCACACTGAGAAGAGTCGTTGTTGGTTTCAGACTTCGTCAATTCTGGCAAAACATGATGTTGTGGGTGATGCTTAGGAGGCTTCTGGACCTTCCATTGGCGAAGCTAAGATGATATTTATTTTTAATAATTTTGGGCAAAGGTTCCAATCTTAAGGAAAATTTGCTAATAAGTTAGTGTACTCACCTGTCATATTTCATGGGGCTTAATAGGTTGGCGTCATGCTATCTTTTTCGGTAGCCCTCGGCAGAATTCTGTTTAGACCTTCGTTCCCTGCCATTGACGTTTTAAATTTTGGTTATGAAGTCGTTCATCATTCTGTGAACCTATCTATATCTTTGAAAAGCCTATGTTCTTACCATCTATGTACTGCCTATAAATTTGAACTGCTACAACTCACTGATTCTTTGTTTTGTAAGCCTTCTTCTCTGCAAGTATTCGCGTAAGCATTCTTTGTCATGCCAGAGGGTATTTGTTGCTAGGCTGGAGAAATCCAGCACATCATTTCGTTCTCAAATTTGCCAAGTTCAGTCCTTTCCAATTCCATCGAAGTTGCATTAATTGTCATAAAGGTTGCCCTACCCTTGAAAAAAGTATAACGAGATATGTGTTTGTATCCTATTTATTTGGCACCACACCTATGTTTGTATGGTTAGTCGCCATTTTTTGACAGCAATCGTCCATGAAATTTTCGTTGTGGAAACTTCATTGTTTGATTTGGAGTTTGGCATGGCGCACCTTCTTGTTGAAACCAGTAACCATCCAGACTTTTACTTACTTACTTATGTACTTGCACAGTACGGAATGAACCTGTGCATCAACCAACATGCCTCTCCAATTAGCCCGGTCCTTAGCTAACTGTCCGACCTCCGATCGACTGACGTCTGGCTAGGAATAGAAGACTCTGCGAGCCGGAGTGTTGGTGTCCATTCGTTCTACAAATCCTAACCATCTTAAACGTTAAATGTTGACGTTGCGTTTCCGACCCTGATGGAGCAGCGAGAATTCTACATCGTCATCCTCCACAGACGTACGAGTTTGCGCGGTATATACTAAATCTAGAGATGGCTCTGTATAGTTCGTCTCTATAATTGCTGTCGGCTTTGAAATCGATGAAAAGGTGGTGCGTATCGATTTGGCTTGGGTTTTTTCCAGGATCTGCTGAAGTGTGATGATTTTATAAGTTGTGGACTTTCCTGACCTCAAACTACACTGATAAGGGTCGATCAGCAGGTTGTTGGTAAATGTTAAGGCTAAGGGGTACGCGTTGCGCGAAGGCCTTGGCGGTCTCTTGCGATTGCAGTCTTTCAACTGGGGTTCTGTGGATGTCTGCATTCTTACCTTGGCTGCAACAAGGTTGTGGTCCAAGTCGATGTTAGCCCCTCGGAATGCGTGCCTCTTGTCTATGGCAATGTGATCAATTTGGTTGACCGTTCGTTGTTCTGGAGACCGCCATGTCCCCTAATGGATATGGATATCGAGGTGAGGAAATCTTGTGCTGGCAATAGTGGCAAATCGTTCCGTAGCAAAGACAATTAGCCTAAGTCCGTTGCTAGACGTGTTGTCGTGTAGGCTATATTTTCCGACAGTACTGCTAAAGATGTCTTCTCTTCCTACCTTTGCGTTAAAATCTCCCAGCACGATTTTAACATCGTACTTTGGTAGTCGCTCATAGGTTTTTTCGAGGAGCTCGTAGAAGCAAGCCTTAGTTATATCATCTTTTTCCTCCGTCGGAGCATGAGCGCATATAAGGCTTATGTTGGTGAATCGCTAATGTCTTGGAAACTGAAGACTTCTTGCGTAAGTCTGGCACTTAAAACAAATTCGAATAGTTGCGGTTCTTGCTCACTATAACACGGTCCCTTGTAGTTGTCACAGTTTTTCATCCTCTTTTTGCTCAGCCATTCCGAGGCTATTGGTTGCTTCGTAAACAACCAACCTGGAGGCCCAGTTCCAATTTATTAGATACCCCTAGGACACGGGTCATCAGCATCCACTACGGGATTGAGCGCTTTCGGTTCATCCGCCACCATCTCTGTTCAAGGGGCCTTACCCTAGATAACTTGTTGTCCGAATATGTCGAAGCAGCTCATCTAGATTCTCCTGGGACAGCAGGCATTCCTTGCCATTCTGACAAGGGTGTTTATAGTGTAGCTGTTTTTCGTCTTGTTTTCAACACTCGCACTTATCGCTTATCAAGTCAAATCCGGTTGGATGAGACCAGTACCCGATGGCTACCACTTGGAGGTAAAAATAAGCACAGTAGATGTGTAGTCAGAGTTACAACCACTGGGCATTGCCAAGTTAAAGCAAATCAGAGTCTACCCTCTTTCTACAAAATCCAACCATCAAAAACTCACACCCATTCTCGGGAGTGTTTCAAAAATAAATTGGGAAGGATTAATGATTTGATATCTCTTGGAGATGAATGCGAAACAAATCTTAATATAAAATGAACTGCCAGCAACAGTGCTATAATCGTTTGGAGCTTCACAATTACAATGTAAGAAAGGCTCAAACCGGAGGACATGGCACAGAATCTAATTACAAATGAAAAAGCTAGGTTTGAAGTCCTGTACTTACTTTCTTACTTACTTACTTTTTGGGCCGTGAAGAGTCTTTGCCTGAGACACTGCAGCCTTCCATCCTCTACGATCCCTGCCTCGCTGCTTCCAGTTGTCTAGACCAAGCGCTCTGGCATCCGAGGTATTTTTCTTTCGAAGGAGCCCAGTCTCAGCTCTCCCTTCTTGGTTGGCTTATCAACCAGCACTCGGCACCATAAAGCAGAACTGACAGGATAAGGGTTTTGTAGAGCACACATTTCGTCCTTCGAGTTACGAGTTTTGAACCCAGTTGATTCGCCAAACCGAAGTACCAACGGTTTCCTAGGGTAATTCTTCGACGGATAGGGTGCCATTCGTGGAGTTTATGTTAACTCCGAGGTATGTGAACTCCTTAACTACATCGAAATTACTGCTATCAATAGTGACGTGTTGTCCTAGGCGGTGGACAGATGCTTGTTTGTTTGTTGATAGCATGTACTTAGTCTTGTCCTCATTTACTTCAAGGCCAACGGATTTCGCCTGTTCTTCAATCTCGGCATGTTGGGAGCGACCGATGATGTCAATATCGTCCGCATAGCCCAGCAGCTGGACGGACCTGTTGAAAATAGTGCCTTCCGTGTTAACACCTGCCCTGCGCACTATCTGTTCCAGTACGTGATTGAAGAAGTCACATGATAGCGCGTCTCCTTGCCGAAATCCGGTGCATGTTTGAAATAGTTCGGAGAAGCTACTTCCAAACTGCGCGTTGCATCGCGTGTTTTCCAGTGTCACTGCTGAATCAGTTTTGCTGGGATTCCGAATTCGGCCATCGCGATATAGAGCTCATGACGATGTATGCCATCATACGCGGGTGTGAAGTCGATGAATAGGTGGTGAGTTTCGACTTGAAATTCGTTGGTCTTTTCCAGGATTCGCCTCAGTGTGAAAATTTGGTCTATAGTCGATCTGCCGGGCCGGAAGCCACACTGGTACGTGCCGATTAGTGTGTTGCAGAACGGTTCTAGACGTTCACACAGTACGTTGGATGGGATCTTGTATGCGACATTAAGCAGGGATATGCCTCGATAGTTCTTGCAAGACATAGGGTCGCCTTTTTTTGTAGATGGGGTATTTGGAGCTGATTGTCCAGCCATCAAGCATGCTCCCTATCAAAACATCACCACCGTATTTAAAAAGCTCCGCTGGTAAGCCATCAGAACCAGCGGCCTTGTTGTACTTAAGCTTTTTTATAGCTAGGCCAACTTCTTCTATACTAGGTGGTGGAACTAGTTCTTCATTGACTGGACGCTGGTCCTCTTCTTGCCCTATCACTCTCTCTACATGATGCCCATCTAGCAGCTGTTGGAAATACTGCTTAAACACATCAACTATTCCCTGCGCTTCGGTGACTTGGTTTCCTTCGCTGTCTCGAAGAGCCTGCGTTCCGGTTTTGTAGCCAGTAGTCAGTTCCTTGGCCTTTTTATAAAACCTCCGGATGTTGTTATGATCGCGCGACTCTTCGATCTCCTTCAGCTGGGAGGCTGCGTAGGCTCTCTTCTTTCTACGCAGGGTTTTCTTTACCTCCCTCCTCCTGGCTCGATACTCATCTCTCGCTGGCGTTGTTTTGCGCTGCAACGCTTTCTTGTGTGCATCTTCTGTCACCTTTTTCTTGTACACGCAATCATCACCATACCACGGGCTCTTTCTCGGGGGTGGCTGGTACCCTACAGTGGTTTCGGCTACCTCCTTGATGATGTCGCGATGGCACCACTGATTGTTGGTGTCTGTGGTAGGTGAGTGCACAGAGGAGAGTTTCGTACTCAGGCGTACTCAGGCGCTCACTGTAGGCTCTGGCTACTCCAGGTGTGCTAAGGCGTCCAACGTCGAATTTCTTCTTCTGGGCAGTTCGCAGCTTCTTCTCGATGGACAGTCGAGCTTTGAATTTAGCCGCGACAAGAAAATGGTCAGAGTCGACGTTTGCCCCTCGGAATGTATGCACGTCGAGGATGTTGGATGCGTGCCTCGCATCGATTAGCGCATGGTCGATTTGGTTGGCGGTTCGACCGTCTGGAGAGCGCCAGGTTGCTCTGTGGATCCTAAGCCTTGGGAACCTAGTGCAATACTTATCACCGTATAACGAGCTGCTGCAAAATCGATTAGTCGGTAGCCGTTGTCTGTTGTCGTTTCGTGGATTCTGTGCTTATCAACTAAACCGCCAAAGAAGTTTTCCTTTCCCACTTTAGCATTGAAATTCCCGAGTACAACTTTTACATCATACTCCGGACAGGCTCCGTAGGCTCCATCCAGGAGGTCATAAAACTCCTCCTTGATGGGATCTTCAGCCTCGTCGCTAGGGGCTTGTGCTCATATGATCCTATCCATCGTATCTCCTGGATTGCGGTCCCGTATGGCCCGTCAATTCCAGATATTTCATTTCAAATAAGTGATAAGTGAAAAGTCCGTCGATTCCAGATATTTCATTTCATTTCAAACAACGATAAGTGATAATTGAAAAGTATAATTTTTTTTATCGCCAAATCATAAAATTAATACACGATGACATAATTTCCCTTCTATCCGTTTCGTTGTCCCCTTTTAGCACTGTATCTAGGCACTGCTAACATATTTGCCCAACCAAGAGGTATGCCCGTAAGTATCCATGACGACGATTCCTATAAAGGACAATATTCCTTTTACTTGGTAGTTCATAGGAGTTCATAGGGGATTACTCTCCTAGCAAAGATTTATTGCTATCCTGATCTAAATTCTTTAATCCACATTGTGTTGACACATTTCTTTGCGAGAACATGGTAGGGAATTACCAGGATAATACATTACTATAGTATCGTGTGCACACAAGGGTGCATACTGTACATGTCGTGTGAAGTTCCAAAGCAAATCCATGTCGCAATCCATACACATGCGGTGTCATGGAGATGCAAATTATAACATGAAACTTGAGCTACGAATTAAAATACACACACACTCCAAGCCCGCATTATAAAACTATACCCTACCCAAGTCACAAGTGTGCCAAATGCATACTCATAGCTGAAGCTTTTTAGTAGAGCAAAAGGGTTGGTCTGGGCGGTTTTTTTTTTATTCCAGTCCCTTTTGTCGCTTTGACGTCATCGAGTGGTATATGTGGGACACACGTAATAAGGGTAGTTTTTCACTATTTTTTTTCATAATTGCATCATCAAGATTAGTAGACTACCTGATGGTTGTAGTGTACCTACGTAGGACTTGCATTTTCCCAGCTAAATAGTGGGAAATCTTTATTCTCGTTTAACGAGTCTTCTAGAGAGTGTGTGAGTAGGGTTCAATGAACTCGTTTTCCGATTGCGGTTGGGGTTGGAAATTGCGGCATAATCCTGCAAAGGAATAAACAGGATATAATAGAAAAAGTGCAACTAAACCAGATTGGATTAAAATCTCAAAACATTTCACGTTGTGGCTTATGGACTTTTGAGGATGAAAAGGGAAATCAAGATACTCCTCTATGAGAGGGTTGGGGTGAATATTTTCGTCAGTTGTCACATCTTCTATAGATATCAATTGATTCAAATGTTAATTAGATAGATGTGTAGTTTTGTACTCATTAAATAACGACATTATTTATAAACAAACAGAATATGAAGCGACACAAGGGTGTACATTTCGTTGATTAAATCATCCCCATGTGCTGATGGCATCAAGCCACTCGTATATAGGTTAAGTCAATTAATTAGATACACACTACTGCGATTGGCTTGGGTTGAACGTAGACCAAAGGTATTCTATTTTTGTAATTAGGACATGTTTAGCCTATAGGGAGTAGTTGGGGAAATGGCTTACTTTGTGGCTGAAGCTTTATGTTTACAAACTTTTTTTTTTAGCAGAAACCGCCTAACTCATGTTGAAGGTGTGGTAGTATTGATTAATATGAGTGTTGAGGATTGCGTGGTTTGCCGAATTCTGAAAGTAACAAAACCGTTTAATATCATTCGATAGAAAACAAAACCTTTATGGTGCTAATACAAAGTGGGCCAAAAAAAGTCATCCGATGTTGTTTTGCCCTTCAGAATATCGGTTGTGGCTCTCGCAGTGTGTGCCGTTGCTCCGTCGTTGCCCTCCAGTCGTAATTCGTCCAATTGCGGAAAAAAAACTCAGTTAACATAGCCCTATAGCGCGCACTGTTCAATGTTGTCGTTTGACCAGCGGCGTTCTCGAAAAAAAAAAAAAAAATGAAAAAATGGCCCGATTACTCCTCTAGCGTGAACAGTGCACTATCCAGTAACATTGAGCGGGTGTAATGGCTCCTCGTGCATTACTCGCGGAATTTCGGTGCCCCAGAAGCGATAGTTTTAATTGTTCACGTACTCGCTGAGGTGGAAATGAGGCTTATCGCTCATTATAATTTTGGTCGAAAAATCGTCCACTTCGTCCTCGAGATTAAGGATGGCTTGGGCGTAGGTTCCACGCGTTTGGCGGTTGACAAACGTACCCGTTCACGTACCCGCTGAGGTGGAAATGAGGCTCATCGCTCATTATAATTTTGGTCGAAAAATCGTCCACTTCGTCCTCGAGGTTAAGGATGGCTTGGGCATAGGTTCCACGCGTTTGGCGGTTGACAGGCAGCAGCTGATGCACGGACTGGACTTTGTATGGGAACATGAGCAAGTCTTTGACCAAAATTCGCCTTAGGGACGACCGGCTGATGGCAAATTGCGAGGCACGGCGTCTGGTCGATGTTTCCGGCGATAGCTCGATATCCTCGGCAACAGAGGCGATATTCTCGGCACAACGGGCGCTCCGGGGCCGGCCACTCTTGGCAACGTCTCGTGTGGTCCAATACATTTCAAGGATGGTGGCCAAACGGCGCAGTGTTTGCGCAGTCGGTGTCGGACGGCCGGGGAATGGGCGACAGAATTCGCGCAGCGCCAACTCTACAGACGTATTGTTGCGCAAAAAAATATACACGGTTATTCCGCGTTCTTGGTGAGTGTATCGCTCCATGGCTTGTTCACTTGTATTCTAAATCTGTATGGTCCACAAATGTCAAACAAGATTTGACATTGGCGGCCATTTGCAAAAATAAGAGCATCTTCAATAGGGTGATCTATTTTGGCCCACCTTGTATGTATAACAACTATTATCAGAACGGACCATTTCTAGATGGTTTTTGAATGTTTATTGGATAATTCTTCACTTACATATAAATAAGACGTTTTTCACATACGGATTCCTCATATATCTCTATGAGTCTAATACGATTCCCAACTTTCTTACATGCTGAGCATATTTTTTTTAAATTCGTCTCCTTGTTCATTCTTTAAAAATAGTACAGCTGGATATTTTGTATGCATCATGTAGGAAAATCTTAATTTTCCCTTTGTTGAGAATTTTGTTCCACTTAATCTCTCAGGTAGGTTAGGTTAGGTTGGTGGGTTGATGAGGCAGACGGTGTGTGTCTTCCCTCATCGCACTCAGGTCAATATAGACCCAATGTGATGCCCGTTGGGGGTCCACTTGTGTGGTTGGTTCATTCATTGTCCCGTTACTGTCCATTGTTGTTAGCCTCTTTCCAGCCATCCAGATGTTGATGCAAACCTGAAAAGATTAGGGAGAGGGATTTCGGATAGATCCGTGAGGTCATGGAAAAAGTATTTTCCTAAGGTTCTCATTCTTAATTGGCTGAGGCCTGGGCAGTGGCACAGAAAGTGGAGGGTATCCTCGTGTATTTCTTCATCACCGCAGCTTCTACAGAGGTCATCATCTATGAGATGCATTTTCAGTTTGTGGCTTTTTAGTAAGTTGTGTCCAGTAAGAATCCCAACTAAAGTAGAGACAGATTTCCTGTTTCTACGAAGTAGTTTATGGGTTCTGGCTTTGTCCTACTCAGGCCACATCCTTTTGGAAGTTTCACAGGTGGGAAGCGAGTGACACCTGTTTTTGGCAGTGATCAGTGTTTTCTGTCCCACCCGAGATTTGAGGTCACATAGTGGTGGTTTGACAGACTGGTCTGCTTGGTCAATGCTGGAGGCAGATCTTTTTCTCGCCAGTTCGTCAGCAATTTCATTGCCCTGTATGCCTCTGTGTCCGGGGACCCAGCAGAGGTTAACATTATGTTGGATGCAAAGAACCTTTAGCTCTTCACGACAACGTTTCACAAGCCGAGATTTTATTTCGACAGCAGAGATAGCTTTTATTGCAGCCTGACTGTCAAGAAAGATGGTGATATCATCTGGTGGTATCGCCAGCATTGAGGTCGCTTTGGCTGCCTCTGTTATTGCCAATATTTCGGCTTGGAAGACACTGCTGTGCTCAGGGAGACGGAAGGTGCTGTTTAGCTTTAGTGTTTCTGAAAACACAGCAGCATGTAGTCAGAGGATACAGCTGAGCCCAGATATCTGTGTAGAATTTGGGCATGTCCTCCTGAGTTCGATTTCCAGCAGTTGAGCTGGCTGATTCTTAGAGCACTTTTGGCTGCAGATTCTTGCATGTAAAGTTCTAGCGGTAGCAGGTTAAGGATGGTTTCCAGTCCCGCTGTTGGTGTGGTTCTCATTGCGCCAGTAGCGCCCACATATGCTATCCTTTGTACCTTTGTCATATTTTTCAGATGGGTGACTTTATTTGTGGATTGCCACCAGACAAGCCCCCATATGTTAATATAGGTCTCACAATGGCCGTGTACATCCATAGGATGATCTTGGGGTTCGGACCCCAGTTTTTTCCGAATATTCGGGTACACGTATAGAAAGCGACTGTGGCCTTTTTAATGCGCTCGCGCAAATTTAGGTTCCAGTTGAGTTTTCTATCAAGATTCAAGAATGACACCCAGATACTTTGCACTATCGGCTAGTTTGAGGGTAGTCCCATCGATAGCCGGTAGGTCGAATATTGGTATCTTCCTCTTATTCGTGAAGAGAACGAGTTCCATTTTCTGGGGGTTGATGCCAAGCCCGCATTGTTTTGTCCACTCGTTGAGAGTTTTCAATTCCTGCTCGAGTAGTTCACTAATAGTGGGTAGGAATTTCCCTTTAACTAGTATTGCTAAATCGTCTGCGTAGGCTATGACTTTTACCCCATTTCGCTGTAGCTTGATGAGTATCTCATTGATGACTATGTTCCACAACAGAGGTGAGATAACGCCTCCTTGTGGTGTGCCTCTTAATGCTATTACTTTGAGATGGGTGTCTCCCAGATTCGCATTTATATTTCTGTGGTTGAGCATACTTCCAATAATATGTATTAGAGGTTGGTCCACGTTGTTCTTCGCGAGGTTTCTTTCGACTGCGTTTGTGTTCACATTATTGAAGGCTCCTTCAATGTCGAGAAATGCAGCGAGTGTATATTCCTTTTCGTGAAGAGGTTTTTCTATTGTACTAACGATATTATGTAGGGCAGTTTCGACTCCCTTACCTTTCGTGTAGGCATGCTGTGCCGAGGATATGTATTGGGGGTCGAGTTTGTCACGAATGTAGATATCCATTAGTTATTCATAGGTTTTTAGTATGAAGGATGTAAGACGTAAGGTAAGGCAGCGCAGGAAAACCTCTGAGGATTCCGTAAGTGGAACACGTCTTTTTATTTAAGGTTTTTTTTACGAAATTTGACGTTTTTGTTGTGGAAGGGGGGTAAAGTGTTTAGTCCGTGTTTTATGTGCGTCATCTCCAAAAAGGTTCCATTAGTATCTGTCATGCAATAACGCATGCAGTAAATGGAACACGTCTTGCTATTTAAGGTTTTTGCGAAATTTACATTTTTTAGACCGTGTTTTATATTCTAAAAACAACAAAGTGGTCAAAATCATCTCCAAAAAGGTTCCATTAGTAAGGATTATCATCTGTCATGTAATAACGGAGAACATTGTCATGTTTTGTATCCTGCACGATTGGCAGACCCGATCTACTCGATAAGAGGAGTGCTACTGAATAAAAATGCACACCCAGCAGATCTCTATCATATCCTACGCCGGCCGTATTATTACTTCATTTCTGATGTTTCTCTTTGCCATGCTTGTGACCCATCTCAGCTCAAAAAATTCCGTTCAGTCTTGATCTGAGCACTATATTTGCCCTAGAAAAGATATCTGTTATTTGATTTGGCCAGATTGGAAAAAAATGTATCCACACTATTCTAGGTATTTTCGATACCAACGATAAAAATCCCCAAGTTGTGTTCAACTTCTAGTGAACAAAACGGCCCTCAGTCTTTCCCAAGTATAGTGGTATTTTCGTCATACTTTTTTATTTTTACATAAACACCATTTTTCAAGACCACTAGATCGTTAACAGCCAACGATCCGAAATCATTGAAGTTGTTGAGTTAGTTAAGTTTGACTGGAACAGTGATGCAATGGTTGATTTAATGTCGACATTTCTACACTCCTATCCACATTTTGAAGATTGGAAATATCCTTCCCTTGTGAATAATTTGTTTACAACAAACAGCTCAATGTCGCCCATGCTATGTAAATATTTTGTTTATCAACGGAATATCTTTGGTATCATAGTAGCAGTGACCGCTACCTTATTGTTATGGTGTCAATATAAAGATCATCATCATCTTTTTAGAAAATAAAGCAAAAGTACCTAGTTGTATCCGTGATTAGCATGCGACTCAAGCTGATTATTTTATATACAGGGTGGCGCACCAATTGTGCTACAATTAGAAATTCAAATAACTTTTTTTTTAATCGATGTATTTCATTTATTTTTTTTTATTGGTTAGAAAATTAAATTTTATTTTAAATAGATAGTTGTTTTTAAAGATTATAGATCGCAAATGACCTCCACGCTCTCCCACGCATATGCGGCACCTGATCAAAAAATTATTCATTGCGGCCTGATGAGTTGAAGTTGGGATCGCCTCAATTATTGTCGTTATGGACTGCTTTAATTCAGTTAAATTCCTGGGCTTCGTTTTATACACCTCTTGCTTGACATAACCCCATAAAAAGAAGTCTGGTGCAGTCAGGTCAGGTGACCTTGGGGGCCAGCGAAGAGTGGAGTTCCTAGAAATTAATTTGTTTGCGAATTTTTTGTTTAGCTCCGCCATAACTGGTCTGGCTATATGTGCAGTTGCTCCATCTTGCTGAAACCAAACGCTGTTGAATGGTATACGTCTTCGGCGCAGTTCTGGGTAAAAAAACTCCTTCAACATCTTTAAATAACGGTCCCCATTGACAGTAACGGTTACACCGTTTTCTTCAAAGAAGTACGGCCCGACAATACACCTTGATGAAACTGCGCACAGTGACTCGTTCTGGGTGCAGTTCCGTCTCATGGAGCATTTCTGGATTAGACTCTTTCCATATACGGCAATTTTGCTTGTTTACATTGCCGTTAAGATCAAAATGGGCCTCATCAGACATGAACAAACAATTGATCAATGTGTTGTCTTCTTCGGCCATTGATATCATTTTTTGGCAAAATTCCAGGCGAACAGGCAAATCCTGAGGGTTTAACTTGCTAGTAATTTGGACTTTGTACGGAAACAAGTTTAAATCGTCATGAAGTATCCGTTGTAATGACCGTCTACTAACTCCAATTTGCCCCGATAAGTTTCGGATCGAAACGCTCGGATTGGCCTGTATTGCAGATGCTACTGCTGCGATTGTATCCTGAACCCGAACATTGGCATCTCCATGGTACGGCCTTCGTGCGATGCTTCCAGATTCGGCAAACATGTTTACAAACCTCATAATGGTCCATCTACTCGGGGGATTACCGCCTAACTCCCGCCTAAATTCCCTTTTGACGGAAATGACGGACTGCAAAGCATGGTACCGTTGCACTATCCAAATTCTTTTCTCCGTATCCCAAGCATCCATTTTTATAAATAATAGTAAAAATAGTAACCTACAAAATAAAAAAAAAATAAGCCGATTACTCACACAGAAAAAAAGTTATTACGTTTTATTTTTGTAGCACGATTCGTGCGCCACCCTGTAAATAGCTTGCTAAGACGCCTTCATTTCGTTTATGGTTTTTACTTGTTAACATGATTTATTTGTTAGCTTGACTCATGCAACAAATTAAATTGATTATCTCACAAATGTTTAAGATTTCTACTGCAAAAGCAGTAACCGCGAACAACTTAACTTTATTTTGGTTGTAAAAAAAGAAAACATAAGATATATAGATACACATCCACAATGAACCAAGAATGCCGTCACTTACAATAGGAGCATTGATTTATAAAACGTGATTTACAATTTAAGATTGGATAAAACAATAAAATACGAGAGCTCTTAGCATACACTAAATTTGTCTGCATTTACTTTTTAGGTATTTTATAAAGTTTAATGAACTTTGTTCTCATTTCATTAAATACCTCTACGTAATTTTAGTGATTAATAGAATAGGCGTTTTTTTTTTTATATAAAAATGAGTGGGAAAAAACGGAAGCACATCTGTATTACCCAATTTACAATTAATTAAAATAATTAAAGCAAAAATGTTTTACCAATATACTTTGATTTTTTAGATTTAAAGTGATTATTTTATTTTGTCCCTTGTTTACACGTTCTCTTGGTTTCAAATTTGGTCTCTGGTGGAAACCCTCTCACGAGAACTGAGCGATGCAAAATCGTCAGCATGTCATACCCTGGGCCTCATGGGAAGGCCAAGCTTCCGTGATGGAACTCCAACCTTTTTTTTTTTTTTTATATAATTTGCACGCACTCAAGGGGTTATGAATACCCTTTATATGTTTTAGCACAGTGCGGGCGTTAAGGAAATTCAGGATAAGAAGAAAGGAGGTACCGATGCACATTGATTTTAAATGCCTGAAGGTTTTTTTTTTTTTTTTTTTTAAATGCAGGCAACTTTTCAACAAACCCAAGAGCTCTAAAGATACAATAGATTGGGACTAATACAAGTCGTCTCTCAAAACTTACAAAAACTGGTTGAGGAAGGAAAAAAGAGCACCCTGGTGTGCCTTCTGTGGTAACATAAAGGGTCCGCCAAACAACTTTTTGATATGCTATAAAAAAAAAACTACTGAATATTTTCTCAAATTTCTTTTTTTATTTGAAAGAAGAATCCGTCCGGTTAATAATGGAAAATAATTTCATTCAAATGGCTGTGTCGGCGGGCCATGCAGTAGCCTACACGATCGGTCCAATTTTTAAGCACATTATCGATTGTGTGCAGCTGTATTTCACCAATGGCTTCACGAATATTGTCCTTTAAAGCGTCAATTGTCTCTGGCTTGTCGGCGTAACACTTATCTTTTACGGCACCCCACAAATAATAGTCCAACGGTGTCAAATCGCAGCTCCGAGGTGGCCAAACGACATCAGCTCTGCAGCTGATAATGCGATCTTCAAAAACAGGGCGCAAAACATCTAGTGTAGCTTCGGCTGTGTGGCACGTAGCGCCGTCCTGTTGAAACCAAATGTTGCCAATATCCTCCTCTTCAATTTTTGTGAACAAAAATTCGTTCAACATGGCCCGATAACGATCGCCATTGACTGTAACGGCCACTCCTTGCTCATTTTCGAAGAAAAATGGCCCAATTATGCTTCTGGACCAAAATCCGCATCAAAAAGTGACTCGTTTTGGGTGTATCGGCTTTTCAATGTATGCGTGCGGGTTTTCTGTGCCCCAAATGCGACAATTTTGCTTGTTTACATACCCGCCAAGATCAATATGAGCTTCATCTGAAAAGTGCGCAATTTTCGCACACATTCTGCAATATTACCATGATTTTCAAAGTAATGTCGCAATATTTCCAGCTTTGTTCAAGCGTATACACAACCATGTTCGTTCAGCGGAAGGATACAACTAATCATCTGTCAAATCAGACATGAGCTAAGTGTAACCATTCACGAAATAAGCACTAGTTGAAAAAAAAAACGTTAGATGGCGGACCCGTTAGAAGAAACCTCAGAGGCTTCTAGACTACGTAAAATCT
This sequence comes from Rhingia campestris, assembly GCA_932526625.1. Classification (NCBI taxonomy): domain Eukaryota; kingdom Metazoa; phylum Arthropoda; class Insecta; order Diptera; family Syrphidae; genus Rhingia; species Rhingia campestris. Next base: position 93,280,003 of record OW052182.1, on the reverse strand, counting down.
TCTCCAACAATCCACCTATATGTAGCTACCTACTCCAACCAGATGGTCAATGGACAACCTCAAGTATGGAAACCATTGACCTACTTCTGGACACCTATTTTCCTGTTAGCTCCTTTAACCCCGAGGTACATCCATTCCATATACCAATAATATCAGCAAAAAGACTTCTTTGCGTCATCAAAAGCTTTAAAACATTTAAATCCCTTGAGCCAGATGGTATCATACCTGCGGTACTCCAATACAATTTTGAGATCCTCCTACCATGGCTACTAAACAAAATGACCTACGGTTTTATACGTCTCCAAAGCAGGAAAAAGCTCTCATATAAATCCGAAGGATCTCCGTCCGATCAGTCTATCTTTCTTTCTCCTTAAAACCTTGGAAAGATGCATCATCGAAAACTTTGGTTGCTTTTCTTCATATAGACAATGTCAAAGCAGAAGCAATCACAAAGGCACTTTCGGATTTGAATGTTAATGACTCGCTGGGAGTGTTGATAAATCAGCTACTCACAGGTAGAATCATTAGCACAAATCTTGGTGTCTCATCGGCACGTAGATCTGTTAGCTATGGCACCTCACAAGGGGGAGTCCTGTCTCCTCTCCTCTTTAAGCTAGTGGTCAACGAGCTACTAGTAAATCTAGAAAGAGAAAAATGCAAAGTGATTGCCTACGCGGATCACGTGGCAATAGCTGTATTAGGGAAATACCTTAATACCCTTAGAGAATTATTACAAAATGTTGGTCCTTTTCAGCAGGAAATACAAAGGCCCGCACATTGACCCTCCCAAACTTAATGGCGTAAGTCTCAGTTCGCAGAATCAGCCAACTACTGGGTCTGGTTTTGGATAAGAAACTGAACTGGAACATGAACGCATTAAGAAAGCCACCGTAGCCGTATACTCTTGTAGAAAGGCAATCAAAGAGAAATGGGGTATGCAACCACATATATATTTCTGCCTTTACGTGGGGGTATGCAACCACATACTCCGGTATGGTTTCTTAGTCTGACTTTAAAAACAGCCTCCAACCGCAACCAACTAGGTAAAGTTCAACGACGCCGGAAATGACGGCCTTCCCGCTGAGCTTTATAAAGCTGGCGGGATGACTTTGTAAGTAACATCCACCAACTCAAAGGCCAAATCTGGTCGGATGAAAGCATGTCTGAAGAATGGAACCTCAGCATCGTTTGCCCGATCCACAAAAAAGGAGACTCTCTGAACTGCGCCAACTACAGAGGCATAAATCTACTCAACATCGCTTACAAGATCCTATCTGCCGTAACATGTGAACGCTTGAAACCGTTTACCAACAACCTGATCGGCCCTTATCAGTGTGGTTTTAGGCCAGGAAAGTCCACAATCGATCAAATTTTCACACTTCGGCAGATCCTGGAAAAAACCCAAGAAGTCCAAATCGATACCCACCACCTATTTATCGATTTCAAAGCCGCATACGACAGCATTTATAGAGACGAACTATACAGAGCCATGTCTAGTTTTGGTATACCGTCCAAACTCGTACGTTTGTGTAGGATGACCATGGAGACTTCTCGCTGCACCATCAGTGTCGGAAACGACCTCACCGACACATTCGATACCTAAAAAGGATTTAGGCAAGGCGATGCGCTGTCATGTGACTTTTTCAATTTGATTCTTGAGAGGATTATGCAAAACTCCCGAGCCAACACCAGAGGCACAATTCTCCAAAAATCGGTGCAACTACTAGCATACGCCGATGATATTGACATCATTGGTAGTACTCAACGTGATGTCATAGCCACGTTTGCTAGTATAGAGGAGGAAGCGGCAATAATGGGTTTAGCAGTAAATGAGGGTAAGACTAAGTATACTAAGACTACTTTGAGGTAGAACGGGACTTTGTCTTCCTCGGCTCCGCTATTAACTATGACAACAACATCTCGTCAGAAATCAAACGAAGAATTACTCTTGCCAATCGCTGTTTCTTCGGGCTAGTAAGGCAATTCAGTAGTAAAGCCCTCACTCGAACTACTAAGTAGATTCTATATAAGACCCTGACTATCCAGCTCTACGGCGCTGAAGCATGGATCGTATAAAAAACGTATGAAGAAATCCTTGGTCGATTCGAGAGAAAAATTCTTCGAAAAATCTTCGGTCCCGTTTGCGTTGACCACGAACTATACGAGCTGTACAGCGACATACCCCTAGTCAAAAAACTCCGCATTGGACGTTTAAGATGGCAAGGACATGCAGAACGAATGGACACCAATACTCCGGCTCGCAGAGTCTTCGATTCCCAGCCAGACGTCGGACGCAGTAGAGGAAGACCTCGCTTTAAGTGGCGCGTACAACTGGAGGCAGTTAGCTAAGGAGGGGGCTAATTGGAGAGGCTTGTTGGTTGAGGCCCAGGTCCATGCCGGATCGTAGCGCCACTTAAGTAAGTAAGTAAGTAAGTAATCAGGAAACAATTTGTTTTCTCCAAGTGTAAACACACGTCATAATAAATCATTAGGGCATTCATTCAATGTTCATTGCCATTGAATGAATGCCCTAATGATTTATTATAAAAATAATGAAAGAAAACGATAAGTGGTCCAAATTAAACCCGTTTACACCTTATGCGGATTCTTTTTTTTTGGTAATCTTTAACTGCCTCAAGATGTATGTGCCTGGTCTTTGAATTCGTAGTTATTTTTTGCCTTCTGTGTTGCGCTACTCATTACTTACAACCATAAAATTTTGAAACTTTGAACTATGAGTGATCGTGCCGTAGGTCAGTTAAGGTAGGTAAAGGTAATCTTTGCGTGATGTGGGTCAGACAGAAAATTGGGCAACAATTAGTTCCATCCGTGGTTATGTAATGTTTAGAGACTTGCTGTCATTCTTCAATTTCATATTAAAGGTTATGTCGTTACATTATTCTATGTTTTACAAGTTACTTTGTAATTGATGACAATAATCAATCAGTTTTAAACAAAGTAATCGTATTGCTTATTAATATAAACAAACAGTGCGACACGACTCTAAAAACATCCGCGGATTTTATGAATTCGCATGATATAGTTTTAAAATGAAAATATCTTTTCAAATAGCCGCGTTATTAGTTAACACCTTCCATTTGCAAATTTCACTTGCGTCGATTTCTTTCCCTATTGGTTCTACGAACTAACTCAGAATCGAATACACTGCTCTCCAATAAGCCTCGCTCTTAGTTAACTGACTCCAGTTGAAAACTTCAAGTTGGTGGGGGTCGGTTTTTTACCGACCACTTATATCGATGTCTATCCCTATTGGGTCAACCATCTAATTGAGAATCGAAGTTTAAACCATGTTTACAGTACGTGAAGCTCTAAATTTTCAGAGTCCGTCTACAAAAATGGGACCGACGATTTTTCCAAGAATTTAGAAAATTAAAACGACCAAGGTTTTCTTAATCCGCTTGTAATATCGTCTCTGTAAAGTTAAACTGTTGATCAGGGTCTTCTAAAGGATTCTTAAGTAACGGGTCCGCCATCTAACGTTTTTTTTCCACCAATTGCGTACGGATTTTGGAAGAAGAGAAGCACCGTCAGCTCCGTATGTTCGTTATCTTGTGAAAAAAGTGAAAAACCAAAGCGTGAAAAGCCAAAAACAGTGCGTACACCCGAGAATATTGCTGCTGTGGCAGAAAGTGTGCGTGAAGCGCCATCAACATCAATTCACCGTCGTTCTCAACAATTGAACATTTCGGAAACAATCATTGAGACGAATTTTGCATAATGACCTTGGTATGACGCCATACAAAGTCCAATTGGTTCAGGAGTTGAAGCCAATTGACCATCCAATGCGTTTTCGCTTCGCTTAGTGGGCCTGCGATCGACTTAGAGAAGATGCCGATTTTCAGATGAAGCTCATTTCTTGGCGGGTATATAAACAAGCAAAATTGTCGCATTTGGCGCATAGAAAACCCGCACGCATACATTGAAAAGCCGATACACACAAAACGAGTCACTGTTTGGTGCGGATTTGGGTCCAGAGGCATAATTGGGCCACTTTTCTTCGAAAATGAGCTTGGAGTGGCCGTTACAGTCAATGGCGATCGTTATCGGGCGATGTTGAACGAATTTTTGTTCAAAAAAATTGAAGAGGAGGATATTGGCAACATTTGGTTTCAGCAGGACGCCCTGTTTTTGAAGATCGCATTATCAGCCGCAGAGCTGATGTCGTTTGGCCACCTCGGAGCTGTGATTTGACACCGTTGGACTATTATTTGTGGGGTGCCGTAAAAGATAAGTGTTAAGCCGACAAGCCAGAGACAATTGACGATTTAAAGGACAACCTTCTTAAAGCCATTGGTGAAATACAGCTGCACACAATCGATAATGTGCTTAAAAATTGGACCGATCGTGTAGGCTACAGCATGGCCAGCTGAGGCATCCATTTGAATGAAATTATTTTCCATTATTAACCGGAAGGATTGTACTTTCAAATAAAAAAAGGAATTTGAGAAAATATTCAGTAGTTTTTTTTATAGCATTTCCCAAAAAAAAGTTATTTGGCGGACCCTTTAGTTCGTATGGGCTTTGTTATATTTTTAGTCAGAGTAATTCTGTATTTGATTTTTGATGAGGTGTCGTCAATTATAGTGCCGCCGAGGCAGACAAAGTCTCTGTGCCAATTATGACTTTCAGTCCAATTAAGCGATCGTATGTGTGTTGATGTTTAGTGACAGCATACATTCGGTCTAGTACTTGGACTGCTAATTAAGGTGCTTCATTCCTACACTTTCTAAAGCTAACTTCTCGTAGAGTTCGACTAATATTGTCAATATCGTCGGCGTGCCATTGTGCCCCAAAAGTTCACTTGGGAATTTTGCTTCCCCAAATGAGAATGCGTTTCCATGTTGAATTCCGATCTAGATTTGAATGTTTCAGTGATTCCGTTGTTTAGCTGCGGGAATTCTTCATCGTCATCCTACACAAACGGACAAGTTTGGGTGGTGTACATAAACTAAACATGGCTCGGTATAGTTCGTCTCTATAAATGCTGCCGTATGCGGCTTTGAACTTGGAGTGCTGAACTGGAGGCAGTTAGCTAAGGACCGGGCTAATGGAGAGGCATGTTTGTTGAGCCCCAGGTTCATCCCGGACTGTAGTGCCACTTAAGTAGAAGTAGTATGCAGCTTAGAAATCGATGAATAGGTGGTGGGTATCGATTTGGACGTCTTTGTTTTTTTCCATGATCTTCAGAAGTATGATGATTAGATCAGTTTGTACTAAAACCACTCTAATAAGGGTCGATCAGGTTGTTCTTGGATGATTATAGGCGTTCAAATATTACGGAAAATATAATGTTGTTGTCGATGTGAAGGAAACTTATTCCTCTGTAGTTGGCTTAGTTCAAAAGGTATATTTTTTGGATTGGGCAATCGATGCTGAAGTTTCATTCTTCAGGCATACTTTCATTCGACCAAATTTTGCTTATGAATTGTTTTAATAAAGTTCGGTGGGAAAGCCATCATTTCCGACAGCCTTGTTAAGCTTAAGCTTAGATATTGCTATCTCCACTTCACTTTGGTCGGGTGGTTGGTAGTTTTCGCTGTCGTCGCCAATATTGAATGGTTAGTTCTGCCTGACAGCGGAATGTTGTTCGTCATCCCGTTGAACAGTCTTCAGAAGTGGTTCACACACATTTTCAGCGTCGTGTCTCAACCACGATCTTTGCTTGTTCATCTCGACAAGATTCTGTTCGCGACTTGTATCTCTGGCTTTGACGTTGAACACTTTGGTAAAATTTACGACCATCTTTCATGGAGTGGAACCTCGAATTTTTCGATTACACGCTTTTCTTGGTCTTTTTTCTTCTAAAGCCGGTGCTCTTTCTCTTTCCTTATAGATCTCAGTGGCAGTTCTCGTCTTCACCTGCAGCTTATCCTTGTAGGCCTCGTTCTTAGCTGCGAGCATCTGTTGGCACTTTTCGTAAATCCAAGAGTTTCCAGCTGGTGGGCGCGGCAAACTTAACACATCAGTGGCGGCTGATCTAATGGCTTGTTGGCATCGTTGCCATTGTTCTTCGACATTCGATGCTGGTGGTATGGCGTTAATCGAGAGGTAAAGGGATACGTGTTCCGCATAGTGTTTGGTTTTTTTTTGTGGCGTGGTGAATATCCGCTGCAACAGGGTAGTGGTCCGAGGCGATGTTAACCCCTCGGAATGTTCGGACATCTAAACTACTGGATTGACCGTTCGTTGATCTGGAGACCGCCATGTCCTCTTATGAATATCGAGGTGAGGAAACCATGTGCTGGCTATAGTGGCATTTCATTCCGCAGCGAAGTAAATTAGCATATGTCCGGTGACAGACGTGGTGTTGTTGTAGGCTATGTTTTTGCCGTTTCATAAAGTTTTTAAAACATACGACTTCTGTATCTTATAACAAATCCACATACGTTTCTGCTCACTGTAACCCGGACCATAGTAGAAGTCACAGTTTTTTGTCGTCCTTTTGCCGTTTTTCCTGATGCACCTTTTCTATTTAATGTCCCCACATTCCAAGTGTAGATACAATATGCCAAGTTATCATTATAGGATACTGAATCTAAATGCAATTGACCTCTGCAAAGTTGGTTCCGACGAAGAGGTGGAAGAGCACAGTTTCCCATATCACTGTTTCCTTACATTTAAGACTCTTGAATAATATTTTTCCCAGGACTCTCCGGGAAGTTCGTGAATAAAATTTAAACCTCATTGAAACCTTTAGTTCCCTCAGGAACCAAGAGCATTACAACGGATCGATGTTGATCTAAATGTGACTGAGGAAAACTTCGCCTTCTAGAAACGCTCAGGAAGCGACTTAACTTCCGGACGATTACTACTATAGGGTCTGCAATATGTACACTAATCTCAAATTACGTGAACAAAGTAATTAAATTTCGCAAAGATACTTGTAGCTGTTAGAAAAAGCTCAGTTCCATAACAGATCCTAAAAGATTTTCTAAAATAACCCTTGGCGGAACAGACCTTGGGCGGACCGATACTGCATGAAAACAAAAATCTACATCCGTAGTTACATTCAGGTATATAATCCTAATTACTAAAAAAACCTAAAAAAAAAGACCCGTTTAGGTTTAAAGCGTGCAACAAATTAAACATTGAAATTCGACGCGCAGTCGTGAGGCGTGTGTTACAATATCGTTACAGTAGATATGTGTAACATACTGCCAAAAAGTGTTTGCTATTTTTTTTCATTAATAGTCTTGGCAGTGAAATTCGCAATACATATCATTATTATCACATGACGAAAATGGAGGCAGCTTGCAGCAGTCTTAATTGCTTTTTGAGCTTTGTCTTAGGTCTATGCATCTTTTTATTATTTAGTCGGACGAAGTCAGTCGGCTAGTAAGGAGGTTTATTATCACAGCACCACAACCCCCACAACATGCAGTTATCTGTTACAAGTCCAGTGTACAGTGTACTTGTGACACTTTTGTTTATCGCCCGTCTCAGCTTACAAGATGGCAGCAATCCAGTGCAAAGTATTTTGGATACTGGATTAAAAGTTTTACAGCCACTGTTGCAGTTGCAATGTAAGTAGTGGAATTTGCAACATGATTGGTATTCAGTTATTGTATCTTTCTCAGCACCGCCCGAAAACAACTCCGTCTATGACTTCATCATAGTTGGAGCTGGTGCAGCAGGCTGTGTTCTAGCCAATCGACTGTCGGAAAATCCAAATTGGACAGTATATCTGCTGGAGGCTGGAGATGTAGAAAGCATAGTCCATGAGATCCCCAGTCTGGCGGCTTACACGCAAGGGACCAGCTCGAACTGGAACTACAAGTCAACGCCGCAAAAAGACTCCTGCTTCGGTATGTACAACAATGAGTGCGCTCTTCCAAGAGGAAAGATTCTTGGCGGTACAAGTTCCATCAACTTTATGATCTACAATCGTGGGAATCGTCGAGATTTTGATCGTTGGGTTGAAGCAGGAAATTACGGATGGTCATACGCTGAGGTTTTACCATACTTTCTCCGTTCGGAGATGTCGTCTTTGCGAGGATTGGAGAACTCTCCATATCACAATAGTTCCGGACTACTGAGTGTTGAAGACGTCAAATATCGTACGAAAATAGTAAACGCTTTTGTTGAAGGAGCTCAACAAGCCGGGCACAGGTACACGGATTACAATGGCGAGTCGCAGATAGGTGTGTCCTACGTGCAGGCGACAACTCTAAATGGCCGTAGGCATAGTGCTGCAACAGCGTTCATAGATCCAATTCGTAATCGAAGGAGAAATCTTCATATACTGACTTCTGCTAGGGTGACAAAGGTCCTCATTGACCCTGTAACCAAATCAGCTTATGGCGTGGAATTCCTTTTCAACAATATGATATACCACATGCGAGCTAGAAAGGAGGTGATTCTTTCCGCCGGTGCCTTCAATTCGCCCCAGTTGCTTATACTCTCCGGTGTTGGTCCCACGGACAACCTTCAATCCATCGGAGTACGACAAATTCAGGATCTACCTGTTGGAGTGGTCTTATATGATCACATGTGTCACTTTGGACCCACGTTCACAACAAACACAACTGGAGAAACACTTTTTGTGAATCGCATTCCCGTCACAGATATAGCAAAGTTCCTCATTGGAAAATCCAATACTCAACTGTCCAGCATTGGGGGTGTTGAATCGCTGGCCTTTATCAAAACACCAAATTCTCAAGAACCTGCGGATTTCCCAGACGTCGAATTGATACAGGTAGCTGGAAGTTTGGCTTCGGATCTTGGAACAGCGCTCAAAGAAGGTGCGAACTTTCGCGATGATATTTATGACACGGTTTACAAGCCACTCGAAGGGCGGGATCATTTTACGTTTCTTGTCATGCATTTTCATCCAAAATCAACGGGTCGAGTTTGGTTAGAAGATAGCAACCCCTTGAAATGGCCAATAATCGATCCTCGCTTCTTCAACGAAGAGGAAGATATCGAATTTATTCTTGAGGGAATTAAAGAGTCAATTAGGATCACACAAAGTCCAGCTATGCAAGCGATAGGTACAAGGCTGCATAGGATAAGTGTTCCGGGATGTGTACATCTAGAATTCGGATCCGATGACTATTGGAGGTGCTCGATACGGGTGCTGTCTTATACGCTTCACCATCAGGTGGCTACGTGTAAAATGGGTTTGGCTTCTGATCCGACAGCGGTAGTAAGTCCACAACTGAAGGTTCATGGAATAAGGAGACTAAGAGTGGTGGATACAAGTGTAATTCCATTTCCACCAACTGCGCACATCAATGCAGCTTCGTTAATGATTGGCGAAAAGGCCGCTGATATGATAAAGGACGAGTGGATATGAAGAGAATTGAGAGGCATAAGTAATTTGTGATTAGGCATCATTCTTGAAAATCGTTTTTGCTAAGAAATTACATGTAATTGTTATTGAATATTGAATACAGTTATAAGCTAAATATTTTCAGAAGTCCATTGTTATTTGCAACAGTGTTTGCTCTACTCCTGTTAAGGAACAAAACAGGCTTGGAGCTGCCAAGATGTGAAGTTGGATTGGCCATTTTTTAAACAAAAAATATTTAGTTTTTTTTTCTTTTAATAATTCGGCAATGAGAGGTATTTAAACCTAGCATACTGGACCTTGTTCTAACAAGAGTATCTAAAGCACTTGGGCTGACTTGTTGCAACTTTTTTATTAGACTATCCAGACATTTTCTGATAGATTTCGGGCTGCAAATCATTGGCCCGTTGGATAAAAGCGTTGGTGCAAACTTCTTATAGTTTTAGGATAAGTTTTTACATAAGACATCATTACCCACACGTTTATAAATTACTGAAACTTAAAAAAAAAGATTAAAATATCAATAAAGCCCATCAAAAATGTTATTTGCTAATATATTTAAAACTTTCAAACTGCAAATGAATTTGATTGTAAACAGATCCGGCCGAGGGCAACGGAAGCCTAAGTCAAGATCACACTCTCTTAATGCGTTAAAAAGCGATTTTGGCTATCGAAATATTTCCTAGATTTTGATTTTTTTTGTCTTAAGTGGGAGTTTTATTTGAGTTAGTTGGTTTATGAACCCGATCGTGAATAACACAGTCAAGTATTTACTTTGGCGAGTATTGCAAATCCCTCCAAGCCACAAAAGGGTACTAACCACATGTCTCAAGTATATTGAGGCCATATGAAATTATGAAATGATGAACTTTAATTTTTCATATGAATTGGCTGATCAAATAAATAAATTCACTTCAAATAATGTTTTTTGGTATTGGTATTTTTTTTTCTTGAAAAATTGGTTTTGAAAATTCTAAGCTATATTAAAACTGAAGGGTACATTGACAAACAAATCTTTTCACCTCATCCATGTAATAGGAAATTGATCAGCGTTTACAACTAGGAACAGACAAGAAAGCCTTAAGATCAACTTTTCTCAAATAATATTTATCGCATTATGAAAGACTGGAAGCATCTGGCAAGCACTGTTTTACGTTCACATTTACGTTCAATGCAGTCAAGAGGATTAGTCTCCCAGCTAAGTTATTTGTCTAGCGGTCTGAAAGTCAGGCTGCCCAAAAATGGACTAGTCTTATTCAATAGAAAATACAAGGTTCCGCATATGGAATTCGCGCCACCAAGGACCATCACCCTAGGTTTCTCTTACTTACTTGGCGCTACAGCCTGGAATGAACCCAATTAGCCTGTTCTTTAGCTAACTGCCTCCAGTTGCGCACTCCACGTTGGTTGAGATCGGTTTCTACTTATGAGCGCCAGTCGAGGTCTTCCTCTACTGCGTCCGAAGCAACGTATGGCTGGGAATCGAATACTATGCAAGCCGGAGTATTTTACGGTACTATTCTACATGTCCTAGCTATCTTAAACGTCCAAGGCTGAGTTTTTTTTTTTGACATGGCGCTGAACAGCTCGTATAGTTAGTTCTTGGTTAAATTTTCGTATCCGTATCCCGTCAACGCAAACGGGACCGAAGAATTTTCCTCTCAAATCGACCAAGGATTTATTCATCCACTTTTGATACGCTCCATGCTTCAGCGCCGTAGATCAGTACTGGAATGATCAGGGTCTTATATCAGATCTCCTTAGTAGTTCGAATGAGTGCTTTACTATCGAATAGCCTTCTTAGCCCGAAGAAGCAGCGGTTGGAAAGAGTTTTTCTTCGTTAAATTTCTGACAAGATGTTTTTGTCGCAGTAAATGGCGGGGCCGAGGTAGATAAAGTCCCGTACTATCTCAAAGTATATATTTATGTTATGTGTCCTTTCATGTTGACAGCATATACTTAGTCTTACCCTCATTTGCCGATTCCTTCTCTATACTAGCAAACATGGCTATGACATCACGTTGACTCCTACCAATGAAGTCAATATCGTCGGGGTATGCTAGTAAAGGGTCCGCCAAATAACTTTTTTTTTTGAAAATGCTATAAAAAATACTACTGAATCAAATTTCTTTTTTTATTTGAAAGTACAATCCTTCCGGTTAATAATGGAAAATAATTTCATTCAAATGGCTGCCTCGGCTGGCCATGCAGTAGCCTACACGATCGGTCCAATTTTTAAGCACATTATCGATTGTGTGCAGCTGTATTTCACCAATGGCTTCACGAATATTGTCCTTTAACGCGACAATTGTCTCTGACTTGTCGGCGTAACACTTATCTTTTACGGCACCCCACAAATAATAGTCCAACGGTGTCAAATCGCAGCTCCGAGGTGGCCAAACATCAGCTCTGCGGCTGATAATGCGATCTTCAAAAACAGGGCGCAAAACATCGAGTGTAGCTTCGACTGTGTGGCACGTAGCGCCGTCCTGTTGAAACCAAATGTTGCCAATATCGTCTTCTTCAATTTTTGTGAATAAAAATTCGTTCAACATGGCCCGATAACGATCGCCATTGACTGTAACGGCCACTCCTTGCTCATTTTCGAAGAAAAATGGCCCAATTATGCCTTTGGACCAAAATCCGCACCAAACAGTGACTCGTTTTGGATGTATCGGCTTTTCAATGTATGCGTGCGGGTTTTCTGTGCCCCAAATGCGACAATTTTGCTTGTTTACATACCCGCCAAGATCAAAATGAGCTTCATCTGAAAAGATGATTTTTTTTTTGGCAAAATCGGCATCTTCTCTAAGTCGATCGCAGGCCCACTTAGCGAAGCGAAGCCCCTGAACCAATTGGACTTTGTTTGGCGCCATACCAAGGTCTTTATGCAAAATTCGTCTCAATGATGTCTCCGAAATGTTCAATTGTTGAGAACGACGGTGAATTGATGTTGATGGCGCTTCACGCACACTTTCTGCCACAGCAGCAATATTCTCGGATGTACGCACTGTTTTTGGCGTACAGCCGTTCAGCGGAAGGATAAAACTAATTATCTGTCAAATCAGACATGAGCTAAGTGTTACAATTCACGAAATAAGCACTAGTTGAAAAAAAAAAACGTTAGATGGCGGACCAGTTAGTTGCACAGATTTTTGGAAGATTTTGCCTCTGGTGTGGGGAGCTTCGCACAATCCTCTCAAGAATCAAATTCAAGAAGTCATATGAAAGCGCATCGCCTTGGCTAAATCCTTTTTTGGTATCGAATGTGTCGGTGAGGTCGTTTCCGACCCTGATGGAGCAGGGAGAATTCTCCATAGTCATCCAACATACAACACACAAATAACCCCTCAAAGAGAAGTTCGTAGGGGTGAAACATGGAGCTCTGGAGGCCATTCAATGTCCCCATTTGTTGACATCACATGTCCAGTGCGAAATTGGCCTCATAGATGATAAAAATTTTCATTCAAATGTCAGGTTCAGTGTCTTCCATTCGAGCGACTGTTTGATCATACTTCAAGCGATGTGGACGGTCTGTTGGCAATATTCTTTGAGTTCATTGCACGAAAACAAATGCAAATCCTGTTTCAAATTGCGCCGCAAGGTTCAGCTGACTCCAAAAAGCTGACCGTGGTAACGATACGACAAATGTGGCTTCTCTTACCGCTTCAAAAATTTCATTGGAACGTCTTGGCGGGTTGATGAACGTCATGTCGACGATCTTAAGCTGCCCGTGCTCAACAAAATTCCATAGGCGAATAGTGTTGTCAGACGGTGCTTGTTTGCCACGATATTTTCGATAATATGCACGTTGAGTTAACACAACTAAACGACTATTTACAATGTACAGCGTCACTATTTTGGGGCGTTGTTTCGATGTGAAACGATGTTTTTTTTTTTAAATCATGTCAGTACAATTTTGTCAAAGTTATTCAACGTTTACACGCTGACATACATGATGACGCACCCTGTTTCGTATTAAAACGGTACATACAGGGTCCACAATACTTCACCTTTGATGTGTGAAAGTGACTGATTAAATGTCAAAAAATAGCATTTCAATTGTTTACAACGTTTACCATCTCAGTTTACACACTCAATTCCTGTTGGAAATTTCTGATTATTGTTAAACATTTCCCATATAAATTTTGACATTTCATTTACCACGTCGTAATTTTTTGCAGCTTGCAGCTCTTCACCACATATGACGGTATTTCTTCTTCTTTCTAAAAACCTTTGCATCGAAGATTGTATAGTACAGGGTGCATTAATTTTTCGTCTGGTTTTGTGATTGAAGGAAAGGGTCTACTGATTGTAGGACAGCCCCTAAACTTTAAAAGTGGACACGAACAATTATTGATTTTACTATAAAATTCGCGAGTTTGAAACGTCTCAAAGTCTTAGGATAGGTAAAAACCCTCATTTTCCTTCTTCAGTCACAAAATGAGAAATTCGATGTGGAGAGACAATGTAAATTAAAATCTACATCCGTTGTGACCCAACTAGAAACGACAGGGTAATGTTACACAATTTGGGATTCTTAAAAATTGACTGGTGACATTCTTGAATCGCTTACATAGCAAAAGAAGTTGTTAGAGTCACTTTTTTATTGCTTGAGAGAACTGGATAGGTTGAAAGCATTTATCCCTTATTTCTTCCTCGCCTCCGCCTCAGAATTTTTATACACGTAGAGCATGATTGTCAAGGATGCAGTATCCTATGATTTGTTTGTAGGAAGATATTTGTCTTAAACTTCGGTTAGTTTACTCTTAAGGATACACTTGGTAGTATTTAAAAAGCTATCGAATACAGTAAAGGAGGGTTTCGAACTCTAACCAATAACCACCTTTATATGAAACTTTCCGTAAAATTCCAGACTGGAACAAACGAAGAAACGAAGAGCTTTCTCTTACACCCCCATGTCAATACAGCTCACGCAAGTCATTTTTATAAAGAACCATCTGTGTTGCGTTCTTGTATTTTAGACGGTTTTACCTATGTGCAGTTTGTCAAGCGAGATCAATTCCCAAGTCCGTTTTTTTTAGGTCACCAAATATTTTATGTTACGAACTCAATAGCCTCATTGAATCATCAGACACGTCATGTCCGATTACTTTAATTGCTCTACAGCTGAATCAAATTTTAGGTTAATGGATTTTATGATTGTGTGCTGTAGACTTTTTTGAAAATAACTCACCTGCCGCTCCAAAAAGGTCAGAAATGGAGACGGTCATTGAAATAAATCTTAAATCCTATCGCTCTATCGAAAAGAGGAAATTCCAAGTCAACTTTTATATGCCCTTGGTTTGGCATTCATTATTTACTTGGCGAGATCACATACTCCATACTCACGCGTTAACAGCCCTCAACAATGCTTACCTAATAAATATCTCAAAGGTCTACAAGTATATTTTGGGAACAAAATACCATATTTGAGTGCACGTACATATTTATTCTACTTAAACACAAAAGTCTTCTTAATTTACCTTAAATCTAAATCCTGTCAAGGACACTCCGCTAGCTCTTCCATTCCTCCCGAATCATATCGGCAGCCTTTTCGCCAATCATAAACGACGCTGCATTTGTGTGCGCTGTCGGTGGGAATGGTATCACACTCGTATCCACCACTCTCAGTCTTCGTATACCATGCACTTTCAGTTGCGGACTTACCACTGTCGTCGGATCAGAATCTGGACCCATTTTGCACGTACCCACCTGATGATGTAGGGTATACGACATCACCCTTATCGAGCACCTCCAATATTCATCGGTTCCGAATTCATGATCCTGACAACCTGGCACCTTTTTCGTATACAACTTTGCATTAATCCGCTGCATGGCGGGAGTTTTCGAGATCCTTATAGCCTCCTTAATCCCCTCGAGGAGAAATTCAATGTCGTCTTTTTCAATAAAGTACTTTGGATCGATCTTTGGCCACTTCAGCGGATTTCTATTGTGCAACCAAACCCGACCCACCGACTTTGGATGGAAATGCATGATGAGGTTCGAGTAGTGCTCTGTATTTTCCAGCGGCTTGTAAACTGTGTCGTAAATCTCATCGCGAAAATTAGCTCCTTGTTTGAGCCCTGTTCCCATATCCGAAGCAAGACTGCCTGAGACCATTATCAGTTCGATGTCGGGAAAATCTGCGGGTTCCCTTGAGTTGGGTGTTTTTATGAAAACCAACGATTCCACTCCTCCAATGCTAGACAATGTTGTCGTAGGATCTCCGCTGAGAAATTGTGTCATTTGTTTCGGAGTAATGCTTCTCACAAAAAGCGTGGATCCAGTGGCGTTTGTCGTGAAAGTTGGACCAAAGTGGCACATGTGATCGTAGAGGATTTTACCAACAGGAAGATTTTGAATTTGTGCTATGCCGATGGCTTTGAGATTGTCCGTTGGACCAACACCTGAAAGCATGAGTAACTGAGGCGAGTTGAAAGCTCCTGCGGATAGAATCACCTCTTTCTTCGCTCGTATGCGGTACACCTTTCGCCTGTGAAGGAAGTCAACTCCATATGCTGATTTTGTTTCTGGATCGATAAGAACCTTAACTACTCTCGCAAAGGTAAGAATATGAAGGTTTTTTCGTTGGTGTTGAATTGGCTTTATATATGCCTTAGCAGCGCTGTGTCGATGGCCTTGAAGAGTTGTCGCCTGGACGTAGGACACCCCTAACTGTGATTCGCCATTGTAATCCGTGCGCTTGTGACCGGCTTCTTGGGAACCTTGAACAAAAGCATGAGTCAAACTTGTTCGATATTTGACATCTTCAACACTGAGCAAGCCGGACCGATTGTGGTATGGTGAGGTCTCTAATCCTTGTAAATTCGCATTTTCCGAGCGAAGAAAATATGGCAACACCTCATCGTAAGACCATCCATAATTTCCCGCTGCAGCCCACCGATCAAAGTCTCGACGATTACCGCGATTGTAGATCATGTAGTTGATGGAACTTGTTCCGCCCAAAATCTTGCCCCTAGGTAAAGCGCACTCGTTGTTGTTCATTCCAAAACAGGAGCGCTTTTGTGGCGTTGATTTGTAATTCCAGTTCGAATGGGTTCCCTGCAAATAGGCCGCCATAGCTGGTATTTGGTGGACGATATTTTCCGTACCACCCGCTTC
Organism: Rhingia campestris; assembly: GCA_932526625.1. Lineage (NCBI taxonomy): Eukaryota > Metazoa > Arthropoda > Insecta > Diptera > Syrphidae > Rhingia > Rhingia campestris. Next base: position 93,263,568 of record OW052182.1, on the reverse strand, counting down.
CAGCAAGTACACTGTCCAGTTTGGATTCTCCGATAATCGATTGGCAAGGACACATCCGGCTGGTCCAGCACCAACGATGATAAAGTCATAGACAGCATTTTTTGGTGGTACTAAGAAAACAAATAATTAACTCAACATCCACATGGCTTCCACAACACTCTACTTACAGTATACGGGTGCATTTTGTTGAAAAAAATTGTGCAATCCTATATCTTCGATATTCGAGAATGGATTCCTTCCCTGTGACAATGCCAATTCCAAACTGGCCGATAGAACAAGTGCCAATAAAGTCCAGCTCCGCATTGCAAATTCAAATTTTTCCCGTGAAGCGCTGGTGTTTGCTGCTTCCGCTTAGCACTGAACTAACTAACCAACTGACTGACTAACTCCGAATAAATAATTGAGGAACGTGGAGGGACTCACAACTGAATCGAAAAAGAAAATCTAATCCAATCCACAGCTCCGTATGTGTTGTATTTGTGTGTGATTACTAATTTCATTGCCATGACTATATACATTCGGCGAATGCCGGGCAGCGCAGCAACACCTCGCCAGATAGGAATTCAGGTTTGGTCATTGGCTCTAAATCACAACAATAAAAAATCTTTAATTGAGTATCTGAAGCGGGACTCTATTAATTGGCTTGGTTCTTGGATGATTGGTGGTGGTCGTGTGCGTGAAGAAGATTTAGTAACTATATCTAACTGCAGGCGTTTCGAGATACAATTATGATTTTTCCTGCTGTCTTTCTAATTGAAAGCTTTGTGTAAGGCAATTACACCGTGGAAGTAAAAAAAAAATAACAAATCACATGTGATAAAAAGGGGAAGTGTAACGCCCTGTAGGTAACTAGTTTGGAACTCACTATCATGTACTGTCGGAATCGCAAGTTTTGGTGAAGGCTGGGGATGGTGATGTACTTGGTGATTTTGTGATTGCTTGGTTCGATTTGTATAGATTTCAATACCTTGAAGTAGCCAGTTATATGACGGATTGTTTTTGTTTGGATGCAAATTTAAAAGTTTATTTACCATACACATATCTACACTTTATATAAATTAAATTTGTTTCTCCAATCCAGTGGATGCTATAAAATCGAATCATCTTTATATTCAATATTAACATAATAATAATGACATGTGTTGACAGAATTTCATGAATACCAACATTTTTTTATAAAAAAAAAAAAAAAACTAACGAAATCGATTTATCTTATATGGTTCAAACGAATATATTAATTCATAATAAAAAAAGAGCTTTCCGAAGTGAATAAATCAAAACATTATCAAATGTTTTTCTTCAGTATTTGTTAGATACTATTTCAATACTACAGTAAATTTGCTAATGAATATTTTACGAATAAATCAAATGCAATACGCATTCGTTATAAAGTCTGTCTAACGCTGATTTATTAATGGGGAACAGTAAAACTTTTTAGTCAGTTAAACGAATATTGTCGAGGTCTCGTAAAATCAATATAAACTAATATTGTTAGTATTAACATGAAATGCTAGATGGCGTACTCCGTATCTTACAAAATCCCCTCAAATTTCCCCATTCCTTGATTTTTCAACTTAGGTTAAGTGGCCTCAACTGAACTTTCGCTTTTTCTTTTCCCAACTCGTACAGAGGTTAGACCTGCAAAGTATAACCCCAAACCGCATTTTTTAATAACTTCCCTTTCACTTCGCTTTGATTACAATTTCTTTCGAAGATGTTTCGGGATGTATAATGTTTTCAGTGCGTTAATGGGTCCTTTACTTACTTCAATTGCAGAAAAACATATGAAAAGTCTACAATCTGCTGTGCGAATAGTTAAATACCCTATCCCATTCCATCAATAAATTAAACATCCCAAAAAGTGGGTGTGGCATTAGCTGGTTCGGTTTTGGCAACACTGGTTTTGACAGCTGACGTGTGTTTAGTACCTTGGGTCACTGTCAAACAGCTTCAGTTTGGTTTGCAATTTAACCATGGATCGTCTTACAAATGAACAACGCTTGCAAATTATTGAATTTTACTATCAAAATTCGTGCTCGGTTCGAAATGTTCATCGCGCGCTGCTTCCATTTTATGATCGGCATTCTCGACCTTCTGAGCAGTCTATTCGGAAGATTGTGACCAAATTTCGCACCAAATTTACTTTGTTGGACATTAAACCACCAACACGTTTACGTACTGTGCGTAGTGAAGAAAATATTGCGGCCGTATCAGCTAGTGTGACAGAAGACCGCGAAATGTCGATTCGGCGCCGTTCCCAGCAGTTAGGCCTTTGGGCGTAAAGCCTTTTAAGATACAGCTGGTGCAAGAACTAAAGCCAGCCGACCTACCACAACGCCGAATTTTTGGTGAATGGGCTCTTGGAAAGCTGGCCGAGGATCCGCTTTTTTATCGAAAAATTGTGTTCAGCGATGAGGCTCATTTTTGGTTGAATGGGTACGTAAATAAGCAAAATTGCCGCATTTGGAGTGAAGATCAGCCAGAAGCATTGCAACAGCTACCAATGCATCCCGAAAAAGCCACTGTTTGGTGCGGTTTATGGGCCGGCGGCATTATTGGGCCATATTTCTTCAAAGATGATGCGAATCGCAGCGTTACTGTCAATGGTGAACGCTACCGAGCGATGATAACAAACTTTTTTTTGCCCGAAATGGAAGTTCTTGACTTGCATGATATGTGGTTTCAACAAGACGGTGCCACATGCCACACAGCACACGAAACAATGGCGCAATTGCGAGGCGAGTTTGGTGAACAGTTAATTTCACGTTTCGGGCCGGTCAATTGGCCGCCTAGATCGTGCGATTTGACACCATTAGATTATTTTTTGTGGGGGTATGTCAAGGCTAATGTCTTTAGGGACAAGCCCGCTTCGATTGACGCACTGGAAGCCAACATCCATGCATTCATTCGTGAGATACCGGCCGATATGTGTGAAAGAGTATGCCAAAATTGGACTCAGCGGATGGGCTACCTGAGACGCAGCCGCGGTCAACATTTGCATGAAATTATCTTTAAACATTAAATTGCAAGGTTCAAACTATCGATTCAAATAAATATTTCATTCATTTTTTCGAATTTTTTGTGTTTTTTTTTTTAAAAAGTTCTAAACCTCTTAAAAAATGACCCGTTATTACAATATATTGCTCAGACAGTTTATTAAAATCGTTTATGGTTTTGCAAAAAACAACGATTTTCTCCTGCTATGGAATAGGGTATACAAATTGTTTTTATAAGCAAACGCCCCCAAAAAGTGGGCGTAGATTAAATTAATCGAAATATGAAATATTTACATTAACTGTACCAAAGATTTGGCATCAAACGTTTTTTCGAATTATTTTGAATTTGCCCGAAAAATGTTTTTTTTTTAATTGAAAATGCCTCTAAAAAGTAGGCGTGGCAAAAAACTTGATATGAAAGAAATATACATATTAAGATTGTTTAAATATCAGATATTTACTCTGAAGGACAAATTTTTTAAATCCCCAGTATACGTAGTATAGGGAAGCATTATGAATTTCGGTGTGATAAGTCCTAAAGAGTAGTCTTTTTCAGTGGTATACCGGATGCAGTGATCTGTGATCCTTTGTATGTGATCTCGATTATGTTATTGATACTGAAGTTCAAACTAGTCGGCCATTTTGACTAAAATGTCGAGTATTTGTGTTGTTGGCGGTACTACTAAGGGTTTTTTGAAATAAGACACCTAGAACTAAAATAAGCAGTACTTCATCTACAAATACCCATCAGGAGAACTTGCAAAAGCTTCAAAACACAACGCTTGAAAAAAATTAAAAAAAATTAAGTTCAAACTAGTCGGCCATTTTGACTAAAATGTCGAGTATTTGTGTTGTTGGCGGTACTACTAAGGGTTTTTTGAAATAAGACTCCTAGAACTAAAATAACCAGTACTTCATCTACAAATACCCATCAGGAGAAGTCGCAAAAGCTTCAAAACACAACGCTTAAAAAAAATGAATGGTGAAACTTGATAAAACATATTTATTGGGAGGACCTTAAAAGTTCTTGCTGTCAAAAACAAATTTGTGATGACTCAAACTCTGAACTAATATATAGAGGCCGTGTTCAATGTGCACTTATGGACGGACACAACAGAATTACTGGATCCCATCAACACTGAATGAACATCCGCAAAGTCTTAGATCCAAAGGTAATGACAAAAATAGCAAAAAAAGAGTTGTTTATTACTCAGACGTTCTCTTCCCAGACAGATCGTCATAGGAAAGTAACAAACCTGCACAAAATGACTCGATCCATTTTTAAGCTCTAAAACAAATGACGGAGTGGGTGCTGGTATCTTCTCCGACAGACTAAACATCAGCCTGTCTTTCAGTATTCCTGATCATTGCAGCGTCACCCAGGCGGAACTCATGGCGATCAAAGAAGCCTTATCTTTGCGGAAAGAGAATATCTGCCAAGAGTATAAGCATTTTCTCGGACAACCAAGCGGCCATCTCCATCCATAGAATTAGTCGCAAAAAACTCAAAGACAACCCTAGATTGCCGCTCATATTTTCAAAAGATGTCAGAGCAGTATAAAATACACCTATGCTGGGTGCCTGGACACAGTGACGTTCCAGGGAACTCTTAGGCTGATGAACTCGCCAGACATGGAATTAAATTAGCAGTCGTACCGGACACGGGTGCACCTGGTATTCTTATCGCTATATGCAAAAACCTTCTACTGCAGTATGCTTTAGGATTCGCTGGAAAAAATAATGAATGAAAGATTTGAAAAACAAAAAAACTATACTAAAAAAATTCCTACTAATTTTTTTAACTTTTAATTATACTTACATTTAGCAGCAAGGTTTTTAATTTTTGATTTCCTAAAAAAAGTGTCCTAGTGGTTAGGTTTTTGGACTAATAAGCGCGGGGTCCCTGGTTCCCGAAAGTGACCACAGAAACGTTTTCTCACTGCTCCACCCCTAGAGAAGGTCAGATAAACATCCTTAAGTACAAAACTGTCATGAAAAGCTTCTCAAATTTGTCGTCTGAAACAGAAGGTCCCATACTTTATCGAACAAATTTAAACATAATAAATACAAGTAAATGAAGAAGATTGATTGACCTCTACTCAGTACTTTTCAAATCATACACAAAAGGTTTAGGTCACGTAGAATTTAAATTTTGCGCCATTTGACAGTACTGTGTTGCAAAGGGAAACAAATATAACAATGTGACAGCTGACAGGGGCTCTGTTACATAAAACGAAACGAGTGGCAGGTAAACGATAGTCACGATAAAGTGCGAATGTGTAAAACGAGAAATATTTATGACAGCTCAACGAAAATGAACGCTATATCATATTTCAGTCGTAAGAAATTACGAGTATCGTAAAACCTAGAACGATACTCGTTTTATGTAATTAAATTTCAGCGAGAACGAAGTCATTTCAGGAATATTTCTTTTATTAAATATGGCCCCAGTTCGGGGTTAGCAAAAATAGAGTGCTATACGAAACAACAGCGCATTTTCATTGTTGAGCTATGTTTTAAAAATAATGGACCATTCTTCTTCGAAAATGCTGCTTGTCAGGCGGTAACAATTAATGGTGTTCAATATCGCGACATGATAACCCATTTTTAGTGCCTAAATTACAAGATTTGGATGTGACCAACACGTGGTTTCAACAAGACTGTCACATGCCCAGCCAGAGCAACAGTTCTAAGGGGTCCGCCATCTAACGTGTATTTTTCAACTAGTGCTTATTTCGTGAATGGTAACACTTAGCTCATGTCTGATTTGACAGATAATTAGTTTTATCCTTCCGCTGAACGAATAAGGTTGTGTATACGCTTGAACAACGCTGGGAAATATTGCGACATTACTTTGAAAATCATGGTAATGTTGCAGAATGTATGCGAAAATTGCGTACTGATTTTGGAAGAAGAGAAGCACCGTCAGCTCCGTATGTTCGTTATCTTGTGAAAAAAGTGAAAGAAACTGACATCCTCATCGATAAACCAAAGCGTGAAAAGCCAAAAACAGTGCGTACACCCGAGAATATTGCTGCTGTGGCAGAAAGTGTGCGTGAAGCGCCATCAACATCAATTCACCGTCGTTCTCAACAATTGAACATTTCGGAGGCATTATTGAGACGAATTTTGCATAAAGACTTTGGTATGACGCCATACAAACTCCAATTGGTTCAGGAGTTGAAGCCAACTGACCATCCAATGCGTTTTCGCTTCGCTAAGTGGGCCTGCGATCGACTTAGAGGAGGTGCCGATTTTGCAAAAAAAAATCATCTTTTCAGATGAAGCTCATTTTGATCTTGGCGGGTATGTAAACAAGCAAAATTGTCGCATTTGGGGCACAGAAAACCCGCACGCATACATTAAAAAGCCGATACACCCAAAACGAGTTACTGTTTGGTGCGGATTTTGGTCCAGAGGCATAATTGGGCCATTTTTCTTCGAAAATGAGCTTGGAGTGGCCGTTACAGTCAATGGCGATCGTTATCGGGCCATGTTGAACGAATTTTTGTTCACAAAAATTGAAGAGGAGGATATTGGCAACATTTGGTTTCAAAAGGACGGCGCTACGTGCCACACAGCCGAAGCTACACTCGATGTTTTGCGCCCTGTTTTTGAAGATCGCATTATCAGCCGCAGAGCTGATGTCGTTTGGCCACCTCGGAGCTGCGATTTGACACCGTTGGACTATTATTTGTGGGGTGCCGTAAAAGATAAGTGTTACGCCGACAAGCCAGAGACAATTGACGCTTTAAAGGACAATATTCGTGAAGCCATTGGTGAAATACAGCTGGACACAATCGATAATGTGCTTAAAAATTGGACCGATCGTGTAGGCTACTGCATGGCCAGCCGAGGCAGCCATTTGAATGTTATTTTCCACTATTAACCGGAATGATTGTACTTTCAAATAAGAAAGAAATTTGGGAAAATATTTAGTAGTTTTTTTTTATAGCATTTCCAAAAAAAAAAAAGTTATTTGGCGGACCCTTTATTACTGCATGAGTCATTTACATTTTGCGTGAATTATGGGACACACTTAATATCCCACGCCCACTTTGTGAGGACCTTTCATATTAAAAATTATAATTAGTGGGATAATGTATATTATCCTTTTCATTTTTATTACACTGCCTAATTATGTCTACAAAATAAGTTTTAGCAAACCACCAAATTGTTTGCTCTTACGGTACAAAATGCTGGTGTTCTATATCTAAACATATTCTAAAACTAATTTTGAATATTTATTTGTGTTTTTTGAATTTTAAAATCATGCCAATAAATGTAAATTCCCTTTCATTTCAGGTAATGAAGACGAGATTATAAGTGACGGTATCGCTTTTGTGGTAACTTTATACAAAAAATACCTTTTCACATAATTTTAACGCACATTAATGAAAATTTGAATTTCTTTTCGATAACTTTTTTTTTGAATTCTTGATTGAAGATCTAGAAAGATAATATATATAGATGAAATTGCAACTTTTGACCTACCTTTGAGAACCTAAATGGGTTAATCGCTCAAAACACGTAATATTTGCATATTTATGATCTAGTTTCGTATTTTGTTTTGAATTTGTCAAGAGCATGGGATGGGAATGCCTTCTGATTGGATGAATGCATTCATCTTTCAGTAGAAGGTTTTTTTCTGTTTTAGATTAAGAAGATGACGGTGATTTTTATACCCTATCCCATGGGTTTATTAGTTTTGATACATAGTTTGTAACATAGAGAAATAATTTAGCTACATATACCTCAAAGTATATGGATCGACTCAGAATCGCTAGCTGAGTCGATTAAGCCATGTCTGTCTGTCTGTCCGTCCCTCCGTCCGTCTATCTGTCTGTTCGTCACCGATTTTTGGGCTAGGTTATTGAGCTAGGTTATTGAAATTTGGCACATAAAATCCTTGTCCGTGCCACCAGAACAAGTGTAAAATTTTTTGAAAAATCGTAGTTTTTGGCTAAACCGTAAGGAATTTTGAAAAAGTTTCTGAACAACCTATTTAGACATTCTTAATAAAGGGTGATCCATTTCGAGGTTCCCTACTTTTTTAAAGAAAAAAACACAGAAAATTCAAATTTAATGGAGAATGTTTATTATCATTTGAAAGAACATTCTTTGGCATTTATTTTTTGAAGATTATGTCTATCAAATGTTGGCCGTTGCTACGTCGCAGATGGTCCATCCGTTGAGTCCAATTTTCGATCACTCGTTCGAGCATTTCGACTGGTAACTGGCGAACGACACGCGTGATGTTTTCCTCCAAGGCCTGAATCGAAGCGGGTTTGTCGGCATAAGCTTTTGACTTTACATATCCCCACAGCAAAAAGTCTAACGGTGTGATATCACACGATCTTGGTGGCCAATCGACCGGCCCAAAACGTGAAATTATGAGCTCACCGAAATGTTCTCTCAATAAGTCCATTGATTGATGCGATGTGTGGGAAGTAGCGCCGTCTTGCTGAAACCAAATGTCGCCGAGATCACGAGCTTCAATTTCAGGCATCAAATAGTCGGTTATCATGGCACGATAACGGTCGCCATTGACGGTTACGTTCGCACCGGCATAATTTTTAAAGAAATATGGACCGATGATTCACCGGCCCACAAACCACACCAAACCGTTGTTTTTTCTGGATGAAGTGGCAGTTCTTCAATCTCTTCAGGTTGCTCTTCGTCCCAAATGCGGCAATTTTGTTTGTTTACATACCCATTGAGCCGGAAATGGGCCTCATCGCTAAACAAAATTTGCCTCGAAAACGTCGGATCTTCTTGGAACTTTTCAAGAGCCCATAGAGCGAAGCGATGTCGCTTGGGAAGGTCGAGCGGCTTCAGTTGTTGCACAAGCTGTATTTTGTACGCTTTCAATTTAAGATCTTGACGTAAAATGCGCCAAGTCGTTCCATACGTCAGTCCGAGTTGCTGCGAACGGCGCCGAATCGACTCTCTACGGTCTTCGTGTACACTCTCAGCTACGGCCGCTATATTTTCTTCACAGCGTGATGGACGTGGTCTATTCGGTAGAATATTATCCAATAATGAATGCTGGGTCTCAAAATGGGTGATGGTGTTGCGAATAGTACGCTCAGTAGGCCGATTATGTTGACCATAAGTTGAGCGAAGTGCACGAAACACATTCCTCACAGAACGTGAATTTTCATAATAAAGTTGAACAATTTGTAAACGTTGTTCACGCGTAAGTCTTTCCATTATGAAATGCCAAACAATACTAAACAAAAATAACATGACAGCATGACACGACTCACACGTGATCTGTCAAAAAGGCTTTTGAAAAAAGTATCTCTACTTAGATCACCCGTTATCTATATTTCGTCTATATAAACGCCCCCAAAAAGTGGGTGCCACGTTTTCAGTTAAAACTTTTTCCGGTCAAATTTTAAATTTTTCGAAAAAAATTTCGAAAATAAATATAAACATTTCGTCTTCAGAACATTTTAACCCATGCCCACTTTTTGGGGGCATTTTTATATAAAAACAATTTTTATACACTACCACTTAACATATGCAGAATAAAAACCTTGTCTTTTGTAGAACTGTAAAAGTGTTTTATAAACTGTCTGAACAATTTGTTGTGACACGTCATTTTCTCTTTTTTATCCACATCATGTTTTAGCCATGTCCACTTGTTGGGGATTTTAGTTCTACAGATAGGATGGGATAGGGTATTCAACTATCCGCACAGCGGATTGTAGCCTTCTCATGTTTCTTTCAAAAATGCTTGGCAGCGGCCAAAATCTAACCACCTCCATACAAAGACGTCTCGTTTCAACGTATGCAAATGCATAATGAAGCATTGCTCATTCGGCGTTACTGATAATCAAACGCAAATTTCGACATTAATAAGTTTACAGATTAATTTATTGTGTGTAGCTTTATTGAAACTCTACCAATAATCAAAACCCATATCTAACTAAGTAAACTCGACTCCTTGATTGAATCTACTACATTTTCCATCAAATAAACTACCAAACATTGTTATACCCTATCCCATAAGGGTATATTTGTTTTGATACAAAGTTATAACATAGAGGAATAAGTTAGGTGGATATACCTCAAAGTATATGGATCGACTCAGAATTGCTAGCTGAGTCGATTTAGCCATGTCTGTCTGTCCGTCTGTCTATCTGTAGGTCACTTAAATTTTGAGCTAAGATAATGAAATTTGGTATACCTATCTGATCCTTGTACGTGCTGTTCGAACAAAATGTGTACACATTTTTAAAATCTCGTTATTTTTTGTCAAATGGTTAAGAATTTTGAAAAAATGTTTCAAAGAGATATTTAGGCAATGGAAATATTTATACATATTTCGTTAATATACATTTTTTTTTCGCCACGCCCACTTTTCGGGGGCGTTTTTTTTTTTTTTTTTTTAAAAAACATTATTCGGTCAAATTTTCAAATATTCGAAATAAAATGTTGGTCCAAAAACTTTAATACAAAAAATACAAATTTTTGGCGCAACAGGCTCGTTAGTACCCAGGGCCTAGCTTTCTCACAACCATTCATGTGTGCGTGTGTACTTCTTGCACGATGGCGGGACCTCCTGTTTTATGCCGACTCCGAACGGCTAATTTGAGATAAGCTATTCTTGACAATTGATACTATACTACTCGGATGATTTGTCAGATCATCACGAGAGGAGGGCCAGTGAAAAATCATTTAGGTGTTGCTACGGCTGGGAATCGAACCCAGACCTCCTGCGCGGCAGTTCATCGCACTAACCTTCGCGCCACTGAGCCCTACCCAAAAACTTTAATAGATAAAGTTAATATGAACATTTCGTCCTTAGACCATTTTAACCCACGCCCACTTTTGGGGGCGTTTTATTACAAAAACCATTTGTAAGAAAAACTCCATAGCATATGCTATTTTTTGCCAAACCATAAACGACTTTCATTTTACGGTCGAGTACTTCCACCGATTCCACTAATGAAACAAGAAGGTTTTTCATCCACTGGGTCCAATTGCTTGAACGATTTCTTTTAGGGTTTTTGGTCCATAACTAACAAAAAAAAATGTATGCAAAAATAATCAAAATTAACATGAAATACCTACAAAATGGCGCTAAGTACACAACTTTACCACTTTAGTCCGTACCAAATCAGTTGGCCAACGGTGGATTGCGCAGAGAGAGGATTTAAGAGAATTTTAAGATATTTTAAAATAAATTTTAAGAGACCTGCGCAGTAGAATGCCCAAGAGTGATGCCAGACTTTGGAAGTACGTTTTCCCACAGTGGTACCCAAAAAATCCCTTTTATCCCACGCCGTTGTTATTAAAATCACACAATTATCCCATAAAATAAAAACATATAAGAAGGCTCCAATCCACTGTGCGGATTGTTGAATACGCTATCCCATCCTTAAAATTAATTTCCCCAAAGTGTGGGCTTTATGGCAATGAAATATAGAAAATTACATTGTCACAACGTATTGTTCATACAGTTTATCAAAATCTTTAATGGTTCGACAAAGCACAACGTTTTTCAAGTGCTTATGCCTTGGGGTAGGGTACATAAATGGTTTTTGTAGGAAAACGCCCCCAAAAAGTGTGCGTAGATGAAAACGATCTTAGGACAAAATGTTTATATTACCATTACGGAAGTATTTTGCATCAAAAGTTTTTTTCGGATTTTTTAAAATTTGGGCAAAAAGCGTTTTTTTTTTTGTACTAAAAACGCCTCCAAAAAGTGGGCGTTTCTTGCTTATGGTTCACAACAAAATTGAAGCAAGCTAAACCTTTAGATTGAAATGAAGACCTCAATATGCAAATTGAATTCATCATTTCTTTTCCTAAGCTATTTCTTTTTTTTTTTTTTGATTTGACATCGGTAACAACCGAAAATATCCTTTCTACCTCTGCCTTTGAGTGGGGAAGAGTCAAAGCGACTTTAACTAATTTTCCTTAATAATAGTATGTCGTCAAAATTTTGCATTTGACAAATCTCGAACCACATTTTTCTATAATGGTAGACAATGTTCTTGTGCATGACTTTGACGTACAGATTCACATAATTTGTTTCATAGTATGCGTGTGTTGAGAATTGGAATCAGTATGTTAGACAATGTTCTTGTGCGCATGCAGATTTGATTAATTTGACTACGTTCATAACTTATGAATACGTGTAAGTAAGCAACTTGCCTTGTCATAAAAAATGAAAATTAATGCATTCAGATATAAAGGCTGTGATCATTTTTAAAGATGAAAATGTTTATAGTTGGATATTGTATTCTTCATGATAAAACGAACAATTACTTTGGGAAATGATTTGAGCATAACGTAAAATCCCTCATTTTTGCACTATGGGCTTGGAAAAATCCCTTTATCCCTTTTAGCTTATTTTAGACGAAAAAATCCCACAAAAAGGGATAAATCCCACGATCTGACATCACTAGCCCAACTGGTTTGGTTTGCACTAGTTTGCCAACGGTCGAATGCGCAGAGAGAGGATTTAAGAGAAATTTAAGATATTTTAAAATAAATTTTAAGAGACCTGCACAGTAGAATGGCCAACTGATTTGGTAAGGACTATACCATATGACTTAGATGTGACTTTCTGTAGATAGATTAATTAATAACTCTAGTCTGTGATGTAAATTTATTTATTGGTAAAGGAATTTTTGAAAGTATAGAGATTATCGTTTAAATTGTTCCTAAAATGATTATTAGTAACGCCGATTGGTTTTAAGAAGTCCTCTGTGTCCAAATTATAAATGAAGCGCTTAGAAGATGAAGGGCCTAAGCTACATTTTCAAAAATTTAAGTAATCGGCGTTTAAAGTTGTTTGTCTATAACTCTTTTATTAAAAACAATCAAAATTATAAACAGATATTTCGAAGTAAACAAAACTGAAGTGTTTTATAATGTTAATAATGTTTATTACTAGAAAGACAGGATATGCATTATTTGCAGTATTTCAGGCAAATTAAAAAAAAAACATATGAGAAGGCTACAATCCACTGTGCGGATCGTTGAATACCCTATCCCATCCTATCTGTAAAACTAAAATCCCCAAAAAGTGGACATGGCTAAAAACACGATGTGGATAAAATAAAGAATATGACATGGTGACAACAAATTCTTCAGACTGCTTATAAAAAACTTTTACGGTTCTACAAAAGACAAGGTTTTCTCCTGCATATGTTATGGGGTAGGGTATAAAAATGGTTTTTATATAAAAACGCCCCCAAAAAGTGGGCGTGGGTTAAAATGGTCTATAGACGAAATGTTCATATTTATATTACTAATGATTCTGCATCAAAATTTTAAAATTTGACCGAAAAACGTTTTTTTATTAAAAACGCCCCCAAAAAGTGGGCGTGGCAAAAACTTTATATGAACGAAATACAGATATTCAGATTGTCTAAATATGTTGTTCAGAAAGTTTTTCAAAATTCCTTATGGTTTGGCCAAAAAATACGTTTTTCTAAAAAGGGGGCGTGGCAGTGGGCGGATTTCAAAAAATTTTACACTTGTTCTGCTGGGAGCAACAAAGATTACGTGTACCAAATTTCATCCTTCTAGCTCAAAATTTAAGGCCCAAAAACTGGTGACATGGCTAAATCGACTCAGCTATCGATTCTGAGTCGATCCATATACTTTGAGGTATATATAGCTAAATTATTTCTCTATGTTACAAACTATGTATCAAAACTAATATACCCCTATGGGATAGGGTATAAAAACGAGTGGTGGGTGCACGACTGGGTCGTACGCAACTTTCTCTTTCACAGCGAGTTGGGCGTTAGATGAAATCATAAGCATTTTGATTATTTATGCCAAAAATTGATATATCTAATGTTGAAAAAAAAAATTTTTTTTTCCGTGGGCTGGTGGAAATCTTCATAGACACGATGAGCACGTGCCCAAAGTAGTGTAAGATTCTTACTCACTAAAACCACCACCCATTTTATATTTCTATTGCAACAAAGTATTCGACTTATCTAGCAATTTTTTTTATCACGAGTATATATGTACACTAGTCGGCATAAGTATTTTGACGAAACCTTTTTGTGACTATTGAGACTAACTTTGCTTGGTATCGTTAAAACAACGGTGCAAAAATGATGCGCGAAACAAAGAATCTATTTTTAGCTCTATGCATGCCAAGTTTTGTATTGTTTACTTTTTGCATTCTCTTTCTGCTGATAAGAACGCATGCAGACAAAGAATTTTTACGTGGCATAAGTATTTTGACGTATACTTTGTGTAAATATTTTAACAGTTTTGAGCACGTGATAACCAAAAAACTTGTGTAGTTAACTTTAATTTACATTAAACGTTGATAACAAAATAAAAATTTATTAAAATTTATTAAAAACCATGGTTAAAACGGCTGAGTTGAGTTTGGTTGTCAGATCTTTAATGGTAGCGAAGTTAAACGCTGGAACGGCAGTAAAAGACATAGCAAGTGAGTTTAATGTGTCGCGTCAAACTGTGCACTATCAAATCAATAAGTTTAAAAAGCATAATGACATCACAAACCCTAATGAGATCAGGTGCTAAGCGCAAAACAACGCCCACTGAAGACCGAACCCTTCTACGGGAATTTAAAAGAAATATATTCCTGAAGCCTCAAACTGCTGCAAATCAATGGAATTTGACGGCAACGAATCCAATCAGTGAGCGCACTGTCCGACGACGTTTAATGGAAGGAGATTTTAAAACATTTAAAGCTAAGGACGTGCCGAACATATCAAAGGTAAACAAGCTTAAAAGACTGTCTTTCGCAAAGGAACATCTGCACAAGCCAAAGGAGTACTGGAGAAGCGTTCTATGGACAGATGAAAGCTCCTTTGAGTATAACTCATCAAAAAACAAATTTTACGTTAGATTGCCAAAGGTAGAAAGGCAAAAAAGACGCCCCGTTTGTCAAAAAGTGAGCCATGGTGGAGGCTCTGTCATGTTCTGGGGATGTGTTGCGTATAATGGCCTGGGTGAATTGGTTCCTATCACCGGCTCGATGAACCAAGGTCAATATTTAAGAACCCTAAATGATAATGCCTTTCCTTCCGGAGGTAGGCTTATTGGTGAATCATTTATCCTGCAACAGGACAATGCCCCATGCCACAAAGCCCGGATGATAACTAAATTTTTGAAGGATGTTGGTGTTACCACTTTGGACTGGCCACCTCAAAGTCCAGATTTAAATATAATAGAAAACGTCTGGTCTCTTTTGAAACGCAAAAGAACAGTTTCTTTAAATAAAACCAGAGAGGAGACGATTTCTGAGGTCACTTCCCTTTGGGATGAGATATCTCCAGAGATTCTTCAAAATTTAGTAGATTCAGTACCGAGACGCCTTCAAAAAGTTATTGAAGCCAAAGGAGGTTTAGTAAATTCTTCTTTATTTATTTACTTTTGTTAAGTTTAAAATGTTTTTTCTTAGAGTTATATACTTGTCAAAATACTTATGCCAACACACGAAATTACAAATTAATTTATATCTTTTTTGACTTCTATGAAAAAATATTTGTTTGCCTATTTTTAAGTTTGTATTAGTTATATATAAAAATGAAAAAATAAACATGAATTCTTGTAAAGCCATTTAGAAGTTAAACTCAAAAATGCACGATTTTTATTTCGTCGAAATACTTATGCCGACTAGTGTAATATGTTTGGCAGGTAACTTTCCTTTGAGAGTTCCTGCTTTTTCCGCAATTTATAGCGCGGTTTGTTATTATCGGGCCAAATCTAAGGGTTTAGTTCTTTGAAGACGCCGCAATATATTTGTTTCGTCAAGAAATTGGAGGACTGTTGTGTTAACGTGTCCTAATTTTTTATGTTTTCGTGCAAAATTGTTTGTTTCATCTTTAACCGCGGGAATACCCAGATCTCTGCGTAGATCTTCGTTCCTTACGTACTACGGCGCATTGACGAATGATCTTAACATTTTGTTTTCAAAAGTTTGTAAAATGTTTAGATTCGTTTCACTGGTACAACCCCATAGTTGTATACCATATGTCCAAACCAGTTTTAGCACTTGCTTCGAATCCGTTCCTTAGATAGCTGCATCCAGTTGCGCATCCCAAGTTGGTTGAGGTCGGTTTCTCCTTGCGCGCGCCATTTAAAACGAGGTCTTCCTATACAGCGTCCGAAGTCTGACTGGAAATCAAAGACTCTGCGAGCCGGAGTATTGGTGTTCATTCGTTCTACATGTCCAGGGGTATGTCGCTATACAGCTCGTATAGTTCTTGGTTGAATCTTTGTCTCCATAGTCAACGCAAACGGGATCGAAGAAATTTTCTCTCGAATCGATCAAGGATTTCTTCATCCACTTTTGACAAGGTCCATTCTTCAGCGCCGTAGAGCAGGACTGGGATGATCAAGATCTCCTTAGTAGTTCGAGTAAGGGCTTTACTACTGAATTGCCCTCTTAGCCCGAATAAGTAAATAAAATAATAAAAACAGCGATTGGCAAGAGTAAGTCTTCGTTTACTTTCTGACGACATGTTGTTGTCAGAGTTAATAGCGGAGCCGAGGTAGATAAAGTCCTGTACTACCTCACAGTTATATCTGTTTATGATGACGGACTGTCAAATTCGTCGATGTTGTGTGTACTTTCATGTTGACAGCATATAAGAATCAAGAATCAAATTGAAGAAGTCACATGACAGTGCTTAAATCCTTCAAAAATGAAATATCTGGTATTACCGGCCCATGCCTCTGGTATTACCGGCCCATGCCTTTTTGCCACAATGCACTAACCACTCCATCAACAGACAGTGGTCAAATGTGAAAACACACTGTAAAAACTTATAAAAAAAAGTGCATTGAGTGTAAATTAGTATAATAAACGCAAAAAAAAGGAGAAAGTTAGGCTGGTTCGTAAATGCCCGTACCAGCCGCTAAACTCTTTCATGCACTCTCTGCGTAATTTTCCATTCGCATGGTCCACAAAAATCCGCTTATTTCAAAAATATGTTAGTAGTATTCTATTGATTGAATTCAAAATAATCCGCAATTATTTTTACGTCATTCACCCACCCTTATGTCCTTGTTTCGTACACATTCGCGCATAAATAAAGTGCATACCGTATAGATACAATGAGCTCATATCTTTCAACAACAGCATCTGGCGAATATAATGACGCAATTATCGTTTTTATCTGCAATCTGCTCTAATTCTGTCCTACATTGAGTACACACACTCACAAAGCGGATGCGCCTTAATGACGCCATAAGCAGCATCCAACGACAACAACCTAACAGCATTATTGTCGTCGTTTAGTCGAGGGATACATATGACGTTAAATGGCATTAGGTACGAATTTCCCCCGACACGACACGAATGAATGCACCAAGTTACTTCCTCCGAATCCTTGAGGAGCATTTTTTGTTCGTCTTATTTTATCGTCTACGATAAGGTGCTTGACCATGTACAACAAGAAATTTTACGACAACTGTAGACTTATCCAAAAGAAAATTCAGTTTCCTTGTAGCTTCGATTCCTAGAGAGAGAGAAATAGAGAGAGGGGCAACAAAAGTCGTCATGCTCTACTAAAGGACTCCCTCTGGGACATTGTCCAGATATCTCTGACACATGGACTAACAATTTTTTTTTAAATTCAGTGACATGAAAACGATTGCAAGAAGAACGACATTTTTGTTTGCTTATGTTTTGTATCTTGTGTTCGGTGAATGGGTTATCCTTTGGAGGGTGAATGTAACGGACATGTCTATTCATTGCAATGGTAGCTCTAAATTGAATAAAATCGCATGGATAGATGGGTATGACGTCAAATTGAGCTCACATGGAATAGTTTGGTATGGAGAGAAAGTAATGTGAAATAATAAATAAGGTTGCAAGAATGGCATGGACACGATGAAATCTAGGTCAAAACTATTTAATGCTGCGAAATAGTGGGCCAGCGGATTGTCAATGGGATTGAGTGTGCTATTCAGTTAAAAATTAGAACTATAGGTTGTAGTGTGAGATCAAACTGTTGTCTGATTCAAAACATCAGAAAAATACGCTGTTCCTGATCTAACCCCAAAACGAAGCCGCTACTAAAACGGATGTCCTTCCGCCCGTGGTGTTTTTTTTTGTTTTTTTTTTCAATTTACAAAACAATCAAAAATAATTAAATGCACCCTAGTGTAAAGCACTTGCCAACGAAGGGAAAATATTAATTACGAGACTCTTCATTCAGATTTGCTTCCCGTTTTTTGTATTCGCTTCACATCCCAAAGGAGTGCTGTAATTCCCTTTGGATGTATATATTCCTCTCAACAAACGAAAACAAAAACACAATCTTATGCAAAATTTCATGAATTTGTGATCAAATGCAATTCATCTGTTATACTGTACCGTGTACGATATCCATTCAAACCAGAACCTTAAGGGTGACTTTTTAGTCCTTTTTCCCTATTGCATTCTAATCGAATGTCAAATGCATTTTGGAAAACAGGGGCTCCACCCCTTAGAATCTACCGCAAATGGTAAATGTTGACGTTTTTAGCGATACCACTTGGCTCGGAATCCGGTCGCAAGCGTCACACAAGGATTCACTGAGTTAGAAAATATTTACTCTCCTGCTTGAGTGTGAGAGTGTGTGTGGTTGCAATGCAAACAAAGTTAGCACTTGGTATACTCATATAATTAGCTTGCTACTGGGCTAACATGAGTTACCACGTTCCCTTTGACATTATAAGCGATGTTAAGAACGAGGAACAACGCGGACTAAAGGGGGATGCTGCAATGACGTGTGCTATCGATCCTTGGATGATTCCCATTTCCCATGACTGAACGAGTATAAATGTGATAATCGGATTTCGATAGGGGGCGCACAGGGATGTGGGATTATTTGCGTCAACGGCAGCATAAAGTGCGAGCTAACGAGCTTAAGTATCGTTGCGATAGCTCTTGTCAGAGAAGAGTAAAATTACAGCTAGATAAATTTGATATAGTATGACAAGAGGAATATTCTATAGATTCAATATTAAATAACGCGAGTAATAACAGTTGTAATGAGTTATGGGACATGTAACGTGTTCCAGATTAAATGCCGGTTTTTATTTTTCCAAGCTTTTTATGATTTTCGTATGTTGTGGGTCGGAGTTCATCCATGTAAAGGGTGTTTTTTTTTTTTTAAGGTATAGAACTTCGAATTAAAATAAAACATCATCAATTTGGCTCTATTGGAAGGATAATTTTATGCCATTAATGTTTAAATATGATTTCGGGCATGTGGCCCGAAGAGGTCCAATTTTTAACCACATTTTCGAGCATTTGGGGTCGTATGTCGGCAATAACGCCACGAATGTTGGCTTCCAAGTCACCTAACGTTTCTGGTTTGTTGGCGTAGACGGGCGACTTCACATATCCCCAAAGAAAATAATCCAATGGTATCAAATCACATGATCTTGGTGGCCAATTGACAGGTCCATTCCCCAAAATTATGCGATCATCAATTGTTTCCTTCAATAAATCGATTGTGACGTGCGGTGTGTGGCATGTAGCGCCGTCTTATTGGAACCACATCTCATCTACATTCATGCCATCCAATTCGGGAACAAAATAGTCGGTAATCATGGCTCTATACCGGTCTCTATTAACGGTAACTGACTCTCCAGCATCGTTTCGGAAGAAGTATGGCCCAATGACTCCTCAAGCCCATAGAGCACATCAAACAGTCAGTTTTGTCGATGTAATGGTGTCTCGAGGGTCTCATGTGGATTCTCTTCACTCCAAATGCGGCAATTTTGCTTATTGACGTAGCCATTCAACCAAAAATGAGCCTCATCACTGAACAAAATTTTGCGATGAAAATCAGCATCGAGATCAATCTCATTTTATCGGCCCATACACCAAAATCACGAAGCATTGCATGGTCGGTCTCGCGGCTTTAATCCATGTACAAGCTGGATCTTGTAAGGTCGTAAGCCAAGATCTTTGCGCAAAATCTTCAATAAAGTTGATGGACAAAGCTCCAATTGCTGTGCACGGTGGCGAATCGATTCATTCAGGTCCTCTTCAACACTTTGCTCTACAGCGGCAATTGTTTCTTCGGTGCGCACTGTTCGAAGTAAACGTAGTGCGAAAACGATCCATGGTCAACCGAATTATTTGCTTTGATGGACGTTTATGTCGACCATAAAATGGACGGAGCTTGCGGTTAACTTCGCGAACTGAACCATTAATTTCGAAATAAATTTGCACGATTTGCAAGCGTTGTTCATTTGTCAACCTGTTTATGATGAAATGGCAAACCAAACCATTTGACCACAAACTGTCAGTCTTATCTCTATTCGAAAAACCAACCTCTAGAAAATACACCCGTTAGTGCAATTTTTACTTTCCTTACCCTTTTGTTGATGTTCAGGTTCTAGTTTAGCTTGCTACCAAGTATCACCCATCCTAGAGTCGGTGCCACAAACTCTGTGATTGATCTCTTGTTTGTGAAGAGGACTAGTTCGGTTTTCTTCGGATTTACACCCAGGCCGCATAGTTCTGACCATCTACTGAGTATTTTTAGGCTTGTTTACATGATAGTGCTAATAGTCGATGGGAATTTCCCAGATGCCACGAGAACCACATCGTCTGCATAATCTGTGTTTATTGCAGTGAGTTCTAGTCTCCCCAATGGTTCGTTTACTACCAGTAGCCAAAGAAGTGGAGAAAGAACACCCCCCTGTGGAGTCCCTCTTGTCGTTGTTATCATTTTGTTGCAATCGCCCAGTATGGATGAAATTATACGGTTTTTAAGCATGGTTATGATCGTGTTACTAATGACCGTATCTATTCCTGCTTTTTCAAGTGCTATCTCAATAGCTTCTAAGACCTTCGCGCAACGCGTATCCTTTAACCTCTCGACTCACAACACACCACCAGCATCTAATGTCGAAGAACAATGGCAACTATGCCAAGTAGCCATTAGATCAGCCGCAACTGATGTGCTAGGTTTCTCACGGCCACCAGCAAGAAACCCCTGGTTTGATGAGGAATGCCGACAGATGCTCGCAGCCAAGAACGAGGCCTACAAGGCTAAGCTGCAGGTGAAGACGAGAGCTGCCATTGAGCTCTATAGGCAAAGAAGAAGGGAAGAACATCGGCTTTTTCAGAAAGAAGAAAAAAGAGCAAGAAAACCGCGCGATCGAGGATATAGAGAGGTGCCACTCCAGGAACGATGTTCGCAAGTTTTACCAAAGTGTAAAAGGTCAAAGCCAAGGATACACGGCTTGAACAGAATCCTGTCGAGATGAACAAGGAAATATCGTAGTTGAGACACAGTCGATGCTGAGGATATGGAAGAACCACTTCTGCAGACTGTTAAACGGCGATGACGAACAACATTCCGCTGTCAGGCAGAACGAACCATTTAATATTGGCAACGACAGCGAAAACTGCCAACCACCCGACCTAAGTGAAGTGAGGATAGCTATATCTAAACTCCGGAAATGACGGCATTCCCGCTGAGCGGAGATGACTTATAAAGCTGGCGGAGATGACTTGGTAAGCAACATCCACCAACTCATAAGCCAAATCTCTTCATGCCTGAAGAATGGAACCTCAGCATCGTTTGCCCGATCCACTAAAAAGGAGACCCTCTGAACTGCGCCAACTACAGAGGCATAAGTCTACTCAACATCGCCTACAAGATCCTATCTGCCGTAATATGTGAACGCCTGAAACCGTTTACCAGCAACCTGATCGGCCCTTATCAGTGTGGTTTTAGGCCAGCAAAGTCCATAATCGATCAAATCTTCACACTTCGGCAGATCCTGGAAAAACCCAAGAAGTCCAAATCGATACCCACCACCTATTTATCGATTTCAAAGCCGCATACGACAGCATTTATAGAGACGAACTATACAGAGCCATGTTTAGTTTTTGTATACCGCCCAAACTCGTCCGTTTGTGTAGGATGACGATGGAGAATTCTCGCTGCACCATCAGGGTCGGAAACGACCTCACCGACACATTCGATACCAAAAAAGTGTGACTTTTTTCAATTTGATTCTTGAGAGGATTGTGCAGAACTCCCGAGCCAACACCAGAGGCACAATTCTCCAAAAATCGGTGCAACTACTAGCATACGCCGACGATATTGACATCATTGGTAGGACTCAACGTGATGTTATAGCCACGTTTGCTGGTATAGCGAAGGAAGCGATAAAATGGGTTTAGCAGTAAATGAGGGTAAGACTAAGTATATGCTATTAACACGAAAGGACACACAACATCGACGAATTGGACAGAACGTCACCATTGACAGATATAACTTTGAGGTAGTACGGGACTTTGTCTACCTCGGCTCCGCTATTAACTCTGACAACAACATCTCGTCAGAAATCAAACGAAGAATTACTCTTGCCAATCCCTGTTTCTTCGGGCTAAGAAGGCAATTTAGTAGTAAAGCCCTCACTCGAACTACTAAGGAGATCCTATATAAGACCCTGATCGTCCCAGTCCTGCTCTACGGCGCTGAAGCATGGACCGTATCAAAAGCGGATGAAGAAATCCTTGGTTGATTCGAGAGAAAAATTCTTCGGAAAATCTTCGGTCCCGTTTGCGTTGATTTGCTATGGAGACGAATATTCAACCACGAACTATACTTGCTGTACAGCGACATACCCCTGTTCAAAAAACTCCGCATTGGACGTTTAAGATGGCTAGGACATGTAGAAATAATGGACACCAATACTCCGGCTCGCAGAGTCTTCGATTCCCAGCCAGACGTCGGACGCAGTAGAGGAAGACCTCGCCTTAAGTGGCGCGCACAAGTACAAACCGGCCTCAACCATCTTATAGTGCGCAACTGGAGTTAGCTAAGGACCGGGCTAATTGGATAGGCATGTTGGTTGAGGCCAGGTTCATCCCGGACTGTAGCGCCACTTAAGAAGAAGAAGATCTCATTAGCTTCTGTTTTTACGTTGCCTATGTCTAGGAAGGCAGCACTTACTGATAGCGTTTTTTTTTTTGTTTTTTTCGATTTCCCTTTTTGTTATTTCTGAATAGCAGATTTTCTGTGCATTTACCAAACATTATTGCAAACACACAGAATGCAAAAGTAACGGATTATTTTTTTGGGTTTTCTGTTGTTTACATGCCATTTTATTAAAAATGTTTGCATAGAGTACCTCAATTTTCGCGTCATTTTAATAAAATACTTTTTTGTACTCAAACTCAACTTTGAATTTTCGCGCCATCACAATATTCGTCATACAGTTTGAGAAATACCTATATCCTGTATCTTTGCTTTGAATATGTTGAACTCTTGTCAACGATAAAAATTGTAGTAGGTTTTCAGGTGTTGTTAAAAAGAATTTCTTTACCATTGATGTGCTCACATAGTTATGGGCTTTGTTGAATTAAACTAAATCGTAGATACATAATTTCAATCGAAAAAAAAAATCGCTCTAGAGGTTTTATGCCCAGTTTCACAGTGAGAGCTTAAGCCTCACGTGGAGCTTAACCTGCGGTTTAACATAACTTTGTGTTTCACAGTGCCGGCTTAAGAGGTAACCACTCTTAAATGTTGATAAAACTTAAGCCCCCGATGTTGGTGGCTTAAGTGTTGGATTAACTGCTGTCATAGGAAATTTTGATTGGTTGTTGGATGTAGTAGAGAATTACTCAATGGGTGTCCATACTAAATTCCATACATATTCGCAGAATATTCCCGTTTGGTGTATAGTTTTAGGCGCGTAACTAATAAATTACCTACGAACCATTCACAATGACTTGTTATACTTGGCTTAGCTAAACCACACTTTTTTGATGATTGTGAAACCCAAAAAACTTAAGACCAAATATAAGATCTGCTTTTTGCATAGCTATGCAGCGGATTAAGCTCCTACTGTGAAACCGGGCATTTCGTGAAATTTCGATGATAAAAAGCTGTGATGACAGCTGAAGATTGCTTTTTTTAACTTTTAATCTCTTTTGGATTTTCACATCAAGTCGAGAATAATTGTGAACATTAGTGCAGGAGTAAGGGCATTTTATGCATTAACACAGGCCCATAAACATAACACCCAAGACAATCAATAGCAGTCGTTTTGGTGATATAGGTCTTACGCTTGCATAACTGTCAATGACCGAAAGGCAATTATTTGCTTCTGGATCTAATTGATAGCGGGTTTTTTCGTGTTTTGATGTTTTTCTTTAGAACTTTTTTGTTTAATAAAACACAATAAGTTCAATGGAATGACCGAAATGTTGGCTTTATTAGCTCATAAATTTCATGTCACACCCGTTGTTATTTTGTCAATAGTGTGTCAATTGTTGGATTCTTAATGATCAATCGTTACTGGTTTATCAGCATAGAGATTTGATTTCAAAGATTTGACGTACCGCCACAAAATGTAGTACGAAGGTGTCAAATCACACAAACGAGGTGGACAGGTTCACAGGTCCATTTCTTGAGATGATACGGTCACCAAACGATTAGCTCAATAAAGTCGCAATCATGACT
This sequence comes from Rhingia campestris, assembly GCA_932526625.1. NCBI lineage: Eukaryota > Metazoa > Arthropoda > Insecta > Diptera > Syrphidae > Rhingia > Rhingia campestris. The sequence goes on along the minus strand of OW052182.1, from coordinate 93,239,126 downwards.
TTATTGAGCCAAACTTGGTGACCTCAAAACTCGATGCATGACTACACTACATATTCTTGTTGAAACCATTTCTCCACCAAATGATTTCAATGATAAAGAATACGAAAATCAGGAATCATTGGCCTGCAGCGTTCGCCGTTCACGGCAATGTTGTCACCGATTTCGGATTTAAAAACAAATGGACCGATGAAGCCTTCGGCTTTTAAACCACACCAAACAGTGTTTTTTCGGGATATAATGGAGTCTCATCAGGAGCGTGCTCACTCCAAGTGCTCACTTCGAGTCAGAAATGAGTCTCATCACTGAAGATGATTTGATGATAAAAGTTTGGTTCAACTTAAAGTTAATTCTCAGCCCAGTCACCAAACACACGACGCGATTGATGGTCCGCTGGCTTTAATTCTTGCACCACCCTAAACAAATTTCAAGTAGTGGACGAGTTGAGAACGATGTCTGATCGATAAATTCGGGTCCTCTGTCACGCTCACTTCTACAGCAGCGATGGCTTCTTCTGTACGCACGGTACGGGGCTCGATTAGGATGAATATTATCAAAAAGAGTAAATGTGGTCATGAATCGATACATAGTATTGGGTATTAGCTGTTCAAGCTAAGTACGCTGCTCGAGCTTAATTTTAGCTCCCATACAAAATTCTCTCCAAAAATTAGCTGAGCTAAATTTAAGCGAATCCATTTAGCCGAGCGGTACGCTGCTTCAGCTAAGAAATCAAACATTCATTTCATACTGTACTGGATGTATCTGTCACAATTTAGCGCACCCATTAATAGTCCGGGACATTTTCTCAAGCTAAATTTTGACACATCGTATTGTTTTCTTCTGTTGTGCTTTTGAGTTGTTGAAATAAACTTATTTTCCAAAGAACAGCTGTTTGTTATGACACTTATCCACAAAGCACTCTATGTCAAAATTTAGCGAGGATTTTAGCTAGTGTTTGGAGAGATATAATGGAGAGCAGCTAAAATTTAGTTTCGCTCGAGCAGCGTACTAAGCTTCAGATAATCGATTATGTGCACCGTAAATTTGACGAAGTTTGGCGAACAGAGCACGAGTTTTGGAAATAATTTTTTACGATTTGTGAACGTTGTTCTGGTGTAAGTCTTTCCATGGTGATTGTCCAAAGTATACCAAAACAAAAAAAATAAAACAACATGAAAAAGTAGACTTAGTAACAAACCACTTGAAACGTGTTCTGTAAAACCATTGATTGAAAGACGAAGAAATGTGATGTCAGATTCTATAATTTGTGCACATTTTTTTAAAGTTACAAATCATAGGCGTCAGTTGCATTTGCGTTTTAAGCATTTGCTTCTATTACACTAATGCCCAGTTTCACAGTGAGAGCTTAAGCCTCACGTGGAGCTTAACCTGCGGTTTAACATAACTTTGTGTTTCACAGTGCCGGCTTAAGAGGTAACCACACTTAAATGTTGATAAAACTTAAGCCCCCGATGTTGGTGGCTTAAGTGATGGATTAACTTCTGTCATAGGAAATTTTGATTGGTTGTTGGATGTAGTAGAGAATTACTCAATGGGTGATGTCCATACTAAATTCCATACATATTCGCAGAATATTCCCGTTTGGTGTATAGTTCTAGGCGCGTAACTAATAAATTACCTACGAACCATTCACAATTACTTGTTATACTTGGCTTAGCTAAACCACACTTTTTTGATGACTGTGAAACCCAAAAAACTTAAGACCAAATTTAAGCTCTGCTTTTTGCTTAGCTAAGCAACGGATTAAGCTCCCACTGTGAAACCGGGCATAAGAAATGGGTGTCTGAATATTGTTGGAAATGAGAAAGAAAAAACATGATGGTTTTGCCACAACTAGGAATCGAACCTAGACTTTTTGCGTGTAGATCATCGCAAAAACAAAAGTAGCCACGGCTGAAATAAGCATTCAGTCAGAAGCTCCATACATATTGCTTCTATAATTACTTCGACGGAAGCTCTACCAAAACAACTTTACAACTGTCACATGTACACAAATCCCGGAATCTTTATAGAAGATTAATATATGTACCATTTTAATTTCCATTAAGCCTGTGGATTTTCCTCAAAGAATTATTAAACAAGCTGAGCTTCTCCGCACAAGTACAAAACAAGCTCAATACAACTGAACTTTGTAGAAGAAAATTTGCTAGTTGGGACGGCTTTGCTGGCAAGTACGTACTATTTTATTGAAATTTCCTATGACCGTTTCGTATAAATGTGGCTGAATTTCATTAATACACCTTCCAATTTCCTCTTTCAAGGCGTTGGTGGTTGTAAGCGTGTTTGCATAGCCCTTTGACTTTGGCACCACCTTGTTGAAACCAAATGTTGGTCATATCCATATCTTGTAATTTAGGCACTAAAAACTGGGTTATCATGTAACGATAATCAACACCATTAATTGTTGCTGCCATCAAGAGTAAAAAGAGTTTCATCGCTGAAGATCCACTTGTTGTTGTTCCAAAATCCAAGGGACGAACTCTTTTCGCTCTGCATGGTCAGTAGTCGTCAGTTCTTGAGTCAATTGAACTTTGTAAGCATTAAGTTTCAAGTCGTTCGTGAGAACTCGCTGTAGGGAGCTTCTCGAAATTCCCAATTCTTGACAACGGTGCCGAATTGATGTTCCTAGATTGTCAGCAATACTCTCGTTTTCTGTTGAACGAATTGTGAAAGGATACCCAGAGTGTCTCAAATCACTAATAATTGATCCAGTCTCCTTGAATTTTTTAATTATTCCCTTCTCAGTTGATGGTTTTAAATTACTATGATGGCCATATTTTGTATGGAGACTATAGCTGACAAACCTTCATTATTTTTAAAATATTGCTCAACAATGAAAATGCGTTGTTCTTTCATTTTTACTAACCCCAAACTGTCAGCTGTCACATTGTTATCTTCTTTTCCCTTGGCAATACAGTACTAACGGGTCCGCCATCTAACGTTTTTTTCAACTAGTGCTTATTTCGTGAATGGTAACACTTAGCTCATGTCTGATTTGGTAGATAATTAGTTTTATCCTTCCGCTGAACGAATATGGTTGTGTATACGCTTGAACAACGCTGGGAAATATTGCGAGATTACTTTGAAAATCATGGTAATGTTGCAGAATGTGTGCGAAAATTGCGTACGGATTTTGGAAGAAGAGAAGCACCGTCAGCTCCGTATGTTCGTTATCTTGTGAAAAAAGTGAAAGAAACTGGCATCCTCATCGATAAACCAAAGCGTGAAAGCCAAAAATAGTGCGTACACCCGAGAATATTGCTGCTGTGGCAGAAAGTGTGCGTGAAGCGCCATCAACATCAATTCACCGTCGTTCTCAACAATTGAACATTTCGGAGACATCATTGAGACGAATTTTGCATAAAGACCTTGGTATGTCGCCATACAAAGTTCAATTGGTTCAGGAGTTGAAGCCAACTGACCATCCAATGCGTTTTCGCTCCGCTAAGTGGGCCTGCAATCGACTTAGAGAAGATGCCGATTTTGCCAAAAAAATCATCTTTTCAGATGAAGCTCATTTTGATCTTGGCGGGTATGTAAACAAGCAAAATTGTCGCATTTGGGGCACAGAAAACCCGCACGCATACATTGAAAAGCCGATACACCCAAAACGAGTCACTGTTTGGTGCGGATTTTGGTCCAGAGGCATAATTGGGCCACTTTTCTTCGAAAATGAGCTTGGAGTGGCCGTTACAGTCAATGGCGATCGTTATCGGGCCATGTTGAACGAATTTTTGTTCAAAAAAATTGAAGAGGAGGATATTGGCAACATTTGGTTTCAACAGGACGGCGCTACGTGCCACACAGCCGAAGCTACACTCGATGTTTTGCGCCCTGTTTTTGAAAATCGCATTATCAGCCGCAGAGCTGATGTCGTTTGGCCACCTCGGAGCTGCGATTTGACACCGTTGGACTATTATTTGTGGGGTGCCGTAAAAGATAAGTGTTACGCCGACAAGCCAGAGACAATTGACGCTTTAAAGGACAATATTCGTGAAGCCATTGGTGAAATATAGCTGCACACAATCGATAATGTGCTTAAAAATTGGACCGATCGTGTAGGCTACTGCATGGCCAGCCGAGGCAGCCATTTAAATGAAATTATTTTCCATTATTAACCGGAAGGATTGTACTTTCAAATAAAAAAAGAAATTTGAGAAAATATTCAGTAGTTTTTTTTTTATAGCATTTTCAAAAAAAAATTATTTGGCGGACCCTTTATTAGAATGGCACAAAATTCAAATTTTACGTGCATTATGGGACACCCTTTATTTGGGCAACTTGAATGAAATTTTATAAATATACTGTGTACTACATATTACTGTTTGCACAAATTCGATATACATAATTAGTTTTGGCCCAACTATTCCTTAACCGAATTTTCAGTTTTGGCCAATAACAAAAAATCAGAATAATTCACATGGACACCAATTTCCTTCTAATTTCGGAATAAAAGTTCTTGTAAGTTCCTTATAAGTTTTAACATCAATAACCAAAATGAATGTAAGGGTTTTAATTTGGCCAATTTTCGCGTGCTTGGTATTTGATATTCTGCCAACCTCACCGTGAAAGAGAATGTTGCGTACGACCCAGTCATGCACCCACACTCGTTTGACTTTCACGAAGCGAAATTAGGTTGAACATACTCGGCCTAATTTCACTTGGCCTTATTTCTCGGAACCTCCCAATGGGCTTTTAAGTGAACTCCAATCGCAAGTAAACAAAATTAAGGCCTGATGAAGTACAAATTGCATTAAACAGTATCTACCCAATTTTACAAATGGTATACCTGAAGAGCTACTTCTACACATGCTTCTCATACCGAATATGACGTTTTTACTTCTAGACAATTCCGTTGAGCTAAAAATAATTTTTGACATATAATTTTATGTCAAAAATTATTTTATAAATTAAATTATAACGATCTTGCAATTGTTTTGTGAATATATCAAATATGCTATTTAACTTTTATTTTTTTGCGGTGAATGTATTTATTCTCTTAACAATTTGCTAGTATAGCCCAAACTGACGAATTGTGTCGGAATGCCAGAAAAAGTCCCATTTTGAAATGGAAACGCCATTTAGATCTATGTATGGCGATCACTTAGTCCTTTCTATAAAAAATTGAGGTATTCTGCCCTTTCGAGCTATCCGTTCGAGAAATTCCCGAATCGAATGTCAGTTCCGATCGGAAGTCAGTTTGCTTATGCTGTGGAAATCTTCATAGACAAGATGAGCACGTGCCCAAAGTAGTGTGAGATTTTTACTCACTAAAACCACCACCCATTTTGTATTTATATTGCAACTAAGTATTCGACTTATTCAGCAATTTTTTTATCACGAGTATATAATATGTTTGGCAGGTAACTTTCCTTCCTGCTTTTTCCGCAATTAATAGCGCAGATTGTTATTATCGGACCAAATCTAAGAGTTTAGTTCTTTGAAGACGCCACAATGTATTTGTTTCGTCAAGAATTTGGAGGACCGTTGTGTTAACGTGTCCTAATAAACGTTTTTTATGTTTTCGTGCAAAATTCTTTGTTTCATCTTTAACCGTGGGAATACCCAGATCTCTGCGTAGATCTTCGTTCCTTACGTACCACGGCGCATTGACGAATGATCTTAACATTTTGTTTTCAAAAGTTTGTAAAATGTTTAGATTCGTTTCACTGGTACAACCCCATAGTTGTACACCATATGTCCAAACCGGTTTTAGCACTTGCTTGTATAATAGCAGCTTGTTAATAAGGTTAAGCTTCGAATATTTTCCGAGCAACCAGTACAGTTCTCTGTATTTATTCTTAAGTTCTTCGCATTTCTTTTTTACATGCGACTTCCATTTTAAATTTGCATCGAGTGTCATACCGAGATATTTCGCTTCATTTGCAAACGGGACTCGAACTGTATTAAGAAATACAGGCAAATTGTTTGTCTGTTTATACGAAAAATCTACATGGATCGATTTGCTCTTATTAAGTGCAATCCGCCAGGATTTAGTCCATTCATTAACCTCGTTAAGAGCGTTTTGTAATTTGGTATTTGTTTCCTCTATTGTTGTGCCGCAACTGCTAGTATAGCAGTATCGTCAGCAAACGTTGCAACTATTGGATCGGTTGTTTGTGGGATATCACGAGTGAATAGGAGGTGCAGGACTGGTCCAAGGACGCTTCCTTGCGGTACACCTGCCATTATTTCTTTGAACTCGGAATATTCGCTTCCAAGTTTCACACGGAAGAGTCTATGCTCAAGATACGACACGAGGATTTTATATAATTGTTCTGGCAGAACTTGACTTAGTTGACTTGACTTGACTTTGTGCCACGCCTTGTCAAAAGCTTGCGACAAATACGGCTGAACAAATTTTCTTTTCTTTGAAAGCTTTCTCAATTACATCTGTAATTCGATGTACTTGGTCCACTGTTGAATGTTTAATTCTAACCCAAATTGATGGTCAGGTAAAAGACGTTTCTGTTCAATTATGGGGTGTAAGCGACCGAGTAATATCCGTTCAAAAACTTTTGAAATTATTGGAAGAAGTGAAATAGGCCTGCTAGATTTTATTTCATTCGGTGATTTTACTGGTTTTAGAACCATAATCACTTCCGCGACTTTCCACTGTCTTGGTATGCATTCTAATCTGATTGCTGCATTTATAATAAAAAGAAGCTTAGTTAATGCTTTCCGAGGCAACATTTTAAGAAGTTCTCCTGTAATCAGGTCATAACCCGGAGCTTTTTTAGGCTTTAGTTTCTGTATTTCCCGTTTAAGCTCGGCAATACTTGCATATCTTACTATGTTATTATCGGTTGTACTCTCGAATATATTAATGTTTTCATTTTGCGCTGGACCATCAAATGGCTTTAATGTTTCCTCAAGATGTGAGGCAAAAACGTCAGCTTTTTCCTTATCGCTTTTTGCCCAAACGTCTTGAGTTACCCTAATTGGCGGCACAGCGATTTTTGGCCGATTTATGACTCTAATTGCTTTCCAGAGCGAATAATTCGATACCTTTCCAGCGGTAAGGCTTTGCAGATAAGTTTCTACTGCATGGTTTTTAAAATTTTTAATCGAATTTGATAGCAAATTACTCAACCGAGTAATAAATGATGCTTACAATCGCGTTCAATGGAATCCGCAACAATTCTTCGTCGGACAACTTAGGAAGAAATTTAAAGCGTAGCGATCATGTGCGATAAATTCTTCGGAAGATCGGTTCAAAATACTAATCGGAACGAAAACCTCGGTAGAGATTTTCTTCCGAAGGGATACCTCGATACTAATTATGTTTGACAACAAATTCTCTTCATTGTTACTTTGTCTGGTGTTGAGTGTGTATCTAGATTGTTTATTATTTTATCGATTAAAATAACGATTTCAGTTTATCTTGACACCAAAACAGTTCATGGACAGAAAAAATACAAATTTCGAAAATTGTGTAATTACCCTAACGATCTACACAATTTTCAATGCGCAAACAACCATCCAACATTATTTGAGTTAGAATTACATGTGCATTCATTGCGTCACACTAATTGCTTACAAAAAATGAAAACAGCTTATTCAATTCAGTTTACACGATCAGTGATCTACAAGCTTAATGTCAGCCTTTTTCGCATAAAACTCAAGTGCACACCCCATGCAAAAGCGGTTAAGACTAACTTCCAAATGCTCTTGACTTTCTAAAGCTAGAGTCCATTCATGTTTATTTTTGGACAATAGTGTTTCCGGATTTTGGTTCTCATTATGCCAACCAATCACAGCAAAAGCTTATTTACGTATTTTTGTTGTCACCACGTTTACCTAATTACCATTAAGAGTTCAATAACAAGCTGCCAATTATCTCCTTCTTACCATCTCCAACAAAAACACCACAAATGGACAAAAAACACATAAGAAAAACTTTTCATATCAATGTTATTATTTTTTTTTTATTTTTACTTATTCGCTAAATCAAAGTCTTAACCTAATTTCAGTACAATCGTATTTTCACAAACAAGTGATTCTATTTACAACTATGATACAAATGACACTATGACTCTTTCGGACACTCACACTTCAACCCTACTGGATAAATCCATGATCTTGTTTAATCAAATCGGCTGCCTTCTCAGCGATCATGAACACTGGCCCATTGGGATGTCCGGCGATAATTTCTGGCATAATACCAGCATCAGCCACTCGGAGATTCTTAATACCGTAAACCCTTAGACGAGGATCCACTACCGCAGCACGATCACTTTTTGGCCCCATTTTTGTTGTGCCCGAGTAGTGATAGATGGTGAAGGTCATGTGCTTGACATAGCACTCCCAGTATTCGCGAGACTTGTAGGCGAATTGTTGGCACGTAGGAATCTTCTTATTCCACAATTTTCCATTGATCGCTTGCATACCCGGTTGATCCATCAAACTGATCGCCTTGAGTAGTCCTCTCACGGAAATGTCCAAGTCGTATGGATGTTGGAAGTAGTTGGAGTAAATGAGTGGGTATTTAGTGGGATCGCTGTTTTTTAGCAAAATTCTGCCACGCGATTTCGGTCGCAAGATCATGGGGAAGATCATGAATGCATTAAGATCATTATCATCGATCTCCCTGAACAGAGCGTCATAGATGGTTTTCTTCAGACCGAAGGCTCGTGCAATTGCCGGATTAGCAGACATCGACCCTCCAACCATAAACAATTCGATATCCGGCCAGCCGTCCTTTAGCTCGGGGTGATCGAGATCCCAGAATGCGATCGTTTCACAACCTCCCGGTGATCCATAGGGTCCGCCATGTTGGATGAACCTGGTCAGCATCAATGGATCGGCAAAGTCCTCGAAGTGAAGAGACGTTGCGTTTGTGGTGAATGTTATAGCTGGTGCGGTGTGATCTTGTAAATTATATCCCACGGCAAGATCAGCGATAGGTTTGATGCCAACTTCGCGTAAATGTTTTGCCGGCCCAACACCCGACAACATGAGAAGTTGTGGTGTGTTAATCGCTCCCGCTGTTAAGATTACTTCTTTGCGGGCGAGAACTTTGTGCATTTTACCATCGGTTTTTACAACAACACCATATGCCTCTTTGGTATCGGGGTTAATAAGGACCTTTGTGACTAGTGCATGTTTTTTAACATGCAAGTTTGGTCGTTTTCCCTTGATCGGGTAAAGATATGAACGATTTGAACTCCATCTTGTCGCGTTTCTTGTGGTGGTATGAAGGTAGGATACGCCTGTTTGAATTTTCCCATTATAATCACGATATTTCAAACCATCCTGCTGGGCTGCTTCCACAAAAGCTTTAGCTATCTGCGATCGCCAATCGATGTAAGACACTTTCACTGGTCCATCACGTCCCACAAAGTCCTCTTCGGCATCGGGAACACTGCTGCCTTCATATTTCTTAAAGTACGGTAAAACATCCTTGAAACTCCATCCATCATTGCCCAACTCGGCCCAACGATCGTAGTCCCTGCGGTTGCCCCGGGTGTACATCATATAATTTAGAACACTTGATCCGCCCATCACCTTGCCTCTGGGCCAATTGCAACGATTATGGTTCATCGCCAGGCAAGCGCGATCACTTGGCTGGGTGCGATACTTCCAATTCATTTCGCCGAGTTGCAAGAAATGCGCCACGATCGGTACATCCATGATCAGACTTTCCGGACCGCCCGCTTCTAACAGTAGCACTTTCCACTTGGGATTTTCCGATAGGCGTGCCGCTAAAGCACATCCCGCTGTACCGGCACCGACCACAATAAAATCGTACTCCCCATCCATGGGCTTGTTGTCCAAGTTCTCAAGCCGCGAGTCCTCGGCACCGCGACGCAAAAATTCCAGTGTGGAAAGGACGACACTTTCCGATTTAATCGCAATACCAGCGACGGCGATGATCGCGACGATCAGTTTCACTTTTGTGCTCGTTAACATGTTTCTTATCGTTATTATCTATGCAAGATCGGTTAAAAGATCATTCTATGGTCTCGATACGTATTAGTAAGAATCTATCTTTTAGTTTAGCTATTAGGTAAGGTGCGCGCGATCGATCTTAACGTAACAGTTACAATATCGCGAATGAATATCGTATGTCATTTGTGGCTAACTTTAATATTGAATTTATCCCCAGTCAAGACTAAGTTAGGAGCTTTTTTTTTTATTTTTCGTGTATTATTCCTCTCTCTTTGAGTTCTCTTTTTTTGGTCTGTTCTTATGTTGGGCTGCTTTGTGTGTTGTATCTAGATGTATTCGTTTGCCGGCAAGTCTATAGAAACCTGTATCTTGGCAGATGGGGTGGTCGGCACATACACATATTTGGTTGGCTGTCGAAAGTGAATTTCAAAGTCAATGTCACTGTCGTTTGTTGGTTGCGTTTTTTTCCCCGATTTATTCCGTTTTGTTTTAGGAAGTGCTTTTGTTGGACTTGTGACTTTCATGGTTATGGATTAGCTATGTTAATTAGCTGATTGCGTGCTATCGAAATGGTGTTATAGTCTCGCAGTCGTCTTAGCGCATCAGTGGATGAGGTGACATATTGTCAAACAAAAGTTCTTTGAGTGTCCAATGTTCAAAAGCCACTAGTCGTGGCCTAATCAAACCGGATGCTTGGCCTTGAATTATTGTTTCTGTATCGCTTTTAAGATACATACTTGATAGAATTATTTGTTTGTATCATAGTTTTGTATAACGTGCTAATGGGGTTTCTCGATCTATGAATTGTTTTATTGGTTTTGTAAGCTAACAAACAGGCTCGAGGCTCTATTAAACTTTGGCAATATACTAAAGTGGTTTAAGCTGTTTTGAGACACAACAAATTTAAACAAATCATAGTCGAAGTATTGTTTACCCACAAATAAAAAAAGTCACTAAAATAGGTTGAATGAGTTTCCAAAAAAAAAAATCTATTAAAAAAAAGGCACCATTCACGGGCCTATGTTTTATTGAAATTTCGGATTGGTAGATGGAAATTTTAGTTTATTATGGAAAGGTTCTCCCAATCTTTTGATAAATTTGTGAACTTTGGACCATGGGTTTGTGGAATTTTCGATGATGCTTCATTGGATGTAGGTATGCCGTTTAGCGTCTAATCTTTTGATTCATGCTGATAAATCTTGAAACAAGTTTTGCAAAAAAGCTGTTAAACTTAATTTCTATTTATTAAAGTATTCTTTTGTGTACAATATTATTTTATTGAGGTTTTGGTCGAATTGTCGAATTGTATGTTTTAAAACAGCAATCTTTGACATGACTGGGGCTTTTTTCAGCAACAAATATATTTTCAGCGACAAAGCTTTGTTGCTTAACTAACAGTTAAACAAGAAAATAGACAACATTCGAGCAATGGACTTTTTCTCAAAAATATCTTAATCGAAACATCTCGAAATTCGGTTTACATGGTCGTTCAAATCGGTTCTTAGTTATTGTTTAAATGATTTTAAAGTGTCCTGTATGCACGCCAAAGTGTAAAACGTCAAAGCCAAGGATACAAGGCTCGAACAGAATCCTGTCGAGATGAACAAGGAAATATTGTAGTTGAGACACAGTCGATGCTGAGGATATGGAAGAACCACTTCTGCAGACTGTTAAACGGCGATGACGAACAACATTCCGCTGTTAGGCAGAACGATCCATTCAATATTGGCAACGACAGCGAAAACTGCCAACCACCCGACCTGAGTGAAGTGAGGATAGCAATATCTAAACTCAAGCTTAATAAGGCTGCCGGAAATGACGGCCTTCCCGCTGAACTTTATAAGGCCGGCGGAGATGACTTGGTAAGTAACATCCACCAACTCATAAGCCAAATCTGGTCGGGTGAAAATATGCCTGAAGAATGGAACCTCAGCATCGTTTGCCCGATCCACAAGAAAGGAGACCCTCTACACTGCGCCAACTACAGAGGCATAAGTCTCCTCAACATCGCCTACATGATCCTATCTGCTGTAATATGTGAACGCCTGAAACCGTTTACCGACAACCTGATTGGCCCTTATCAGTGTGGTTTTAGGCCAGGAAAGTCCACAACCGATCAAATTTTCACACTTCGGCAGATCCTGGAAAAAACTCAAGAAGTCCAAATCGATACCCACCACCTATTCATCGATTTCAAAGCCGCATATGACAGCATTTATAGAGACGAACTGTACAGAGCCATGTCTAGTTTTGGTATACCGCCCAAACTCGTCCGTTTGTGTAGGATGACGATAGAGAATTCTCGCTGCTCCATCAGGGTCGGAAACGACCTCACCGACACATTCGATACCAAACAAGGATTTAGGCAAGGCGATGCGCTATAGCGTATGCAGATGATCTAGTGGCGTACAGATCAGGTCCGAAAATCGGAGTCATCAACATACTCTTGCAACGTGACTTCGATCACATTAAGGGATATTGCGACGATTGGAAATTGAAGATCAATTTCCAAAAAACCGAAACGATTCTGTTCAGGACCCCAGTGCAGAGGGCATCTTACGATACCAGAAAAAACTGGAAAAAATTGTGCATCATTGGACAGCATGGACGGCCGTTGGCGCTGAGAACTGAAGTCAAATACCTTGGCATCTGGCTTGACAAGTTTCTGTATTTTAATAAAAATGTGGATGCTTGTCTGGCTAGGGCTAGGGGGGCTTATGCTCTGACAAGAAGATTGTTTCAAAGCAGTCAACTTGATTCAAGGGTGAAAGTCATTTGCTACATGGCCCTCATAAGGCCGATCATCGCCTACGGTTGTCCTGTGTGGTTCAATATTTCACCATCCTACATGGAAAGGATACAGCTGTTTGAGAGGCGTTGTCTCCGATCCTGCTTAGGATTGTACCGAACGCCGGACTCCGAGTACATAAAATATTATCGCAACGAGGTTCTTTACAATGGGGACCAGCTGAACAGAATCGACAATTTCCTTATTAAGGTGATTCGAAGGCACGCTGCAAGGGCGATGGCTAGCGACAACAGCCTGATCTTTGGGGCTTATTACCCCAATGAAACATATATGGAGAGTACGCTCGTGTCGGGCTTTATTCCACCAGAGGCGTTTATTTATATCGATTCGTTAGGGTTGGTACAGGACAGGAACGGTATCCCGGTTTTATACCACCGCTACCGTGATGCGCGTGACAAGCTGCTAATCCGCGACGGGTATGTCGACAATGCTCCGGAGCTCCTCCGCTTTAGCACTTCGGTATCGGATCGCGATAGGACCGATGCTGAAAGGCAGAGTATGGAATTTTGGTGGCTACATGAGGGAAGTGATTCTGCACTTCCTCCTGACTTTGCGGACTTTTAGTCCACTCCTTAATTGTAAGATAAATAAAATTTAGAAATGAGGTCTGGGGCGGGGCATGTGCACCATATTGGCGTACAATATGGTGGAATACATGCAGCCTGGGGGCCAAAAGTCTCGATCGGGATGGTGACCCCTCGGGGCATTTGCAACGAGTGCTCGCCACCCCGATTTTAATTAAGTTAGGTGTAAGTAGTTTTAAGTAGTTTTAAGTAGTCTTAAGTAGTATTAAGTAGTCTTAAGTTAGTTTTAATCTAGTTTAAGCTTTTTTATATAAAACAAAAAATGTTACTGATCAAAGTTTTTTAAATTTTCTTTGAACAAAAAAAAAAATGATTTACATAATAAAATAAAATAAAAACGACTTAAGCTGAAAAGCAAATAAAAAAGTTAATTTAAGCTTAGAGCGCCCGCTTAGGACCGATAAGTTAGTATAAGAAAAAATGTTAATTATAAGTTAGATTTAGTCATTTTTGTCTAGTTTTAAGTTAGTATTTTAAGATAATAAAAAATGAATTTAAAAAGTAAAAAAAAGTAAAACGATTTTGCATTTTCCAAAATAATTAACTCTATAAAAACTGTCTGCTGCAACTAATTTTAAGGACAGATCTGCAGAATCGTGCTTATGAAATCCAATTTTTGTTTCCAATTAGCCATTCGACGAGTCGTATTTTACCTATTTGTGTGCTTAAAAGTAAGTCAATGTTGCTGTTCCGATAAAGGTTTATTTAGCGATTGCCATAATGTCTACGCTTGAACTGCGGGCATTTTCAACAGCCAAATGTTTTTTAAAGACTTTCTTCACTGACCCCTGATCTCATTAATCAATTGTAAGCGAGTGAGCTAGTTCGCGCTAGTCTTAGCTAGACCACGCTAGTGCGCTAGTAAACTTCAAAATGAGATGAGTTTTGATATACAAAATTACAAGCGTGGACTAGCATGGACGTTTATTAGCGTGGACGCTAACTATCGTGGATGCTTACTAGCGTTGGCTCCGTTATATAGGACCCGGTTGGAATAATTTTTTGTGTAGTCAGATACTGGTGTTCTTTGAAGTCCAAGGCAGCTTCTCAAATACCCCTATCTTTTCCATTATGGAGATGGGGCAACGTTGAACCACACCGGACACCCATATAGGCAATCATCGGCCTGTTGAGGGCCATGAAGCAAACCACCTTACCCTGCTGTTAAAACGACTGCTATAAAACAATTGTCTTGTCAGGCCAAAAGCTCTCCTAGCTCTCGCCAGAGCAGCAGAATCATTCCAAGGTACTTTACTACAGGTTTACTGGCCAGTGGCTGTCCGTTTGGTCCAACGATCACCAGCTTGCGCTAGTTCTTTCTCGTATCCCTACAGGCCCTAGACAACGGTGTCCTAAACAGAATAGTTTTCGATTTCTGAAAGTTAATTTTCAACTTCCAGTCGTCAAAATATCTGTGGATTTTGTCGAAGTCCTGCTGCAAAAGAGGCCTCGACAGTAGGTGGTGCTCTGTTCGTTATAAGATCGTCCGCATACGCAATTGCCTGAGTAAGACTATCTTTCATATCGCTGGTGTAATTGCTGAAGAGAATCGGCGAGTGTACCGCTCCCTGTTGCAGACCATTTTTAATGAAAAATTCAAAAAATCGGTGGTAGAAGTTACATTGCCACTTTTGACAAGAAACGCTCTGCCAGTCAACATGTCGTGAAGCATATATAGCAGTGGTTTACTTACGCCAAGTCTGGTCAGCCTTATATAGAATCCCTTTAACCATATGGTGTCGAAAGCCTTCTCTTATTCACCCAGACATGCAGCTGTGCACTGTTTCTTGGCTTTGTTCCATTGTATATCAGAGAAGAGTTTGGAGGCGGCATGAATACAGTCATGTCCCGCCTTGAAACCAAACTGGGTCTCTGGTATAATATTATTGTCCTTAACAACTTTAACAGAGCCTGATTGAGAATCTTTTGGAAATCCTTGCTGATACTCGGAAGGAGACTTATCGACCTTAAATTCGACGGATTGGAGTTGTCCTTTCCCCTTTTTCCGGGAGAGGATAAACCACCACCGTTGTTGAACAGCGTGGCGTAAATGTCCACTGCTTCAGGGGGTAAGTGTCGCAGTAAATGTGTTGGATATACCACCGACTCCCGCTGCATTCTTAACAGACTCTAACAGATAGACTCACTTCGCTCGTCGATGACGGCGTTTTCCATCTTCTGAACCGGGTGAAATGATGGAGCAGGGCATTGTTTTCTAGGGCGAGGTTCTGGCGAATGCTATCATTCATCTTATACACTTCCTGAAAAACAGCCCCCATTGCCTCCACTTTCTCCTAACGTCTTCGTCGGCGAAGACGGCTTCCCCCGGATTCGTTCCATGACCGCGAGTCTTTTGGTGTTCATTCGCTTTACATGTCCAAGCCATATTAAATATCTGCATTGGATGGCATGTTCGTCACTATAGCCACTATTCGTCACTGTGAGACACCTTCGTCCAAAAGATATGTTCATAGCAAATAGGCACAGAACAGCTTATTGCCAAAATGAACCAATATCAAGATGCATCACATATTTCAACGAAATGTGCAGTTCTGATGAATGCGAATTTTCAAAAAGTAGATTAGCATTTAAAAAAGATCTTTCCATATCTTTTCACTAACTTAACAATTTCACATCCCAAATACTAACAATCCTTCACTAAGCCTATACTCTTAGAAAAGGTTTTTTTTTTTTTTATTTTTTCTCTATGATTATAGAGTTTTTATTAAATATATATTTTTTTCTTCACTTTGAAGTTTTTTTTAAGTTTAATTAATCTTTTTTTCAGGATTAAACTATTTTTATTATTAAGTCAAAATAATCTGTTAATATATACGAATATGGTAGATCAAATAAATAAATAAATAAATAGCACGTAAACTCAGACGCGATCATAGATTTTTCCGAGGATATGTTTACCCGCTTTTGATACGGTCTTTGCCTCGGAGCCGTAGATCAGGACGGGTTGATAAGATTTATAAAGTATCTTCTTATTGTTGTTTGAGTTAGGGCTTTATTAACAATTGTCGTCTTTGCCCATAAAAATAGCGGTATTTTGTTTAATTTCTATCAAGGGTAAGGATATGCTTAAGGTGTTGTGATGGCAGGGCAATTTACCCATATCCGATACCAGTGGGGTGTATTTTTCGCCAATACCACTTATCTCCTTTCTTTTTAATCACTCAGCACAATTTGTGGATCTTATTTTGGAAATGAAATTAAATAAAACAAAGAATGGCGCCTCCTGTTTATCGCTGATTCCTATCGGCAAATTTGAGAAGCTTCTAATGACAAGATAATGTAAGATGGCTTGACGTGAGCACCTAGCCTTTACGGCTCATATCTCACGGTGGGCCTACCCACATATCGCAACCATTTGTGTGGTTAGCACCCCAACGCAGGCCGCACTCCATTGGTAGCAATTCGAAAATCATGTGTTAGGCACGAACTTCAACCTTGCTGAGGAGTCGAGGCTATCTGCACCTCTTGCATTCTAAAGCCTTACCCTTTAGAATGTCATATGCTTCAGCGGACTTCTGAACAACCAACAGCCACCACGATACTCCCACGAGGGGGCCTACCTCAAAATCAGTCTAGGACATTGTCCTAGGGGCTGTGATTCCCGTGGTACCATTCTATAGTCAATGGTGAGACTCCACACCGATTCCTTATGGGCTCCATAACAACCCAGTCCGGTCTCGAAGTTACTAAGTCCACCACTAATCAGGCAGTAATCAGTGGCAACAAGAAGTAACTTTCCCACTTCATGCACCATTTACTCTAGTTGTTCATTGAACACACGTATGTTCATTCAACGAAAAGAGCTTGACTGCCTCGCCTTTTCGGACATAACTTTATTCGGTTACCGAACAAAGAATGTCCTTACGGCGAATTATAGCAGCCAAATGGTTGTGGATCAACATGAAGTGGGCTTGGATTGGTTCACGACGGGCTTTCACAGTAAACTGCTATGACCACATTCACCGCAGATCGCTAAGTAACGAATAAACGAAACTAGCTTTCCTGCGGCTACCTCTATCCACCACCTGAGGACGCGCCCAGTAGGGGCCCAACCCCCCTGGGGCTTCTCATGACAGTTGGATGTCTTGGATGTTCGTCAGATTTTCGCAAGAGGCAGTGGGCTACTGCACTATTTTGTTAGTCGCTCGTAAGGTTTGTCGCCTTATGCGGATTGTTCAAAGCATACGACTTCTTCCTAGAATTTGCTTCGAAGAGTCGATGACTCTTTTGCACGATGGCGGGACCTCCTGTTTTATGCCGACTTCGAACGGCTTTGTTGAGATAAGCTTCTCCTGGCAATTGATATTACTCGGATGATTTGTCAGATCATTCACGTGAAAAATCATTCAGGTGTAGCTACGGCTGGGAATCGAACCCAGACACTAACCATCGCGCCACAAATCCCACTCAGTCGAACACGAACCGTAGTATCACAGGTTGTCATCCTTCATTTGCTCAGTCCATCGAATTTGGTGGATGGTAGTAATGTCTGCTTTGCATGATCGTCAAGATTAAAATCGTTCCTTTCCAAGAAATTCGTTTGCTTCTGAACTAATAGATCAAATCATGATTGGGTAGTTAACCCACTTCAAATTTATTAGATACATAGATACGGAGCTGTCAGTATCCAACTACGGGAATGATTGCTGCCAATGGACTTTTGATTCATACCCCATGATCTACGTTCAAGAGGCCTGACAAACCATTGAGTTTCCTACATGATCTGATGTTCGATGCTAGTCAACTGTTTTTTTTTTTGTACTTTGTACAGCCTTACTGGAATGTAGACGCCACCGTTAAGTGCATCTTCAAAATTATTCGGCTGCGTCGCCCGTCTAGTGGGAGATAACTTTATCAGAGGAAAAAATCGTTCCCGCTAACATATGTTGCTGACAAGACTTTGCAAACGGGTTAGAAACCAAAATACTATAGGTGTCGGTATCAAACCCAGTGGTCTCCACATGGACGCTGAATTGGTGGCCACCAACTTGGCAATAACGTCTGCGATTTTATGTAATCACATTTTTTTTTTACCATTTGACTACTAACTGGCAACCACTTGGAATTATAGAGGTTAAATAATCATCACATTCGATTTCGAGAGATGGATATTTTGCATAGGTATTCGTCGATGGAGAGAAGTTTTCTCATTTGACTTATTATCCCCTTTTGAAGCGAAGGTAGCTTTTTTACGGACGGTCGGTGAGCCACGTATAAAACTTATTCAAAAAGACGTGGAGTGAACCGAAAAAAGTAAAATCGTAACTGTCACCGTACCGTTAACTTCCACCTACATGGCGCACTTGGAAGATGGGGAGTGAACCGAGAAAAATTGAAATCGTGACCGTCACCGTACCATTAACGTTAAAGTCACACGGGCCAATACGTAAAAGCTTTGCTTCTTTCGGCCGTCCCACGTCGGCTCCATGATTATACCCTATCCCATAGAGGTATATTAGTTTTGATACATAGTTTGTAACATAGAGAAATAATTTAGCTAGATATACCTTAAAGTCCGTTAGTCCGTCTGTCGGACGTCCGTCCGTACGTCACCAGTTTTTGGGCCTTAAAATTTGAGCTAGAATTATGAAAATTGGTACAAGTGCTCTTTGTTGCACCCAGCAGAACAAGTGTACAAATTTTTGAAATCCGCCCACTGCCACGCCACCTTTTTAGAAAAAACCTAAAGGGTCTGCCAAATAACTTTTTTTTTTGAAAATGCTATAAAAAAACTACTGAATATTTTCTCAAATTTCTTTTTTTATTTAAAAGTACAATCCTTCCGGTTAATAATGGAAAATAATTTCATTCAAATGGCTGCCTCGGCTGGCGCAAAACATCGAGTGTAGCTTCGGCTGTGTGGCACGTAGCGCCGTCCTGTTGAAACCAAATGTTGCCAATATCCTCCTCTTCAATTTATGTGAACAAAAATTCGTTCAACATGGCCCGATAACGATCGCCATTGACTGTAACGGCCACTGCTTGCTCACTTTCGAAGAAAAATGGCCCAATTATGCCTCTGGACCAAAATGCGCACCAAACAGTGACTCGTTTTGGGTGTACCGGCTTTTCAATGTATGCGTGCGGGTTTTCTGTGCCCCAAATGCGACAATTTTGCTTGTTTACATACCCGCCAAGATAAAAATGAGCTTCATCTGAAAAGATGATTTTTTTTTGGCAAAATCGGCATCTTCTCTAAGTCGATCGCAGGCCCACTTAGCGAAGCGAAAACGCATTGGATGGTAAGTTGGCTTCAACTCCTGAACCAATTGGACTTCGTATGGCGTCATACCAAGGTCTTTATGAAAAATTCGTCACAATGATGTCTCCGAAATGTTCAATTGTTGAGAACGACGGTGAATTGATGTTGATGGCGCTTCACGCACACTTTCTGCCACAGCAGCAATATTCTCGGGTGTACGCACTGTTTTTGGCTTTTCACGCTTTGGTTTATCGATGAGGATGCCAGTTTCTTTCACTTTTTTCACAAGATAACGAACATATGGAGCTGATGGTGCTTCTCTTCTTCCAAAATCCGTACGCAATTTTCGCACACATTCTACAACAATACCATGATTTTCAAAGTAATGTTGCAATATTTCCCAGCGTTGTTCAAGCGTATACACAACCATATTCGTTCAGCGGAAGGATAAAACTAATTATCTGTCAAATCAGACATGAGCTAAGTGTTACCATTCACGAAATAAGCACTAGTTGAAAAAAAAAACGTTAGATGGCGGACCCGTTAGTTTTTGGCCAAACCGTATGGAATTTGGAAAAAGTGTTCGAATAACATATTTAGAGAATCGCTATATCTATATTTCGTCTAAATAAAGTTTTTTGCCACTCCCACTTTTTGGGGGCGTTTTTATTAATAAACGTTTTTTGTTAAATTTTTAAAACATTTGCAAAAACGTTCGATGCAAGATAATTGTTTATGATAATATGAACATTTCGTCTATACATCATTTTAACCCACGCCGTTTGTATACCCAACCCCACAGTATATGCAATAGAAAACGTTGTTTTTTTTTGTCGAACCATAAAAGATTTTGATAAACTGTCCGAACAATTTCGTGTGACAACGTCCTTTTCTATATTTAATTACCTTAAGCCCACAATTAAGGGATATTAATTTTAAGGATGGGATGGGATAGTGTATTCAACGATCCGCACAGCGGATTGTAGCCTTCTCATATGTTTTTTTTTAAAGAGGAGTTTTCGAAAAACAGATCATCAAATTATTGAGAATTCACAGTTTTTGAATTTTGAAATGTTTAGTCAAATATCTATCTATATACGATTTAAATGTCAAACATTAGTTTTTATTTGCTATTGACTGCTTCCATTGAAAAAATAGAAATCTAGTCAGCAACACATTAAAAAAACAAAAATGATTGTTGGACATTAAATGCAAGAGTGAGATTAGTCAGCTTTTATTATCCGTGTTACGTAGACAAATTGTTTAAAAGATTCATAAAAATTCAAAAATATTTTCATTATTTTCCTAAGAGAAATTTAACGCCTTGTTTTCTATTTTTTTCAGGTAAGTGACATCAATTTGATGAATTTTCCCTTTCCTGTGTTTGCATGAAGGCGTACATTTTCTGGTGAGTTAATAAAAAAATTTAACAATACAATTATGTGGAGTAATATCTATCATCACTCAATCTGAAGAAGACCACCATTTTTTTTTCATCTGTCGAAATTTCCAATAAAAAGCGTTTTACCGGTATCAAACAAAATTTATGCATATTTGGCCGTCTATTGTATTAAATCCGCACTTGAAATTACGATTCCCAAGTTCATTGAAAGATATTAACATTCGAAAGACAAATCACCATCTAACACATGGAGTGGTGGTATCGAGATAATTAAAATAATTATCATGTTGCTTTTTGTTATTTTTTTTTGGTTATGTTAAGGAAATCGTTTCGATTAACGGGTTATTGATTGAAAATGCGGAAGAACCAAACATTATACCTTCGATGTGGTATGCTAATTTTTTGAGATGAAAAAAAAAATGACGATTAACTGACTCATGATAGATGCGATAAACGCGAGCACACATTTGTAATCTGAAGTCCAAAATATTCAGTAACACGGTGGTTATAAGTGGCCCTGATGTTTCAATAGAATGCCATTGCATTGTGCAATCCAAAAAAAAAAAGAAAAGTAGTTTGGATGCAGTGTCAACTGGTGACGGGAGTGTAGTCTTTTTTTTTATTTATTAATAATTAACAAGGTTTGAATGGAAATATGTTAGTTTTGGGTTAGATTGGTGGATAGATGAGGCAGGGGATGTTCGTCTTTCCTCAAAGCTCTCAGTTCAATGTAGATACTAGAGACATTGTGATGAACATTGAGAGCCACGTGTGAGAGTAGTTTTTTTCATTTCATACCCTTTACCCATGACACAACCATGACACAACTGGCGCTACAGTCCGGGATGAACCTGGGCCTCAACCAACATGCCTCTCCAATTAGCCCGGTCCTTAGCTAACTGCCTGCCAGTTGCGCACTCCAAGTTGGTTGAGGTCGGTTTCTACTTGTGCGCGCCACTTAAGGCGAGGTCTTCCTCTACTGCGTCCGACGTCTGGCTGGGAATCGAAGACTCTGCGAGCCGGAGTATTGGTGACCATTCCTTCTTCATGTCCTAGAAATCTTAAACGTCCAATGCGGAATTTTTTTTTTTGACTAGGGGTATGTCGCTGTACAGCTCATATAGTTCGTTGTTGAATCTTCGTCTCCATAGCCCGTCAACGCAAACGGGACCGAAGATTTTTCGAAGAATTTTTCTCTCGAATCGACCAAGGATTTCTTCATCCGCTTTTGATACGGTCCATGCTTCAGCGCCGTAGAGCAGGACTGGGATGATCAGGGTCTTATATAGGATCTCCTTAGTAGTTCGAGTGAAGGCTTTACTACTAAATTGCCTTCTTAGCTCGAAGAAACAGCGATTGGCAAGAGTAATTCTTCGTTTGATTTCTGACGAGATGTTGTTGTCAGAGTTAATAGCGGAGCCGAGGTAGACAAAGTCCCGTACTACCTCAAAGTTATATCTGTCAATGGTGACGTTCTGTCCAATTCGTCGATGTTGTGTGTCCTTTCGTGATGACAGCATTTACTTAGTCTTACCCTCATTTACTGCTAAACCCATTTTTGCCGCTTCCTTCTCTATACTAGCAAAGGTGGCTATGACATCACGTTGAGTCCTACCAATGATGTCAATATCGTTGGCGTATGCTAGTAGTTGCACCGATTTTTGGAGAATTGTGCCTCTGGTGTTGGCTCCGGAGTTTTGCACAATTCTCTCAAGAATCAAATTGAAGAATTCACATGATAGCGCATCTACTTGTCTAAATCCTTTTTTGGTATCGAATGTGTCGGTGAGGTCGTTTCCGACCCTGATGGTGCAGCGATAATTCTCCATCGTCATCCTACACAAACGGACGAGTTTGGGCGGTATACCAAAACTAGACATGGCTCTGTATAGTTCGTCTCTATAAATGCTGTCGTATGCGGCTTGGAAATCGATGAATAGGTGGTGGGTATCGATTTGGACTTCTTGAGTTTTTTCCAGGATCTGCCGAAGTGTGAAAATTTGATCGGTTCTGGACTTTCCTGGCCTAAAAACACACTGATAAGGGCCAATCAGGTTGTTGGTAAACGGTTTCAGGCGTTCACATATTACGGCAGATAGGATCTTGTAGGCGATGTTGAGTAGACTTATGCCTCTGTAGTTGGCGCAGTTCAGAGGGTCTCCTTTTTTGTGGATCGGGCAAACGATGCTGAGGCATGCTTTCAACCGACCAGATTTGGCTTATGAGTTGGTGGATGTTGCTTACCAGGTCATCTCCGCCAGCTTTATAAAGCTCAGCGGGAAGGCCGTCATTTCCAGCGGCCTTATTAAGCTTGAGTTTAGATATTGCTATCCTCACTCCACTTAGGTCGTGTGGTTGGCAGTTTTCACTGTCGTTGCCAATATTAAATGGTTCGTTCTGCCTGACAGCGGAATGTTGTTCGTCATCGCCGTTTAACAGTCTGCAGAAGTGGTTCTTCCATATCCTCAGCATCGACTGTGTCTCAACTACGATATTTCCTTGTTCATCTTGACAGGATTCTGTTCGAGCCTTGTATCCTCAAGATTCAATGGCAGCTCTCGTCTTCACCTGCAGCTTAGCCTTGTAGGCCTCGTTCTTGGCTGCGAGCATCCGTCGGCATTCCTCATCAAACCAGGGGTTTCTTGCCGGTGGCCACGAGAAACCTAGCACATCAGTTGCGGCTGATCTAATGGCTTGTTGGCATCGTTGCCATTGTTCTTCGACATTAGATGCTGGTGGTGTGTTGTGAGTCGAGAGGTTAAGGGATACGCATTGCGCGAAGGTCTTGGCGGTCTCTGGCGATTGCAGTTTTTCGACATTAAATTTTTTCACAGTAGATATTTCTGTTTTTTTTTTGTGGCGTGGTGGATATCCGCATCCTTACCTTGGCTACAACAAGGTAGTGGTCCGAGTTGATGTTAGGCCCTGGAGACCGCCATGTCCCCTTATGGATATCGAGGTGAGGAAACCGTGTGCTGGCTATAGTGGCATTTCGTTCCGTAGCGAAGTCAATTAGCCTAAGTCCGTAATCAGATGTGTTGTCGTGTAGGCTATATTTTCCGACAGTACTGCTAAAGATGTCTTCTCTTACTACCTCTGCGTTAAAATCTCCCAGCACGATTTTAACATCGTACTTTGGTAGTCGCTTGTTTTGTCGGGGAGCTCGTAGAAGCAATCCTTAGTTATATCATCTGTTTCCTCTGTCGGAGCATGAGCGCATATAAGGCTTATGTTGGCGAATTTGGCCTTGATACGGATTGTTACAATGCGTTCGCTAATATCTTGGAAACATAAGTCTTCTTGCCTAATTCTGGCACTTATAATAAATCCGCATCCAAATAGTCGCTGTTTCTGCACACTATAACACGGTCCATAGTAGATGTCACAGTTTTTTATCCTCTTTTTGCCCGGCCCATCCCATCGTATTTCCTGGATGGCAGTAATGTCTGCTTTGTAGCAGTTTAGGGCTTACACTAGTAGTGTAAGCTAGTAGTTCATAAAGGACTTGACAACTTCTTTTTTTAAATAAAATGCTCTTACTCTACTTGCGATATCTAAACAAACCATTAATGAATGGAATTCTACTTCGTTCATATGTCCACCATAGGAACGTTTGCAGCGGTCGATACGTTGAACCCAAATGTTGATGACCCCGTCGCTATTTCCCGTTCAATATTGGCTCTGAGCTCCTCTAACGTAGTCGGCTTGTTGGCATAGACCAATGATTTAATGTAGCCCCCATAAAAAATAGGTGTTATCACACGATCTCGGAGGCCAATCGATGGGCCCGTTTCTCGAGATAACAAGTTCACCGAACAGAGACTTCAATAAGTAGATTTTTGGACCCACTGTGTGGCTTGGGGCACCGTCTTGTTGGAACTACATATCAATGATGTCCAATTCATGCAATTTCTCAAAGACAAATCGTTCCAACATGTCTCTGCAGCGAATACCATCTACCCTAACGTGACGGTCATTTTCATCGACGAATAATAATGGCCAATGACGCCACCGGCAAAACCGCACCAAACAGTGACTTTTTGCGGATAAAGTGCTGTTTTATGAAGCACCTGTCCAGGCATATTTTGCTCATTGACGAAGCCGTTTAACCAAAAGTGCACTTTATCGCTGAAGATGATTTTGTGATGAAATTCTTCATTTTCTTCCATCATGTCCAGAATCCAATTCGAGAACGTACGTCGTTTCATATGATCATGAGTCAGCTTGATATTGTAAGGATGTAGGCCTTATGCGAAATTCGCCATAATATAGTCTGGGAGAGGCCCAATACTTAAGAACGCCGTGAAATTCACTGATTTGGCTGGTTTGCGACGGATCTACGGCAGCAATATTCTCCAAACTTCGGGCAAAACGTAGTCTCACTGGCACGGCAACATCAAGCTGCGAATATTCTGAATAAATTTTTTTCAATCGACTTTGAATTGCGTATCTACTGGGACTAGAATTACGGCCGAAAATTGGCGTTAACGCTCTTTAAGTTGCCACCACCGACTCGGACTTTTGGTAGTAAATTTTAAATATTTGTAAACGCTGGTCTTTGGACTTCACCATGATGCAAATGTTGATTTTACTAAATATTTGGACATTGACAGACGGTAATCGGTTCAAGGGTGAGTTCACACTGAAAGTTTGAAGTTGTCAAGTCGCTTATAAAATACCCTTTATAATGTCCATCCATATCCCAAAACTTATTTGGCAATTTCGACACATAGTTTGTAACATAAAGTGCCAGAATCGAAAGCTGAGTCGATCTAGGCCTGTCCGTCAGTCAGTATGTCACAAGTTTGTGGGCCTTATGGTTTTAGCTGATATTCATGTTGTCCTTTTTTTTAGCTATCCTGCTGTTGTTGCAGACATTTTGAATAGATTCTTAAAGACAAAGGAGGAGTATTTTCGAATGAGGACTCAGCTATGAAACAGAAAGTGGAAGGCATCCTCCTATGTTTTTCATTACCGCAAGGTAATAGGTCATCATCATTTACAAGATAAATTTTCAATTTATTTCCAGCGTCGAAACATATTTCCTATTATTCCGAAGGAATTCACACTCTGGCCACATCTTCTTTAAATGTTTACAGGTAGCGAGTGAATTTCGTCTGTTTTCGGAAATATTCAATATTTTCAGTCTCTTTTGTGATTTGAGACATCAAAATTATCTGCTCAATGCTGATAACGGAATTGTCTTGCCAGTTCATGAGCAGTTTCATTACATTGTATGAAATCTGTGTCCAGGGACCCAGCAGAGCATAGCATTGCATCGAACGCTTCAGCTCTTTGCGACAGAGTTTCAAAAATACAAAAAATACAAATTTTTGGTGCAACAGGCTCGTTAGTACCCAGGGCCTAGCTTTCTCACAACCATTCATGTGAGCGTGTGTACTTCTTGCACGATGGCGGGACCTCCTGTTTTATGCCGACTCCGAACGGCTAAGTTGAGATAAGCTATTCTTGACAATTGATACTACTCGGATGATTTGTCAGATCATCACGAGAGGAGGGCCAGTGAAAAATCATTTAGGTGTTGCTACGGCTGGGTATCGAACCCAGACCTCCTGCGCGGCAGTTCATCGCACTAACCATCGCGTCACTGAGCCCTCTACGACAGAGTTTCACAAGGTTATATTTTATTTCGACAGCAGAGATATTTCTTTAAGTTCAAGTTGACTATCAATGGTGATAGTGATATCGTATGAATCACCAGCCTGAAATACACTTCTGTGTTCAGCGCTGTTTAGCATAAGTGTTTCGAAAAACACTTCCGTTTCAAAGCCTACGTCCATTTTGAATCATCCGCTACAAGTCTGTTTTTCTCCTACCACTTTGCCAGAATGTCAGATGTCATCATGTTGTAGCTAGAGGTACTAGAGGCATTAAGTAGTGTGCCAACGTCTGTGTTAAGAATTGTGAGCATGTCCATCTTTAATTATAGTATTGCAGTAGTTTAGGTGATTGATTATCAGAGCACGTTTAGTTGCAAATTCTTGCAGGTAAAGACATGCAAAGACAGGCTGAACTCTAATGCCCGGTTTCACAGTGGGAGCTTGATCCGTTGCTTAGCTAAGCAAAAAGCAGATCTTAAATTTGGTCTTAAGTTTTTTGGGTTTCACAGTCATCAAAAAAGTGTGGTTTAGCTAAGCCAAGTATAACAAGTCATTGTGAATGGTTCGTAGGTAATTTATTAGTTACGCGCCTAAAACTATACACCAAACGGGAATATTCTGCGAATATGTATGGAATTTAGTATGGACATCACCCATTGAGTAATTCTCTACTACATCCAACAACCAATCAAAATTTACTATGACAGAAGTTAATTCAACACTTAAGCCACCAACATCGGGGGCTTAAGTTTTATCAACATTTAAGTGTGGCTACCTCTTAAGCCGGCACTGTAAAACACAAAGTTATGTCAAACCGCAGGTTAAGCTCCACGTGAAGCTTAAGCTCTCACTGTGAAACTGGGCATAATAGTCAGAAGTAATAGGAAACTTATGTAAAAACTTAAGTTGCCCATAATAGACTTTTGTGAATGGAAGCGATTGCTAAAGCCCAGTACGCAGCTCGCGCTAAATTTTATCTCCCATACAAAAATCTCTACAGAGATAAAATTTAGGGAACAAATTTATCAGTGCAGTACGCAGTTCGCGAGATAAGTTCTTAACTTCATAAAGATGGGACACACAATATGTAGGTAGGGTATACCAATATTAAGTGTTATACGAAAAGTGTTATACTCAGCGGATGAAAGGTCTCCACTTATTTATCTCGTGAAATTAATGTACGAGGCATTTAAATCGGCGAAATTTTAATAAAAATTAAAAACAAAATGGAAGAAAATGAAGAAGATTATATGATGGAAGAATTTCTCGAGGAAGACGACATCTTTATTAACAAAGAAAACTTTAATATTACTGACATCTGCGAATGCATGACATTTCCCTGACTCATCTATACGCTGTGTACGAATTTAGCGAGCATTTATCTTTGGATTGGAGAAAATAAGTGGAGAGTAGTAAAGATAAAATTTAGCGCGAGCTGCGTACTAAGCTTAACAATAAAAACAAAATTTCGTTGCTTATGAGCTTACAAATTTTTTTCTTAAATTTGCTTATGAGCTTACTTTTGCTTTTTTCGTAAATGATCAAAAGTGAACGAAAACTGGACGAATCGAAGCGAAAAGCTATTATGGTCGTACAATAAAACTTCTTGTTGGAGCAGAACTATCTTCTTCGGAAACATCCTCAACATCATCATCTTCTACACATAGCACGAATGCGTTCCACAAATTTGTATTTTTAAATCTGCCGCCTAATTTATACCATTGGCCATATTTTATATTGTTCACAAAATTCAAATTGTAAATATAACGTAATGTCTCTCTCAGGCGAAAAAAATCAGTTACTCACTTTTTGTATAAAAACTCGCAGCAAAATAAAAATTACTCTCTAATAGTTGAAAACCCTAAGGGGAAACTCTCGCCGTTTCATTCCGTACCTTCGCTTTTTATCTTTTTCGCTGTTTCGCTAAAACAAACTCACAAATTCGCTACTGAACTTAATAACGTCGTTATTAGTTCAAATTCATTTGTAACATAATTATCTTGTGCGGCAATAGGTCGCATTTCCAACAACCAGGATCTACCTATTCCTTCCTAGTCAAGGACAAAATAGAGATCACGAGGTTGACGTTCGGAAAAACCTTCGAACGTTCACTTCTCTTCGTTGAATTGATGTGATGCCCTCGTGCCTGAACGTGGATACCGAACATAATGTACTTGAGTCTGAGAAAATCTGACATTCTATCGTATGTGATCCTGGGATTTCTTCTAGTTTTCTGGCATTTGCGAACGCTTGAAAACCCAGATGCTGTGATTCTGAGCTTTATTGTTCATTTCCCAAATCTAAGGCAAGGAAATGTATTTTTTTAACAGCAAGTCCAATGAATTTTGCCTTTTTATACCTAGGCCTGCCATAAGTTCTGTTCCAACTTCAAAGTCCCATAGAAAAAAAACGAGTAAACATATCGAATTAATTTTTTTTTTATTTATTAGCCCACATTATTGGCTATTTGGAAAAAAATGCTTCATTCAAAATGGCCGCCGTTTGCTTTCACACAAGCCTTCAAACGTATTAGCCATTGGGCTATCGAGACACGCACGGTATCCATGGATATCTCGGACGCTGCTTTGGTCAATGCTGTTTTCAGGCTTTCCAAATTTCTGTAGGGAGTCTTGCAGGCCATGTTTTCCAGTTCTGACCACAAACCATAATCCAGTGGATTCAGATCTGGACTCCCCGAGGGCCAATCTTCCGCTGCTATGAAGCCAGGAATGTTGAGCCTGAGCCACTCCTGCGTGGTTTTGGTTTTATGCGCTGGAGCAGAGTCTTGCTGGAAGATCCACCTGTTTCCTTTGAAAAGGGTATTGGTCAAGCCTTTAACAAGACCCTCTAGCACGTCCTCTTGATAGACCTTTGCCCCAGTTTTCACGCCTTTTTCATAGAAATGGAGGGATGTGACACCTTGGTGGGACACCCCCCACCAAACCATCACGGACGCTGGATGATGGCCTCGTTGAACCCTAGGAACATTTTTTTTTCGCTTCCTTAGATGAAGTGGCATAAATCTTATCATTTCGCTTATTGAAAACTTCTTCAACGGTAAGAATTTTTTCATCCGTAAACAAAATGTTTTCATGGCCATTGGCCGCGTGCCACTGCAGAAGTCTCTTGCATCTTTCCAGCCAATTTTTTTTCAGTTGGGGAGTTAAGAGATGACCAGTGGACCGACGATAGGCTTTCATATGGAGATCGTCCCGAATCAACCTTGACATCGATCTGGTTGATATCTCCAACTCCTTGGACATTATTTTCTGTTTTCTAAGGGGATTTCTCCGAATTCGCCACGCACTGCCTTCACTACCGCGCTTGTACGGACGACGCGTGGGCGACCACTTCTTGGCCTGTCATCGACTCTGGACATTTCGGAGAAACGATCAATAGCCCGATAAACGAAATTTCTCGATATGCCGAGTGGTTTTAGCAACTCGAAAATTTGGCCAGCACTCTTCCCGCACTTATGCAACGCAATTATCGCGATTCGATTTTCTTTAACGCCCCACTCCATGTTAGCAGATCGCAAGCTGAAACCAAACTGGCTAGTTTTCTTTACTACACAATGCATGCGTTCCGAAAAAAAAAGTTAACGGTTCTATTCCCGCAAGAAGTTGTTTGCAATAAGCGATGGAAATTGTGTAACAGAACTTATGGCAGGACTAGGTAAATTCCCGTAAACGCCTCTCTGTGGCAGGCGTCCTATTAAAACCACATGTCTTCCAGATCCATTTCACCAATTCAGAAGAAGGCCAGAAGAAGTTCTTTATCATCTCAAGGTACTGAACATTGTTGATATGGTTACCGCATTGCCGATCCATTTAAGAAGAACGGTCTAATCACTCCGCCGGCTCCAAATTGTGGCCCGTTGTGGATTATTGGGATGTTGATCGATCACTGTTAGCTACTCAACTCCCCCGAATGCGGCAATTATATATGTTAGCATCGAGGTCTAAATGTGACTCATCGGCGAAGATGATTTTCTTTGGAGAATCACTGTTCACTTGTTGTTGTAGAAAGACCCATTCCACTAATGTTTGGCGATGCGAATTGCCTATTAGCTGTAAATTTTGTGTCAACAAGATTCGGTTGACACATGCAAAAGCAAATCTTTAGTAAAATTCGACGTAGACTGCTTTGTTAAAGTTAATACCCAACAACGCTGTTCGACAGATAAAAATAATGAAAAAAAGGGTTTCAAATAAACAGACACCTCTCATCAGAAAATGAAAAAATTCCAACTGACACTAACTTACACAATTAAAAGCATAATCCTCTTTGAGAAAAATCATAGAATAGCCGTAACGATTTCCTTTATTTTTTGAACAATAGCTCTGCTTTAATGTGCTGATTTCCAATGCAGGCGAATACATCCAGCTCAATACGTAGAAATGGTTTCGTCATTTGAATTTCATTAGTCCACTCAATCCTCGATATATCTTCCTCAACTGGAATTACTCAAACCAACTATTTGCCAATTTTTTTTGGTTCACATTCATTTGTATCTAAAAATCGTTTGCTTATCAAGAAAATCATATAATTCTTCAGAACCTTAGAACGCATAAAATCGTGCCAAAAGTCAATTCATTAAATAACGTCACTATCCGTCATAAATTGAATAATCCCGTCGCATATTCCTTTCCAAATGATTAACACAAAAAGCTATACGCCCATCGTCAAGCCCCGAAATTACTTCTAGAAAAACAATAGACCCGCCACACACACACACATATCGAAACGGCAAGAGAATTTTAATAACATCACGTCATGGAATATCGGTCAAAGACAACCGCTTCCAATTTCAGTGGTTCTGCATGTGTACTTAGTTGTATCCAAAGTGGGGTAGATACATCAATCGTCACCGTATTCTGATTCTTTATACCGATGTACCCAAAAAAGCTTCAACTTTAACTACAGCTTCTTAGCTTAAGTTGTGGATACAGAGCCACCGCATGTGTGCTTTTTACTATTAATAACTGTTACTGTTGTATATTCCAGTTGGGGAAATGTGTGGTTCTCATTCTTAGGCCACCGCAAGAAAAAGAAAAAAAAGCTTCAGTAGGCTATTAACCCCAAAGAACCAACGCAGTAAAATGTCAAAAGAATTACTTACTTCGACGGTGCGGTATCAAATCCATACTTCGGCACCATGATGGAGCAACAGGCTAATTTAGCAGTTAATTCAATGAAAATGCAATCGGATTTTTCCATGGATAGCGTGCTTGTGTAGGTCTATGGCTTGTCCTTGAGAATTGGTTATTTTTTATATTTCAAGTCTTCTACTTGTTGTTGTTATATATTTTTAATTTTTGTTGAATTGTCGTTTGGTGGTAGATATACCTATAGATAGTAAATACAAATAATCCAGCGACTACGTGATTTAGTGCGTGTATCTAATTTAGCTAAATATTTCTATTCTATGGTTTCTGTTTTTCCTATAGGTATCTACTGCTAAAGAAATCTACCACAAACCGGATTTGAGTGTAATAAACACATTTTGGTAAGAATCGTGTTGGAATTTACACGAAAAGATACGTTCTTATTCCAGTTTTTGTGGTTTATTGTGGATGCTAGATGCATTAAAGCGCGCGCATCCGTGATTTGATGCGGGGATAACCCTACTCAAGATTTGTATCTATGTGTTAATTAGTATATTGCGCTGTTCTCGGTAAACTACATGAAACAAGTTTTTGATAGATGGATGCGGTTTAGATGCGATGATGAATGTAGCCTTGAAATGCCATGGGGCGGCTACATGGACATGTATAAATTGGAGCGAAATATACGATATGTACGGTTATTTTAAATGGTCACAACAATCATGTCTACTCGGTTCGTCAACCGGTTTACTGTAAATGTTTGTGGATCTAGGCAAGTCAGTGCTATGACTAGGATAATGCCTACTACGGGAAGCTATCTTTTATTGAAGACTTGTTTCTTTGATATTTAAAGTCGTCTCGTTATTGCCATGGTAATACAAAACGTGCAAAAACGACTAAATGATCTCCACAAGGCTAACACACTTGATGTCGTTCTTTCAAGGGTATATCTGGTGGCCTTGTAAGCGGTTCATGGTATCCTTATAAATTCTTTGTCAAAAGCCAAGTGGTGGGATCGTGTTCTGTCTCTCCTTCGGGTATTTTACATGGTGGAGTACAATGAGTGGTATTCGTTACGATAGGGGGATATAAAATAAACATTCAGTGTAAATGTGAAAATCCTACACTGAAGCAAATCAGATCACACTTCCAATACTAAATTTAAAAATAAGCAAGGAAACGTACTTTTTATTTTCACAAACGATGAACACTAAGACCATAGTAAGGATCTTTGGAACATTTTGATTTGCTTGTTGATTCGAATCATAGGTTTCAAGAATTAGACGGGTTGTTTGATTGAGAGAACATAGAAATATTCTAAGGGTATCTTCGGTTGAATCTTCATCTTTATTAAAGATTTCACCTTATTTTACAGAAAGTATGTGCTCTGGGACCTTGCTTTTCTTAAATTAGAGTTTCCACTTTGTGTTGGTACTATTTGAGGGAGCAAAGTACGGACAGAATGCTTACAGGCCTTCTGATATATTATTAGCTGTGTTTTAAATTTTTTAGTAACAAACTAAAGCATTCCTATTGCAATTCTTGTCTATCTAAGTCCTTGAGTAGTTTTTTTCTTTATATCCTTGAGTTGGCAGTGGCGCGATGGTTAGTGCGATGAACTGCCGCGCAGAAGGTCTGGGTTCGATTCCCAGCCGTAGCAACACCTGAATGATTTTTCACTGGCCCTCCTCTCGTGATGAACTGACAAATCATCCGAGTAGTATCAATTGTCAAGAATAGCTTATCTCAACTTAGCCGTTAGGAGTCGGCATAAAACAGGAGGTCCCGCCATCGTGCAAGAAGTACACACGCACACATGAATGGTTGTGAGAAAGCTAGGCCCTGGGTACTAACGAGCCTGTTGCGCCAAAAATTTGTATTTATTTGTATCCTTGAGTTGGAGTTGGAGTTTTTCAGTTTGAGAAACACTTTCTCGTTTCTTAATTAATGGCTTTCGGACTCGTTTTGAAATGACGACTGGATTTACATGATTGGTTTAAAACTGACTCTGACGCTGAAGTATAACCCAATTAAATCGCTGAGATCCTTCGTATTTAGATCAAAAATAGTCCAAGAGAGCTTGCGCCAGACTGGGCCCCACCCTGAGCATAGAAAGAATAAAAATAGAACATTCCCCTAGCTACAAGTAAATTGTTATTCAGAGTGAATGCGATCAAGAAAGCAAACTATAGATGGACAAACGGCACAACATGTCACAAATTAAGGCGATTCTGGATTTAATTCAAATAGAAACGCTCTATCAGTTTTGTTGTGCTGAAAAAATCCCACATCGGTATTACATTACAGTAAATAGCCCGGAAGGCTCTCACCCAAAAAGGCTTAGCCTAATCAGCGGATACTTCTGCAGAAGCTATCTGGATGAGGAGGATACTGAGTGCCATCCAAAACAAATTTGTTAATCTGAGGTATCCAAAATCATTCATCTTTTCGTTTTGGTTCCATAAAACTACCAAAATGTGTTTACAACTAAGACAGATTTTTTTTTTTAAATCCAATCTACTTTTTCGACAATTTAGATGAATTGGGAAATTAGCATCGTCAAACTACTTCGCTTTATGCAAAGCTTCGGCTGGTTCACATAACTTACTTACTTAAGTGGCGCTTCAGTCCGGGATGAACCTGGGCCTCAACCAACATGCCTCTCCAATTAGCTCGGTCCTTAGCTAACTGCCTCCAGTTGCGCACTCCAAGTTGGTTGAGGTCGGTTTCTACTTGTGCGCGCCACTTAAGGCGAGGTCTTCCTCTACTGCGTCCGACGTCTGGCTGGGAATCGAAGACTCTGCGAGCCGGAGTATTGGTGTCCATTCTTTCTACATGTCCTAGCTATCTTAAACGTCCAATGTGGAGTTTTTTGACTAGGGGTATGTCGCTGTACAGCTCATATAGTTCGTGGTTGAATCTTCGTCTCCATAGCCCGTCAACGCAAACGGGGCCGAAGATTTTGCGAAGAATTTTTCTCTCGAATCGACTGGCACGGGAACATTTTGTACTGTGCCTGTGGATTCAATTTTTTCCACTAGACGCTCAATTGTTGATCTGCTAGGACGATTATGACGACCATAAATTGGACGTAGCGCTATTAACGTTGAGGCCACTGACTCCGAATGTCGGTAGTAAATTTTAATAATTTCGACTCGTTGTTGGCTCGTATATCTTTCCATCATGAAATGGCAAACCTTACTGAAGAGAAATGTCAAAAGAGCGTCAAGATATATGGCGTCGTTTGCTGTTCATGTCGCTCTACTTTTGTAGCGTCCCTGTTGAAAAACCCTGTACTTCGAGGTATATCAAGCAAAATTATTTCCCTATGTTACAAGGTGTGTATCAACACTAATATACCCCTATGGGACATGGTAACTTGACACGACTATCGCGCCATCTGAAAAAAATCTACTTTTTGGAAAAAAAAACCTCTTTATTGAACACCCGTTACTTGCGTCTTTTTTATAAATTAAATCATTTGCGAGTTGGTGACAAAACAAAGCTTATGTATTTTAAAATATTATTATCCAAAAATATTTTAATTTGTTTATTAAAGTTTTCGCAGAAAATCACTGTTGGTTCAATCTGTAATTAGTATTTTGTATGGTCATCCCCTACCTCAGGTATGATTCATCCCTAACCTCAGGTAGGATTCATCCCTTGCTATAGTTTTTATAAACAGAGAATTGTCCATTGATTGGTATAAACAACTTCTCAAGTAATATTTAAGTTCCATCCTGTTTTGTCTTCCAATGATGCTTTTCAATTAAGAACCATTTACACTAATAAAAGCTTTCCAGCTAATATTTTACAATTTTGTAACGTAATATTTTACCTGTCACATGTTTTTTTTTTAGGTTATTGTTAATTGAATTTAGGAAATAACCGTTAACCATTAACAAAATAACAACTAAAGAAATTGGTCAAACCTAATTAAATACCCGTAGGTACTAAAGCCACAAGAGCAGAAAAAGGTGTACACCATAGAAACAAATTGCAAGTCATAACTGTCAACTTGACACTGTTCACCGTTGCGTCGTTGACATTTCAAAACATTGCGCCAACTGCTTCTGCGTCATCGCACTTAAACTAAGTTTCTCCCTCTTTCACCGAGTTTCTCGTCACTTGGAGCACATTGGGTTTGGCTTCTTCGATTCAAATAAAAACAGAGAGACCGCTATCTATTTGCGGTATCTTTTGTAAACAAACATCAATTTCAGCTAACGAAAGTGAACGTAACGCCAACTAACCTCTAAACGGTTTATCAGAATTTCAAGGTCTCATCTCAGTTCGATGACCATCCAATTAGAAAACCCACAATTTTGTCATAATAATCCATAATTACCGCATTTGCTTTTTGTTGTACCTAACGCAACCTTAATTGGCGGTCAATGATCTTCCGCTTTATAAAAAAAAAAAATTATCAAACTCGAAATTTTCTCGTGTGCAGTAATCAAAGTTCCCTTGCACGCACAGTTTGTTTCTCATTGACTCTTCAGTGTCATCGAAATTGTCAGCTGCAGCGTAGACTCTATAGGTTTTTAGATCTAGCCAATCTAGCCACCAACCAAGCGTATAGAACCCAAGAGGTAATTTATGTCTTCGACTTGTCACTACCTTGGCCCAGTGAGATGTGATATCTCATGCATGTGTCGAACAACATAATTGAGTCTTTGTTTGGCTTTTCGTCAACTTTAAGACTGATGTCGACTTTGATGGTACGAATTTGACTTTTCCGCTGAGTGAGTACGTTTTGTAAGCGTCCCGAATCTGTAACTCAATTAGCAGGTGACGTGAGATACTCTCCTAGTGGAAACAAACTTGGCTGGGCGCTAGCCAAAACATGATCTCTTGGGTAGTGCTTTGCAAGCTGACCTTCAATGTGTGTTTTTTTTTTAAGCTCTTATTTCAACTCGTCTGAGTGCTTTAACGAGGCGTTGGTACAAGAGAATTATTGTGTTTGACTTGTGTTAAGTGCAGGTATCTCTTGTTGGGGGTTTTTGTTGTGTTTTGCGATGTTAAGTGGATAAGGAAATTATTTCTGGGGATTTTTGGCGGATATTTTAATTTGACGGCCAATTTCGTTGATAGAAAATTTTGGAGGTTTGTCTTCCTTGTGGGTTTGTAAGGAAGCGTTTGAGTTGGGTTATTCTGTTTTTACAAAGTTCTATACATATTGCAATAGAATGCGGTAGTAGATACATAATATTCTATCTTATAGAATCGTAGCTCGGTATCTGAAAGTGCTAGATGCTGAAGAACATGTATTGAATGTACAGCTTTCATGTTATTGACGGCCTTATTTGTGTTTCAATACTTAGTATTGGCAAACATATGAGAATCTGCCATCTGTTTCTTGGCACAGACCTTAGCCTTTTTTTTTATTATAAAATTCTGACTTGCCGAAGCAATAATATGCACGTCGACCTAAAATGATTTATTGTGCTTGCCGTCAGATGTCTGTTTAGGTTAGTAGCGCTTCTACTTTCCTAATATAGCTGATAATACATTCAGCAGAGGATTTCCTTAGTTCTTCGGTACTTAATATTTCCCTGAAGAAGGATTCTCTTCTTATACTGTAAAGGGCCGGGCATTCACATATGATGTGTTCGGCTGTTTCGTCTTCTTCTAGACAAAGTCTGCACTCCGGTGAGTCGACTAAATGCATTTCTTTTAGGTGATATCGCAGACCGTGGTGACCCGTTAGGTAGCCTACTAAGTTCTTGATATCGTGTCTGCGAAGATTTAGTATCTTGTTGGCATCTGCTTTGAAGGGCTGTATAGCTCTTTTGGCCTGTCTTAGGCCTGGGATGTTCTCCCAATATGAATTGCATTTGTTTTGTTCCCAGGTTTTTATAACCAGATTTATGGCTGACGTGGGGATTGCACAGAAGCGTTAAGATCCAATGAAAGAGGTTTCCGAGCCTTTTCTGGTTAGTTCATCAGCTTTTTCGTTACCTTCAATCCCCTTATGTCCGGGGACCCACCAAAACCTGGTTTTGTTCCTGGAACTAAGTGTTTGGAGGGAATTAAAGCATTGTAGGTCTGATTGACTGTCCGTGAATATGGAATATGGATGTTGGCGCCTTTAATAAAGGGTCCGCCATCTAACGTTTTTTTTTCAACTAGTGCTTATTTCGTGAATGGTAACACTTAGCTCATGTCTGATTTGACAGATAATTAGTTTTATCCTTCCGCTGAACGAATATGGTTGTGTATATGCTTGAACAACGCTGGGAAATATTGCGACATTACTTTGAAAATCATGGTAATGTTGCAGAATGTGTGCGAAAATTGCGTACGGATTTTGGAAGAAGAGATGCACCGTCAGCTCCGTATGTTCGTTACCTTGTGAAAAAAGTGAAAGAAACTGGCATCCTCATCGATAAACCAAAGCGTGAAAAGCCAAAAACAGTGCGTACACCCGAGAATATTGCTGCTGTGGCAGAAAGTGTGCGTGAAGCGCTATCAACATCAATTCACCGTCGTTCTCAACAATTGAACATTTCGGAGACATCATTGAGACGAATTTTGCATAAAGACCTTGGTATGTCGCCATACAAAGTTCAATTGGTTCAGGAGTTGAAGCCAACTGACCATCCAATGCGTTTTCGCTTCGCTAAGTGGGCCTGCGATCGACTTAGAGGAGGTGCCGATTTTGCCAAAAAAAGTCATCTTTTCAGATGAAGCTCATTTTGATCTTGGCGGGTATGTAAACAAGCAAAATTGTCGCATTTGGGGCACAGAAAACCCGCACGCATACATTGAAAAGCTGATAAACCCAAAACGAGCCACTGTTTGGTGCGGATTCTGGTCCAGAGGCATAATTGGGCCATTTTTCTTCGAAGTGAGCAAGGAGTGGCCGTTACAGTCAATGGCGATCGTTATCGGGCCATGTTGAACGAATTTTTGTTCACAAAAATTGAAGAGGAGGATATTGGCAACATTTGGTTTCAACAGGACGACGCTACGTGCCACACAGCCGAAGCTACACTCGATGTTTTGCGCCCTGTTTTTTGAAGATCGCATTATCAGCCGCAGAGCTGATGTCGTTTGGCCACCTCGGAGCTGCGATTTGACACCGTTGGACTATTATTTGTAGGGTGCCGTAAAAGATAAGTGTTACGCCGACAAGCCAGAGACAATTGAAGCTTTAAAGGACAATATTCGTGAAGCCATTGTTGAAATACAGCTGCACACAATCGATAATGTGCTTAAAAATTGGACCGATCGTGTAGGCTACTGCAAGGCCAGCCGAGGCAGCCTTTTGAATGAAATTATTTTCCATTATTAACCGGAAGGATTGAACTTTCAAATAAAAAAAGAAATATGAGAAAATATTCAGTAGTTTTTTTATAGCATTTTCAAAAAAGTTATTTGGCGGACCCTTTAGTAGACCATTATGGACATTAAAAACTTCAGCTGTCGAGTATTCTCTATCTGTTACGACAAATTTCTATCCGTATAGCATGGATGCTATCATCTTTGTAAGATGAGATGGAAATTCATATCGAATAAGTTTGTAAATTAACCCGTCAATCCAAACCGTGTCAAAGGCTTTTCGATATCCACTAGGCAGGCAGCTGTACATCTTTTGGCGTTGAGATTCCAATTAACATCCGAAATCAGTTTTGTAATAGCATGCAGTGCCGAGTGATTTCTTTTGAACCCAAATTGATTCCGCGGTATAATCTCCTTTTCATTACAAACGAACAAACTAGACTTACTAATAACTACCTCAAAAATCTTCCCGATATTGGGCAGGAGACTTATAGGCCTATAGTTAGAAGATTGATCCTTCTTTTTCTTAATTATTGGAAAATCCTTTGATATTTTCCAGCAACTAGGGAAGTAGTAGTTATTTAGTAGATTGTTAAAGATAACGCAGTATTGCCGTATGATATCAATTGGTATATGCTTCAGCACGATGTTTGGGATGTTATCCAAACCACTTGACCTTTTAGTATTTAGTTTCCTAAATATTTCAGTCAAGTCGTCGTGGGTCGTGAAGTAAATGTAAGTTTGTTCATCTCTCAGTTCGTCAGCTTTTAACCACTCAGAAAATGTCAATAAAGTCGGGATCTCGCTATTGTGAAATCTCCACAGTTCATCTCTTACTTCGACCGATTTGGAGCTGGGAAGTTCCCTGGCGTGAACCGCCTCAAAATGAGAGCCAATTACTTTGAGCTTGTATGCTCCACTATCTATAACATAGTGGTTATTGATGATGGGATAACCTGAGATATTAAGCCCTAACTGGGATATGAGAAGACAGTGGTATCTTCAGTTTTGGAATTTTGACAACGTTACGTGGTTTAAACATTTTATTTATTTTTGGGAACATGTTCCTGCCGTCTGATTTTAATATGCTTTCAGCACGTTTTTTCCAGTAATCGTTGACACTATTCTTAAACTGCTGGCTTAACAGAGACTTCACATTCCTCAGAAGGGATTTTAATCTTTGTAGATCCGCATTGTGCGATGGATTTAGAAATTGACGTTGTATTCGATTTATCTGAGTGATCATAAAGCTTTTGTGTGTCTGTAGGGTCTTAATGTCACGGTTTAGATAACATTCAATGCTATTTTGCGATTTAATTTTCGGAATTGACGACTCCATAGCTTGTAATACCACCGTGTTTATGTTCACGATGAAGGAAACGCACTCCTCGTTGGAAAGAATCCTATTGCTATTTATTGACAACTAAAAAAAAATTGTAATTGTCTAAGTAAAACTTTTTGAGAATCGATTTTAAGTTTGCGTCACAAGTCGTAACTTTCTGACATTAAAATATTTTTGTATGTACTCGTAGATGGTCATTGGAAAAATACTATCCGTCACACAATATAATTAACATGAATACTACCTTTGCTATAACCCTGCATATAATTAATTGTTTATGACCCCTCACGTGACGTTATATTCAATAAATTGAAGCTCTGTTAGTGATTACAGATGCATTGCATTTAACTATCCATATGGTGATGTTTACCTCCACGACAAACTCCAATTTTCTTCTTGTTTGTATTTTTTTTAAATGTAGATTTTAAAAGCAATTCGTGATGATTGTACAATTGAAATTGTTTTTCAATATCACGTTTTATTAAGCGCTACATATTAACTTTAACCAACAAGGGCTTAATTTGCGATATTAAGTTGTAAAAAAAAATCCATATACCTTTGTGAAAAATAGTAAACTTTCAAATATGGCGTACTTCATCGAGTATCGGTGTTCAAGGATAGTGATGCGATTACATGAGGACACAAGCGTTCTCACTCTAGCCTCTCACTATCAACTCCTACTCTCACCTTCACGCTGGTGACTGGTGGGTGAGACAAAACCTATGAGCGACTACCAAAGTAGGTTGTTAAAATTGAACTGGGAGATTTTAACGCAAAGGTAGGAAGAGAAGACATCTTTAGCAGTACTGTCGGAAAATATAGCCTACACGACAACACGTCTGGTAACGCACTTAGGCTAATTGACTTCGCTACGGAACGAAATGCCACTATAGCCAGCACACGGTTTCCTCACCTTGATATCCATAAGGGTACAAGGCGGTCTCCAGATCAACGAACAGTCAACCAAATTGATCACATTGCGATAGACAAGAGGCACGCATCCAGTATTTTCGATGTCCGAACATTCCGAGGGGCTAACATCGACTCGGACCACTACCGTGTTGTAGCCAAGGTAAGGATGCGGATATCCACCACGCCACAAAAAAACAGAAATATTGTGAAAAAAATTTAATGTCGAAAGACTGCAATCGCCAGAGACCGCCAAGACCTTCGCGCAACGCGTATCCCTTAACCTCTCGACTCACAACACACCACCAGCATCTAATGTCGAAGAACAATGGCAACGATGCCAACAAGCCATTAGATCAGCCGCAACTGATGTGCTAGGTTTCTCGCGGCCA
Organism: Rhingia campestris; assembly: GCA_932526625.1. Lineage (NCBI taxonomy): Eukaryota > Metazoa > Arthropoda > Insecta > Diptera > Syrphidae > Rhingia > Rhingia campestris. Next base: position 93,197,543 of record OW052182.1, on the reverse strand, counting down.
CCTGCAAGAAACCCCTGGTTTGATGAGGAATGCCGACGGATGCTCGCAGCTAAGAACGAGGCCTACAAGGCTAAGCTGTAGGTGAAGACGAGACCTGCCATTGATCTCTATAATAGGCAATGAAGAAGGGAAGAGCATCGGCTTTTCAGAAAGAAGAAAAAAGAGCAAGAAAAGCGCGCGATCGAGGATATAGAGAGGTGCCACTCCAGGAACGATGTTCGCAAGTTTTACCAAAGTGTAAAACGTCAAAGCCAAGGATACAAGGCTCGAACAGAATCCTGTCGAGATGAACAAGGAAATATCGTAGTTGAGACACAGTCGATGCTGAGGATATGGAAGAACCACTTCTGCACACTGTTAAACGGCGATGACGAACAACATTCCGCTGTCAGGCAGAACGAACCATTTAATATTGGCAACGACAGCGAAAACTGCCAACCACACGTCCTAAGTGAAGTGAGGATAGCAATATCTAAACTGAACCTTAATAAGGCCGCTGGAAATGACGGCCTTCCCGCTTAGCTTTATAAAACTGGCGGAGATGACTTGGTAAGTAACATCCACCAACTCATAAGCCAAATCTGGGCGGATGAAAGCATGCCTGAAGAATCTAGACCCTCTGAGCTGCGCCAACTACAGAGGCATAAGTCTGCTCAACATCGCCTACAAGATCCTATCTGCCGTAATATGTGAACGCCTGTAACCGTTTACCTACAACCTGATCGGCCCTAATCAGTTTGGTTTTAAGCCAGGAAATTCCACAACTGATCAAATCTTCACACTTCGGCAGATCCTGGAAAAAACCCAAGAAGTCCAAATCGATACCCACCACCTATTTATCGATTTCAAAGCCTCATACGACAGCATTTATAGAGACGAACTATACAGAGCCATGTCTAGTTTAAGTATACCGCCCAAACTCGTCCGTTTGTGTAGGATGACGATGGAGAATTCTCGCTGCACCATCAGGGTCGGAAACGACCTCACCGACACATTCGATACCAAAAAAGGATTTAGGAAAGGCGATGCGCTGTCATGTGACTTTTTTAATTTGATTCTTGAGAGGATTGTGCAAAACTCCCGAGCCAACACCAGAGGCACAATTTTCCAAAAATCAGAGCAACTACTAGCATACGCCGACGATATTGACATCATTGGTAGGACTCAAGGTGATGTCATAGCCACGTTTGCTAGTATAGAGAAGGAAGCGATAAAATGGGTTTAGCAGTAAATGAGGGTAAGACTAAGTATATGCTGTCAACACGAAAGGACACACAACATCGACGAATTGGACAGAACGTCACCATTGACAGATATAACTTTCAGGTCGAACGGGACTTTGTCTACCTCGGCTCCGCTAATACCTCTGACAACAACATCTCGTCAAAAAGCAAACGAAGAATTACTCTTGCCAATCGCTGTTTCTTCGGCCTAAGAAGGCAATTTTGTAGTAAAGCCCCCACTCCAACTACTAAGGAGATCCTATATAAGACCCTGATTTCTTCATCCGCAGGACTGGGATACTGCGGATGAAGAAATCCTTGGTCGATTCGAGAGAAAAATTCTTCGAAAAATCTTCGGTCCCGTCTGCGTTGACGGGCTATGGAGACGAAGATTCAACCACGATCTTGTACAGCGACATACCACTAGTGAAAAAACTCCGCATTGGACGTTTAATGTAGCTTTACAATAGAACAATACCGACGGAATTTCACTGTTAATGGTGACTGCTATGGAACAGTAGCCTAACTAGAAACACTGTCAGAGGGGAAGCGTACAGAATGGTCGATATTTGCATTGATCTCGGGGTAGTGACACAGTAGGTGAGGGATCTTCTCCTCGACGTCATCATTGGTGTGTGCCATGATTTTCTCCTCGACGTCATTATTTGTGTGTGTCAGTAAGTCTGTTCTTTTACAGACTTTACGTTACAACTATTTTTGTGTAGGTTTATCACAATCTAAGAAAATTTTGTTAGCCTCTATGTAGTCCGTGGAATAATAGGATTGCACATCAAACTTTACTAAACCTAAAACAAATCATTTTGTTTTTTGTGTTCTATTTTCGTAAACATAACTATAAGTGCAAAACTATTCACCTGACAAAACTAAACAAATTAGTTTTTCTCCTAAGAGGAGCGGCTAATCAGAATTCAGAAAACAGGACTCGTGCAGTTATGCACTTAATCTAAACCAAGCGCTTGCATCATCGTGTAATTCACTTCATTCTATTGTTTTTGTATTACAATACCTACTGCATAGATGCAATGATTGAATAGTAATCGAAAAAAATGCAAATTTTTGCACAATTTAGAACCTTTCAACGTTTGTGGATGTCCGCGTGAATTGCAAATGCAAACATCTACGAGCAAAAGTTTCTCATAAGTGCATAAGCAAATAATTACTTATAAAGTCGTTCCTTTATCGTCGGAGACTTAGAAGTGCTAAAAGTTCTATTAAGCTCAATTACTTGATAAAGCATGGGGGTGTGAGAAATACAAAAGACAACAAAGTAACACGAATAAATGATAAAATTGATTTGATGACAGTCGTCTTTTTGGTTAATGAAAGGCAGCGATGAACTTTCAAGTGCAGTCAATCGATATCTTCCGATGAATGACGGGAAAGTATTTATTTAGCTAACGAAAGTTCCAGAGAAACGGGTTAGGATTGCGCTGACATCAACCACGGGAATAGCCACTTTTTAAAGAGGGTGATTTAAGGTATTTGCAAGCTAATTGGCTTTAACTTAAGGCCTTCTCAGAATGCATATCTGTAGCTGAGTGAGAAGTTAAAATAAAGGCAACCCGTAAGCGCTTACACAATGTGTATCTTCGTGAATCTGTAGCTTGAAGTTGAATAGAGGGCAACTTCATGCAAGAAATGTATCTCCCTTTTGACAGCGATGCAAGATACCAGCTACAGATATGCATTCTGAGCAGGCTTTTAGCTGTGACATTTAAAAAAGGAAAAATGCTACCCAAAAAATGGCTCTTGAGAAGAATAATTAACGATCATCAACGCCCCCAATCTGTATACTCCATGAATCAATAAAAATAATTAAGCTTTCTGATTATAATCTGTATTTTCTGTCAAAATTCCATTTTGCGGCATTTATCGGTCACCAGTTATATGTACCGAGATGTGCGAGTACGACGTCTTGCAGGTCGAATATCTTGGGATGATTTGACTTATTTATATTTAATGTAAAAGAAATCTTTCATAAGGCAGATCTATTGCTCTTCAATGCTCTTAATCACTTTAAGTGTATTTTGGAACCGAACTGGAAATATGAACTTAGTTTCCAGGACCTAGTCCTAGTTGTAGTTTTCACAGTAAGAGGATTTCTCCTAGTAAAATATCTATTATAGCCCTGATTTGTGACTATTTTTATCATCCGCTACATGTTGTTGTCATGATGTATCTAAATCAACTGTAAAGCCTTGTCCTCTTGTGTAATATATCGGGTCTGATTGAACGACTCGTGGACATAATACAAGATGTGAAAAATAATTTTTCCTTGTGCTTACTTACTTACTTAAGTAGCGCTACAGTCCGGGATGAACCTGGGCCTCAACCAACATGCCTCTCCAAATAGCCCGGTCCTTAGCTAACTGCCTCCAGTTGCGCACTCCAAGTTGGTTGAGGTCGGTTTCTACTTGTGCGCGCCACTTAAGTCGAGGTCTTCCTCTACTGCGTCCGACGTCTGGCTGGAAATCGAAGACTCTGCGAGACGGAGTATTGGTGTCCATTCTTTCTACATGTCCTAGCCATCTTAAACGTCCAATGCGGAGTTTTTTGACCAGGGGTATGTCGCTGTACAACTCGTATAGTTCTTGGTTGAATCTTCGTCTCCATAACCCGTCAACGCAACAGGACCGAAGGTTTTTCGAAGAATTTTTCTCTCGAATCGACCAAGGATTTCTTCATCCGCTTTTGATACGGTCCATGCTTCAGCGCCGTAGAGAAAGACTGGGATGATCAGGGTCTTATATAGGATCTCCTTAGTAGTTGGAGTGAGGGCTTTACTACTCAATTGCCTTCTTAGGCCGGAGAAACAGCGATTGACAAGAGTAATTCTTCGTTTGCTTTCTGACGAGATGTTGTTGTCAGAGGTAATAGCGGAGCCGAGGTAGACAAAGTCCCGTACTACCTGAAAGTTATATCTGTCAATGGTGACGTTCTGTCCAATTGGTCGATGTTGTGTGTCCATTCGTGTTGACAGAATATATTTAGTCTTACCCTCATTTATTGCTAAACCCATTTTTTCCGCTTCCTTCTCTATACTAGCAAACGTGGCTATGACATCACGTTGAGTCCTACCAATGATGTCAATATCGTCGGCGTATGCTAGTAGTTGCACCGATTTTTGGAAAATGGTGCCTCTGGTGTTGGCTCGGGAGTTTTACACAATCCTCTCAAGAATCAAATTGAAAAAGTCACATGACAGCGCATCGCCTTGCATAAATCCTTTTTTGGTATCGAATGTGTCGGTGAGGTCGTTTCCGACCCTGACGGTGCGGACAAACGGACGAGTTTGGGCGGTATACCAAAACTAGACATGGCTCTGTATAGTTCGTCTCTGTAAATGCTGTCGTATGCGGCTTTGAAATCGATGAATAGGTGGTGGGTATCGATTTGGACTTCTTGAGTTTTTTCCAGGATCTGCCGAAGTGTGAAAATTTGATCGGTTGTGGACTTTCCTGGCCTAAAACCACACTGATAAGGGCCGATCAGGTTGTTGGTAAACGGTTTCAGGCGTTCACATATTACGGCAGATAGGATCTTGTAAGCGATGTTGAGTAGACTTATGCCTCTGTAGCGCAGTTCAGAGGGTCACCTTTTTTGTGGATCGGGCAAACGATGCTGAGGTTCCATTCTTCAGGCATGCTTTCATCCGACCAGATTTGGCTTATGAGTTGGTGGATGTTACTTACCAAGTCATCTCCGCCAGCTTTATAAAGCTCAGCGGGAAGGCCGTCATTTCCAGCGGCCTTATTAAGGTTCAGTTTAGATATTGCTATCCTCACTTCACTTAGGACGTGTGGTTGGCAGTTTTCGCTGTCGTTGCCAATATTAAATGGTTCGTTCTGCCTGACAGCGGAATGTTGTTCGTCATCGCCGTTTAACAGTCTGCAGAAGTGGTTCTTCCATATCCTCAGCATCGACTGTGTCTCAACTACAATATTTCCTTGTTCATCTCGACAGGATTCTGTTCAAGCCTTGTATCCTTGGCTTTGACGTTTTACACATTGGTAAACTTTACGAACATCGTTCCTGGAGTGGCACCTCTCGATATCCTCGACCGCGCGCTTTTCTTGCTCTTTTTTCTTCTTTCTGAAAAGCCGATGTTCTTCCCTTCTTCTTTGCCTATAGAGCTCAATGGCAGCTCTCGTCTTCACCTGCAGCTTAGCCTTGTAGGCCTCGTTCTTGGCTGCGAGCATCTGTCGGCATTCCTCATCAAACCAGGGGTTTCTTGTTGGTGGCCGCGAGAAACCTGGCACATCTGTTGCGGCTAATCTATTGGATTGTTGGCATCTTTGCCATTGTTCTTCGACATTAGATGCTGGTGTTATGGTGTGAATCGAGGGGTTCAGGGTTACGCGTTGCGCGAAGGTCTTGGCGGTCTCTGGCGATTGCAGTCTTTCGACATTAAATTTTTTCACAGTATTTCTGGTTTGTTGTGGCGTGGTGGATATCCGCATTCTTACCTTGGCTGCAACAAGGTAGTGGTCCGAGTCGATGTAAGCCCCTCGGAATGTTCGGGCATCCAAAATACTGGATGCGTGTCTCTTGTCTATCGCAATGTGATCAATTTGGTTGACTGTTCGTTGATATCCATGTCCCCTTAGTGGCATCAATTAGCCGTTACCAGACGTATTATCGCGTAGGCTATATTTTTCGACAATACTGCTAAAGCTTTCTTCTCTTCCTACCTTTGCGTTAGAATCTCCCAGCACGATTTTAACATCGTACATTGGCAGTCGCTCATAGGTTTTGTTAAGGAGCTCGTAGAAGCAATCTTTCGATATACATATCATCGTCTTTCCTCCGTCGGAGCATGAGTTCATATAAGGCTTATGTTATTGAATTTGGCCTTGATGCGGATTGTTACAATGCGTTCGCTAATATCTTGGAAACATAAGACTTCATGCCTAAGTCTGGCACTTATAACAAATCCGCATCCGAATAGCCGCTGTTTCTGCTCACTATAACACGGTCCATAGTACATGTCACACTTTTTCATCCTCTTTTTGCCCGGCCCTTCACATCGTATTTCCTGGATGGTAGTAATGTCTGCTTTGTAGCAGTTTAGTGCTTACGCTATTTGTTCGCCAGCACCTCTCCTGTTTAATGTTCTCACATTCCAGGTGCAGATACGAACGTCGTTGTCCTTTTTTCCTTTAACAGTAGTATCAGTCCCTTCCGAGGCTATTAGTTGCTTCGTAACAATGGAGGGCCAGTTCTTATTTATTAGATACCCCTAGGACATGGGGCCATCAGTATCCACTACGGAATTGAGCGCTGTCGTTGACCTTTCGGTTCATCCGCCACCATGGATGTAAAAAATAGGCACATTTGATGTGTAGTCAGAGCTGCGTGCACTGGGCATTGCCAAGTTAAAGCCAATCAGAGTCTACCCGCGTTCTACAACACCCAACCAGTTTTTCCTTATGGCTTCTATCCATTTGCAGCTATCGCCTCCTAACCTTTACAACATGTTCGCATTGTTTATTGAGCCATTTCTTGTTGCTCCATAGTTCGGAAAATGATCTGTCTTACTGCCTTTGAAAAAAAACATAGATATAAGGTGGGCCGAATTTCCTAATGGCTAAGAGATTGTTGTCATCAAGTTGACCATGTCTAAAGGGAAAAGATAACTAATTGTGGTGTGTATGCCGCTTAACTAGTAATGATAAGTTGATGTGGGACATGTTCATGTCGAACATTAAGTGTAGCTGAAGTATTTTCCAAAAAAATGTTTAAACTTCCCCAACAACAGGACTTAATTGTCCTCCGATCTAATCTAAAAATATGCAGTACAAGAAAAAGAAAGCAGGTTATGACAAACATACACTTTATTGTATCGATAAAACCTACTCAAATATTATATCTTTTCTTTTATTGGTATCTATATACATAAATTAATCGTCATTTCACTTATTTTCTAAATAATATTTAACTGTACATTTATTTAAAAATAAATAAAGTGATATTTAATTTTTTTTTAAAACTAATCAACAATGACTGTGTTTTGAAGACCTAAGCCGCATTCGTTCGTAATAATAATAAAACAAATACATTCATTCACAATTGAGGAACCTTCTGCTTTCACCGACTTAATGGCACACGTTCTATACGCCCCTTGTCGCAACTTTCCGCTATCTGTGTGCATCGGCATTTTTGTACTCGGGATTTGTCAGCCAATCTTCCTTAATAAGGTCGGCTCCCTTTTCTGCAATCATAATTACCGGGGCATTGGTGTTGCCACTGCTTATTGTCGGCATTATACTTGCATCGATGACGCGAAGAGCACGCACTCCGTAGACCCTGAGACGAGGATCAACTACCGCTTCTGGATCCCAGGCGGGACCCATTTTCGCTGTCCCGCATGGATGGTAGATGGTCATCGAAATTGTACGAACGTGGCATTCCAGATACTCGTCGGAAAGGAATTTCAAATGCTTGCAGTTGGGCAGCGGAATATTGTGCATTCGGGAGCCAAACTGCCTGAAAACTTTCGCCTCGGCTACACGAATTGCTATTTTGGCGCCTTCGACGAGGGTCTGGACATCGAATTTATCATCAAAGTAGTTGGCGTTGATCAGGGGATAGTGGAAGGGATTTTTGGTCCTCAGGCGAACTGAACCTCGTGAGCGCGGTCGAAGAAGGAGCGGCATTATGGTCCAAGAGTCTTTGTTGGCTATGGGTTGGTATACCTCTTGGTAGAGGGACTCCTTCAGTCCGAGGACTTTTTTAACTCTGGCGCCATTGTCCGAGTTTACGGAAGCCGGGGCCATGTGAAATTGAATGTCGGGCCAGTCAATGGAGCGGTTTGAGTAGATTGTATGAACAAAGGCAAGTCCTTCAACGCCACCTAGAGTTGTCATGGGACCGCGTTCACGAAGGACATACTGGAATGTGACCGAGGTGGGGTTAAAACGGTCCTGTACAATTGCTACTGGTTTGTCGACTAAAAATGTCATTCCACCCATACCGACGTGATCCTGCATGTTTTGACCAACTGGTAGGTCTTTCAAAACAGGAATGCCTACATCTTCGAGGTGTTCCTTGGGACCGATTCCGGAAAGCATGAGAATCTGAGGACTATTAATGGCACCGGCGGATAGAATGATCTCCTTCCTCGCCTTAATCCGGTAGACTTTGCCGTTCTTAACAAACTCAACGGTGGAAGCTCGCATAGTGTGCGGGTCGATGTGTATCTTCTTCACGTGCGAGTTCATCGAGAGGTGGAAGTTTTTCCTCATCCGTATAGGGCGTAGGAAAGCCTTTGCTGTACTACACCTACTTCCACGACGAATTGTACCCTGGGCTATCATGAAACCAGCCTGCTTTTCCCCATTAATGTCACGATTTTCATAACCAATCTCGTTTCCAGCCTCGACGAATGCTGCAACCAAGGGAGAGTGCCATGGGGACTCCTGAATGGTCAAAAGTCCACCCTTTCCATGATATGGATTGTTGGCCAGATAGGGGTTGCGATTGTCTTCGGATTTTTTAAAGTACTGTAGGATATCGTTGTATCCCCAACCGGGGTTTCCCAGCGACTCCCAGTGGTCGTAGTCATAGCGATTGCCTCTTACATAGAGCATGTAGTTCAAGACGCTTGATCCGCCTAGCACCTTGCCTCTCGGCCAATTGCACCGGTTGTTATTCATACCCAAGCAGGCCTTTTTACTTGGTTCGGTCTTGTATTGCCAGTCGAGCTTACTTAGCTGTAGATAGGCGGCTAGAGATGGTACATCGGAGATTTCGTTCTCATCTGGCCCGGCTTCGATAAGGAGTACCTTCCACGACGAAATCTCTGACAGTCTATTGGCGATGACAGCTCCCGCTGACCCAGCTCCGATAATGACGAAATCGTATTCCATGTAAAGCCTGGCCTGGTCGATAGGACGTGATTCCGGATCAACGCTGTCATATCGATAGTAGGTTATGGCTGCCAGCATAAGCGGTATTAGCCAAAGACCTGTGGTAACCACTCCAAAGGTGGACTTTATCACAGTGGTTATGAAGAGGAGGTTAAGAACCATTTTCGGTCGTCCTGTTTCCTCGACTGACCTAATAAAAGTTTTCAAAGCTCTTTGTCAACGCGTTTTAAACAATTTTTGCAGTATCCCTCAGACTTTGGGTGTGTTTGCGAAGACGCATTCTATGTCGGTGTTCTCTGCTTCCTCAATCTGATTGTATATGATGTATTGCTGATTGCATCCGATTCTGAAAAGAGATTTAAGTTGTTTGTTATTTACTTGTTTATACAATTATCTGCTTAACTGGAATTTCAATTAATTTTTTGTTTATTTTTTTCTTTCATTGCAGGTAATTGTTATTAGAGATGTGACTAAAAGAAGGTCTATTTAGCAACGGAGGGGTAGGTAATGATTTTTTTACAACTAAGCAATCATTGATTGTGGTTAACAGAGCCATTATATCCACGTGTTAGAAGCAGATATTAACTGAGAATGGTAATTACAGATATATGACTTCCATGATCTTTACGGGATGATTAATTTTTGTAATTTGTCAGGAGGTATTTTAAGTTCCATCAATCAGCTAGATTATGACTGAAATCGGACATCCTAATGTCAAATAAAGGTCTCCGATTGAGTATCTACGTTTTGCCACATTTTATTAAATTATTATTTGAAGCTCCTTACTCGTCTTTGAATTATTTGATGCTCTGTTTGAAATTTGGATTATGATGTAATTGAAGTGACCATCTTGGGGTTTTTTTGACCGTACCTATCATAGTTCTAGCCTATGTTCGAAAAACAAATTTTAAATATCTATTTTAAGCATCAGAATTTAATTTAGTTTATTCGGTTGCATCTTGTCCTTCAAGTACCCCGCATAGAAAATAATCTGTAACTGCCAAATCAAGATATTGTGGGGCCCCATTGATATAACGAGGTTTTCACATTCTTCACATTGGAAATTGGAACAATTGGCATTATAAAGTTGTGATTAATGTGTAACAGTCCTGTTTAAAACTGTTAGATTTGTTTAGTTTAGACACAGGATATATCTGCAACATTCCAAATGCAACTTTCCCAGAAAAGACATGCAGTGCAATAATCCGGATTCACGGGACAAATGGGACAATTAATGTCGATTATGTTTCAGGACCCCAATAGCGGTTATTCGCTTTAGAGTCAATCAAGATTATTGAATTTAAAGGGGTTCTCGGTTCGTGAAAGAAGTTCAAATGCGCACATAAAAAAAGCTAGGCCTTGGGTACAAAGGAGCCGGTTGCGCCAAAAATTTTATTTGTAAAGGGTTTCTGACATCTTATTAAAACGTACAGTCTATTCTCCTTAATTCCGCAAACAGCTTAGGCAACCGTCATAGTTTGATTATTTAATCGGAGCATTGATCTTCCTTGTCGTAACGAACTTGCGAAATGGGATTTGATGGTCCTCCTGGACCCCAAGTACCACGAAATATAAAATATTTCTTTGGGCGCAACGGCCTCGGTCCTACATTTTTTACTAATAAATGTCGAATTTTAAACTTTTTGTTTGAAAAAGCTTTGTTAAGACAAGTGTCACCTTAATTGTTAAATTGTACAAGGTGGTGCAAAGGTTTGTACCCTATCGGAGGATGCTTTTTTTGCAGATTACGGCAATTCTACTTTGACATTTGTAAACACATACCAAATACACGTCAAGAAGACAAGATAGGGTGACATTTCAAAGTATAATTGACATTTGCCGCCATCTTTCGATGGCGTACCTGCACCTGGAGAGAATCCAGTGAAAATGGATACCAATATATTACACAAGCGCAAAATCCAAAAACCATAAAACTGACATTTTCAAAAAAGGACAAATCAGTAATTCCCAAACAATTAATTGATAAAAATAGATTTAGCGATTTTGGTGTTAATTTTGGGATTTGGCTTAAAGAGTTATCGTTTCTAACCCCTTGTGGAATGCATTAATGGGTGTCGCTGTAATTTGTGTACAATTGAAGCCTGTCTTCTGGGCTGTAGCACATTTGCACTTTGGGCTAAATACTTGACAAAAACTTTTGGTTCGAATGTACCAGACAGTTGATCCAGTTTTTCATGCGCCACCGTAGAGCAGTACAGGTATAGACATAAGATCCACGTTGGCATACATTCTTCATAGGATCATTTTTTAGTTTATTGTTGTTGTGTCGCGACTGAGCATTTTTTATTTTAGCTATGACTGGTAATACTTTAAGAACACTCCAACTAAGATTGTCTATCAATGCTTCCAACATGTCTTTCCTTTACCCTTTTCTCAGCGTACATTCTGTAGACCAACAAAGTTATCTGTCATTTTGACATTCTGACCGTGCGACTTATTTTTGCACTCATTTGTTTATACAAGTGGTTACAACATTCTAAGGAACTTGAGGAGGTCAATAATTGGAGAGGGAGACAACACTTGTGCTCGCAGTGTAGGGTAGTGGAAAATGGGTCATTGAAGCTTGGGTGATGAAATAATTCATGTGCACCAGGAACCCGACTGTCAACGGCAGTGGATTGACAATTTTATTTTGTTCAAGTTCATTGAGGGTTGGGTGTTGTAGAACGAGGGTAGACTCTAGTTTATTGCAACACCAATGCTAGTCACTAGCACTAGAGTGTATTACACTCTGAGGATTATTTTTCAAGAATAGCATTGATTTGCTGCCTTATGGGATAAAATCTGCTAAGGTGATATGTGATAAGTAATAATAACAATCAGCAGAACCTGCGTGTGTTAGGTCCGTTGTGACAATAAGAATTTTGAGCCTGAAAAAGTACAAGAATGTGATTGCCACATAAATAATCTACTTACACAGCCACTTATCACAAATCACCTTAGCCGATTACCCAACATGTTTTCGCAGTGTATCCTTATTTTCGTAGCATAATTATATATGTAGATCCGTTTTCTTTTCATTTTATAATAAAGGGTCCGCCAAATAACTTTTTTTTTTTTGAAAATGCTATAAAAAAACTACTGAATATTTTCTCATATTTCTTTTTTTATTTGAAAGTTCAATCCTTCCGGTTAATAATGGAAAATAATTTCATTCAAAAGGCTGCCTCGGCTGGCCTTGCAGTAGCCTACACGATCGGTCCAATTTTTAAGCACATTATCGATTGTGTGCAGCTGTATTTCAACAATGGCTTCACGAATATTGTCCTTTAAAGCGTCAATTGTCTCTGGCTTGTCGGCGTAGCACTTATCTTTTACGGCACCCCACAAATAATAGTCCAACGGTGTCAAATCGCAGCTCCGAGGTGCCCGAACGACATCAGCTCTTTCTGCCACAGCAGCAAGTGGGGTATCGGGTGTACGCACTGTTTTTGGCTTTTCACGCTTTGGTTTATCGATGAGGATGCCAGTTTGTTTCACTTTTTTCACAAGATAACGAACATGCGGAGCTGACGGTGCTTCTCTTCTTCCAAAATCCGTACGCAATTTTCGCACACATTCTGCAACATTACCATGATTTTCAAAGTAATGTCGCAATATTTCCCAGCGTATACACAACCATATTCGTTCAGCGGAAGGATAAAACTAATTATCTGTCAAATCAGACATGAGCTAAGTGTTACCATTCACGAAATAAGCACTAGTTGCAAAAAAAAACGTTAGATGGCGTACCCGTTATATGGCTTTCATCTCGAATAACAAAAAACTAAGTTTTCGCCGAAACCAGAAACCTCTATCGAAAACTGAAGTTTTCAGTTTTTGAAAACATGTAGGTTACGCCAATTTGTTGTAGGTTCTTGGATCGAAAATACTTTTTTATAAAATCTACACGTGTGCCCACACGTCCCACAGAACATCTGCCGCAATAGCTATCAAAACAAATTAATTTTTGTCTTGGGAACATTTCGGTACATGGAGTCATGTCTGGCTGTCCATCTGTACTTCACCGATTTTTAGGCCTTTTATTTTGATCTAGAATAATGAAATTTTGTATAAAGCATCCTTCTCTATGTCTACAGAACAAGTGTACAAATTTTCACAATCCGCCCACTGTCACGCCCACTTTTTAGAAAAACGATATTTTTGGCCAAACTGTTAAGAAATTTGAAAAAGTGTCTTGAACAAGTGGACGATATTGACATCATCGGTCGCTCCCAAAGTGCCGTGATAAAAGCGTTCACGGCGATTAAAGAACAGGCAAAAATCCGTGAGCCTTGAAGTAAATGAGGACAGGATGAAGTACATGCTATCAACACACAAACAAGCATCTGTCCGCCGCGGCGCGCCGCCTAGGACAAAACGTTACTATTTATAGCAGCAATTTCGAGTTAGTTATGGAGTTCACCTACCACGGAGTAAACATAAATTCCACGAATGACACATTAGTGGAGATCCTTCGAAGAGTTACCCCAGGAAACCGTTGCTTCTTCGGTTTGGCGAAACAACTGGGTTCAAAACACCTAATTCGATGGACAAAATGTGTGTTCTACAAAACCCTTATCCTGCCAGTTCTGCTTTATGGTGCCGAGTGCTGGACGATAAGCAAGAAGGGATAGCTGATACTGGACTCCTTTGAAAGAAAAATACTTCGGCGGATTTTTGGTCCTGTGCACGAGGAGGGCGAATGGAGGAGAAGATACAACCGCGAACTCTATGAGCTGTACTAAGATGTTGATGTAGTCCAAAAAGCCAAATCACGTCGACTACATTGGCTCGGCTACATCGAGCGATAGGACAATAATGCTCCAGCTAAGAGGATCTTCGAATCCCAGCCCCCAGGTTCGAGAAGGCAAGGAAGAACAAGCCACCGCGGATGCCAGAGCGCTTGGTCTAGACAACTGGAAGCAGCGAGCCAGGGATCATAGAGGATGGAAGGCTGCAGTGTCTCAGGCAGAGGCTCTTCACGGGTCGGGAGCCCGATAAGTAAGTAAAATATGTCTTGAACAAGATATTTAGACTATCCTAATATCTATTGTATATATCTACTGTATATATACAATTTTTGGCCACTCCCAATTTTTGGCCACTCCCAATTTTTGGCCACTCCCAATTTTTGGCCACTCCCAATTTTTGAGGGCATTTTCTGTAAAAAAAAAAAACAGTTTTTGTTTAAATTGTAGGAAAATGTAAAAAAAAAAAAAAAAACGTTCATAAAGTTAATATAAACATTTCATCAATAGATCTTTTTCACCCACGCCCACTTTTTCGGGGCGTTTTCCTACAAAATCCATTTGTATACCCTACCCCATGGCATTGTACCGCAAGTTACTTAGCAAGGCTCCAAAATTGCTAGCTGTTTCAGAATATAATCGTTCAAAAAAAGGTTCCGAAATATAAATAACTTAGAAACCCCAATCATTAAACAAGACCCCGGTGTTTTTAACCTTTTCTTCAATTTGCCATAAAGACATAATATGTTTTGTTTATGTGCACTCTCATTACCATGAAGCCAATAATGTGTTATTATCAAATTTTATCGACATCTACATCCATCGACATTTCAATTTAGTTCCTCAATGAATCTCGAGTGTTGAACCATTGTCAGCGGTAATAACACTCCACCTCGGTACATTTATTATTCAAGCACGTCATTATACAGATACTTGGATCTTGACAATCCAAACACTTTATTCAAAAGCAAAGCTTAACTAAAAAAAAACGGTTTTCTGAAGTATCATATAACTTTACATGCTTATTATGAATAAGTAACCCAATTGAGATTTGCTGGAAAATGAAAATATAAAAACCAATTGAGAGTTTAAGATTTGTCAGCACCTATCTATATGCCGATGGAGAATAATTCATTCAAAGCTGCATCAACGAGTGATTATATATTTTGTACAGCTAAACAGATTTAGCAACATGCCATGCGGCAATTAAATTTAAATAGGTTACGCGCTTGAGTTTAAACTTGAACTCGTCTAATCTGCAGTTCAAAGCAAAGAGCGATAAAACTCTGTGCGGAATTTTCGGAGATTAGAAGATAGTTATCTAAGTGCATATGTGTGCAAATTTACTTAACTCTTTGTGACAGACTTTGGACACATTAAATGCTCTCACAAACCAAAGCGAAACGTGGGAAAGCAAGTAACCAACGCTGCAAAGGTTTTGCGTTTGAGGTTTGTTTAAATTTTCAAATAACATGGTAGCACACGCATGGCGCGGGACAACTGCATACAATGAACCAGAACTAGAACAGTGCAATCCCGCATATCTGTAGGTTGATACAGCTGTCTGAATTGTATATTATCCCTCTGCTGTCAAGTTAAATATTGCACATAAAATTTCCTGATTGTTCCGCACCTTTGATTCCTGTTGGCTTTTGATAGCCTAAAAGCGAGGTAGAGACACACAGAAGACCGCGGAATGACATACAGGAAAGAGGTACCTGTTATATGGAAGACATCTTTACAAAAATTTTAACAGGGGTCAATCTTATCTATTTTATCAGTCAGCTCAGGTCATTAAAAAAAAAACAAATTTTTGGCGCAACAGGCTCGTTAGTACCCAGGGCTTAGCTTTCTCACAACCATTCATGTGTGCGTGTGTACTTCTTGCACGATGGCGGGACCTCCTGTTTTATGCCGACTCCGAACGGCTAAGTTGAGATAAGCTATTCTTGACAATTGATACTACTTGGACGATTTGTCATCACGAGGTGTCATCACGGCTGGGAATCGAACCCAGACCTTCTGCGCGGCAGTTCATCGCACTAACCATCGCGCCACTGAGCCCTCTCAGCTCAGGTCATTATTTATATCAAAAATATAGGACTCGTGCAGCTTAGACCACCTCGAATATCAATTTCCAACCTTATTCCCACTGAAAGAAGGCTTATTTTAGGCGCCATTAGTCCTGAACATAATAATATCTATAGTTTTTGTCACTAAAGTTGTACTAGGTTATAATTCATGACCTTAGATTTAACAAATGTCAATATGACAAACGAAAAATGTTAATTCACGTGAATAAGTTTTGAAACGCTATGGCCCTGCAGAATGTGGGTTGATCGTAACGATGTTTTTGGAAAAAAAAAATGTTTTTGGGACGACTTCTATTTGGTGTCCGTTTTTCATGCTGTCAAGACTTACTGGTGGTGTAATGCGTCTTTTAGCCGATCTAATCTTAGAAACTAAAACAACGCGTAACTCAGTAATGTTTAGAAAACTCTGATCTTCTTATTTGGCCAAGAATATACCTGCCATGCCTGAACGCGTCGAGAAGTCTAGAAATGCTTTTTATTTTACCCAACCAATAATGATCGCTCAGTGGGTTAAATTCCCAACCATAGCAACACCTAAATGTTTTTTACTGGCCCTCCTCTTGTGATGATCTGAAAAATCATTCGAGTAAGTATCAATTGTGAAGAAAAGTTTATCTCAAGTCAGCGGTATGGATTCGGCATAAAACTGAAGGTCCGTCATCGTGCGCAGAGGTACACACGCACACATGAATGGTTGTAAGAAGAAAAAGTCAGTCAGGTGAAGCATATATTCACTGCTCTGGATGCGTGAAAAAAGAAAATTTTGCTGCTCTGGACACTAATAATTCACGAGGAACGCAGCAGATACTTCAACACTGAAGAGAGGTTTAATTTCTTTTTTGTTGACAACGGTATGGGCCAAATGATTACTGTGAATAAGGAATGGGTTAGGCCCCATATTAGACAGTCTACACATTCTGAAGCACGAGATATTCGTTCATCTGATATATATCACAGGGATTTTCCTGGACAGCAAGACCATGAGATTTAATCGCCTAATATTTTTGTAAGGGGCTATTTAAAGTCACTGGTTTGGGTAAACAAGCTGCAAATTCTGTTAGCCCTCAAGGTGGTCTGCCAAAAAGTGAAGAACCTATCGACACAAATTCAGATTAAATTTATAGAAAATGTCCTTAAAATACCCAAATTGGTGCATTACAAACCGCCTTTAATGAAGTCATGCCATAAGTTCTGTTCCACAGTTTCAAGCTGGTGTAGCTCGAGAGAAACGTTAGAAATATAACTGTATGCTTGTGTTTGTCCACTAATAAGTAGTAACTAATAGTAGCCCTTTTGATTTTACCTAATTTATCTATTAACATGGACTGGAAATTTTAGGAAATTAAAGCTGCGGCCATTCCCCTCTATAAGTGTCGAAATGAGTCAAATTTTTGATTTGTTAAACCCCATTTTTGACTATTGATCGGGTTCAAAAATATAGTTCTCGAATTAATTCAAGTCTAAGTTGGAAACTAGGCTGATCTTACACTAAGGGCCGGTTTGTTCACTGTCGGTTAACTTTACGAACTGTTATTCCAACCGATAATCAAAGAATGCGTTTGTTCACCAAACATTTTACCCGAGGATCCACGGTTAGGTTAGTTAACCGGATATTTCTGTAACCGCCCGATTTTGTCCGGTTAATGCCATTTAACCGATGTTATTCTGCAATTTTGGTCGTTTGTGCTTGGTTGTCAGAGTGTGTATTACTTTTGACGTGACATTCACAGAACTACATTCCGTGCCAATTCAGTGAATTATTCGTGTGCTTCCAAAATAAACATTTAAATTTGTAATAGTAAATATTACTATTAATATGGAGTATGTAAATTTGTATGTTTGTGTATTCAAACTCTTTATTTACATATTAATTACAAATTTAGTTCATTTGGGATTCGTGGAGTTGTGATGAGAGTGAGGACGATCACTACCAACTATTGGTGGTTAAACGGCGGCAGCATCATCTACATGAACGATTGGATCACTTTGATTTCTTCAGACGTTTTAGATTGCAGAAGGTAACTGTTGCAAACATTTTAGATTTAAAACGGTCCAAACCGATGAAAGGTGTGTTTTAGTATGATGTATTACAAACAAATTAAAAAAAATATAACTCCAATGGCTAAACTTCTGTTCGTACTTCAATGTTATGCATTAGGTACTATGCTCATCTCATTCGGAGACTTTTTTGGTGTTTGTAAGACTACAGTTTCCGTCATAATTCAACGAGTTTCGTCTGCAATCGCTTCGCTAAAAGAGGATTTCATAAAAATGCCACAATCTTAAGCAGAATCTGCAAAATCTAAACATATGTTAAATATCAGTCACTTAAATATTTCCGACAGCCAAAGTCAAAAAGCCAAAAAAAAAAAAACATAAAATACGATCTATCTGTTGTGTTCTTTATGCTTTTATGACGGTCTGCAATATCCGGATATATGTAATAAAACGCATATCCTTTTTCCACACATTTTTTTGTGATTTTTTTATTATTTGAATATACATATCTAATTTAGAATAATAAAATCAGTGTTTTAAAAATATCAGGAGTGTTTGTTTTCTGAATTTTTCATATTCACAATAACACAAAACAACCAACAACAAAGATAATCCACAGAATGAGTTTGACAGATAAACTGGAAAACTAGAACGATTTATCGAATATCCACGCTTAGGTAACCGAAGCGAAAAAATATTAAACAAACACTCTTCGGTAACCGTAAAATGATAATCGTTGGTTAAGCCAAAACTGCAGTAGCCTAACCGTCGATTCAACCAACAGTGAACAAACGGGCGCTAACTGTGCTTTAAATTTACATATAACGCTAACATCACATTACGTCATTAAAAGTTTGAAAATATTTCATTTAGATTTTTATCATGGCACCTATCTGAACGGTATTTGAATTGAAATTCGATTAATACAGAAACAAATTTGATTGTAAAATTATTATGTAACGTTACTGTTCATTTAAATATTTCATATTGCCAACCCCGAACTGAAAGTAAATGGAGAAAAAATCTTTTTGCTTGTAATAGTGCTTTCTCACTGAACCGAAAACTGAGTTTTCGCAAAAATACCTGAAACCTTCATCGAAACCAGAGTTTTCCCATACATTTGCAGTTTCCAAAAACTATTCGTTTCCGCCGAAACCGTCTCGAAACCGCTTCGCAGACGTGATCTCGTTGAAGGTTGTTGGTACGAACACACCTTTTCATACATTCTACACGTGTTCCACACGTCCCACAAAACAGCTGATGAACAAAACAATTTTTTGTTCATTTCAAAAGAAGAAGCTCTGGTGAAGACGAGGAGTACCTGGTGGAGCTATGGACAGAGAAAAATACGAACTCCGAGTATGCAAAAAATTGGCATATACAAGGTGGCGCAAAAGTAATCCTAAATGCTATAAATTTTGTCAGTTCTGTTTTGACATTTGTTTAGTAAAAACATGCGAAATACACGTTAATAAACAATGTTACGCTACACTGCTCCAGAACGCGGAATATTGGTGACTATTTTCATTTTTTTTGTTTTTTAAATTACAGCCAAAAAACATCGGAAGGTTATTTTTGGCCACCTTGTATTTCGTGAAATGTCTGCGACATTCGGAGGAAGTAAACAATTTCACACTCCGGATGAAATATAATTAGGCTTGAAAGTCGAAAATTGTTGTCAAAATCTTTATATTTGTTTCCCTTTAAATTTTAAATGCTAATATTAATTTTATCATATTTGAATTCATTTTATTCAATTAATATAATTTCACACACAAATGTTGCAGCTGGTATCACAGCTGATTGAAATGTCGAAATGCCAAACAAAAACTGGTCAGAATTCGGTGTGAAAGCATCAAGTGGTTTACGAAAGCTTGTTGCCGAAAACTCAGTTTTCGATTCAGTATGTAAGCACTATAAGTTGACTCTGTAAATGTTGTAAACTATTCATCACCTAACGTCACGTTACGGTTTTTTTTTTTGTTAATCGACATTTTGTCTTGAATATATGTATATACAAGTTCTATGGACACTACATTTGTATAAAATGTCCTTTCTACGTTCGCATTAAATAAAAATTAGAGATAACCGTTACGTATCCTACGAATCAACAAATAAAAGTCTCAAAAAAAGTATTACAACTTGTTATGAACTTGTTGTTAATAAATCTTTTTTAATGCCAAAGCAACGGTAAATAACATTCAACCATACCAGACATAGCGTTATATAAATAAGCTATGTAACGTAAAAGCATTTCACGATAGCAAGTAATTGTATCGATTGCTTAAACAAATAACCATATATAGGCGATATATACCAAGTGGCAAAACAATCGCTCATCACTTTTGTGTAAATATCTTAAAACCATGTGACGAATTTCCGTTAATTATGCAAAATTATCCGTCATGCTTTTTTTTTTGTTTTCTTACGAGCGTTGACCTTTTAATCAAATTGTCTGCGATCACACCTACCATCAATCGTAATGCTCTTATGTATATAATTAGCAACCATTCAATGTCAACAATTGATCACATCCGTATTGTAATGACTCAACATCCGATTACTACAGATACATATTCATTAATATTTAAATATTCGAAAACTTGTAATTAATTTAATTGAGGTGTTTATTTCTTTTTTTTTTCGGCAAATGAATAAGGAACTAAGGAAATCATGTTTTCTTACGATTTTTTGATTGAGTTACATCTGCGACGCAACGCGACGTTTAAAACGTCACATCGCAAAGAAACACCTTTCGTTACAAAAACAAAATATAATGATATCGAATATGCCGATACTTTCAATGTCAATGCAGCGGAAACAGACATATTTCTTGCAAATAATTTCGATTAATTTTCTTATTGACCCACCATTTGCTGATAATGAAACGAATGAAACGGAAAGAGGAAGTATCTGTTATTTTTTTTTCTTTCTTTTACTAATTAATGTTAAGATCAACTTTGGCAATGATCTTGTTAGATTGCAAGGCTGAATTCTGCCTAAAAGTGGGTGAGGGATATTCTTATTAATAAAATACAATGACTACTAAGGTCGGTATTGTGACGGAAATTTGCACAAGCGGAAAGAATATTCGTTAAGGAGAGACGACGGCATATTGAGTGCAAGAATGTATGGCTTGGTTAGATCGAAACTAACCCAAGGGTAACGGTTTTGAATGGAATGGGTTTGACGTGAATTAAATAGAAGCTTGGTGTATTTTGGAGGGTTGAAGTCGATTTTGAATATTTAAGAATTTAACGCATTTTATTGACACACATTGGTAGATTGATGTTTAATGCATTTTTTTTAACCGGCTGACATGCCTGACTTCGCTAGTGGAATACTATTTTTCACATAAACCCGGCTATTTGACGGGTGATTTTTTTAAAGTTAAGATTTTTAGATTGGCAGCACTGGTTAGTAATGGCGTCCAAACGTCATCTGTCAAAGTGAAAAGTTTTCAGTATACTCTGCCACTTAATCATGGAAAGACTTACAAACCAGCAACGATTGCAAATTATTGAAATTTATTATCAAAATTCATACTCTGTGAAAAATGTTCACAGTTTGTTACGACAATATTATGGTCGTCATAATCGACCCGGTGAATCAACAATTCGTCCTGTTATCACCAAATTTCGCAACAAATTTAATATGTTGGACATTATACCATCGACTCGCATGCGTACAGAGCGTACCGAAGAGAATATTGCAGTCGTAGCGTCCAATGTTAATGAAGATCGTGAAATGTCTTTTCGTCGCAGTTCTCAGCAATTGGGCATGTATTACTACACCACATGGGAAATTGTACGTGTCGATTTGGGTTTGAAAGCCTATTAAATTCAACTTGTGCAAAAAATTGACCGAATGACCTACCACAACGTCTAATTTTTGGTGAATGGGTCTTAGAAAATCCGCTGTTTTATCGACAAATTGTGTTCAGCGATGAGGCTCATTTCTGCCTCAACGGATAAGTGATGATCTGGAGTGATGAACAGCCACATGCCATACAAGAATTACCGATGCATCCCGAAACACACAGTTTGGTGTGGTTTATGGGCTGGTGGCATCATCGGTCCATTTTTCTTCAAAGACGACCGTGGAAGAAACGTTACCGTCAACGGCAAACGATATCGAGCCATGATACGCGACTATACTTTATACCCTATCCCATAGGGGTAGGTATATTAGTTTTGCTACATAGTTTGTAACATAGAGAAATAATTTTGCTACATATACCTCAAAGTATATGGATCGACTCAGAATCGCTAGCTGAGTCGAATTAGCCATGTCTGTCTGTCTGTCCGTCCGTCCGTCTGTCTGTTCGTCACCGATTTTTTGGCCTTAAATTTTTGAGCTAGGATAATGAAATTTGGTATATAGGATCCTTGTCCGTGCCACCAGAACAGTTGTAAAATTTTTTGAGATCCGCCTACTGCCACGCCCCCTTTTTAGTAAAACGTGTTTTTTTATCCAAACCGTAAAGAATTTTAAAAAAAAGTGTCAAAGCAGCATATTTAGAGAATCGTAATATCTATATTTCGTCAATATAAATATTTTTTTTTATAAAAAAACGTTTTCTGGTCAAATTTTAAAATGTTCGAAAAAGTTTTGATGCACAATCATCGGTAGTATTAATATGAACATTTCGTCAATAGACCATTTTAACCCACGCCCAATTTTTAGTGGCGTTTTCCTACAAAAACCATTTGTATGCCCTACCCCAAGGCATATGGAATTCAAAAACGTTGTTTTTTGTCGAACCACAAAGGGTTTTGATAATCTGTCTGAGCAATATATTGTGACAATGTCATTTTCTGTATTTTATCGCCATTTGAGGATATTATTTTAAAGATGGGATGGGGTAGGGTATTCAACGATCCGCACAGCGGATTGTAGCCTTCTCATATGTTTTTTGCATGTGGTTTCATCAAGACGGTGCCATATGCCACACAGCTCATGAAACAATGGAAATGTTGAAGGATGAATTTAAGTTGCTCAATCTCCCGAAATGGCCCTGTGAGTTTGTCGCCAAGATCATGCGATTTAACGCCTCTTGATAATTTCTTGTGGGGTTTTGTATAGTCGTTAGTCTATGTGGACAAACCGAACACGATTGAAGCTTTACAGGATAACATAACACGCGTAATTCGTGGAATACAGGCCGAAATGCTCGGAAAAGTGACGCAAAATGGGACCTTCCGAATGGACCGCTTGAAAAGGAGCCGCGGACAACATTTACATGAAGTTGTCTTTAAAAAGTTAATGGCAAAGGCGTATTTATCGATTACAATAAAACGACGCTTAAAAAATCACCCTTTATTTTATTTTAGAAATTAACATTTTTTTTAAATGTTAAGCGTTTAGGTCCAGTGTGTTATAAATGCCGTATTTATAAATAATTAGGGTCATCAGTAATTCTATGGGAAAAGTGATTCCCGATAACCCTAAATGAGAAGCTACCCACTTACTAAAATAAATCTGTGGTGATATGACCGATTAGCTTACGTTAAAAAAGATGATTTCGATAAATTTGCATTTTTATCTAAAATGTTTATTTTAATTTTTTGTTAACTCCATTTTAGCCTAATAGTGTAATGAGGTGTAAAGTTAAAGTTTTTTGTTACTTTATCAGAAAAATATGTAAGGAAATCAGTAATGATTGAGTTTTTAAACTTAAGTGCTTATGTAAAAAATAATTTGTGATTTTGATATTAAATTTGGTCTAAAAATTTATTTTAATTTTGACATAACGTTGATTTAAGTGCCTGTAAAATCTACACCCAATTTTAACAAAACATCTTAAGCCAACATAAGTTTTTTTTTAAAACCGCAACAAAAGCAAAAAAAAAAATGAAAAAATCGCGCGAATTATTTCAACATCAGTGTTTGAGTAAGACGTAAAATTTTATATTAAAAAATTACCTTAAAAAAGCTGTTTTATCGAATGAATATTTTATCAACGAAACAAAAGTGGTTGTGAAAACTGCTTTATTTTTGTAACAAAAATCCTTTTAAAAAGGGGGTAAGATAGATTACTACCATTACAAAACTGAAAATTCGCTTATGTCGACTTATTCTACTCTGTCATACTGCCACAGAAATATTTCTCTCATAAGAAATACATGCGCAAATGTCAAAAGTTACTCGAAGGACGGATATCTTTTATTGCGGGCGCACAACATCACTGGACCTAAAAGGGTATCTATTAAATATGTATGTATCATCATCATCACCATCATCGTTTATTAATAGGTTACACGTGTCTTGTTATACCGATTACGGCATTATTTTCAAATCAAATTTTATGAAATATGGATCAAATAAAGGTCCTTAAATGAATATAATTTGTTCAGTTTTTGTATAAATTGTTGCGAAAATAATTAAAATTTAATGTTGCATTGTTTTTAATACACACTTACTCAAATGTATGAAATACACACTAATGGATAAACTTTTGTATCTTCTTCACACGTAGGCTTGATACTGATGACAGTATTTAAATTTAGTATACAATTAGTATAAGAAAGTATTTTCTTGTCGAAGATTTCTATCACAATTTAAGATAACGTTCAAGAGATCCACGAAATACGGTTGTCAACTGATTGACTTTTAGCTTTATCAGGTTTATTTGTAGTCGATTTTCGATGCTCAATTTAATAAGGCTTGTTTGATTTCTGTTAGAGCTATAATATGCTCACTCATTCAAAAGTAAAAAAAAAAATACACTCATCGTAATAGATACTTTTTTGTATGATCTATACACACTGCAGTACTTTTTAAAAGTATAACTCCATTACTCAGTTTTAAAGTACTATGCGAAATTTTGCACAGTTTGTGTTTTCAAGTGATATCAGATGTAATTGGGCATTATGGTGAAAAAAAAAAACAGATGGAAACCGACTGCAAGAACTCATGAAGAGGGTGTGTCAAGTGTGAATTCAATTCGTATTGTAAAATGCTCAGTTTTAGTATTGAAAAGAAGAACAGGCTATAGAAACTTCTTTTCTTGGGAAGAAGTCTACATTATTAAGAGGGGAAACTAGATCTGTGTCTTAGCGAGCCTTATAAATACAGGCAGCATCCATTAGAAGAGATTTTACAAAGCATATCATCGGCTCATCATATACTTCATGTGCATGTGGCACCTAACAGAACATAGAAGTTATTAAGTTTGACATCACTAACAAAAGCGAAAGTCTGATTAACATCCAAGAGTTATGTTATTGAAGCTACAACTGCCAATTTAGCTGTCATTTATCCATTCTGTTTTGGCAAATCAAAATGGACGGACAAAGCATTCAAAAACACCTGCAAATGATACTTTTTTTTTTAAAGTTTTGTTCTGTTCGGGCAACGTTCCGTGCGCTTCACCTATTTTACGGTCGCCATAATTGTTCTACCGAGAGGACTATTCGCAGTGTGGTGGATAAATTTGAGTCCACTGGTTCAGTAAAAGATAAACCAGCACCCGTACGTTGACGAAACGTAAGATC
The DNA here is from genome assembly GCA_932526625.1 of Rhingia campestris. Taxonomy (NCBI): domain Eukaryota; kingdom Metazoa; phylum Arthropoda; class Insecta; order Diptera; family Syrphidae; genus Rhingia; species Rhingia campestris. Next base: position 93,172,093 of record OW052182.1, on the reverse strand, counting down.
TGGCGAAAACATAGCCGCTGCCTGTGAGAGAGTGTCTGTGAGAGGTAGTTGATTTTTCTCACAAGAACTCGGATTAACTACAACTTGTCGAATTCAATTGACCCAGGAGCTTAAGATAAACGACCATAGACAACGACGTGTGTTCGCTGAATGGGCCTAATTTTCATCAAAAAATAATCTTCAAAAAAATCAAGAGGCTGAATTCTGACTGAATGGGTAGGTCAGCAATCAAAATGGTCGAATTTGGGACGATACCAATCCACAAGAGATAAAAGACCGTCCAATGCACCCCGAAAAAGTAACTGTTTGGTGTGGATTTTGGGCTGGCGGCGTCATCGGTCCATATTTTTTTGAGAACGACGTTGCCCAGGCCATCACCGTCGACGGCGAGCGCTATAAGTCGATGATTACCAACTTCTTTTGGTTTAGTTGGATGAGATGAACACAAACGACAGTGACGAGGGCATGGTCATTTCACGTGGAGTTGATGTGAACTTCCAGCGAGATCATGCGATTTGATCCCGTTCAACTTTTTCAAGATGGGGTTTCTGAAGTCGCAGGTCCATGCGAATAAGCCACAAACCATAGCGGCCCTCAAAGCCAACATAACTCATGTCATCGGTCAAACTCAGCTTGATTAACGCTATGGAGTCATTGAAAATTGGATATTTCGGATGCACGCCAAAGAAGCCGCTGCAGATATTTAAATAATGATTCCATACATAAAGGTATCGATAGGCCTTTTAAACAAAAAAAAAAAAACATTTCGATGATATCTCACACACACTTTGTTTTATTTAAATTTAAAGAAATGAAGCGCATAATGAAATGCCCTTGATATGCAAAATATCTAATATACGAGGGTTATTCCACGGGTGTTAAAACCAATAGCATCTAAAAGATTAGGACCATTTGCCATGATAATAATAATTGAAACATCTTAATCTGACCCCTATAGGAAGCCAAATTGTGAAGACCTTCCAATGGAAGTCCTCTTAAAGCAAATGAAATGAATAACTTTGGACTGCTTCAATTCTAAAATGAATCACATAGAAGGGTGTCCAAACTTGTGAGGGATATTATATATATATCGTATAGCGAAATTTTTTTTTTTTTTGATATAATTTTTGCATGATTCTTTTATTCACAACAACTCACATCTGTTTTCTTGATTTTGTTTATGTTTCGTCTTTGAGAAACACACTTGCTACTACCATAAGGATCATTAAACTGTTTTTAAAATCCTAATATAGAATTGAATTGCTTTCGATCACGTTAATGTGTTCATTAAACTCCAATTTAGGATCCAAATAAACACCTAGATATTTTAAACTTTCTACGCGATAGAGAGTTTACCGAGACGGATTATAATTAAATTTGGAGGGAGCACGTTTTCGCGAAAATGTCATACACTGGCACTTTTTGGACGGTTTGTAGATTATTTTAAAACATATTGAAATTTAAAAAAAATCTATTTAAATCGGTTGGTAGTAAAAGCGAATCGCTTAGATCTTTTATACATTTGAACATTTTTATGTCATTAGTATATCAGAATTTTAATCCCTCGAAGCAAGCTTTTAAATCGTTAATTCCATGTTTAAATGAAATAGGCCCTAAATGACTTCCTAGGGGTACTCCCGCTTGGCAAATAAAATGGTAGAACTTGGAACCTCTTAAGTGTTAGCTAAGTTTTAAGAAAATATATGATTCAACATAGTTAATAAATCCTGGAGGAAATCCATATGTGTTAAGTTTACAAATTATGGTGTTAAGTGTCTGTTCTTCACAAATTCTGTACCCATTTATCAAAAATAATTTGTTCGAATAGTTTAGGAATGCAGAATAGAATTTGCTTGTTATGGACTGCAGGGACTAAAAACAAAAAAAAATTCGTTCCTTTGTGTTTGAAAGACAACTGAAAAGGATTTATTTTACGTTGATTTTCCGTGAAGTAGTTTTTGGAAGTTGTAAATAAAACTACAGTGTATTAGAAGCCCCAAATAATAGTTGAGGAAGTTTTTTTTTCGAAAAAAGTAATTATTTGGCAGGAGATACTTCATTTCAGATAGTAATTTTTTTTAAATTTTTTTTTAAATTTTTTTTTTCAAAGCCTAGAGAACACCGCACATGGTTTAAATTGTATGTCCCACATTATTTATTTATAGTGATACAAGTCCCTTTGGCGTTTATGTCAGTCATTAAGATTGCAATTATATTGGTAGCTACTTCTTACTACTATTCTGCTCTCATTTAGGCCTTGAATATGTTTATTAAGTAGCTCAAGGAACTGAACTCGAAACTTTTTAGGGCTACCGCAGACAAATGCAATCTCATAACGAATACAAACAAAGTCATACTTATGCTCTAAAACAGGGGATCTGGACTCGAAACTGTTCAGGTCTACCGCAGACAAATGCCATCTCATAACGAATACAAACAAAGTCATACTTATGCTCTAAAACAGGGGTCGGCAAGTTATTTTAAATGGGGTCCAGATACTTTAATCGAGGTCCTAAAAATGTTTTTTATTTTTTTTTTTTGCTTCATTTAAGTAACTGTGAGAGGAATTGCAACGACAATATTGAGCCTGGATTTTTGCGAAAAGTGTCGTCAAGGGGGCGCATATATCGCATATATTGAACCAAACATAGTGGCCAAGTTGATAGCTAGTTTCTTGCAATTTTGTTATTTGTCTGAAACGTGTTTACTCCAAAATTCTTCAGTGAATGCAGTTTTGCTTTTGCATTTAAATATCTTCTTGAAGGATCAATTCCATTTGCAGTGAAGTCTTTGAAAGACCAAATAACTTCGCAGCTACCTCAATCCATTCTGCTACTGCAGCGTAATTTAAGATAATTTAAGGAATCGAGATAGCTTCCCGATTTCTGCAAAGTCTTGGAATCAACTTTGAAACGCTGCAATGTCTTCTTCTTCAGAGTTATCCATTTTTACATTCAAGAATTGTTGGAAAATGAATATCATTTTCAAAAACATCCAGCTCACGACGAAAAGCAGACACGCTTTGTATCAGATCACATATTAATCTCCCATTTCCTTGTAACTCGATGTTAAGCTCATTTAAATATTTCAGAACATCTTTAAGAAAAGCCACAGCTAGCACATTGATTTCTTTTGTTATGACCTCCAAGTGCTTCCTTGCCATAGGCGTATCCAAGCTTTGCAAGAAGGAGATAACTTGTTCTTTCATTAGCCGGAAACGTTAAATTACTTGACCTTTACTTAGCCAACTAATATTGTTGTGTTGCAGTAAATCCCAATACGCCCATTCAGAGTCCATATAACGGATTTTTGGATTTAGGCCATATAAATAAAATTGTCAGTCTCTCACAAACTATTTGGTCAAATTGAATGAGAGAAATGTCTTACTAGATAAATGTCTTACTAGAGAAATGTCTTACTATTATTGTTCGTAACAATTCCACATAGCTAATTAGTTTTGGCCCAAATAGTTCTTTACGTATTTTTCAGTTTGGCCAATAACGGAACATCAGTATAATTCCCATGGACACCGATTCCTTTAACTTCCGGAATAAAAGTTCTTATAATCACAGTTTCACATTATTTTGTATATTTTTAACACCAATAACCAAAATTAATGTTATTGTGTATTTTGGCCAAACTATGAAAATCGTCAAATGTTCGCATGGTTGGTATTTGATCTTACACTTATGTCCGTTTCCGGACCGCGTTCCGCCTGTTGCCGACCAATGCCGATGCTACAACAATTATGGGTGATGCTACGATTGATTTCTATACTTTGTTTCTTTCATATACATATCTATCTTTTTCCTATATCTTTTGAAAATATTAAGTTATGTGTGTGTCATTCCAAGGGGGAGAATTGACATTATAAAATTGTTGGACACGTTTGCATGCAAATCCGTAGTTTGGAGGAAGGTGAAAAAAAAAATCAAAACTTAAAAACAAATATAAATATTAATTTAAAAAATGGAACTAAGGCGAAATACACAAAGCTCCGTCGTTTTTATCCGTGAAAACAGAAATAAAAAAATATACAAATGTATTACATATTTATATTTCTAAGTATGTTTAGCCAAAATAACTTTCCCCTTGATACGGCCATGCATAGTGAAATATATCCAATGCGCAACTCAATATAACAGCTAAAAGTATGCAGTGATAATATTCTTGGCGATCATCAAACTTAACTTCGAAATGGTTTACATTATATCGTTGCATATTTTTTGGAGTTGTGTTTTAAAATTTTCGAAGATGTATTTAACTGACAAAATATAACTACTCACGGCCGGGCGCCATGCGATGTACTATAGCTACTCGGTAATAAGAAATCCCAGCTGATAATGTTATTAAAAAACCCAATGCGACCAAACTCGACTATCTTTGAAACTAATTTAGGAAAAAAAACTGAGAGATTACGATAGCGAAAAAGAGGGCTGTTCACCTTAAAATTTGGGTGACTGATTGAGGAAGATTTTTGTATAATAGCCGTGTTTTTTTCTCTTTACTCCGAATCTATCTAGGTTTAGCAAACAATTTACGTGTAAAATACAACAACACCATAAGCTTATGGATTTAGCGAAGCCTGAATTTAGCGACGCCTGAATAATTAGCCTTACAAACCCTTAGCCTGGATAGAAAATGTGCTACCAAACCTATTTTTCTCATTTGTTATCAAAAACGGTTGTCGAAAATGATAAAATTGCAGCTGATACCACAACCAGTAATTATTACGCTGCAAGATAGGTGCAAAATCAATGTTTTATGAAATTACTTGATTTGAAAATATTTTTATAATTGCTTTGAATCTAAAATCAAAAGTATAGTATTCGAATTAGTGAAAAAAAATGGATAATATTTCCAAACAAATAAATGACACAGCAAAATTCGAAACCCTAAACTGCCATCTGTTGGCGGGTACGTGTTTCAGTATCAATGGGGCCAGATCACCCATTAGCGTTATTTTTCTCATGTGTATTTAAGCCTATATAGATTTAGAAAAACAAACACGCCTAATATGACAGATGTTGCCAGAGCTATCAATACGTTTCTTGATCGTTCATTTCATAATTAGAGAGCTTGCAATAAGTATACTCGATGTCTTTTATTTTGCAATTGCGTATCGAACAATCGGCCCTATCATGGTATTCGTTCCGAAAGATAAATTCTCCGATTTTGTACGAATCGGAGAATTTTGCTTCATGGTAATCGTTCCCATCAGTTCTTCGGAACATTTCTCCGACAAATGGTAACGCACATTTTTTACATCTGTTTTTGACAGCCACACGTTAATTCCTCTCCGATGGTCTCCGAAATCTGTTCGTCGCGGAAATATTTTTAAGTGAGCAAAGTTTGTAAGCAACAAAATAAATTTATTTGAGTTTTTAATATTTTTTTTTTGTTTTATGTTTTATGAAAAATTAAAAAAAAAAATTAAAATAAAAAACAAGAACTAAACAATATCAGCGCTTGGTTGAGTTGATGCATGAGAAACCCGACGTTGTTCGGAATTTCATCAAGGGGACACCAGAAGACAGCGTTACCAGATTTAGCAGTTTCCTGCGATTTTAGCAGTTTTTGATCATGAAAATGACCTGCAGCTGTTTTTTTTAGCATTTTCTTAAATTTAAGCAGTTTTCAAACAAAAAAAAAATTTAGTAATGTTTTTAATTGTTTGGGCGCCAGTTAACACGAATACACGATCGTCTTCAAGAAAAATGATCCCAAAGAAGAAATGCAAATAGGCAGAGTTAGGGCCAGAAAGCAAATAAAGTAAATTGATGTAACTGCGTAGCATTTTCAAAGGGAAAGGGTGCAGATAGTTATTATATTATTTACATAGGCATTGTTTGGATAACGACACTCAATCCAAATTGTGTATTTATTAAATGCGTATGTCACTCGGTTGCTCTAGCTGTCAGTGATGAATTGCCAAGATCCATTGAGCAATTGGTCAAAGATGTCTAATCATACTTTTCTCAAAGTAGCAAAAGACAACAAGAATTTTAAGGATTCCAAGAGTTTTTTGAAACAGGAAAGCATAGGATTTTGCGTCACTAAGACATTAGATGGCTATCGCTACATGCTTCCGTCAATCAAATTATAGAACAACAATAAGTATCCAACAATAACTAAATTTGCAATATTTATGCTTACCGACATCTAATACTGCTTGTGAAACAATATTTTCGCAGGTAAATTCGTTAAAAACTAAAAACCGTAATCGGTAACAGGGGGTTTCTTAAGGTGAAGGCTGTTATAACTTTGTTCCAACAACTAAAATGGTAACATTAATAAATAAAGATTCCGAATGATTTAATTTAATGACTTTGTACATATTTAAATTCAAAAATTATCATCTTTTATTAATTATCATCTTATATAATAACAAATGTAACTGCATATGTATTTTTGGAACTAAAAAAAAAAACGTATTTCTCAAGGAAAAATCGAACGCAGTTTTTTTTTTTAGCATTTTTTTTACATCTTTGTCTAGTAGGTTTTGCAGTTTTTCGTCCTAGCTTTAGCAGGTTTAAAAAAATTTATCTGGTAACGCTGGCAGAACCTCTTCTGTTGATTTTTGCTGATGTCAAACGAATGCGTTGATTCACCTTCGGAAAAAGGATATTATGAACGTAAATTAAGTCTCCGACTGGATAAGGCCAAATATACATAATCGTTGCGTATACAACAAAATACAAAGTTGTTGGCGGAAATACAAACAACAACACAAGATATGTAGCCAATCCTAATTTTAGCACTTTGGTAAAAGTTATTATTATTCAAAATTAGAGATACTATTATTATTTTTGTAACTTGAACCAGGCGATGCATTAAAGTGTAAGAGTTATCGATGTTATCACATGGCCGATGAGGAAAATGACTCCTTTCAGAATAATAGGGAATTCTAATAGAAAACCTATTCTACGTATAAAAAAGAAGACACTTTTTATACGTAAAGGGTGTTTTTTTTAAAGGTTGGTTTTTCGAATAGAGATAAAACTGACAATTTGTTGTCAAATCGGGCAACTCTATTCAGTTTTGTTTGCCATTTCATCATGAACAGGTTAACAAAGGAACAACGCTTGCAAATTGTGAAAATTTATTTCGAAAATAATGGTTCAGTTTGCGAAGCTTACCGCAAGCTCCTTCCATTTTATGGTCGACATAATCGGCCATCAGAGCAATTAATTTGGTTAACCATGGATCGTTTTCGCACTACGTTTACTCTATGTGATAATACGCATCCGCATAGACGTCGAACAGTGCGCACCGAAGAAACAATTGCCGCTGTAGAGCAAAGTGTTGAAGAGGACCCGAATGAATCGATTGGCCAGCGTGCACAGCAATTGGAGCTTTGTCTATCAACTTTATGGAAGATATTGCGCAAAGATATTGGCTAACGACCTGACAAGATCCAGCTTGTGCAAAAATGAAAGCCAAAATCAGTGCGTCGTGATTTTGGTGTATGTGCCGAAAATGACATTGATCTCGATGCTTATTTTCATCGCAAAATTTTGTTCAGTGATGGGGCTCATTTTTGGTTGAATGGCTACGTCAACAAGCAAAATTGCCGTATTTGGAGTGACGGGAATCCACATGAGGCCCTTGACACGCCATTACATCCACAAAAACTGACTGTTTGGTGTGCTCTATGGGCTGGTGGAGTCATTGGGCCACACTTCTTCCGAAATGATGCTGGAGAGTCAGTTACCGTTAATGGAGACCGGTATAGAGCCATTATAACCGACTATTTGGTTCCCGAATTAGATGGCATGAATGTGGATGAGAATTGTTTCCAACAAGACGGCGCTACATGTTATACGGCGCACGTCACAAACGATTTATTGCCGGAAACATTCGATGAGCTCATAATTTCGCGGAATGGACCAGTCATTTGGCCACCAAGATCGTGTGATTTGACACCATTGGATTATTTTCTTTGGGGATATGTGAAGTCGCTCGTCAACGCCAACAAACCTGAAACGATAGGTGACTTGGCAGCCAACATTCGTGGTGTTATTGCCGACATACGGCCCCAAATGCTCGAAAAAGTGGTTGAAAATAGGATATCTAGACTTGGCTTTCTTCGAACCAGCCGCGGCGGCCACATGCCCGAAATCATATTTAAACATTAATAACATAAAATTATCCTTTCACTAAAGCCAAATTGTTGGACATTAAAACGATTTTCTTTTGTTTTATTTCAATTCGAAGTTCTATACCTCTAAAAAAAACCACCCTTCATATATCAAATCGCTGAACCTTAAGCATTTAATATGACATAGGTTAGTGCTATGAGAGGATCTTTTGAAATTCGATATCTACTTGTGGGAAAGTGAAAAATGTGATTCCATAGATCTAACTGAATATTTTGAACTAATTTCAAGGATTCATTCAACCATCCTTGATTTGTAATTCTCAATACAAGAAATATTGCATTATTTAAAAGGTTGTGATGTCGACTGTATGTCAAGTTTTAATAGGTATGAAACCCTCCTCTGCATGGGCTAACTGTTAGCGAGCAAAAGCAGGGGCAGCATATCCATCCCCCACACGAATTCAGAATCCGCATTCACCCAAACTCGCACTAGGATGTATACAAAGTATGAACCCACTGCTCACAGTTGGAACATTGGACCGAACATGGAAATTCGACGTTATTTATTTTCACAAAGTGAAATAAAGCCGAATATTGGAACTCAAAATTGTTTGGCTTGGCGTTGTTTAACGACACCGACATCTTCACCCCTATCCGTTCGGAAAAAAAACATATGAGAGGCTACAATCCGCTATGCGGATCGTTTAATACCCTATCCCATCCCATCCTTAAATTAAAATCCCCAAAATGTGGTCTTTATGGTCGTAAAGTATTGAAAATGGCGTTGTCATAATATTATGTTCAGAAGGTTTATCAAATTCTTTTATGCTTCGACGAAAAACAACGTTTTTCTATTGCATATGCCTTGGGGTAGGGCATACAAATGTTTTTTTTTGTAAGTAAACGCCGCCAAAAAGTGGGCGTGGGTTAAAATGGTCTATAGACGAAATGTTCATATTAATACTACCAGACCAGAAAACTTTTTTTTATAAAAAAAACGCCCCCCAAAAAGTGGGAGTGGCAAAAAACTTTATATCGACGAAATATAGATATTACGATTCTCTAAATATGCTGCTCAGACAATTTTTTAAAATTCCTTACGGTTTGGCCAGAAAATACGTTTTCCATAAAAGGGGATCCTATATACCAAATTTCATTATCCTAGCTCAAAATTTAAGGCCCAAAAATCGGTGACGCACAGACAGACGGACGGACGGACGGACAGACAGACATGTCTAATTCGACTCAGCTAGCGATTCTGAGTCGATCCATATACTTTGAGATATATGTAGCTAAATTATTTCTCTATTTTACAAACTTAGTATCAAAACTAATATACCCCTATGGGATGGGGTATAAAAATTCTCCGATTTGTTCGAAATCAGAGAATTTTCTAACAGGTATCCCTTTCGATTAGCATTTCGAACAGATCTTCTGGCGAAATGTAACGCATATGATCGGGCATCGTCGATATGCCTTAAGTCAACAAATTTTTTTACAGCTATGTGTTGAATTTCCTCCGAAGTTGTCCGACGAAGAATTGCTGTGGAATCAATCAAATGCTTTTTGATTTTGTTTCGCAACGGATATCTCGAAAGCAAATTGAGTTCCCATTGGTGAAGAGGAACGTATTTTTCCAAGTAGATATGTATGTATATGTAGAGCATTTGTTTACAAATCCATACCCAAGGGTATGGATATACCTAAGGGTATGGATATACCTAAGGGTATGGATATACCTACGGGTATGGATTTACGGCGATACAACGCTCACCGGGTTTCTACATGTTATAAAGAGACAGCTCTTCTACAAGCCTTCGCTTATCCAAAGGTTGCAGATTTGAATCGTCTATAAGGCGGATTACTCGTCGTTGAATAGAGTCCAAGCATGTGCTGCAGAAATAGAGTGGGTGATAGAATTGATCCTAGAGTTTATAGAGAAACTATCTGATAAAACGCTATCCACCAAAGGTCTGTCTTTAGGAAAGCTTTCCACCTAAACAGTATTTGAGGAAGTCGAGATGCTTCCAAAGCCCACAGATAAACTCATTCGAAAGCCTATCCAGGGCAAAGGTTTCTGATTCTTCATGTTTTTCTATTGTAGATGTCCAATGTCCATAGATGGGTTACATAACTTGGCTGGTCTCAAGTTTAGCGTTATATCATGGAAACCGAACTACGCAAAAAAAAAAAAAAATAATTCACAAAAATAAACGTCGTATCAAATTATGTATACAAATATGTATCTACGGCACGTTTGCACAGCATAAATATCTACTACAGCTCAAAGCTGGGTCAGAGGGTTACATTTATTGTAAGAACATATATATATATATATATATATATATATATATATATATATATATATATATATATATATATATATATATATATATATATATATATATATATATATATATATATATATATATATATATTCAAACATACATGCCATACAACTGCCAAGTTCATGAACATTTATTTCCATCACACTCTGGTGGTTTTCCCCTGACTCAGCGACTACCCAAAGAAATGTCTCCCGTCACCTACTACAAAACAATTCAACTGGCGTCCATTATGCTATTTCACTTTAATGAAAATGTGTATCTTTCAGAACAAACAAAATCACTTAAGTAAATGAAAGGAAAACCTACTCGGATGCCGATTGAACCGAATGACGCATACGACCAAACCACTCTGGCGTATACGTAACATTCTCATCCTTGGTTTTTGTTCTCTGTCAACAACTTTGCATGGGGGGTCCATCATTTATTACTTTTTCCCAGCTTTTGCATCTCATTTCGACTGTCCAAGTATAGTTGCAATAACTGTAATTCAATATGCATAAAAAAAACATCTATCCGTTCGTCTGTGTCTTGATTGTTTCTCAATCTCAGTGAAACTTTATTTATGGACATGTAGGACAAAAAATCAACCATGGAGACATATGCCAGAGGACATGTTAATGACCCATGAGGAGAAGTCACAACGATTCAGATAGAAAATGATGACTAGCAAAACCAATTCATAGGAAACTACACGTTGCTTGATGACGAGTGTTCATATTTTCCAAGGTATTCCCCCTCGATGCTCGCATTCCTCGATGAAGTTGTGTGTGCGTCTGCTGAGCAAATACCAGTTCAGTTGCATCCACGCAAATCCACCTACCGGCAAAAGTACACATCTATTTCTGGATTAGTTAACTGGTTTCTCCAACTCGGTAGAAATGCAATTTACTTTCCTCGAATGGAGTGCATGAATTAACCTACTTTTTGTTTTAATTTTTGTTACATTGTGCTTGTGCGAGATGCTGTTTCTGTTGAGTGCGTTCATCTCTTTTTGCATGGGATAAGATGCAAAGCCCTCGAGGGCAGTTTTCAGCATGCCATAGGACGACAATGAACTATCAACTGCATGATGATGGGATAATAGCAGAACAATGCTGTAAAGACTAAATATCGTGGAAAAGAGTTCTGTCTTGAGGCATATGGCAAACACTGGGAATAGGAATAGAAGAAAGGAGAACTGTGGGTGTCGTAGGATCGTGAAGTTTCTTGACCTCTTCGAAGGAAAAATGGAAGTAGAATTTATGAAACAGATTGAGTTATAAGTGCAGCTACGTGTTGCGAGTGGTTGGAGTCGCATGAGTCAACTAAAAATGGTGATAGATACGTGCTACATCACCGATAATAAAGTGGAATGATTTTTTATTTACAATAAACAAACGGTATATCAATATAAAATGCCAAAAATATATACTTGGATGTGAGAAATTAAAGTTGGGATTGCTTTAGAGATCCCTTAGGTATCCTGTGGAATAACTATTGGGTCTATACTAACTCACAATTGAACTATCTGCTTTTGTATCTGTTAGCATTTAGGATTTGAATAAACCATCACGATGTTCATCTGGCAGCAATACTCTTTTGCAATGAATGGTAAAGTGTCCCTTTGGAGTGCTTCGATGTCAAAGTAAATTTTAAATTCTAAACCGCCGCAGGTGGTTTTATTTCAATTTAACTAGTTTGTTAGTCGTTATAAACATCGACAAAGAATAGGAGTACATCTGTAGACATGTGCCCAACTACACTACTCTTGCATGACTTCAAGCCATATATGATCCCATTAAGCTTGAAGGGTTTCGTTTGTTTTTTTAAAAGAAAACTTTACCACTAGAGAAAGAGAAAGAAATAATATTCTCTAGCTCATTTCAAGTGATGTATCCTTATCCGTTTGTCGATATGTGTTTGCTTATGGCGGTACAGTCTTCTGTCTGTTGTCCTACGTAAAATTTACTTAAAAATCGTACTTAATAATGAATTTAGTTTTGTATCGTTAGTTTGGCATGTCGCTTTACAGCAGAACTTTATGCTTATAGGCGTGAGAAACCTACCACATCAATTGCAGCTGATCTAATGGCTTGTTGACATCGTTGACATTTTTTTTCGACATTAGATGCTGCTGGTATGGTGTTAATCGAGAAGTTATCGGACATGCGTTCTGCAAAGGACTTAGCTGTCTCTTGCGACTGAGAGGGAGTATCACTTTTTGATAACCGAAAAACCACATCTGACTTAAGTATCGTGATATCCTTTATTCTTTTCAGGAACGGGTATCGTAAAGGGCCCCCGACCTATACGCCTATACGAGTTTGATCCGAGCGCCAACACCTCATGAAACCTAACCAAACCATACAAAAATTCTAGGATAGTGTATAGCTGTGACCTCTGCTTCTGGTCTGAAGAAGGGCATATAGAACAAAACATTGATTTCCACCATTTTTAAATTTTGTAAACTGCTTCGAACTGATAATCTGGTCAATTGAAATACATAGGTTGTGTTAAAATGAATGGCAAAAAACTTGGTTTACACATTGCCGCGGCTACTTTAACAGTTGACAAATACTTAATCGTTTCTTATCGGCTCTGTCATTATCTATATAAAAAAATTTTAAGACTCCCAATTTACACTGTAAAAAAAACACAAGGTATACTTTCCAAGCAAAATGCTTTTTCTTTATTCAACTGGATTAAGCAATTTAAAAGCTATCGGTTTGAGCATTGGCACTAGCACTTGCGGCACCGCCACCGAATCCACCCTGGTTGAAAGTTTGTGCTGCAGCATTAGCATCACTTGAACTAGCACCGTTTAATGTTTGAGTTGATGCTGCGGCATTGCTGGCAGCGCCAGAATTGCCAAATCCTCCGTATTGTCCATCATTGAAAGTTTGTGCTGCGGCATTGCTGGAACTACTGCTACGACCACCAAAGCCAGGTTGGAATCCTGGATGTGCAGCAATTGCAACAATCAGCATGGTGAACACAATGAAGAACTTCATTTTGATTAGTTAGTAAGTAAACAGTTGAACTCTAAAAGACTTCTGATGCCATTTGGACTAAAAAATTGGTATTTATACACGAATTTGGAAATTATCTCTCATTGCAGAAACAAGATTGTTTTTGAAAAAATAAAAAATAAAATAATAATAAACACCTTTAATGAGTTTGAACATCGATTTCATCAACCAGTTTTTTAGGTGGATCTTATAAAATCAGATATCGAAAATACTGATCTAAGTATAGTAGATGATAATTTAATTAGAATTGTTTCACAACAGCAATGAAGAGTATTATATGACGAATATTAAAACACAGACGATGTTGGGAGTATTGAATTTAAACAGATTTACATACGATGGTAATAAATTTAGCTAAAATCACGAGGTTTACCATCTGTGTGTAGAATACGTATCGGTGGCGCTCTATGAGTTAGGAATCACCATTGAATAGTTTGTTTTTAATTTTTTAGCTTTAAATGACAAACTGGTTGAAAAAATATGTCAGATTTAGTCCATCGATCATATTGCTTAAGGCCAGTTTTCTTTAAGTTTCAAATAATCATAATTTCAGATTTTAATGAGCCTAACTCGAGAAACATCAAGTTTTCTAAGATAACCGTGTTAATATTTTTAACCAAAAAGAATCAATTGCGAACAAAATAACGGGAATTTAAGTCTGATTCAATTTTGAGTTAACTTTGCAATGAATAACTGAGCTGAGGTACTTCAAGCTTACTCAATTATATGGCAACCATTAGTTTTGGAAATGAACGACTTTGGGACTTATTTTTTTTTTTGAAAGACAACGATTTGATGCATCATTCTTTTTGAACTTTAGAACGACCACAGAGTCACGATAAATTCCTTATTCGATCAAGATTTTAAGATTTTTCGAAATTAGGAATGCATTTAAATTTTTGTTCAAAAACTTTTTTTTTCAATTTTCAAGTTATAATAAACTTGAAACTGTTTGGCAAAATTTTGAAGAACGAACTTATAAATGAATTTAATTTTTGTTAAGAACACTCTGGTGCAACAACGTCCAAAATTAGGTTTAAATTAAGATGAATTAAAATTTCTGGCCAATATTATAAAAGTTTTCGAAACTTAGAACCATTTATGCTAATTTTAGGCCAACATTTGAAATCGTTCGAGATTAAGAACGCACTGTGTGCTTTATTAAGTCTAAAATGTAGTTTTGTGAAACAATTCGATGCAACATTTATTTTTAAAATTTAGGAGAACCACGGAGTCACTATTTCAATTTTCGATCAGCATTTAAGGACTTTTCGACATTCAGAATGAATTCTAATTTTTGTTCAAAATCTTTTACTTTAATTGAGGACTGCCTCAGGGTCACGATAAATTGAAATTGTTTTCAACATTTGCAAAAGAACGAATGGAAAGATAAATTTAAATTGTTGGTGAAATGTTTTTTTTTTTAATTTGTCGGACGCTTCAGTGCAATGAAGTTCAAAATTACGATTTTTATACAAAATTATAAAACTTTTCGAGATTGAGGACCACTCCGTGGAGACGATGCGTTTTCATCAACATTTTATAAATATTGGAGGCATATTACCTAAAATTAAGATTTGGGCTTGTTTTTTTTTTGGAAAGACAACAATTTGAGACATTATTTCGATTTTCAAATTTAGGACGACGACGAGGTCACTTTAAATTTTTTTTCGAAATTTAGCATGACGCTGGGGTCACGATAAATTAAATTTTTTGGTCAACCTTTTGTATTTTCGAAATTAGGACGCACTGTTGTTAGGACGCCAACTTTTTTTAAAAGACAAACTACAGCTTGTAAATTCAAGGTGTATCTTTAGTCATAGGCACCATAATTTGCAGGTATAGAAAGCTGTACATGATTTTTTGACTCTTTTCACTTCGATTGTTCCTTAATTAACTTTTGTATCCAAGAAAGTTTCTAAATTTGGCATTTGATGAGAGTGAAAGTCTTGTCCAATAAGCCGTGAGAGGTTCAAGGCTGGTACTTTGCTTGTAAAAATTATCATTTCTGTCGTGGTCTGATTAACACCTAGGCATGTAGCCGTCCATGACGTCCATTATTTTACTGATAACGGAATGAATTTTCGCTGACGCTTATATCACTATGTCATCGTCTGCAAAATTCACAACCTTAATCCTATCACGGACTAGCAGTTTATTAATGAAAAGAAGGAATGACATAGGACATATGACTCTATCCTGTGGTGTGGCAGAGTACGCTGCTGTTGCTGTGAGTAGACTGAATAATTCTAGATATTTGGATGGATAGAGTCAATTGGCTATAATACACAAATAGGGCTTAGGCTAGGGCTGTAGATATGTTAGACTATATGTAACTTATTGACAGCCCTTTATATATCTAGGGAAGTGGCTATGGTGTAACCATAGTAGTATAACGCTTTTTCGATTTTCCCTATCACCTAATGAAGATCGCTTTCTGCTGATCTACCTAAGTGTGATGTGATTCGGATAGAGGTGTTGCATTTAGAATGTTGCGCCATTGGATGGTAAAGATCCTCTAATATATAATTTTTTTTTTGTTGGTGGAAATCTTCAAAAGACACTTGATAGTTCTCGGTATCAACTAGTGTGGGATTTTACCGCACAAAAACCACCCGAAAATCAGTACCAATCTATAAAAGATCGACGACAGATTTTATTTTCTTATTTTTTTTTTTAATCGCTTTGGGGAAGATTAACAAATGTAATATTTTCCCATATAATTAGGCCATAAGCTCATGAGGCTTGGTTCTTCTTAATCTCCTTATGTTGTTTCGTACATTTAGGACTCTCTCCATCTCGGAGTTTTCATGATTTTGTAGACGCTGATTGTGTGATATAGCTTGTTTTTTAATTTCTTCTGTAACCATGTTAATTTGTAGATCACGGTGCAAATCGCTATTTCTAATATACCAAGGGGCATTTACTATTCCACGAAGGACTATGTTTTGGAATTTTTGCATGGTTTCTGTATTTGTTTTCTTAGTACAGGCCCATAATTGGATGCCATACGTCCAAACAGGCTTCAGCACTTGCTTATATAGCATGAGTTTATTCTGGATGGAAAGGTCTGTGTTTCTTCCCAGTAACCAGTACATTTTTCTATATTTTAGGTTCAGTTCTTCTCTTTTCTTTTTGATGTGCTCTTTCCACTTTAACTTCGCGTCCAAATTCATTCCAAGGTACGTAGCCATATTTGCGTAAGGTACAGCTTGGTGGTTAATGAATAAGGGAACATTGTTAATCTTCTTATTAGTGAAGTTTATATGAGTGGATTTTGTCTCATTGAGTTTGATACGCCATTGTTCGGTCCAAATTTGAACTTTATTGACTGCATTCTGCAGTTTTTCTGGTGCTTTCAGAACGTTATTTTCAGGCACCAGTATTGCTGTATCATCGGCAAAGGTAGCCATGAAAGCATTGTTATCCACTGGAATATCCCTAGTATATAACAGATACAGGGTTGGTCCTAGGACACTTCCTTGCGGAACACCTGCTTCGACTTTCTTAAGTTCTGAATATTCTTGTTCATATCTAACCCTAAAGAGTCGGTCTGAAATATATGATTTTAGTATTTCATAATACTGTCTTGGTAAATCCCTATGCAATTTATACTCAAGTCCCTCATGCCAAACCTTGTCAAAGGCTTGAGCAACATCTAGAAATAAAGGCGAACAGAATTGTTTTTTCCAGTGCCTTTTCTATAACATCCGTAATACGATGCACTTGGTCAATCGTGGAATGTTTATTCCTGAATCCAAACTGGTGATTCGGAATGAGTCTTCTTTCATCTATAATTTTGCTAAGTCTTTTCAGTAGCAATTTTTCGAAAACTTTTGCCAGAATTGGTATAATCGATATTGGTCTGTAAGAAGAAACTTCAGTTGGAGGTTTTCCTATTTTAGGTATTACAATGACTTCAGCAATTTTCCAGTTATGCGGCACATATCGGTGCTTAAGACATGCATTTATAATAAATTGAAATTTTTGAAAAGCTATTGGTGGCAATTCTTTCAAAACCTGAGCAGTTATTAAATCGTAACCTGGTGCTTTTTTGTTCGACAATTTATGTTGACATACGCTTTTTACTTCATTGAGTGTGACAATAGGAATTTCGCATTCGTCGTTTCTATCAATGAATTGTATTTCTTCAGTTTGGAGCACTTGATGGGAACGGCTTACAAAACCCTCGAAAGGTGTTCTGCGAAGAGATCAGCCTTCTGTTTCGGGTTTCCGATCCATTTTCCGTCTTGTGATTTTAATGGTGCGTTCTGCAACTGCGGTCTTTTCAGGTATTTAGATGCTTTCCATAAGGAGTATTCGGTAGATGCATCCGTCGTTAGATTTTGTAGGAAACTGCTAAGTGATTCATTTTTGAATTCACTAATTCGTTTTTTAAGGTCATTGTTAAGACGGTTGAAAGCTGTCTTATCATCGGGGAACCTCGTAGTTTGCCATTTTCTTCGAGCTCTTCTTTTTGCTTTTATTAATTCCATTATTTGAACAGGGTATTTATATTCTGGATTTCTTCTATTCAAACTAATTGGAGTGCTTTCCTCTGCCGCCTGTTGAATATCTGCAATGAATTGTTCCACTTCATGGTCAATTTGCCCATTTGTTTCCATAGGAGATCTTAGGTTAACAAATCTTTCAAGTTTTTCTCTGAATTTGTTCTTTTGTTCACAAGCTTTGGATTACTTTTTTTCTCGATTTCGGTTTCGCTTAGTGACAAGATAACTGGGGTATGGTAATGACTTACTACCTTCGACACTTATATGATTCCGTTTAATTCCCTTAGCTACGAAAAAGTCAATAAGGTCTAGTATTTTGTTAGGATCTGATGGCCAGTATGTAGGCGATCCAGAGGAAAAGAATTCACATTTGTATTTGCGACATGCTTGATAAAGCCTTTTGCCTTTTGTTGAAATAAGCCTAGATCCCCATTGGGTATGTTTGGCATTAAAGTCACCACCAACAAGAAAGTTATGTCCTAGCAGTTTTAGGAGTTCTGCATATTGTTCTTCTGTTGGCGAGCACCTTGGGGGGCAATATATTGCTGATATCTTAACTTAACTCTAATATTAAGAAAGTAAGGATGATGGATCTAAAGCCTGCTTATTTTTTGAATAAAAATAGGGTTTGGATGTTTTTTTCTTCGATCATATCAGGTTAATGACGAAACAGAAGAACTTGTCATTCTCCGGGGATATACAAGTCCCCAAATATACTTTTTTTTTATCCATATTCCCGTAAGTTCTAAGTTATTTTTTTAAATTAAATAATTCCAAAAAAGATTTAAATTGTTGTATTTATAGATCCACTTTAGCATCGATAATAATCAATTGAAAATGGTCGCCATTAACCTGTTTCCACAACCAATTAGTTGCATCACAGCCAAATTAATAACCAAAAAGTACTCTCTTGAGATGCAAATCATTGAATTCAAAGTCATAAAAGCGTTAACATTCACACATTCAAAACAATGTCAAACTTGAATAAAAGCAAGTTAATAAAAATTTGTAATCGACTTTTAAATATCTAATCTTCCCAATTCATGTTAATTTTCCCTTCCAAGCGACAACGATTTTAAACCTTTCAAGATCACATTTGACCTTGTAGCAATATGCTTAACAGCGGCAGTATCTTCTTTTCTATGTCAAAAAGTGTCAATAACCAGCCTTCAAAGGTGACTTCATATGACCTCACTTAGCGTGTACCAATCACGGAGTTATTACGCTTTTTCTGTGGCATTTTTTTTTTTTTAATTTCTAACTAAGGAAACAATTGCAGTAAAGCCGGCAAATAAGTGTGATTGTCTCTGCGAAATTATTTTGAACTCACTTCAACTGAAGGTGATGAATCTCTTGGACAAGGTAACCTACAATTTTATTGTAATTTTCTGCTAGTTGAATAACATTTTGGAAGTTGAAGCGAAAATTTGCGAAAAACAAAAACGCAAAAATTATCTGCGCTGGTTAGATAATGGTTGAAGCTATTTAAGCTCTGAAATATAAATAGAAACTCGGTATAAGGTCTATGAACGGTCCATGTATGAAGGAAAGTGTTTGTTGGGTGTAATCACTTTTTTTTCATCTCGAGTACGGGTCAAGCGTTATGCTTTATGCTTTAAGGGGTTATTTGCTTATGGCAGTGGAATTATTTGAAAAACTGTTTGCATTGGTAATCAAGTTTATCACGATCTTTCTGATAGCCTTCTCGTTATTGGAGACAAAATCGATTTTTTTTGTAAGCGTCGAAGTTGAGTTGAGATATACCTATGCAAGATTTTAATTGATTTGACTGCATTAGCGTATGCAAATAATTGACTCATTTAATTTTAATCACAAATTCTTGTTCCAAAACGTGAACAGAACAAGTTGTCTACAGATTCATTAAAGCTTATAGAAAGATACTTGATTTTAACTGAGTGCGGTGAACTCAAATTTGGATTTGTATCTATCACGACTGCAAGTTGTTGCAGTGTCTCAAAAGTTCTAGGGAATTCTTGGGAAGGGACCTCACGTCGTACGTGTGAATTGGCGACAAAAGCGAGTAGAAGATTCTGTAATATTCGAAGTTTTTCCCCCACTTAAATGATGTGCCAAGCATACCCCTCATTCAAAAATTGATAAAACAAAATGATTCTTCGATATTCGCCTACCTTTCGGTCAAAAATTGGTCAAAAATGTGAAGAGACCAGTAAAACACTGGGGAAACTCAAATCTGGGCGATCAAGAGCATGACGAACGGCAGCAAACGTAGAGAGTGTTAATCTATTTGTTCGTAACGATTCGAACCTTTTGATTCATAAGAGCGCAGGTGCATTAATTGTGCACAGATCCTCATTACACTGTATTTTGCACAAAGTCCTCAAACTGCACCCATATAAAATTCAATTCGTGCATGTTTTAAAGCCCCAAGTTGCCAGTTAGACCTTCGTAAACCAGGCAATTGAGCGCTTTTCAACGTTTACCAACATATTATTTTCGGGTGATTCGGGCTATTAATGATCTTGATGGCTACGTGAATAAACAGAACTACCGATTCAGGAGTGCAACGAAACAGAAACCTCTTCATTCCCCTAAAGTGACCGTTTCGATGTCTTACTTACTTACATATTTGGCGCTACAGTCCGCAATGAACCTGAACCTCAACCAAAATCCTCTTCAATTAGCTCGGTCTTTAGCCTCCAGTTGTACATTTCAAGTTGGTTTAGGTCGACTTTTACTTGTGCGCGTCACTTAAGGCGAGCTCTGCCCCAACTGCGCCCAACGTCTGGCTATGAATCGAAGATACTGCGAGCCGAAGTATTGGTATCCATTACATGACCTTGCCTTCTTAAAAGCCCAATGTTTTTTTTTTTTGATCTGATCTATGTCGCTGTACAGCTCGTATAGTTCGTGGTTGAATCTTCGTCTTTAAAGCATATCAAGGCAAACGGGACCAACTATTTTTCGACGAATTTCGATAACGACCAACGAATTCTCCATCCGTCCATGCTTCAGCGCAGGAGAGCATGACTGAGATTATCAGGGGGGTCTTGCATAGGATCTTCTTAGTAGTTCGAGTAAGGGCATTACTACAAAATTGCCTTCTTAGCCCAAAGAAACAGCGCTGGCAAGAGTAATCCCGATTAGATGTCGTTGTCAGAGTTCATAGCAGAGACGACGTAAACAAAGACCCATAACACCTCAAAGTTATATCACCCATTGGTGACGTTCTGTCGAATTCGTCGATGTTGTGAATACCTGGACTTACCATTATTTACTACTAAACCCATTTTTGCACCAGCAAACGTGGCTGTGACATCACGTTGAGTCCGCCCAATGATGTCAATATCGTCGGCGGATGCTAGTATATGATAGTCCTCTCAAGAATGGTGTTCAAGAATTCACATGACGTGCGTCGCGTTGGCTTTTTTTTTTTTGGTATCAAATGTTTTGGTGCAGTCGTTTGCGACCCTATGGAGATGTTATCGAATTCACCATCGTTATCCTGCACAGACGGACGAGTTTGGGCGGTATACCAAAACTTTTCATATTTCTTCTCTATAAATTCTGTCGTATGCGGCTTTGAAATCGATAAATAGGTGGTGGGTATCAATTAAGACTCCTTGGGGTTTTTCCAGGACCTTCCGAAGTCTAATGATTTGATCAGTTATAGACTTTCTGCCCTCAAACCACACTGATAAGGGCCGATCAGGTTGTTGCTAAACGGTTTCAGGCATTCACATATTACGGCGGATAGGATCTTGTAGGCGATCTTGAGAAGACTTATGTCTCTGTAGTTCTCATTTTTTTGTAGATCGATGCTGAGATTCCATTCTTTAGGTATACTTTCATCCGACCAAATTTCGTTTCCTTTATTATATTTCCAACAGCTTAGTTGAAGCTATGTTTAGATATTGTTATCCATACTTCATTTAGGTCGGGTGGTTGGTGGTTTAACGTCGCCAATAATCAGTGTTCTGCCTGACAGCGGAAGATTGTTCGTCATTCGCTGTTTAAGTGGTTCTCCCATATACTCAGCATCGACTGTGTCTCAACTACGATCTTTCCCTGTTCATCTCGACAAGATTCTGTTTGTGTCTCGTATCCGTAGATTTTAAGTTTTACACTTTAGTCAAACTTCTTGGAGTTGCACCTTTCTATGGTTGGGATAGTCATAGTCCGCTTGTATTGCACTTTTTTTTGTTCTTTCTGAAAAGCAGCTCTGGTCTTCATCTGTAGCTTTGTCTCGTTCTGGGCTCTGGGTTCTGCGACACTCTATACCCTTCCAAGGGGTTCTTGCTGGTGGGCGCGGAAACCTAGCATATGGTGTTAATCGAGAGGTTAAGGAATACGCGTTCTGCAGCAGACTTGCGGTTTATTGCGAGGCTAAGGTTGGCATTGCAATGCGTTTTCTAATATCTTCAAACATACTATTTCTTGTACTTACACAAGTCCACATCTGAATATTCGCTGTTTCTGCTCACTATAACACAAACGGTAGTAGATGCCACAGCTTCTCATTCTCTTTTTGGCCTCGATGACAGCAATGTCTGCTTTGTGGTAGCTTAGGTCTCCTGATCGTCAACCATTTTAAGGTTATGTTTACATATTGCTATCCTGACTTCATTTAGGGTAGTTTTCCCGATTTTTTCATTTTCTTAGCATCGACTGTGTCTCGATTACGATCTTTCCCTGTTCTTCTCGACAGGTTTCTGTTACCGCCTTGCATCCCTGGCTTTGACGTTTTTCATTTTGGCAAAACTTACAACCACCTTTCCATCGCGCTTGTCTTTCAGATTCTTTCTTGTGAGTACGCGAACGATAGAAACAGTGGGTTCGAATATCACCCAAATACTTTTGTGAGTCTCTTTCTGTCATCACCCAAACTATTTGAAACCCATAATAAACCACGGATAATAAAAGCTTTATCACCAAAAACCTCTTAATACCTCTGAAACAACCATTAAAACAACTTCCTACCATACGATCACAATTACCCAAACAAAACATGACCTTGTACGATGAAGATACCACTCAAGCGTTTCGTAACAGTAGCTCGGATTGGCCTACAAAATTAATCGTACGTCCGGACGTCGACTGTGAGTGCGTGCTTGCGTTCGTCAAAGGTCGTCAGTCGTCGTCGCATCAACAAGTAAAAGTTGTTAAACTATTCCATTTAAAGTTCAATGAAATGCGTGCACATAGTATCAGGTTGGTTGAATGAAGTAGGTCAACGAGCCGGTTGTTTGGACCAGTTGTATAGCCCTTCTGCCATAGGAAACTTTGGAAAAATCGAATTTTTAATCTCCAATCATGTAAATCATAAACTATGAACCAGATCCAATATTAGTGCACCGTTACTGCATTGAATTACATGCGCTTGTGATAATGCAGTTTGGAAATGTTTTTCTCTTCTCTTGAACATGGTACGTAACACTGGTAACCAATGGTTATGTAACAGTAAAAAGACCAAAGAATATGAAGGTATAATTACTGTTTCAGTAGTTGGCGATGGTAGCACGCAAGCTTGTAGAGTTATCTGGAAAATATGTGTGGATTACATTTCGTATTCACTTGCTGATTGGATTATATAAGCGCGTATCTAGGATGATGTCTGTGTGCGTCGGAGTATCTTTTACTATTTATTGAATGCAATGTATCTTTATCTTTGGCGAATACGCATCTCTGACATTAATCGGATGTTTGTACGTGCATATGGATGACTCCCAGTTGCTGTGACAATTTTCTTTTGTTGTTCGTTTTCGTAGCTCTGTATGCATAAGATGGCCTACTTTTCTTTCCGTTTGGTATTTTGTTACCGAATGTTTGTTGCAAAATGTTATATTTGTTTTATTTTTACACGATTTGTTATTCTCTGATTATTTAACGTATATTGTGATGGTAATTTTTGCAGACATCTTTGGGAGTTATAATTTATTTTTCGAAATGAGGTTATATTGTGTTGTGGGAACATATTTATTTTAATTTGAAATGTTTGTATGGATATTATAATGAAGAGGTGTTGTAATGATCAGGTCGCATCGAGAATGGTTATATTTTTAGCAGAGAGACACCTCATCAATTTGCTGTTTTCAAAATTCAATGTTTATGAAATACTTTTAGTGACTGTGAGTGATTGTAAATTATCAGCGAATAGATGTACTTAGTTGATAGATGTCATCTAACTTAGTTGACAGATGTCAACTTACTTAGTGATACTAATATGCTTCCCCAACATGATCTTGCGTTTGCCATCCTAGGCATTCCAACACAAACTTTTAATAGGTACTCCACAAACCTATTAGGTCGGGTGGTTAGAGAATTAACTTCTTGTCTCTAGTTAAGGAATACCTTCCTCATTTTTAATAAACCTACGACATATCTGAAAAAAGGACAACGACGATCGTATCTGCACCTGGAATGTGAGAACATTAAACAGGAGAGGTGCAGCGAACAACTAGCGGAAGCCCTAAACTGCTACAAAGCAGACATTACTGCAATCCAGGAAATACGATGGGATGGGCCGGGCAAAAAGAGGATGAAAAACTGTGACATCTACTACGGACCGTGTTATAGTGAGCAGAAACAGCGACTATTCGGATGCGGATTTGTTATAAGTGCCAGACTTAGGCAAGAAGTCTTATGTTTTCAAGACATTAGCGAACACATAAGCCTTATATGCGTTCATGCTCCGACGGAGGAAAAAAGATGATACAACTAAGGATTGCTACTACGAGCTCCTCGACAAAACTTATGAGCGACTACCAAAGTACGATGTTAAAATCGTGCTGGGAGATTTTAACGCAAAGAGACGAGAGCTGCCATTGAGCTCTCTCGTTTGCCCGATCCACAAAAAAGGAGACCCTCTGAACTGCGCCAACTACAAAGGCATAAGTCTCCTCAACATCGCCTACAAGATCCTATCTGCCGTAATATGTGAACGCCTGAAACCGTTTACCAACAACCTGATTGGCCCTTATCAGTATGGTTTTAGGCCAGGAAAGTCCACAACCGATCAAATTTTCACACTTCGGCAGATCCTGGAAAAAACTCAAGAAGTCCAAATCGATACCCACCACCTATTCATCGATTTCAAAGCCGCATATGACAGCATTTATAGAGACGAACTGTACAGAGCCATGTCTAGTTTTGTAGGATGACGATAGAGAATTCTCGCTGCTCCATCAGGGTCGGAAACGACCTCACCGACACATTCGATACCAAAAAAGGATTTAGGCAAGGCGGTGCGCTGTCATGTGACTTCTTTAATCTGATTCTTGAGAGGATTGTGCAAAACTCCAAAGCCAACACCAGAGGTACAATTTTCCAAAAATCGGTGCAACTGCTAGCATACGCTGACGATATTGACATCATTGGTAGGACTCAACGTGATGTCATAGCCACGTTTGCTAGTATAGAGAAGGAAGCGGCGAAAATGGGTTTAGCAGTAAATGAGGGTAAGACTAAGTATATGCTGTCATCACGAAAGGACTCACAACATCGACGAATTGGACAGAACGTCACCATTGACAGATATAACTTTGAGGTAGTACGGGACTTTGTCTACCTCGGCTCCGCTATTAACTCTGACAACAACATCTCGTCAGAAATTAAACGAAGAATTACTCTTGCCAACCGCTGTTTCTTCGGGCTAAGAAGCCAATTTAGTAGTAAAGCCCTCACTCGAACTACTAAGGAGATCCTATATAAGACCCTGATCATCCCAGTCCTGCTCTACGGCGCTGAAGCATGTACCGTATCAAAAGCGGATGAAGAAATCCTTGTTCGATTCGAGCGGAAAATACTTCGGAAAATCTTCGGTCCCGTTTGCGTTGACGGGCTATGGAGACGAAGATTCAACCAAGAACTATACCAAGAACTCCGCATTGGACGTTTAAGATGGCTAGGACATGGAGTGCGCAACTGGAGGCAATTAGCTAAGGACCGGGCTAATTGGAGAGGCATGTTGGTTGAGGCCCAGGTTCATTCCGGACTGTAGCGCCACTTAAGTATGTAAGTACGACATATCTGTTTGGTAAATATGTATCGAAAAATTTAAAATATTGTCCTTGTCCAAGGATTTCTAATGATATCCAACCACACTATGAGTACAAGATATCCTCGCTATAATCTATTCAGAACATTATAAATCCCAGAAATGTTTACTGAATAGGATTAAAAACGATTTAGATAACTAAGTTATCTTATTACACAAACAAATTTAATTCAAAATATTTTTTACGTCCAAAAATATCTTGTTCAGAAATTTTCAAAATTCCTAACAGTTTGACCAAAAATAACGTTATTCATAAAAGTGGGCGTGGCAGTGGGCGGATTTCAAACTTTTTACATTTTTTGTGCTGGGAGCAACAAAGAGTACGTGTACCAAATTTCATCATTCTAGTTCAAAATTTAAGGCCTAGAAACTGGTGACACACGGACGGACGGGCGGACAGACAGACATGGCTAACTCGACTCAGCTAGGGATTCGGACTCTGTCCATATACTTTAAGGTATATCTAGCTATATTGTTTCTCTATGTTACAAACTATGTATCAAAACGAATATACCCCTATGGGATAGGATATAAACAAAAAAGGGGTATGCTAGTGTCGATAAGCGATTGATAATCGAAAATTATCGATTGATGTGTTCGATAACCATCGATTTTACAATCTTTCATTGTCGTTCATGCACACACATTTTTTTTCAAAGCGAATATTTTTTCGATTTAACAATACGTTGATGCATATAGTTCAACAATATTTTGACAACATATACAAAAAAGATTTAGATTTAGATGACCTTTTCAAAACATGAAGGACATCTTTCAAGACCAATGAAAGAAAAAATAAGGGTTAATAAAATGCTTATATATATTTCTTAAATAATTTCTATCAGCAGAAATTGTACAGAATATCGAACTTCACGTTTGAATAAAATATTTGTGCTCAAATCAAAGTATAGCTTGAGTCAAAAAAAATTGTTAAACCTATGCAATCAGGCTTTCGATTTGGACACAGTTGTCTTACAAACCTTGATAAAAGTGACCGATGATATACGGCATGCTTTCGATGAAGTAATTCTAATAAATTTAGTTGACTTTTCAAACGTTATTCGATTCGGCTTGTCTTGATAGCAAACTTGTGTCTTATTTTATTTGTTTCTCACTATTCCGCAATTCTAAAAATATCATATGAAACAAAAAGAGTCCAATCTGCTTTCACAATCAGTTCGCATCGTCTGCGTTACCTGTTAATTATGATGTGCTTCAAGGGTTAATTTTGGTCCTTTCTTATTTTTATGTTATGCTGACAATGTGCAAATCTACAAAAGTCAACATTTTAAGGATTTGAGTTGAGTTTACAGACCGGTTCCCAAAAAAAAAAATACAAATTTTCTATCAAACCGTCATATCTATAGCTGACAGCGTGAGAGCGCATCGTTTGGCAGTTGGACAGTAATGAAAAACTTCAAATAGCTAATATAAAAATGTATGAATTTTGACATATGACAGTTTGCTTTTCAAGCGACGATATGTATACAGTTATACACTTATTGATGCCCGAATTCCTCATTTTTAAAATTTGCGTTATGAATACCCTTTAAGCACAAACTTGGACAGGGTTAGAGATGAGGAAGAAAGTGAGAGATACCCTCTCCGTGGGTGGTGTACGAACTAACTTCGCGGAGTCGCTATTTATTTTGTGTTTGTTATATTCGCAGAATCTTGAACCAATCTTATTTAGTCTTATCGACCGACGTCCAAATGGTTTCTTAAATTAAATACCTTGACATTATAATCAATGACAACCTTACTTGGAACGACCACTTCAACTCAGTGGTGTCTAATGGTGCTTTGCGCGGTCTACAATTATGCCGAGATATTTTACCAACACATGTAAAAGCCAAATTGGTAAAGGATATTGTCATTCCTATAATAATGCATTGTTTGTTCGGTTGTATAGATGCTAAATCAAGGTGTAAATTTAATATTGTGTTTAAGATTATTGTGCGAGATTTGTATAAAATCTGTGTAGACATCAGTTATCGAGTGAGTGAAATGCATACGTTATCGAATGATCGAGTAACTATACATTGGAATGATCTCATACGAATGGTCACGTATAGATGCACATTTAAAATTGTACCAATTGTAAAAGCAACATTGATGTTTGGTGGCTGACAAATGTCAAATGTATTGCTTTTCTGTGAATGTTATGAAAATAAATTGGCGTATTTAAAAAGGTTCACTTTTAAATGGAGTATTGGTTGTATTTTTCATTTTCCGAGTCAAAAAATGGACATAGGGAGTCATAACTTAAACGTATTACATTATAAAAAGGTTCAAAGTGAATAAGAATGCATTCATGTTTATAATGGAAATATCTTACATTTTTTCTCACAAAAATGCATCCACTCGACACCGCAAACCCTACCGTAAAAAAAAATATACTCGATCACTGATGACAGAATACCTAAATTCGACACTCGATACTCGAATCTCGTATGCGATCAGACCAAATCAACATTTATCAGTCACCTATGACTCGATAACTGTTTACATTGATTTCAAATGACGAATTAATAAAGCTTCTCGTTACAGTTACTGAACCCACGTGCTAAGATCGACACCGATATATAGCGCTTATAAAGGCGAGTAAGAGAAGAAATAACAGGAAGTCTTCGGATAGACTGGTTAGTCTAGGGACAGATTCAAGATATTGAAAGATCCTCGTAAGTGTACATTTCAATTTGAATTCGTGGGTTAACAGGACCAGAAATCTCCGGTGTCGTAAATAAATTATCAAACACAACAATAAAATGAAAATACATGTCTCAAAGATGAACCAACAGTGGTCCTACTACAGATCTGGTTAAGTTTGAGGGGCATTATCTCTCAATCCAGATCATAATTACGTCGGTCAACAAGAAACATGCAAACCCGTGGGTTGCCAGGATCGGAGATCAACAGTGTCGTAAAAGAATGATCAAACAAAACAATAGGTGAATTCAAAGATCAACAAAAATTTAAATTTCACAGCGGTCCTACTATAGGAATGCGGTTAAGTGAGAGACTCATTATCCGTCAATCCAGACCAGAAACACCTCCACTCACGGATGACCTTTGGCAATAAGACACATGCTAACTGATTTCGACTGTATAGGAAAGTCGCTGGATCTGATACGATTCCGACTATGATTTTGAAAAATATTCAGCTTCAGTATTAACACCTATCCTAGATCTTATGTCCAAGAGAATAACTTGTCTTTGTCATATGATCAGCAGATTTTCCCGTTGCTGGATTTAGAGACGTTCATAAGAATTTCTTCAAGTAGTGATGGATGGCGTATCTACGAATAGATTTTTGATAAACGATGGAGTGCCTCAGGGGTAAATTATCTCACCCACTCTAATTATGCTCCTAATAAATGATATTTTAAGGACAAAAAGTGGATCATAAATATTTTATAGTCTGATAGCGTTATCATTGCCAAGTCGAAAAAGCTCTTGACAAACCGTGTTCCATGCACGATAAGCTGCGTTCCTATGAAGCCGGACATTGGCATAGGATATGTTTTTCATACATTATTTCCTCTTAGGCTCTGCAACTTTTGCAGAAGTAATTTGTAAAAACTCGTAGCATTTAAGCTATGATTGCTAGCACTCGGATTTGTCTTCTATCAAAAGCAACTATAGACTTTGATCTTTTGCTGTGAATATCGAGACGCAGACTATGGGTGCCACCACTAGTGTTGTACCATTGTTTCATGTACTCAATCTTATTGTAAAATATTTCTTGGTGATGTTGAAGGTAAGAAAATCCTTCTTTTAGATCAGTGCCGCTTCTATCGAGGTTATTAGTTTTGTTGGTTTCTTTTGAATCCGACGTGTGGGTATATTCAGCAGAGTTATACAGAGTAATGACTTATGTCCATGAGTGTCAAGAGGCAAACGCATTTTGCATTTACATGGTTAACTTTAAGTGCAGTTTTCTGGTCATGAAAGTGCCATCGATAGGATCGTCTATCGTGCATTCTAAACCGTGTAGGTGGCATGAAAGACCCCAGTAGTCCGCTAATATTTGTTTTTCTCTAAATTTCTTGATTAGAGAATGTCATACTAGTTCATAACTAAATAATAATATCTTAAGGATTTCATTGACTTTTCTACTCTTGATCGAAAATTGCGAGTCTATCGATTAACAAATAAAAAAAAAATCGTAATTTTGCGCAAATTAAATTTGCAATCACAATCAACGAAAAAGGGGGTGCAAGCAACAAACTCATAATATTTCAAAATCTATTTGAAACAAACCCGATTGAACTGGATTTCAAATCACGAAATACACTCCTCCATGCCAAAGGCCATATTGCATCAATAACCATAGCCGCGCAGATATGACCATAAACCACGTTTGCTTTTTGCGCCTTTTTGTGGTTTGTTTGTCCACCAACCATCCCAAATTGGATAACTTCGCATATTGCCATGAAACGACCATGTGCTCGGTGCGATACTGTCCTCAAATGAAACGCATTTTCCCCACATGTATACACCTACCTCTGACCCACAAACTGACAAGTTTTTCCAACTGTGTCGCAAAGAAAATTTTTATTTCCTCACCGAGTATCTAGGTTAACAATTAATACACTCACACCTTATAGGATATACAACTTACATCTAACAAATAAACATCAATTAATCCTAGATGCAGCGCCTTGTGCTGGTTCCTTTCACAGATATTTTGTACCACAGAACTACAAAGAAAATTCCAAATATTTTCACTTTTCTTGCATTCACATAACCACACTTTTTTTTCTTATTTTTTATTTATTTTGTTGCAACAATCAATTTTTGTTTTATTACCTTGCTGTAAAATTTTCTAATATGCAAATTTTTATTGGATACACGAAAAATCTTTAAAGAAAATCACATCCACATGGGTTTTGGACCTTTTTCAGATCTCTTTACGAATTCAGTGTTCCGCCGCGACGGGTTCGAATCAAACTGAATTCGATGGCTTGAGATGTTGAGGTTGCATGCAGCAGAAATTGTAAAACTTTACCATTTACCACACATACACTCACACTCGGACTGGCATCGCGTCTTGCAAGACGACATCGAGTATGGGTATCTACTATCTAGCCGATTAGTGTAGGCAAGCTATGCGAAATATTGTGTCGTCATAGATACAAGGTGTTCGGAATCGGAATGTAAACATTCGCTTTTGGTGTGTTGGGGATACATTTTTGTCATAGAGAGAGAGAAGTGACTTTGGAATACATACACCCAGAGTGCAGACCAGGTGTGGGGTAGACATCGCGCACAGTGAAGTGCTTTGCGCAAATCCACATGGGCACATGCCGAAGGCGACTGTTACTTCTTCTATGTCGTCACAGATTTGTGCGATTTTTCGCATACTCTTTAGATTTCAGATATATGGGTGGCTTGGGACTTGAATTGGGTTCAGTGAATGTAGCTCGTGGGCTGGTTTGTTGCTGTTTTCATTAGGTTTTAGCGGGTAATTAAACTTGCCTAGTTATGTATTCTTCATTTGGGAGAAGAGTTCGTGCGATATTTCACGTAGATGCATTAAATGTTGGAAAACCATCCAACGGCGATATGGCTGGTAATAATTGTTTATGAAATTCCATTTTGCTTTTGCGTTTAGGTTTGCATGCATTGGTGTGTTTTCGGTTTGGATTGTTTTGACATTTGTGTTACGTCAAGTATTATGCATATTTTTTGGACAATTGTGGAGATGTCGTAGACCGCTTTATCGGTGGGCATTGATGATTTGGTAAGATCATCACTACGATCCTTATTGGATGATTGATGCTCTTAATTTGCTGCTGATGTCGAAGTTTTCAATTTGTCAACCATAAAAAAAAACATTTCCTAACAGAAATTGTACTGTTAATGTCGTTATGGATTTGGATGTTGCTGCGTGTCCATAGTCAGGTTCTTATTATGGATCCCTCCGAGATCTCTAAGAAAATCCATAATTGGAAAACAATTCCTCATTTGAGAATTGAGAGTCTCTGAATCAACTGAAACAAATTTTTTTTTAATTCTCATCACTCATTCTTTAAAAAGAGTACAGCTTATCATGAAGGGAATTCATCATTATTATAAGCTACGAAGCAAGGAAACTCTTGTTTAACAGAAAAATTGCCTCTGCTGAGAATATTGTTCTACTTAATCAAAAAAAAAATTAAGCTGAAGCATCAGGTGAAAACCTCTGGGGGATTCGTAATTTTACACAGCGAATGTGTTTCTGGCTTATCTGTGACAGGAGACTTACATTTTTTTTATTGAGAAGTATCTGTAGGTTTGATAAAAACTCCACAACGGATTGGGTTGCAGTTAAATGAAAGATGGAAATAATAACCACATCGGCAGGGATAGATGAATACTGAGATTGGTATCTTTAGATTTATAACCTTGCCTGTCTAGAATATGGCAAAAAGTTGCGTAAATATTTTAACCTTATTTTTTTTGTAATTTTTGCAAATGGTAAATGGTGTAAAATTATCCTGATTAGTGATACGAGTGATCTCGATTCGAGCACATCAAAAACACATCGTCCTTTAGTTGACAAATTGATTGTTCAATTCAGCATCAATTAAGGGAAATAATGATGGCAATTGTGGTCCAATGGGTTCAATGCTTGTACTATTGGTATAAAAGCATCAAGCTATTTCCAATTGCTGAAACACCGTTTTGCGAGAGCAATTTTTCGTTTTTTTTCTGATGAGATGTCATTTTCAGAATTAATAGCGGCGCCTTGTTATAAAAAGTCACTTAATATCTCAAAGTTGTATCTATCAATGGTGACATTCTGTCCAACAAGTCGATTTGTGTTTCCCCTAGTGTTGGCAGCATATAGTTGGTCTTACTCTCGTTTACTGTTAAACATTTTTTCCGCTTCCTTCCCTATACTAGCAAACGTGGCTATGAGATCACGTTGAGTCCGACCAATTATGCCAAAATCGCACCGGTTTTGGAAAGATTGTGCCTGGTGTTGACTCGAATCCTTTTTTTGGTATCGAGCGTCCCGCATAGACGGACAAGTTTGAGCGGTTTATCAAAAATAGCTGTGACTCGGTGTAGTTCGTCTCTATTAGCGGCTTTGGAATCGATGAATTGGCGGTGGCTATCGATTTGGACTTGTTGTGTTTTTTTTAGGATGTGCCAAAGTGTGAAGATTTGATCAGTTGTGGACTTTCTTGGTCTAAAACCACACTGATAAGGGCCATTGAGGTCGTTGGTACACAATTTAAGCCTGTTTAATGTAGTGGCAGATACGATTTTGTGGGCGATGTTGACGACACTTATGCCTCTGTGGTTGGTGCAGTTCAAATGATCTCTTTTTTTTGTAAATACGCAAACGATGCGGAGGCTCTATCCTCAAGAATAATTTCATCGGACCTGACTTTGCTGATGAATTGGTACAAACATCTCCACCGGCTATATATAGTTCGCAAAAATAACCATCCGATGTTTTTTGGCTGTAATTTAAAAAAAAAATGAAAAACTGTGATTCTTCTTGTGGATTGTGGTTCTGGAGCAGTGTAGCGTAACATTGTTTATTAACGTGTATTTCGCGTGTGTTTACTACACAAATGTGAAAACAGAACTGACATTAGGGGCCAATCGCAAAATTTATAGCATTTTCTGATAGGAGGATTACTTTTGCGCCACCTTGTAGTTCGACAGGATTTTGCAGGATTTGTGTTTTCCGATAATACTGCTAAAGGTGTCCTCTCTTCCTACTTTGCTTTCAAATCTGCCAGCACTTATTTGACATCGTTCTTCGGTAGTTGCTCATAAGTTTTGTCCAGTAGTTCGTAGAAACAGTCGTTAGCAATGTGGTCTCCGTCAAAGCATGAGCGCATATAAAATTTATTTTAAAGAATTTGGCCCTGATGCGGATGAGTACCGATTACCTTCTTACTTTACTTACAGTCCTGAATAAATCTGGGGCTGAACCAACATTCCTCTCCAAGTAGCCCGGTCCTTAGCTAACTGCCTCCATTTGCTTACTTCAAGTTGTTTGAGGTCGGTTTCTACTTGTGCGAGCGACATAAGGCGAGGTCTTACTCTACTGCGTCCAACGCCGGGCTTGGAATCGAAGACTCTGCGGGCCGAAGCTTTAGTGTCAATTCGTTCTACATCAGTCATCTTAAACGTCCAATGCGGGAGTTTTTATTTGACTGGGGGTATGTCGCTATACAGCTGTTATAGTTCTTGGTTGAATCTTTGTGTCCAGAGCCCGTCAACCCAAACGGGACCAACGATTTTTCGAATCCTCTTTTTCACTTCCTGCGCTTTATAGGTGCTCCATCTTCCTACCATCTTATGAGATGATTTGGTCTTCTTTTCCTTCCCAAAAAGCCTTGACCTCGCATTCCATCCAACCAAAAAATAATTTATATAGAGACCAACATATTTATTTTTAAAAATCATCAACACACGCACATGACATTCTGCGTGTTTTGGATTCTTGTTAAATGAAACATATTTTGAAAAAGATACTTACTCGGTTATTATTCAATCAACGTACATTTCGCACATAAAAGATACACATTTTCCGCATACATAAAATTGCAAAATTGTGTTATTCCGTGACATAGTCACATGTAAACAACATGTCAAAGGTCCATGTTTATACGATCTTTTTCCAAAAACAAATTGCATACCGATTACATAAACGAGGAAGTACACTTTCATAGGAACACCCATTCCTCTGCCATGCTGCAGTTACTCAACATCTCGAATCTATTCTTTCACTTGAATGCCGCGTTTTTTTTATCGCTTGCCAAGTTGTTATGTTGGAGTGCTTAAAATTCGAATTTTACACGGGTCGTTAACTTTTGCACATCTCTGCGGAGACTTGGTAAAGTAATTAAATTTTTGTATAAAAATTTCTTGGCAGCAAATGCAGATGTCAATATGAACATCAAGTAGGTTGAGGGATGCGAACATCAAGTGTGCGCTTGGAACAAGAGGCAACAATGAGATTTCATTTACGTAAAAGCTGGGGCGACACATATTTGATTTTTTCATTTGCTCGTGAAGTGGAGGTATTTTTTTTTAAATTTTTTCTTGTGAATGTTAAACCATTTAAATATTTACCATGATTACTCAGGATTATGGTAATCGGACGGCTTGTAGTGTCTTTATGACTATGTCATGTAAACATGTCACATGAGTGTAAGCCTCTTGATAATACATTTTGAAATGGACTGTGTTTACAAGAGCATGTAAAATTTGTTTGCCAATTATTTGATCCATGCCGTCACAAAAATGTTGTGCAATTCATATTTGGCCAGTTTTCTACTACTACTTACGACCGGAAATCTAGTCTTTGAACGAATAAAGATCAAACGTGTCGGGATTTACTTAAAAGCAATAAATTCTCCTAGGACCAAGATTTGTGTCAAAAACGGTCCCATTTCATACTGCTGGTTCTACAATGCCTTTTTCGTCTCAGTTTTGTCTTGTATTCGAGAGTTTAGTACATTCTAGACATACAAAAAGCCGCCATTATTCTAAAAATGTGTTCTTCCACACTGTCAAAACCTCAGCTCATTAAAATTCTTCAGCACAAATTGGATACAATGGGATAATGTCTCCAAAACATAATGATGACATCAAAACGATAGAGAATCCACAGCCATTTCGAATAAACCGAAAAATATCCATGATCGGTATGTATGTATTCGCTAAAACTTTTTGTTGGAAAGACCATTTAATCGATGACACCAAAAACGGAGGGAAATAACCTGTTTTCCTAAATCAACGCAAGAGATATTTCACCTCTTTGCTTATCATATACAGAGCTCATGTGGTCAGGTTCAGCATAAACTTCATTGCTCCTACAGAAGCATGTGGAAAAACTGATACAAGACATAATTGTAGCGAACTATTTAGTATCGTTCGAACAGAAATATTTTTGTTGGTCGTTGGAATGTAATTTCAAACATTCAATTCAGAAATATTTTCTGTTTAATCCTGTTCTATCATTTGCATTCAACCAATTGGTTAAATGGGGCATTCTAGTTTAAAAAAATAAAAATAGGTGTTGATTGTTAGTTTTAATATTGATCTACGAAACAGTACATAATTTACAACAGGCTCCTTACTAACACGCCACACAGTGGTTTTTGTTCTATGGGAGATGCGTCAAAAATGCATATCTTTTGAAATAATCGGTTTTGATAAATAAAAGCGACTGATTCGTAAACAAAACATTGATTTTTATTGGAAAAATAGAATAATAACTTAATTACATAGGCACAGTTACAATCAAAAATAATAGAAATTAAATTATAATAATGCAATAAAAATGTATTTCTAGGAAATTTGAAAAACAATTCATAATAAATGAAAAAAATCGAATTCTGGTCTACAAACTAAAATTAAAGTATACAGGTTTAACTTAACGCTGTACTTAAGGAAATAAGAACCATTTTTAATATTACTTTTGTGTACAGAATATTTTGAAGTATATATTTTCTGTTTAAAAAATATGTTTGATAGCGCAGAGGTATGATTATATTTTTTAGTAACTGTGCAAATAAAATTACAAAAATACATAGCTGTCAGAAAGCAAAGCTAGAACATCCTTGGATAAGCTTGTTTTCTTTTTTTGGGGTAATTTTCTTAAGCCTGTTATGTAGGGGTCAGAACTTAAAAGCAAACGATTCAACAAGTCTTGGTTAGTCGTTATTCTAGCTAGTAAAAGCTAGAACAATTTTGTTCTAAATTGGGATTGAATGTGTTTTTTATTTTGTAATAGAGTTTCTTTCTCCTCCTTAGTTCTTACTTGCCATTTCTTGATATCAAGTCGGTATGAAATATGAATGACATTCAAAAAAAACGAATCCATGCATGAAGGGGAGACAGACCAAATTCAAAGTTTTCAGTATGCACTAGCTTTTCTAAACATTTGTCGATTTGGTTCATTTCAGATGGTGTTGCGGCACAAATGTAACATCTGGAGGAGCTAGTGTTACTGAGAGCTGAACAGACCTTTCCATCAATCATTGTTAACTGCAAAGAGTGGCAAATAGAGAAATTGTGATCATTAATAGAGATGGCTGTGGTTTCTTTTTCAAATTGAAATCTAATTGTCCTACAATATCTGGTTGAGGAGGGACGCGGGTTTCTCCAAATAATTTGGTCATTCGAAGAATTAATTAATCGCAAAGGTTCATAAGAAGTTAAAAATAAACTTTCATCTTAACTCTCAGAATTAGAAAATGATTGTTTGTACGCGCTATGACCACTACTACCGTCAAATCCCCACTTGCCAATCAAGACTAGGCTATCCAAGGATGTTCTAGGTACTTTGTTTAGTACTGCCTTTTGAGATTCTAGTAGTCGAGAAGCAATGTGATCGAGAAGACTCTGGAGCTCAATTTCAGCTGTAGTTTCTGGAACTTTAATATCTTTTGAATAGCATTCTTTCTTAGCTAGCAAAAGTTTACTGTAGGATGGAAAAGCAGCTGCAGAAAGCTTAGTGTTAACAAAGTCTTTTATAAGCAAATATTGATGCTTTGTCATCTTGGCCTCTACAACGAGTGACAAAATTTCCTTCGTATCAAATGGAGTACAATCCGTATTGAAAATGGATGTATTTTCACGCATAGAACTACCAATTGACTCGTCAAACTTAGACACCTCAGCTATTCTTCTTTGTTTTGTTCTATCGCTACAATCGAAAAAAACCTTTCGCGGTCGTCCACGTTTTCGTGATTCCATAAATTCCTCCGACGAATAGGATATTTCTTCAACATTACTTAACCAGTCGGAATATTTTTTAAGAAAATATATTTTGTTGTGTCGACATTCCTTAAATAAAGTGTTGAGTCGGTCACAAATATAAGAAATGCGTGATTTCAGGCAATCAAAGTTCAAATTCTCTTTGTTTGGAGTATTTACAGTTTCCATCAAGATGTTAAATACTTGCATAGATTTTTCGAACACACTGCCATTTTTCATCACCCAAATGTCATATATACTCTTTCTAGACAAAGAACTGGTGTACGATGTGCCTAAAGAAAAATGGTAAAAATAACAAATTAAAAAAAACGTATACGTCTACGCAACAATAAATACGAAATTGTAACGTTAGTGGGTGATTGTGGGTGATAAGTTTGTTTTTTTCCAAAAACTGGATCTTGTGTCAATATTTTAGACCCCATTTTATCATTAGGATAGGAACAGGGATATATTAAAACTTAAGGTGAAGTAACGAAAAAATTAAAAGGAGCAACTTAAAACTCCACTGGGTTGTAACAGTATAACATTAGAAATAAAAAACCAACATTCACTAACGAGGTAACAAACTACTCTACAGACCTTGGACTTGAAATTCCATTACAAAAAAATATGCGTAAATTTAACTATTCGCCTAATTTGCTTGCACTTATAATTGATCAATATTATTCACTTATGGTGCTATATGGAGAGACACCAGATACGCTCACTTCAGATAAGAAAACAGAACTGATAATAAGTGATATTAACGACGAAAAGTGTGTAATTGTAAAAACAGAATATTTCTCTACTATAAAAAGTTACCAAATGCAAAAAAAATACTGCTATTTTTTTTATTTTTGTCGTATGGGAGAAACCACTGTGCGCCAGTTCCATTTACGTTTTTCCAATAAGTACTTGTAAGAAAATATAAAAGCCCGTCTGCCTAAAACAGTAAATCGAATAGAATCTCCCAATGTTAAGGTGTATAATGTAATGTATGCTTAACGTGAACACCTAGGGCACGAACTTCATCCTTGCTAAGGACCGAGGTCCATCTAACACCTTTTGTAATCCAAAGTCTGTCTCTCCATTGATCGCAGAATACCATACGTTCCCGCGAAGTCGGTTAACACAACCACCACATGGGGGCCAACCTCTTAATCAGGCTAAACCGAGGACTACATGACTCAGGACGCGGCTACGACCAACGCTATTAAATCGATTGTTCACGCTAGTTCACTTGAAAATGAAATGAAATTACAAAGCGTGGACTTACTTGGACTAGCGCGAACGCAAAAAGCGTGATCTGCGACCACGTTATTGATTATCCATACATTAGGTTTACTAGCGCACAAGCGCCAGTACTTACTAGCGTTGGTCATAACCGCGGTCTTTGGGTTTCCGTGCTACCAGACTATAGCCTCTGGTCAAGCTCCGCACGGTTATCTCTACGATTCCCTTACAACCCAGTCCAGATTCTCTAAGTTACGCAGTACCACTAATAACCGAAGTTAGTGATCAGCAGCAGCACCAAGCAATTTTTCCAACTTCATGAGCTCATACTTCGTTTTTACAAATGACTGCATTGCTTTATCGAATATTAAAGTCATGATTTCTGGTATACCCATGGCGTACCCCGTCATATCGGACCTTCATGAAGCTAGTTTCACTGATTATCTGCTATAACACCATTTGCCACATATTGCTCTAGTACCGAATGACAGAATAATAAGCTTGCGGCTTGCTCTATCCACCACCCGAGCACGCTTTGGGGACCTGTCAAGTTGAATTAAAAGATATTATTCAAACAGATCAAACAGATCGATTCGTGACACAGGCATCAATTCTGCAGTGGATAGAAAACGGTAAACCACCTTCCATCCGCCAGAAGAACCCTTCACCATTCAATCAACTTCTTTCTACCCCCACTACTTACCCCTGAAGCGACCATTTCGCCTCACCGACTCTTCTCCGTACCCAAGTATATATGCTCTCCAGGATTGTCCTGAGATAATGCTTGCATAATTATGTTTATTGGTTCTGCTCTTGAATTGTTGTAGATTTTAATATGGTGGAAGTTTGTATCCTTTTTTTGTAGCAAAAAGAGGATTTGTATTGCGTTGTTCGTTTTGTTGTTAGGTGGACAGTGAAACTGCATGTCTTGTCGGTCGTTGAAATGCAACGAGTCTAGGGATGATTTCCCTAACCTCCTCCGAACATTAGCCGTTATAATATCTGCAATAAAGAGAAAAATCTTCTACAAGTCTTCGCTGTGTCAAAGGTTGCAACTTTGAAGAAAGGGATGAATCGTCTACACGGCGGATTGAGTCCAGTTAGTTCAGAGTATATTTCGGGGCTGAACTCGAAGCATGAGAACAGTATTCAAGACCTTGTCTTAATTGGGCTTTATACATAACAAGAAGCTGTGCTGGTGTAAAATATTTCTTAGCTCTGAAAAGAACGCTGCTGATTTGGTTATTAAGTTTACATGTTGTTTTGATGATTCATCTGACCAAATTGTGATCCCTAGCAGATGCATAAAATCATTTGTTTTGAGAACGGTTTAAGGAACTATGGAGTTGTCCTTCTTGCAAATGTTGTTTACGGCGTTTTCGTTGAGTTGTATTGGACTTGATTTTCCTTTCCCCTTTGCGGATAATCTTGTCTAAGTCTTCGTTTGTAGAGCAGATTTGTTCACATCTCTGCTGGTGAGCGGCAACTACGATAATAGACGTGTCGTTTGAGTTAATTCTATTAGAGAACTATCATCTGCAAAAATAAATCAATAATTCAAAAGATCATTAATGTGAAGCAGAAATAAAGTGGGTGAGAGAATTGATCCTTGAAGTACCCCAGCATTTTTAGAGTCTGTGGAAACGCCATCCGCAATGATCTGTCATTAGAAATATTTTCCATCCATACTGTGCATTTGAGAACGTCCGTATGCTGTCAATTTGCCTAGCAAAGCTCTGTGCCAAACTCGATCGTTAGCCTTTTAAAAACCCAGGGCAACAATTCTCGATTTTCGATCGCAGATGGTCATAGATACGTTACGTTACTAAGCAGGCACCAAGTTTATTTTGTTTAATTTAGTTGGACTGCGTTTCTAGTTTTTGAATTTCGTTAAACCATTTCTTAATTTGGTACATCAGCCAATAAGTTGATCTTCAAAAAGTTCGGCATATAGTTATAGTATAAGAAGATATGAGTATAAGCCTATAAGTTAAATACCATAGCACCGTAAGCCTTCTCAGCTAGTGGTCTCACTAACTGACAGTATATCCATTTTGGTAATATGTTCATAAATTAAAAGAATAAAACATTCTGAGGATAACATTTTGCCACGATCTATCTAATTATAAAGGTTATGGAGTTGTCGAATATAATATATATCTACCCACTGAATTATCCTTTCTAACCTTTCAAAATCAATTTCACTTAAACAATCGCTGTTCAACAAATTGTGTAAAGTTGCATTCACTTCAGGCACCTGTCGACCATTATCGCAGTAATAACATTGAAGATCTCAATTTGAATAGCCCAAACGAAACAATTAACTTCCTGATAACTTCCTTTCTGCATCACCCTCATGGCCTTGTAATAGGTATTGTAACTGGGAAAATTGTGTGGTTTCGTGTGCTCGAACAAGATATACACCGATGATGGCACATTGGGAGCGCTCATAATGCCTCACCCATAAAGCAGGGAACTATTGTAGAGCTGTAAGATGTGTTTTTTTTTCGAATTTTCCACCATCTCGTCAACTTGGTATTCCATTTAATTTTATAGTCCAATGCATGCTTTAGCTACCGGAGGTTAACTGCAGTTTAATCACGGCAATAATAGGTTTTCATCATGTGTACGTCTATTGTGGGACAAAGGAGCATAAGGAGGGGTTAGCTGTTGCTACCGGTGGTGATGATGCTGTTTATGCTGATGATAATGGGGATTGTGGTTTTATTAAGTTACATGGTTTTCCCTTTAACAAATGCCTGCGATGATGGTGTGGTTTTGATAATGTGACTTGCAAAACCATTTGGCTGAATAGAGGCTAAGTGTCGAAGCAACACTTGAATGCATGTTTTCAATTGCAACCATAATCATATTATACCGGAAAAGATCGCATGATGTGGCAACATTTGTTATATTCGATAACATATCTTTGTGTCGTAGGACCAAATTTAAAACCCCAGAGATCTAGATATCCATTTCATAAGAAGGCATTTTTACATTAAAAATGTCTTTTCGATAACGTTTCTAGAACTTCCGCATATATTCCCGATGGTGATCAGGGCGGAATGATATTATTTCTTCTACTTAACTGCATCGCTACTGGTCCACATGATCATTTTAAATTTTGTAGGAAACAGATTAAAGTCAGGCATATCAATCTAGCCTTATATTTAGGTAATCACCGCCCTAATTGGATGAAAAAAATTCATTGCACCAAAAAATATAACAAAGACCATTCGAAATAACTTATAGGAGACATATCCGTACCGAATTCTTCAATATCGCTAAAACATCGAATCATTTTATGTTTTTTAAGTCATTGTTGTCAGTCAAGATACGCTTTTGCACGCTTGCGATTGCTCGGCTCCACTCATCGGACGAGGTCAGTTCTAGCCAATGTAGAAAATACAGATTTTTAATTACAGAGCTTATATTTTTACTGATTCATAGAGTATACAGATTTCGGTTATCTATGGAATAGCACATCGGAATATTGACCGCCACGGCCTTGGCAAGTACGCACTCATTTACTGAAATGTTCTATGACCGTTTCGTATAAATGTGGCTGAATTTCATGAATACACCGCCCAATTTTCTCTTCCAAGGCGTTGATAGTCGTACGCTTGCCTGCATAGACCTTTGACTTAAAAAAACCCCAATGAAAAAATACAAATGGCGTTAAATCCCAAGATCTGGATGGTCAATTCTGATGGCCTATTACACGATTAGGAAATGACTCATACAGTAATTCAATTGTTTCTTTGGTTGTATAGGATATAACACCGCATTGTTGAAACCACATGTTGGTCACATCCATTTCTTGTAATTTAGCGACTTAAACCTGGTTTATCACGTCACCATAACGAACACCATTAATCGTTACTGCCTGACAGCGGCTTTTTTGAATAAGAATTGTCCGATAATGCCTTAAGCCCAATCCACACCAAACAGTCAAGAGTTGTGGATGCTTTTGTTTCTCAAAAATTAATTGTGGGGTTTCTGAACCCTAAATACAGTAATTTTGACGATTAACGAAGCATTAATATGAAAATCAGCTTCGTCACTTAAGAAAAATCAACATCCACTTGTTACTTACTTACTTAGTGGCGCTACAGTCCGGAATGAGCCTGGGCCTCAACCAATATGCCTCTCCAATATTAGCCCGATCCTTAGCTAACTGCCTCCAGTTGCGCACTCCAAGTTGGTTGAGGTCGGTTTCTACTTGT
Source organism: Rhingia campestris (assembly GCA_932526625.1). Lineage (NCBI taxonomy): Eukaryota > Metazoa > Arthropoda > Insecta > Diptera > Syrphidae > Rhingia > Rhingia campestris. The sequence continues at coordinate 93,128,916 of OW052182.1, read as the reverse complement.
GCGCGCCACTTAAGACGAGGTCTTCCTTTACTGCATCTGACGTCTGACTGGGAATCGAAGACTCTGCGAGCCGTAGTATTGGTGTCCATTCGTTCTTCATGTCCTAGAAATCTCAAACGTCCAATGCGGAGTTTTTTTTACCAGAGGTATGTAGCTGTACAGCTCGTATAGTTCTTGGTTGATTCTTCGTCTCCATAGCCCGTCAACGCAAACGGGACCGAAGATTTTTCGAAGAATTTTTCTCTCGAATCGCCCAAGGATTTCTTCATCCGCTTTTGATACGGTCCATGCTTCAGCTTCGTAGAGCAGAACTGGGATGATCAGGGTCTTATATAGGATCTCCTTAGTAGTTCGAGTGAGGGCTTTACTACTAAATTGCCTTCTTAGCCCGAAGAAACAGCGATTGGCAAGAGTAATTCTTCGTTTGATTTCTAACGAGATGTTGTTGTCAGAGTTAATAGCGGAGCCGAGGTAGACAAAGTCCCGTACTACCTCAACGTTATATCTGTCAATGGTGACGTTCTGTCCAATTCGTCGATGTTGTGTGTCCATTCGTGTTGACAGCATATATTTAGTCTTACCCTCATTTACTGCTTAACCCATTTTTGCCGCTTCCTTCTCTATACTAGCAAACGTGGCTATGACATCACGTTGAGTCCTACCAATGATGTCAATATCGTCGGCGTATGCTAGTAGCTGCACCGATTTTTGGAGAATTGTGCCTCTGGTGTTGGCTCTCAAGAATCAAATTGAAAAAGTCACATGACAGCGCATCGCCTTGCCTAAATCCATTTTTGGTATCGAATGTGTCGGTGAGGTCGTTTCCGACCATCATCCTACATCCTACACAAACGGACGAGTTTTGGGCGGTATACCAAAACTAGACATGGCTCTGTATAGTTCGTCTCTATAAATGCTGTCGTATGTGGCTTTGAAATCGATAAATAGGTGGTGGGTATCAATTTAGACTTCTTAGGGTTTTTCCAGGACCTTTCGAAGTCTAATGATTTGATCAGTTGTAGACTTTTTGCCTCAAACCACACTGATAAGGGCCGATCAGGTTGTTGGTAAACGGTTTCAAGCGTTCACATATTACGGCAGATAGGATCTTGTAGGCGATGTTGAGTAGACTGTAGTTGGCGCAGTTCAGAGGGTCTGCTTTTTTGTGGATCGGGCAAACGACGCTGAGGTTCCATTCTTCAGGCGTGCTTTCAACCGACCAGATTTGGCTTATGAGTTGGTGGATGTTGCTTACCAAATCATCTCCGCCAGCTTTATAAAGCTCAGCGGGAAGGCCATCATTTCCGGCGGCCTTATAAAGCTTGAGTTTAGATATAGCTATCCTCACTTGCTGCCGTTGCCAATATTAAATGGTTCGTTCTGCCTGACAGCGGAATGTTGTTCGTCATCACCGTTTTATAGTCTGCAGAAGTGGTTCTTCCATATCCTCAGCATCTACCGTGTCTCAACTACGATATTTTCTTGTTCGTCTCGACAGGATTCAGTTCGAGCCGTGTATCCTTGGCTTTGACCTTTTACACTTTGGTAAAATTTGCGAACATTGTTCCTGTAGTGGCACATCTCTATATCCTCGAACGCGCGCTTTTCTTGTTCTTTTTTCTTCTTTCTGAAAAGCCGATGTTCTTCCTTCTTCTTTGAATATAGAGCTCAATGGCAGCTCTCGTCTTCACCTGCAGCTTAGCCTCGTAGGCCTCGTTCTTGGCTGCGAGTATCAGTCGGCATTCCTCATCAAACCAGGGGTTTCTTGTTGGTGGCCGCGAGAAACCTAGCACATCATATGCGGCTGATCTAATGACTTGTTGCCATCGTTGCCATTGATTTTCGACATTAAATGCTGGTGGTATCGTTATAATCGAGAGGTTAAGGAATACGATTTATTCCATTGAATGTTGGACACCATGAGTTGGCGGCATGAATAGTGTCGCTCGGAAACTAAACTCTTTTTCAGGAATAATTTTGTTTTCCTAAGTCCACTTGGTGTCCACCCTTATTGGACCAGCACATCTGCCAAACTTCGAAACGAGTTAAAAGCACTTTAAGGAGAATACAGCATAATGTGCTTGTATCTCACATGTTGAGGAAAACTATTTAGAATCTAGTGGACTAGTGACACGATAGTTAGTGCGATGAACTGCCGCTCATGAAGTCGGGGTTCGATTTCCAGCCGTAGCAATTTTTGACATTCCATCCATCGGTCTCTCCAGCTTAAACGGCTTGACCGATTTTCTTCAAACTTCGTATTGACCATTTGTTTCTTCGCAATTCTAGGCATTTTTTTTGTTTACTATTAGCCATTTTACTAACGGTACTTTCCATATGAAAATTACACATAACGTACATTTTCTCAAAACTGCATCTTACGATTTTGATTAAACTTAAGGTTATATAAGGTGTGTTTTTTTTGTTTAGAGATATAGAATTTTTGTTTAAATAAAACAACAAATTCAATGGAATGTCCAAAGTTTTGGCTTTATTAGCTCTCAAATTTCATGATTTTAATGTTTAAAAATATTTTCTGGCATATGGTGTCCGTGACTACGCCTTAACGCCATCCTGTCGGTCCAATTTTGAAACACTATTTCCAGCATACCCGGTCCTTTTCGTCAATAATGCGTCCAATTTTGGATTCTAAGTGATCAATCATTGCTAGTTTATCAGCATATACCAGAGATTTGACGTACCCCCACAAAAATTAGTCCAAAGATGTAAAATCACACGAACGAGGTGGCCAATTCACAGATTCATTTCTTGAGATGATTCGGTCACCAAACGTTTGGCTCAACAAAGTCATAATTGCACGCGCTGTAAGGCATGTTGCGCAGTCTTGTTTGACACAGCCAAAAGCCACCTTTTTTGTTACTTCTACAGAAACATATAGGAATAGGCTATTGAAAATCTTTAAAAAGGAAGTAGTGCTGAGCTTCGGGTCTTGACTAGTTTAAATTCGAAAGCTTGAAGTTATAAAGTAGTTTTTATTTCGCTTACCTTGTTGAAGTCATCATTCTGTACACTCATCCACAGTTCAATATTCAATGAATACCTGCTGAGTTGCTCTTTTCCCACCAACACACATATAACCTAATTGCTTGTACATGCTCTGCAATTAAATGATTTCCAAAGCTATTCCAATACACTTTATTATCGCTTAACCTAACTGCAGCATTTTTCCAGCATAAAGCACACAATTCCTCATTAAATAATTGATCACCCACCATGAATAGCTTTCAATCGAAAATGTGCCAATATCACGTTCGCCAAATCGTCAAGCCGAATACATTTCGCTCCTGTCATAAGCAGAAAGTTCCACATTACACCATAAATTGTAAACACCCACCCCCTTCAAGTTCAGACAATGAAATCCACTTCAAAGCCCTCCAACTATAGCTTATGATATCAATTACACTGCTCATTTGGTAATTTCTATTCAAAGCACCCGCGCTAATTTCAAGAAATCCATCTAGTTAATCCGTGTATCTTTCTCACAATAAATCACCATCACAGAGGGGAACCGGCGATCTGCGTGGTCACTCTGAATGTGACTTAACACCTCTCCATCGAGGCAGCTGAAAGTCATCGGTCTACGGTGAACCAATCGGCATCATGCAAAGCCCTCTTAAGCAGTTGGTCATTGGACCGCGAAAATACCAAAAAAACGAAAACTTTGCTTGCAGGTATTTCGTGCGTCTGACGTAATCCACTTCCAGTGTATTGGTGGCATTTATATCCATCCCGCGTCGCTTATGTAACACGTAATGTACGCCGGTGGTTGTTTGGCGGAAAGTAGGTCATCTCCGAGACTGGACAGTAGGTAGTCCACATGCCCCTTCCGCATTGAAACCTCATTTCGATGGAAATTTCAGCAACAGTGACCACCAGGAAGGGGTGACACAGTACACCACACGGCACACCGGTTGAGGTGAATTTAAATGGAAGATAATGTGCGGTGATGGCGCGAATGGCATGGCGCTGGTGCCCAATGGGCCGGTCACTTTCCAGATTGCCAAACTCTGACAAATCGAATTTGAAAGTGCCGATTATCTAGACGGTTGGACGGGTGTAAACAATTTAATGGCGCTGTCATTAGAAATTCGTCAAGTGCTGCTTTAGTGGCGCGTATCACCAAAAGTCAATAGATTGCCCATGTTTGGGGGCTGTTTACACTTCGATTACACAGCTTGCAACAGGTTGTGCGAGTGTGTTGGGCACATCGATTGACCAGATGTATGCTGCCGGAATTTTGTAGTTTACCTTGCCCAAGGCGGAGTTTTCTTCAAAACAAAAGCCCGTTTCCATTCTGCGCTGTAATCGATGGCGTTGGACGTTGAATGTCTCTGAGTAGTGTTGATGGTCGGTCGGTGGAATGTGTGATGGACATACGTAGGATGGCTTGATGTTTCAATGTCAAATTCGTTGTTTCCATTTGACCCTTTTATAGCTTTGTGAGGCGTGGTTTTAAGAACACATACGAAAGTCTTGGGGTAACAAAGTTGTTGACTCAATTGCGATTTCATTTTTTTTTTGTACGTGTGATTGGATTATCTATGCTAAACTGATTTCGTAATTAGGATAAAATCTTTGCCTTCAATTTGCAATTTTTTTTTTCATTTGTGAGACGCAATAGCCCAAGTAGATTAGATAAAACTAATTGACCTAACGACAGTTGTCAGTGAGCTTATGTTGAGTATTTTACTTGCAGCAATCATTCCGCATTCCTAAACATGACCATTGAATCAAATCAATCTCTAGAGACTGACTTAATTTCTCGAGTTTAACTATGATGTTGTATAAGTCTTGAATTTTAATTGGGGAAAAAACAATTAATGAACTCATCGAGCAGCTATAACCGATACTATGTGGCACAAGTCTCAACTGTGTTTCCATATCACAGACTTAGGTCTTTCAAAGGGTGGGTGTGCATTTCGAAAATTGTCAAAGTCATTTGAAGTCGTTTGCGGATTTTAGCTTGTTGAATTTGGTGCTGGGTTTCAACTTGTACGCGCCACTTAAGGCGATGTATTTATACAAGGTGGCGCAAAAATAACCTTCCGATGTTTTTTGGCTGTAATTTAAAAAAAATGAAAAACTTTGATTCTTCTTGTGGATTATTTTTATTTGGTCTTTTAATTTTTTTTACATCAAGTCGAGAATATGATGTCATGTAAATGGCCGCCGCCACAGTTGATTGTCATTTCAGCCCTTTTTATGGCATTTTCCATCACTTTGGCCAAAACTTCCGGCGATAGGTCCTCACATTCTTGACGGATATTGTCTTTAAGAGCTGCAAGAGTCTGAGGCTTGTTGACTTAAACCCGCGACTTCAAAAAGCCCCACAAAAAGAAGTCTGGAGCAGTCAAATCAGGCGATCTTGCTGGCCAGTGCAAATCGCCAAAACGGGAGATTAGGCGCCCGGGAAATGTATCCTTCAGCATATCGGTTGTTGCACGTGCAGTGTGTGCCGTTGCACCGTCCTGTTGGAACCACATGTTTTCCAATCCCAATTCATCAAGTTGCGGCAAAAAGAACTCGTTGATCATTGCTCTGTAGCGCTCACCATTCACAGTAACCGTTTTGCCCGCGACGTCTTCGAAGAAAAAAGGTCCGATGACTCCTCCAGCGAAAACAGCACACCATACAGTGACTTTGAGCGGGTGTAATGGCTCTTCGTGGGTTACACGCGGATTTTCAGTGCCCCAGAAGCGTAAATTTTGCTTATTTACGTACCCGCTAAGATGGAAATGGGCCTCATCACTCATGATTATTTTTGATGAAAAATCATCTTCCTCTTGGTGGTGATTAAGGATGGCTTGAGCGTATGTTAAACGCGATTGGCGGTCAGCAGCTAACAGCTGATGCACCGTCTGGGCTTTGTACGGAAACATCTTCAAATCATGTACCAAAATTCGCTGTAAAGACCGTCGACTGATACCCATTTGCGTGGCACGTCGTCTGGTCGATGTCGACGGCGCTTCCATGACATCTTCGGCTACAGGAGCAATATTCTCTGCAGAACGACTACTCCGGGGTCTGCAACGCCTGGCAGCATCTCTTGTTGTGCCAGTCTCTTCGAGGCGAGCGGCTAAACGTCGCAGTATTTCACCAGTAGGCGTTGGACGGCTAGGAAATCTGCGACGAAATTCACGTTGTGCCAAAGTCACCGACCGATTATTGCTCAAATAAATAGTCACCAATATTCCGCGTTCTGGAGCAGTGTAGCGTAACATTGTTTATTAACGTGTATTTCGCATGTGTTTACTACACAAATGTCAAAACAGAACTGACATTAGGGGCCAATCGCAAAATTTATAGCATTTTCTGATAGGAGGATTTCTTTTGCGCCACCTTGTATAAGCGTCGACTATCTGGCTCGCAATCGATGATTCTATGCGGGGTGGTGTATTAGTGTCCATTCGACCTATATGTTTGCCCTAGTTTAAAAGTTAAATGTCCATTCGATACATTTCCCTTAGGTCTGGTCCATTTTCCACTGCCCCACTGACAAACGTAAAAAGTATAAACTGTCATGAGAAGCTTTTCAAGTTTTCTGTTTAGAATCGACGCTGTACAGAAGTTTCCATTCTTTATGGAACGAGTGGTGGGTGCACGACTGGGTCGTACGCAACTTTCTCTTTCACAGCGAGTTGGGCGTTAGATCAAATAGTGCGCATTTTGATTATTAATGCTAAAAATTATATAAAATGTCGAAATGTAAATTCCGTTAAGTGATAGTTGGGCTAAAACTAATTATGTGGAATTGTTCAAAACTATTATAGTAGTATATATATTAAATTTCATTCAATTTGACATAGTATTTTGCGAGAAATTAACAATTTTCTTTATATGGCCTGAATGACAAAATCCGTTGTATGGATTTTCTCGAAAAAACTGGGTATGCAGTTTTGTTGGAACTAATATGCTTATAGTATGTATAAAGTTTAATCAAAATCGTTAGAGCCGTTTTCGAGAAAATTGAGGTTATGTGTAATTTTTATATGGCAAATACCGTTAATAACATGGCTAATGGCCTGGAATTATGACCAAAAGAAACTTTGATACGAAATTTGAAGACAATCGGTCAAGCGGTTTAGGCTGCGGAGACCATTACGGACAGACGGACAGACGAACTGACGGACGGAATTCCAAAAACCACTTTTTTGGGCTCCGCTATCATCGCAATGTTAGAATCAATCAAAATCTCGAGGTCGAAAATTTTCACGAAAACAATATCTTTCTCTTTTTAAGAGAAAGTTAAAAAATATAACTCCACACACGCAAATGAAAGACATGGCTAAGTTTAATGCCAGATATTTCATTTTTATTATCTTAAAGGTCCAATTCGGAATTTTTTTGACCTGGTTTACCAGGTCTATGTCGCTGTACAGCTTGTAAATTTTGCAGTTGCATCTTTGTCTCCTTTGTCGATCCACGTAAACGGGACCGAATATTTTTGAAAGAATTTTCTGTTGAAACGATTTCTCCATCCGTTTTTGATGCGATACGTGCTTCGACACCGTAAAGTAGGACTGTCTTAAAACTGATCTTCTAAATCCGAAGGAACAGCGGCTGGCAAGAGTTATTCTTTATTTGACGAAGTATTAGTATCAGAGTTAAAGGCGGAGCTTTCCTCAGAGTTATACCTGTCTATTGTGACTTTCTTTCCAATTCATCATGTTGAGTGTCCCTTATTGTTGACAGCCATACATAACCAATGATCCAACTATTTTAAACGCCCCCAAAAAGGGGGCATGGCAAAAAAATTTTTACTGACGAAATATAGAAATATAGATTTTAGAAATTCAGATTCTTCAAATATGTTGCTCAGATAAGTTTTCTAAATTCCCTTCGGTTTCGCCAAAAACTACGTTTTTTTATAAAAAAAAAAAAAAAACATGAGAAGGCTAGAATCCGCTGTGCGGATTGTTTAATATCCTATCCCATCCTATCTGTAAAGCTAAAATCCCCAAAAAAATGGGCAAAACACGATGTGGATAAAATAGAAAAAAAATGATATAGTGACAACAAATTTTTCAGACTGCTTATAAAACACTTTTACGGTTCTACAAAAGACAAGGTTTTCTCCTGCATATGTTATGGGGTAGTGTATAAAAATGGTTTTTATATAAAAACGCCCCCTAAAAGTGGACGTGGGTTAAAATGTTGATATTAATATTACTAACGATTCTGCATCAAAATTTTTTTCGAAAATTTTAAAATTTGGCCGAAAAACGTTTTTTTTTATTAAAAAAAACGCCCCCAAAAAGTGGGCGTGGAAAAAAAATGTATACGAACGAAATATAGAATTACGATTGTCTAAATAAGCTTCTCAGACCTTATTTTAAAATTCCTTACGGTTTGGCTAAAAACTACTTTTTTCTAAAAAAAAGGGGCGTGGCAGTGGGCGGATTTCAAAATTTTTTACACTTGTTCTGCTGGGAGCAACAAAGACCACGTGTACCAAATTTCATCATTCTAGCTTGAAATTTAAGGCCCAAAAACTGGTGACGTACGGACGGACGGACGGACAGACAGACATGGCTAAATCGACTCAGCTATCGATTCTGAGTTAATCCATATACTTTGAGGTATTTTTTTTTTAAATTCTGACTTGCCTAAGCAGTAATATACACATCGACCTAAAAGATCTATTGTGCTTGCCGTCAGATGTGTTTTAGGTTAGTAGCGCTTCTACTTTCCTAATGTAGCTGATAATACTTTCAGCCGAAGATTTCCTCAGTTCTTCGGGACGTAAAAATTCCCTGAAGAGAGATTCCCTTCTCATACCGGAAGGGCCGGGCATTCACATATGATATGCTCGGCTGATTCGTCTTCTTCTACACATAGTCTGCACTCCAGTGAGTCGACTAGATGCATTTTATTTAGGTGATATCGCAGACCGTGATGACCAGTTAGGTAGCCAACTAAGTTTTTGATATCGTGCCTGCGAAGATTTAGTTCTTATTGGCATCTGATAATTGTCGAGGGCTCAGTGGCGCGATGGTTAGTGCGATGAACTGCCGCGCAGGAGGTCTGGGTTCGATTCCCAGCCGTAGCAACACCTAAATGATTTTTCACTGGCCCTCCTCTCGTGATGATCTGACAAATCATCCGAGTAGTATCAATTGTCAAGAATAGCTTATCTCAACTTAGCCGTTCGGTGTCGGCATAAAACAGGAGGTCCCGCCATCGTGCAAGAAGTACACACGCACACATGAATGGTTGTGAGAAAGCTAGGCCCTGGGTACTAACGAGCCTGTTGCGCCAAAAATTTGTATTTTTTTTTTTGGCATCTGATTTGAAGGGCTGAATAGCTCTTTTGGCCTGTCTTAGGCCTGGGATGTTTCCCCAGTATGAAAACCATTTGTTTTGTTCCCAGTTTTTTATGACCAGATTTATGGCTGATTTGGGGATTGCACAGAAGGGTTCAGGTCCAATGAAGGGGGTTTCCGAACCTTTTTTGGCTTTTTCGTTACTTTTAATTCCCTTATGTCCGGGACCCACCATAGTCTGGTTTTGTTCCTGGAACTGAGTGCTTGGAGGGAGTTGAAGCAGTGTAGTACTGATTTGGAGTCAATGATGTATGAGCTAAGGGCTTTTAAAGCTGCTTGACTTTCCGTGAATATATGGATGTTTGCGCATTTAATACCTGAGTTGTGTATTAGGTTTGCGCAGTCTTTTATGGCATGGAGCTCAGCTAGGGTTTTTTCCCATAGGTATTGAGATGTTTTTATTTGGTCTATGTATGCCAGCTCCTACCCCTGAGTCCATTTAAGAACTATCCGTATACCACTTTAGGCCGTTAAGGCAGTTTGGTGGGTTGTTGCTACACCATGCTTCTCTGGTTGTGATCTCCGTTGAGAATCTTTTGTCGAAGCATAGTGTCATTGGTAAGCGGTCTGTAACCGCACATATCATGTCAAGTTCTGGAAGTTCGGATAGAAGTTCAATAAGTTTAAGGTGTTCACTTATGTTTAATTCTTTCGCTTGTGTCAAACTTGCTGAGCTGCGAATTGCCACTTTTTTTATATAGATGTGGAGGGGTGTTAATTCTATTAAGGCTTCTATAGCTGCAGTGGGACAGGTACGCATAGCTCCGGTAATGCCCAGACAGGCAAGCCGTTGTACCTTGTTTAATTTATTTATGGTTGTTTTTTGGGTGACTTTGTTCCACCATACTATTGAAGCGTACGTTATAATGGGCCTGACCATGATCGTGTAGATCGAGTGTGTGATCTTTGGAGAGATTCCCCAGGTTTTACCATACATGCTTCGAATTTTGTTGTTAATGTTGGAGTTCCAGCGTAGTTTTTTTCGAGGATCACTCCAAGATATTTTACTTCGTTGGAATTCTCAATGTATATACCATTAATTGAAATTTGGGTAAGATTTAATTTCCTCCTTTTTGTAAAAGGGACGATGATAGCCTTGCTGGGGTTTATAGAAAGACTTTCTTTATTACACCAGTCTATGACTATCTTAAGGGCGTTTTGCAAACGTGTTGTAACCTCGTTTGGTTCTTTGCCCTTTGCCCGTATCCAATTATTTTGAAACCTGCATTACTTAGGTCTTGAAGTAGGTTATCGATAACCAGAGACCATAGTAGGGGTGAGAGTACTCCTCCCTGAGGGCAGTGTTTAACGGCTGTTACTGATACTGAGGTCAGTGCTGATGAAGCAGTTATTTTCCGACTTTCAAGCATCGCTTTGATCCATTTGATGGTGGGTACTTTGAGGTATATGTAGCTAAATTATCTCTCTATGTTACAAACTATGTATCAAAACTAATATACCCCTAATGGATAGGGTATAAAAAGGATATTTTTATACCCTATCCCATAGGGGATAAAAATATCTTCAGTCAGGTTGGTTAGTTAATATAGTGTGTTGAAAAATTGATCAAACATTTTAATCACAGGTTTGACATGGTCTGTCTGTAGCCTCGGTGAAGCTTTACATCTCCTGTCATCTATTGCAATGCCAATACCTGAAATATTAAATAATAATTACCAAATGCACAAATAAATCACAATCGAACAAAGTTCCACTACTTTTTGAAGGCCATCTAGAGGTGCTAATAGAATTTGACACATTAACACTTGTAAGTGTATTACCCGATAAATGGTCAACGTGATAGATACCCGCTCTGGGTAGTTGTATGAATTTGGATTTTGTCCATTTCAGGGTTAGTGGACGTTGGGCAAGATTGCATGTCTTGTGTACGTGCAATATTTGTTCGTAATGATTTCATAAAATTACGTAAAAAAGTTTTGACATACTTTAACAATTTTTGGTCGATTATGACGTATAAACTCATTATTATTAGGTTCGGGTGTTATCAGTCTATCAATTTTTCGCTCACTAGTTTTACTTGTAAATTGTTATTTTTTTTATTAACTCTTAATAAATCTAGCTTATCATCAATACGTTTTCTTAATCTAACTTACTGCCCCTTAGCAGACACTCTTGCTTATTTTGTTTTTTATAAAATTTGTTACAATCTAGGGAATCATACAATAGCCACTCCTTACATAAATAATCGCCGCAGTGCATGGGCTTTGCATTACCAGTAACTGCTGGTGGTGCTTCGATCTTCGGCTCGTCGGTTATATCGTTGAACATATACTTATCCTGGTACTCCTTCAAAATGTAACTCGACCGATGCTTGTCGAGGAACAGTGAGTACACCTTCTTCACATCAGCTGTTATCACTTCTGCAGCCTAGCGTTTTCGGTATACTGTTGTAATCAGCTGAATAGCGTAATGTTGACTGGTATCGATTGCGATACGCGTGAGAATCATCAGTGCAGCGGGATGCATAAGACAGTCCTCCTCTAAAATCTCATTGATTTCCTTCTCAGAGTAAGCCACCGTGCGGATGATAATAATCATTCGGTCAAGCAAATCGATAGGGCTGCAATGGGGACTGCGGTAGTTGGTGCCACGAATGCGAGTGATAAAACGATTTGTTGCCATGATAACAACGGGAGCCATGCCACTTACCAGGGCACGATTAAGTACGAGAAACACACAACATACAACTTGTGCACCAATGAATAGAATTCCGGAGTTAATCTCAGCTTTACCCTCACTATGCCGTTCGAGAACTTTGTTGTTGATTTGATCACGATTTGCTTAAATCTCACCAGTGTCGCCCGAGAAGAGAGCTTCTGCAACTCTCCCCCCGGATACTGGACGAACCGTGTCTGTGCGCCAGTGGCATCGTAATCACGAGTAAAACTCCTACCCACCTTCCTAACATTACCCGATGCCTTATCAATTTTGAAAACATCGCCTTCCTGGATCTTCTTCTTAATGAAGTATTCGATGATTTTGTTGCCCAAGTCATAATTTGTCTGATAATTCTGTCCAGTTCCAGTAGCTGGACGATCGACGATCGCGAACACGAGTAATACCCCAACTTACTAGCATTACTTGATGCCATATCAATTGTGACAACATCGCCTGTCTGAATCTTCTTCTTCGTGAACCATTCCATGAATTTGTTGCCCAAGTCATAATTTGTCTCCATTTCGGTGGTCTTCAGTGTTACTTTGCCAATTTTCTGGAAAACAAAACGATTGATTTGATTTCTGAACTCAGCCGTTCGGATTTGGCTAAAAAGGAAGGTTCCCTAATCGTGCAAAAAGTACACACGAACCCAACACAAGCGCGTGTTGCGTCCAACATTTAGTTCAAGCACTCGTTGCCAAATGCCCCGAGTGGTCGCCATACTTATTAGGGTACCAGGCCAGCCATCATGAAAGCCCATCAAGTGACAGCGGTAGCATCTTGGCGGTTTTCCATTATGGCTGGCCAAACTCCTCCCACGACTTTCTAACTAAAGCTGAAAGATCAGGCTGTAGTCGCTAGCGATCGCCCTTCCAACGAATCGCCATAAGATGCAAATTGTCAAGTTTGCATAATACCTTGTTACGAATGTATATTATGTGCTCGAATTCTGGCGTTTGGTATAATCCTTGCAGGATGGCCGGCTCTCAAACAGCCATATCTTTTCATTTACGATGGCGTTACATTGAACCTCACGGGGCAGCCGTAAGCGATGATTGTCTTTAAAAAGGCTGTGTACCGAATGATTTTCACTTTGGAGTCAAATTGACTGCTTTGAAACCGTCTTCTTTTCAGGGGATTAGTTCCCCTGGTGTTAGCTAGACAACCATCTACACTTTTGTTAAAATATAGAAACTGGTCTAGCAAGATCCCAAGGTATTTTACAACTCTTCTCAACTTCAACAGTTGTTAATGAAGCCTAATGATGTCCAGTTGTGTACAGTTTTTTTCTGGTATCACTAGAAGCCCTAAGGAATTAGCTTCTGAACAGAATTATTTCGGCTTTTCGGAAATTAATTTTCATCTTTTGACACATTTAACAAGTTACTTGACAATGGTCTAAAAGATTGTTATTGGTTTAAAAGCAGTCTGTCACAAATTTAATCCATCGAAAGCTGTAACCCAATTCCATTTACTAGTCAATTACTCATACATCATGGGATTGTAGCTCCAATTAAACCTTTTCCCTCTTTGTTACCCCACAAAGTAACAAAAAACACACCAATTTGCTGCGACAAGCATCATGACTTCCTCAAGGTGTCGATCTGGTGCCTTTTCTGCCCACATATCAGTACACACCTAACTGTAACATCCGCCTACAACAAGTATTTAGATGTCTGCCCGCTGAAACCTCAAAACAATTGCTAACCACCAGCATATCGTTGATGCTGTTGCTCCACACTCCTCAGCTTTTGACATTAGACCGACATTTATTTAGACCGATTTCCTACTTTTTCGTTAGATCGATCAAGTCAGCCTCCTCCGTGTAAACGCTGATTAATCTCCATTTCGATGGAGATTCAAGCAAATTTCCACAAAAAAGTATCTAACTCTAATCAAATTGGACTTCCTTAACCATTTAGCCAACAATTGCGACGACGGCACTTGAACGCTGCCACAATGGTGGTTCAATAAATCAGCGATAGTGTGCGGCCCACTATAACACGAAACCACACTTTACTGCACTTTCCAGGCTTGTTTGAGTCTTTTTCTACTGCTTTTCTTCTACTGCCACTAAGTGTCAACTTTAGTACTTCAAAGTTGTCGTGAGGAGTTTCTTTTTCTGCACTGCCGCGGTGTTGGCAAGCCTTGACAATGCATTGTTGTCCGTGGGTGTTGTGTGGAAACAAGAAGTGCGGTGTTAGAGGGCTCTGGACCGAATGAAGACATTTATTTTAACAATGGCGACAGACTGACGTGCAATTCGTTCGGCTTTTTGCTATAAATTGGGTTTTATGTTAAGTGCAAGTAATGGGTTTTAAGTATCTTCGAGACGATAAATATGCACGAGTTGGATTGATGGGCTAGTACTTTGTTTGGCATTATTTGAATATAACCACATTTATGGGTTAGATAGTCAATTTTTAAAGGATCAAGCAAAAGCTTTTATTCCAAAGTTAATATACACTCGTGGTTGTAAAAACTGAGACAGAATCAGCAACCGAACTGATACGTTGTTGTGCTGAAAAGAGCGCAAGTGTTTGAAATTCTTCATTTTCCAGTTCTTCAGTCTTCAGGTAATCAGAGAGGTATGGTAGGTTCTGGGATCAACAGTTCAACGGCCATCCGATTGCTTTCAACATATGGTAAGTTAGGTTAGGTTGATAGGTTCACGCGGAAGGCGATGTTCGTCAATCCTCATCGCACTAAGTTCTATCAAAGATTATGAATTCTATACAGATGACGCACTCCATATAAGAAAAATTGTTCTAAAATGTGTTCTTTTTCATGTGTTTTCATGCACATCGCCCGCCCGTAGTATGAAGCTACTGAGCAAAAGTTTCTGTTTTTTGTTCTCTCTCAATGCGTCATCTGTATAGAATTCATAATCTTTTGTTCTATGTATACCTGTATTGGTTATCATTTGTTTGTGTCGCAGATACCTTATTGTTACAAACCTGAAAAGCAACAAAAGTGAGGTTTTAAATAAATCCGTAAGGTCATCGAAAATTAACTTCCCACGTGTTAATTTTCTTCATTGAAGGATGTCCGGGCCAAGTGGTGCTTCCTAATCACCCCAACCTTTACAAAGGTCATTATTTTATTGGCGATGTCCAATACTTTGAGGTAGCGATGTATGAAAATGTAAAGGGTGATCCATTTCGAGGTCCCTACTTTTTTAAAGAAAAAAAAAAAACACAGAAAATTCAAATTTAATGGAGAATGTTTATTATCATTTGAAAGAACATTCTTTGGCATTTATTTTTTGAAGATTATGTCTATCAAATGTTGGCCGTTGCTACGTCGCAGATGGTCCATCCGTTGAGTCCAATTTTCCATCACTCGTTCGAGCATTTCGACTGGTAACTGGCGAATGACACGCGTGATGTTTTCCTCCAAGGCCTGAATCGAAGCGGGTTTATCGGCATAAGCTTTTGACTTTACATATCCCCACAGGAAAAAGTCTAACGGTGCGATATCACACGATCTTGGTGGCCAATCGACCGGCCCAAAACGTGAAATTATGTGCTCACCGAAATGTTCTCTCAATATTGATGCGATGTGTGGGAAGTGGCGCCGTCTTGCTGAAACCAAATGTCGCCGAGATCACGAGCTTCAATTTCAGGCATCAAATAGTCGGTTATCATGGCACGATAACGGTCGCCATTGACGGTTACGTTCGCACCGGCATAATTTTTAAAGAAATATGGACCGATGATTCCACCAGCTCACAAACCACACCAAACCGTTGTTTTTTCTGGATGAAGTGGCAGTTCTTCAATCTCTTCAGGTTGCTCTTCGTCCCAAATGCGGCAATTTTGTTTGTTTACATACCCATTGAGCCAGAAATGGGCCTCATCGCTAAACAAAATTTGCCTCGAAAACGTCGGATCTTCTTGGAACTTTTCAAGAGCCCATAGAACGAAGCGATGTCGCTTGGGAAGGTCGAGCGGCTTCAGTTGTTGCACAAGTTGTATTTGGTACGCTTTCAATTTAAGATCTTGACGTTAAATGCGCCAAGTCGTTCCATACGTCACGGTCTACGGTCTACGGTCTTCGTGTACACTCTCAGCTACGGCCGCTATATCTTCACAGCGTGCTGGACGTGGTCTATTCGGTCGAATATTATCCAATAATGAATGCTGGGTCTCAAAATGGGTGATGGTGTTGCGAATAGTACGCTCAGTAGGCCGGTTATGTTGACCATAAGTTGAGCGAAGTGCACGAAACACATTCCTCACAGAACGTGAATTTTCATAATAAAGTTGAACAATTTGTAAAGTTTGTTCACGTAAGTCTTTCCATTATGAAATGCCAAACAATGCTAAACAAAAATAACATGACAGCATGACTCGACTCACACGTGATCTGTCAAAAAGGGCTATTGAAAAAAGTATCTCTACTTGGATCACCCGTTATTAATCCGTGTCAATCGGTTTCATTAACACTATTCGATATAAAATGCCACTCTGGTTAACCCGGTTTATGAACTCGAGTTCACACATCACTAATTTGAAGTCACATGGCGTTGGTATGACGGACTGATATGCATGATAAGTGTTGTTTTCAAATCCTTTTCTTGACAATTCATCATCAGTTTGATGACCGAGTATGCCTCTTTGATCAGGAACCCAGCAGAGCTTATTGTTGTATTGAACGCCTTTAGTTAATGCAACCTACCTATCAATTAAAATAATCTGAATATATCTGCGACTAAAAACATCTCCGACTGGACGACACTGGCTATGGTCAGGGAGACGAATTGAGCTTTTGTGCTTTGAAAAACAATTCCAACGCATACATTCTTTTTAAGACCATCCGTAAAGATAGATATGGATTCGGCTTCGAATTCAGGCCCCTCTGCTGGCGAAGATTCTGTAGAATAGTCTTTGTAAGTTAGACTGATGTAGCATCTAGTCAGAGTCTAGAGCTATGGGCCCAAGTATCTGTTAAAAATTTGAGCGTTATTTAGCAGTTAAGATTATGAGAGCACGTTTAGCAGCAGATTCTTGCATGCAAACAATCGGATGAGAATGTTGTTAACAGCTTAAGTTCTCATTTGCTTTGAAGTAGACGTTGCCTTTCCTTTTGCTACCTTCGGTATATTTTTTATACCTTATCCTATAGGGGCATATTTGTTTTGACATTAAGTTTGTAACATAGAGAAAAAAATTAGATATTTGTACCGTAAAATATATTGTTGGGCCTTAAATTTTGAACTTACTTACTTACTTAAGTGGCGCTACAGTCCTTTCGTGTTGACAGCATATACTTTGTCTTACCCTCATTTACTGCTAAACCCATTTTTTCCGCTTCCTTCTCTATACTAGCAAACGTGGCTATGACATCACGTTGAGTCCTACCAATGATGTCAATATCGTCAGCGTATGCTAGTAGTTGCACCGATTTTTGGAGAATTCTGCCTCTGGTGTTGGCTCGGGAGTTTTGCACAATCCTCTCAAGAATCAAATTGAAAAAGTCACATGACAGTGCATCGCCTTGCCTAAATCCTTTTTTGGTATCGAATGTGTCGGTGAGGTCGTTCCCGACCCTGATGGTGCAGCGAGAATTCTCCATCGTCATCCTAAATGGACGAGTTTGGGCGGTATACCAAAACTAGACATGGCTCTGTATAGTTCGTCTCTATAAATGCTGTCGTATGCGGCTTTGAAATCGATAAATAGGTGGTGGGTATCGATTTGGACTTCTTGGGTTTTTTCCAGGATCTGCCGAAGTGTGAAAATTTGATCGATTGTGGACTTTCCTGGCCTAAAACCACACTGATAAGGGTCGATCAGGTTGTTGGTAAACGGTTTCAGGCGTTCACATATTACGGCAGATAGGATCTTGTAAGCGATGTTGAGTAGACTTTTAAAATTTTGCGTGAATTATGTGACAACCGTTATATAATTTTGCGAAACCTCCAAAACAGCAATAAAATATTCTTCAACATTGAAAATGCGTTGTTCTTGCGTATTGCGCTTCATTTTTATTAACCCCGAACTGTCAGCTGTTACATCGTTATCTTATTAAATGGCGCAAAATTCAAATGTTGCGTGAAGTATGGAACACCCTTTACAAGGTTAAGATGAGCTAAGAGTGCTCCCTCAGGGCCAGTAAGTTAGATAAAGATACCGTTACATTAAGCAAGACTTAAGCATTTTTGTCTAGTACGTAAGTGATATCAAAGATTATGAATTCTATACAGATGACATTTTTAAGTTACATAACGGAAATTCCTTCAGGTCCACTGGTTTCTACAGTACAAAGTATTTCGGATGGGTGTTTTTACCTGATCCTTAAATCCTTAAGTTTACATGTTCTGTCATTCATTCTAGAGAAAGGCTCAAGCTAGCGATCCATCAGTTATGTTCTAGGGAGGAAATCAAGAGTTGCGCCATTATCGAAACGCTTTCTGTTTTGCTCTTACAACTTAATCCCATGGATTATTGAACCATGGTTTTTTGGATCCTGCTTTTATGTCCAGGAGAATGATCGTGAATGATTGATAAAAACAGTTTGACAGTTATTTCTTGTTCGCATCGTTCGATAAATCATAACTGAGTAGGAAAAGAATACACCTCAGCTACTGCCTCTGCGCGAATATTGAAACAGCTCTGTACTTTAGCCAATACTCAGTTTTCAGAAATGATCACGATGTTCAAATGAACGAGTAAATCAATTAATTTTTCTTTCTCTATTCCCCTATTTACCGGTGAACCTCATAGAGACCAATATCCCCACCATTTCCCCAAAAATCTGAGAAGACCTTATTTATTTACACAACAAAAAAATCTACAAGTCTAACGTAATATAAGTTATTTTATTGCAAAATCGCACATCTGATAAAAAAAAAGTAACCTACTTAATTTTTCTCCTTCCAGGTACGTCATATATTCATTACCTATGCCTATATACCCGAATTAACCGAGTAAGTATATCAAAACCTTGTGTAAAAACAAATTCACTAACAATCTACGTGCCTAACAATATCAGGTCCAATTAATCGCAGATAACCAATGTCCCAAATCTAAGCATAGACTTCCTTCAAATCATAAACCAGTTACCATACACGCATAACTTTCCCGCGCCATATTCTGCTCTCCTGACACACATTACTAGCAGCCACAAAGATGCGCAACAACTACCTGTCACAATGACAGCGCCCCGAACATACCTAATGAAGTTGCCATACACAAATGCCAATAAGCGGTCAATGTGTGCTTTGTGCGTGTACCCTTTTAGTTGTAATTACCATAAGTCAAGGTGGCCACAAAAGTCATCCACTGTGGGGAGTGTATTCCATTCATAATCACCAGCAATTGTTCAAACTGTCATAGACGACAACGATTCCGACTCAGATGTTAACGATGACCATCACCGGAGCAGCTTAGTGACAACAAAAGCCGCAAAAGGAGGCAACTCTAAAATTAATAATATTATCTAACACTTTCACTGGTTCAGGTCGCACCACCAGCACTAGGAAAGCCCACCATTTTCAGTACGTTAGGTCGATGTAAACATTTTCAAATAATTTCATAATAAAACGACTCAATTAAACATTCATCGCATCACTTGATTTATGGTGATGCGTTACAGCTGGTGACTAATGAATTTTTTGCAAGACTGATGGGTTTGACTTTATGTCACCAGGCTGTCGTTCTTCTTTCTCGATGTGACATTCTTATGTCATCGATCCATTCGAAGGGGCATTCGATGGTGATCACGTAGATACGAAGCACGGATGTGGAATCCATAGTAGAGTTCGATGGGAGATTTATAAGTATTGGTGCAGCAATAAGTGAATAAAATGGCTTCTAAGTGAATAACAGTACATAATTGCAACAGAAGGGGACAGTTAAATGAAATTACATCATAAAATGCGAAAATTTACGGATATTTTTGTCGCAAGTGGCAGTGCATTGTCGTGGAAGACATTCGCGATGACAGTTCATGAAATAAATTTCAGACATTTGAAATGCTGTTGTGTACTCGTTGAACCAATCACTTACAGTTTATGGCTATTTATTCTGGCGTTCGATTGGTGATGGAAGGTCTAGAGTAGGAAGTATACTCTTTGGAGGCGTTTAGACAGGTTTACAAATTGTGGCTAAAAGTATGCAACTTATTTGGTTTGATATGAAGGTAATCAAAAATTGTTTTAAAATTTATCCGTTCGTGAAAAGTGCATAAGGCGGTCAGACTTGTGAAGGTCATACAAAGTTGTGAAAACACATGGATTTTGTTTTTCACTTTAATGTTTACCGGGTCACGTAGGCTGTCAAAAAAGTAGATTCCGAGGTGGAGCCTTTTTTTTTTTGTGGGAGAGCACTGGACATGTACAGAGTTGATGAGGGATGCACTCACTATTCCTGTTCCTCATTCAGTTAGTTGATACAGGAGGCATAGCACACGTGGACCTTGCCTCTTTCGTGTGAACTGATGTGCGATCTTCTTATCCTGAGTGGGATTGTGGGAGTTTGGCCAGAATTACTGGGAATATGAAATTTTATGACAAGTGCTTGTGGGGAACACTACTGCCTTAGGCACTGGTGATTAGTAGGTCCCACTTCCTCTCTGAACTATGACGGACCGGGTCTTCGATAGGCAGTAAGGGTAGATGCTGAGTCATATGTTAAGTAGGCTGAAAAAAGGATCGACAGAGTTCTTTTAAACGACATTACCCATGACATACTATTGGTTTGAAGTATCGATAGAAGGAAATCATTTTGTGATCAGCAAATCTGGTCTTCTTCTTGGGTTCCACATATTTTTAGGGACCACATATGTTTAACCTGCACCTTGTGGTGTTCTCGACGTAATCGGGTTTGATGGAAACTACTAGAAGAAATTTTGTCGGTTCTTATCTCATCGGAGCTTTGGACAATCCTTCATAGCATGAATAGCTCTACATTTCGGCTTCTATTTGGTTTCGATCGCCACTGGAGCTAATCTCGCTTCAATGACCGACGGTTTTTCCTACTTCCCCATTACCATTGTTGCTACAGGCTGGATAACACTTGGTGTCGTCTCTTACCCTAGCAGATGTTCTCTCCGTTGTCAGGGGTATTTCCAACGTTGCTTTAAGATCGCCATTTAGAACGGCTGGTCATAACCATTGGTTTCCAGTATCTTAAACGTTGCGTCGCCTAACAAGGCATTTTGCTAGTCAGTTTAGCTTCGGTGTATAGGGTGTGCTATCTTAAAAAAAAAACATACAAAAAGGCTACAATCCGCTGGGGACGTGGCAGTGGGCGGATTTCAAAAATGTTTACACTTGTTCTGGTGGCACGGACAAGGATCCTATATACCAGATTTCATTATCCTAGCTCAAAATTTAAGGCCCGAAAATCGGTGACGAACAGACAGACGGACGGACAGACATGGCTAATTCGACTTAGCTAGCGATTCTGAGTCGATCCATATACTTTGAGGTATATGTAGCAAAATTATTTCTCTATGTTACAAACTATGTGTCAAAACTAATATACCCCTATGGGATAGGGTATAAACAACGATATCTCAGGCGTTGTAGCGATGATTTCGAAAGGAATGTTAGCTTTGAGCTCATAAATGGTCTGAGGTTTTCTGCTTTTCAAATAACAAAACAAAATGAAGTTCGAAAAGGTCAAATCTGAAGATCTGGGCGGCCCGTCAATGTCACCTTTTTGTTTGCATTGTTTTAATTGCTAATTGGCATGGCGCACCGTCTTGTATAAATCACCCTTCATACGGTTAGCCAACATCCACTTATGTCGATTCCCATCTAATTTTTCGCATTCTCTAAAGATAAATGATCCATTGATGGTGTTTCATG
Source organism: Rhingia campestris (assembly GCA_932526625.1). Taxonomy (NCBI): domain Eukaryota; kingdom Metazoa; phylum Arthropoda; class Insecta; order Diptera; family Syrphidae; genus Rhingia; species Rhingia campestris. The sequence goes on along the minus strand of OW052182.1, from coordinate 93,107,076 downwards.
GATTTCGTGTAGACTTTCCGTTTTCCAAGTGCGCGGCAATTTAGCTTGTTAACGATGGCAGACAGTATGAACCAAGTTGGCCAACAACATTTACTTTCAAAAATCATGTTTAGTGTGCACCATTCGAGTGACTATTTGGCTGTATTCCAAGCGACATGGAAGGTCTGTCGGCAATATTCTTTGGCTCTTTATACGGAAACAAATGCAAATTATCCTTCAAAATATGCTGCACTGACGACACATGTAGGTTCTTGGCAACAGAGTCTCTTACCGATTCAACCAGTTCAATAAAAACATCTTGGACGTTCACGAACGACATGTCGACGATCTCCCACTGTACCGTGCTCAACAAAATTCGACAACAAATGACGAACAGTGTTGTCGGCCACAATATTTTCGACGACATGCACTTTGGGTTAACACATCTGAACGACTATTTCCAATCTACAACGTCACTATTTCCGCCGGATGTTTTGGTGTGAAGTACTCAAGTCAATCGGTAGATAATGGTCAAAGTTATTAAATGTTTACATACCGACATGAAATATGGCGCGCCCTGTAGATATTACTTTAGGTCAGGTGGTAGGTGGTGGTATAGTGGGAGATAGGTGTCATCAATCATTGGAAACGTCTAGTAGCCATGGACGCAACAAAACTTGGAAGAATCATATGAAAAGGTGATAATCCGCTGTGCGAATCGTTTAATACCTTATAACACGCACACTATCCTTAAAATAAATGTCCTAACAAATTGGGCGTGGCTTAAGACTGAATGGGGATGAAATATAGAAAATGACATTGACAAATGACATTATTTATTCAGTTTATCTAAATCTTTTATGATTCGACAAAAAAACACGTTTTTCTATGGAACATGCATGGGTTTGTAATTCGTGTTTTTTTTTAAAGGAAAACGTCCCCAGAAGGTGGACATGTGTTAAATTGATTTCTGGACGAAATGTTCGCAGTATTACTCTCGAATTTTTTCATCGAAAGTGTTTTTCGAATTTTCTTAAATTGTACCGAAAACTTTTTTTTTAAGGAAAACGCTCCCAAAAGACGTTTTTCTATGGCACATGCATGGGTTTCTAATTCGTTGTTTTTTTTTAAGGAAAACGTCCCCAAAAGGTGGACATGTGTTAAATTTATTTCTGGACGAAATGTTCGCAGTATAATTCTCGAATTTTTTTTATCGAAAGTGTTTTTCGAATTTTCTTAAATTGTACCGAAAACGTTTTTTTTTTATCGACAAAATATACGTATTGCGAATGTCTAAATATCCTGGTCAGACACTTTTTAAAATTCCTAATGACCAAAAACAACGTGTTTTTTTTAAGAAAAATAGGCGTGTCAGTGGAAAAAGTTGGAACATTTTACGGTCCGAAAATTGGTGTCATTTAGATGGACGGACAGATAGCTAGAAAAAGAAATATCTGGAATTAACGGGAAAGTACCTCAAAATTAGCTTTTGCATTCATTTGTGTGTGCAAAGAAGGGGAAGTCCGGTTTAACACCGGTTCCGAACGGCATAATGAAGAATCTTCTCATGACATTAATATACCTTTGGGGGTTTATCAGACTTCCGTAAGTTGTGGGGCAGTGAAAAAAGGTAGGTAGTAGATTTTGGAAGCTGCAAAACGGACCTCTCAATCTGAAGTCAGTTTAACCTAAGCTGCATGACCGAACACAGTTTATCTTGTTTGTACATTTTCGGACCTCTCAATCAAAAGTCAGTTTAACCTAGGTTAGGTTAGGTTAGGTTAGGTTGGTGGGTTGATGAGGCAGACGGTGTGTATGTCTTCCCTCATCGCACTTAGGTCAATAGACCCATTGTGATGCCCGTTGGGGGTCCACTTGTGTGGTTGGTTCATTCATTGTCCCGTTACGGTCCATTGTTGTTAGCCTCTTTCCAGCCATCCAGATGTTGTTGCAAACCTGAAAAGATTAGGGAGAGGGATTTCGGATAGGTCCGTGAGGTCATGGAAAAAGTATTTTCCTAAGGTTCTCATTCTTAATTGGCTGAGGCCTGGGCAGTGGCACAGAAAGTGGAGGGTATCCTCGTGTATTTCTTCATCACCGCAGCCTCTACAGAGGTCATCATCTATGGGCCGCGCACACGAGTATGCTTCAACCGTAGTCATTATGGTTACTTTCCAAACACACGGGAATATGTTCAACCGGTTGAATTTTGTGTAATATACCAAACTTTATATGTATGTGTAATTCGATTAACACCAAACTAGCCGCCGTATTTTTTTTTAATACCACAACTGTCAGAAACGCATGCATGTGTTGGTAGATTCAACCTCTTCAACCACTTAATTTTGGGTGAAAAATTGCTCTCCAATGCCTCTCAAACTGTGCTCCCTCCTCACCCGTCCCACCAACAAACATGACGTTCAACCGGTTGAAGCATACTCGTGTGCGAAGGCCCTATGAGATGCATTTTCAGTTTGTGGCTTTTAGTAAGTTGTGTCCAGGAAGAATCCCAACTAAAGTAGAGACAGATTTCCTGTTTCTACGGAGTAGTTTCTGGCTTTGTCATACTCAGGCCACTTCCTTTTGGAAGTTTCACAGGTGGGGAGGGAGTTCCACCTGTTTTTGGCAGTGGTCAGTGTTTTCTGTCCCACCCGAGATTTGAGGTCACATAGTGGTGGTTTGACAGACTGGTCAATGCTGGAGGCAGATCCTTTTCTCACCAGTTCGTCAGCAATTTCATTGCCCTGTATGCCTCTGTGTCCGGGGACCCAGCAGAGCCTAACATTATGTTGGACGCCAAGAACCTTTAGCTCTTCACGACAACGTTTCACAAGCCTAGATTTTATTTCGACAGCAGAGATAGCTTATATTGCAGCCTGACAGTCAATAAAGATGGTGATATCATCTGGTGGTATCACCAGCATTGAGGTCGCTTTGGCTGCCTCTGCTACTGGCAATATTTCGGCTTGGAAGACATTGCTGTGCTCAGGGAGACGAAAGGTGCTGTTTAGCTTTAGTGTTTCTGAAAACACTCCAGCTCCAACATCCATTTTTGAACCATCAGTGTAGATGGATATGGTTTCTGGGCCTAATTCGATCCTCTCGCACAACTCTCTGCTTGGGAGGATGCAGGAGAATGGTCTTTGAAAGTCATGGTGAGGCAGCATGTAGTCAGAGGATACAGCTGAGCCCAGATATCTGTGTAGAATTTGGGCATGTCCTCCTGAGTTCTACTTCCAGCAGTTGAGCTGGCTGATTCTTAGAGCACTTTTGGCTGCAGATTCTTGCTGTAAAGGTCTAGCGGTAGCAGGTTAAGGATGGTTTCCAGTCCCGCTGTTGGTGTGGTTCTCATTGCGCCAGTAGCGCCCACAAATGCTATGCTTTGTACCTTTGTCATATTTTTCAGATGGGTGACTTTATTTGTGGATTGCCACCAGACAAGCCCCCCATATGTTAATATAGGTCTCACAATGGCCGTGTACATCCATAGGATGATCTTGGGGTTCGGACCTCAGTTTTTAACCTAATTTACATATGTTTTGGAACCTCGGTATTTAAGTTTGCCTATATAACAGCTGCTTTATTCGAAATACGGGATACAAAATACAAAGCCATATCTGTACGAAGCACTTTTTTCACATAAGAGAGTGACGGAATTCTCCCTAATAATTGACTAGTTGTATCGAATGCATTATGCACAAGGAATACTCACTTACTTACTTAAGTGGCGCTACAGTCCGAGATGAACCTGGGCCTCAACCAACATGCCTCTCCTATTAGCCCGGTCCTTAGCTAACTGCCTCCAGTTGCGCACTCCAAGTTGGTTGAGGTTGGTTTCTACTTGTGCGCGCCACTTAAGGCGATGTCTTCCTCTACTGCGTGCGACGTCTGGCTGGGAATCGAAGACTCTGCGAGCCGGAGTATTGGTGTCCATTCTTTCTACATGTCCTAGCCATCTTAAACGTCCAATGCAGAGTTTTTGACTAGGGGTATGTCGCTGTACAGCTCGTATAGTTCGTGGTTGAATCTTCGTCTCCATAGCCCGTCAACGCAAACGGGACCGAAGATTTTCCGAAGAATTTTTCTCTCGAATCGACCAAGGATTTCTTCATCCGCTTTTGATACAGTCCATGCTTCAGCGCCGTAGAGCAGGACTGGGATGATCAGGGTCTTATATAGGATCTCCTTAGTAGTTCGAGTGAGGGCTTTACTACTAAATTGCCTTCTTAGCTCGAAGAAACAGCGATTGGCAAGAGTAATTCTTCGTTTGATTTCTGACGAGTTGTTGTCAGAGTTAATAGCGGAGCCGAGGTAGACAAAGTCCCGTACTACCTCAAAGTTATATCTGTCAATGGTGACGTTCTGTCCAATTCGTCGATGTTGTGTGTCCTTTCGTGTTGACAGCATATACTTTGTCTTACCCTCATTTACTGCTAAACCCATTTTTGCCGCTTCCTGCGCTATACTAGCAAACGTGGCTATGACATCAGGAATACTATTTACAATATCTTATCTAGTAAGTAGTCTCATCCCAATATTATAAATTTATAAAATCCACATATTATTATAGGCCCACTCTGTAGACTGTCAAGTAGTCACTAACGTAGCTTTAAGACGACGTAACTGCTATGTGTAAAAAATCTTTAAATGAAGTTGAGTTAATCATCTTTTTTACTTTAGCTATTGAATTTTAAACTTCTATTCGTTGGCAATATTCATTGTAATTCCACTGCTTATATTTTTTTATCGAGCACTTTCACACATTCACTAGCGGCAACTTCGTAATGGTAAATACCTAACTCAAACCGTTTTAACTTTTTTTTTATTGATTACTAACAACACCTTTGACAACCCATGACTGTCTTTACTATTAAATAAAAATAATCGATTTTTTGTATTAAATAATTTTATTTGCAAATTCAATTATTATCATGATAGTAAGTGAATGCAAGTGCTGTTTTTAATTTATCTAAATCCACGCATGAATTCCTCCCCAACATACTTTCCATTGAATAGAAATCAAATGAAAATGAAAGTACTCATTAGCACTTGTAGTTTATTTGGATTTATCATTATCACTAGTACCACTGTTGGTAGTGGAAGTTTTATATGCGTATCTATGTGTGCCATTTTATTTAAATCCAAATACCCATTTTGAGTGTGCTTAAATGTTTAATAAAAGCTTTACGCGTGATGTCATTAACGTCTCCAATTATTTGAAAGAATTTTTGCAAACTCTACTGTAAAGAGTATCTAAAGCCTAACTACTGCTCACCATGTTACGTCAAACATTGCTTTCATATAGCTTGCATCATGCGATTGCTGTGTTAGATCCAATTTACACGGTCAGTTACGTTACGTATGCATCAGTGACACACATTTTGATTGCAAAAGTTGGGAAGAGAATTGACAAATGCAGATGGTCAACAAATGTTCATCCCTTTGTTTTGTTTTACATTCTGTTTCACGACCATCGAAACAGTTACGTTTTTTTTAAAACTGTAAATCACTTACTTACATAAAAGGCAAATCAGATTGTATCTGCCACGAAATTTCCGAAACTACCAAACGGATTCGAGTGGAGTTTTCTCCTGTAGATTCATAATTCTTCTGCGGAGTTTATTCTATACCACATATTATGGCTCGACTGCTTTAGTCCGTAAATGGATTTTTCTAGCTCACATACTTTACTGCTATCAACCTAATGGTTGTTCCATATATATCTCTTCGTCGAGATCCCCATACAGAAAAGCAGTAGATACATCTATGTGGTGCAAGTTTAAATCGTGTTCTGTACTAATGGCAAATAAGATTCGAATAAAGCTAATTTCAGCAACTGGTGCAAAGGTTTCAAAAAAAAATCAACACCATACATTTGAGAATAGCCTTTAGCTACTAGTCTGGCTTTTCTACGCTCTATTGTACCATCTGATTTGCGCTTTGTTTTGTATAACCATCTGCATCCGATGTACTTCCATGTACCATTTCTGTTCAAAAGATGAATCTCAATATTCATTGCTTGCCTCCAATCATCCGCATTATTTGACAACTCAACATCTTTAAAACATCCTGGATCGCCAACATCTACCAAATTGGCAGATTCGCTTATATTTCGGAGTCGAACTTTTCTAACAGGGTTGCGTTTGATAACAAGAGTTGATTTGTCTTTTTCTCACTGTGAAGATATTTTTCTTGTGGATCTTCGTTATCTAACACGTCTTCAAAACATTCTTCTTCATCAGATACGTCTACTTCAGTACACTCATGTCTATCTTCTGTTTTAATTTTATTTTTTAACTTTCTCTTACAAAGAGAAAGATATTGTTTTCGTGAAAATTTTCGACCTCGAGATTTTGATTGATTCTAATATTACGATGATAGCGGAGCCTAAAAAAGTGGTTTTTGGAATTCCGTCCGTCGCGTCGGTCCGTCTGTCCGCAATGGTCTCCCCAGCCTAAACGGCTAGACCGATTTTCTTCAAACTTCGTATCCAAGCTTGTTTTAGTCATAATTCTAGGCCATTTTTTTGTTTGCTTTTAGCCATGTTATTAACGGTACCTGCCATATAAAATTTACACATAACCTCAATTTTCTCGAAAACGGCTCTAACGATTTTGATTAAACTTTATATAAACTATAACCATATTAGCTTCGACAAAACTGCGTATCCAGTTTTTTTTCGAGAAAATCCATATAACGGATTTTGTCATTTAGGCCATATAAGGAAAATTGATTATTTCTCGCAAACTATTATTTCAAATTGAATGAAATTTAATATATATACTACTATTACAGCTTGAAGCAATTCCACATAATAAGTTTTGGACCAAATATCACTAAACGGACTTTTCAGTTTTGGCCAATAACGGAATATCATTATTATTCACATTGACATCGATTTTTTTCAAATTTCGGAGTAAACGTTCGTATAAACACATTTCGACATTATTTATATCATTTTTAGCATCAATAATCAAAATGCGTACTATTTGATCTAACGCCCAACTCGCTGTGAAAGAGAAAGTTGCGTACGACCCAGTCGTGCACCCACCACTCGTTTCAATTGATTCTCCAATTTCATGTATCGGTTTTACTTCATGATCATATACATAGAACCTATTTTCCTTTTCATTACTTATTTTGTCGAGGAATATTACATCCCGGATTTTAACTATTGAACGAGTTCCCTTTTTCCAAAGTCTATACGCCTTAGCATCCTCGCAATATCCTATTAAAACAAACTCCTCACTTCTGGGCTTAAAATTGCTAAAATTACCACATTTGCTCAACACAAACGCACGGGATCCTATTTCCCTGAAGTGCGAAACACTAGGAATCTTAGCAGACCATAATTCTTCGGGAGTTTTATTATAACGATTAGATGTTGTTGGACATCTATTTCTTATGTACGCTGAGGTATGCAATAGTTCTGCCCACAGGAATTCAGGCAGACCAGCTTGAATAATCAAGCAACGGGCCATCTCAGTAAGTGTGCGATTTGCACGTTCGGCTACCCGATTTTGCTGAGGTGTGTATGGGCAACTTAACTCTTGTTTGATTCCATTTGATGTGCAAAATTCTTTAAAAGTACTACTGGTGTATTCTGAACCATTATCGGATCTTATCCTTTTAATTTTGGCATTCAACTGATTCTCTACATAAACTTTAAAATGTTTGAATTTGTCTATCATTTCTGACTTCTTACGAACAAAATATACGAATATTTTCCTAGAATAGTCATCTATAAATGTAACAAAATAAAGAGACTTACTCAGAGACTCATAGGTCCACATATATCCGAGTGAATTAATTCCAGGCAGTGCGATGTTGATTTTTCCAGCTTCGATGTAAAAGGCAATCGCGTTTGTTTTCCTCGAATATACGTTGTACAATCCAGATTAAATTTCTTAAATGGTGGTAGCCCATGTACAAGAGTTTCCTGCTGAAGTTGCTTTAATGATGCTCCGTTTAGGTGTCCCATCCTGTTGTGCCAAATTTTGAAAATTTCCGCTTCACCTCTTGGTGTATCTTCCCTCATATGACAGGCATTTTCTTTAATTGGGTATACAAAATAAAGTCCCTCTTTGCGCTTAGCATTCAGAAGCTGTTGTCCATGTTTGTTTACCACTTTAGCGCTATCTCCATCAAAAATTACATTTACACCATTACTCGTGGCCTTGTTCATAGAAATCAAATTTTCCTTTAAATCTGGAACGTAACGGGTGATCCAAGTGGAGATACTTTTTTCAATAGCCTTTTTTGACAGATCACGTGTGAGTCGTGTCATGCTGTCATGTTATTTTTGTTTAGTATTGTTTGGCATTTCATAATGGAAAGACTTACGCGTGAACAACGTTTACAAATTGTTCAACTTTATTATGAAAATTCACGTTCTGTGAGGAATGTGTTTCGTGCACTTCGCTCAACTTATGGTCAACACAATCGGCCTACTGAGCGTACTATTCGCAACACCATCACCCATTTTGAGACCCAGCATTCATTATTGGATAATATTCGACCGAATAGACCACGTCCAGCACGCTGTGAAGAAAATATAGCGGCCGTAGCTGAGAGTGGACACGAAGACCGTAGAGAGTCGATTCGGCTCCGTTCGCAGCAACTCGGACTGACGTATGGAACGACTTGTCTCATTTTACGTCAAGATCTTAAATTGAAAGCGTACAAAATACAGCTTGTGCAACAACTGAAGCCGCTCGACCTTCCCAAGCGACATCGCTTCGCTCTATGGGCTCTTGAAAAGTTCCAAGAAGATCCGACGTTTTCGAGGCAAATTTTGTTTAGCTATGAGGCCCATTTCTGGCTCAATGGGTATGTAAACAAACAAAATTGCCGCATTTGGAACGAAGAGCAACCTGAAGAGATTGAAGAACTGCCACTTCATCCAGAAAAAACAACGGTTTGGTGTGGTTTGTGGGCCGGTGGAATCATCGGTCCATATTTCTTTAAAAATTATGCCGGTTCGAACGTAACCGTCAATGGCGACCGTTATCGTGCCATGATAACCGACTATTTGATGCCTGAAATTGAAGCTCGTGATCTCGGCGACATTTGGTTTCAGCAAGACGGCGCCACTTCCCACACATCGCATCAATCAATGGACTTATTGAGAGAACATTTCGGTGAGCACATAATTTCACGTTTTGGGCCGGTCGATTGGCCACCAAGATCGTGTGATATCACACCGTTAGACTTTTTCCTGTGGGGATATGTAAAGTCAAAAGCTTATGCCGACAAACCCGCTTCGATTCAGGCCTTGGAGGAAAACATCACGCGTGTCATTCGCCAGTTACCAGTCGAAATGCTCGAACGAGTGATCGAAAATTGGACTCAACGGATGGACCATCTGCGACGTAGCAACGGCCAACATTTGATAGACATAATCTTCAAAAAATAAATGCCAAAGAATGTTCTTTCAAATGATAATAAACATTCTCCATTAAATTAGAATTTTCTGTGTTTTTTTTTTCTTTAAAAAAGTAGGGAACCTCGAAATGGATCACCCTTTATAAGGTATTAAAAAGAGAGCAAAACAAAGGTTTTTTATTGACTTTAGTTACTATACTAATTGTACCAATGCCCATGATTTTTACCTTTTTATCATTTGCAAGTTTAACAAACCCTATATGACCTTTCTTTATTTTTGTGAAGAACATTTCGCTGTGGCTCATGTGTGAGGTTGCCCCACTGTCTAAGCACCAGCGAGTTTGCTTTGCCTCTCCATGGTCAACTGTAGCTTCTAATGCTCTTATCGGTGATGAAGTTAATAATTCCTGCATTAGAAAGCCACTGGCATAGTCGTCAAAAACCTGTTTTGCCGTTTTTCCATGCGATCTACAATCTCTTGCCTTATGCCCGCGACGACCACATCGACGACAATTGTAGTTGCAAAATCTCGCACCGTTTGGATTAGTTTGATTCGTTTGTTGTGGCGGACAAATGTTTTTGACTTATTATACCGAAATTGAAATTTATTAAAATTACCTTGTACTCTCATTGCGTTGTATGTATTGTTGCTGCATGTTTCTCGTTTCTTATCACCGACTTCCATTAACCTAATTCTGACAGTATCCAACGATGGTGACTCCTTTTGGGCATCGAACGCTGCCTGTACATCTTTATAATTTTCGTCGAGACTATCTAGAAGTATTATAACCAGAAGATCGTTATCAAGTTTTGCATCTAGCTCCGTCAGTCGACTAATTATTGCATTGAACTCTCGCAAATATTCGTCCATCGTCTATGTACTGCTCATGTGAATGTTTATTAGCTTCTAAAATTCCTCTAACTTGTCTCCAAAAAATCCCAAATTTCCTTCGATGTTTTGTGGTTTTTGGCAAGTGAGACCACATTTTAATGAAAGACATTTGTAACCACATGTTCTGTAGGCCTAGTTAGACATGTGGTTCCGACATGACGGTGCTACCTCACACACCTCGTGCTATGATTACGATATAGCAAAATCCAACTCGATATTAAGTTTTGCTAAGATAAATTGCAAGGACTTTCGAGATGTATTTAGCCTTAAAACTATATAGATCGTATTTGGAATAAACGTCCAATATATTGGATCGCCATAGATAATGCAGACACTTAGATAAGAAAGAGTTCAGAAGAAGGTATGCATTCCGTAAATTATTTACGCTGATAAATTGATAAGGTTAAAACAGCATATTTGAATAATGGTGTTATTATTTTTTTATTTTTTTTTATTTCACTGACCAAATAGACAAATTAATAAATACGACACAACGTCATTACAATGAATAGTCTTCTTTTATAAACGCTGACAATCGCTCTCCAACCATAACCCGAGAATTCATTGACGTTATCGGCGACGGAAATACACTCGATCCAACCACTCGCAACCCGTTCACACCTCTCACCTTCAAATGCAAGTCCACAACAGCATAAGGATCTGAATCGACACCCATTTTGGTTGTACCACCAGGCGAGTACATCGTTGCAACCATATACCTCATATAACACCTCCAATAGTCGTCACTCTTGAACTGAAACTGACGATCACACGGCGTATTCAATCGAACTATCTCGGCTCTAGCCTTTCTATAGGCTCTTGTCTGTTCCATTCTCATCTGGAACTTGAATCCTCGCAGGACACTCTCGAGATCAGCTGGATCTTGGAAATAATTTGCGTACACTTTCATTTTCTGACGATAGTCGTTGCTCTGAAGTTGGACGTATCCCCTCGATTTTGGATTTTGCAAGCACATGAATGTGAACAACATATGTCCATCATTGTTCAATTTTTCTATAGACTTCAGTAGTTCATCTGAATAGCCCACCGATTTGCCATACTGCTTTAAAATGCTATCGTTTCGCTGCGAGAATAGTTGTGGCAAATTGAAGTCGACAGAGTGACTGTCCGATCTGCTACTTACAAAACCTAGTAGAGCTAGGACCCCAATTGACGACAGTGGACCATAATTTTGTGACAGATAGTAGAATGTGTCGATTTGTTGCTCCGTCGGCGTTTTCGGTTTCGCTATGAACCTGTCCGTTTGGAATGGCACTGGGACACCCAACTGATCGTGCAGATTTTGTCCAACACCAGGTAGGTCTACCAAAACTGGAATATTCAGTCGCTCTAGTTCCTGTCGCGGTCCAATGCCAGAGAGCATTAACAGCTTAGGATTGCCAATAACACCCGATGACAGAATAACTTCTCTGCTCACTTGGACATTCATTGTCTGATAGCCCTTATAGACAAACATCACAGACTGGACCTTATTACCAATCAAGTTGATACGTGAGACTTCAGCATTCTTGATCACATGGACGTTGGGACGGGATTTCACCACCGAAAGGTATGTTTTTCCAGCGCCCATTCGTCGTCCCTTGTAAATAGGTCCCTTGAGGTAACCATATCCAACTCTGTTATTGCTGTCAACGTCTGAATACCTTTTGACACCGAGCTCTTCAAAACCATTGGAAATCATTTCTCTTATATTGCAATCCTCGTATTGGTCGAACTTATTGAGCACTAAGTGCCCTCGCTTGTAGGTGTGACGTTCTGAAAGGTCATAGTATTTGGTGACTTCTTTCCAACTCCAGGTTGGCAGATTCCATTCCGAGTCAAACTTTTCCCTATTACCACGGAAGCTGTACATATGGTCAATGGATGATCTTCCACCCATCATGTTGGCGAAGGGCCAGAAACATGTTCTGGTCTTGGTACCCAGACATGCATTCGGATTGTACTCGGTTTGGTATTCATAGATTTGGGGTCCTCGATGAGTTTCCAGGAAAAGGGCAGGGATCTGAAAAGATGCAACTTGTAATACAGTTTAAAAGCGTTAATTGGATGTTACTAACTTCTGACTCTGGAGGTGGGTTGTCGCCAGATTCAATAATTAGCACGTTAACATTTGGATTCTCTGACAACCGACTTGCTACCACTGACCCCGCTGTCCCAGCACCTATGACAACGAAATCATATGTGCCCAACCCTTGCTGGGCGGCAATTGGTCCATAATCCTCAGGCCATGCTGATGGTGCACTGAGAACGCAGTATGCGGTAATGAGAGCCTGCAAATGTGAAGTTACCACATCGGTAGGGGCACCACTTATTAACTGGCTGTTACAAAACGGCAATGAAGCTGACATCACGAGAAATTCTTTTCAACTAAAGGTCTCTAAAGTCAGGATGGGGTTTAAATAGTACAACAGTCTGCATCTCGTAATTTATGCAGGAAGGTGTAATAAATTGTGGACTTGTTGGAAGGGAGATGCATTCGACTTCTAATTTATTCATGCATTCTGGATAAAAAAGTGACACAGGTTCATGTATAAATTAAGCCTCAAATAGTCCCTTGTCTGTGTTTCTGAATTTGTTTGGTTGTAATCTAAAACTTGCTTTAAAAGGTTTTCAATTTTTGAGGGTTTAGATGCCGACCATGTCATAAAACAGCTTCTGACACTTGAGAAATGTTAAAAGTCGATGACCTTATAAGGCAACGAATATCTTGATGCTTTGGGTGCATTCAAGTAGACTATAGGAAACGCGTAGGTGGCGTTGCATATGCTGGTCTGTGTTGTGGACGTTGAATTGATGACAAAGTTCTACTAACACATAGATTGTTGTTGGGATGAGCCAGTTACAGTAATCTCTTCGCATTTGTTGACTAAGAACACCTATACCTAAAAGGTTACCTATTCGCCCAATCATGGGTTTACGGTGGTCATTTAGAATCGCATTTATGGTTTAAAAAAAAAATTATGAAACGATGAGTTAGCGTACATTTTACTTAACTTTCATCTGAGTTACACTTCCGGAGTGAACCAGGACCCACAGACACAAGCTAGATTGGCGCTACTGTAAATAAGGTTTCGTGGAATTTTTCCTCAATTAACTTAGTCGCGCTACAGCTCGGAATGAACCTGGGCCTCCACCATCATGCCTCTTCTTAGCCCAGTCCTTAGCTAACTGCCGTTAGTTGCGCACTCCAAGTTTGTTGAGGTCAGTTTCTACTTGTTCGCGCCACTTAAGGCGAGGTCTTCCTCTACTGCGTCCAACTTCTGGCTGGGAATTGAAGACTGCGAGCCGGAGTATTGGTGTCCATTCGTTCTACATGTCTTAGCCATCTTAAACGTCCAATGCGGAGTTCTTTTGACTAGGGGCATGTCGCTGTTCAGCTCGTGTAGTTCTTGGTTTAATCTTCGTCGAATAATTTTTCTCTCAAATCGACCAAGGATTTATTCATCCACTTTTGACACGGTCCATGCTTCAGCGCAGCAGAGCAGGACTAGGATGATTGAAAGTCTTATATAGTATCTTCTTAGAAGTTCGAGTGAAGGCTTTCCTACTGAATTGCTTTCTTAGCCCGAAGAAACAGCACTTGGCAAGAGTAAATTGGCAATGGTGACGTTCTGTCCAATTCATCGATTGTGTGTCCTTTCGTGTTGACAGCATATACTTAGTTTTACCCTCATTTACTGCTAATCCCATTTTTGCCGCATTCTATACTAGCAAACGGGGCTATAACATCACGTTTAGTCCTCCCAATGATGTCAATATCGTCGGCGTATGCTAGAGTTGCACCGATTTTTTGGAAGATTGTACCTCTGGTGTTGGCTCCGGAGTTTTGCACAATCCTTTCAAGAATTAAATTAAAGAAATCACGTGGCAGCGCTTCTCCTTGCCATATCCTTTTTTGGTATCGAATGTGTCGTTGAGGTCGTTTTCGACCTCATCCTACACAGACGGACGAGTTTGGGCAGTATACAAAAACAAGACATGGCTCTGCATAGTTCAGCCCTATAAATGCTGTCGTATGCGTATTTGAAATCGATGAATAGGTGGTGGGTATCGATTTGAACTCCTGGGGTTTTTTTTTCCAGGATCTGCCGATGTGTGAATATTAGATCAGTTGTGGACTTTCCTGGCCTAAAACCACACTGATAAGGACCGATCAGGTTGTTGGTAAACGGTTTGAGGCGTTTACATATTAATGCAGATAGGATCTTGTATGCGATGTTTAGGGGACTTATGCCTCTGTAGTTGGTGCAGTTCGGGCAAACGATGCTGAGGTTCCATTCTTCAGCCAGACTTTTATCCGACCACATTTGGCTTATGAGTTGGTGGATGTTACTTACCAAGTCTTCTCCGCCGGCTTTATAAAGCTCAGCGGGAAGGCAGTCATTTCCGGCAGCCTTGTAAAGCTTAAGTTTAGATATTGCTAGGGTCGGGTGGTTGGTAGTTTTCACTGTCGTTGCCAATATTGAATGGTTAGTTCTGCCTGACAGCGGAATGTTTTTCGTCATCGCCGTTTAACAGTCTGCAGAATTAGTTCTTACATATCCTCAGCATCGCCTGTGTCTCAACTACGATATTTCCTTTGTCATCTCGGCAGGATTCTGTTCGAGCCTTGTATCCTTGGCTTTGACGTTTTGCACTTTGGTAAAACTTGCGAATATCGTTCCTAGACTGGCATCTCTCTATATCCTCGTTCGCTCGATTTTCTTGTCCTTTTTTCTTCTTTCTTAAAAGCCGGTGTTCTTCCCTTCTTCTTTGCCTATAGAGCTCAATGGCAGCACTCTGCTTAAAATCAGAAAGTCAAGGTCTTAAAAGCTGTGCATTTCTAGTGGCCAATATTTACGAATTACAGGCCCGGTAATGAAATTTCTTCACCTTGGTGGATGTGGAAGGTCCTTGCATTTAAACAATGTACGGTCAGCATAGGGACAGACGTTGTTCATTTTCTTGACCTCTGCTTTTAACCACTGGATTGTTTTATTTACACAAAATAAAACTCGGAGTCTTGATGTGGACCGATTTCACGTAGGTCCGCGACGTTTGCGTTTCCGATACTGAGACACTAGCCGCAGTGGCCTAGTGGTTAGTGCGTTGAACTTCAAATCCCGAAAGTGAGCACCTGAAAGCGTGCAAGTTTGACAAACATCATAGAGCAACAATGAAAAGCTTCTCAAATTTGCCATTCGGATTTGGCGTTAAACAGGAGGTCCTCATCTTCGTGGCAAAAATAATAACCTCGCCACGCAAATGAAGGTGGAAGATAGGTTTGAGGCCAAAACCAATTGGTCTTTTGAACTTTCGCTCTAGAAAACCCTTTTAGACAAATGGCTTAGAGGTACATTTGTTTTCAATAGTTTCGTTCTTCATTTCCTGCCACTATACCTGAAATTCCAGAAGCTACAGAGTGGCCAATCTTACAAAAGGATCGTTGATGTAATCATTAGTCGAATCGGAATTTTAAATATCTTGGGTTTTCCATTCCGATGAGATATACAGTTCTAGAGAGGTGAGAGCGTTTGCGAGTTTACGACTTTTTTGGCTATGCCGTTTTCCGCGGCGACTGCAATTAATCTTCTTATTGACCAGTTTCATGTTTTATCAAAGCAGCGACATCCACCACTAATTGTTGGCTCAGTTTTCTTATGAACACAAAACGACCGACTCTCTCGATTTGGACAGGCATCCTTTTCTGCGGGCCCTCAGCTCTCTGCGGTGATTGTTAGAAAGTCGTCAGCAGCGGTTGATTGGTTTAAGTCAAGATTTATTGCCAAGTTCTCATAAAACTCTAGGAATTCCATCCTCGGGTTTCCAGTCGAAATCAGTTTAGCACATGCGTCGGTATCTACTCAGGTGTACAATTCCTTTAAAGTTATCCACGCTGATATCTCCGGCATCTTATCCGTAACTTATTGCTCCCTCGGGTTGGTCTAGCCAGGTGCAGGTTTCAATACGATCCGTTGGAGTTCCATTTCTATCTCTAAAGTCCTTTGAAAGTTTCCACCCTCTAAGTGACTTCGGAAATTCCCAAAAAATTGCAACATTTGTCGTTTGCTACTGATTTCGCAAGTTAATGGAAATAAGTTCATCCCCTAAGAGTTCTTACTTTATAATTCCGATCGAAGTTTCATCCTCAGATGAATAAGTGTCTTCAGATTCCGATATTTCCCTGCCTGCTATCAGTAGCAGACATTTTTTCTCAGTCAGACCCGTCTGGTCACTTTCAAACAGCTGAAATAGA
Source organism: Rhingia campestris (assembly GCA_932526625.1). Taxonomy (NCBI): domain Eukaryota; kingdom Metazoa; phylum Arthropoda; class Insecta; order Diptera; family Syrphidae; genus Rhingia; species Rhingia campestris. The sequence continues at coordinate 93,090,565 of OW052182.1, read as the reverse complement.
TAATTAGGCGTCTACTGTAATCAAGCCTGATCAGGGTCTTATAAAGAATCTCCTTAGTAGGTCGAGAGTGTAGGCTTTATTACTAAATTACCCTCTTAGCCCGAAAATATAGCGTTCGGTTCAGCCAAGATGTCGTTTCAGAGTTAATAGCGGAGTCAGGATAGAAAAGGTCCCATACTACCTCAAAGTTTCAACTGTTGATTCTGACGTTCTATTCAATTTGTCGACATTATGTGTCCCTTCTTGTTGACAGTATATAATTGATCTTGACCCATCTTAGCCGCTTCCTTTTTTACACTCGAAACCGCTGTGATAAAATATCGTTTGGACCGACCAATGATGTTAATATCGTCGGAGTATGCTAGTAGGTGCACAGATTTTTCAGAAGATTGTGTCACTGGTCTTGGGTCTGAAGTTTTAAACAATCTTTTCAAGAACAACGATGAAGAAATGAGATGACAAAGCGTCACTTTTTCTAGATTCTTTTTGTTTTTGCTTCGAATGATTTGTTGAAGTCCTTGCCAACTTTCACGAAGAAGTGCGCATTTTGTATGGTCAACATTCACAAACGGATGAGCTTAAGAAACTTACAAAGACTGGCCATGGATAGCTTCTATTGCAAAGATATTGCTATTTTTACGCTTTTGCGGGAATATCCTTTTTCTTCGTTAGTGTTCTGCCACCTGAAAGTGTGATTACTCTTGCAATCTCATTCAAGACGTTGTAGTTTACCTATCATAGCTTTCACCCCGATCCCAAAATTTACAACTTCACCCCAACCAAAACGCATACCATTTGTAAATTTATTTATTTATAAAAAAAATAAATATAACTTACATCAAGCCTAAGGATATGTACAAGATCATTTGTTCTTACAGCAAGAAAACATCAAATAAAAAGGAATTATGCTTAATCTATGCTTCAAAAGGACACAAATCTCTTCTAAACCTACGTACCTACAAATAGTTCTTGACTAGCCAAACGTTTTTCAAAAATCGCTTATCTCTGTTATCCCCTAAAACGTCGGACGCCCCAATCCTCCTTGATCATGTCGGACGCCTTCTCCCCAATCATTATCACTGGTGCATTTGGATTTCCATTCACAATTGTTGGCATAATACTTGCATCGACTACCCTCAGTCCTTGGACCCCGTAAACCCTCAACCTTGGATCGACTACGGCTGTTTTATCCCAGCTTGGTCCCATTTTGCAAGTACCCGACGGATGGTAAATGGTGAATGTGAACTGTTTTATGCAACACGCCCAATACTCGTCGGACATGAACTCCAAGTGCCTACATCCGGGAAGAGGTATATGGTGCGGCCTTGAGCCGAACCGCTGAAAGGCTGCGGTACCAGAAACGTTTACAGCGATCTTAATGCCCTCGACAAGGACGTCAATGTCTTCCTGATGTGCGAAGTAGTTGGGAATGAGTTTCGGCTGCTGGAGGGGGTTCTTGCTATTGAGGCGAACCCATCCGGTGCTTTTGGGGCGCAGGAGGAGAGGTAAGATTGTCCATGTTTCGGAATTCAGAAGTGGCTTGTAAACAGTGTTAAAAAATCCGTCGCGAAGGTTGAGGATTTTTCGTATCTGGTCTCCTCCGTCAGAGTTGATGGAACTTGGGGCGAAGTGGAACTGCATATCCGGCCAATCGACTGCGGGGTCTTGGTACTTAGTGTTTACAAAGGCGACAGCTTCCACACCGGAGAAGGTCATAGGGCCACGTTCGCGAAGAATGTATTCCAACGAAACGGGTATGTTTTGGAAGCGCTGCCGAGTGACAGTCACTGGGGTGTCTATAACGAATGTTAACCCTCCGAGCCCTACGTGGTCCTGTAGATTGTCACCCACAGGCAAGTTACTTATAACGGGAATATCAAAATCTTGTAAATGGTCAGCTGGCCCTATACCAGACATCATCAACAGCTGGGGAGTGTTGAGCGCGCCTGCGGACGAGATGACCTCTCTTCTCACGAAAACGATGTTTTTACGCCCGTTTTTGAGAAACTCTACCCCTATAGCACGTTTTTCCTTGTTGATGAGGATTTTTGTAGCCTGAGTGTGCAGCAGAATGTCCAAATTCTTCCTCGTGCGGACAGGCCGTATAAACGCCTTTGCTGTGCTGCAACGTGACCCGCGGCGAATGGTAGACTGCGTCAACATAAACCCTGTCTGCTTTTCTCCGTTTATATCCCTCACTTCGTAGCCCAACTCCATTCCAGCCTGAAGGAAGGCAATCGAGAGTGGTGTACGCCACGGCGCCTCCTGAACTGTTAAATAACCACCGGTTTCATGATAATCCGTTTGTGCTAGATACGGGTTTCGAACATCCTCCGACTTGAGAAAGTATTTTAAAACGTCTTCGTACCCCCAGCCCGGATTGCCTAGTGACTCCCAGTGATTATAGTCGTTCTTACTCCCACGTACATAGACCATGGCATTCAAGACACTCGAACCGCCCAAGACCTTCCCCCTCGGCCAGAAACAACGATCACCCTTCATCGCCTGGCAATATTGCCTATTGGCTGACGGAGTTGTTTGATATTTCCAATCCAAGTCCGACAGCTGAAGGTATCCTGCTAGCGCTGGTACATCCGATATCTCCGTTTCATCACCGCCCGCCTCGAGGAGTAGAACGGTCCAATTCTTGATTTCTGACAGCCGATTTGCCACTACGGCCCCGGCTGATCCTCCTCCAATCACAATAAAGTCGTATTGTCGTCTTATCTGTCAGCAAAACATTATGTTAGTCGAAAAGTTTGACATTTTGTCACTCTAATACTCACACTTTCTGCCTCCGTCACCCTTGTTTCCGGATCCACGTTCTGGTAGCGATAGAAGTTTATACCGATCGCCAGAATCGGAATCATCCCGAGCAGTGAGGTCACTGCTCCAAATGCCATTGTTCAGTAATTGTCAAATCCAAAGTTCGTCCTTCTTACCGCTACTAGCTCCGTTGGCGGCGCTGCTGCTGCCCCCCGATCGTTTTTTGTCGGCCAAAATTTTTGGCGTGTAATTCCGTATGCCCGGTCTGGCGGGCTTAAAATGCTCCTTTGCTCGTTCGTCCTCTTCGACAATATCCAAGTAGGACTTGATGTACAAATGATGGTTGAGATAGTTTTTCTGCTTGTCCAACGACTTGTTGGATAGCTTGCTTGACGAAGCTGTCGATGCTGTTGACAGGGCCGATGATGTTATCGACGGTGATGTGGAACGGCCAGTGGATGAGCAGTAGTATGACGAATAGTACAGACCACTACCAGTGTCGTGCGATAGTGTTGACGATTGTGGTGAAATTTGATCGTACAGTGGGATAGGCTTAAGTTTACCCGACGTTGTCGATGTGGTTTGATAGCCAGATGAACTGTTTGTGGACAAACTGTGTGTGCTGGGAGTCTTGTAGACCTTTTGTTTTTGAAAGTTTTGTTTGCAATTTTTTGCGTTTAGAATTTGTGTGCAGTGATGTCGTTGATTTTGTTGCGATATCTCCTGTCCCATATTTTTTATGAAAAATGGCGGTGCAGGAATCTAGTAAACAAAAATGAAAGAAAAAATTGTTTTGTATTAAAGAAAAGTCAAAGTTTAGTAAAAATTGAGAATTGTTTAGTTTCAAAAAAAGAAGTTAGTTAAGAGCGGTTGTGGAATAACAAACTACCTGCCCCACTAAAAGCAATCACAAGACCTTTTGGGAGAAGTATCTTAGGTATCACATCATCATGCAACATATTAAAACTTTTAAAAGAAAAGTTGAAGAAATATTCTGCGGCTACTAGGATATGAGCATGTGACGGGTGCATCTTGTATTTCCCATCAGAGTTCATTTGAATCACCTGAATCCAGCGCTCTAATAAGGTTAGAAAAATACTAACGAGGGACGTCGTTTTGTCGGTTATCACTCACTACGTTTACACCCGTGGACAATAACCGTGACAAGGGGTAAAGTAGCCATTGGGGCTGATCTAGGAAAAAAATTATTCACGTCAATGCAAATGATATCTAATGAAGTATAGATGTCGTTAGTTCTGCATTTAGTCATGTACGGTGTAAACAGAGAATTTCTGAGACTTAAATATTTAGTGCCAGCCCAAATATAATCCACGGTGTAAACGTAGCCACTTAGTACGATAATTTAATCTCAATGTGCTATAACTTTCAGGCTCTCATCAGGCTCTCCTCCTCCGTTATTAATTCTGACAACAAAACCTCTTCAGAAATCAAACAAAAAATAGGTCTTGCTAGTTCTTTCTTCGGGGGTAAGAAGGGAATTTAGTAGTAAATCTCTTACACGATATACTGAAGAGATTTTTTACAAGGACTGAATCAGACCAGTCCTTTTAACCATCAGTGACAAATGAACTGTATACAAAAACCTTTTGAGTTAAACATTTTAGTTAATCTTTTGTCATGTTTGTGTTGACAGTCTATGAAGACGATGATTTAACATTCAGCTTTGATCTGTAAAGCGACATAGACCTTTAAAAAAAATGTACATTGGACCCTAAGGATGGTATTGGGCACTAATACTGAGTCTCCGAACCACCTCGCCCTGACATAGAAGTAAAAACCAACCTCAACATATTTGAACTGTCCAACAGAATACACTAGCTATGGATTGAGCTAATTACAAAGGAATGTTGGTTAAGAATTCACACATTCATCTTCTGCCATTATTTTGGTTCGTAGACTTGGATTAGATTGACCAGTGTCGACTGTAACGCTTTCTCAAGCTTTTGTAGAATCATTAATCTTATCTTCCGTTACCATATTCGTAGGTATAGATAAGTATAGCTGTGTTGCTCTAATAGTTTTCCTCACCGGATACATTGTGGGGTGGGACACAAAGTGGGATTTGAGTAAAATATTTTTTGGAATCTGTAAAGTCGGCGTTTGAATTTTTAAAAGAATTTGGGACAGTTGACTCTTTAGCCAGATGATTTTAAGATGGTGTCTACTATTTCGTAAGACTCATAGATAATTATTAAAGTCAAACAGAATTTAGAAGCCTCTGAATGCATCTTCCATACTCGTTCTAGAAGGATTAATTCGTAGCCTGGAATTAATAACATACCCTTCCCCTTCGTATCACGCTTAGAACTATAAACCGTGCTAGTGTCTGGACTATGGTGGAGTAAAAGAATTTGTCTTCTATTCATTTATAATTTCCCAGAATCTTCTTGAAAACTTGGTGTGAAGCGACGATTATACGCTGACATTGAATGCGCAATCCTCCATGCAATAGCCGAACAAATTTAAATTTACACCATAGCTACCTACGATCAGAAGACAAGACAAAGTCCCGTACTACTTCAAAGTTATATCTATCAATGGTTCTGTCCAATTCGTCGATGTTGTGTATCCTTTCGTGTTGACAGCATATACTTTGTCTAACCCTCATTTACTACTAAACCCATTTTTGCCGCTTCCTTCTCTGTACTAGCAAACGTGGCTATGACATCACGTTAAGTCCTACCAATGATGTCAATATCGTCGGCGTATGCTAGTAGTTACACCGATTTTTGGAGAATTTTGCCTCTGGTGTTGGCTCGGGAGTTTTGCACAATCCTCTCAAGAATCAAATTGAAAAAGTCACATGACAGCGCATCGCCTTGCCTAAATCCTTTTTTGGTATCGAATGTGTCGGTGAGGTCGTTTCCGACCCTGATGGTGCAGCGAGAATTCCCCATCGTCATCCTACACAAACGTACGAGTTTGGACGGTATACCAAAACTAGACATGGCTCTGTATAGTTCGTCTCTATAAATGCTGTCGTATGCGGCTTTGAAATCGATAAATAGATGATGGGTATCGATTTGGACTTCTTGGGTTTTTTCCAGGATCTGCCGAAGTGTGAAAATTCGATCGATTGTGGACTTTCCTGGCCTAAAACCTCACTGATAAGGGCCGATCAGGTTGTTGGTAAACGGTTTCAGGCGTTCACATATTACGGCAGATAGGATCTTGTAAGCGATGTTGAGTAGACTTATGCCTATGTAGTTGGCGCAGTTCAGAGGGTCTCCTTTTTTGTGGATCGGGCAAACGATGCTGAGGTTCCATTCTTCAGGCATGCTTTCAACCGACCAGATTTGGCTTATGAGTTGGTGGATGTTGCTTACCAAGTCATCTCCGCCAGCTTTATAAAGCTCAGCGTGAAGGCCGTCATTTCCGGCGGCCTTATTAAGCTTGAGTTTAGATATAGCTATCCTCACTTCATTTAGGTCGGGTGGTTGGCAGTTTTCGCTGTCGTTGCCAATATTGAATGGATCGTTCTGCCTAACAGCGGAATGTTGTTCGTCATCGCCGTTTAACAGTCTGCAGAAGTGGTTCTTCCATATCCTCAGCATCGACTGTGTCTCAACTACGATATTTCCTTGTTCATCTCGACAGGATTCTGTTCGAGCCTTGTATCCTTGGCTTTGACGTTTTACACTTTGGTAAAACCCACGAACATCGTTCCCGGAGTGGCACCTCTCTATATCCTCGATCGCGCGCTTTTCTTGCTCTTTTTTCTTCTTTCTGAAAAGCCGATGTTCTTCCCTTCTTCTTTGCCTATAGAGCTCAATGGCAGCTCTCGTCTTCACCTGCAGCTTAGCCTTGTAGGCCTCGTTCTTGGCTGCGAGTATCAGTCGGCATTCCTTATCAAACCAGGGGTTTCTTGCTGGTGGCCGCGAGAAACCTAGCACATCAGTTGCGGCTGATCTAATGGCTTGTTGGCATCGTTGCAATTGTTCTTCGACATAAGATGCTGGTGGTGTGTTGTGAGTCGAGAGGTTAAGGGATACGCGTTGCGCGAAATTCTTGGCGGTCTCTGGCGATTGCAGTCTTTCGACATTAAATTTTTTCACAGTATTTCTGAGTTTTTGTGGCGTGGTGGATATCCGCATCCTTACCTTGGCTACAACAAGGTAGTGGTCCGAGTCGATGTTAGCCCCTCGGAATGTTCGGACATCCAAAATACTGGATGCGTGCCTCTTGTCTATCGCAATGTGATCAATTTGGTTGACTGTTCGTTGATCTGGAGACCCTTGTGGATATCGAGGTGAGGAAACCGTGTGCTGGCTATAGTGGCATTTCGTTCCGTAGCGAAGTCAATTAGCCTAAGTCCGTTACCAGACGTGTTGTCGTGTAGGACAGCAGGCCGGAAAAAATACCGATGTAAGTAGCCCATTTTGGGGTATGAGCGCTGCCGTTGACCCATTGAGGGCTCTTCCGCCACCAACTCTTCTCCAATACCCTGGCTCAGTATTGGAAATCCCTATAGACCTGGTGTTCAAATATGTCGAAGCAGCTCATATAGGGATTTCACTACCAGTTCGATCAAACTGGGGCTGTAGGCGCCACCGTTGACTCCATCTAGGGAATTCCTCCGCTGCCGCCTGAAGAGTGACTGCTTTAGTGAGAGGACACTCCTCCATAATAATATGTTTCATAACGACAAAGTTAATGCTAGGTGGACCCACAAAAAAATGTCTCAAATTTACTATAAAAGCTTTGCATAATTTTGAAAACACATTTTCTGTAATGTCGCTACCTGTCCAATATATCTTGAGAAATCATCAAACCATCAAACAAATTTTTCTGCGAATAGCCTATTTAAATCCCGCACTTCCTCCAGCATATATCAAAATTCCACCACGCATGTCTTACGCAATAATTGCGCGTAATGTAAAACAAATCTGCGAACCTTTTCCGGTTGGAAGCCGCGCGTTCACACAAAGAAACCAGAAGAAGAAATACTTCAAATCGTTCACTGCTTTCCCAAAACCGTTGGTACTGTAATTAAAATTCATTGGGCGCCTATATTTTCGGTTTCGTGTTTTGTTTTCCTCGCATGAATTGTGTCCATCCGCCCAGATTTCGTGTTGAGCATAGTATGAACAATAAATTTCTCACATCCCATAGTCCAGTCTAGAGCCGGTGCTGTGCGTTTCACTTGATAGTTAAGTTGTTAACAAGCAATTACTGCACGAATTGCATAATTCCGCTTTTTCTTCAGAAACTCATTTGTTCAGATACATGATCAGTCCAGTGATACCAAATATAAAGACAAAATGTTTGTTACGAATTTGGTAGGATATCTTCAAATCTTAAATGTATCTCTACGATGAATGCTTAAATTGTGTGTCCATTGAGCTGGGGTTGTTGCAACTATCTTCATGTAAAACAAGACTTATGTCAATGACCGATTATTATCCCTAAGCACACACTCAACAGTAGCACTTTTCAAATTACAACATTGTCCTAGAGAAACGCAGATAGAGATACAATTGTATCTGTGATTGAAATAATGTTGTAATTTCATTACCACAGCTGTTATGTCCCTCTGCCGATATGCATATTTCAATGATTAATCATTGAACTCGTAATTGCAACATCTAGTAGCTAAGTCTTCATACAATTCCGCAATCAATCATTTTCTTTCACTTGGAATGCATTTTTCACAGATTACCGTTGGCATTGAACTTGAACAAGAAGCACACATCGTCTGTGTAGGTTATTCTTTTACCCGTATTATGCAACATTTAAAACCGCCTTTTCATCGAGAAAAATAATTTAAAAGAGCCGTTGTCCCCAGTAGCTGAAGCAAGATTCAATATCGAAAAATCAACAAAACCCAGTTCGTTGCTAAACTCTTTTGTTTGCCGATGGCATCATAAGTTTCATAATTGAAATGATTTGAGTCGTTCATCTGATTATGATGCCCATTCACGAAGCGTGTGTCGTGTGCGTTGGATACGTTTCAAATGTCATCATCTCGTCTCAACGATATCAGATTAATTGAGTGTCAAGGGATTTGGATGTTTGAATGAAATTAAGTCGTCAGAGATTTCATAATGAATTTCAAGTGTGAAAGGTTGTGGTATTTGTTTGGTTTGTTTTTTTTTTTTTGTTCATATTTATCGGATCACCTTAATTGAGCAGATAATACCTTATTTCGACACAATAGCAATCAGCTTTGGTGTACTTAAAAAATAATTGAATGGGTTTCGGGGTCTATACCGAATTTCTGTTCGATTTTGAAATTTTAGCCGTTCATTTGAAAGATGGTTTAAGGCTATGATGATATTTGTTTGGAATAATAAATGTATTTGGCTTGGGTTAAAACTGGACGGGTCAAGGCCTATATTAAATCTTTTGATGTGAATTAATTGGTATATTTATGGTGGTAATTGGTTTTGAAGGTTTGCTGCAGAATTTAGGTCGATAATTAACTTATGCGACATTCGATAACAGACCGAATTTTGTCAGGCTTTTATCGCCAGACTTTTGGAAACACCATATTTAAACTATTTTTGCATAAACAGGACCGTGGCGCAGTGATTATAAATCAAATTGATCTACCGGACCTGCGTGAGAATAATTTGATGGTCTTTCAAAGAGAAGTTAACAGTTAGATGAAAAAAAGTTGAATCTATTCAGATCAGCGGCAGTGTAATAAGGCAATGTAATCACTTGTATTTGACAATCATAAATGAGCGCGTTATTTTTAAATATTGGAAGCATGAATCTTGGCAGCTGCGAACTTCAATTTATGATTTGTGTTCAAAAATCTCTGAAAAACGGGACAAAAAAAAAAACGAATAACAAAATTGATATCATCAGCGTCTTATCCATTTGAAAGTCAGGCGTTTGTTTGTTGTCTCTAAATCTGGTAAAATAAGTTGAAGTGTGACATATTATCAGTGTATGTCGGACTTGACAAGGATGCAAGACATTACACCGCAAAGAAAGAAAATTTATAAACCAATACAAATTTAAAGGGAATGTCGGCATTACAAACGACTTTGAAAACGGTATACGATACCAGGACCACGAAAGCCTTGTATTGGAGGTTTGGAAGAATATATTAAGAAGGAATTTTAAACCGTCCTTGCTTTTGAAGACTGCCAACAAAGTTGAAAATGAGGGCAGTTAATTGGAAGAGTGGAAGACCCGAACGACAGAGTACCTCGTCCGGATCCAGTTAATCCTTAGTGACTATCATAATGCATGATCAAACTCAAACTCAACCTTGAAGGTCAGTGGTTATCGTATTAGTTATTTTCTTATTTTTAAATAGAAAGCCCTCTACAATCGTAAATTGTATTTGGGCAATGTTATCACTAAACAATTATAGGGCGAACGAATAAGCCTTTTTCCGTCATGCGCCTTGTGAAGGTACGTTCTTCATTATTAATTATCGTTAAGTGAACAAAATATAAAAGGAAATATCTTACTTTAACGGCTTATACAGTGCCTAAAACCTATATTTTCCATTCGTTTGTATTTAGCCCTAATTTTGCCACAAGCAATGTCACGAATGCAAATTTGAGAACCTTCTCAGGGCAGTTTTATGCTCTTGGATTTTTGTCAGACATTCGCAAAAGATCGGGAATTGACAACAAAAATCTTCCCTATGATAGAAAGTGGGCGTCTGTCTTATGCTCAAATACGCTTCTCAAAACGTCCGAGAATAAATTAAAATACTCTGCATGACAGCAAAGCTTGATCAAGTATTACGTTTAAATATTCTGATAACCCTTCACATCATAGAACTCATCAAACGAATAATTTAGCGCCGGGTATTGTCAGGTTCATAGGACAGATAAAATAGGCTTCGCTCGCTATGAACCACAGGTTTAAAAATGTCTAGATTGCATAACTAAAAAAACTCTAGGATTTGATTGGTCTCAGTAACGAAGTGATATTGAGATCTCTGCCGGTCAGCTAGTCTGACGCAACAAAGTGTATTTGTGATGGCAAAAAATTCATATTTATCGGTAGAAAAAAAAAGTACCGACATTATTTCTATATCCCTCCATAATATTTTGAAGGTGCTTACACCGGTTATTATTTTCTACGATGTTCTTTCTACAAGGCAGTTGATCTCTCTGGTCTCTGGTGAATCAAAGAATTTTCATCTACAACTGCGGGATATTTCAAGGATGTGTCAAATGTGTCGCTTTGCCCACCCAAATGCGAAAATTCCCTAGATGTGATTTATTTTCTTAAGTCGCCTCCCTTCCCTGAAGTTGGTTTCCAAATCGTTCAACATCTCTGGTTTATACGCATAGACTAGTGTCTTCACATACCCCAAAAAAAATAATCTAATGGTGTGATATTACGGGATCATGTAGGCCAATTTACAGGTCCATTAGCGCTCAGAAAATGTTTCCCGCAATAAATTGATGGTGTCGTGTGGCATGTTTTGCCATCTTGTTGAAACCAAGGCTCTGCCACATCAATGCAATTAAACTGAGAAACGAAGACATCATGCTTCAAAAGCGCTATTGACGGTAACAATTTGGTTGGCATCGTTCTTAATGTAATATGGGCCGATAATTCCAATTATTGGCTATAAAGCACACCAAACAGTGAGTTTTAATGGTTGTAAGGGCGTCTCGACAAAGACTTTTAGGTTTTCTCCACTCCAAAATCGGGAAATTCGCTGTTTACATCTCGATTTAACCAAAAATGGGCCTCATCGGAGAAGAACCTTTTGCGTTGAGAATGAGGATCAAGTTAAATCATGTTTTCGGCCCATTCACCGAACCTACGACGCGTATAATAGTCGTGCGGTTTTAACTCTTGCACAAGCTGGATCTTATAAGCTTTGAAACCAAGATCGTTCCGTAAAATCTTCCATAAAGTGGATGGGCATAGCTCCAATTGCTGGTCACTATGGCGAATCGACTCATTCTGATTCTCCTCAACAATGCGCTTCACAACGGTAATAACTTTTTCTGTTCTCACTGTTTGTCATCTTTGGGGATGCGTATTACTTGAGTATACGTGTTGCGAAAACGATACATCGTGTTCCAAATAACTTGCTCAGATGTGAGATTATGTCGACAGTAAAATGGATGTAGCGCACGATAAGTTTAACCAGAAATCAACATTTAACTATCCAATTGACAATCTGTCGAAACAGTGTTGCCAGTTTAAAAACTTAACCTCTTAAAAAACACCCTTAACTTCTGTCTTTCCTGTGCACACAGAGTATACCCTTTTTCAAAGAAATATACATCACCATTACCCACACTTTTCAGTTCCTAATCCAATGTCATTGACACGCATCAGAGTATCGCACCATTCATTGAAATAAATGACCTGTCGTTAGCCTTTCTCAAGGCTTAATTGAAGTTCAACATACTCTCCGCAAATAGACTAAAAACGCAGTCATTGCCACCAAACTTGATGTGCGTTTTGGGATCATAAGTTCAACAAGATATCCGCACAATTTTTGTTCAGCCACTGGCAAACATGTAGCTCCAAGCTGCACTACGTCTGGTTAATGTACCTACCAATACTTTCTAAGATAAGCTTTCGGATGAAAACAAATGCACACATTGTGTTCAGAGCATGACAGCGCAGCGTTGGAGTTGGAGCCTAAGCGACAGGTATATACAAATACATGCAAATCATTTTACACCGTCATAGCCATGAAAACAATTGTCAAGTGGAATAGTAAATAAACTTTAGCTCAGTAATTATTTCTGTTAAAGATACAAACTAGGATTTACGTGTTAAATGAGTGATCATGCTGTCATGTTGTGGTATTATGTTAATCGGTTAGTAGAGGTGACTGCACTGGACATGAATCACTCAGCAATTATAAGGCAAAGTTTGCATTTTGAGTGGGGTCATAGCTGATGACCCCACTTAAATTTAGAAAACGAAATATGCGAACGAAACGTCAGATACCACTAAAAAAATTATTCAATGTGGGTTGATATCAATCAAATCTATGATTAATTAATCCAATCAGGTATTTAATAATTGTCGACGTTTGCAATGTAGTTGCCTTAGCTAAAGAGGTAGCGAGGTGACCCAACATCTTGAGGTTTCAGGAGGGATTGCCTGTCCCTATGATTTTTTTTTTTTTGCAAATTTATGGAGTATTGCAACTAAATGGACATAAATCTAGTTGAAGGAGGGAATGGAGGTAGAGTATCATTAAACTGATCAAACGGAATGTAAACTCTAGTTCACTAGTATATGTTGATTAAGAAAAGTAAAGTACAGAAGTTTTGGAGTCCTGAATATGGCTTATCTGTGGTATTATGTGAAAGCCAAAGCCATTTGTTAACAATTTGATTATTTTCTATAATTGTATCAGCGTTATACTAGACAAATTCATCATAAAGCAATTATTAACATCGTGCTGAATCTTGAAAATAGATTGACATATCCATTAGGGTTGACATATCCATATCTTGGGGCGCTACCGATCTTCAAAATTTGGAAAAACTGATCTTTTTATGGTGATTTTTAGCTTTCCTTAATTTCGGAACGATTTTATAAAATGCTATAAAATTTCTTATTTTATTTGAAAGTACAATCCTTCCGGTTAATAATGGAAAATAATTTCATTCAAATGGCTGCTTCGGCTGGCCATGTATTTCACCAATGGATTCACGAATATTGTCCTTTAAAGCGTCAATTGTCTCTGGCTTGTCGGCGTAACATATATCTTTTACGGCACCCCACAAATAATAGTCCAACGGTGTCAAATCGCAGCTCCGAGGTGGCCAAACGACATCAGCTCTGCGGCTGATAATGCGATCTTCAAAAACAGGGCGCAAAACATCGAGTGTAGCTTCGGCTGTGTGGCACGTAGCGCCGTCCTGTTGAAACCAAATGTTGCCAATATCCTCCTCTTCAATTTTTGTGAACAAAAATTCGTTTAACATGGCCCGATAACGATCGCCATTGACTGTAACGGCCACTCCTTGCTCATTATCGAAGAAAAATGGCCCAATTATGCCTCTGGACCAAAATCCGCACCAACCAGTGACTCGTTTTGGGTGTATCGGCTTTCCAATGTATGCGTGCGGGTTTTCTGTGCCCCAAATGCGACAATTTCGCTTGTTTACATACCCGCCAAGATCAAAATGAGCTTCATCTGAACAGATGATTTTTTTTTGGCAAAATCGGCATCTTCTCTAAGTCAATCGCAGTCCCACTTAGCGAAGCGAAAACGCATTGGATGGTCAGTTGGCTTCAACTCCTGAACCAATTGGACTTTGTATGGCGTCATACCAAGGTCTTTATGCAAAATTCGTCTCAATGATGTCTCCGAAATGTTCAATTGTTTAGAACGACGGTGAATTGATGTTGATGGCGCGTCACGCACACTTTCTGCCACAGCAGCAATATTCTCAGGTGTACGCACTGTTTTTGGCTTTTCACGCTTTGGTTTATCGATGAGGATGCCAGTTTGTTTCACTTTTTTCACAAGACAACGAACATACGGAGCTGACGGTGCTTCTCTTCTTCCAAAATCCGTACGCATTTTCGCACACATTCTGCAACATTACCATGAATTGCAAAGTAATGTCGCAATATTTCCCAGCGTTGTTCAAGCGTATACACAACCATATTCGTTCAGCGGAAGGATAAAACTTATTATCTGTCAAATCAGACATGAGCTTAGTGTTACCATTCACGAAATAAGCACTAGGTGAAAAAAAACGTTAGATGGCGGACCCGATATTATGAAAAATATGCACTTTTTGATTTTATTAGATGCATGACATATTTGATTCGATGCAGAACGTATTTGACGTTTCAGTTTGCTGCAGTAATACGTTTCCAGCGGTTTAAAATTTATAAGGTTTCAACCTGAAAATACCCCCAATATGGTGTCCCTTATATAATTTTTTTGTTGGGCATATCGCCATTGTCATCATTTTTTTCTCTGACCCTAAGACCACTGCTTGATAAATTTAATGTAATTTGAAGTTAATTTTCTATACCTATACGTTTTTCAAGAAAAGCAAGAAACCGATTCTGTCTCAAGAAACTGCGATGAAGATTCGGAATACATTGATGTTGACAACAGTTGGTAAGGTCTGTGATCGATACGGTTTATCGACCCGATCTGCTGCTGCTGTTGCTTCTGCTGTTTGGGTGATGTCGGCTTGGTTTCTACCCAAGATTTAACTCAAGTAATTGACAAAATCAAGATCCACAGAGCTGTATCTAAATTATGTACAGAAGCTTTAAAAGACATGAAGGTATTGCTATAAAAAGCATTTACTTTGATGGACGAAAAGACAAGACCCTGATAAATGAAAAAATAGGGGCGCGTTATCATCGCAAAGAAGTTGCTAAAGAGCACATCTCAATTTTGGCAGAACCTGGATCAATTAATTTGGGATACACAACGCCAAGTCGTGGCACCGCAAAGGGAATTTTTACTTCGATCAGAATCTTATTAGAGGGTCAAGGTTGGAATTTATATGACGTGATTTACATTGGATGTGACGGAACTGCAACTAACACTGGTTGGAAGGGGGGCGTGATCCAATATTTAGAGGAGTTTTTGAAGAGACCGCTACAATGGTGTATTTGTATACTTCATGCCAATGAGGTACGTCTTTGTTATTTATTCTTGACTTTAGATGGTTGCACTTCGGGTCCTAGAGAATATTCCGGCCCTTTTGGAAAACAATTAGCTGGGTGCCTTTTGTGCGGTGCCTTGTAATATGTCTGATTTGCCGAAAAATGTGGTTGTCCAACTATGTACGGATCAAAAATATTTTCATCAGATATGTCAAGCTGTATCAACTTGTTTCTGTACTCCTGAGCTGGCAAACCGTCAAACTGGAAAAAAGCCTCACTCGAGATGGCTAACTTCTGCTAATCGTATTCTCAGAGTTTATGTTTGTCCATCAGAATCGATCCATCAGAAAAATTGCTATTGCTTGTCAACTACGTCGTTGAAGTATACGCTCCAATTTGGTTCCAAATCAAGCAAAAGACGTTATATTTTCCAACTAATAATGTACTCTCGATATTTACCCGAAAATTTATGATCTGTTGTGGACTCTGTTATAGAAAGAAATGCTTTTTTTTGCGCACCCAGAAAACCTTCTTATCAGTATGTTGTTTGATGAAAGAGACCACATTCGGGACCAGGCAATGCGGAGAATAAAAAAAGCTAGAGAAGCTGAAAGTATCACCAAACGAAGAATATATAAACCAGCAAAAATTAACTTCTCTGCTAGAGATTATATTGAAATTATTTTGTGGTTACGTCACCTTCGGGTCTTCGATATACAAGGTGGCGCAAAAATAACCTTCCGATGTTTTTTGGCTGTAATTTCAAAAAAAAAATGAATGAATGAAAATGTCACCAATATTCCGCGTTCTGGAGCAGTGTAGCGTAACATTGTTTATAAACGTGTATTTCGCATGTGTTTACTACACAAATGTCAAAACAGAACTGACATTAGAGGCCAATCGCAAAATTTATAGCATTTTCTGATAGGAGGATTACTTTTGCGCCACCTTGTATTTCTTATTAAAACCTCCTACATCATGGTAAAAAATAAGAGCTTGGGAATTTTTGATTTTCCCTGTCACACTCAATCTTTGGAAAGGTGTGTTAAGCTGGTAACAGAGGCCTCACAAAGTGAAACTGACCCTACTTCTAGAGATGGCTTTATTAGAAACAGGTTGCAACTTCTAGCAGAAATGCCAAATTTTGGACACATAAATAAGTTTAAGTTCTAAGTTTTTGTCATTGATAAAAATTTTTTTTTTGTTTACTTTGTTTTCATGTGCTTTGTTTTAATAAACTTTTTAATAAAATACCTTTAAAATTTGATTTTTTTTTATAGTTTTATGCTTACGTTTTAAGTCTATAAAAAACGTGAAATTAAAAAATCTTCAAAGCTCGGTAGCGCCCCCAACATGATATGTAATTCCAGTTTTTTTTTACGTTTTTCTTTGTCTGTGTAAAATTACGCAGATTTTGATACCTCTTGTGATAGTGCAGCTCCAAAAAAAAAAATTGCAGATTTATATAAACCTCTTAAAATATTTTTTTAATTTTTAAAAAAATGTGGTCCAAAATATTCAAATACTCCCACATCATAGTGTGTTCCTTGCATAAAGCAAAGACAGGTTAAAAATATACCCATGGTTTCATCATTTTTTGCAAGATATGGACGTGGTCCAAAAAATAAACATACTTCCACTACATAGCGTGCCTCAAGTCAAAGATGATGAATTCTTGCTTCTTGCATCTCACAAACACCCTCAAGGGAACATGTGCTCGTTAAGTAAAGTAGGAAAGAAATCTGTGAAGTCTTGTAGGTATTGCCAGGGAAGCAACTAAGATAGGACTATCAGTCAAACGAAGAGAAAACGACTTGAATGCTGATTTTAAAAACTGATAATTAAAACAGACTATTCGATGAAAACAAGGTATAACCCATAGGCACTTTCAATTGTAAGGTATGTATTCATGGTTCAAGCCAAAAACGATATTAGGTCGGAGATGTTTTTTCCTTACCATTGCGTATAAAACCAAAGATATTCTCAGGAGTTTTACGAATTGTACAGAGATGTCGATATGGTATGTATAACAAAAAATTTAATCGGCCATCGAAAATGGATTGGAGAGGTCGGTTGAGCTTATTCGAAGTCCATATGTACACAGGGCAAAAATCCATATTGTATTTGGATCCCACCCAAAGTACACACAAAATTACACACAAAATTTCTGAAAACTACTGACCTGTCGATTGTGTTCTTTTGGTTTTTCTTAGCTTATCGTGTTGATGATTTTTTTTTACTATTACTGGTCGATCAAACAACCTGTGGGACATTTATTAAAGTTGTCAGCTGTGGGTGTGTGCCACCAAAAAAATCCCTAAGCCGCCTTTAAAGTCAAACACTATTATTTTTAGAGGGCCCTTCAGAAATATGAGTGCAGTGGTTAGTGCGTTGGGCTACTAAGTGCTGAGTCTTTGGTTCAAATCCCTAAAGTAAAAACACCTAAGTTTATCTCCACTGCCCATCTCTTGCGAAATTCTGGCAAATTCGCCGTTCAGAGTCGGTAGGAAGTCTCATTCAATACAAATGAAAGGAGAAGCTAGGTTTAATGCCCTGTATGGGCCGTTAATGCCAAATATATCATACGTCACACGGACAACGAACACTAAATGGTGTTAGAAAAATAAGATTTTGTAATAAAAACATATGAGAAGGCTACAATCCGCTGTGCGGATCGTTTAATACCCTATCCCATCCCATCGTTAAATTAATTTTCCCAAAAATGTGGTCTTTATGGGCATAAATTATTGTGAATGACGTTGTCACAACATAATGTTCAGAAGGTTTATCAATTCTATTATGGTTCTACAAAAAACAACGTTTTTCTATTGTATATGCCTTGGGGTAGGGCATACAAATGGTTTTGTAAGAAAACGCCCCTAAAAAGTGGGCGTGGGTAAAAATAGTCTATTGACGAAATTTTCACATTAATACTACCAATGATAGTGCATCAAAACTTTTTTCGAAAATTTTAAAATTTGACCGGAAAACTTTTTTTATAAAAAACGCCCCTAAAAAGTGGGCGTGGCAAAAAACTTGAAATTGACGAAATATAGATATTACCATTCTCTAAATATGCTGCTCAGACACTTTTTTTTATAATTCATTACGGTTTGTCCAAAAAATACGTTTTCCTAAAAAGCGGCCGTGGCAGTGGGCGGATTTCAAAATTTTTTACACTTGTTCTGGTGGCACGGACGATGATCCTATAAACCAAATTTCATTGTCCTAGCTCAAAATTTAAGGCCCAAAAATCGGTGACGAACAGACAGACGGACGGACGGACAGACAGACATGGCTAATTCGACTAAGCTAGCGATTCTGAGTCGATCCATATACTTTGAGGTATATGTAGCAAAATTATTTCTCTATGTTACAAACTAAGTATCAAAACTAAAGTGATTTAGTAACTTATGAAATTCTGGACTGGGTTGGTTAAGGGACCCATAAGGAAGATCGTGCGGAGTTCCACCAGAGACTATAGTTTGGTACCACGGAAATCAGGAACTTTTCTTAGCTTGATTGAGAAGTATTCCCTGTTGTTGGAGTATCGTGGTGGTTGTGTTACCCGACTTCGCGGGAACGTATTGTGTTCTAAAGTTGGTGGTGGAACTTTAGAATACAAGAGGTGATAGATAGATAGATGATAGATGATAGAGATAGACCCCTTAGCAAGTATAAAGTTGGTGCCTTAAACACACCAAATTAATTTGTGTCCTGCGTTGGGGTGTTAAGCAACACTTTTCCATGGTTCTGAAATGTGGTTAGGCCCACCGTGAAATAAGAGCTGTAATGGTGTTCACGTTAAGCATACTTTACATTTTCTTTCGAAATGTTCGATAAAATCATGGAAATTGTTAATTCTGACCAACACTGTTTTAATTGCCCAGGAGCTAAAGATTGCATAAAGACCCGTTTGGAGCCATTTGAAAAGGCTAGGTACAAAAAGAAGATCGGTGCCACACGAGTTAAAGCAAAAGAATGACGTGGACCGAATTTCCATCTGCAAATCGCTGCTGATTCGAAACAAAATCGTGATGAATAACTAATGGCATCCTCAAGCGAAAACGGTCGGAACGTGGTGAACTGGCGCAAACGGTGGCTAAGCCAGGATTGCCGGCCAAGAAGGTTTCGCCGTGCATTTAGTGGGATTGGAAAGATCAACAATCTAGAGCTACTCCCCTACGGCAAAACTTTTAGTTCGGACCAATACTCTCAACAATTGGACCGTGTGAATGAACCAATTTCCCAGAAGCGCCCACCTTTGGCCATCAAAACACACACATCGATAGTCACTCGCTAGAAGCTCTGTTAGCTCTATGGGAGATTCTTATGACACCACCTAATAGTAAGGACCTGGCATCAAATTAATACCACCTGTTTTTCCACATGTCGAACGATTTTGCTGGTGTAAAATTTGCTACAAAAGAGGCTTGTAAAAAACGAATATCCTGGTTTTTCAGGACAACAAAAACAATACAAAAACTATGCACGAAAATAGTTTTAACATTACAAGAAAAAAAAAATATTTATATGCACATGCTACATAATGTACAAAAACATATACGTTGGTGGGCTTTGGAGGTTATGACAAAAAACTTTTTTTTTTTTTGAATTTTTCATGATTATTTAGTCTGAGGAGATCTGGTTTGACTTCATTTTTTGGAGATTTTTTTATTACTATTTTGAGCCAATAACTTATAGAATTATTTAAAAAAAAATTAATACAAAATTAAAATTTTTTAACACGAAAATTGATTTTTTGACTTTTTTTTAACAAGGAATTTGACTTTTTTTTCACGAAATTTGATTTTTTTAACACGAAATTTGATTTTGTTAACACAAAATTTGACTTTTTTTTTAATTAATCCTTTCAAATTGTAATATTGTTTTCACTCGATCACTGTTAATCACAAAATGGCGTAGAACATAGAAAATATATATAACCTGTAGATATTCCAATTCATCAATGAATAGATTCATAATAACACGAAATAAATGTCCCACCACTTTTAAAAGTTTAAAAGAAACATTTTTGAAACTAGAAATTTAAGTTCACAGCGATTTTCACCACTCTCGTTTAGTGTACAAGTCTAACCGAGTTTTACACACGCACTTTAATAGACCATTTCGCGGACTGACAATCTCCATTCGAGCCAACCAATGTCTGAGCAAATTCAAAAGAAAAATATTGCCAATTAAATTAAATTGCAAATCTTGAAATTTTTGGCCGACCAAAAGATATGATAACCGAATTCGTAATAACCGACATCGTAAGTGTCGAATTATTATTCTTTATTTGAATATCCCTGCCCATGCATTATTCACCAATAAATTACATAATCTCGCAAAAGTAGCCCAAAATAAAACTTCATTTAGGTTTCTCCATCGTTCCTATAATTATGAATATATTACCAGCAGATACTGAGATACACTGCTGTCTGTTTGTCTGTGGATAAATTCATATGTTTCTGATAATGACAATATTTGTTATCTTAATGCGAATGAATTAATTTCAACGTTTTGTTTTTATTTTGTTCCGCTTTCAAATGAGTTTTTTTGATCGGTGAGTGTTAAAGTTATAAATGCGATAGTTCCAGTATCACTCTTTGAATGTGACATGTTCGTTGGTTTTTATGAAAAAAAAAAAAATTTTTTTTCAGCGATAATGAAACGTGATTAAAAGTTTTATTACCTGTTTCATCTGCTGTGGCTTCAAATGATACAGCACAAGTAGTAAATTCGTCAAAATGGTTATTTTTGCAATGTTGATGTTGAGGTAGTCCGTCACGTTTGTGGTGGGGTTATTTTTATTGCCTACTAACGTGTCGGGTCGTAGTAATTGAAATTTGGATTCCATTTCGGTTTCACTTGTGAATCATCATTTGATTTGGGAAAGGTTCGGTATGGAATGCTAGTCACGTATTTGCTGTAGATGTTGGACTTAAGATTTAAGAAGTCCACGAACCTCGACGCTTGTAAAGTATCTATGGTGTTCAGTTGGATACATTTTCTTACTTTCATAAGCTGCAAATATTAAGCTGCTCCACACAAATACTTTCCAATAGAAGTTCTTCTATTCTTAACTTTGAATATCGAATATGGTGGTTCATTTCGCACATGGGCTAGAGGACTGCACATACGTTTTCTCTCGTTATCGCTTCTAAAGTCTTTTTGTTAATAGTTACCGAGACTAGCCTTTTGAGAGGAAAATACCAATGATAAACTTGTAAAACAATTTATGAGTTATAAAGACCATTTAGAGCAACTCACAGAAATGAATTTGTTCATCTAACAGTTCCAGAAAATGACGGGCTTGTTTAATAAATAAGTCAGTGCAGTTACTATTATTTCAACCAAAATATTTCATTTTAATCGAATCAATAGCTTGCTCAATTACAACGTAGACAGCGGTAACATTTTTTCCTTTTTTCAAACACAATAAACCCCATTTCATGAATCAGATTTTTTTTTGTATAATGGAGGTACATGTCTAAAGTTTTGTTTTACACAGTCAGATAAGTGACGTCCGCATTGCCCATATGCTTAATAATCCTACTTCTGCAGTTTGTCATGATCCTTACCAGCTCAACCATTTTGCCAATATTTGTTCTGGTTTTGTAGGGTCTTTGAATGTTTTACATAAACGCGGAATTAAAAAAAAAAAACACAAAACAAATCACAAGGGACCAAATTGGGGAAAAGGGCTAGCTACCAAATCGCTTCATAATGAGATAAGGCGCTTAGGGAAGTGTTTCCTTGAAACAGCCATCGATCGTCTCAAAGGATGAGCCTTTGCTCCAAACAAAAAAATATCCGTTGTGCGAATCGTTTGTTCCCCCATCCCATCTCACCTTAAAATAAATTCTCAAACATATGAGAAGGTTACAATCCCCTGTGCGGATCGTTTAATACCCTATCCGAAATGTTATTATCATATCCAATGATCTTGCATCAATGTTTTTGCAAATATTTTAAAAATGTACCAAAAAACGTTTTTTTTTTTTTAAATAAAAACGCCCCCGAAAAATGGGCGTGACAAAAAACGATTCTCTAAATATGCTGTTCAAACACTTTTTCAAAATTCCTTACGGTTTGGCACAAATACTACGTTTTTCTAAAAAGGGGGCGTGGCAGTGGGCGGATTTCAAAAATGTTTACACTTGTTCTGCTGGGAGCAACAAAGAGCACGTGTACCAAATTTCATGATTATAGCTCAAAATTTAAGGTCCAAAAACTGGTGATGTACGAACGGACTGTAGTTGGCGCAGTTCAGAGGGTCTCCTTTTTTGTGGATCGGGCAAACGATGCTGAGGTTCCATTCTTCAGGCATGCTTTCAACCGACCAGATTTGGCTTTTGAGTTGGTGGATGTTGCTTACCAAGTCATCTCCGCCAGCTTTATAAAGCTCAGCAGGAAGGCCTTCATTTCCGGCGGCCTTATTAAACTTGAGTTTAGATATAGCTATCCTCACTTCACTTAGGTCGGGTGGTTGGCAGTTTTCGCTGTCGTTGCCAATATTAAATGGTTCGTTCTGCCTGATAGCGGATTGTTGTTTGTCATCGCCGTTTAACAGTCTGCAGAAGTGGTTCTTCCATATCCTCAACATCGACTGTGTCTCAACTACGATATTTTCTTGTTCATCTCGACAGGATTCTGTTCGAGCCTTTTTGCCTTGGCTTTGACGTTTTACACTTGGTAAAACTTGCGAACATCGTTCCTGGAGTGGGACCTCTCTATATCCTCGATAGCGCGCTTTTCTTGCTCTTTTTTCTTCTTTCTGAAAAGCCGATTTCTTCCCTTCTTCTTTGCCTATAGAGCTCAATGGCAGCTCTCGTCTTCACCTGCAGCTTAGCCTTGTAGGCCTCGTTCTTGGCTGCGAGTATCAGTCCGCATTCCTCATCAAACCAGGGTTTCCAGCTGGTGACCGCGAGAAACCTAGCACATCAGTTGCGGCTGATCTAATGGCTTGTTGGCATCGTTGCCATTGTTCTTCAACATTAGATGCTGGTGGTGTGTTGTGAGTCGAGAGGTTAAGGGATACGCATTGCGCGAAGGTCTTTGCGGTCTCTGGCGATTGCAGTCTTTCGACATTAAATTTTTTCACAGTATTTCTGTTTTTTTTGTGGCGTGGTGGATATCCGCATCCTTACCTTGGCTACAACAAGGTAGTGGTCCGAGTCGATGTTAGCCCCTCGGAATGTTCGGACATCCAAAATACTGGATGCGTGCCTTTTGTCTATCGCAATGTGTTCAATTTGGTTGACTGTTCGTTGATCTGGAGACCGTGTGCTGTTTATAGTGGCATTTCGTTCCTTAGCGAAGTCAATTAGGCTAAGTCCGTTACCAGATGTGTTGTCGTGTAGGCTATATTTTCCGACAGTACTGCTTAAGATGTCTTCTCTACCTACCTTTGCGTTAAAATCTCCCAGCACGATTTTAACATCGTACTTTGGTAGTCGCCCATAGGTTTTTTCGAGGAGCTCGTAGAAGCAATTCTTAGTTATATCATCTTTATCCTCCGTCGGAGCATGAGCGCATATAAGGCTTATGTTGGCGAATTTGGCCTTGATGCGGATTGTTACAATGCGTTCGCTAATGTCTTGAAAACATACGACTTCTTGCCTAAGTCTGGCACCTATAACAATTGATTGATTGGTTCCACTTTTGGGTGAGATATGCATATGACATCAAATCATCAGTGCACCTGTTGCTATAAAAACCATATTGTCAGTCATTGAGGAGTTTTCGTGATTCAAGATATTTCATAAGCTGACGGTTTATCAGCGTTTCCATGACCTTAGAAAGAAGGGAGGTAGATCCAATTGGTCGGTAGTTGGAGAGTGAAAAAGATTCGCCTTTTTGGGGACGGGCTGGACAAATTTAGTTTTTTCATCGACTTGGAAAGAGTCTTGATGAATAGGACAAATAGAAATGCTTACGCAGTGGTTTTGCCAGCGTTGAAGAACACCTCTTCAGAATTATGGAGGAAATACCATCTGGACCAGCCGATTTGTGTATGGCAAAATCAAGATAATGCTCTTGTGACTGTACAAGTACGAAAGTGGATTGGTCCAATAGAATGTTCTACGTTCCTTAGTACAGGAGGAGACTTGGCACAATCTGTCAGCGTGGAATTGGGTGCAAAATGAGCAGCTAGCAGATTGGCTCTAAATGGCTGAAAATGTAAACGTTTTTTTTTATTTCTTAACGAAAGGAGAGTAAAACTACCGCTACAGTGCAGATTGAATCTTTGTTTGTTTTATTTAGGGTGCAAAAAAGGGAATCTGTTAAAGTAGGACAAATTCTAAAAGAGTCGATGCGGAAAACGTGAAAACTACTCAACGACGCCGACGACCAAAATTCCAATGTCAATGTCAGGCAGAATAATTTGAAAACTACTCAACGACGACCAAAATTCGCATGTCAGACAGAATGAACCATTTTGTCGACAGCTCAAGCTACCGTTGACTAACACGAAGCACACATATCAATCTCATATCTCAATTTTAACAAGACTGGGGCTATTTTAAGCCGCGGATTAACAAATTCCCATAATTTGTATATTATTCATAATTTGTTATCTACCCCGTCGTTTCATCAGACCCATAATTCATAAGCGGTATTACAATCAATCATGAGGTTTGTTAATGCGTGCCACTTCTGAGCATGTGCAAGCTTATGCAAATAAGATCTTCGTAGACCTATACCAACCAAATAGGGAACAGTTTCATGGTGTTGTGAGTGTGGATGTCTGCACGTTTCGACTTCCAAATATTGCATAACGTTCCATAGTGAAAATGCAAATGGGCAACCTCACAGAGGTAACCGTTTGGTAGGCAGCCAGGGAGTACCTGGCTAGTTGAGAAAAATAAACTCTGGGAATATAATTTTTTTTCTTATTTTTGAATTCAATTATTTATCCATTAACTTACCACCTGAATGTGATGGAAAGCAAACACAAAACGAAAGGTCTTGTGTTGACGAGTCAAGTATGCGGAAAGTAGTGAGCCACGAACCCTGTTGAGCCCAAACATATCTTCGTTTGTCGACGTCATTGGTGGTGGCATACAGTGTTTATCGAAGTGTGCTCGCGTAGTTTCAATAAAGCTGATAAAACGAGGCAAAAATAGATATTAATCTAGAGCGGATGGCATAGTATTTGGCCGTCCCATATTCAGGTATTACGTCGGGTTATGGGTTATGTCAAGATACAAGTTTCAACATTCCAGCGCAGTCGATTAAATTTAATTTAAATGAGATAGTGACGATATAATGCTTATATTCTAGCCAACATTTGTTGGCAGGGGTAAGTAGGGATAGCATGTTTTCCGGATAAAGACGGAGTAAGTAGATTGCAGCAGCGCACTCTGACAAACATTAGCTGAATATTACCCCGCATGTGATCATGCAAATGGTTATTACCTGTATCCTTAAAAGACGATCGACTATTAATTAAGGCCGTTGAATATTTAAGTAAGATAGTTTGTACAAGATGTAATTTATTTTGTATATATTAGACATATAAAGAATTAGTAGAAGAGTCATGCCCGCAGTTTAGTGTGTAATCATTATATTTAAAGTCAGGCAGATTTTCTGAGAACTTCCGCAAAAAAAACTTTATGTAGATGAAATATGGATATTATGATTACCTAAATATTTTCTTCAGAAACCTCATATCAGGTATTGGCTCTATATCTCGGTTATAAGCCCGATATTTCTTTATGGAGTAGTATGGTGGACAGCGCTAGAGAACAACTAACCAAGGTACAAAGAACTGCGTGTCTCTATATCGGTGGTGCACTCCGTACAACACCCAGCACTAGGCATTCTTTTCGACCTACTACCCCTAGATATTTTCGGCTGGCAAATGGTGACTAACACAGTCATAGGCCTTAAAGCCATCAAACAGTTGTAAAAGATACAAACTGGACACTTAAAAATTTCTAAACGAACATACAGATATTCTTGAAAACACCGATTGCATGCTTAACAGGCTAAACCTTGATAAAAGTTTCCAGGTCACAATCCACATGCGAGAGTAACGAATCTGTGCAAATTGACTAGATTCATTTTTATACCTGCTTCCTGATCATTGCAGCGTGTTCCAGGCGGAACTCAGGCGATCAAAGAAGCCTTATCCTGGATGAAAGAGAACGTAATATCTGCCAAGGATATTAGCCTTCTTTCGGACAGCCAAGCGGCCATCAAATCCTTGGAATCAGTGTCAACAAATTCAAAGACAACCCTAGATTGCCGCTCATTTTTGCAAGAGATGTCAGAGCAGTTTAACATTCACCTATGCTGTGTGCCTGGGTATAGTGACATTCCAGGGAACTGTAAGGCTGATAAACTCGCCAAAGGTGGGCCTAAACTACCAGTTTTACCAGACTGGGGGTGCATTAGGTATTCCTATCGCTACATGCAAAAGCTTACTAGCGCAACTTGCTAACAGAAAATCAAATCTCAGATGAAGTCTTGGCACGGCACAAATTTGTCCAAAGCTAGATTTGAGAAGATCCGTGGGACTGATTTCGCTCAATAGATCATTCATTAGCGCCACAATAGGTGGCATCACTGGACACTGTTTAATAGGCAGGCACGCAAAAATGCTAGGCCTACACTTAAACGACTTCTGTAGGAGCTGCATGGATGAAGAGGATGAAGAACCAATACTTCATCTCCTTTGTAACGGCTCTATAAAACAAAACGAAGCTCAATCTTGGAGCTTACTACATTTTTCAAAATCTCAGCGATTTGACAATAAACGAAGTAAAAAGTCTCCTCCGTTTCATTAAAAGCTCAGAATGGTTTTCTCACAGATAACAGGGAGAATGGAGAGTATCCACGTGGTATCACAACGGACCAAAAATGGTCTAAGTATGCTGGCGAACTCGCTAGCAGCCACTCTAATCTAACCTAACATAACCTCGTTCAGAAACTTTTTAAATTTTTTTTTTACGGTTTGGCCAACCGCTCAGTGTTGCGATGGTTAATGCGATAAACTGCCGCGCATAAGGGTGGATTCGATTCCCAGCCGTAGCAACACCTAAATGATCTTTCACTGTCCCTCCTCTCGTGATGATCTGTCAAATCATTTGAGTAATATCAATTTTCAAGAAAAGCTTATCTCAACTAAGTCTTTCGGATTCGGCATAAAACAAGAGGTCCCGCCGTCATCCACACATGAATGGTTGTGAGAAAGCTAGGCCCTGGGTACTAACGAGCCTGTTGCGCCAAAAATTTGTATTTATTTTTATTTGGCCAACAAATACGTTTTTCTGAAAAGGGGGTGGCCGTGGGCGAATTCAAAAAAAAAATATTACACCTGGACGCAACAAAGAGTATGTGTACCAAATTTCATCATTCATGTTCAAATTTTAAGGCACAAAAACTGGTGACGTACGGACGAACGAAAGGGCGAAATAAATGGTTAAATCTTCCCAGCTAGCGATTCTGAGTCGATCCATATACTTTAAATGCTAATTCCAAATATTATATCTTTTTATGCTCTCTTTTCTGATAAGTCCTAAATTTATCACACCATCAGAAGATGCAATAAGTTTTGTCTCCAACTTTCAGTTTGCTCCTATATTTGCAAATGGCCGCCAATGTCAAATCTCTTTTGACATTTGTGGACTAGACAGATGTAGAATACAAGTAAACAAGCCATGGAGCGATACAATCCCCAAGAACGCGGAATAATCGTGTCTATTTTTTTGCCTAACAATTCGTCTGTAGTGTTGGCGCAGCGCGAATTCCGTCGCCGATTCCCCGGCCGTCCGACACTGCGCCGTTTGGCAACCAACCTTGAAGAGTATGGGACCACACGAGACGTTGCCAAGATTGGCCGGCCCCGGAGCGCCCGTTGTGCCGAGAATATCGCCGCTGTTGCCGAGGATGTCGAACTGACGCCGGAAACATCGACCAGACGCCGTGCCTCGCAATTAGCCATCAGCTGGTCGTCCCTAAGGCGAATTTTGGTCAAAGACTTGCGCATGTTCATTAATCTCGAAGACGAAGTGGACGATTTTTCGACCAAAATCATAATGGGCGATGAGGCTCATTTCCACCTCAGCGAGTACGCGAACAAGCAAAACTATCGCTTCTGGGGCACCGAAAATCCACGAGTAATGCACGAGGAGCCATTATACCCGCTCAAAGTTACTGCATTTTGCGCTGTTCACGCTGGAGGAGTCATCGGGCCATTTTTTTCGAGAACGACGCTGGTCAAACGACAACAGTGGACGGTGCGCGCTATAGTGCCATGTTAACCGAGTTTTTTCTGCCGCAATTGGACAAATCGGGACTGGAGGACATGTGGTTTCAACAGGACGGAGCAACGGCACACACTGCTCGAGCAACAACCGATATTCTGAAGGGCCAAACAACATCGGATGACTTCCTTTGGCCCACCTTGTACAATTCTTTGGACAGGCAATACCGCTGCCGTAGCTGAAGATGTCTTGGAGTCTTCCATGACATCGACTATGCGACGCGACGGTTTACGTAATTGGTCAATATACGTTCGTCGTGCAGCGCATTTTATCGAAATAATGGACGCTGTGAACGATCTTCGCATTATGACCGACAAAGCCCACCACGACTTGAAAAGATCTTAAACAAAATAGAGAATCCACGTATCCATTAAAATCCACTTAAGCTCACTGCATGGTGCGCCATTTACGCTGGAGGTGTCACCGTGCCTAATTTCTATTCTACTGTGACTGCGGTAAGCGATACAGAACCATGATAAACGAGTTTCGATTGGTGATTTCGCTCTGCAGAACATGTGGTTCCAATATAATGGTGCAAACGAGCACACCTCGCAAAACAATGGACACTTTTAAGGGTGCGTTTCCAGATCTAATTTCGCTGATTTCCACTGGGCGGTAGGATCGCCCGATTTGACCAATCCAGATTTCTTTCTTTTGAAGGTTTGTTTGAGAACTATACTCGACTCAGAAGCACTTAAATAGTATATTGGACATAAGTATGAAAACTTAAAAGAGTTTCCATTCAAAACGATCTAAAATGTTGAAAAAAAAAAGATCCTAAATGATCATCAACAAAGCCGGCTGCCACTTGACCGATATCATCTTCCATAATATAAATAAACATTTAAAAACAATTATCACGGAATTATGTATGTAGTTTTACTTTAAAGATAAAGTAAAACAACATAGGTTGAGTTTTTTGGCAAACCCTGAATTTTAATTTTCTTATTCCTAAAAAAAATCGGACTATCGGATATTGTTTAGTAAAACAAAAATAGAGATCGTAAATCAAACTTATATTGCTTTTATCATTAATTTAAGTATCCTTGAAGAAATCGCAGGAGCTAAGTTAAAAACATCTTGACCGGACGAATTAATATTTACTGACATTAAAATATAAAAAAAAAATTAATCTATTTTTGCATCTTGCATCTACAATAATATTTGCTTTCATTTTGTCTTTTCAGGTATGTTGATGTGCTTTCAGACGATATAAAATTTTAATATGTAAGTATGTATAGCAGATAAAAAAAACTAGAATTACTATTCACACTAGAATGAGATGAACTATGTTCAGTTACGTTTCGTTAGAATAGTGTCAGCTGTTCTGTTCCCCAGTATACTTGGTACCCGTGTATACCATCTGAATCTTACCAGTTTCCCCCATCGAATTATTTAAGTATCATTCAGAGCTTTTGATAAAGTGGAAAAGTATTTTTACTTGCCTTTTAGAGATAGCCAAAGTTTTCGGCTGGATCTTTCCCAATCCAGTATTTTTTTTCAAATCTTTTTGGTGATCAGGCAAGTGTTGCCTGTGTTCATCGAAGTTCCGTGGTACCACATGGATCTATCGACTTTCCCTATATTCGTTCACCTAATTGAATCATTCAGAGCTGACTATATAGCGTTGACATTGATATTAGCCAGCTCACCTAAATTATCAAAGAAGAACTTTCCCAGATGGAGTTTTTCTTTTGTCGGAGAGAGCTGGACTAGAGCAGAGAAGGTGAGTAATACTTTCCTCCTCTTTTCCGTACAAGCAACTTCTACAGAAGTCATTACTAAAGAGCCGTAGTCTTTTTGCGTGTAGGCCTATAGGACAGTTTCCTGTAAGGACACCGAGAGCAGATGGAGCGCTTCTGCCAGAGACTGGCCTAACTATTACCTGTCCATCTGCGTTTATTTATTTGCGGTTTGCTTCCTTGATCGCATCCTGGTTAATCTGTAATTTACATGTAGCGAGGGGCATACCTAACATATCTACTGGCTGTAGAATATCAAGGGTAGTGCCCTGTCTGGCAAGCTCATCCGCCTTGCAATTCCCTGGAATGTCTCTGTGGTCCGGCAACAAGAAGAGGTGAATGGTGAAATGCCATTGACACCTCATTAAGAGATAGTCAGCATTCGTGGGCTGATTTCGATTTGAACGATGTGGATTCCAAGGATTTAAGAATTTGATTAGGTTAAGCATCTCGGAGAAAACTCCCCCACCCTCTCCAGATTATGTTGTAAGACGCATACGTAGATAGATGTGAATCGAGCTATTGGTTCCGATCAAATCCGAATCCCACTCAAGGCTACTGGGAATGGTTGTCCTGAAATCATGTTCAAACTGAGTTGGGTGGTGTGGTCGGTATTTTCTGTAATGTTAAGGTGATGATTCTGCATCATTTGGGTGTTCTGAAAGCATACTTTTAAAAAATTAGCTATATCATCAGTAGGCATGATCCCGATTCCATCACTTTGACAACAATATTCAGGAAAACGGGAAAGGAGTGACTGATGGAACATCGAAAATTCTCCAATGATCACCTGTACAGATGGTGGTTTTAGAACACAAGGCATAGCTCTGAATCGTTTTTAAATGCTATCACGCATTTATATCGAAATAAAGGCAGTGTGCTTCGATTTTGACTTCTTGAGTTTTTTTTTTTCCAGGAGTTGCAGAATTGTGAATATTTTTTGTAACCCAAAACCACCCTGATAGGGCGTAGTCAAGTTGTTGGTTAACTGTTTCAGAGGTTTACATATTACGGACGAAAAGATGGCTTAGGCCTATATATTGGCGTAGCTTAGACGGTTTTGATTCTTAGATCGGGAAAACGATGCTGGAAGTCCCTGAATAAGACATACTGGAACATTACTGAATTTTTCTTATGAGTTGGTGTATCATTTGTCGATTTATATGATTTATATGAAAAATTATATATCTGGACCTCAAAGCTAACTCCTTCCTTTACTTGTTTGTGCGAAGCTATTATTTTTGCCACAAAGACGAAGAGCTCCTGTTTAACTCCGAATCTGAACAGCAAATTTGAGAAACTTCTCAAGATAGTGTTACACTTGAATGTTTGTCAGACTTTGGCAAGAGGGATACCGCGCTTTGTAGTTCTACGAACTGACCAATAGGCCACTGCACCTACGATTTATATAGCTAATCAGAAATACCAAAATGTCCCAAAGTTAGAGCTTGTTTATGGCTGTACTTTATCGTTTAGGTCAGGTAGGTGGTATCCTTGTCGTTCATATCGGCGAAAATGTCGAATTATTTGGTCCAACCGCGATTTGATCACAAACTCCTTAAAGTCTGCAAAAGTGTTTTTTGATATTATTAACACTGATTGGGTTCTATTCAGGTCCTCTATTCATGGCTTTGACAATGGAATGGGATGCCAGCTCTCTGCATTTTTTATTTCTAAAAGGAGCGAAGATGGGAAGATGGGAACTCTGTAAGCTGCTCTCGGCTTCGCCTGCAGCGTTGCCGTTTTGATTCTTGACATCGAGCATGTGTAGGGAATCTTCGTCGCACTATAGGCATGCTCTTTTTTTATTAAGCTAGATGGGAACTCTGTAAACTGCTCTCGGCTTCGCCTGCAGCGTTGCCTTTTTGATTCTTGACATCAAGCATGTGTGGGGAATATTCGTCGCACTAGGCATTTGTTATTGGTAGACGGCAGAAACCGATTTCTCATGGCTTATTGAGAATGTCCTCCCTGCAAAAAAAATACAAGTGTCCCCTTGCGGTATATAT
The DNA here is from genome assembly GCA_932526625.1 of Rhingia campestris. Lineage (NCBI taxonomy): Eukaryota > Metazoa > Arthropoda > Insecta > Diptera > Syrphidae > Rhingia > Rhingia campestris. The sequence continues at coordinate 93,058,213 of OW052182.1, read as the reverse complement.
AAGTACTTGACAAGTACTTGTAGGATGAGAGAAATTCGACAAGGGTTATACAGTTTTGGTACTCATCGCGTTGTGGTATAGCCACATGGTTCTACATTCTGAGCAATCTATCAAAAACGGCTCGCAACTGGTGTGCTCGGTTTCTTCTGTACCTAGTCATCGATTGGCTTTTGCCAGCAAGGGATTCGTTAAAAGATGATGGAATACCAGTTCTCTACAGGCAGAGGTCTCTTGCGATTGTAGTTTTTCCAAATTTGACATCCTAGCTTAAATACCAAGCCTTTGTGGGAACATCCTACTGTTCATGGTTATAATTGGTATGACATACTACATAACTTCGACCTGTGGATCCTTACATATCCTTTTGAAAGAACAAGATCTGAGATCACATAGCTCTCAGTATTATTTTAGCAGATGCATACGATGTCATTTCGGGACAAGCTTGATCTATAGGGGAAGGTCATAGGATCGTTCCAAGAAAGGAAACTTGTATCTTTGTGTAGATCCCTCCGAGATCGTAGACACCGAATGACTCTTTTTTTCAATTAGTTGCGAGTAATGTCTGTTTGATCAATCTTTTCACCCTATCTGCTGAAAGAGTACAGCTGGTTATATTTTGAATTTCATGTTTATTACATGGTCTGACGTAAGGAAATAGTTGTTTGAAAGTTTCTATCAGCTGAGAATATTGTTTTACTTGACAAAAAAATCTTAGATGAAGCGGAGAAGGAAAATCTCTATGTCTCAGAGGAGGATCCGTAAATGTCTCAAGGTAATGTTGTCGTTGTTGTTGCTAATCAAAATACAAACAAAATCCTGAACAACGCCAGGTGTACTTCAGCTAGTCGTATAAAAGTGTACATTCTCTAAAAGAAAACTTTAATACATTGGATCGACAAAATTCGAATGTCCGTTTGGTTAAGCCGAAAGGTTTTCCCTTCCAATTGTATACGACCACGTTTTCTTTCACTCCCGCTTGAAGTCAAGTCTTATGTGGATATCCCCGCACTTGCAGTTACTTAAACAAATCGCTTTTTTTCAGATTTTTTTATTTTTTTTTATCAAGGGGTAATGTAACTGCAGCACAAACTTCATCATTCCGCCAGTGTGCGGGTATCCAACAAAGGAACCGAGTGAGAAGATTGCTATTATATGCACGTTTACCATGTTTATACGTACCACGGGTATACCCACATGGCATGCTATTATCTATCTGAGTTATGGTGAAAGTAGTGAACACTCCAAGAAGTTACCTAATCTAAATTGACATGGTGGATTATGTTTGTAAAATGCAGAAATGCACAAATAAAAAAGGAAACTACACTCGAAAGATGCACGAGTACAGCGTCAGATACAGGCATAATGAAGCGATTTTGAAAGTCAAGAAACCGATCGTTGGCGTTCCAGACAACAACGTCGTGAAGGCCTTGAATGTATTATTGTGTTTTTTTTTTTTTTTACTTCGTCATTGAATGTGTCAAGTGGAAGTCTAATGAAATGTTATTGGCATCTGGAGAGGCTTACAATTTTTTTGCCATCGTTTGAAGTTCAATCACTTTTTTGCAGCAGCTTGTGAAGGGTTTGAAAGACGTTCGGTTGGAGAAAATCCACTTGATCGATATGACCTTGGGATAGATGGAAGTGTATTTTAAGTCAACTCTGCAGTGCGACCTTTCAAATGTTTGGACAAATTTGTAAAATATAAGGTCATTGTCAAGAAGGTAGCCTTCACCTTAACCCACCTGAATAATGTGCAAAAGCATTATTCATGGTTGCTGCCTTGTGGGTTTTTGTGGGTTCATTCAGTTTTTGTAGATTTCCTTTTCCTAGAGAGTGCCAATAGACCGTGTTGTTGAAATAGGGATATACGAGTCTCACATCACTCATAGCATGGTATTGCTAGTATATCAGTGGCTGACAGTCTGAAATGGATGACCATGTTTTTTTTTTTTTTTTTGAAAGTAAATGCAGTGGGTATGAAAATTATCCATTATGGGGACATTAATGAGTACTTTTGCAGTACCCACGTAATTTGTCATGCACTTCGTTCCGAGAGGTTAGATATAGTGCATGTGTACTGCAATACTTCGATGGTAAGCACTGTTTTCATTCCAAGAAACTGTCGCCTTCAAGCTTCGTGGATATAAATTTTGGCGTATGGTTTTAGTCTTACACAACTTACTACACATATGGCGAAAAATTAGACTGACAGGCAGTATTTTTGTTCATCTTTGCTAAATTATCGCAATCATAGGTTTGACAAAAGTCTTTTTTCGTGTTGTATGCCTTTTACACAACATCACACTTTATGGTTATGTGGTTGTGGTTAAAAACCACCAAGAGGTCTTGTATTCAAACCATAATTGATTAATTAAAATACGAATAGTGTATACAATGTATAATATATACATTATATGAACAAAGATACTACAATTTAATAGGATAGTCCCCCACAATTTTTATCAACAAAGTTCATGGAGTCCAGAGTTTATTCCGTGGGAATATGTACCAATCACATGTATTTACATACAGGACCGACTGACTGATGTTTCTAATCAATGAGAACAATAGAGGGTTAATGATAGAACCTTGTGGAACATTACTTAATAAATTGACGACAATGCGACAAGGCGAGATTATTTTAGGTTTAATTTTCAGTTTAAGTTGGTATTCAACTACGAATCAAACTGAAACAGAATACTGAAGATAGATTGCATAAAGAAAGTATCTGTTGGCGTTATGAAGAAGGGGATCATGCAACTGAACAGTGTGTATGGAAATTATCCATTATTTGGACTACCTAAAGATCTTAATGCTTATCTGCAGGTGGTAACTTATGATTTTAAGATTTAGGCATTTGAAAGTGTTGAAGCAAATATTATACCGCGGTCGTGTACTCCATATTAACATACGGTTCAGTTGTTTGATGGAACGCGGGTATTACCAATTCGAATCTCAGCAATCTAAACAGGATGGAAAAATGTTGCCGTAAATGTATAAAAAGTTTAACTAAATCCACACCGAAACTATGTATAGAATCACAAACTAGGCCTACGAATACTATATGTTTTTTATTTCACCCCCATGAGAAATCTAGATCAGTTGGAAAAATTATATAAATCTGATCGTTCAATACCTTTAAGGTGATCCAGGACAGGTGTAAAAAGGTGTACATTAGGTTCAAAGACTGAAAAAGGAACAGGATCTGGATTATTTTCAGGGACATTGACAGACTACGAAAATCTTTAAGCTGATATCTGCGTAATATTGTCATGAGATGCTTGATGCTCGGAGTTGGTATTAAAAAAAAAGTTCCGATTTCTATTTTTTTTTTTTCATTCGTATCCATGCGTATTTCTTCACGATGTCGGGACCTCCTGTTTTATGCTGAATCCGAACTGATGAGTATACGATTTTTCTCGACAGTTGATTGTAATGATTTGCAATATCACCACGAGAGAAAGACCAGTAAAAAACATTTTCATGTTGCTACGACCGAAAATCGTACTCAGACCTTCTACGAGGTGGTACATCCAACTAAGCATTGCCGTACTCACCCGTGAAACTACCTGCATTATATAGTCAAACAGCACTTAAGCGTTATAAGTCACTATTCAGCTCTGCTTGCTTATTAAGTTCGTCGGTATGGAAGGAAGCGAATAAACTGCGGCCCTGATCTGAACCCACTAATAGCGGATGAAGAAATGCTTCCGACTATAAACACCGGGCTAAGCAACAATTGTACAACACTATCAGTTGGGCCATAACCCGTAGTCAAAGTCTCCAGTATTTTTTTTTTAAAGTTATTTTTAATATCCGGGTGATGCTGACTTTTGCTGAAGTTGCGGAGCGAGAAATCAATATTCTGCACAGTCTATAGCATACCGCTCATATTGGTTGTGGAACACGCCCCATTGACAACTTCGGGGACTTTCTAGATAATAATTTTATCAACTGGTCCAAATTGATTCTGATGGCCTAACCCTCACAATGCATTCTTGTTATAAATGTTTACATTACCAAATTAAAAACTAATAACAGTCGAATTAAAAAAATGTTTTAGGTAATTGATTTAAGAAAATGTTTACAAAAAAAAAATATGCACGATTGCAAAAATTTTTCTGCGGACTTAAATACGGCCATATCCGTCAAAATATATGACATATGCTATAAACATGTTTTTTTATAGGAAAACTAAAAAACAATATTATCGATGTAACGGATCCGCCATCTAACGTTTTTTTTTCAACTAGTGCTTATTTCGTCAATGGTAACACTTAGCTCATGTCTGATTTGACAGATAATTAGTTTTATCCTTCCGCTGCACGAATATGGTTGTGTATACGCTTGAACAACGCTGGGAAATATTGCGACATTACTTTGAAAATCATGGTAATGTTGCAGAAAGTGTGCGAAAATTGCGTACGGATTTTGGAAGAAGAGAAGCACCGTCAGCCCCGTATGTTCGTTATCTTGTGAAAAAAGTGAAAGAAACTGGCATCCTCATCGATAAACCAAAGCGTGAAAAGCCAAAAACAGTGCGTACACCCGAGAATATTGCTGCTGTGGCAGAAAGTGTGCGTGGAGCGCCATCAACATCAATCCACCGTCGTTCTCAACAATTGAACATTTCGGAGATATCACTGAGACGAATTTTGCATAAAGACCTTGGTATGACGCCATACAAAGAACAATTGGTTCAGGAGTTGAAGCCAACTGACCATCCAATGCGTTTTCGCTTCGCTAAGTGGGCCTGCGATCGACTTAGAGAAGATGCCGATTTTGCCAAAAAAATCATCTTTTCAGATGAAGCTCATTTTGATCTTGGCGGGTATGTAAACAAGCAAAATTGTCGCATTTGGGGCACAGAAAACCCGCACGCATACATTGAAAAGCCGATACACCAAAAACGAGTCACTGTTTGGTGCGGATTTTGGTCCAGAGGCATAATCGGGCCATTTTTCTTCGAAAATGAGCAAGGAGTGGCCGTTACAGTCAATGGCGATCGTTATCGGGCCATGTTGAACGAATTTTTGTTCACAAAAATTTAAGAGGAGGATATTGGCAACATTTGGTTTCAACAGGACGGCGCTACGTGCCACACAGCCGAAGCTACACTCGATGTTTTGCGCCCTGTTTTTGAAGATCGCATTATCAGCCGCAGAGCTGATGTCGTTTGGCCAATATGGAGCTGCGATTTGACACCGTTAGACTATTATTTGTGGGGTGCCGTAAAAGATAAGTGTTACGCCGAAAAGCCAGAGACAATTGACGCTTTAAAGGACAATATTTGTGAAGCCATTGGTGAAATACAGCTGGACACAATCGATAATGTGCTTAAAAATTGGACCGATCGTGTAGGCTACTGCATGGCCAGCCGAGGCAGCCATTTGAATGAAATTATTTTCCATTATTAACGGGAAGGATTGGACTTTCAAATAAAAAAAGAAATTTGAGAAAATATTCAGTAGTTTTTTTTTCATAGCATTTTAGAAAAAAATGCTTTAAAATGCTTTATGCTTAAAATGCTAAATGCTTTATTTGCATAGAAAGTGTTTTTTTTAATTTCCTTAAAATTTTACCAAAAACAGTTTTTTACTGTATTCGCCCCAAACATTTTAACCAGATACGTTTTATAAGGGGCTCAGCTGTAGTACCAGTGCATACTTAAATATAAGAAATCTCAGGCAATGACTGTTCGTCACTTGCTTTGCCAGTAAGTAACACGCAATTTTGCCATTTTTGGTAAAAGTTTCTATAATGGGCATGTCTATCTGATTCCTACAAAAATATTGCCTGAGACTGGTAACTTTAGCTAAGAGGAACCATATTGTGCCAGGTCATTCGTCGAGCGGTAAATGGCTGTGATAAGGATTCCTTTGATATTCATGTATAGTCTGATGGTTTTTTTTTACCAAAATTACCAAGCAATTTTTAAGCTGGATAAATCGGGACGGCGCTTTCCCCACAGAAGCAATTGGCTGTGATAATGAATCCTCTGGGATTCGCGCAGTGTGTGGTAGGGAAAGTCTAATGGTGTTTACCAAAATCACACACAAATTAATGAGAAGCTTGAGACCATGTATGAGCTGTTATTGCGATTTGTTTGTGTATATTTGGACAAGCACGGACTCAGCGCCGTAGGTTTGGAAGGCAAACATGAATGATTGTGAAAAAAAGCTAGACCCTAGGTAATAACGAGCCTGTTGCGCCAACGACAACAATTTGTCTTTTTATATAGACAAACAAGCAAGGATGTGTTATTTTCTCACAAGTAAAGAGCTATGATAATTCCACTAAGATTTATACTAAAGCTGGGCATAACTACTGAAATCAATATCAGGTGCGGGTTTGGGTAATTGACAAAAAATGGAACGCTATGGATGATAGAAAAAAACGTCATACTAACAAAGAGCTACATTAGCCGCGTCCAATAATGCATATTTTTGATCGAACCAACTTAGTCCAACTGCGGTACCTTCTGTTCATATACATCTTATTACATAGGCATCGGGCAGATTGCACAGCCATTTTATTTCAGGTGCATAGCAAGCGCTGTTCGACAAAACATTTAATTTAAAAAAAATGTATGTATTTCAATATTTTGTTGTCATTTTTGTGCGAAATATTTTACTTATTGGATTTTAAGGATCAATGAATGTGATAATGTATCTTTGATGTTTCTGAGTTTTACATGGAAATAGTACTATTTACAGCCTTCATGACTGCACAAATTCTGCGTAGTGAGGGTGTTCAAAAACACATAAGAAAAGAATTTCGATTGTATACTTGCGCTCATTTTTAACGATTATGAACACAGCCTATATAACCTATTTTTATTATTAGTCAGCTGGCGGTTTCTGTACTAGGCATAGCTATCAGTGTCGTAGCCCATTTCAACCGACCATTACCAATTAAAAATGACCACAATTTTTTTTTTTTTGTCGGAGAAAAGCTCGAGAGAACTCTAGTACCCAACGATGTTGACACTTATCGATATTGATCTTAGATCCTGAATTTAGGGATGTAAACATAAGATGTTGAACTCAAAAGTCGAAATACAGCTACTTTGATTTTGTTCCTTAAGTTCTAATAAATACGAGCAGAGTAAACCAACGCTGTTGGTCACAGTGACATTTGAAGACATCCTTTGGGTAATGCTTCAAGATATATAAAAATTATCAAGTGAGACACCTGACATCTGTCGTCATATTGTGGACAATATTTTAGACAGTAGTGTCGCCCATGAACCAGACTATCTATGGCCTCTAAATTGGAGAACATTGAAGAGTGTTAGATACGTATCTCACTATTTTTCCAAATGATCCCCTCAATATTAAGTAAAAGAACCTCAATGAATATAAAATATGATACCATATGGTTGCAGGGGCCTAGTGCTATTGCGTTGGTTTACTGAGCTCTGGGTCCCTGGTTCAAATCCCGAAAGTGACAACACATACTATTTTTCACTGCTCCACCTCATACGAAAGTCTGACAAACATCCAAGAGTACCACTGCCTTTAGAATTTTCTCAAATTTGCCGTTCGGATTCGGTTTTAACTGGAGGTACTCTTTTTTGTTGAAAAAATAATAACTTCGCACACACAAGTGAATAGAGAAACTAGGTTTATCTAACACATACAGGGCCTGTTAGATAATTGATAGACATTTTCTTAAAAACATGACAACAAAAGAACATAATAATATCAGTGGAGGATCAACAAGGATTCTCTTTTACTTTAATCAAACCAACTCACCGTGTTCCACACCTTGAATTGAAATTATAATCGCACTTAAGTTGAGGGTTGTAAAAGCAACAACTTTTTCATACAAGAACCCCCTCTAATGGCTAACTACTTCCGAATTGCCCATCTTCAGAAAGAATTTGTGTCGCTTTTGATAAATCTCTCTCCTCTCACTATCACTCACAACAAGTGCGTAAAATTATGACAAAAAAGGAAAAACGTCTTGCAAAGACCATACAGGAAAAAAATGCAATTTCTACTTGTATCTGGTTGTATCTGGCACAAAAATGTTAAAATGGTAAAACGATCACATGGAGACATCTTCTACTCAAAAAGGAAAACCATTCTCCACATACCTTTGATTTATTTTCCGACTTATTCGCGGTTCTCCACCTCGACTTGAAGAAATCCCTGGACTTAATTGGTTATCCTAAGTTTTCTCCAAATGATGTGAGATATTATTTGCAAATGCATTTTTAATTCCTTTTAACTTTAAATCACTTTAAAACACTTTTTTTGTATTCAATTTGATTTTGTAAACAAAATTCGTTTTTAATTTTTGGTTGCACGATTTTTTTTTTTTTTTTTTGAATTTACAAAATGCACTTAAAACCGATTCACTCCGATCCGCATTATATCAAGTACTAAACTTTCGATTCGAATATCTCTCGTCGAACCACCGCGGACTAGCCATAAACTCTTGGCGAACCAAAAGCCAAGTAGTAAGCACGTAAGACCAGCCAACTATACCAACTTTGGTTATACCCTCTGCGTCGTTACGGTCTGTGCGTGTAGATTGGCTGCGCCCATCATTTCATCGCATGGAAGAGGAAAAAAAGCTTTTTTCCGCAGAGGCACCCAGCAGCACCAGTAGTTCGTGCTGCTTGCAGATTGCTGGCTAGTATCTGTGTCTGCAAAGCACCTGATCGTGATCATTAGTATGCTGATGATGATAACGATGATGATGACGGTGTTGATTGTTATGCCATTTTGGTGGTTACAACATTCGATGTAAACAAGACTGACAAGTCTCTAAATGGAAGACGAAAGTGTCTACTTTGTGGGAGGGAGTGCTTGGACTGGGATCGATTACCTCTTATTGAGAGGGCGTAATGCAGTTTAAGTACTGAAAAGAGTAGATTTTTTGTTTTAACGTAATCCCACGTGATGAGATGACGTTTGCAGATACACCGATTTTCGTCGGTTGACATGCTTTGCTTCTGTTTTGAATGCACATGTGGGTAGACACGTCGCGGCGACCGTTCAATTCAATCTTAGGAAATACGTGCCGAAAATGATGACCATGATTAGGTTGGCTTCATTTTTTTCGTTTTGGGTTTGTTATGAACTCGTGGCATTAAATGTGATCAGCGAAAAATGTGTAACCTTGGAAAGGTGTAGAAATAATCTCGGCTTTGATAATTTCACAAAAAGAGTTGTGTGCGCGTCGTTTTCTGTTTTTGGACATCAAACCGTACTGGTACTATTGCAGACAGCAATTTATCACTCAACAATTTGAGTAATAGGTAATGTGTGTAGTCGATAATTTTAGTTGTGATTTAAGCTTTGCAATTATCAATAAGTTGGGTTAACCGTCGTAACCATAATGGTGATCCAATAAGAGCTTTCCGACTTTTTTTTTTATTAAATAAAACACAAAAAATCAATGTATTGAGGAAAATCTTTATTGGAGGTGTCATTTTGGTTCATGTCATTTAATGCTTAATGATAATTTCATTCATATGTTTCCCATGACTTACTCATAAATGGTCCATTCTATGGATCCGATTTTCGAACACTCTTTCAAGTATATCGGCCGGTGTTCCATGAATAACACGAATTATGTTGACGTACAAAGCTGTCAATTGGCCAACAAGATATTGTGATTTGTCAGCTTTGGATTACCTTCATATCCCCATAAAAAGTAATCCAATGCTGACAAATCCCAAGATCTTGGTGGCCAATTTACAGGAACATTTCTTAAGATGATGTTCATTAAACGTTTTCCTCAATAAAGCGATTGATTCGTTAGTTTTATGGTATGTAGCGCCATTCTGTTGAAACCTCAAGTCAGCTAAACCAATATCTTGAATTTTCGGCAACGATCTCCATTGATGGTAATATGCACTCCTATGCATTTTTAAAGAAATACGTTCCGATAATGACGATTGCCCAATACCTTTTGGCCAACAAATGTGGGAAAGTCGACAGATCCACGTGGTACCAAAACTGACCTTTATGGTCTAAATATGCATTCGCATCGCGTGCGGCCACTGTGACCTAACGTAACCTATAGTCACATAATCCCGTAGTGAAAACCTGAACAAGTTCTGGGTATATGATTGTCACAAATTACACCTTCAAGATATATGCACGATTACTCATCTTTTCCTTTAGGTATTTACCCAACACTCACAATCCTTCGCATTAGAAAAAATTGACCTCTTTAAAATCGAAATCATGTAACAATTCATTTTCCAAAATCCATTCTCATTGCATCGCAACTCTTTAGCACATCTTTCCATTAAAGCTTACTGCAACAAGACACCCTTTTATAAAAGTTCACTAACCGACTTTATCCCATTTTTTCGCGATTCATGTCACCAGTGACATACGTCACCCTAAGTGAGTGTAATTGTCTTTTCATATGCCCGTCTCTTTCAAATTGAAATAACAATAAAATTGCAAATAATGCAAGCACATGCTTGGATTATCAACATTTATATCTAGATACATATCGTCTCTCCGTTTCTACATATGTGGCTATACCACTTGAGCACGTTGTTGTTCTGAACATTGTTACCGGTCGACATTGTTTTCGTTAGCTCCCTCCCCACCTCTCGTCAGCACTCGTTCTTAATGGAAATTCATTGTTTAACGGTGAACAAAAAAAAAAAAAACCTCCGCACACAAACAGAAGAAATTAAGTGAACTAGGACTCTGAGACAGTGACGACAGGGATTGCATGTCACAGTGGATAGAAATAATAACAGCTCACAAAAAGAAGAAGGAATTGTGAAAAATGTAATCGAAGCTCGTCTAGGGGAGGAGAACTCCTTAATAGAAACGTTCGCACTTTGTACTTTGCTGCTTTTACCGTTTTGTTTTTGTATCCTTTGCGATTCATCAAGTGTTGCCAGGTTATTGTGTTGGCTTTGACGACACCTTTGACGTATTGTGAAGGGCAGGTGCCATCTCCTATTGAGAACTATTAATTGAATACGTATTCGATGTGATTTTTTTTTATTTTTAGAACTTTTTTTGTTTGGTTTAGTTTTAGAAGAACTAGAGCAACAATCGATCAAAATAGATATCGTGAGAGAACTGATTCAATATCATCTCCGTGTCAATAGAAAGAACATTGTTGTCAAGCGGGGATACTTTGAGAGTTGTTTTAATAATGTTTTTCTGTTATAAATACAATTCAAAACATCAATACCGTTGAGTTACTATAAATGGCAAAGTTTGTTATTTTAAACCAACATTACGTGTCTGGAAGGGATGATTTTGAAAACCAAGTGTCCATTTATTTTTATTTTCTCTTTCGATTTGATTGGTAACTTAGCTTATGTGTTATCATGTTATCATGAAACCAATATAATATTGTATCCTAATGATAGATTAAATTCATTTGAGAACCTTTTACTTCCGTTATTGAGTGGCAATTTAAAAACTTTATATTAAGGGTGGTTACATTTTAAGGGCTTTTTACTTTTTAAATTCATTTTTATTGACTTAAAATATTATCTTAAAACTAGACAAAAATGACTAAATCTAACTTATAATTAACAATTTTTTCTTAAATTAGCCTATCGGCCCTAAGCGGGCGCTCTAAGCTAATATCTAATAGTTTTGTTTTTAATTTTGCCTTTCGGCTTAAATTTATCTTTTTTTTTACTGAAATATATTTTTATTTTCAAAGAAAATTTAAAAAACTTTGGTATCGACATTTTTTAATTTTATAAAACGCTTAATCTAAATTAAAAAACTAACTTAAGACTACTTAATACTACTTAAGGCTACTTAAAACTACTTACACCTAACTTAATTATAATCGGGATGGCGAGCACTCGTTGCAGATGCCCCGAGGGGTCGCCATCCCAATCGAGACTTTTGGCCCCCAGGCTGCATGCATTAAACCATATTGTACCCCAATATGGTGTACATGCCCCGCCCCAGGCCTCGTTTCTAAATTTTTATTTGTCTTAAACATTAAGGAGTGGACTAAAAGTCCGCAAAGTCCTGAGGAAGTGCAGAATCGCCTTCCTCATGCAGCCACCAAAATTCCGTACTCTGCCTTTCAGCATCGGTCCTATCGCGATCCGATACCGAAGTGCTAAAGCGGAGGAGCTCCGGAGCATTGTCGACGTACCCGTCGCGGATTAGCCGCTTGTCACGCGCGTCACGGTAGCGGTGGTATAAAACCGGGATACCGTTCCTGTCCTGTACCAACCCTAACGAATCGATATAAATAAACGCCTCTGGTGGAATAAAGCCAGACACGAGCGTACTCTCCATGTACGTTTCATTGGGGTAATAAGCCCCGAAGATCAGGCTGTTGTCGCTAGCCATCACCCTTGCAGCGTGCCTTCGAATCACCTTAATAAGGAAATTGTCGATTCTGTTCAGCTGAGCCCCATTGTAAAGAACCTCGTTGCGATAATATTTTATGTACTCAGAGTCCGGCGTTCGGTACAATCCTAAGCAGGATCGGAGACAACGCCTCTCAAACAGCCGTATCCTTTCCATGTAGGATGGTGAAATATTGAACCACACAGGACAACCGTAGGCGATGATCGGCCTTATGAGAGCCATGTAGCAAATGACTTTCACCCTTGAATCAAGTTGACTGCTTTGAAACAATCTTCTTGTCAGAGCAAAAGCCCCCCTAGCCCTAGCCAGACAAGCATCCACATTTTTATTAAAATACAGAAACTTGTCAAGCCAGATGCCAAGGTATTTGACTTCAGTTCTCAGCGCCAACGGCCGTCCATGCTGTCCAATAATGCACAATTTTTTCCAGTTTTTTCTGGTATCGTAAGATGCCCTCTGCACTGGGGTCCTGAACAGAATTGTTTCGGTTTTTTGGAAATTGATCTTCAATTTCCAATCGTCGCAATATCCCTTAATGTGATCGAAGTCACGTTGCAAGAGTATGTTGATGACTCCGATTTTCGGGCCATTAAAAGTTCGTTATCATCTCACGATAGCGAACACCATTCACAGTAACTGCCTGACCGACCTCATTTTATATGCAACCCTTAGAGAACGAGTTAAATTTAAATACAGGGTGGCGCACCAATTGTGCTACAATAAGAAATTCAAATAACTTTTTTTTAATCGATGTATTTCATTTATTTTTTTTTATTGGTTAGAAAATTAAATTTTATTTTAAATAGTTAGTTGTTTTTAAAGATTATAGATCGCAAATGACCTCCACGCTCTCCCACGCATATGCGGCACCTGATCAAAAAATTATTCATTGCGGCCTGAAGAGTTGAAGTTGGGATCGCCTCAATTATTGTCGTTATGGACTGCTTTAATTCATTTAAATTCCTGGGCTTCGTTTTATACACCTCTTGCTTGACATAACCCCATAAAAAGAAGTCTGGTGCAGTCAGGTCAGGTGACCTTGGGGGCCAGCGAAGAGTGGAGTTCCTAGAAATTAATTTGTTTGCGAATTTTTTGTTTAGCTCCGCCATAACTGGTCTGGCTGTATGTGCAGTTGCTCCATCTTGCTGAAACCAAACGCTGTTTAATGGTATACGTCTTCGGCGCAGTTCTGGGTAAAAAAAACTCTTTCAACATCTTAAAATAACGGTCCCCATTGACAGTAACGGTTACACCGTTTTCTTCAAAGAAGTACGGCCCGACAATACACCTTGATGAAACTGCGCACCACACAGTGACTCGTTCTGGGTGCAGTTCCGTCTCATGGAGCATTTCTGGATTAGACTCTTTCCATATACGGCAATTTTGCTTGTTAACATTGCCGTTATGATCAAAATGGGCCTCATCAGACATGAACAAACAATTGATCAATGTGTTCTTCTTCTTGTCAAATCCTGAGGGTTTAACTTGCTAGTAATTTGGACTTTGTACGGAAACAAGTTTAAATCGTCATGAAGTATCCGTGGTAATGACCGTCTACTAACTCCAATTCGCCCCGATAAGTTTCGGGTCGAAACGCTCGGATTGGCCTGTATTGCAGATGCTACTGCTGCGATTGTATCCTGAACCCGAACATTGGCATCTCGATGGTACGGCCTTCGTGCGATGCTTCCAGATTCGGCAAACATGTTTACAAACCTCATAATGGTCCATCTACTCGGGGGATTACCGCCAAACTCCCGCCTAAATTCCCTTTGGACAAAATAAAAAAAAAATAAGCCGATTACTCACACAGAAAAAAAGTTATTACGTTTTATTTTTGTAGCTCGATTCGTGCGCCACCCTGTAGTATCGACAATTGATTTATTTAAGACTTAAATGTAAAGTTATTTTAGCTATATGAACTTTAAGTTGGACAGTCAAAACGTTGTCGTCCAGATAACTTTTTTAAAATGTGATTCAACTCAGTCTTTTAAAAGGCAAAATTAAATTTTATTGTTATCGTCCGATCGTTATAGTTTTACGAGTTTAAAGACATTTCATCACTTCCTTATTGGTTTATCCTCACGCTAAGATTCTCTGCCTTAGACAAGACAGACTTTCTTTTTCCCTGGAATCTGCGTTTTAAGTCTATCCACTTGTTTTAGCTTTTGAAATTGTTTACTCTCCTCATTCGTCATCTTCGTATCTTACTTACTTACTTAAGTGGCGCTACAGTCCGGGATGAACCTGGACCTCAACCAACATGCCTCTCCAATTAGCCCGGTCCTTAGCTAACTGCCTCCAGTTGCGCACTCCAAGTTGGTTGACTGCGTCTGACGTCTGGCTGGGAATCGAAGACTCTGCGAGCCGGAGTATTCGTGTCCATTCGTTCTACATGTCCTAGCCATCTTAAACGTCCAATTCGGAGTTTTTTGACTAGGGGTATGTCGCTGTACAGCTCGTATAGTTCGTGGTTGAATCTTCGTCTCTATAGCCCGTCAACGCAAACGGGACCGAAGATTTTTCGAAAAAAATTTCTCTCGAATCGACCAAGGATTTCTTCATCCTCTTTTGATACGGTCCATGCTTCAGCGCCTTAAAGCAGGACTGGGATAATCAGGTTCTCATATAGGATCTCCTTAGTAGTTCGAGTGAGGGCTTTACTACTAAATTGCCTTCTTAACCCGAAGAAACAGCGATTATCAAGAGTTATTCTTCGTTTGATTTCTGACGAGATGTTGTTGTCAGAGTTAATAGCGGAGCGAGTTAGACAAAGTCCCGTACTACCTCAAAGTTATATCTGTCAATGGTGACGTTCTGTCCAATCGATGTTGTGTGTCCTTTCGTGTTCACAGCATGTACTTAGTCTTACCCTCATTTACTGCTAAACCCATTTTTGCCGCTTCCTTCTCTATACTAGTAAACGTGGCTATGACATCACGTTGAATCCTACCAATGATGTCAATATCGTCGGCGTATGCTAGTAGTTGCACCGATTTTTGGAGAATTGTGCCTCTGGTGTTGGCTCTCAAGAATCAAATTGAAAAAGTCACATGACAGTGCATCGCCTTGCCTAAATCATTTTTTGGTATCGAATGTGTCGGTGAGGTCGTTTCCGACCCTGATGGTGCAGCGAGAATTCTCCATCGTCATCCTACACAAACGGACGAGTTTGGGCGCTATACCAAAACTAGACATGGCTCTGTATAGTTCGTCTCTATAAATGCGGCTTTGAAATCGATAAATAGGTGGTGGGTATCGATTTGGACTTCTTGGGTTTTTTCCAGTATCCGCCGAAGTGTCAAAATTTGATCCATTTTGGACTTTCCTGGCCTAAAACCACACTGATAAGGGCCGATCAGGTTGTTGGTAAACGGTTTCAGGCATTCACATATTACGGCAGATAGGATCTTGTAGGCGATGTTGAGCAGACTTATGCCTCATCGTCGTATGCAGGACCAAATATTTGCCAAAGAATCGTAAAGTATGACCTAATTTTCGAGATTGTTAAATCAGAGTATCATCTGTTTCTAAGGGTCAATATTCGTCGGACTTATAGAGTTGGTTGCAGATAGTTTTATGCTTATTTAGCAGAGCAGCTTATGGAAATTCTGTCTGAATACGAGTAGGTCTAAAATAAGCGACTAGGTGTAGACACATCGTGGAATCTTACTCAATTGTTCTTTATAGATCCTGGCTATCTTCGGGTTTCTTAAGTTACATCCTGAAGTCTCCTTTTTTCTACCAGTTATGCTTGTTTTCGTTGCAAACAAGCTTTCCTCTAAATGTATGGCCATCCATAATGATGGATACGTGCCCTGAATTTCCATAACGCCACACTATGCTAACCCCTTAAGTGCGCGAAAATTAAAAAAAAAATAGCACATAGTCAATTTGGTTGGATTATTCCTTTCCAAAACTTCGCTTGGACGTCTTCTTTACCTTTTGAATCTAATTCCGAGCCATAATGCGTTGACCGATTTTGATGAAGGACCACTAAATTTAAAGCTGAAAAGGTTTAGTTATGCCGAAAAAAAATACAAAGTT
This sequence comes from Rhingia campestris, assembly GCA_932526625.1. Classification (NCBI taxonomy): domain Eukaryota; kingdom Metazoa; phylum Arthropoda; class Insecta; order Diptera; family Syrphidae; genus Rhingia; species Rhingia campestris. Next base: position 93,041,828 of record OW052182.1, on the reverse strand, counting down.
ACGCATATTACTAGATATCCGTGTCTCCGAATTTGTTAAAATGTCCATAAATCATGTTTTCAATTCAGAAAACTTCATGTTCGAGTTTTTGATTCCAAGTCGAAAACCGGGTGCCACCAAGGCTTTAGTTATAGGACCCTTCTGTTAAATTAAAAAAATCTTTTTTAATATCCGCTTCTTATGTCACCTTTTTCGTTAATTCCAAACATCATTATAGACACCATTTTGAAAGTGGCTTTTCCCTTGGGTGGAATCGGCTACTTTGAGATTGCTTCGGTAACGAATATACTGAGTGTTGACGTTGTTTGGGGAGTAGAAGACACAGCGGGGACTCTTACTCTTCTTTGTAGATCCTGGAAGTTGAGTTATCATCTGAATGTATGTGCATAGAGAATTTTGGATACGTGCCTTGAATCTATGAGCACATGGTCGACTTATTCTGGAGATCACCAGTTTTTTTTTGAGGATTCTAAGTCGAAAACCTTGTGTAACCAAGTTTTTAGTTTAGGGACCATTCTGTTTACTAAAAACCTATCCAGTACGATACGATACAATTCAAACATATCATCAGCTGTTACTGGGTGTACAGGCTGCGACATTGTGTAGTTTTTTGTTAGCTCCACATTAGATGGTACACCCTTCATTGGCGTTAAGTCGACAAGCCGATTCCTTCTGGCATAACACAAAATTCTGACAATATCACCACTATCGAATTTTTTTTTTCGATTTGTTCGTAGAATTTTCTACCGAGGTATCCGTTCCGATTAGCATTTCGAACAAGTTTTCCAACGAAATGTATCGCCCATGGGTTTATGTGAGAGTTATACATGCATCATACGCAACTATATTGTGTTGATTGTTCGAATCACAAAAAGCGTATGACAGCCGAATGACATACAATTTTGTTTGCTTTTGTTTTCAACCTTGTTCCACCGCACAAACTCGGTTAAAGAATTTCAACTATTTCTTACCCAGAACCTCAGTTCTCTCGCATACAAAACCGGTTTTATGAACGTTGAACTCATCTCATTCTCTTATAACCAACAACACGCGGTGCTCCCAAGCGTTCCCATATCTAAGTACTAACCGCGACCGACGCTGCTTGGTTTCGGTGATTTGACGAACTCTTTTTCGTAACACTTTTTCGTTTCAATAAATCGAATTCATAGCGTCCCAAAAGAAGTTTCACTTCAAAAAGACAAGACGTTATTCGAATGATATATCGCCAGAAAGATATCCAGTGTGGAGATATTCTCTCTTCATTGCAAGCACCTCATAAAGTCCAACCAAAACCTTTCGGGAAGACTCCCAAAAAAATCCGCCCAACATTCAAAAGGCAATCTTAGCCAAAAGTACCGTTATGCAACTGAATACATTATTAAATCTGACTACGTCATCCCACCCGAATCAGACCACATACCAATTTTCATCTTCATCTTGCACCCTCTCTCGTCCAATCTGTCCAGAGGCGTTCTCGATAGCATCTTGTTTTAAAAATGTCGTCATATGAAAAACACCTTCCTTCCTGAAGGCAACCAAAAATACATCTTCATTATCACTAATCACATACACATCTAAAACTCAATCAAATCTAACTCCAGACGTCAGACACACCTTCGTTAAAACACATTTATGACGCCAAAATCAGCTGTCATTTCAACTTTCATAGGGAAAAAACCATTTTGGCCACCTAAATGTTACCAAATGTCACATCTTGGTGCATACCGGTGCACCAACGTCCTTTCTCTAACCAACATGTCAACAAGAAACCATCACTTTTTTTGCACACCAACGTTCGTGTTGCCTGCCATAACAACAGCCGTCCAAAAATAATTTTCGCTTCAAACAAACCTAGTAAACCAACAACACGCGATCTTTGACATCAAGCAGCTTCGGTTGTGGTTAGTACTCGCATGGGAAACCGGATCTAAAGACTGTCATCGTGATGTTTTTATGTTTCATAAAATCCAATTCACACCTTCCCAATTGAAGTTTCACTTAAAAAAAAAAACGAATTTTTCGCTTAACAGGCTCGTTAGTACCTGAGGTGTAGCTTTCTCACAATCAACTATGTGTGCGTGTGTATTGCTTGCACGATGACGGGACCTCCTGTTTTATGCCGACTCCGAAAGACTATGTTGAGATACTCGGATGATTTGTCAGATCATCATAAGAGGAGAGGCAAGTGATAAATCATTAAGGTGTTGCTACGGCTGGAAATCTAACCCACACCAACTATGCGTTGAATTTCTTCCGAAATTGTCCGACAAAGAATTCCTGTGGAATCAAACGATCGCGGTAGTATGCTTTGTTCCGCAACGAATACCTCGAAACGAAGTTGAGTTCCGATTGGAACCGATTTTTGTTTCGGAAATTGCTCCGAACGGATACCTCCATAGAGGAGTATGTAATCTGAACGTTTCAATGTTTTTGTTTTAAATTTTAAGCCTCAATCGAACTTTTACATTGTATGTAAGTCAGCTTCCCTTTTTAATGATTGTACAGCACGCCACCGACACCCTCATTACGACTGTGAAACCCGATTCTCCCTAGTTTGACAAATGAAGAGCCTTGGATTAAAAGATACAAATTTAAAAAATGTACATAAATAAATCCATGTTTAAGGATATCATAGTTCACGAACGAAATTCGTATCTAAATTGAATCTTTTACCATCCTGGGTGACGCAACAGGGGCAGAGATTTCCTTTCAATAGCTGCGATTAATTTCCTGTCTACACGGCGACAGTTTGCTGGTGGCATTCCAAAAATTGTTACTCATCGAAAAGCAAACTAAATTTAACTATCAACTTTCTAAAGCTATTCAATTAAACTCTTCCTAACTATGATGGTTTCCCACTGACAACTTATGTCCAGCTATAGTTTGGAGGGGTGCCCATTGATAGGGATCTTCAAATGAACCTACAATACAAGTATTACCGAACTAAATTCATAGCCATACGGATAATTTCCTCTTTTATTATTTACCAATCTGGTGACTTCATCCATACTAACAATACCCTTGTGGACCCACCACTCGATAGACTTAGTGCAATTTGTTGCAGTTCACTTCCACGGCCAGCAAAAACAACAACAGATGGAGGTCTAACCGCCAACCGGAATGGTTACTTTCGATTTCATTTGTTGCAGACTCTTAATATATTTATTGAACTTGAGTGTGAGTACCGACCAAAACCAGTTAGCTATTGGTCAGATAAAAACAAAAAAAATGGACAAGTTTGCAGCGTGCCACTAAAATGGCAGGCAAAATAAATGGCGCGGCAAACTATAATGATCGAATTTTACAACGATTTTCATTATCTGGAAGCGAATATTCAATGAAATTGATGGAAACTCGTTAAAAGTGTCAATGAAAGATATTTGTATGTGGTTTCCTTAATTATTTGTTGATATATATTGCATTTTTATATAGTGTAAGTGAAATAAAAGTGACTACTTTATTTGTTACGATTTTGTTTATAATGCAAAAAAAAAATAAGAGGATCGCATTTCTAAGATGAAGCTCCTTATCGATAGCATTCTCGTGACACTATTGCACGCACACTTTGATCAACACTTGCTTATGGTTATAATAGGGCTCATAAACCACATATGACTGCATGCGTAGCACATCTGCGATGATTGCACATGTAAATATAGATTTTGTTTATGTTTTTTTGGTTCCGCCAATAGAATGGAAATCTATAAAAAGATATTAGTAACAGCATGTACGATTCGCTGACCTGAATTATTCGATGATAAGAATACATCTACGCTTTACGTACTACTTCACGCTCGTTTTTCCTCACACCCATTCATTTGTGCATTACTTGCGTGATGGTGGGACCTCCTGTTTTATGACAAATCCAAATGTTATGGTTGGGATATCTTTTATCGGATTAGAAGGACTAGTGCAAATCATTTTGGTGTCGAAAAAAAACTTTTAATCGAAAACAGATATTCTACACGGCGATGGCTGTTCACCACACTAACAATCGCGACATTGAACTCGCCTCTAGCCATCTTTAACCGACATGTTTTACTACCGCCTTTATGGCTTCTACAATTAAATGTGATTGCGTGAATCTAGACTTGTGGTCTGACAAGGGTCCTCTTTCCACTGCTATTATTAACAATTTGTTGGGAAGTCCTTTTGAGAGATCATGCATGATGGATCTTATGTGCAATTCCTCGCACACTTCCTGCAAAACTTCTTCTATCATGACTTCTTCAAAATTCTTAAGTTTGGCGTTAATTATGCCGTTGTGTGATGGGGTTTACAGATGCGGTATCCAAGGGAATTCTAAAAGAAGGCAAGATTGAAGAGAGTTCGACAGTGACATTAGTGAGGCCCTGCGAAAGCAGTGAAATTAGTGACAGTAGACATACAGGCGAACAACTAGCCTCAAGCTGCTGCAAATCAGACATTATTATCACCCAGAAAAAACGATGGGATGGGCCGCGCAAAAAGATGATGAAAAACTTTGAAATCTACTACGGACCCCGTTATAATGAGCAGAAACAGCAACTATTCGGATGTGGATTTGTTATAAGTGCCAGACTTAGGCAAGAAGTCTTTGTTTCCATGACATTAGCGAATGCATTGTAACAATACGCACCAAGGCCAAATTCGCCAACATAAGCCTTATATGCGCTCACGCTCCGACGGTGGAAAAAGTTGACATTGCGAAAGAATATTTCTACGAGCTCCTGGAAAAACCTTAAGCGCCTTTAAAACCTTTCTCGCGGCCACCAGCAAGAAACCCCCGGTTTGATGAGGAATGCCGACTGATACTCGCAGCCAAGAACGAGGCATTGGCTAAGCTGCAGGTGAAGACGAAGAACATCGGCTTTTCAGAAAGAAGAAAAAAGAGCAATCGCGATCGAGGATATAGAGAGGTGCCACTCCAGGAACGATGTTCGCAAGTTTTACCGAAGTGTAATATTGGCAACGACAGCGAAAACTGCCAAAGTGCCAACCACCCGACCTAAGTGAAGTGAGGATGGCTGTATATAAACTCAAGCTTAATAAAGTCGCCGGAAATGACGGCCTTCCCGCTGAGCTTTATAAAGCTGGCGGAGATGACTTGGTAAGCAACATCCACCAACTCGTAAGCCAAATCTGGTCGGTTGAAAGCATGCCTGAAGAATGGAACCTTAGCATCGTTTGCCCGATCCACAAAAAAGGAGACCCTCTGAACTGCGCCAACTACAGAGGCATAAGTCTCCTCAACATCGCCTACAAGATCCTATCTGCCGTAATATGTGGACGTCTGAAACCGTTTACCAACATGGGCCGGTCAGGTTGTTGGTAAACCTGTGGTTTTAGGCCAGGAAAGTCCACAATCGATCAAATTTTCACACTTCGGCAGATCCTGGAAAAAACCCAAGCAGTCCAAATCGATACCCACCACCTATTTATCGACTTCAAAGCCGCATACGACAGCATTTATAGAGACGAACTATACAGAGTCATGTCTAGTTTTGGTATACCGCCCAAACTCGTCCGTTTGTGAAGGATGACGATGGAGAATTTTCGCTGCTCCATCAGGGTCACCGACACATTCGATACCAAAAAAGGATTTAAGCAAGGTGATGCGCTGTCATGTGACTTCTTTAATCTGATTCTTGAGAGGATTGTGCAAAACTCCCGAGCCAACACCAGAGGCACAATTCTCCAAAAATCGGTGCAACTAGTAGCATACGCCGACGATATTGACATCATTGGTAGGACTCAACGTGATGTCATAGCCACGTTTGCTAGTATAGAGAAGGAAGCGGCAAAAATGGGTTTAGCAGTAAATGAGGGTAAGACTAAGTATATGCTGTCAACACGAAATCACACACAACATCGACGAATTGGACAGAACGTCACCATTGACAGATATAACTTTGAGGTAGTACGGGACTTTGTCTACCTCGGCTCAGCAATTAACTCTGACAACAACATCTCGTCAGAAATCAAACGAAGAATTACTCTTGCCAATCGCTGTTTCTTCAGGCTGAGAAGACAATTTAGTAGTAAAGCCCTCACTCGAACTACTAAGTAGATCCTATACAACCCTGATCATCCCAGTCCTGCGCTACGGCGCTGAAGCATGTAACGTATCAAAAGCGCATGAAGAAATCCTTGGTCGATTCGAAAAAAAAATTCTTCAGAAAATCTTCGGTCCCGTTTGCGTTGACGAACTATACGAGCTGTACAGCGACATACCCCTGGTCAAAAAACTCCGCATTGGACGTTTAAGATGGCTAGGACATGTAGAACGAATGTACACCAATACTCCGGCTCGCAGAGTCTTCGATTCCCAGCCAGACGTCGGACGCAGTAAAGGAAGACCTCGCCTTAAGTGGCGCGCGCAAGTGGAAACCGACCTCAACCAACTTGGAGTGCGCAACTGGAGGCAGTTAGCTAAGGACCGGGCTAATTGGAGAGGCATGTTGGTTGAGGCCCAGGTTCATCCCGGACTGTAGCGCCACTTAAGAAGAAGAAGAAGACAGCAAAGACTTTCAACCACCGTACCTAAGTGAAGTGAGGATAGCAATATCTAAACTCAAGTTAAACAAAGCTGCTGGAAATGACGATTTTGGTGAGTAACATTCACCAACTCATAAGCTAAATTTGGTCGGATGAATGAATTCCCGAAGAATGGAACATCAGCATCATTTGCCCGATCCACAAAAAAGGAGATCCTCTAAATAGCGCCAATTACATATGCCCATCGCCCTCAAGATCCTATCTTCTGTAATATGTGAACGCCTGATAGTCCACAACTGGTCAAATCTTCACACTTCGGCAGATCCTGAAAAAAAAACCCAAGAAGTCCAAATCGATACCCACCACCTATTTATCGATTTCAAAGCCGCATACGACAGCATTTATAGAGACGAACTATACAGATCCATGTCTAGTTTTGGTATACCGCCCAAACTCGTCCGTTTGTGAAGGATGACGATGGAGAATTTTCGCTGCTCCATCAGGGTGACCGACACATTCGATAACAAAAAAGGATTTAAGCAAGGTGATGCGCTGTCATGTGACTTCTTTAATCTGATTCTTGAGAGGCTTGTGAAAAACTCCCGAGCCAACACCAGAGGCACAATTCTCCAAAAATCGGTGCAACGATATTGACATCATCATTGGTAGGACTCAACGTGATGTCATAGCCACGTTTGCTAGTATAGAGAAGGAAGCGGCAAAAATGGGTTTAGCAGTAAATGAGGGTAAGACTAAGTATATGCTGTCAACACGAAAGGACACACAACATCGACGAATTGGACAGAACGTCACCATTGACAGATATAACTTTGAGGTAGTACGGGACTTTGTCTACCTCGGCTCCGCTATTAACTCTGACAACAACATCTCGTCAGAAATCAAACGAAGAATTACTCTTGCCAATCGCTGTTTCTTTGGGCTAAGAAGGCAATTTAGTAGTAAAGCCCTCACTCGAACTACTAAAGTATGATCTCCTGACCCTGATCATCCCAGTCCTGCTCTACGGCGCTGAAGCATGGACCGTATCAAAAGCGTATGAAGAAATCCTTGGTCGATTCGAGAAAAAAATTCTTCGGAAAATCTTCGGTCCCGTTTGCGTTGACGAACTATACGAGCTGTACAGCGACATACCCCTAGTCAAAAAACTCCGCTTTGGACGTTTAAGATGGCTAGGATATGTAGAAAGAATGGACACCAATACTCCGGCTCGCAGAGTCTTCGATTCCCGTTTGCCCGATCCACAAAAAAGGAGATCCTCTAAATAGCGCCAACTACATATGCCTCTCCTCAACATCGCCCTCAAGATCCTATCTTCTGTAATATGTGAACGCCTGATAGTCCACAACTGGTCAAATCTTCACACTTCGGCAGATCCTGGAAAAAAACCCAAGAAGTCCAAATCGATACCCACCACCTATTTATCGATTTCAAAGCCGCATACGACAGCATTTATAGAGACGAACTATACAGATCCATGTCTAGTTTTTGGTATAACGCCCGAATTCGTTCATATATTCAGGAGGACAATAAAGAATTGTCGATGCTTCATCAGGTTCGGCAATGATCTCACCTAAATATTCGACACCAAAACGCAGGATTCTTTATTATCATTCATGGGGGGTTGGTTCAAAACTCCCGAGCCTACACCAGATTTACAATCTTTAATAGTAGCATACGCCGTTGATATTGGTCCTAGTCAACGTGATTTCACAGCCACGTTTTGTAGTATAGAGAAGGAAGCAGCAAAAATGGTAAAAAAAACTACGCATTAGGCGTTTAAGATGGTTGGGACGTCTACAGCGAATTGACACCAATACTCCGATTCGCAGAGTCTTCGATTCCCAGCCATACGTCGCTGTCGGATGCAGTAGGGGAAGAACTCGCCTTAACTGGCGGGCACATGTAGAAACTGACCTTAACCAACTTGAAGTGCGCAACTGGAGGCAGTTAGCCAAGGACCGGGCAAATTGGCGAGGCATGTTGCGGAGGCTCATTTTTTTCTGAGCATCACTTCCAGGACGGTCGGTCACTGAACCCCTTTCCTAAAAAAAAACCAAACTCCTAAACATCAAGGCTGTTGGAGCTAATCATGAATTCAAATATTATAGATATTTTCGCTTCGTCATAACAATTGTTCGTTGACAAGAATATAAACTAATGAATAATTTCAACGCGTTGTTGTATACTGTTAATAGTTTTAAATTCTCAAAAACTCAAAAAAAAATAATTATATTGGAAAGTAAAGCACCAACTCACCTCACGCTGTCTTCTTTTCAAAAACCTCCATAAATAAGAATCCACGTACATATAAACTAATTGCTCATCGATTACACCAGCAGCGACAAAATCAACAAAATATGAATAAAGTTGTTCCAACAAGTTGTTCCACTCATTTCCATAAACACCATGCTCAACATGGTGCTAGAGCTGCGGTGCGGTTTCGTGACCAGAATTCCGAAGCTAATTCTATTTCGGAACGAAACGAAACTTTTGCAAAACACTTTTTCCATCACTTTGCATGATTAAGTTCCCCCACTCATCCTGTCCACAGAATACTTAGCAATGCCAAGAACGGTCAGAACACACCAAAGCCGTGGGAATGGGAAGCTCAATTAAATTGCCGAAGCGAAACTTTCACTGTCTGTTTGTGCTCGACAATTTCGATTCATTCAATTTCACAGCAATTGGCCATAAAATAGTAGTCGTCGCCACCCTTTCCCCCCGTGATGAGAAAAATCAATGAACTACTGGACTTTATAAATCAACCGAGGAAGAGGAAAGGGTTCTGCAGGTGGCCAGTTCGTTTTTGATATGGAGGCGCATACCAGTGCGATTGTAGTTCCGTGGAATGCAGTGGCATACTAATTTCGAATTAATGGTGTGTTTTTGGAATTCCTCCATCGATGAGTAACTCCGCAGTGAAACAGCACGCTAATAAATAAATAATTCATTTGGTACCTGAATGCATGAAAATTAGAATTTTATTACCGAAAATGATGAACTATCCATGAAGTGCATTAAAACCGGCGAAATATAAAAAATGGTTTCTATCTTTGCAGTACGCGAACTTGGCTGTGAATTCAAATTGATAAAGTTGCAGCGAGGTTTTATTTTCTTTGTTAAATTTTAATTGAGTTGTAAATTCAAATTGATGAAAAAAAAAACAATTGCTTTGGTAAGAGAGGAGTTAACAGTGCATGAGCATTGCGTGTTGTTACGATGGTCGATTATTTGCTGTCATTGCCGCACTTGTGCGAGTGGCATTCAATGACTTATCAAAGATACAGATAGGGAAACATACCGCTTAACTTCTTGGTACTTTACAAGGAAGTTTCAACCTATCATGGCGAACTTAACCTTTTACACTGACAATGACTAATCAAATAAAGAGTCCGCCAAATAACTTGAAAATGCTATAAAGAAAAACTACTGAATATTTTCTTTTTTTCTTTGAAAGTACAATCCTTCCGGTTAGTAATGGAAAATAATTTCATTCAAATGGCTGCCTCGGCTGGCCATGCAGTAGACTACACGATCTGTCTAATTTTAAAGCACATTATCGATTGTGTGCAGCTGTATATCACCAATGGCTTCACGAATATTGTCCTTTAAAGCGTCAATTGTCTCTGGTTTGTCGGCGTAACACTTATCTTTTACGGCACCCCACAAATAATAGCCCAACGGTGTCAAATCGCAGCTCCGAGGTGGCCAAAAGACATCAGCTCTGCGGCTGATAATGCGATCTTTAAAAACATGGCGCAAAACATCGAGTGCAGCTTCGGCTGTGTGGCACGTAGCGCCGTCCTGTTGAAACCAAATGTTGCCAATATCCTCCTCTTCAATTCTTGTGAACAAAGTTCGTTCAACATGGCCCGATAACGATCGCCATTGACTGTAACGGCCACTCCTTGCTCATTTTCGATGAAAAATGGCCCAATTATGCCTCTGGACCAAAATGCGCACCAAACAGTGACTCGTTTTGGGTGTATCGGCTTTTCAATGTATGCGTGCGGGTTTTCTGTGCCCTAAATGCGACAATTTTGCTTGTTTACATACCCGCCAAGATCAAACTGAGCTTCATCTGAAAAGATGATTTTTTTTTTTTGGCAAAATCGGCATCTTCTCTAAGTCGATCGCAGGCCCACTTAGCGAAGCGAAAACGCATTGGATGGTCAGTTGGCTTCAACTCCTGAACCATTTGTTCTTTGTATGGCGTCATACCAAGGTCTTTATGCAAAATTCGTCTCAATGATGTCTCCGAAATGTTCAATTGTTGAGAACGACGGTGAATTGATGTTGATGGCGCTTCACGCACACTTTCTGTCACAGCAGCAATATTCTCGGGTGTACGCACTGTTTTTGGCTTTTCACGCTTTGTTTTTAGATGAGGATGCCAGTTTCATTCACTTTTTTCACAAGATAACGAACATACGGAGCTGACGGTGCTTCTCTTCTTCCAAAATCCGTACGCAATTTTCGCACACATTCTGCAACATTACCATGATTTTCAAAGTAATGTCGCAATATTTCCCAGCGTTGTTCAAGCGTATACACAACCATATTCGTTCAGCGGAAGGATAAAACTAATTATCTGTCAAATCAGACATGAGCTAAGTGTTACCATTCACGAAATAAGCACTTGTTGAAAAAAAAAACGTTAGATGGCGGACCCGTTATATAGATAGGGAAACATACCGCTTAACTTCTTGGTACTTTACTAGGAAGTTTCAACCTAGCAAGGCGAACTTAACCCTTTTACACACATGGTGCATTGCAATCTGTTAGATACCTTGATCTTGAAAAACTGTTTTGTTTCATTTGGTTTGACTGGATGTTGCACTGGAACGAGTTATTTCGTAGGTAAACGTAATGGTGTGGTGAAAATTTCATTGTGGTTGTTGTCTACACTAGATTGGTTATAAAAATTTACTTGCATGCTTCTAGGGTCAGAGCATATTGCGTTCTTTATGAAAGTTGGTGTACAGAGTGAACTTAGGAGCAAAACCCAAGCTCGGTGAAATAGCAGATTCGTTGCTATAATTACAAAAAATCTTTACGGGTGCAGCTATAGCTAGGGCGAGTGCACATTGGTTTTGTGACTACAAAATCCAACTAGAGATCAAACCCAGCATTACTATAATGGAGAACCCAACAAATATGAGACATACAACTACAACTTTAACAGATAAGCGGTATTACTTCAAATTGTATGTACACGGTGAGCCAAAAGAGATCACCCTATTGGAAGATGCTCTTCAAATGTTAAATCGGTTTTGACATTTGTGGACTAGACAGATGGAGAATACAAGTAAACAAGCCATGGAGCGATACACTCCCCAAGAACGCGGAATAATCGTGTCTATTTTTTTGCGTCTTTAGAGTTGGCGCAGCGCGAATTCCGTCGCCGATTCCCCGGCCTTCTGACACCGACTGTGCAAACACTGCGCCATTTGGCCACCAACGTTGAAGAGTGTGGGACCACGCGAGACGTTGCCATGAGTGGCCGGCCCCGGAGCGCCCGTTGTGCCGATAATATCGCCGCTGTTGCCGAGGATGTTCGAGATGTCGCCGGAAACATCGAACAGACGCCGTGCCTCGCATTTAGCCATCAGCCGGTCGTCCCAAAGGCGAATTTTGGTCAAAGACTTGCGCATGTTCCCGTACAAAGTCCAGTCCGTGCATCAGTTCCTGCCTATCGACCGCCAAACGCGTAAAACCTACGCCCAAGCAATCCTCAATCTCGAGGACGAAGTGGACGATTTTTCGACCAAAATCATATTGAGCGAAGAGGCTCATTTCACCCCAAAGGGTACGTGAACAAGTAAAACTATAGCTTCTGGGTGCCCGAAAATCCACGAGTAATGCACGAGGAGCCAATACCCCCGCTCAAAGTTTCTGCATGGTGCGCTGTTCACGCTGGAGGAGCTCATCGGGCCATTTTTCTTCGAGAACGCCGCTGTTCAAACGACAATAGTGGACGGTGCGCGCTATAGAGCCATGTTAACTGAGTTTTTCTGCCGCAATTGGACGAATTAAGACTGGAGGACATGTGGTTCCAACAGGACGGAGCAACGGCACACACTGCGCGAGCCTCAACCGATATTCTGAAGGGCCAAACAACATCTGACGACTTCTTTTGGTCCACCTTGTACTATGTTTTTTGTTTGTTGTTGTTAAGCGGCACTACAGCCCAGAAGGAAAATGGTCTTCAACCAACATGTCACCCAATTAGCCTGGTCCATAGCGTACGGCCTTGACTCCATTTGGTCACTTCAAATTGTTTGAGGTAGGTTTTTACTTGTGAGCAACACTTAAGGCGAGGTCTTCCTCTGCTGCTTCCGAGGTCTGGCTGGGAATCAAAGACGGTGAGCCTGGGTATTAGTGTCCTAGCCCTCTCAAACATCCAATGGTGAGGTTTTTTTTTTACCAGGTCTTTGTCGCGGTAAACCTCGTAAATTTCTTGATTGAATCATCGTCTCCATAGCCAATGGGACTGAACATTTTTCGTAGAATTTTTCACTCAAAACGACCAGCTTTTGATATGGTCGATGTTTCGGCATTTTAGAGCACGACTGTGTTGATCATGAGGTTATATAGAATATCCTTATTAGTTTGAGTGAGGACTATACTACTAATTGCCTTCTTAGCCCGAAGAAACATAAGTTGGCGATTGTAATTCATCGTTTTACGTCTGACGATATGCCCATAGAGTTCATAGCGGTGCCGAGGTAGACATAGCCCCTTACTAACTCAAACTTGTATTTCCAAACGGTTATGTTCTTTGCAATTCGCAGATGTTGTTCGTTCTTTCGTGTTGACGGGATAAACTTAGATTAATCTCATTTATTGTTAAAACAAATTTGCTGCATACTTCTAGAAAACGGAGCTGTCTGACCAATTATGTCAATGTGCCTCTGGAGTTGGCTCGAGGATTTTGGACAATACTCTAAAGAATTGTGTTAAAGAAGTCGCACGACAATGCGTCACCTTGTCTAAATCCTCTTTTGGTATCGAACGATTTGGTGTGGTTGTTGACAATGGAGCAGCGAGAATGCTCCATCGTCATCCTGCATAGACTATATAGTATAAATGACTCTGTTTAGTAATTGGCCGGTATCGATTTGGACTTAAAGGATCTGGCGAAGATTTAAACAACTGTGGACTTTGGTGGCCTATAAGCAGATCTATAAGGGCCGATCAGGTTGTTGGTGAACGGTTTCAGGCGTTCACATATCACAGCAAATAGGATAGGCATTGTTAAAGAGACTCGACCACTACCGTTGAGGTTTATAAGCAAAGAAGGAGGCAATTTGTTGATATGGAGACCGCCAAATTTTACAACGGGTCCGCCATCTAACGTTTTTTTTTTCAACTAGTGCTTATTTCGTGAATGGTAACATTTACCTCATGTCTGATTTGACAGATAGTTAGTTTTATCCTTCCGCTGAACGAATATGGTTGTGTATACGCTTGAACAACGCTGGGAAATATTGCGACATTACTTTGAAAATCATGGTAATGTTGCAGAATGTGTGCGAAAATTGCGTACGGATTTTGGAAGAAGAGAAGCACCGTCAGCTCCGTATGTTCGTTATCTTGTGAAAAAAGTGAAAGAAACTGGCATCCTCATCGATAAATCAAAGCGTGAAAAGCCAAAAACAGTGCGTACACCCGAGAATATTGCTGCTGTGGAAGAAAGTGTGCGTTAAGCGCCATCAAAGTCCAATTGGTTCAGGAGTTGAAGCCAACTAGCCATCCAATGCGTTTTCGCTTCGCTAAGTGGGCCTGCGATCGACTTAGAGAAGATGCCGATTTTGCCAAAAAAATCATCTTTTCAGATGAAGCTCATTTTGATCTTGGCGGGTATGTAAACAAGCAAAATTGTCGCACAGAAAACCCGCACGCATACATTGAAAAGCCGATACACCCAAAACGAGTCACTGTTTGGTGCGGATTTTGGTCCAGAGGCATAATTGGGCCACTTTTCTTCGAAAATGAGCATGGAGTGGCCGTTACAGTCAATGGCGATCGTTATCGGGCCATGTTGAACGAATTTTTGTTCACAAAAATTGAAGAGGAGGATATTGGCAACATTTGGTTTCAACAGGACGGCGCTACGTGCAACACAGCCGAAGCTACACTCGATGTTTTGCGCCCTGTTTTTGAAGATCGCATTATCAGCCGCAGAGCTGATGCCGTTTGGCCACCTCGGAGCTGCGATTTGACACCGTTGGACTATTATTTGTGGGGTGCCGTAACAGATAAGTGTTACGCCGACAAGCCAGAGACAATTGACGCATTAAAGGACAATATTCGTGAAGCCATTGGTGAAATACAGCTGCACACAATCGATAATGTGCTTAAAAATTGGACCGATCGTGTAGGCTACTGCATGGCCAGCCAGTAGTTTTTTTTATAGCATTTTCAAAAAAAAAAGTTATTTGGCAGGCCCTTTAGATATCGAGGTGAGTGAATCGTGCCAGATCCATCCCATCGTATTTCATGGAGGTCAGTGCTGGCTACTTTGTAATAGCAAAGGGTTAAGGGTTAACGGTTCCAATTGCAGTGCAGATGCGAGATATTTCTGCTTTTTTTAAATCTTCTCTTTGAGAACAAAATTCCCCCTCTCCAGGACCATTTGTGTTGGGTTGTTACAATTGGTTTTCCAATTTGGGTGTGAGTGAGTGAAGTGTAAAAGGAATGTTGTGAACGAAATGGAACGAATGGAATAAAAAAAGCGATCATTAATATGATTTGCATAAATTAGTAAAATAAATTTTATTTATTAGGTCACATTTGTTATGTAGTTAATGAACTCCAGCATCAAAGAAGGTTTTTTTTTCAGTTGCTTTGGTGTAAGCATTTTTTTCCATATAATTTGAAAACCAAATAACTTTTTTTTCAAATTCAAATTTTGAATTATGCTTCTCGAAAACAAATAAATGTTTATTAAATGTAGATTTTACTCAAATACAGTAATATTCGTATTCATGTGCTACTTACCAGATACTTACAAAATTTATTTCTTTTAATAGAGACACACTTTTGTATTTTCACTCGTTAAAGTTTTTTTTAATCTACCAACGTTAACACATCGGTTAATGTATACATGTTGATAAAGGTGAAGTTCATGAATAAACAATGTTTGGAAAACATTATAAATCGCAACTCGTAATAATCGTTCCACCAAACATTCTGTGAAAGCTATCTTTATATAAATTGATTCGATATTTTGTTGCTGACGGTGTATCTTAAAAACGGCTGGAACGTTTGTATTTTCTTTTTGAATCTCCTTGTTGAACTGGAAAATCCTTTGTTGATTTTATCAACGATTCGATTGCCAAATAAAATTTCACTAGAACTTCCTTCTTCAAGAATTGCAGCTACGCTGTTGGTATTTGGTGGAACAGCTCATTTGGTACTCAAATTGCCGTTGAACATGTAAATGAAATAAGTCTCCAAATTGCAACATTTCGAAAAACTATGTCAATGTAACGGGTGATTTTTTAAGCGTAGTTTTTTTAAAATCGAATAAAACACTCAAATATGCATCAAATAATCAATTTTTTTATTGTAATCGATAAATAGGCATTTGTCGTCTACGTTTTAAGGACAACTTAATATAAATGTTGTCCACGGCTCCGTTTCAAATGGTCCATTCGCAAGGTCCAGGTTTGCGTCACTTTTTCGAGCATTTCGGTCTGTATTCCACGAATTACGCGTGTTATGTTATCCTGTGAGGCTTCAATCGTGATCGGCTTGCCCACATAGACTAACGCCTTTACATAACCCCACAAGAAATAATCCAGAGGCGTTAAATCGCATCATCTTGGCGGCCAACTCACAGGGCCATTTCGAGAGTTTGAGCAGCTTATAAATTCATCCTTCAACATTTCCATTGTTTCGCGAGCTGTGTGGCATGTGGCACCTTCTTGATGAAACCAAGTTCACTTCAGCCAATTGGGCAAAAAAAAGTCGCGTATCATGGCTCGATATCGTTCGCCGTTGACGGTAACGTTTCTTCCACGGTCGTCTTTGAATAAAAATGCACCGATGATGCCACCAGCCCATAAACCACACCAAACTGTCGTTTTTTCGGGATGCATCGGTATTTCTTGTATGGCATGTGTCTGCTCATCACTCCAGATGCGACAGTTTTGCTTATTTACGTATCCGTTGAGCCAGAAATGAGCCTAATCGCTGAACACAATTTTTCGATAAAACAGCGGATTTGCACATTTTTCACAGAGCACCAATTTTGATAATAAATTTCAATAATTTGCAATCGTTGCTCGTTTGTAAGTCTTTCCATGATTAAATGGCAGAGTATACTGAAAACTTTTCATTTTGACAGATGACGTTTGGACGCCATTAGTAACCAGTGCTGCCAACCGGAAAAACTTAACTCTTAAAAAATCACCCTTTATTAGAACAATGGAAATTATTCGTTTGAGATGAATGGTACGACGACTCTGTTCCCAAGTGATTTCGTCAAACATTACAAGTGATTCCATGATCAACGCCAGCCAATGAACATAATGCATGCTTTGAGTCGTCGGTTTTATCAAAATACGTCGAAACAATCAATTTCAGTATGAATATGCCAAAGTGTTAGAGTTGCGATGTAGAATCTCAATCAATTTGTAATTTTTTTTTCAAAACAATTGCTAGATATTAGCAATGGAAAAATCCCTGTTAACTAGCCAAGATGTAGTCGTTTACTATCCAAATGAATTTTTAAACTCACTAGAATTTCCCAAATTACCGCCTCATAATCTACAATTAAAAGTCGGATCGGATCAAAAATCACGTTTTTGTAATGGACCTCGGTTTGCGGTAAAGACACTCATAAACAACGTCATCGAAGTGAGTTAGATATCCAGATATCCATTCAATATTCCTGTCCTAGATAGAAATCGCCCTAGGTCTAAGTAACAGAAAAATCACACCCATAACTGTTTCAGCTCAAATTAAACGATTCCAAGCCGCTCACATCAATTGTTAATCCTTCAGTCTACATTGTGGCGAAATTTGCGCCCTTACAAGACCAAACTTAGAACTGAAGCCACTTGATCATTTGAAATTTCTCTGATTGGACTCTCAAAAATTTAGAGGAAAATCTTGATTTTCATTGAGAAGTCGAAATTATCGCCATTTTACGCTTAATCGGATGGACTTGACATATGTGATGTGTAGTTGCAATAAGATGGTGCCGTATGCCAAACAGTATTGGTATCATAATCTATATATTGAACGGAAAGTTCGGTATTCGTTTTATCTGGAGTTATGGTCCGGTAAAATGTTCACCTCGCCATGCGTTTTACCCTCGTTGGGGATTTATTTTTCCACGGTTACGCTAAGTCGTTGACTTATGCCAACCAATTAAAAAAGGCCAGCAATACTATGAAGAGTCATAATAAAATATTCACTGTTATATAAAGTTTTTTGTTTCATGGCTTTATTTTATCGTAATCCTACAACGAATATTCCTCTTTTAAAAACGCCGCCAATCTCTCACCAACTGCAACCATCGTATTCACTGAAGTCACTGTCAATGGGTAAACACTAGATCCAACAGCTCTCAAAGAACGCACACCCCTCACATTCATTCTCAGATCTACTACAGCTAGCGGATCAGAATCCAGTCCCATCTTCGTGGTACCAGCTGGAGCATATATCGTTGTCACCATATACCTTATATAGCAACGCCAATACTCGTCGCTCTTAAAGCTGTACCTTTGAGAACACGGTGTATTCAACTCAAATATCTGCGCATCAGCCTTCCTGTACGCACGTGTCTGCTCTACATCCATCTGAAATTTGATTCCCTGCAGAAGGCTTTCAACATCACGCTCGTCATCCAAATAGTTGGCAAACACTTTCACCTTGTCGAGATAATTGTTGCTTTGGAGCTCGATATAGCCGCGGGACTCTGGATTCTGTAAAGACAAATACGTAAGCAACACATTTGCTTCTGTGTTGACATTCCCCCAAGATTGGACTATTTCATCGGCCCAGCCTTGAGCAGAGTTTACTAACTGCAAATTCCCGCTGTTCCTCTCCGAGAAAAAGTGAATAACATTCAAGTCGGGATAGCGACAGGTGCCCTTAACAGATTTCACACAGTATCTCTCATCATTAATAAATCCAAGTTGGGCTAAAGATCCAACAGTGGATAGTGGACCGTACTTGTCCGAAAGGTAGTAGAATAAGTCGACTTTGTTTTCCTTTGGGCTTTTTGATTTAGCTTTGTTCAACTTGTGTTGGAATGGCACAACAACCCCTATGGTATCTTGAAGGTTTTGCCCAACACCGGGAAGGTTAACCAAAACTGGTATGCCATGACTTTCGAGATGTTCTTGCGGTCCAACGCCTGATAGCATAAGTAGCTTGGGATTTCCAATTACTCCAGCGGCTAGGATAATTTCCTTTGTAGCTGTAACATTCATCTCCTCACCAT
This sequence comes from Rhingia campestris, assembly GCA_932526625.1. NCBI lineage: Eukaryota > Metazoa > Arthropoda > Insecta > Diptera > Syrphidae > Rhingia > Rhingia campestris. The sequence goes on along the minus strand of OW052182.1, from coordinate 93,022,870 downwards.
TGTACACAAAAGTCACAGAAGTTGCGGTCAATCCATCGAAGTTGATCCTAGACGCTTCAGCGTTCTTGATGATATGAATGTTGGGACGTGATTTAACCACCGAGAGGTATGACTCCCCCGCTCCGACTCGCTCCCCATCTTTTAGGAAGCCCTTAGTATAACCTATGTTAACTCTACTGTTGCCAGTTACAATGGGGGTCGTTGCGATACCGAGTTCCTTGAAACTTTTGAAAATCACATCCGAAATGTGACAGGTGTCGTATTGATCGAATTTGTTAAGTACTACATGTCCTCGATCGGGTCGAACTTGCTCTGAAAAGTCGTAGTATTTGGAAACTTCTTCCCAGCTCCATGTGGGGAGGTTCCATTCGTCGAATTTTTCCTTATTCCCACGAATGCTTAAAATATGGTCAATTGAGCCGGTGCCACCCATAGTTTTGGCTATTGGCCAGTAGCATGTGCTGTTCTTTTTTCCCAAGCATGCATTCGGACTGCGTTCAGTTTCATATTCATAGACTTGTGGCCCTCGATGTGTTGCCAGAAACATAGCAGGAATCTGAAAGGTTTTAGATGTTTGTTTTAGGTGCGATTGTTATTAAACTTTGACTTACCTTCGATTCAGTGGGTGGATCATCTCCAGCTTCAAGCATTAATACCCTGACATTGGGATTCTCCGACAATCGACTGCCAACAACTGATCCCGCCGGTCCAGTACCTATAATCACGAAGTCATAGTTATCTAGACCGTTGTCCAAAGCAGTTGGGCCGTAATTGTCTGGCCAGGCTGATGGTGTCGTTAGGGCACAATGTGAGGCGATGAGGAAGGTAAGAAGATTGGTCACTGAAGCGCTCACGGGACCTCCTTCAATGGGTGACGTACAAAGCGGTAGAGTTGCTGTTGACATCGTTAGTTATCTAGATTGCTACTGAAGATTCTGAATGGCGACTGCACCTTAAATAGCATTGCAGTCATGAAAAGTTGATATTGTTAGGAAATGTTTTTTTTTTATCCGCCCTATTGGAGGAATGAAAGCCTACTTTAGAAAATCGTATAAATCCGAGTTAATGACGATAAGAACCCTGCTTTCTCTGAACACCTTAACTTGTTTGCCTCCTACGATTATATTTATTTATTCTTCACACGGAGGTAAACCAATTTCGATTCAGAAGACAATGAACTTCATGAATGAAACTGCATTTTTTGATGCTACCCACTTTTTTTTCCAACGGCTTTACTATTCTAAGCTGCTCCGACTTTCAACTGGTTCTTGATACAATTTGAATACCAAGTTACTTCAACTTTTTGAATTGGACAGAGGTTGAGGTTTGTATAAGCCCTTTAAGTGGTTTCAGGTTTCCAATTCCTAATTATGAGGTAATTCAATTGATCTCATACCAACAATGACCGGATAAAACGATGATTATTTCACATTTTCCAAATGCCACTGCCTTTGTTGTATTGGCACTTAAATAAATAAAATCCGTCAGGAACACTAAGACATATCAATTCTGTATGAGAATTTCAAACAAATGTATCCATCGAACCTAGAGTTTAAACTCAAAGAATAATTCACCGCAATCGGAGGAAAGTAACTTAATTTCAGCTAAACTAGAAACTATTCACTATGCAACACCAGATTCGCAGTTTGAAAGTGATATCCTAAACAATGTTTTGAACTCACCTGTTAACAAAGCTTTCGCCAAAACCAATTAGACAAGTTGAAAAACTTCTGTACCACGTTGAATGTACCACTGAATCTACTGAATCCACCTGAAATCGTCACTAATCACTAGCGTCCTTATCCATCCAAATGATTTCTTGGTAGATTCTGAAGAGGAATCTCTAAATCTGCTGATACACACATTTTTTCGATAGTCACTGATAACAAAATCGCTCTGGTGAACACGATCACCTCTTAGAATCAATCCAAAACCGAATTTGTGATTAAATGCTTGAAAGGGCAGTTCTTACAAAGCTCCATGGCCACATGGTATCTTCCTGTATAACTTTTAAGAGCTTTCTGTTAAACACATGCAGGTTTGTACCCTCAGAAGCTAACTCAAGGTACCATATCCAGAGCCTGGACGTAAAACTAGCTTTTATCTGCAAGGTGAGTAAGTTTTTACACACCCTACCTTAGGATCGCAGATGGATTACAATGACCCTAATAAAAACACACAGTGAAGTTATGGAAACTGGACAGGTGTGCTGATCAGTAAGGCAAATCTTTGCAAACAACCCTTCACCGACTCTTTGCCACCTCATTCTGAAAATTTAGAAGGAAGACACATTGTGGATCGAGGCACTTTTCAAGAAGGTGTGCTTCTTTCCTTTTCATCTAAACGCAATGGCAATCTACTGAAATTCTCAAAGAAAGATTAATATCTTGGTCTAAGTCCAGGACAGAACGTCAAAATTGACAGACAAAATTTTGAGGTAGATAGAGACTTTGTCTTTCGTCAGAAATATAATGAACGCAAATTGCCAACCGCTATTTCCTCGCGCTTAGAAGGAGCTTACTCGATAACAACAAAGGAGATCCTATATAAGACCCTTATCGCCCTAGTCCTGCCTTATGCCGCCGAAACATGGAATGTACCAAAAGCGAAAAATTCCTCCGAATATTTTATGTTTGCGTTGATAGGCTGTTAAGACGAAAATTCAATCAAGAATTTTATGATCTGTAGTGGTTTTAAGGCAGGAAAGTTCACAACTGAACTGATTAAACCATCACACCTCGGCAGATCCTGAAAGGAACCCAAGAAGTCGATACCCACCACCTATTCATCGATTTCAAAGCCTCATACGAACGCATTTATAAAGACGAACTATACATTTCCATGTCTAGTTACCGCCCAAACTCGTGCGTCTGTGTAGGATGAAGATGGAGAATTCTCGCTGCTCCATCAGAGTCCGAAACGACCTCACCGACACATTCGATACCAAAAGAGGATTTAGGCAACGCGATGCACTGTCATGTGCCTTCTTAATTTGTTTTGAGAGGATTGTACAAAACTCCCGAGCTAACACCAGAGGCAAAATCTTCCAAAAGTCGGTGCAACTACTAGCATACACCGACGATATTGACATCATTGGTCGGACTCAACGTATTGTCATAGCCACGTTTGCTAGTATAGAGGGTTAAGCAGTAAACACGAAAGGACACACAACATCGACGAATTTCACAAAACGTCACCATTGACAGATATAACTTTGAGGTAGTACGGGAATTTGTCTAATTAGGCTCCGCTATTAACTCTGAAAGCAACATCTCGTCAGAAATTAAACGAAGAATTACTCTTGCCAACCGTTGTTTCTTCGAGTTAAGCAATTCAGTAGTAAAGCCCTCACTCGAACTACTAAGGAGATTTATAACACCCTGATCATCCCAGTGTTGCTCTACGGCACTGAAGCAAAAACCGTATCAAAAGTGGATAAAGACATCCTTGGTCGATTTGAGAGGAAAATTCTTTGAAAAATCTTCGGTACCGTTTGCGTTGACGGGCTATAATGGCTAGGAAATGTAGAACGAATGGATACCAATACTCCGGCGAAGTATTGGTCTCTGATTACCAGCCAGAAGTTGCAATATCCAAATGATTTCTTGGTAGATTCTGAAGAAATCAACGCGTTGGACGCAGTAGAGGAAGACCTCGCCTTAAGTGGCGCGCACAAGTAGAAACCGACCTCAACCAACTTGGAGTGAAGGCAGTTAGCTAAGCACCGGGCTAATTGGAGAGGCGTGTTGGTTGAGGCCTAGGTTTATTCCAGACTGTAGCGCCACTTGAGAAAGTAAGTATGTACAGCGACAGAGACCTGGTCAAAAAACTGCGCATTGGACGTTCGAGATGGCGAGGCATGTAGAGCGAATGGAAACCAAAACTCCGGCTCGCAAAATCTTCGCTTCCTAGCCAGACGTCGGACGCAACAGTGGATGTCCTCGCCATAAGTGGCTCTCACAAATAGAAGAAAATTTTAATCACCTTAACGTATGTGCAACTGAAGGCAGTTACTTATTGGAATTATGAAGGCATGTTGGTTGAACCCCCATATCATTCCCGACTATAGCGCCACTAAAGAAGAAGAGAAGTCCTGGACAGAAAGCTTTCGTCGATGAGTAAGTAACGTTATAGAAATGATACCGATATGGGCTATATACGTGCAGAAAAGTTGTAGGTCATAAGTGTCTTTAGCCAAAACTCTTACGACGGGTATAGTAGGACGGTTGTCAGACGGACACTCTGAGAACGTCTCTTACTGCTGAGCTCCAAAAAATTCGCTACCGATAAGTATCCTAGATATCAACCAACTGTAGCCTGAGGTTAAGGGATACTCTCCAACAGAAAGAGAATTATATGGCACATGCCGAAATCTTTCAATCGTCTATACCTACATCCTGACATCGACTTTAACTTTGAATACAATTTTTTTATTTTATATAAGAACGACCAAAAGCATTTTCACAGACAGAAGAAACAGTTTGCCCTGGTACTTAATTCAACCCTTTCAGTCAGTCCCTCAGTCTGTCTAACTATTTCAGCTTCTTTCAAGGCTAGTCGAATTCATCAGGCTGCCGATTGTTTGATGAATCGATACCTGTGATCAGATCTTTAGTATCCAAAACCCTAAAAATAAGCAATACGTCGCCCAATATTGGGTTCAAGGACACACAAGACATCTTGACTATACCTGAATGTCTTTTGCTAAACTAGGTGGTTACAGCTCGACTACTGAAATACACCCCGCACTTGATATCAGCAGATCAGTGACAAAGAGGAAGAACAACTTTACATGGTTCTTCACTCCCATTGAAATTGTTTCTGATTGGTACAACAACTCAGCTGTTGGATCAGGAATTATGAACACTGAAGGTCCACAGTGTCTTGTATGTCAATGCAACAGCTCATGGGTATAGTTGTCTAAATTTTTAAAATAAGGGTAACCGCAGGGTTGAATTTTTTTCCTCTGAATTTTCCTCGATCAAGATAACATGGAAACATAGATGAACCCAAACATTCATCAAGATTATAAATTTTGAAGCTAGTTTCATCGGCAGCAGCACAAACGCCCTTCAGGAAGTTAGGGAAATTATTCACGTAGGAATATCTTTTACAAACACTTAAAATGACCACCCCTGAACAATGGCGATCATTGAAAAATAAAATTACAATTACTTTCCAACAGACCTTAAATTTATTTTTCCTATCTATAAGCCATAGAGTTCGGTTAACTTTTCGGACAATCTCTCTGCAACCATAACATCTGTATTACTCGATGTTACCGGTGTTGGGTAGATACTAGAACTAACTGCTCGCAAATTTTTAACACCTCTCACTTTCATATCCAGATCCACAACGGCTAGGTTGTCACTATCGAGTCCCATTTTGGTGGTACCACTCTGGGCATACATTGTCGACACCATGTACTTGATATAGCAACGCCAATAGTCATCGCTCTTGAACTCCTGGTCACACGGAGTGGCAATCTGGGCTATCGTCGCTTTGCCCTCGGTGAAGGCATTTGACTCTTCCAGTTGCATCACAAATTTAATGCCCTGAAGGATGGTTTCAACATCTTGGTCATCGCTTAAATAGTTGGCGAACACCTTCAAGTTGTCCAGGCGTAATTTGCTTCGCAATTCGACGTGTCCGCTTGACTTTGGATTCTGCAATGAGACCAGCATCATGAGCACATTTGCCTCTGCATTGATGTCTTGAAGGGATTGCGATACATCTCTCTTATAACCAACAGAGTCGCTCCACATTTTCAAAGGTTTATCATTTCGCTGTGAGAACCAGTTGATGATGCTCAAATCGGGACTTAGACAGTCTGGGGCTACGCATGATACACCACTATTGATGAAACCCATTAGATGTGTGGGTCCTATTGTTGTCAACGGACCGTATCTCTCTGTGAGGTAATACATCAAGTCGATGTGACCCATCTCTGCGGTCTTTGCTGTTGCTTCGGTTTTGTTGTGCTCAAATATTACAGGGACGCCAACTTGATCCCGGAAATTTTGCCCAACACCAGGCAGATCGACAATCACTGGAATGCTATTGGCAGCAAGATCACTTTGAGGCCCAATGCCTGAGAGCATAAGTAACTTGGCGTTACCTAGAGTGCCAGCAGCCAAGATGACCTCCTTGCTAGCGACTGCGGTCATCGAAACATCGCCGTTCAATACAAAGGTTACCGAGTTGACAACAGCCTCGTCATTGGTTGTAACCATGTTTAGAAGAGTTGCTTCGGCGTTCTTGATGACATTCAAGTTTGGTCGTGACTTTGCCACTGAGAGGTATGTCTTTCCGGCACCCATTCGCTGGCCTTTCTCCAAGTGTCCCTCTACCTGCCCGACTCCGATTTCGGAGTTGCTGTCAACGATCCCTAATCCTTTGTATCCAAGCTCTGTATATCCATTATAAATCATATCCGTGACGTAACATGTGTCATACTGATCGAATGGATTGTCAACTAGGTATCCGTTTGTCTCTTGGAATTCTTCTGATAAACTGTAGTACTTGGAGACTTCTTCGTAGCTCCAGGTGGGAAGGTTCCACTCGTCGAATTTGGCCTTATTTCCTCTCAAACTTATGATCTCATCAATGGACGATGCTCCACCCATAACTCTCGCCACTTGCAAGCGACATTTGCCGTTTGTTGTGCTCGGACATGATAGATCTTCAGTTTGGTATTCATATGTTTGTGCTCCGTTATGGAGAGTCATGAACATTGCAGGTATCTAAAATGTTTTGAGATGAAAAATATAGATGTTATGTGGTTGGTTAGACTGTGTATTTACTAACCTCTGATTCTGATGAAGAATCATCTCCAGATTCGATCAATAACACTCTCGTGTTAGGGTTCTCTGTCAATCGACTAGCCAAAACTGATCCTGACGTTCCAGCACCAACAATCACAAAGTCATAGGTCGTCAAGCCGATTTGTAAAGCCGTTGGACCGTAATCACTTGGCCATACCGATGGTTGTGTGATGGCACAGTGCGAGGCAAGAAGAAATGTTAGAAGACTAGTCACGGCGGTACTAACTGGGCCTCCCTCAATGGGAGACGTACAAACCCCGGGCGTTGACATCGTGCTATACTTCACGATGGTTTCATAAATACGACTGAACAGTCCAATGAGAGCGGATGCCTTAAATACCTTTATACTGACATCAAAAAAATTCGTAAATAAATGTTCACATTAACTGGTGACCTATTTCTTCTTCATACATATCTGTTCAAAAAGAATGCTCCGCCGCAACAGTATATTCTAGATGTAACTCATTAGATATTCGTAAAATCGAACCTGGAAGACTATTAAAATTTAAATCAGTTTCAAAAAAATTTGTTGATATCTAGTATCTACCTAGTATTTAATGGTATAGTTGTAAAAAAAAAAAACATTTTCCCTTTCTTTATATAAAGATGCTTAAGATCTGAATTTCTTTTTTCTTTACAGGTAAACATCATTCTATGCGTTGGCGTTTAAATATTCAAGTGTGGGGAAGTTGTGTATCTATAAGTAAGCTCTGACGTTATAGGTATCAATGAATTTATGTTCCCAAGCTTTGACCTCTTCTCAAGATGTTGACGTTGGATAACTTTTAACGACTGTAGGGGATTGCCTAGTTAATGAAGACGCAGAGCAAACAGAAACGAGTTCCAAAGTAAAGTCAATGTTCACCTCAGAAATATTTTAATTCCTTTGACAGTCATTAATTCTCTGGCATGGAAGGAAAGTAAAGTGCATCAGTTGTTCTTTGCTGACGAAGATACCATTATCTTAAGTCAAAGATCTTCTTGCAGGGGCACTTGCTGGTCTTTTATTTGGTCTATCTTTGTATACAAGGTGGGCCAGAAAAAGTCATCCGATGTTGTTTGGCCCTTCAGAAAATCGGCCGGGGCTCGCGCAGTGTGTGCCGTTGCTCCGTCCTGTTGGAACCACATGTCCTACAGTCCTAATTCGTCCAATTGCGGCAGAAAAAACTTGGTTAACATGGCCCTATAGCGCGCTCCGTCCACTGTTGTCGTTTGACCAGCGGCTTCTCGAAGAAAAATGGCTCGATGACTCTTCTAGCGTGAACAGTGAACCATGCAGTAACTTTGAGCGGGTGTAATGGCTCCTCGTGCATTACTCGTGGATTTTCGGTGCCCCAGAAGCGATAGTTTTCCCTTTTCACGTACACGAGGTGGAAATGAGCCTCATCGCTCACGGTTTTGGTCGAAATATCGTCCACTTCGTCCTCGAGATTAAGGATGGCTTGGGCGTAGGTTACAGCGGTCGACAGGCAACAGCTGATGCACGGACTGGACGGGAACATGCGCAAGTCTTTGACCAAAATTCGCCTTAGGGAGGCCGGCTGATGGCTAATTGCGAGACACGGCGTCTGGTCGATGTTTCTGGCGACAGTTCGACATCGGTAACAACGGCGATATTGTCGGCAGAACGGGCGCTACGGGGCCGGCCACTCTTGGCAACGTCTCGTGTGGTCCCATACTCTTCAACGTTGGTGGCCAAAGTGCGCAGTGTTTGCGCAGTCAGTGTCGGATGGCCGGGGAATTGGCGACGGAATTCGCGCTGCGCCAATACTACTTGAGGAGTGTATCGCTCCACGGCTTGTTCACTTGTATTCTACATATGTCTAGTCCACAAATGTCAAAACAGATTGACATTGGCGGCCATTTGCAAAAATAAGAGAATCTTCCAATAGGGTGATCTCTTTTGGCCCACCTTGTATATATTTCTATGGATTGACCGATTTTAATGAATTTTTTTTTGTATGCGTTTGGGTGGCGCCCTGGATTGGTTAGATTCACAAATCAGCCCGGCAGATGGCGCTGCAGTCGGTATCTAAGTTATTTACCTTATAGCTTAAAATATCATGCAGGACAACGTCTGTTGGGTCCGCTAGTTTTTTTTTATAAAATGGGGATTCAAATTAAGGTTTGCGGCGATATAGATAGCAAAATCTAGGATACTGAATAACTGGGGTAGTAAGCTGTTGATGACAACATCAATTGTTGCGTAAACCTAGGGGGCATAAAGTTTCGGAACACCTCAAGGATTTCTGGGTTAAGATTCCCCCGAAGTGGCTTTATAAGTGTAGTGTTATACTTACTAACTTAAGTGGCGCTACAGTCCGAAATGACCCTGGGCCTCAACCAGCATGCCTCTCCATTGAGCCCGGTCATTACCAAACTGCCTCCAGTTGCGCACTCCAAGTTGTTGAGATCGGTTTCTACATGTGCGCGCCACTTAAGCCGAGGTATTTCTCTACTGTGTCCGACGTCTGGCTGGGAATGGAAGACTCTGCGAGCCTAGGGGCATGTTGCTGTACAGCTCGTATAGTTCTTGGTTGAATCTACGTCTCCATAGCCCGTAAACGCGAGCGAGACGGAAGATTGTTCAAAGAATTTTCCTCTCAAATCGACCAAATATTTCTTCATTCACTTTTGACACGCAACATGCTTGGGCGCCGTAGAACATGACTGGGATGATCAGGGTCTTATATATAGGATCTCCTTTGTAGTTCTAGTGAGCGCTTTACTACTGAATAGCCCGAAGAAACAGCGGTTGGCAAGAGTAATTCTTCGTTTAATTTCTGACAAGATGTTGTTGTCAGAGTTAATGGAGCAGACTCGAGGTAGACAAAGTCTCGTACTACCTCAATGGTGACGTTCTGTCAAATTCGTCGATGTTGTGCCCATTTTTGCTGCATCCTTCTCGATACTAGCAAACGTGGCTATGACATTACGTTGAGTCCGACCAATGGTGTCAATATCGTCGGCATATGCTAGTAGTTGCACCGACTTTTGGAAAATTGTGGCTCTGGTGTTGGCTCGGGAGTTTTGTACAATCCTGTCAAGAATCGAATTGAAAACGTCACATGACAGTGCATCTCCTTGCCTAAATCCTTTTTTGGTATCGAATGTGTCGGTGAGGTCGAGAATTCTCCATCGTCATCCTGACCTAAAACTACACTGATAAGTGCCGATCAGGTTGTTGGTAAATGGTTTGAGGCGTTCACAACTTACGGCAGATAGGATCTTGTAGGCGATGTTGAGGAGACTTATGCCACTGTAGTTGGCGCAGTTCAGGTTTTGACGTTTTACACTTTGGTAAAAATTGTGAAAATCGTTCCTGGAGTAGCACCTCCTTATATCCTAGATCGCGCACTTTTATTGATTTTTTTTTCTTATTTCTGAAAAGCCGGTGTTCTTCCCTTCTTCTTTGCCTATAGAGCCTATTCAGCTCTCGTCATCACCTACAGCTAAGCCTTGTAGGCCGTGTTCTTGGCTGCGAGCATCTGTCGGCATTCCCATTAAAAAGGGATTTCTTGGCCCTTGGCACATCACCTCGTGTCTAGTGCGAGGTTGGTTGGTCAATTTGGTTGACCATTCGTTGATATGGAGACCGCCATGTCCCCTAATGGATATCATGGTAAGGAAACCGATTGCTGGCTATAAGTGGCATTTCGTTCCGTAGCGAACTCAATTAGATTAGGTCCGTTACCGGACGTATTGTCGTGTAGGCTGTGTTTCCCGAGAATACTGTTAAAGATGTCTTATCTTCCTACCTTTGCGTTAAAATCTTGCTCAACTTTTGTCAAGAAGCTCGTAGAAGCTATGTCATATTTTTCCTCCATCGGGGTGTGAGCGTATATAAGGCTTATGTTGGCGAATTTGGCCTTGATGCGATTTATCACAATGCGTTCGCTAATGTCCTGGAAACATAAAACTTCTTGCCTAAGTTTGGCACTTATAACAAATCCGTAGTAGATGTCACAGTTTTTTGCCCTCTGAAAAATCAACATATCTCGTTGAGTCCAAAAAAAAGAAGATCGGCGCAACATCCTCGTTTGTATCTATCCGTTCGATTTTCCAGGATCTGTTGCCCTATATCTTCACTAATTGTGTCTCGTCAGGTTGTAGCTAAACAGTTTCAGGCATTTACATATTACGGCAGATAGAATCTTGAATGCGATATTGGGGTGACTTATGTCTCTGAAATTCTTTCTTTGTGCATTTGGCATATTTTCATCTGGCCTACTTTTGCTAATCAGTTTGGGATATTGTCCTTACCAAGCCATCTGTGGCATTACATTAACTGTGCCATCTGTGGCATTACATTTTCAGCAGCTTTTTTTGATTTTGCCATCCTTGGTTCATAAACAGGCCTTTTGGATGTTGGTTTTTGCCAACAGCTTGGCATACTATAGAAGCTTATGAACGGGGTGTTGCAATTGCAGTATGTCGACATTAAACTTTTGACAGTCTTGGTTCGTGTTGTATTCTGGATTCGCTGCAAAAAATGCTCCAAGTTTGTGTTAGCTTCTAAATGTTTGAAAATCCAATATTATAGAGCCGATCTTCCAGAAATAGGATTAAGCAAAAAGATTTCTTTTGATGATATCAATAATTAGTTTTCCTTTCAACATCCATTGAGTCAAATTACGACGTGAGTCGTCTGCCATCTTTGCAAAGTGGTATACGCAATCCCCAATTTGTGATTTTGGTGACTAATTGCGGTGCGTTGCTCATTTCAAACACTTGGTACGATTATGCTGACCAACAAAAAAATCTAGATGTTTTCAAAATCTTAATTTACATAGTCATCCGTTTTTATAAAATCTTCAAACATTTTTGAGTGGCGATCGACTCCAAATAAAAAATTGTCATTTGGTTGGAATTGTCAAAATGGTCAGCCTTAGAATGCGCTTTCCAAGAAGTAATTTCCATCCTCTTAAACACTCTTAAAAAATTCATCAAAACTTTATTTTCGTAGAAAAAGGTTTCTTTAACTTAAACTGTAGGAAAACAACTATAACACTCGACTACTAATCGACAATAACTTACGGTACTCAATTATTCACAAAGCTACACACTATATACATATCCAGATATATAAATCATCATCTCAACAAACTATCAATAATTAATAACAAATAATAAATACATAACAAGCAGTACAAATATAGTCAAATTGGCTAAACTAAAATTCGTTAACTATGGACAGCAGCTTTGCTACGTGCCGTAACGTGTTTGTGGCAGTTCATATTGTTTTATGATCTCTGTTACGTTATTCCACTGGATTGACCTCTTCTTTCTGGCATAAGGAGTCGGTTGCAACCAAAGCTCCTTGATCAAGTCGGCGCCCTTTTCTGCGATCATGACTACAGGTGCGTGAATATTGCCATTTGTGATGGTCGGCATTATGCTAGCGTCGATGACGCGCAGACCCGGAATACCATAGACTCTAAGATCGGGATCAACAACCGCCTCCGGATCTGAGGGTAGACCCATTTTTGCTGTTCCCGACATGTGATAAATGGTCATTGTGTACTGCCGAATGGCACAGTTCCAGTATTCGTCAGTAAAGTGAGGTAGATGCTTGCAGTTGGGCAGCTTTTTACTCCAAAAGCGTGCTCCGAAGCGTTTCATTGATTGAGTTTCGCCTACGGCAATGGCCGTTTTGACACCCTCCCGAAGGACATTAACATCATCCGGATGGGTGAGGTAGTTGTGGTATAAGAGTGGATAGCGTAGGGGGTTCTTTGAGGCCAACTTTATATATCCCCTGCTCTTGGGGCGCAACAGCATAGGGAAAATGCCAAATACATCTCGATTGGTAACCTCCCCGAAGACCTCATCATAGAATTCGTCTGTAAGACCGTGAGCGGTTTTGACTTGAGTTCCACCGTCGGACATTACCGAGGCACTTGTCATCATAAAGTTGATGTCCGGCCAGTCGTCGGATGAGTTGGCATACTTGGTGTTTATAAACGCCACGGCTTCTAAGCCCACACTGGATGTTAGAGGACCATCTTCTGTCACGGCGTACCGCAAAGCTGTGTTGACGTTCACCATTCTCTTCATAACGATCGAGATGGGTTGGTCAATGACAAAGGCTAGACCGCCAACGGCGATATGATCCTGCAGATTTTCTCCAACACCAGGTAGATGGTGTACTACCGGTATGCCTACTCGGCTTATTTCATCCGCATGCCCAATACCGGAGAGCATCATGATGTGTGGCGATCCGATAGCCCCTCCGGACAGTATAACTTCTCTCATGGCGTAGACATTCTGCAGTTGACCGTTTCGAATGAATTGCACGCCTGTTGCACGTTTTGTGTGTGGATCCGTCAACACCTTCGTTACGTGGGAGAACAAAGCGACATGCAGATTCTTCCGAAGTCTTGCTGGTCGAAGAAAACTCTTAGCCGTGGAAGCCCTCGATCCACGTCGCATGTTAAACTGATAGAAGGCAAAACCTGTCTGTTGTGCCCCGTTTACGTCTAAAATATCATAGCCCATCTCTTCGCCAGCTTGAAGAAAGGCAGGGCCGAGTGGTGTGTTATATGGAGAGTCCTGCACTGTCCAAAGACCACCTGTGAATTGTACTGTCAAAAAAGTATCGACAATATATTTCGATAACTTACCTGTTCCATGATAGCGGGTATTCTGCGCCAGGTAGGGATTTCGTTGATCTTCAGATTTTCTGAAGTACGGTAGAATATCTTCGTAGCCCCATCCTTGATTTCCCAATTCGGCCCAGTGATCAAAATCTCGACGGTTTCCGCGAATGTAAAGCATGGTGTTGAGAACGGAACTTCCACCGATTACCTTGCCGCGAGTCCAACAGCATCGTTTGTCCTTCATCGCTTGACATGCTGTCGGTTGAGGCTGAGTTCTACAAAAAAAAAAAAAATAATAATGGTTGAAGAGAAGTTTGTGAATGGGGGTATAGTTAGTCATTATGAAAGAACGATTTCTATAACATGGTGATGAGATGAACTAATGACACATATTCCATCCGTAGTGGATGCTAAGGCTCCATGTTGTAGGGTATCTAATAAATTAGAACCCAGACCCGGTGCGACAACGCACTGCGACTTACGACGTAAGCTGTGACATCAGGCTGCACAAATTAGGATGCACAATGCATACCCGATGATATACCCTCCTCTTGGTTAAGTTGAACACAGTACTCCACCGAAAATTAGGTTTCATAGGGATGTTCCCAAACCTGTCCTCTGTCGAACTCATTCACTTTGTTGGCATTTTATCTGAGTCGAAAAAGACTGTTCTTTCCTGAAAATATTTTAACATGACGCTGTACTGCTTTCTTCCTAATTGCAGATATGGATTTATATGCTAAATATGCAAAATAGGAGAAGGACTTGTCCTTTTTTGGTATTTTGCATCAGTTGGAGGTTTATCGTTACTAGGGAAAAGTTATGAGACGGTGCAGCTATCGTACTACTTTTAATCTGTGGCGACTTCAAGCTCTCTGTTCCCAACTTGTTGATAAACTCATTTTTCAATAGAGATGGAAAAATGTTGACAATCTGTGGCGACCATATTTTTTGGCGGCTTCTGTCAAATCGTTTATTATTCAGTCACTGATGTAAAATCACCATGGCAAGTTACACGATTGAGTAGCATGTCCAAATGCTGAAACTTTATTATACAAATGAGTGTGCGTTATTAAAAAGACTGCGAGCGTTACATGGCGTCCAGTCGACATTCCAACATGTGATGGCAAATTCCAGATGGCCGGTTTGTTAAGCAATCGAGGTTGTCCGAGGCAGTCGATTACTTGCATCACAATAACTCGGTCTTTCGCACACTTTAACTTGGCCAATTTTGTGACTAAACATGGGACTCCACCCCTACAAGATCCAACTGACCCAGGAGCTCAAAATTTTTGAGGCAGACTCGTTGAAAATTGAACTTCTTGGATCAGTGCAACCACTCTAAACCAATGCGGACATTTGAGCGATGTCATATTATATACATTAGGGCATATATGGGTCTTTTAAATAAAAAATAAATTTAATACCTTACACCCCCTTTATTTCAAAACCACCCTTTATATTGTTCCGCCTCCATGTTAAAAGCTTGTCCTTGAAACGCCCCCTTTCAATATTTGACAATTCGTCAATCCCTTGCTGTCAAATATAAAAATTTGGGCAAGCGTTAATTAGGGAATATATGGGTCTTTTAAATAAAACATAAATTTAATACCTTACACACCCCTAATTTCAAAACCACCCTTTATATTGTTCCGCCTCCATGTTAAAAGCTTGTCCTTGAAACGCCCCCTTTTAATATTTGACAATTCGTCAATCCCTTGCTGTCAAATATAAAAATTGGGTCAAGCGTTAACGTCAACTTCTAACCGCCACTATACATCGATGACAACAGCCGATAATAAAATGTATTCAAACGTCAAAATCATAAGCAAATTAGATGCAGGTATCTATTTATTTTAATCGCCGAATTAAATAAATTAACGTATAAATTATCAATCAACGGTTGTTTACAACTTAAACTCAGACCAACTAGTCTGCCAATTAGAGATACCCACGTTCTCAAAGTGATTTATAACCTCTTGTGACATAATAATAACTTCCGACACGAAGTAAAGACATACCTAGCTGGTTTAAATGTCAACTATGTCAATTAGTCACCAGGTGGTAACTAAAAAATTTAGAGTCCACTTTGGCAAGGCCGCCATTTGACATCGTTTACATATAATTTCACAAATGATCAACAATTTCTCTTGGGGCTGTGATGATAGACCAAACGATGTCTATCTGACTTGTCACACCATCGGGAATTTCACATCTTTTCTCATCGTTATGATTTTAGCTCGAAGATTTCATTCAACAGATGCTATTAACACTTTTGAATTATTTCTCACACCGCTTATAGATACAATTATGACGATGATGTATCTTAATTGGTTGTACCCACTTGATTGTTTGATGAATTAGTTACACAAAGGCTGGGTAAGCTGGCGTTTGACAGATGAGGTAACTTCTGGTTTTTCACTGAACTCACCTCAGGCATAAACTATGAGTGACACAAGTGACTTGTCGGACAAGACCACTTGCCCAAAGGTGAATGCGATGAGGTATCATTGTGTAATGATGGATGTGAAGTAATAATGTTTTGAAGACCGCTTTTTGTTACTATTTGTTGGAAATGTTTTTGTTGCTTGTTATCGTTACATTTTCCCGTTTTTCTATTTTACGGCTCATTTGCTTTTGGGGTCTTGAGTGTTTTTGCGCTCCGCATCGTCGGTGACCTTGTATCGAATGTATCGACGTATGGATGAAAAAGTGTAGGTCAAATTAAATACGAGTCAAGAACCTTTAAAGAAACAGACAAACGAGAGTTTTAAGGGCGGTAATAATTCCCGGTCTATTTAACACTAATGGCGCTTTAGTTAAGGTGGTAGTCGTGAGACGTAAGTGCTCATTGTTTGGTTGTTTTGGTTTCCCATCATACTTACTCAAATACTTAAGTGTCGATACAGTCCGGGGTGAAACTGTGTGCTGCACTTAAGGCGAGGTCTTCCTCTACTGCTTCAACTATCTGGCTGGGAATCGAAGACTCTTCAAACTGAAGCATTTCCCATTCGGTCCATATATCCACATCCTTAAGCGTCCAATGCGAACAGCTCGAAAACTTTTTGGTTTAATTAACGCAACGATATCTTCATGCGCATTTCATACGCTCCATGCTTCAGAGCCCTAAAGCAGGACTGGGATTATCTGGGTCTCCTATCTCCTCAGTATTTCTATAGTTGTGCTTTTTGAAAGATTAATTCTTTGTTCGATTTTAGTGTGGTGTCGTTATTATAGCGGGACCGAGGTATACAAGTTTTTGTCTACTTCAAAAGTTTGATATGCCGCTATCATGATCTGCACTGAAGGAATACCAAGTGCACCCATTTCGAGAACGGCTAGTAATATTGTTCCATGTCTGGCAACTTGAGCAACTCGCTCGATCTTATAAATGAGTTGCTATGTCACCTCTTGAATAGATTAGCAGCAGCCTAGGGCTAATTTTGAGTTTGATGAGATCGATTCCAGTGACAGACGGATATGATGCCAATATCCTTGACAGATTTGAAATTCTCTTTCACCCAAGGTAAGAGCTCTTCGATTGCCATGAGTTTCGCGCGGAAGTAGCTACAATGATCCGGATGCCGAAAATATAGACTACCAATCAGTCACATCCACTACTTTCTTTACCTTAGTGCTATCTATATAGAAATTAAATCGCATTGCACAAGAACTCAAGAAAATTTTTACTATGTTTCTATTTTTGACACAAAAAGAAGATGACCTCCTGTTCTAACGCCGAATCCGAACGGCAAATTTGAGAAGCTTCTCATGAGAGTTTTGCGCTTGAATGTTTTTCAGCCTTTCGCAAGAAGTGAATCAGTGGTTGAGTGGTCAGTATAAATATTTGACCACATTTGAGTAAGCTGCAATATACTTGCCGAAAATATATCCCGGCGTAGTATGTGAAACGATGCTTGGGAAGGTGTTCTGCACTGTACCACCGATGCACAGACATCATGTCTTCTACGTTCTACACAGCTTATTGCCTTTAAATGCCTTTTCGAGTTCTGTCCACCTTACACCTATGTACATCGGATAGAAGTATCGGCCTTTAAAACGAGGCATATAGCCAGAACTTGTACCTAAAGCTGTTTTTAAAAAAAAGGTGCAACGGACGCTTTCTTTAAACGTTCCATTATATTTGGCATCCTATACAAAGCGATACTCAGTTATATTTAGCCTTTTCTGAGGAAGCTAGGCTGATATCGTTTAGTTTGGAATCTTGTATATCTTTATGAAAAGACCACTTCAGTTCTGGATGGTTTGTCTTTCAGACTACATCTGACTGTATTTTTGAAATTGTTTGGTAGATTATAATAGAAAACTTCTTAAAGACTGACTTGCACCAATTTATTTATTAGACTACCCAGGCATTTCTGGTGGATTTCAGACAGCTATGCACAGAACGGTTCTATAAATGCTTTGGCGCGAGTGCCCCGAAGGTTTTTGAAATGCTTTCCGGATAGCCGCGATACATAGGCAATGATGTGGTATCCATCTGCTTTTAGAAAGACTAAGACCACGTTTACTTCAAGGTTCCGTAGAGGGGATAAGACTCGACTTTGAGGTGTTCCTCTGCCGACACTTAATGTCGAAGGACTCCACAGATTTCTGTAAAAATTTAAACAGCTAATCGAATTTTAGATATGTCAGTTGCTTAATGATCGCTTCAGAATTTGCGTTTGTAAAAGCGCCTTCAATAACTAGTTACCCAACCATAGCATGTTTCTGATATTTAAATTATGCGTAGGAGCTGTTTCTGAAGACTTTCCTTGGCAATATGGACATTAAGATGCAGGTAGCAAATTTATGTACATGATATTGCGGAAGTTTATATCGATCAATCTGCCCAAGGTTTTTAGAAGGAATGATGATAATCTTAATAGTCAATTTCCTATACCAAGAGATGATGCCACCTGGGAATTTGCGATTCAGAAAAACTATTTGCTGTGTGGCATGTGGCACCATCCTGTTGATTTTTGATTGATCGTAAATAGAATCGACAAAGGTTTGGTTGTATATAGGTCGTGGAGGCTTGCGGATTCTCGACAACATGCCCTGCAACCATGTGCCTTCAACTAACCCTTAATTGAACAATTATGTTGATTAAACAAAAATCACGAACGTCTAACTTTGTAAATGACTTTTGAAAATTTAACACGTTGTTCGATTGTTAACATTTCTTAGATGAAATTTCCAAAGACAGAAATTGACAAACATGATAGCAGAAGACATTTGACACTAGATTCTAATTCTCTTGTAACGTCCCTCAACTAACAATTACGCTTCGAGAAAGCACTTCCGAAACTATTTTCCTTCCAGCAATCGAAACACGTTTGGTGCACTTTTCCTTACCGAAGCCTTACCGAAACTCACAAATAATGAAAATAAAAAAATAAATACTCACAGCTGATATAAGCCTTAAGCCACAAGCTCTATACATTTTATCCTTCTATATTACTTCGGCGGAAGCTCTACCAAAACATCTTTTCAACTGTCAGATGTACACTCATCCCCGGAAACTTTTAGAAGCCTTAAATTGATATAGCATTTCATCTTCTATAAGGTCTGTGGATTTACCTAAAAGAGCTATTAAACGTGCTGAACGTCTCAGCATTGTTTTCTTTAACGTTTATTTATTCACAATTTCTTTCATACTAATTAATTTTGTCAAAGAAAAATACCATTATGGTTCGCATTACATGATAATTTGTTTGTTTAATTCAATTTTAATATTATTTTTGAATTTTTGTATTATTGTTATGTACTATATTTTTTTTTGTTTGAAAATAGGAAAATGTGAATCAAAACCTATTAGAAGGCAGTCGAAACTTTTTTAATAGAAAACTAAAACTTACAAGACTAACTTAACCTATCTAAACCTATCTAGGCCCTGTCATATGATCTCTATTCCATCGACTAACAAGTCATCGTTAGATCAGAGATCACATGTCAGGGCCTAGTTTTACTTAACCTAAGTATCGGCTTCAGCCCAGTCTAGCCACCAGTATCGGTCTCTATTTAACCTGTTAGTGTTACTTTTATCGCTTTCAGGTATGCTAATGCAATTTGCTATTTGCAGGTATGCTAATGCAATGCTAAATCTAATTTGATCAGTATTCCCGTCCCCCGACTGAAAAGGCTCGTAAAGGATCCTTTTATCTGTTGCTCTCCTTGCAGCATGGTATATTATTGGAACATTTAATATGTGCATCCAGAAAAAGAAATGTTTCTGGCGGAATGTATCCACTTTCCAAGGCATTTCTGAAATACCCAGGATTCGGATAGAATAATCCAGAAATTTATTCGTTTTCGCTAACACTTGCCGAACGAACAAAGTGATTCCTTACAAGATCTAGAATGACATTATCAATTCTGGACACACCGGAAGCATCCAGAAGTCTTTTATTTGAGACGTAATGCCTATAATCGGAATGTGCACTCCTATATATCTGTGTGCAGGCTCTGAGACATTTGCGCTCGAACACTCGAAGCTTTTCCATATACGATGGGTTAATGTTCCACCACACTGGACTCGCATAAGTCAGAATTGGACGAACGAATGCTTGGTAACAAAAGATCTTCACATTGGATCTAAGATAGTTGGAATAAAACAGGGTTTTTAGCGACATGAATGCCGCTCTTGCCTTGTCTAATTGAATATTTATGTGCTCATTATAATACAGAAACTTGTCCAAATGAACACCTAAATATTTTACCACGGTCCTCGACTCGATCCGAAGACCATTTGAACTCGTTATTTTGAGATTTCTCCAGTTGCGTCTCAAATCTGATTTACCGCGTCTTATTGGGGTGCGGAACAATATGGTTTCCATTTCGTTTAGTTTATTTTAAGCTTCCATTCTGAGCAGAAAGCTTGGAACCTATCAAACTTGCTTTGAAGTTGGATTTGAATGTCTTCAATTTTACAGTGTAGCGTCGTCGGCAAATGCTAATGAATTATCGAGTTCCCTAAGTATATCAGAAATGTAGATATTGAAGAGTTGTGGAGCACTTACTGTGCCTTGTAGTAGACCATTATGGACATTAAAAACTTCAGCTGTCGAGTATTTTCTATCTGTTACGACAAATTTCTTTCCGTATAGCATAGATGCTATCATCTTTGTAAGATGAGATGGAAATTCATATCGAATAAGTTTGTTAATTAACCCGTCAATCCAAACCGTGTTAAAAGCTTTTTCGATATCCACTAGGCAGGCATCTTTTGGCGTTGAGATTCCAATTAACATCCGAAATCAGTTTTGTAATCTCAAAAATCTTCCCGATATTAGGCAGGAGACTTATAGGCCTATAGTTAGAAGGATCAGAAGGATCCTTCTTTTTCTTAATTATTAGAAACACCTTTGATATTTTCCAGCAACTAATGAGGTAATAGTTATTTAGTAGATTGTTAAAGATAACGCAGTATTGTCGCATGATATCAATGTTTGGGATGTTATCCAAACCACTTGACCTTTTAGAATTTAGAAACGTCTCAGCATACGTTTAAAACAAGCTCAATAGAAGAAATTGCTTACTGAAGTTGGAAGTTTATGCTTTATAGAACAAAATTGTTAGTTCGGCCGTCTTATTGGAACAAATTTTATTTTTTTCTGACACCCATTCATGTGTTCGTGTTTTATGCCAATTCCGAACGGTTGATTTGAGATAAGCTTTGAGCCGATATAGGGATACTACTCGAATGGTTTTCATGGAAAGGCTTTACAATGTTTTAAGTTCTGACAATCTTCTGAACTTGGCTTAACATATGAACAGTTTATACGAATATTTACCATTATTACTCTTGTTAGAGGTTAGTTAACTTAAAAAAGAACATAAGGCAGCTATGTTTTTTACCACCAATTATGGGTGGTTATGCACTTCTGCGATCGTGGGATCTACGGTTGCATACCGAATTCGAACGGTTTAGTTGAGATACTTATTTTCATGATAATGCATACAAATGATCGAATTATTTGTCAGGTCATTGCAACAAGAGGACATGAACAGCAGTAATTGGTGTTGCAGATAGTTGTAATCGAACCCATACCTTCTGCGTATCAATTTATAGCAATGCCACTGTACCAATGAACTCGCCCCTTAAATACTGGGGCCAAACGATTCATGTGAACTTGTTCATGTTCATGCCAGCATCTTCAACTCGCGCTTGAATATCTACGTTAAAATACTTGTCATGTTTAGTCATCAACATGCACACATTCGAACTTAAATTACTTCATTAGTATCAAGCTCCGAAATGACCTCTAATATTAACTGCCGCTGGTCATTAACTCTTTACAACTCAAGACACATCTTCATGTCTAAGTACCCCTTGAAAAACCTTGAAGTACCCTTGTTTCTACGCCAGTGAATCTTGGTTCATCTCCACTAAACATCCCTCACCTCAGTTACTTTCGTTAACTGAACCCATGTCTGCTCAATGGTCTCACCTACATTCACGTCCCAAGTACCTACATGTTTTATCAACAATCAGAGACGTATGACAGACCGCAGTCTTACGTGTCCATCAGGCGATTTAACAAATTACCTAATTCGATTATTTAAACCTGAACAATGTCAAGTGAGCCCTCGCTCACCACACCAAGTGTGGAAGCGTTTCAAAAACGTTTAACTATTTCGCGTGCACCTTTCGTTAGAAATTATGCAATTTCTCCCGACGTAAACCTACAGAAAAACACCCATATAGCTTCCGAGAAACAGAAAGCCTGAGTAACTGTCATTACTTAATATGGTCCCTCTGGTTGGTGTGCTGTGGATGTAAAAGACCAACCATTCACGACATTCTCTTGACGGCCGGTGCGTTTTTTTTTAGCTTTGCCCGAACTGAACGTAACTAAATGGAATTCCACAAACTGGAAAAGTGAGTTTCCACTGCCAGTTGGCCTACTTGTCAAGAGGACCAAAATACCGACCCACATCCTCCGATTTAAATGGACTCTGCACCACGTGTACGAGGTATTTCCCGCCAAACACGTTGCATGACGAAATGCCAAATGTGCAATAGCCCCGTCGTCGTTTACCGCTTTAACATCGCAGTTCATTTCGTCGCGAGTCGAAACATTGTATCGCCAACTCTGACTCGCTAGGTAATGCGGTCCACATTATATTCGGATGCAATCCACTTTCTCGTAATGCAGCTCTGTCCATCTCATCTCTGACATGGGACAAATGCCAAGCAACAAGTATCTAGGAATACACTCGTGTTGCAGAAACATTGTGTAAATCTGGATTTGAGACATCTGTGTTTTCCACACATTTACCGGTTGACTGGATTGTTATGCAATTCGAAGTTGGTATTAAGAAAAAAAGCCTGATTGGAGATATACAAAAAAAGGAACTCTCAGTTGGGCAAAGCCAGCAAAAAAGAATTAACGTGCAAGTGTTAATAAAATAGTCTTGCGTTACTGTACATTGAAAGCCATGAGTGTATCTGCAACTAAAATAAAAATAATTTATTCATTTATACGATGAACACCACTTTCGCTATACCGCAATAAATGCAATGATGATGTTACATGTTTCTGATGATGTTACATGTATCTGACAATGTTAGCTGGGTTCTCATAATATCAAAACTTTTGAAGACATTCATTAAAAAATAAAATTATTATGTGAATCCATTAAAAGATACGGGAAAATAGTGTACAACGATTGAATTATGAATTAAAAAAAATTATTCGAAAATTCGTGGTTGACACAGTATCCGGTATAGCCGAACCCTCAAGATTAACTCATTCGCTAATGGAACTCTACTCTATGATCTATAGGAGATGCAATGACCTCAATGATAAATGCGCCTTTAATCGTATTTTGTGGAACTATCCTTCGATGAATAAACATGGTGTTAATTCAGGGCCTTCAAGACAAACCACCTTACTACGATGACTAACATCAGTTTTAGGATCATCTTTTTTAAGTGCCAACACAAGTTTCACTTACATCTTCGAATAAAGTTAGACCTCGATATTAACATTTTGTTGTTTACCAGGTAGCTTTGGGTTAACTACCCGCCCATGGAAAAAAACCATAGTTACGAAGCAACCAATAGCCTCGGAAAGGAATGATTTAATTGTTTCAGACCCTGCTAGATGAAAAAAGGTCAACGACGTTCGTATCTGCACCCATAATGTGAGAACATTAAACAGGAGTGGTGCATGCGAACAACTAGCGGAAGCCCTAAACTGCTACAAAGCAGACTTTACTGCCATCCAGGAAATACGATGGGATGGACCGGATGAAAAGAGAATGAAAAACAACTACGGACCATGTTGCAGTGAGTAGAAACAGCGACTATTCGGATGCAGATTTGTTATAAATGCCAGACTTAGGCAAGAAGTCTTATGTTTCCAAGACATTAGCGAACGCATTGTAACAATTTGCATCAAGGCCAAATTCGCCAACACGCCCCAACAGTGGAAAAAGAAGACACAGGTAAAGATTGCATTGGCTGAACTGCCATTGGGCTTTGTAGACAAAGAAGAGAACACCGGCTTTTCAGAAAAAAAGAAAAAAAGAGCAAGAAAACCGCGCGATCGATGATATAAAGAGGTTCCACTCCAAGTTTGCAAGTTTTATCAAAGTGTAGAGGGAACCGACCTAAAGCCGGCAGAGATGACTTGGTAAGTAACATCCACCAACTCATAAGCCAAATCTGGTCGGATGAAAGTATGAATGAAGAATGGAACCTCAGCATTGTTTGCCCGATCCACAAAAAAGGAGACCCTCTGAACTGCGCCAACTACAGATGCATACGTCTGCTCAACATCGCCTACAAGATCCTATCTGCCGTAATATGTCAACGCCTGAAACCGTTTACCAACAACCTGATCAGCCCTTATTAGTGTGGTTTATGGCCAGGAAAGTCCACAACCGATCAAATTTTCACACTTCGGCAGATCCTGGAAAAAACCGAAGAAGTCCAAATCGATACCCACCATCTATTTATCGATTTCAAAGCCGCATACGACAGCATTTATGTCACGTCTAGTTTTGGTATACCGCTCAAACTCGTCCGTTTTTGTAGGATGCCGATGGAGAATTCTCGCTGCTCCACCAGGGTCGGAAACGACCTCACCGACACATTCGATACCAAAAAAAAGATTTAGGCAAGGCGATGCACTTTCATGTGACTTCTTCAATTTGATTTTTGAGAGCATTGTCCAAAACTCCCGAGCCACCACCAGAGGCACAATCTTCCAAAAATCGGTGCAATTACTAGCATACCCCAACGATATTGACATCGTTGGTAGGAGTCAACGTGAAGTCATAGCCACGTTTGCTGGTATAGAGAAGGAAGCTGCAAAAATGGGTTTAGCAGTAAATGATGGTAAGACAAAATATATGCTGTCAACACGAAAGGACACACAACATCGACCAATTGGACAGAACGTCACCATTGACAGATATAACTTTGAGGTAGTACGGGACTTTGTCTACCTCGGCTCCGCTATTAACTCTGACAACATCTCGTCAGAAATCAAACGAAGAATTACTCTTGCCAATCGCTGTTTCTTCGGGCTAAGAAGGCAATTTATTAGTAAAGCCCTCACTCGAAGATCCTATATAAGACCTTGATCATCCCAGTCCTGCTCTATGTCGCTGAAGCATGGACCATATCAAAAATGGATGAAGAAATCCTTTGTCGATTTGAGAGGAATTCTTCGAAAAATTGTCGGTACCGTTTTCGTTGACGGGCTATGGAGACGAAGATTCAAGCAAGAACAAAACGAGTTTTACAGCGAGATGCCCCTAGCCGAAAAACCCCGCATTGGACTTTTTATTTGGCTAAGACATGTAGAACGATAGGACACCAATACTCCGGCTCGCAGAGTCTTCGATTCCCAGGCGCGCACAAGTAGAAACTGACCTCAACCTGCTTGGAGTGTGCAACTGGAGGCAGTTAGTTTTTGCATTTTTAGCAACCTCGAATGTGTGGTCGTTCCTCACACACATATCGAGCATGGACAATTTTTCGGTTTCGACGATGCAGGAGGCATTCGTCGATAATGGCCGTACATTTTTATTTCGCTTTATGGCAGAAGAGAGCATTGCGTTTTGGAAGCATTAAATTCCACTCTATTGGACTTACTCCATTTAATTATGCTTGCGAGGTCTGAATTTAATGAGATAAACATATTTTGTCGTCTTTGGTCCACGTACTAAGATGAAAGGTGTGTTTTTGAAAACGAATATGAGAAACTGAGGTTATTGTCATCACTCTTCAGAAAAGAAGGTGATTTTGATTAGAAGTAGCAGACAAGAGGTCATAAACAAAAATGAAAAAGAGTGTCGGAGACAAAACGGAGCCTTCTGGAACAACAGTTTATATTTGGTAAGTAGCAGACTTAAAACCGTCCAGAACAGCTTGGGTTGAACATTTCGAGAGGCATAGTTTCTATTCCATAGAAGCAGAGTATCATAGATAACAAAAGCACGTATTTACGACGAAAGGGCTTTATGCCAAACCTTGTCTAATGTCAAAATCAAGTGCAACGATCTTGTCTTCGCTACTATGGTGGTTTGATTGGTTCCACTACCTGTTTCTATGAAAACAGTTTTATAGGAAGATTCGCCTTTTTTTGGAGGGCTGAACAAATGTTGTTTTCCATTTTCTCGGAAAGAGTCCTGATGAATAGGGTAGATGGAAAGGCTTACGCGTGGAAGAATACCTTTTCAGAATTATGCGGCAGATACCCAACTAGACCAGCCGATTTGTGTATGTCAACTTCGATTAATACTTCTGCGACTCTACCAGTACTAAAGTCGATTGGGGTCATATAAAGTTCTACTTTCTCAAGTACAGGAGGAGACTGGGCACAATCGGTTGCTATAACTGCCTGAATATATATGTATGCACAACAGGCTGTAAAAAATACAAATTTTTGGCGCAACAGGCTCGTTAGTACACATGGCCTAGCTTTCTCACAACCATTCATGCGTGCGTGAGTACTGCTTTCAAGATGACGGGACTTCCTATTTTATGCCGACTCCGAACGGCTAAGTTGAGATCTGCTATTCTTGGTAATTGATACTACTCGGATGAGGAAGGCCAGTGAAAAATCATTTAGGTGTTGCTACGGCTGGGAATCGAACCCAGACCTTCAGCGTGGCAGTTCATCACACTAACCATCGCGCCACTGGGCACAACAAACTTAGTTAGTATAAACATTGTTAATTGATGATTTTTAGACAAGGTATCCAAACTCTCTGTCAAAGAAAACAGGGCATGGTCAGACTTTTTAAAGACCGTCCTCTTTTTTTAAAGCTTAAATTATCATTATTCATGTAAAATCATAAATTTTCCTATAACAACAAATCGCAAGCCTTCAATTTCCAGTAGGTATTCGTCTGCGTAGCGTTATGGTAAGGTTAGGTTAGGTTTACGGGTTGGTGGAGTAAAGAATTCTCTATTCCGCCACACTTAGGTCCATGTGGACCCATTGTGATACCCTTGGTGGGATTACGTCCTTCCTTATCGTTACTATGGGTTACTCCACTCTATCCAGCCATCCTGATGTTCGTAGGAACCTGCAAAGATAGGGTAATGGAATATCGGAAAGCTCTTGGATGTCTTGGAAGTAGTAGCTTCCAAGTGTTCTGTTCATCAGGTGACAGAGACTCGGGCAGTGACAGAGGAAGTGAGGTGTATCCTCGTGTGTTTCCTCATCGCCGCAGCCTCTACAGATATCGTCATCCTTGAGATTTAATTTCATTGTATGGGTTCTGAGAAAGTTGTGACCAGTTAGAGCCCCTACCAGTTTAGATAAGGAGCTTCTGTCGTACCGCAAAAGTTTTTTGGTTCGGTTTCCGTTATATTCTGGTCAGAGCTTCCGAGATATTTCGCAGGTAGTCAATGACTTCCACCTGATATTGGCTTTCATTCGGGTTTTGTATTCCACTCTTTCTCTGAGGTTACAGAGTGGTGGTTCGACCGTTTGTAGTGCCTGATCATGATCTGTAGCAGATCCATTTCTTGCCAGTTCGTCGGCCATCTCGTTGCCGTCTATGTCCCTGTGACCAGGAACCCAGCAGAGATCAGCATTATGCTGTGAGCAGAGAACTTTGAGCTCTTCGCGACAGCGGCGAACTAGCTTAGATTTAATTTCGATAGCAGATACTGCTTTTATGGCCGCTTAGCTGTCAATGAATACGGTGATATCACTGTGTGGTATTTCCATTATTGACACCAAATGAGCCGCTTCAGCGATTGCTAGCACCTCAGCCTGGAACACACTACTATGATCAGGAAGCCTGATCGATTTGTGTATTGCTAATTCCTCTGAGAATATGCCAGCACCTGTTCCACAGTCCATCTTTGATCCATCTGTGAAGATGAATATCGATTCCCTTTTGTGGGTTCATTCTTGTACCATTCGTCTCTGCTCGGAAACGAGCAGGTGAAGGGTCGATCGAAGTCTAGATAGGGAGATAGATAATCAGAGTTTACTACGCTCCCTACGTATTTTTTTAGGACCTGCGCATGCCCAGCGAGGCTCGGGATCCAGCTGTTTGTTTGGCTGATCCTCGAGGAGCTTTTGGCAGCTGATTCCTGCATGTATAGATCCAAGGGTAGCAGATTCAGAATCACCTCCAATTCAGAGGTTGGGGTTGTTCTCATCGCACTGGTTGTCCCTATACACGCTAGTCTTTGTATTTTTGTCATTTGCTTCAAGTTGGTTGCTCTGTCTGTGGCTTGCCACCAGACTATACTGCCATATGTGAGTATTGGTCGCACGATAGCCGTATACATCCACAGGATTATTTTGGGGCTAGGTCCCCACTTTCTGCCGAATATTCGGTTACATGCGTAGAAAGCATTTGCTGCTTTCTTAACTCTTTCATAGCGTTATGGTAAACATGTGGTAAACTGTTTTGATGTTAACCTACGCGTGCATGCGTATGTTTTAATTAAAAGTCTGCACATGGTAAACTCACTTCCATCATTATCCACTCATCCAGCCATTCAAGTGCGACCGCGATTATATACCTCCTCCAAGATAAATACCCACCACTTAGTTACCGGCATGTCTAACCGTAGCGTGCAAGTTAAGTATTTTCAGATGCGCACCAAATAAAATGATCTATTAAAGATACAACACATTTTGTTTTTCAATCCAGTGAGGCAATAATTAAACAACAAAAATGTATACAAGATTTTCCCATTTTCAATTACAAGATAAAAGAGTTGGCACACGAACTTGAAATTATGTAACCGAAGGTAAAATCCCGTTAATATAGTTACTTATACCAGTTTGACTTTCACCTTTGACGGATTTAGGAGAAATAAACTGCTTCAGAACACACAAAATTTTAATATTGTGTCAACAATTTCGATTAGCATTCAAAAGGGATATGCAAATGATGGTGAATATAGGGGAATAGATTATTAAATTCAAACACTTCTTCACTGTGACCTACTATAAAATTTTTATTTCGTTGAGTTAAGTGTTTGTCGAATTTGTTTGAGGGCTAGAAACCCGGTCAAGTGTTTGTTGACAAAATAAACTTGATCTTGTAGTTGGACCTGTTTACACATAACTGAAACGTAACATATTTAATGAGAAATATTTTATGTTTATCTATGTCAAATCTATGATAATGGTTAGGTATGAGTGAGTTTGGTTTGGTAGAAAGTATCTGTACTAATTTATCATTATTACATAAATCCTTCATCAACAAAAATCAATTGAATCGAATTTATGACAGGTGTATTAAAAACCTTTCATACTTACTTACCAAACCAAGTTAAGGATTTTCCAACAATTAGTATCTGGCGCTTGTTTACGTCCTTCAGACATACACTAAATGTCGTTAGTTTTCGAACTCAGTTTTATTTGAACGCGCCTCAAGCATGGACACCATCAAAAAGAAAATACGCCAAATTTTAATATCAATGTTAAATATGCACCACGCTGTGTCGATAGAATCGTAGAAATCGTCGAGTCTGAACATCAAGTGATTGCCCGGAGCTAAACATTGCCCATGAAACCATTTGAATAAAGATGAATACAAAAGAAGCTCGATATATGGGCTCCACAAAAAAAAAACTCATGGACCTGATTTTCATCTGCGAATCGTTGTTGAATCCCAACAAATTCGATCCACTTCTGAAGCGTGAAGGTTACTGGTGATGAAAAGTGGAGCACTTTCGACAACTCCAAGTGGAAATCGGCGTGATCGAAAAAAAATATCTGGCATGGAAGGGTCTATCTATGATCACAAACTTAGTTTCTACCTTCATTTTGTGTGCAAAGTTATTTTTTTTTTAGAAGCGGACCTTCTGTTTAACGCCGAATCCGAACGGCTGGTTTGAGAAGCTTCTCACGAGGGTGTTATTCTTGGATGTTTGTCAGACGTTCGCAAAGATGGAGCAGTGAAATTCAGTTAGGTGTTGTCACTTTCGGCATTTGAACCATAGACACAGTGCTTAGTAGTCCAACAAACCAACCATTAGCCCACTGCGATGAGCGATGATGATTGACAGAAAGGAAGGCTTTACTGTGTTATTAGTGGGATAGGCTTACTTATTTACTTAAGTGGCGCTTCAGTCCGGGATGAACCTGGGCCTCAACCAACCAAGTTGTTTGAGGTCGGTTTCTACTTGTGCGCGCCACTTAAGGCGAGGTCTTCCGCTACTGCGTCCGACGTCTGGCTGGGAATCGAAGACTCTGCGAGCCGGAGTATTGGTGTCCATTCTTTCTTCATGTCCTAGCCACCTTAAACGTCCAATGCGGAGTTTTTTGACTAGGGGTATATCGCTGTACAGCTCGTATAGTTCGTGGTTGAATCTTCGTCTCCATAGCCCGTCAACGCGAACGGGACCGAAGATTTTCCGAAGCATTTTTCTCTCGAATCGACCAAGGATTTCTTCATCCGCTTTTGATACGGTCCATGCTTCAGCGCTGTAGAGCAGGACTGGGATGATGAGGGTCTTATATAGGATCTCCTTAGAAGTTCGAGTGAGGGCTTTACTACTAAACTGCCTTCTTAGCCCGAAGAAACAGCGGTTTGCAAGAGTAATTGTTCGTTTGATTTCTGACGAGATTTGTTGTCAAAATTAATAGCGGAGCCGAGGTAGACAAAGTCCCGTACTACCTCAAAGTTATAACTGTCAATTGTGATGTTCTGTTAAATTCGTCGATGTTGTGTATCCATTTGTGTTGACAGCATATACTTAGTCTTACCCTCATTTACTGCTAAACCCATTTTTGCCGCTTCCTTCTCTATACTAGCAAACGTGGCTATGACATAACGTTGACTCCTACCAATGCTGTCAATACGTCGGATTATGCTAGTAATTGCACCGATTTTTGGAAGATTGTTCCTCTGGTAGTGGCTCGTGAGTTTTGGACAATGCTCTAAAGAATCAAATTGAGGAAGTCACATGACAGCGCTTCGCCTTGCCTAAATTCTTTTTTGGTATCAAATGTGTCGGTGAGGTCGTTTCCGACCCTGATAGCGCAGCGAGAATTCTCCATTGTCATCCTACACAAACGGACGAGTTTGGGCGGTATACCAAAACTAGACATGGCTCTGTACAGTTTGTCTCTATAAATGCTGTCAAATGCGGCTTTGAAATCGATAAATAGGTGCTGGGTTTCGATTTGGACGATAACACGGTCCATAGTATATGTCACAGTTTTTCATCCTCTTTTTGCCCGGCCCATCCCATCGTATTTCCTGGATGGCAGTAATGTCTGCTTTGGAGCAGTTTAGGGCTTCCTCTAGTTGTTCGCCTGAACCTATCCTTTTTAATGTTCTCACATTCCAGGTGCAGATACAAACGTCGTTGTCCTTTTTTCGTTTAGCAGGGTTGTCAACAATAATATCAGTCCTATGCTATTGGTTGCTTCGTAACAATGGTTTTTTCCATGGGTGGGTAGTTAACCCAAAGCACAACCTCCAACCAGGTGGGCCAGTTCCAATTTATTATATACCCCTTGGACACGGGGCCATCACCCCTAGGACACGAAGCATTCACCCAGAAACGGACAGATTGGAAAAGAATTGTGTTCCATCAGGACAATGATAGACCATGCACATCAGATATGATTTGCCAGAAACTGCGGGAGCTTGGTTGGGAGGTATGCATCCACCTCATAATCCGGTCCTTGCACCAAGTGATTACTACCTGCTCCTGGCAAACGATTTTGCTGGTAAAAAAAATTGGAAACCGACTGTCAAACTTTTTTTAGCAACAGAGGCGAATGGTTCTATACAAATGGCTACAAATCGACGAATATTTGACCCTAATCGGATTATTCTAAAGCTAGAAATGCCTTACATTTCATTTGCAAATATTACAATATTTTTTTTAAATATATCTATATATATTGTCGCTTGAAATGCGAACTATCATATGTCAAAAGCCATAAATCTTCAGAAAAGCTGAAGTTTTTCATTACTATGGATGTTTCCTTAAATGCCAAACGACACTTACGCCCACATGCTGTCAGTTTAAGAGCTATAGATATGACCGTTTGATAGAAACACTTTTTTTTGTGAATCGGTTTGTATTCTTAACTCAATATCGCCAAACTTCGACTTATGTCAGCAACGATATATGTATGTATATACATATTAAACTTGGGTATGGATCGTTTAATTAGGGTATAACGACTATAATTGGTCTACGAATACTTGCGATTAACAATGAGTGCTTGGAAAAATGAACTTTTCCAAAAACATGTTTCCAGCATTTGGATTTTTTTTTCCAATATATTGAGACTAACATTTGTTCAATAATTCATTTCTGCATCTTTTCTGCTAAAAGAGTAGAGTAAACTTGGAGAGGTATTCATCAATATTATAAGCTGCTAAGTATGGAAATTGTTTTTCGATAGAAAAAGTTCCCCTTTCCTGAGAATGGTTCCACTAAATCAATCAAAATTTAGCTAAAGCACCTAACTAACAATTTCGCTTCGATAAAGCACTATCGAAGCTATTTCCCCTCCAGCAATATTACTTGTAGGAAGTCTTATGGAAAAACATTTGGCGCACTTTTAGGAAGCTATTTACTTCTATAAGACTTCTTTACATCCAACACGCTATCCACTAGGCTGTACTCTCGAACATGAAAGACGATTAAGTACAACGAAGTAGTTGAATCGTGTTGACTCATTCTCCGGTAGGTTCCCGATCTTTTCACCTTTTTTCCGATCTTTAAACCTTAGCTTTTTTCAGCCTTCTTTCGTAAGCTCTATACGTGCTATGCTTCGGATTAACTTGTGCCAAGTTCAACCGAAACATCTTAACTTATGGTACATGTACCTTTCTGAAGTTTCGCTATCACAATTTCTCTTATGCTTGTGAATTTTCCTGCATAATGTCTTAAACAAGCTTCTACCCAAACAATCGACTGCCAAAATGCTTAACCTCCGTGCACAAGTACTATATAAGGCCTATAGAAATAATTGCTTGTGAAAATCACATTTTTGTGCCTTATAGAAGAATAATTATTAGTTGGGCAGCGGAGCAAATTTTTTCCTCACCCGTGGGTATACTATACACCGACTCTTCTCCTTGCAAAATTGTCTCCACACACAATCAGCCTTTGTTTCGCGATATCCTTTTTGTTTATTTCAAGTCTTTTTCGCACAACAAAAATTCACATACAGCTTATCAAGGTGTTATACTTGTAAAAGATTTCCTTTTTCAATTATCGCATGATATCATTACCTCCATGTGGCATACGTTTTCGATGCCTTACCCCCTAATCACATTACTTTAACAGCCTAGGCGAGGTGTACCTCTTTAAGACCATAATAGAATCATCAACAGAAATGTATCTGTTAGTCATATGTTCTGTCATGTAGAATAAGAGCGCTCATATCCGTTTAAAGCATCCGTGTGAAAATTTGCACTCTCTATAAATACATCCCACCTAACCTAACCCTATCACTAAATCTTCCCACTTTCTAATTAAACCAAAAACCTCAGTTCGCTATTGAACTCTTTTGTCTCATATTGTCGACATGGATTCAATTAAAGTTTGATCGCAATCTTTGACTTTCAACAACCAAAGTAAGTGCAATTATTGTAAAATTGTATAGAAATGATTGCTACTAATGTAATCCACAAAACAAAAAGATATCTTTTGTTCAAAAAAAAAAAACAGCCATCCAACTGCAATTGTTGCTTAATTTACTCTGAACCCCGAACGTAATATGTTGCCATTCTCCTTCATTTGCAATACTCACCGATATTTCCAATCCATTTTGCTCTTGTGCAAATACAGCGACAACAACGGTACATCGGATATTTCGGTTTCATGGCCACCAGCTTCAAGCAACAAAATCTTCCAATGTGCAACCTCGGACAATCTCGATGCTAACACTGTACCCGCTGACCCACCGCCAATAATAATAAAATCATACGCCTTATCTATTGTTTCAACGTTAAAAGGTCGATTTTCCGGATCAAACAAATCGTAGTTGTAGTACGCTATCGCAGCAATCAAAAATGGCAATATAGTCAGCTTGCCCAGTCCTATAACCGCTGTCGCAGCTTTTATAGCACCCGCTACCGCCAAACTGATTTTTGTTGCACCAGCTGCTACCCCTACAGTGGCAATTGTTTTTGATGCAGCACTAGCCTTAAAAACGGCACCACCCAAAGCTGGTACCAATTTCACAGCTGCTCCAAAAATGGGTGCGAGAACCATAATTCCAAAGTGGTATTATGAAAAATTTGCGTTGTTAGGGTTCCAATTGAATTAATTTTTTAACTTCTGCTGATTTTCACTTCACTTCCTCGAAATTTTCTTTTTTCTCACATAATTGCACATGCAACACACAAACTCACACACTCTCTAACCCGATTACTTTCTTTCTTTCGCAAAGTGATTCTTTTTTACACAAGAAATCGCTTTATCGTACAGTAAAGCGCGGGCTCTTAGCACGTATTACACACATCCGATGGGTAAACTTCTGTTGCAATCATCACCACCACTATCGTTCGCATAAGAAACTCATTCGAATCCGTAATATGGCTTAATACCGTCGTCGGGAACCTTTAGTGTTCGAGTGCTTCGTTAAAATTGCTCACGACGTTGCGCTCAAGATCCGTTTCGTTTGCAAGTCGGCTTGTATCTGAGAGTACAATTGAAACCATCGAGCGTGTACCGAAAAGCCAAAACCAAAGTAACCAGTCACAAAGTTTAAGTGGCGTAAAGAAGGAGCCTTCAACGTGTGGCAACACCACTACCAGCAAAACCCTGTGCACAATAAACATAGTGGTGGTCATACATGATTACTGTCGATGGAACATGCCATGGATAGAAAAACACTTTCACGAGTTGACAATAGGCAGGCGCGACGCTATACTGGAGAAAATTGAAAAAACTAAAAAAAAGCATTGAAATTCAGTGGCATACGCACCGCGTGCCGCAGATTATTTTCGCTGCACATGTGTGAGGTATGACGTTGTTATGAAGACATGACGTCGTTACTTTTGTTTATGTAACTTGGCGGGTTGTGAGATTTGACCAAGTCAAAGGAGAATATGAATTCAACTTGAGAGAGAGAGAGAGAAATCCAAAGACCAAAACAACTTTGTGCTCTTTAGTTCCACACTACATTGTAATTGAAATTCGATCTAATTTTGCTTTCGTTTGGCTGCAGCTTGATGTCTGCAAACTCGTTTGACTTGAATGCATTACCCACATGTTTGAAAGTAGTTATCTTGTCGTCATTTCGGCCAAATGTTGTTAATTTTGTTGCAATTTCGACACAGAGGTTTCTAACATCAAGAGACAACTTCAGTCTACGATCCAGGTTTCAATGCCATAAATCATGGTCGTGCTTTTACATAACCTTGACCCTCCCTTCCAGTGAATATTTGGATGTATGGGAAGTGCATAGTTTGCACTCAGACATTCCATCTTTTCATTTGCTAAGTAGGAACACATTTTGATAGATAAATTAAGTTCTGTGATGTGTTGAAAATAATAAGAGGTGCCTCTCAGAAAATTATTTTGCTCTGGATGCATTTTTGGTGAAATAAAAGAGTTGATATACGAACTGAAGCGTGTGTGTTGTAGAGCGATAGTGTCGGACCATGATAAACATTTTTTTCGTATATACCAAGTCGGATGTCCTAGAGATGTTTTCAATAGGTCGATGCAACATGCCAAATGGTTCGTAGAACAATTATTCAAAACAATCAATGGTCGGACGAGTTTATGATTTGACGATAATAAACGTTTCAATATTTAGTACGGTTTGATGGATTGAATATTCTAGTCACACTTAGAGCAATATAACTGAGCAGGTTTTGTTAAGTTAAAAACTGGCTTCTTCAACATATTTCATGGCATGCTGAGTCAGATCTTTAAAGAGCACACAGTATCCTTATACGAAGACGTGCTTGAATTTCTTACCTATTTCCGCGAAGGTGTGTTAGATTCATTGTTTATGTTACCAGGTGACGATATCATTTTGGTATCTCAGTCTCAAAAATTTAAAAATTTAAGAACTAGTTTCGTTGGTAGTGTTATTGTCGCTGTCGTTGATTTTCTTTTTCATTGAAAAGTGTTCACCGTTTCCGGGAAAGTTTGTATGCTATTTAAATTTAAGAATACTCCATCCTTCAGAAAAAAAAACGTACTATAGTCCGTACCAATTCATGGGCCATTCTACCAGGTCTCTTAAAATTTATTTTGAAATATCTTAAATTTCCCTTAAATCCTCTCTCTGCGCACTCGACCGTTGGCAAACTAGTGCAAACCAGTTGGGCATTCTACTGCGCAGGTCTCTTAAAATTTATTTTAAAATATCTTAAATTTCTCCTAAATCCTCTCTCTGCGCAATCGACCGTTGGCCAACTGATTTGGTACGGACTATACCCCAATTTTATGGTCAATGAACGAATAATGTTTTATTATCCAGAGATTTGTCTACCATAAGCACTACTTTGTAGAGGTCTCTATCCGTTGGATTTACAAAACATCGATGGTTGCATTGGTTAATGCCTTGGAATGCTAAGCGAGCTAAGCCTTTTTCAAACGTTGCTGTTATATCACGGCGGCATCCTTGTTAAGCTTAGTTTAGATATTGCTGTCCTCACTTCACGTAGGTTGGTTATATTATACTTTTATTTGAATGGTTCGTTCTGTCTGACAACGGAAAACGTTCGTCCTCGCCTTTTAAAAGTCTGCAGAAGGGGTCCTTCCATATTCTCTGCCTAAACTACGATCTTTTCTTGTTCATATAGACAGGATTCTGTATTCCTGGCATTGACTTTTTACACTATCATAAAACATACGAACATCTTTCCTGGAGTGGCACTACTCTCAATCTTCGATCGGGCGCTCTTCTCGATCTTTTGTTTTCTCTTTATAAAAGCCGGTGTTCTTCACTCCTTCTTTGCCTATAGAGCTTAATGGAAGCTCTCGTCTTCACTTTCAGTTTAGTCTTTTAGGCCTCATTCTTAGCTGCGAGCTTCAGTTTTCAATCTTCATCAATCCAAATGTTTCTTACGCGATTAACCTAGCATATTCAGTTGCGGGTGATCTTATGGGTTGTAAAGATCGTCGCCATTGTTCTTCGGCATTAGATGCTGGTGGTAAGATTTTAATCAAGAGGTTAAGGGATAAGCGTTCTGCAATGGAGATTTCGGTTTCTTGCGACTGCAGTCTTTCGAAATCAATTTGGTATATATATCCGCATTCTTCCCTTGTTGCAGCCAGGTAGTGTTCCGAGTCGATGTTAGCCCCTCAGAATTTTCGGACATCCTAAATACTGGATGCGTGCCTCATATCTATCGTAATGTCATCAAATTGATTCACCGTCCGTTGCTCTTGAAACCGTCAAATCCCATTAAAAATATCAGGGTGAGGAAATTGTGTGCTGACTATAGTGGCATTTCGATTAGTAGCGGAGTTAAGTAGCCTAAGTCCCTTGCCAGAAGTGATGTCGTATAAGATCTATTTTCCGACAATGCTGCTAAAGATGTCCTCTCTTCCTACCTTTGGCTTAAAATCTCCAAGTACGATTTTAACATCGTTCTTCGGTATTCGCTTATAAACTTTTTAATCTACGTCGGAGCGTGGGCGAATATGAGGCTGTAGTTGGCGATTATGACCTTGTTAGAATGCGTTCGTTAGGCTTTAAAGATATTATCAAAGCATAAGACTTCTGGCCTAAGTCTATCGCTTACAACATATCCGGATCCGTATAGTCGCTGTTTCTGCTCACTATAATACGAACCGCTGTAGATGTGACCGTTTTTCATCATCTTTGCCTAGCTCATCCCATCGTATTTCTTGGATGGCAGTTTTTGTCTGTTAACGCGAGTGGATAGTTAACGCAAAGCACAACGTTTAAGGGCCAGCTCTAACTTATTAGATCTAGGACACGTGCCCGTCAGTATTCCTTATGGGATTTAGCGCTGGGGTTGGCTTTTCGGCTTTTCCGCTACCAACTCTGCTCAAGCGATTTGATAACCTTTGAGATTCCTAAGTAACAAGTTCTCCGAAAATGCCGAAACAGTCCATTAAGGCTGTTCACGGTGGCGTCTACAGACTAATATAGGATGGACAACTAATAGGTGTCAACGTTCATTCCATCGTGAAGCGTTGCCTACCATTTGAACAGCTGTCTGACGAATTTTAATTGTTTTCATTGATATTGATATATGATATGATATTGATATTTGTATTGTTAAGTCATATAGGTTTATCAGTCATCACCTGTCCTCAAATGTTATTGCATAACAACCTATGGATACCACCTTAACTCTTCTTCTCTCAACAAATGTTACCTTGATCTATATCGCCTGCTATTTATTGCCATCAGTTTAATGACAGCGCCAGACCTGGAAACCCCAAATAAGCTTCACTTTTCACTTGTTTGTCATTAAACACAGATTTTAATTACAAAACAAACGCCTTACCTTTTCCCAAAAAAAAAAATCAGAAATACCTTAGTCATACCAGTGTGTCCGCCCGCCATCTAAACCACTAGGCACATGTTGAAATGTCAATCTTCTCATCACAAAACAGCGATATTCACTTTTAATTACCAGCACAATGCAACTACTCATTATGTGTGAACCAGAAATCAGGTAAATATCTCGGGGATATCATATCTACGTGCGAATTTAAACGTATGGAGTGTGTATGTGCGGAATTTAAGGAGCCAAGGTCGAAGACGCAAGCTATGTTGAGAGTTCTCCGAAGCGTGGAAATGTTTAGATTCCAAAGTTACGTATAATCTTTTGGACAATTACGGCTTGAGAAATGGCTGCAAGAGCAAGTTGCCTTTACATCACCGACAGTTTCGTTTAGAAATCCACAATTAGAGGGTTTAACTGATTTATCACCGCAAATGAAATAATGAGTCAGTTGTGTGAATGTGTGAGGTTTTTTTTTGGAATATATGTTGCGACATTGGAATCATTAAATTTGATTTCACAGTTAATTGCAAGTGGTATACAGATTATGGTACATAATATACACAGATTGTAATGGATTACAAGTTGCACACAGTTATGTCAGAGAAATTGCACTATAGCAGCAAATGTTGCTAAGCAACAAACTTTGCAATCATAAAGTGATTAATTGAATGGTTCATGTTGGTATGTCGACTATGGAGATTGATAATCAAAGTCAATCGATAGTTAATTAAATGGTAAATAAAAACTGTGATCAGTAAAATCCACTTTTGTATCTATTTCCTGCCTAAACTTAACTGAATCAAGATTCTAAATGGCGTGATGATAACCGATCGACACTCGCAATAGGGACCGTTTTTATTTCGGGACCAAAGATTTTTAGAAGAATTTATTACTTTATACGATAAAGGATCTCCTCGATGTCTTTTTGTCTTTTCATCATTTACTTTCAAAACCCATTTTAGTTGTTTGCTTTTATATACTCGAAATGGGGGCAATGACTTCTCGTTTAAATCAACCAATTATGTCAATATAGTCGGTAAATTGTCGGTATCTACTCTGATTTATGGAAGCGTTATCGACTTTGATATTACTTACTAAAGTGGCGCTGCAGTCCGGGAGGAACCTGGGCCTCAACCAACATGCCTCTCCAATTAGCCCGGTCCTTAGCTAACTGCCTCCAGTTGCGCACTCCAAGTTGGTTGAGGTCGGTTTCTACTTGTGCGTGCCACTTAAGGCGAGGCCTTCCTCCATTGCGTCCGACGTCCGGGTTGGAAATCGAAGACTCTGCGAGCCGGAGTATTGGTGTACATTCGTTCTACCATCTTAAACGTCTGCGTTTACAGCTAAACCCATTTTAGCCGCTTCCTTCTCTATACTAGCAAACGTGGCTATGACATCACGTTCAGTCCTTCCAATGATGTCAATATCGTCGGCGTATGCTCGTAGTTGCACCGATTTTCGGAGAATTGTGCCTCTAGTGTTGGTTCTCAAGAATCAAATTGAAGAAGTCACATGACAGCGCATCGCCTTGCCTAATTCCTTTTTTGGTATCGAATGTGTCGGTGAGGTCGTTTCCGACCCTGATGGTGCAGCGAGAATTCTCCATCCTACATCCTACACAAACGGACGAGTTTGGACAGTATACAAAAACTAGATATGGCTCTGTATAGTTCGTCTCTATAAATGCTGTCGTATGCGGCTTTGAAATCGATAAATAGGTGGTGGGTATCGATTTGGACTTCTTGGGTTTTTTTCCAGGATCTGCCGAAGTGTGAAAATTTGATCGATTGTGGACTTTCCTGGCCTAAAACCACACTGATAAGGGCCGATCAGGTTGTTGGTAAACGGTTTTAGACGTCCACATATTACGGCAGATAGGATCTTATAGGCGATGTTGAGTAGACTTATGCCTCTGTAGTTGCCGCAGTTCAGATGGTCTCCTTTTTTGTGGAGCGGGCAAACGATGCTGAGGTTCCATTCTTCAGGCATGCTTCCAACCGACCAGATTTGGCTTATGAGTTGGTGGATGTTGCTTACCAAGTCATCTCCGCCAGCTTTATATAGCTCAGCGGGGAGGCCGTCATTTTCGGCGGCCTTATTAAGCTTGAGTTTAGATATAGCTATCCTCACTTCACTTAGGTCGGTTGGTTGGCAGTTTTCGCTGTCGTTGCCAATATTAAATGGTTCGTTCTGCCTGACAGCGGAATGTTGTTCGTCATCGCCGTTTAACAGTCTGCAGAAGTGGTTCTTCCATATCCTCAGCATTGACTGTGTCTCAACTACGATATTTCCTTGTTCATCTCGACAGGATTCTGTTCGAGCCTTGTAGCCTTGGCTTTGACGTTTTACATTTTGGTAAAACTTGCGAACATCGTTCCTGGAGTGGCACCTCTCTACATCCTCGATCGCGCGCTTTTCTTGCTCTTTTTTCTTCTTTCTGAAAAGCCGAAGGGAAGAACACCCTTCTTCTTTGCCTATAGAGCTCAATGGCAGCTCTCGTCTTCATCTGCAGCTTAGCCTTGTAGGCCTCGTTCTTGGCTGCGAGCATCTGTCGGCATTCCTCATCAAACCAGGGGTTTCTTTCTGGTGGCC
Organism: Rhingia campestris; assembly: GCA_932526625.1. Taxonomy (NCBI): domain Eukaryota; kingdom Metazoa; phylum Arthropoda; class Insecta; order Diptera; family Syrphidae; genus Rhingia; species Rhingia campestris. The sequence goes on along the minus strand of OW052182.1, from coordinate 92,981,937 downwards.
GCGAGAAACCTAGCACATCAGTTGCGGCTGATCTAATGGCTTGTTGGCATCGTTGCCATTGTTCTTCGACATTAGATGCTGGTGGTGTGTTGTGAGTCGAGAGAATAAGGGATACGCGTTGCGCGAAGGTCTTGGCGGTCTCTGGCGATTGCAGTCTTTCGACATTAAATTTTTTCACAGTATTTCTGTTTTTTTGTGGCGTGGTGGATATCCGCATCCTTACCTTGGCAACAACAAGGTAGTGGTTCGAGTCGATGTTAGCCCCTCGGAATGTTTGGACATCCAAATACTGGATGCGTGCCTCTTGTCTATCAATTTGGTTGACTGTTCGTTGATCTGGAGACCGCCTTGTCCCCTTATGGATATCGAGGTGAGGAAACCGTGTGCTGGCTATAGTGGCACTTCGTTCCGTAGCGAAGTCAATTATCCTAAGTCCGTTACCAGACGTGTTGTCGTGTAGGCTATATTTTCCGACAGTACTGCAGAAGATGTCTTCTCTTCCTACCTTTGCGTTAAAATCTCCCAGCACGATTTGAACATCGTACTTTGGTAGTCGCCCATAGGTTTTGTCGAGGAGCTCGTAGAAGCAATACTTAGTTTTATCATCTTTTTCTTCCGTCGGAGTATGAGCGCATATAAGGCTTATGTTGGCGAATTTGGCCTTGATGCGGATTGTTACAATGCGTTCGCTCTATTTATAAGGGGTGATCTAGGGGGATGTTTCGACATCGCCGATTAAAAGTCTGGAGAAGTGGATTATCATAGCTTTGATGACAAAACGACTCAGTTAGCGATTCTGACTCGATCCATATGTTTTGAGGTATATCTAGCTAAATTATTTCGCTATGTTACAAATTAAGTATCAAAACCCCTATCAGTTTTTTAAGAAATACGAACCGATGATTCACACCACACGGTTGTTTTGAGTGGATGTCACTGCAGCTCTTGAACCTCTTCCGGTTGTTCGTCGGCGCATATAAGCCAATTTTGCTTATTTACGTATCGATTGAGCCAGAAATGGCCCTCATCGCTGAACAAAATTTTGGTCGAAAACAGTGGATCTTCAGCAAGTTTTTCGAGAGATCCCATTCACTGAATTTGCAAACGTTGTTTGGGTGTAAAAAACACATGGCAATTTGGCACGACTCACGTGTCATCTGTCAAAACCCCATTTTGAAAAAAATACCTCTCTATTGATCACCTGTTATTAAGGCTGAATTTAGAAAATCTTCATTATCTCGCTAGTCGTATTTGGATTTAATAAATGTGGACAATTGGGATGATGGGATACGAATTTGCGTTGTACATAGTTGGGTTAGTAATTTCCATCCAAAGAGAGGTTCGGCTACAGACGAACCGTAATGAGGTTGCCCGATCATGGGGAAGTTGGGGCTTACCAATGAAACAAACCCACAATTCGGACTCAAGAGACAATTGCTGATGTAGCTGCTGCCATACAGGTCACTCCAGGCGTTTTGACAGATATCAGCAGACAATGCCCCGCAGAGGTGCCGATGCGCGTTTAATTTTGCCGGAGGATACTTCGAATATTGGACGAGAACGAAACAAGCTCCACTCCATTTTTATGTCATTCAAAACGGCAATGTAACAAGCAGAATTATCGAATATGACTCTAAACCCGATTTTTTCATGAAATGGAATTGCATTGCGTTCGAGTCGCAGTTTAGTGTGCAGAAACATTCACTGTCGGGCTATACTTTTTTAAAGAAATAGGTAGGACTATACGGTCACTTCAGACCGATAGTTAAAGGAGTTTGTCCTTCCAGAATTACGCTGAAATAGTATTCCATTCAACTCTGTTTGATTTCATTAAGATGGGTCAAATTCATACATTACCAGGGCTGTCATGGCGGAGTGGCAGCTGAAAAATTGCGTTTATATAGGGTCAGCTAAACAACTTTTTTTTTTTGAAAATGCTATAAAACTACTGAATATTTTCTCAAATTTCTTTTTTTATTTGAAAGTACAATCCTTCCGGTTAATAATGGAAAATAATTTTATTCAAATGGCTGCCTCGGCTGGCCATGCAGTAGCCTACACGATCGGTCCAATTTTTAAGCACATTATCGATTGTGTGCAGCTGTATTTCACCAATGGCTTCACGAATATTGTCCTTTAAAGCGTCAATTGTCTCTGGCTTGTCGGCGTAACACTTATATTTTACGGCACTCACAAATAATAGTCCAACGGTGTCAAATCGCAGCTCCGAGGTGGCCAAACGACATCAGCTCTGCGGCTGATAATGCGATCTTTAAAAACATGGCGCAAAACATCGAGTGTAGCTTCGGCTGTGTGGTACGTAGCGCCGTCCTGTTGAAACCAAATGTTGCCAATATCCTCCTCTTCAATTTTTGTGAACAAAAATTCGTTCAACATGGCCCGAAAACGATCGCCATTGACTGTTACGGCCACTCCTTGCTCATTTTCGAAGAAATGCGCACCAAACAGTGACTCGTTTTGGATGTATCGGCTTTTCAATGTATGCGTGCGGGTTTTCTGTGCCCCAAATGCGACAATTTTGCTTGTTTACATACCCGCCAAGATCAAAACGAGCTTCATCTGAAAAGATGATTTTTTTGGCAAAATCGGCATCTTCTCTAAGTCGATCGCAGGCATTGGATGGTCAGTTGGCTTCAACTCCTGAACCAATTGGACTTTGTATGGCGTCATACCAAGGTCTTTATGCAAAATTCGTCTCAATGATGTCTCCGAAATGTTCAATTGTTGAGAACGACGGTGAATTGATGTTGATGGCGCTTCACGCACACTTTCTGCCACAGCAGCAATATTCTCGGGTGTACGCACTGTTTTTGGCTTTTCACGCTTTGGTTTATCGATGAGGATGCCAGTTTCTTTCACTTTTTTTTACAAGATAACGAACATACGGAGCTGACTGTGCTTCTCTTCTTCCAAAATCCGTACGCAATTTTCGCACACATTCTGCAACACTACCATGATTTTCAAAGTAATGTCGCAATATTTCCCACCGTTGTTCAAGTGTATTCGTATTCGTTCAGCGGAAACTAATTATCTGTCAAATCAGACATGAGCTAAGTGTTACCATTCGCGAAATAAGCACTAGTTGAAAAAAAAAAAAAACGTTAGATGGCGGACCCGATATCATCCTGTAGCTTGTGGCAGACAGCTAAAAAATTGACTTAAAAAAAAAAAACGACCAGTAACCTTCAAACGCCAGACACCTACAGAAAGACTCTCTTGACCCTATATCGTTCACAAATAACGCAAACAACAAAGGACCCAAGTGACTTCCCTAAGGCACACCATGCTTTTTTTTAACTGCAGCGAATCAGTATTTCCTATTCCAATTGCCTGCTGCAAGTAATTATGAAATGAATATTAAGTGCTTCTTATTTCTTGAAAGCAATTTGTGGTCTACCCAATCAAAGGCCTTGCGAAACTTGTATGGAACCTACCTGTGACATTCTATATTGTCCTTGAGCTAGGATAGTATCAAAAATCCATCAGCTACCCTGTGTGATTTTCAGATCTTCCCTAATCCCTTGGACGAATATTGTGATTCAATTCAAAGGGTAAAAAAATACAACCAATCTTACATCATCACCATCTTTACTTATAACATATATGAACTAAAGGCCCATTTACCAAATGAGCAATGAATCTTGTTGACATATTTTATTATGTAATTTCGATACATGATCTTAGTTTTCTAGGCCAAAGTTAATACTCTTTTCAGCTCATTCTTCGTGGTTTTGTTTTTGTCTTTCATTTTTAATTGCGTTGTATCTACAATTAGATACGAGTGATGAGATAAAATATCGTTGACAGTGGGTGAACAAAAGATAATTATGTTGCTACGCCGAAAGAAAGTCTTGCACTTGGGCTAAGCCTACAAATCCGATGTTTGAAATTATGCAAGATTGTAGTAAATTTTGTTTGATTTTGCCTGAAATAAGGCCATGAATACAAATTAGTTACAAACACGAGCAAGGAAATAGGTAAGGCGGGCAGATAATATCTACATGTGAAAGAAGAAGGTTTGGTGAAAGGGTGTGGCACATATTTTTGTAATAGGTACGTTTGTTAAACCACTAAATATCGGAATTATCATTTAATAACCTCATTTGTTAATTTTGCCATAGGCTTGTCAAGTTGTTATTCGGATAAATATCTAAGACAAATGATTAGAAAGGGATTATTAGTTTATAACCATGACTGCTATACATTACATAGATTTGGTTGTGGAAAACATTCTTGCTGTGCGATATGGAAACTAATTATAAAGATTGATTTTTTAGGGAAAAGTGTGAACACATCCAAGAAAACATGGGTTTGATGGGGCTTTGTCTACCTTGGCTCTGCCGATTTGGTTTTCAGAACCAAATATCCTCAAAAATCAAGCGAATTATTAAATCACTCTTACCAACCGCGGTGTTTCTTTGGTCTTAAATACAATTTATAGAAATATGAAATCCCATATAAGACCCCGTTCATCCCAGTCCTGGTCTAGCCGGACCGTATTAAAAGCGGATGAAGAAATCCTTGGTCATTTTGAAATAAAAATTCTTCTAAAAGACTTCGGTCCCGTTTGTAATGATGGGCTATGGAGACGAAGATTCCTCTAAGAAATTTACGAGCGCTTTTCAACGTTCGCCAAAACTCAAAACAAGCACCGCTTGGGAAGGATATAAAACCAGAAGATGGAAAGAGAAGAATATTCTGCAGCCTTCCAGCTTAGGGAAATCGAAGTCTCGCGATAAGAAAAACATCTGTCAATTCTACAAAAAAGAAACACAACTGGGAGCTGGCTTCAAAGTAGGAACACAGGCTCTAAGAAATAGAAATGACAATCTAGTCACTGCCATGCAGGGAATTGCACATGTATTCAGGCAGCATTTCCAACAGCTGCTCAATGGGCGTATTGCAGAGAGAGTGATAGGGAAAGAAACCGCCCTACCTCCAGTGAACGAAGAGGTAACGCTGCCTTACATTATTGAGGAAGTTAGTGCAGCCATCAGAAAACTGATGAACAACAAGGCAGCTAATGCACAACAAGCTTCTAATCGACTGCCTTCATCGACTCTTCATAAACGAAGGTGTTGCGACAGGAGGGTGCATGTAGCAAACTAACAACAAAGTTTGAATGGTTGCGACCGTACCCGATGATTGGAATATGAGATCGTCTTTTTAGAAGATGAGTCATATTCTTCAAAAAAGCCGATCTCATGTCCTGCACCAACTACTGATGCATATCCCTGTTAAATGTCGCACGTACTGTGTGTGCGTCTTATGCATTTCTGTCGGCACTTACCAGTGTGGCTTCTGCCCCGGTAGATTGGCCATAAACCAAACTTTCACACTAAGGCAAATACTGGAAAAGCCCGACGAATTTCAAGTCGAGACACATAATCTTTGCATCGACTTCAAGGCAGCGTATGATCACATCCATCGCATGGAGCTTTATAAAGCGATAGCGGAATTAGGGATACTCCCAAACTTGATACAGCTGTGACGCCTAACACTGAGAACACGCGATTCAACATTCAGTTTGGAAACAGCTCATCTCAACTTTTCGAAACATATACCAGATTCCGAAAAGGAGACGCGCTATCGTGCTATTTCGTGCGGAAACAGCTAACAGATTCCGTGTAAACACGTCCCTATCTTCCACAAATCCGTCCAGCTTCTGGGGTATGTTGGTACCTTAGACAAAGTGTCTCTGTTGTTAGCAACAATTTTGAGAAAGATTTGTAGTTCATCTACCTAGAATTACACCTTAATGGTGATAGGATAAATACTGTCCCTAAAAATTTCGATTTAGCAAAATAAATGGGATCAAAACTCTTAACCCGAAAGTCCAAATGTTTACTTTACCGGACCTAATCCTACCAGTCCTACTTTACGGCGCCGAATCCTGGACAATAAGGAGGAAAGCGGAGCAAATATTTGACACTTTCAAAGAACAATTTCTCGTCGAATTGTGGGTCCTGTATGCGATGAAGATGAATGGAGGAGAAGATACAACCAAGATATATTTAGATGTAGTGGTAAAGGTAAAAACACATAGACTACATTGGGTCGGTCACATCGAGCGCATGAGCAATAATGCTCCATTTATAAGAATTTTCGAATCCCAGCTTTAGAAATTAAGGCGACAAGTAAGACCGAACTTACGGTTTAAGGATAAAGCGATCACGGATGCCAGTGCGCTTTGACTGGTGGCCCAGGATCGAAGAGCATGAACGTATGAGGTGGGACGTTCTCGGCATTATGCCCATTAAGCAGCTGCTGGAAATGCTGCCTGAACATATCTGCAATTTCCTACGCGTCATTGGCTATAGTTCCTGCTTTGAAGCCAGCTGCCAGTTGTATATCTTTTTTGTAAAAAATGGCAGATGTTCTTCTTGTCCCGATACTTCGATTTCCCTGATCTCTTTTTTTCCTACTTAGGATATTATTCTCTTCCCTTCTGGTATGATATCCCTGGCGCGAGTTTTGCGTTTTGGCGAAAGTAGAAAAAAGCCGTAAAGAGTTGGGAGCCCGTTTATTCAGTAAGTAACTTTTACGAACATTTTATTTTCGGAAGAAGTTCAAGGTCATCTAAATAGACGTCAGAGCTGCCGCTACTGGAGTACAACGAATCCAATACGCAAGCACCAGAAACCCCTTTATTCGCTTAAAGTTAACGTATGGGCTGCAATGTCGAGGAATTATCAGCCCTAAAAGTGGAAGTTAAGAGCGTCATAATGTTAGACGATTTCTTGGTGCCTGAACTGCAAAACATATCTGAATTGCTGAATTGCAAACATACATAAAACCAAAGAACATGGTTCCAGCAGGACACACACGCCCAATAAGTCTCTGCCACGAGTTCGTAAAATGTTCTCTTGCAAATTTATCACCAGGAGAGGTGAAATATAATAGTGGTTAGTACACCTACTAAACTTCTAAACACGGGGTACCTAGTTCAAATTCGGAAAGTGACAACATCAAAGTTTTTTCACTGCTCCACCTCTACCGAAAGTCTGACAAACGTCCAAGACAAACATTCGACGTTAAATATGAGGTCATTTTCTATGTGGCAAAAATAATAATTTCGTACACACAAATGAATGAAGAAGCTAGTTTGGGATATTAATCGGCTTCCACACATTTCTGATTTAACCCCTATGGACATTTCCTGTGGGGTTATCTCAAATCCAAAGTTTACACCAGTAAACCGACTTGCAAGGCGCGTTTATAACAAAATATTCATCTCGATATAGGCTATCACAAAGCCGTCATAGGAAATTATACTATTCGACTAATTGAGTGCAGGAAACGCGAGGGTTCACAATAAGATATTTACATCTATTGAGGTATCCGTTCGGAACAATTTCCGAAACGAAAGTCATTTTGTTTTCGATCATCCGTTGCGGAATTAAAAAAAAAAGCATATAATCGATGCATGATCGTGTTCGTTACATTTCTTCGGAAGATTTTTTCGAAACGCAACGAATGCCCCGGTAGGGGTGATTATTATAATAATCGAATTCTCGATTTAGTTCTTTTTTCTGACTCTCTTAGTACTGCAGTATTTGAACCTACTACCAGCATTACTAACATAGACGAAAATCATACTCCACTGGATATTCTCATTGACATCGGCGGACATCTGTACGAAAATGCTAACTCGTATGTACGCTCGTACTCTTTTGACTTTCGGAAAGCGAACTTTCAAAGGCTATCCGAAGAAATTATTCAATCGAATGTGAATATTGACGGCTTTTCCAATTTAGAAGAAGATGTTAAAAAATTCTATCTTCTAATAAAAGATTGCATGGATAGAACAATCCCAATCAAACTTTCTAAGTACACTGAAATCCAGGATCCTTGGTAAATCTCTTCGAAATAGACGTATCCGGGCCTGGAATAATTTTGTAAAAAACCAAAATCATTACGACTTATGATAAGTACCAGAATTATTTTAATGAATGTCTAGTAGTTTATATAATGGCTATATAGTCAATATGGAGAACGCTCTTAAAAGTGACCCTAAATGCTTTTGGGGATTTGTCAATTCGAAGAGAAAAACGGATGGATATCCAGCCAATTTCTCTTACAATAATACGAAAACATCGAGCTCGCAAATTACATCAAACTTATTCGCAGAAAACTTAGACGAACATTATTTTAGTTATCTCAATAAATGCGGCCCTCAAGTAAGCTCCAGTAACGTTACATTTGACGATGAAACACTACTTAAATATATCTCTTTATTGAATAATGACTATTTTGCTGGGACCGATGGAATCCCACCAATAGTCGTAAAACAATGTAAAGATGCTTTTTTTGCCATACCTTAAGTATATGTTTGAAAGCTCGCTCGCCACAGGAGTATTCCTAACTAAATGGAAAAATGCATTTATAACGCCTGTTTTTAAAAAAGGTCTAATTAAAGACCTATCTCAAAACTATCTTGCATTCCAAAGTTATTCAAACATATTATGTGTGATAAGCTGGTCTTCCTTCGTCGAAACATTATCTCTGAAGAACAGCATGGCTTTGTAAAAACTCGATCCACTGTCACAAACCACTTAACATTTAGGCATCATTGCTCCAATAGTTTGGAAAATAAAAAAGAAATCGACTGACTTCTCCAAAGCATTTCACCAGTTATCACATAATGTCATAATTTTTAAACTAACGACATATGGTTTCCCTTCAGGATTCATAAATTGGGTCCAATCATATCTTCGAGATTGCAAAATATTGATATATGCTGATGACATGAAAATTTTTAAATGCGTAGAAGATCTAAACGATTCTCTTTCACTTCAAATTGATTTAAATAGTTTTACCACATGGTGTCTTAAAAAGGGTCTGAATCTGAACCCAGTGCCAGCATATGTCATTTTCACGAAAACGTGCTCCCTCTGATTTTAATTATAGTCTGTCTAGCCACACTCTTTGTCGTGTAGACAATTGTAAAGATTTAGGTGTTTAATTTGATCCTAAAATGGATTTTAATCAACACATTAACGTTATCGTCAATAAATCCAACTCTATGCTGGGATTAATAAAATGGTGGTCAAAAGAGTTTAATGACCCTTACGTCACCCTTTCGCTTTATAACTTTCTCGTTCGCCCTCATTTGGAGTATGCCTCACAAGTTTGGACACCCTTCTATGTTCATTCAAATAGAATTGAATCAGTCGAACGTTAGTTCATAAGATTTGCTTTGAGAGGTCTTCCATGGGATGATCTACAAAATTTGCTCCCGTATAGGTGTCGCATTAAACTACTGCAACTGTTGCCTTTGTCTCAGCGTAGACTTAACAGTGACATGGTTTTCTTCCACCAATTATTATCAGGACAAATAGATGCTCCCGATCTATTAAGTGCTATTAGTTTTAATACCCGGGGAGGTTCCTAGGTTAGGTTAGGTTAGGTTTACGGGTTGGTGGAGTAGAGGATTCTCTATTCCTCCACACTTAGGTCCATGTGGACCCATTGTGATACCCTTGGTGGGATTACGTCCTTCTAATCGTTACTATGGGTTACTCCACTCTATCCAGCCATCCTGATGTTCGTAGGAACCTGCAAAGATAGGGTAATGGAATATCGGATAGCTCTTGGATGTCTTGGAAGTAGTAGCTTCCAAGTGTTCTGTTCCTCAGGTGACAGAGACTCGGGCAGTGACAGAGGAAGTGAGGTGTATCCTCGTGTGCCTCCTCATCGCCGCAGCCTCTACAGATATCGTCATCCTTGAGACCTAATTTCATTGTATGGGTTCTGAGAAAGTTGTGACCAGTTAGAGCCCCTACCAGTTTAGATAAGGAGCTCCTGTCGTACCGCAAAAGTTTTTTGGTCCGGTTTCCGTTGTATTCTGGCCAGAGCTTCCGAGATATTTCGCAGGTAGTCAATGACTTCCACCTGGTATTGGCTTTCATCCGGGTTTTGTATTCCACTCTTTTTCTGAGGTTACAGAGTGGTGATTCGACCGTTTGTAGTGCCTGGTCATGATCTGTAGCAGATCCATTTCTTGCCAGTTCGTCGGCCATCTCGTTGTCGTCTATATCCCTGTGACCAGGAACCCAGCAGAGATCAGCATTATGCTGTGAGCAGAGAACCTTGAGCTCTTCGCGACAGCGGCGAACTAGCTTTGATTTAATTTCGATAGCAGATACTGCTTTTATAGCCGCTTGGCTGTCAATGAACATGGTGATATCACTGTGTGGTATTTCCATTATTGACACCAAATGAGCCAATTCAGCGATTGCTAGCACCTCAGCCTGGAACACACTACTATGATCAGGAAGCCTGATTGATTTGTGTATTACTAATTCCTCTGAGAATATGCCAGCACCTGTTCCACAGTTTATCTTTGATCCATCTGTGAAGATGAATATCGATTTCCTTTTTGTGGGTTCATTCTTGTCCCATTCGTCTCTGCTCGGAAACGAGCAGGTGAAGGGTCGATCGAAGTCTAGATAGGGAGATAGATAGTCAGAGTTTACTACGCTCCCTACGTATTTCTTTAGGACCTGCGTGCGAGGCTCGGGATCCAGCTGTTTGTTTGGCTGATCCTCGAGGAGCTTTTGGCAGCTGATTCCTGCATGTATAGATCCAAGGGCAGCAGATTCAGAATCACCTCCAATCCAGAGGTTGGGGTTGTTCTCATCGCACTGGTTGTCCCTATACACTCTAGTCTTTGTATTTTTGTCATTTGCTTCAAGTTGGTTGCTCTGTCTGTGGCTTGCCACCAGACTATACTGCCATATGTGAGTATTGGTCGCACGATAGCCGTATACATCCACAGGATTATTTTGGGGTTAGGTCCCCACTTCCTGCCGAATATTCGGTTGCATGTGTAGAAAGCATTTGCTGCTTTTTTAACACTTTCATTGACATTAAGTTTCCAATTGAGCTTTCCGTCTAGAATTATTCCCAGATATTTCGCACTTTCCGCTATTTTAAGGGGTATTCTCTCTATAGCTGGTGGTTCGAAGTGTGGTATTGTTCTTCTATTTGTGAACAGCACAAGCTCGGTTTTTTGGGGGTTGACCCCAAGGCCGTATTGCTTTGTCCACGTGTTAAGTGTCCGGAGCGAGTTTTCTAGCAGCTCGCTTATGGTTGGTAAGAATTTGCCTGTCGCAAGCAATACTATATCGTCTGCGTACGCAATTACTTTAACCCCCCTGTTTTTGAATTTCATTAGTATTTCATTAACGACAAGAACCCATACCTCGACTATGGGTTCTTGTCGTTAATGAGATGACTCCTCCTTGTGGTGTCCCCCTTGAGGCGTTTACTTTTAGTTCAGTGTCGCCCCCAGTTTTACCTTGATATTCCTTTCTTTGAGAAGACTTACAATCACGTTAGTGAGTGCCTGGCCAACGTTGGAATTCTGTAATTCCCTTACCACTGCGCATGTTTTGACATTGTTGATAGCTCCTTCAAGATCTAGGAAAACGCGAGGGCTCACAATAAGATATTTACATCTATCGAGGTATCCGTTCGGAACAATTTCCGAAACGAAAGTCACTTCCATCGGAACTCAATTTGCTTTCGAGTCATCCGTTGCGGAATAAAATAAAAAAGCATATAAACGCGTTCGATTGATTTATCAGAAACTCTTCGACTTCCAACTTCGGAAGAAATTCTAGACATAGCTGTCAATAATGGTTGACTTAACGCATATGGCCGATTCATGATCGTGTGCGTTACATTTCTTCGAAGATCTTTTGGAAATGCAACGAATGTAGGGATGATTATTATACAGCAAACAAGCTGTTTAAAAAATCATAATAATCGAATTCTCGATTTAGTTATTTCTTCTGAATCTCTTAGTACTGCAGTATTTGAATCTAGTACCAGCATTACTAACAAAGACAAAAATCATCCTCCACTGGATATTTTCATTGACATAGGCGGACATCTGTACGAAAATGCTAACTCGTATGATCGCTCGTACTCTTTTGACTTTCGGAAAGCGAACTTTCAAAGGCTATCCGAAGAAATTATTCAATCGAATGTAAATATTGACGGCTTTTCCAATTTAGAAGAAGATGTTAAAAAATTCTATCTTCTAATAAAAGATTGCATGGATAGAACTATCCCAATCAAACTTTCTAAGAATGCTGAAATACAGAATCCACGAGAGAGCTTAAATCTCTTCGAAATAGACGTAGCCGGGCCTGGAATAATTTTGTAAAAAACCAAAATCATTACGACTTTTGATAAGTACCAGAATTATTTTAATGAATGTCTAGTAGTTTATAGAATGGCTATATAGTCAATATGGAGAACGCCCTTAAAAGTGACCCTAAACGCTTTTGGGGTTTTGTCAATTCGAAGAGAAAAACGGATGGATATCCAGCCAATTTCTCTTACAATAATACGAAAACATCGAGCTCGCAAATTACATCAAACTTATTCGCAGAAAACTTAGATGAACATTATTTTAGTTATCTCAATAAATGCGGCCCTCAAGTAAGCTTCAGTAACGTTACATTTGACGATGAAACACTACTTAAATATATCTCTTTATTGAATAATGACTATTTTGCTGGGACCGATGGAATCCCACCAATAGTCGTAAAACAATGTAAAGATGCTTTTTTTGCCATACCTTAAGTATATGTTTGTAAGCTCGCTCGCCACAGGAGTATTCCTAACTCAATGGAAAAATGCATTTATAACGCCTGTTTTTAAAAAAAGGTCTAATTATAGACCTATCTCAAAACTATCTTGCATTCCAAAGTTATTCGAACGTATTATGTGTGATAAGCTGGTCTTCCTTTGTCGAAACATTATCTCTGAAGAACAGCATGGCTTTGTAAAAACTCGATCTACTGTCACAAACCACTTAACATTTAGGCATCATTGCTCCAATAGTTTGGAAAATAAAAAAGAAATCGACTGACTTCTCCAAAGCATTTGACCAGTTATCACATAATGTCATAATTTTTAAACTAACGACATATGGTTTCCCTCCAGGATTCATAAATTGGGTTCCAATCATATCTCTCATTGAGAACTTCCCAAGTTAAGTTTAGAGACTATAAGTCCAACCATTTTGTTGCCCAATCTGGAGTACCTCAAGGAAGTCATTAGGATCAATTTTATTCATACTTGCGATTAGCGATGTAAAAGCTTGTATTCGAAATTGCAAAATATTGATATATGCTGATGACATCAAAATTTTTAAATGCGTAGAAGATCTAAACGATTCTCTTTCACTTCAAACCGATTTAAATAGTTTTACCACATGGTGTCTTAAAAACGGTCTGAATCTGAACCCTACATAGTGCCAGTATATGTCATTTTCACGAAAACGTGGTCCCTCTGATTTGAATTATACTCTGTCTAACCACACTCTTTGTCGTGTAGACAATTGTAAAGATTTAGGTGTTTACTTTGATCCTAAAATGGATTTTAATCAACACATTAACGTTATCGTCAATAAATCCAACTCGATGTTGGGTCCGCCATCTAACTTTTTTTTTTCAACTAGTGCTTATTGCGTGAATGGTAACACTTAGCTCATGTCTGATGTGACAGATAATTAGTTTTATCCTTCCGCTGAACGAATATGGTTGTGTATACGCTTGAACAACGCTGGGAAATATTGCGACATTACTTTGAAAATCATGGTAATGTTGCAGAATGTGTGCGAAAATTGCTTACGGATTTTGGAAGAAGAGAAGCACCGTCAGCTCCGTCTGTTCGTTATGTTGTGAAAAAAGTGAAAGAAACTGGCATCCTCATCGATAAACCAAAGCGTGAAAAGCCAAAAACAGTGCGTACGCCCGAGAATATTGCTGCTGTGGCAGAAAGTGCGCGTGAAGCGCCATCAACATCAATTCACCGTCGTTCTCAACAATTGAACATTTTGGAGACATCATTGAGACGAATTTTGCAAAAAGACCTTGGTATGACGCCATACAAAGTCCAATTGGTTCAGGAGTTGAAGCCAACTGACCATCCAATGCGTTTTCGCTTCGCTAAGTGGGACTGCGATCGACTTAGAGAAGATGCCGATTTTGCCAAAAAAATCATCTTTTCCGATGAAGCTCATTTTGATCTTGGCGGGTATGTAAACAAGCAAAATTGTCGCATTTGGGGCACAGAAAACCCGCACGCATACATTGAAAAGCCGATACACCCAAAACGAGTCACTGTTTGGTGCGGATTTTGGTCCAGAGGCATAATTGGGCCATTTTCTTCGAAATCGAGCAAGGAGTGGCCGTTACAGTCAATGGCGAGCGTTATCGGGCCATGTTGAACGAATTTTTGTTCACAAAAATTGAAGAGGAGGATATTGGCAACATTTGGTTTCAACAGGACGGCGCTACGTGCCACACAGCCGAAGCTACACTCGATGTTTTGCGCCCTATTTTGAAGATCGCATTATTAGCCGCAGAGCTGATGTCGTTTGGCCACCTCGGAGCTGCGATTTGACACCGTTGGACTATTATTTGTGGGGTGCCGTAAAAGATAAGTGTTACGCCGACAAGCCAGAGACAATTGACGCTTTAAAGGACAATATTCGTGAAGCCATTGGTGAAATACAGCTGGACACAATCGACAATGTGCTTAAAAATTGGACCGATCGTGTAGGCTACTGCATGGCCAGCCGAGGCAGCCATTTGAATGAAATTATTTTCCATTATTAACCGGATTGTACTTTCAAATAAAAAAAAGAAATTTGAGAAAATATTCAATAGTTTTTTTTTATAGCATTTTCAAAAAAAAAAAGTTATTTGGCGGACCCTTTAGTAGAACTGCATGTTAGTAAAAGTAGTTTGAAAAACACTCTGCGAAACTGTGTGCTAGAGCCGTAATAATTGTAAGTAAATTTTGTTTCTTGTTTAATAATATATTATATATTTGTTGAGTTCATTGTTTATTGATTTTGTTTGTGATGTCAGACTTAGCATAGAAGTTATGCTCTGTTATGTCCCACTAACAAATTCACTAAATGATAATAGTGTTATAAAAAAAACTATCTATGTTTAAGAAATTCTCAGACCACTCAGCAGTCACTCTGAAAATGGACGGAAGTCTAGCAAGAAAAGTAGGACCTCCTAGGCTTACTAGTAAAATAACCGACTGGGATCTTTTCAGAATAGACTGCAAGGAAAATGTTTCTTTAAATGTGCCTCTAAACACACCGCTCGAAATAGAAGACGTAATCGACAATCTCGTGGAAGCCATTCAGAGCGCAGCGTGGAAAAACACTCACTTCCGGAAGATAGCAACACGCAGCAACAATGAATTCAAATACGAGCCTGAAATCGAGGACCTCATACGAGGAAAAAGGAGAGCGCGCAAGAGATGGCAACATTCCCGCGCACCCACTGATAAAACTTATCTGAACTATCTCTGTAACAAACTCAAGAATGCGCTACAGGATCGCGAGACTTCTACATACCTCGAGGGCCTGACTGCTGATAAGACTTCAAACTACTCACTATGGAAAGCTTTGAAGTCCATAAGGAAACCCAAAATACACTCGCCACCAATAAGAAACACTAACGGCGAATGGGCAAAAGGAGACAAAGAGAAAGCGAATTTATTTGCCGAGCATCTGGAAGAAGAAGATGGAAGACCCCTGAACGGGGAACTGAATGCTAATATGGCACCCGACAACTATACAGTTAAAGCCGTATCCCTGTCCGAGCTTCGGATGATAATAAGAAAGTTAAAAAATAACAAAGCTCCAGGATATGATTTAATCACCGGCGAAATCCTGAAGGAGCTACCGAAAAAAGTATTAGTTAAGTTGTTCTACATTATAAATGCTTCTCTGAGACTTTTATATGTTCCAAGGCAATGGAAAGTCGCTGAAGTCATTATGGTCCCGAAACCGGGGAAAAGTCCAAACGATAAGAAATCATATAGACCCATTTCGCTCCTGTCGATCATATCTAAGGTTTTCGAGAAAATTATGCTAAAGCGATTACAACCAGTAATTGAAGAAAGACGCTTGATCCCAGATTATCAATTCGGCTTCCGGGTCAAACATTCCACAATCGATCAGGTTTATCGAATAACTAATGAAATTGAAAATGCTCTAGAATGGAAAAAGATCTGCTCTGCCGCTTTTCTTGACAAGCTTTCGACAAGGTATGGCACGAAGGTCTAAGGTATAAATTAAGGACAATTCTACCGACAAAATTACTACTGGAATCCTACCTTGAAAACAGACTGTTTCGTATGAGACATGAGACTGAATACTCCGAATTCAAAGAAATCCACGCTGGTGTTCCGCAGGGAAGTGTTGTCGGACCAATCCTATTCTTGCTCTACACAAGAGATATACCACAAGAAGAAGGGACCATCGTAGCAACGTTCGTAGACGATACAGCTATCCTCGCAATGGATGAGTCCGTGGAATCATCAACGGGAAAACTCCAACGGGCTCTGAACAAAGTATGTGAGTGGACAAAGACCTGGCGAATTGCCCTGAACGAGACCAAGTCAACGCATGTCAACTTTACGTACAAAAAGATAAACAACTTAACTGTTTTCATTAACTCGGGACAAATACCATACGCAAATGAGGCAAAATATCTAGGAAAAACTTAAGTGGAAGCCACACGTTAAAAAAAAGCGGGACGAGCTCGCAATCAGACTCAGAGAAATGTATTGGCTGCTTGGAAGATACTCGAAGCTAAGCATATACAACAAACTGCTTCTGTATAAGCAAGTGTTAAAACCTTGTTGGACATACGGTATTCATCTTTCGGGTTGTACCAAACCAAGCAATATTGCTATACTGCAAACATTCCAAAACAAAACCCTAAGAGCAATAGTGAATGCTCCATGGTATATAAGGAATAGCGATATTCACAGAGATCTAGGAATTGCTATGAGGATTACACACCTCCGGTTAAAAAAAATTTTTAAGAAATAAATTCCCAAATTGTGTCCTTTACTAATTAATAAATATTTTTTCAATAGATTACTTAACTTTTTTTTAAATCTATTTAATGTAAACAGTCTTTGAAGACATATGTGCATAATGTAAAGA
Organism: Rhingia campestris; assembly: GCA_932526625.1. Taxonomy (NCBI): domain Eukaryota; kingdom Metazoa; phylum Arthropoda; class Insecta; order Diptera; family Syrphidae; genus Rhingia; species Rhingia campestris. The sequence continues at coordinate 92,964,917 of OW052182.1, read as the reverse complement.
AGCCATCGGCAATACGTTGTATCCTCACCTCAAATTGCCAACAATAAAAATGTGGCAATAGATAGACACCTCTCTTGATAACCCTCATATCTACATCTCAGATCTCACCACTAACTCAAAACAAATATGACTTGGATCTAAGGCACCCAATGACATAACCACACATTATATAGGTGAACATCACTTATGGAACATTAAACCAACACCTACTCACCTATATTTTTAACTCTTAATCAATATCTCATTTTCACTTATTTCATCTTCTTCTTTTATTTGCAGGTGAGTAAAGCAAACGCAACAAGATAGTAAAATAAAAATCACAATTATTTGGTCATAACCACCGCTACAAGATAAACGAGCTCGCACAGTGACATAACGTGCTAGAGGTAAGTTGACTTGGTAATTAGAGGCTCGTAAATTTTTATTTATTAATAAAAATAACTCGAGTCATATAAGCAAAGTGAAATGTCCCGTTGATAGAAAATAATTATGGATCTTCAAATGGCTTAGATCGATTGTGTCGGAATTTCTCTAAATATTAGTCCAGCCTATTAACTAGACACGCAGAGAGTACATGTCTGTTGCGTTCACTAGGTTTGGGCTGATTTTATTCGGCGGTAGGTAAGGGTGAAAGTCCAAGATGGCCTTAAAGCTATTCACTGAAGACCATTACTGTGGACAACTCACGTTTTAATGTTGTAACCAAGTATGGTTGCTGTTGGCATTTGAAATTTTGGCGTTTACACCTTTCTCTTTGACGGGACACCACCGACAGGTCAGTTATTAGGGAATTTTTTGTGTTCACACACTTTCATGGTTTATAAGCATAGCATAGGCATTGATAGTTGTTCCTAACAAGTGTGTGCTCTAATTAGGAGTTTCTACTGTCTACTGTCAGTAGGACTATACCGCCTTAGCGATATTGAGGTGTTCTTTTGTTTGACAACTTGGTCAGGTTTTGTTTGCATTGCATACAAATTACGTCATTAATACTCTCATTATTAAAAATGCGGAAGTTGACATATTTTGCGATGATGTGTGTGTTAAATAGAAATTCGATTGGTGTTTGTCATTTGAAACTTAGAGTTTGGCAGTCGAGCTGAAAGTAGCAGACATCATATCTGGGGGTCAGCATAAAAGATACAAAAAACATATGAGAAGGCTGCAATCCGCCGTGCGGATAGTTTAATACCCTATCCCATCCCGTCCTTAAAATTAATATCCCCAAAATGTGGTCTCTATGGTCATAAGGTATTGAAAATGACGTTGTCACAACATATTGTTCAGAAGGTTTATCAAATTCTTTTATGGTTCGACAAAAAACAACTTTTCTATTGCATATGCCTTGGGGTAGGGCATACAAATGGTTTTTGTAAGAAAATGCCCCTAAAAAGTGGGCGTGGGTTAAAATAGTCGATTGACGAAATGTTCATATTAATGCTACCAATGATTTCGCATCAAAACTTTTTTCGAAAATTTTAAAATTTGACCAGAAAACGTTTTTTATATAAAAAAAAACGCCCCCAAAAAGTAGGCGTGGCAAAAAACTTTATATTAACGATAGACATTACGATTCTCTAAATATGCTGCTTAGACACTTTTTTAAAATTCTTTACGGTTTGGCCAAAAAATACGTTTTCCTAAAAAGGGGACGTGGCAGTGGGCGGATTTCAAAAATGTTTACACTTGTTCTGGTGGCACGGACAAGGATCCTATATACCAAATTTCATTATCCTAGCTCAAAATTTAATGCCCAAAAATCGGTAACGAAAAGACAGACGGACGGACAGACAGACAGACATGGCTAATTCGACTCAGCTAGCGATTCTGAGTCGATCCATATACTTTGAGGTATATGTAGCTAAATTATTTCTCTATGTTACAAACTATGTATCAAAACTAATATACCCCTATGGGATAGGGTATAAACAGCCTTTGGAATTGTGGTCATATGTTAGATTAGATTAGAAGGGCTGTATTTGAACAGTGTAGACATTTTCACAAGTGTGTGCCTTGTATTACGTTAAGATGTCACAAGTCTAGGGTTGATTTTTTTTAAAGCTCCTCTAAACATCTGCTATTATAGTATGTAGGTACATACTTGCAGTAAAGACTGAGATCTCCTCAAGTCTTTTCTGAGCCAAAGGTTGGAGATTTAACGCAAGGGTAGAATCTTCTATAGGGTGTTTTTTTTTTTTTAGAGACATAGAACTTTTTTTTTAATTAAAACGCAAGAAATTCAATGAATGACCACAATTTTAACCTTAATAGCTCACAATCTTCATGGCGCATTAAATGTTTTAAAATAATGTCCGGCCTCCGCGACTGTGCTTTATGAACGCCATTCTGTCGGTCCATTTTTGAACCACTTTTTCGAGCATACCCGATCTAATTTTGTCAATAGTCCGTCGAATGTTGGATCAATCGTTGCTAGTTTATCAGCATAGACCATAGACCATGGATTTGACGTACCCCCCACTAAAAAGTAGTCCAAATGTGTCAAATCACACGATGGAGGTGGCCAACTCACAGGTCCATTTATTGAGATGTTTCGGGCACCAACCGTTTTTCTCAATGAAGTCATGGTTGCACGCGCTGTTGTACCATCTTATTGAAACCATTTCTCCTCTAAATGAATTCCAATGACATGAGGAATACAACAAAAACAGGAATGGTTTACCTGTAGTGTTCACCATTTACGATAATGTTGGCAGGAAAAATAAGCCAATCTGGTCTTCGGCATGTAAATCGCACCAAAAGGTGATTTTTTCGGGATGTATTGGAGTCTCATGAGGATTGTGCTCATTCAAGCCAAAAATGAACATCATCGCTGAAGATGATTTGACTGTAAAAATTTGGTTGAACTTCCAGTTGATTATCAACCAATTCATCGAACACACGAAACAATTGATGGTTCGCTGGCTTTAATTCTTGCACCAGTTGGATCTTGACGGTGTCAATGGCGCGATGAAATGCCGCTCAGAAGGTCTGGGTTTGATTCCCAGTCGTTGCGACACCTAAAATGATTTTTCACTGGCCCTCCTCTCGTGATGATCTGACAAAACATTCGAGTAGTATCACTTTTCAAGAATAGCTTATCTCAACTTAGCCGTTCGAAGTCGACATAAAATAGGAGGTCCCACCATCGTGCAAGAAGTACACACGCACACATGAATGGTTTTAAGAAAGCTAGGCCCTGGGTACTAACGAGCCTGTTGCGTCAACAATTTGTATTTGTATTTGTAACAGTTGGATCTTATATGAATGTAGACCAAGAACGTTCCTCAAAACGTTTTGATCTAAGCCTATTACATATCTGTCTATTTATGCAGCCCATGAAATTCAAAGATCCAATTTTCGAATATAAAGGGTGGTTAAATTTTAAGGGCCGATGTTGATTTTGAATAAAACACAAATTATTTATTAAATTATTGTCATTTCTTCTTATTATGAAAATATTGGTATGGTTGAATTATGTATGGCACAAAATATCGGCCAAATTGCCGCCGCGACTTCGGCGGCACACCTCCATCCGATGGTCGATTTTCGATGACGCTGAGGCATAATTGAGGTTCTATACCGTTAATGTGCCGAATTATCTCATCCTTTAGCTCTTGAATTGTTGCTGGCTTATCGACGTACATGTTTTCTTTCAAATAACCCCAAACAAAGAAGTCCCCAACGGTGTCAAATCACATGATCTTGGCGGCCAATTGACATCGCCACCATGTGAGATAAGACGGCCATTGAATTTGTCGTACAAAAGAGCCATTGTTTCGTTAGCGTGTGGCAAGTGGCACCGTCCTCTTGAAACCACATATCGTCCACATCTATATCTTCCATTTCGGGCCATAAAAAGTTCGTTATCATCTCACGATAGCGAACATCATTCACAGTAACTGCCTGACCGGCGTCATTTTGGAAAAAATACGGCCCTATGATGCCGCCAGCCCATAAACCAAACCAAACAGTCACTCTTTGTGGGTGCATTGGTTTTTCGACAATCACTCTTGGATTATAGTTCGCCCAAATGCGGCAATTCTGCTTATTGACGAATCCACGAGTTGAAAATGTGCCTCATCACTGAAGATGATTTTCTTCGAAAATTGATCATCCACTGTTGCCATTTCTTGCCACCATTCTGACCATTGACGACGCTTGAAATGGTCAAGAGGCTTTAGTTCTTGAGTCAATTGCACCTTGTAAGCGTGTAAATGCAAGTCTTTATGCATAATGTTCATCAACGACGAGCGTGAGGGGTGCAATTGTTGGACACGAAGACGAGTTGAGATGGACGGCTCTTCAGCCACTCTTCGCGAACAGCAGCAATATTTTCTGCAGTACGAGCTGTACGAGCATGTACTGGTGTTTTCACGGTTTGCTCAAATTTTTGCACAATGTTTCCGATTGTACGCCAATTTTCATAATAAGCCTGAATAACTTTATAACGCGTTGCTCGATTGTGTATCTTTCCATGGTTCAAATTGAGTTAATCTGAAATTGAGAAATATCAAATGAAATGCAGAAAAAAACTTGACGTTTAGGTGTGGTTCACATTCAACATCGGCCCTTAAAATTTAACCACCCGTTATCAGAGGAACTTTTGTTAGTTGTTCATTTTAATACAGCCTAACGGGGGATGTTGACGCAACTCCTTGATTTTACTGGTTTTATTGATTCTAAGTTATTATAACTGTACTCTCCATAAACCCATTTCATTATCCCAAATGTTTAGTTTTCAAAATGAGACAAATGCAAAATAAAGCTTTTCATAAGCACCCACCACTCGAATAATCTTTGTTTGTCCCAAAAACAGTTTGAGAAGCACGGATTATGTGCTGGTTTATGTCTCAACTATATGTAACTTTGTGTACCGGATGGTGAACTTTTTAAGCAAATACTGAAACCATGATAATTTTTACTTCCGAATATTATGTACTGTACGTAGTAAGTGTAGGTATAGTTTTAGCAAAATATAGTGATGGCGCGGAAATTCAAAGTTTAGATTTTTACAAGTTCTTATGTTTTGCGGTACCCCGAGTTAGAAAACATATGAGAAGTGTACAATATGCTATCCGTCGGAGCGGAAATTTCTCCGATTTTGTACGATTCGGAGGATTTTTTCTTCGAGGTATTCTTCGAAAAGCTGTTCGGAATATTTCTCCGACATTTTGTAACGCGTTGCGTTGAAGTGCGTTCAGGTGCATTTTTCGTGCAATTTTTGACAGCTAAGTGCCATTCTTTTTCCGATTTCTTCCGACACAAATTCTTCGCGGAATTTATTTACGAATTGTAGTGAAGTGAAGCCGTCGCATTTGTGTAGTATTTTCTTCCGATGACACATACCTCGAATGAAATTTAAACCTCCGACGAAGTATGCGTTGCGGAAAATTGTCCGCTCCGACGGATACCTCGATAGGGCCGATTATCTAGCTAAATTATTTCTCTATGTTACAAACTATGTATCGAAACTTATATACCCCAATGGGATAGGGTATGAACGCTTTTATAAATGTATTTCTACCGTCCGGGATCTGGAGTCTGTTATTGATACTGGAGCCTAAACTTTTCATACGATTTGACAGCAATTTCAGTTATATGCCATTTTAGTAGTTTTACAGAGTGTTTTTATACCCTATCCCATAGGGGTATATTAGTTTTGATACTTAGTTTGTAACATAGAGAAATAATATAGCTACATATACCTCAAAGTATATGGATCAACTCATAATCGCTAGCTGAGTCGAATTAGCCATGTCTGTCTGTCCGTCCGTCCGTCCGTCCGTCCGTCCGTCCGTCTGTCTGTTCGTCACCGATTTTTGGGCCTTAAATTTTGAGCTAGGATAATGAAATTTGGAACATAGGATCCTTGGCCGAGTCACCAGAACAAGTGTAAAAATTTTTAAAATCCGCCCACTGCCACGCCCCCGTTTAGAAAGAACGTAGTTTTAAGCCAAACCGTAAGGAATTTCAAAAAAGTGTGTTTGGAATATATTTAGACAATCCCAATATCTATATTTCGTCCATACAAAGTTTTTTGCCACGCCCACTTTTTGGGGGCGTTTTTAGTAAAAAAACATTTTTTGTCCAAATTGTAAAACTTTAGAAAAAAATTTTGATGCTAATACTTCCGCAATGGTAATATAAACATTTTGTCTATAGATCATTTTCACCTACGCCCACATTTTGGGGGCGTTTTCTTACAAAAACCATTTGTATACCCCCTCCCAAGGCATTAGCAATAGAAAACCGTTGTTTTTTGTCGAACCACAAAAGATTTTGATAGACGGTCAGAGCAATATATTGTGAAAATGTCATTTTCTGTATTTCATCGCCATAAGGCCCATATTTTGAGGATATTAATTTTAAGGATGGGATGGGATAGGGTTTTCAACGATCCGCATAGCGGATTGTAGCCTCTCATATGTTTTTAATTGAAGTTCTAGCTTTAAAATTAACGGTACCACCCACATAATGGTTTCCTTTAAAAACGATTAGCAATTTTGTTATTACGAGTAAAAAAGGTAACTTTCCTTTTAGAGTTTCTGCTTCTTCCACAATTTATAGCGCGCGGTTTGTTATTATAGGGCCAAATCCAAGGGCTTAGTTCTTTAAAGACACCGCAATAAATTTGTTTCGTCAAAAATTTGGAGGACCGTTAACGTGTCCTAATAAACGTTTTTTATGTTTTCTTGCAAATTTTTTCGTTTCATTTTTAACCGCGGGAATACCCAGATCTCTGAGTAGATCCTCGTGCCTTATGTACCACGGCGCATTGACGAATGATCTTAACATTATGTTTTCAAAAGTTTGTAAAATGTTTAAATTCGTTTCACTGGTACAGCCCCATAGTTGTATACCAGCAGCCTTATTCATAAACCTATTATAAAGAGTGCTTAAAGTTATGCACTCTTTAAAATGCCTCTAAACGCAAAATCCTTATTCTTAAAACTTATATACAACGTTGAATTGAGCTTGCATATCCTAAACGCGTCTGATGGTTGAATAGTGCCTGAATAAGGGTGTTTTATTTTTTTTTTATTTTTTTTTATACACAGACGGCTGAGCATCAGGGTTACCAAAGATTCAGTTGTAAGTTGAAAAAAAATCGTCCAGGATATATGCGTGCCTCTTGTCTATCGCAATGTGATCAATTTGGTTGACTGTTCGTTGATCTGGAGACAGCCATGTCCCCTTGTGGATATCGAGGTGAGGAAACCGTGTGCTGGCTATAGTGGCATTTCGTTCCGTAGCGAAGTCAATTAGCCTAAGTCCGTTACCAGACGTGTTGTCGTGTAGGCTATATTTTCCGACAGTACTGCCAAAGATGTCTTCTCTTCCTACCTTTGCATTAAAATCTCCCAGCACGATTTTAACATCGTACTTTGGTAGTCGCTCATAGGTTTTGTCGAGGAGCTCGTAGAAGCAATCCTTAGTTATATCATCTTTTTCCTCCGTCGGAGCATGAGCGCATATAAGGCTTATGTTGGCGAATTTGGCCTTGATGCGGATTGTTACAATGCGTTCGCTAATGTCTTGAAAACATAAGATTTCTTGCCTAAGTCTGGCACCTATAACAAATCCGCATCCAAATAGTCACTGTTTCTGCTCACTAAAACACGATCCATACTAGATGTCACTGTTTTTCATCCTCTTTTTTCTTTTTCGTGGATGGGTAGTTAACCCAAAGCACAACCCCCAACCTGGAGGGCCAGGCCCTTGTTTTGACCCTAGGACAGCGGGCCGGAAAAAATACCGATGTCAGTAGCCCATTTTGGGATATGAGCGCTGGCGTTGGCCCATTGAGGGCTTCTCCGCCACCAACTCTTTTCCAATACCCTGGCTCAGTATTGGAAATCCCTATAGACCTGGTGTTCAAATATGTCGAAGCAGCCCATATAGGGATTTCTCTACCAGTTCGATCAAACTGGGGCTGTAGGCGCCACCGTTGACTCCACCTAGGGAATTCCTCCGCTGCCGCCTGAGAGTGAGTGCCTTCGTGAAAGGACAATCCTCCCCCCTCTCTCGTTTGCTGCCACCAACGATCTTCCACAGGGGTTTAATACCCTATCTCCAGTCGAGGTAGTAGGCACCCACCAGTCACCAGCGTGGAGGTGAGAGTAGAAGTTGATAGTGAGAGGCTAGAGTGAGAACGCTTGTGTCCTCATATAATCGCATCAAGGCACCGGCCTTTCATACACGAATAATTCAACGTTTTTGTGGCAAAGGTCAATCTGTTTAAAATAATTGCAGTACGTGTTATTATACAAATTATAATGAATACGGATGCAAATAATTAATAATTTTATTAAAAGCAAATGAGACGCCGTTGATGTTTATCAGATGGGATCAAGGAGACAAGTGCTTGAAGGTCAAAGCAAGTTTCGAAAAGGAGACACATACATAATGATACCAATTCGGATATTCTCAAGGTACTTTAAATTACTCAATTAATCAACTAGAGCAAAGAAAGGCTGTGATCTGAAAACTATAATACACTCATATGGAATAGGGTTTACAAAGTTATTGGTAGATGAAAAGCAGTGAAACCCTTTATTTTGCGGGTAGGACGGAATATTATTCGACCCAGGCATACAAAACGAACTCAGGTGAAGCTATACTTATTTTCCACAATCCTCTTTAATCAGTCAGGTCATTAGCTAACTGTTTGTGTCATTCCAAGGCTTATATGTTACTATATCAACCACAATAAGGTTTTTCCTTTAGGTTGACCTTTGTAAAGTTTTTTTTTTAAATGCGTGACGCATGATAACATCAACTTCTGTAAATGACTATGAATATCTAGTTTTGAGATCTATCTGTTTAGCCATAATTTTGATCCGGATTTTTAGAGGTCACAGAGTTTGAAAGTGCTTGCAACTTGTTCATATAATAAGGAATACAAACGATTCTTGTCACTCTGACTCTGTATAACTATTTAAAACCCTAAGACTTGTTTCTTCTGTGAGTCGGTGATTATATCCCTCTCATAACATCGATGACTCAATGATATCTGCCAGTATTGAGGTCTGATGAGTGTAAAGTTTTTCATACTCTACTTGCGCTGAAAGTAGGTTATGCTCCACTACTACTATTCATTCTACTACTTTCATAATACAGTAAAAGGTGACTTTAAAAAGATGTCATCTAACATCTCTGCAGACTCCACGATGGCTGCCATTTTGTGATGAATATTTTGTTTCAATCACACCAGGGAAGTCGGTTTATTGGCATAAACTTTTAATTTTAGATAACCCCACAGGGAAAGTCCATAGTGTTATCAGGACAGCGTGGAGTCCAATTTATGTCAGCTCCTGGGGATCAATTTCACGTATTCGAGGCAGAGACTTATTGGACGTGTGTGCCGTTGCTGGAATCTTCTTTGGTCATGTTAGTTAGTTAGTTTGATTGGCTGTTCGTACAAGACGAAACACAATTAGCGCTGAGGTGCGCCGTTTTGATGCCAAAAACTCGTGCGGTTAAATGTTATGTCTTGTTGTTAGTTGGCGTGTACTAAATCCAACCAGTGGCATTAAGGAAGGCGATCAGTTCTTTGATGTGTTTATCAGAGAGGTCGCGGATATTGTCAAAGAAAGGTTTGCCTAGGGTTCGTTGTCTTGCTCTTGACAGAGCCGGGCATTTGCACAGAAAGTGAGTTAGAGTTTCCTTCTCCCCCACCTCCTTGCAACTGCGACAGTTGGTGTTGTTGGGTATACCCATTCTAACAGCATGGTCACCGATGGGCCAGTGTCCAGTGGTAATTGCTATCACCCTGGAGACTTCCTTACGGGATCTGCTTAAGAGGTCCCGTGTTTTAGTCTTGTTGTAGCGAGGCCACATATCTCTTGAAATGGCGCACCCACTGAGGTTACGCCACCTATGTTCAGCTGTTTTAAGAGAGTGTGTGTTGATATTATTCATGATAGTTTTTAAAGGAGTGAGAATGCCGATTGCACGTGAGCTGGGAAGGGACGAGCCCAACCTGGCTAGGGCATCAGCCTGTTGATTTCCATCTATGTCACTGTGGCCTGGAACTCATATGAGAGTGATACTGTATCGACTCCCAATGGAGGCCAGTTCGTTTTGGCATTGAAGTACTAGTTTTGATGACGTCGATACCGAAATAATCGCCTTAATAGCGGCTTGACTGTCGACAAAAATAGCGATATTTTGCTTGGGAGTACTATCGTGTTTAATCGCGTGACATGCCTCCCTAATAGCCAACAATTCCGCTTGGAATACGCTGGAGGAATCAGGGAGGCGAAACGATTTTTTTATTTTTAGTGTGTTCGAGTAGACACCGGCGCCCACTCCGCAGTCCATTTTGGAGCCGTCGGTGTAAATAAGTGTGTCAAAATCTTTTTCAACCAATGCGTTTTTCCAATCCTCTCTAGTTGGAAAGCCAGCGGTGAAGTGATTGTGGAAGTTCAGTTTGGGTATCATGTAGTCGGTATGATGGTCAGCTAGACCTGCTGGCAATGAATCTAGGATATTGCTGTGCCCATAGGGCTTATTGAACCAGCAGCCAGATTCTTTGAGCCTGACTGCACTACACATTGCAATATCTTTGATATGGATATCTAGAGGGAGAAGGTGGAGAAGAACCGTTAAGGCATCAGTGGGACAAGATCTCATGGCCCCAGTTGTGCCGATACAAGCAGTTCTTTGTACCCTCTTAAGTTTGTCAATGATATACCCTTTACTCACAGAAGGCCACCAGACTAGTGCCCCATAGGTGAGTATCGGCCGAACAACAGCAGTGTACATCCAAAGTGTCATCTTTGGTTGTAGGCCCCATCTTTTGCCGAATGTTTTTCTACAGGCATAGAAAGCTATACATGCTTTCTTGACCCTTTGTTCTATGTTGGTTTTCCAATTAAGCTTAGTATCTAGGATAGTCCCTAGATATTTGTCATTGGATGAGAGTGAGAGCGCTTGTCCATTAAGTCGGGGGAGGTTAAAGGCTGGTATTTTGGTCTTCGTGGTAAAAAGCATCATTTCCGTTTTGCTCGGATTAACACCCAGGCCACAGCTTGTAGCCCACGTGCTCACAGAACCCAGAGCGTACTCCATGATTTCGCTAATCACTGGGAGAAACTTTCCTGACACTAGGATCACCACGTCGTCCGCGTATGCCACTGCCTTAATCCTATCCCGATCAAGTCGGACTAACAGTTTGTTCATAACAATAAGCCACAGCAGAGGAGAAATCAATCCGCCCTGTGGTGTACCTCTGTCAGCATATCGCGTTAAGCTGCTGTTGCCTAGTGTTGATTGAATGATTCTAGACCTTAGCATGGATATAATCCATTGGCTAAAATGCTCCTCTACACCAGTTACGGTTAGGGCTTCTAGTATGCTGTCAGTTTGTACATTATTGAAAGCCCCTTCTATATCAAGGAAAGTGGCTAGGGTGTACTCTTTGTAGTAAAGGGACTTTTCGATGGTCCCAATCACCTCATGCAGAGCGGTCATAGCCAGGTGAGTTTTAAATTCAGGCACCAAGAAGTCATATAACATCTTGACATAACGTTCTGAATTCACTGTCATTGCACGTCTCTTTTCATCTTCAAAAAAGTAAGGGCCGATTATTTCTCGCCCCGATATCGCAGCTCATATCGTCACTTTAGTGAAGGGCTTTATGATTCTTTCAGATTCAGATTGCACTCCAATAGCGGAGTTCTTCACGTGTCCGTTAAGATGGAAATGAACTTCGAACGAAAATAAGATGTTGGTAAACATTGGAAAGTGCTTAATTGCCTGGTTTACGAAATTAAACCTCTGACTGTCATTCTGGGGCTTTAATCCATGCAATAATTTAATGTTATAGGGGTTCAGCTTTAGATTTTTGTGCAAAATACTAATGATGATCTATGCACATAATTATGCAGGACTTGCCTGTTAATAATTGAAAGTTTTGATTTATCCCGAACAGACTGATTAACCCTCTCCACGTTTTAAACCCGTCTTTGACGATCTTGTTCTCCCGAATTTTTATTTTTCCGGTATTAAACCGGTCTATTCAAGCTTTTCCCCATTTTCGATTGAAATGTATGCTTGGCGAATCATTAAAGTGGCGCAAACGTCAAATATTGCAGAATCTTCTACTTGGTACAGTCTCTGAATTACAGTTTCTATAAAACTCTCGCACTCACACCGACTTATCCCCCTAGAGCAAGCCTACTGATTGACATACTTCTCCATTCCCCTTGTTGCGTCCCAGTAAGCTAATTAAATATAAACTTTCTTTTGTGAGACCTTGTAATTTTCAAAATGGTTTGGCACCACTTTAGTAGCTGGAGAGTAAGGACAGAAGACTCCTAGTAACCTGAAAGCATTTTCTGTGACGAAGTGCAGATTCCAAACACAACTATAGGCCATCAATAGTTTCGTGAGCATCACAAAATATCTGCTGCTTTCGGCACTTAAATTCCCTTAGTTCATATTATCACATTTCTGAAGAACCTTCATGTATAACCCCAATAAAACTTACCACAATCGTACAAAAAAGTTTACTTTATTACATGCCCAAGACTACAGCTCATCCTTGCCATCCTTGCCGGCCCAATCTTCCTTAATCATATCAGCTGCCTTCTCTCCAATCATTATCACAGCGGCATTAGTATTTGCTGCCACAATGTCTGGCATAACACTTGCATCAGCCACACGCAGACCCTTAACACCACGCACCCTCAGTCTCCAGTCGACCACGGCACTCTTGTCGGTCTCTGGTCCCATTTTGGCCGTACTGACAGGATGATATACCGTCTTGGTCATGTACGATGTATAACACTTCCAGTACTCATCCGATTTGTACGGCAAGTCATTGCAACGCGGCAGGTCAAGCTTATGCAACTCAGCTTCACGTTGCTTAAAAGCTTTTGTCTCCACCAACTTTGAGTAGATGTTCAACGCCCTTATGTACGTCTGTAAGTCCTCGTCTGCGTCATTATAGTTTGGCTGGATTTTCGGTTTATCTAGGTAATTGCCGCTGGACAGACTCACAGACCCCATAGACTTGGGCTTGAGCAAAAGTAAATAGATGATGAAGGTGTTTGAATCGGCGTTCGCTTGAAGTATAGATTTTGCCACACCTTCATTGAATCCAGTCGCTTTGACATAATGCTTGAGCTCGGGACTATTCATGAGGCTAAAGAAGTGCGTCGTTTGTATATCAGGATATGGTCCGTGCAGACTTGTCGTGTTTATAAAACCCGTAAAGCTTGTGGCTTGATGATGCATAAGGGAGCTACTTCGGCCCATGAGCAGATTGTACATTGCATCGATGAGATCCTTTTCACTTGGCTCACGAGCTGTAGATTTATCGATTTTAAAGACCAACGGAAGACTGGCGTGATCTTTTAGGTTGCTTCCAACTGGTGCATCTACGATCAGAGGGATTCCATGCGTCTTCAACTGATTTTTGGGACCGACACCTGATAGCATTAGAATTTGTGGAGTTCCTATTGCTCCCGCAGACACTATCACCTCCTTGTGCACATTAACCGTGTACTCTTTCATCCCTTCGTGTACAAATGTCACCCCAGTTACCCGCTTTTGACTGTCAAAATTCAACTTTTTGACATGAGCATGCTTGATGACGTGCAAATTGCTTCGGTCCTTTACTGGATTTATATGCGAGTGAACTGTTGTGATGCGTCTTCCTTTGTCTGTAGTCCCCAATATGTCCATGTATCCAATGTTAGTGTCATCGTTGAAATCGACAACGGTCGGATAACCCATTTCTTCCATGCCAGCATGGATAGTCGAACGGAATTCATTGTCACTAAGGTAATTATTAAGACCCATTGGTCCGCCCTTTCCATGGTCGCCACGCTTGTAGCCGGTTCTTGGAGAGCGTAGATCTTCCGATTTTCGGAAGTAATTCATCACATCGTCATAACCCCATGTGGGATTACCCCACTCTGCCCAGTCGTCGAAGTCCTTGCGCGTTCCACGAGCATAAATCATTGCATTCAAGCCGTTAGTGCCGCCCATCATTTTGCCGCGTGGCCAGTGACAGCGTTCGCCCTTCATTGCCATACATGATTTACCATTCGGTTCGGTCTGGTATTGCCAGTCCCATGCGGAGTGTTGGGTCGTTATGTGCCAACCGACAATCTGGAATGGACGTGTAGAAAAAAAATCGAATTATTATGATTGCCTTAAAAAATTATTAAAAAATAATGATATTGATATTTTAATTAATGTTCTAACTATAGCTCAACCTAATGACAACTATCTAGATCAATTTGGACCCACATACAAAGCTTTTTTTTCGCTGTCCTGCATCAACAAAACGTTCTCATCAATGAACGGTGCGGATGGAACCACCTAAAAGGATGTTTTGTCGTTATAGCTAGATGCACAGCTCGACTTTTGATACTAAGAAATCCCCGCCACACTATGACGGAGCCTACTCAGAAATTTTACCGCTGGTCGACTGTTGCCGAAGTGTAGAAAATTTTCACCTTATCGTCTCCACACTACCAACCGTTCATCTGGTAAGTGCAGACAAACTTTGGACTCATCAGTGAAAAGAATTCGACTCCATTCTATTCATCGTCGCTCCGGTACATTGGCAGTTTTTCCTGTACTGTGGCCACTTTCCACAAATCGCCGCTCCACTGTTTCAGCATTCACTGCTGTTGTTTGGTGACGATTCCGAGTTTTTGAAGCACCAAATATCGATCATCATCGAAATTTTTCTGCGACAATCCGAGGGTGTAGAAGTTGGGCGATGTGGCCAGAATATGATTAAATGTCTGAAGTGTGATATTCCATTGGGTATCCAATCGCCTTGTCTCGGTAATTGCACCAGTGCCTGGTCCTACAGTACAAATTACTGATTCGTCAAATTTGGCAATGCAAGTGTGTATCCGATAGCATGGCCGCGTGTGTAACCCGATCCAAATGCACGGGGACTTTGCAAACATTTTTGTGCATGCAAATGTTGACTCAGAGAATCTCATATAATTCGCTGCCTCACTCTTGGGTCAACAGCCGGGTGCATCGTGTTAACTAACCCTATCCCATAGGAGTATATTAGTTTTGACATTAAGTTCGAAACATAGAGAAAAATATCGTAAAGTATATTGATTGACTCATAATCGCGAGCTGAGTCGATTTAACCATGTCTGTCTGTCCATCTGTCCATCCTTCGCCAGTTTTTGGACCTTAAATTTTGATCTAGAATGATGAAATTTGGTATACGAACTCTTTGTTGCTCTCAAAAATGGTTCAAAATCCACCCACTTTTCAGAAAAACGTTATTTTTGGTCAATCCGTAATTTTGAGTAAGTATCTGCACAATATACTTAGACAACCCCAATATCTATATTTTGTCTATATAAATTTCTTTGTTACGCCAAGTTTTTTGGCACGTTTTCATTTAAACAGTTTTCGGTAAAACATTTAGGAAATTTGGAAAAAAAACTTTCGAAGAAAATGCTTCGATATTCGTCTTACGTCGGCTAAGGATGCAAACCTCGTAAATCCATTTTTGTAAATTGTACAGGACAGTGATTTCTAATGTTCATTTAACTACCAATTGTATACAAAAAAAAAACAAATACAAATTTTTGGCGCAACAGGCTCGTTAGTACCCAGGGCCTAGCTTTCTCACAACCATTCATGTGTGCGTGTGTACTTCTTGCACGATGGCGGGACCTCCTGTTTTATGCCGACTCCGAACGGCTAAGTTGAGATAAGCTATTCTTGACAGTTGATACTACTCGGATGATTTGTCAGTTCATCACGAGAGGAGGGCCAGTGAAAAATCATTCAGGTGTTGCTACGGCTGGGAATCGAACCCAGACCTTCTGCGCGGCAGTTCATCGCACTAACCATCGCGCCACTGAGCCCTCAACTACCAATTGTATACATTTTAAATTTCTAATATTATTCTTTATGCCATTTTATTATTTTTTCTCGTTCTTTAAACCTATAATAACAAAACTTTCAAAAAACTTACTACTTACCATTCTTTGGTACTTACAAGGTTTTCTTCTTCAAAAAACAAAAGTTATTTAGGATTTATGAGGTTTTCTTTCAAATAAAATGAGTCACTTTAATTGTTTTCTTTTAAGTTTCTTGTTTTAGGAAATAATTTTAACTATTTTAAAGCCATTATTAAGTTTAACATATTAACATATTATTAGTTCAAATAGGTACAAGAAAAAGAAAAAGTTAACACTCAAAGATAAGTTAGATGAATGGAAAAATTGATGTTGAAAGATAGAAAGTGTTTCAGTTAATAAAAAAAAGTAATTATTTATAATTTTTTGAATGTTTAGCTTTTCTTGAAAAGACTGGAAAAAAGAAAGAATGTTATTTCTGCACGTCAAGTCAGAAAATATAAAATTATAAACCTGTGAGAGGTTCATAGAAAGAATGGTAATCTTGCTTGAGAGATTTCTTAAGCTCATGAAGATGTTTGAATTTATCTTCGGATATTTTAGGTTGATTTTCAAATAATTTCGGAATGTTATCAAGTTGAATCGGATTAAAAGGTTTAATTCGTTGCGTCAATATTTTCCAAGGATCAGAGTACAATTCTAGGTGAAGAGTACTTTTTAAAATATTCAAAATTCAAATAATTCACGGTGCTAAAAACAAGAAAATTTCACAAAATAGATGAAAAATTACCAGCGCCTTCTCCACCTTCAGTTTCGTGCCATTAAAAACAAAAACATTCATGTATAAATAAAATAAATAAATAAAATAAATAAAATCTACAGTGAACACTTTATTGGTGAGGTCAAATTAATCATTATAATCATCCCGAGCTTTATCTTTGAGCCTTGTATGTTCCAAATACATAGATAGATTCTTGAATATTTCCTGTTCTATATGCCACACAAACCTAACATTCGTCTTTTTTGGGCGGAAAAGACTCAAATTTATTTCATGGAACACTTCATTAAAAACAGTAATGGACACAGGGTCTTTATAATTTTGTATGCACCAAATTTTGGAATATTCCTCATATAACTGTGTTTTTATCTGCCTCACAGATTTGAAGTATAGTTTAGATGAATTTTATCTACAATAGTGAGATTCCATTTTTGGTAGGGCCATAAAAAAAATCGCAACGAATCAACAAAATTAGAGAAACTCAGTAAAAGCTCGTAAATCCATTTTTGATAAACATTGATTAAGAAAGAAAACCAACTATATCCACTGGCTAAAAAAAAAAAACATTTTTTACTCTAAGAATATTATCTTTACTTTGCTACATTAAAAAAAATTTCAATTAATCTCACTTACCCTCTTCGAATTAAACACAACAATTTCAATAAAACCAATTTTGTACTTTTAATTTCGCTGTTCGTGCACAAACTACTGTGGATTCTACTAACGCTGTGGATTCTGGATTTACTTACTTGGTTTTCCCGTTTTAGAATGGCATACTTGGACTTAAGATTTTTTCTTTCTTTATTGTTAACAATAAAATTCCCTTTTTTGAATCCAGGCATACGTTTAATGCCTACTCGATAAATTTTCAAAAATCAAATTTTTCACAAAAAGTGGACTTACGAGGTTTGCATCTTCAGCCGACACTATAGACCATTTTAAACCAACCCCCCTTTTTTGGCGTTTTCCTATAATAATGATTTTTATAGCATATGCCATTGCTTATAACATCGGTACGAAAATATTGAGATAGGAGGATGAACTTTGGTATACAAGCTCTGTGTTCATGAATTCAGTACAGGAATAAATATTTTTCAAATCGGCCCACGGCCACGCCCACTTTCGGAACAAAACGTCGATTTTGGTCAAACGATAAGAAATTTTGTCAATGTTTCTGAACAAGGATGCGATGGGATAGGGTATTAAATCGCACAGCAGATTGTAGCCTTTTCATTTCTATCTGTAAACATTTGATGACGTTTATTTTATTTTCTTTCTTTCTCATATTTTTTTTAGTTGTTTCTTCAATCGACATAAAAATAGAGCAATATTTGTTACCAGGGGAATATGTTGCATATAACTGTGAATGAGTGGGAAGTTATTTGAATTGATTTTTAGCCCAACGTCTCGTTTTAGAATGTATGGGCTAGTGACTCGCACTAGGGCTGAAATTTCCCTTTTATTCTCTGTGGGAATGTACTATTAAGAATAACTGACGGCATTTGAATGTAGTATCCTTTGGTGGTTCAACGCACTAACCACTGATTCACTCCACCCACATACAGTCCGGTTCTATAGATTAGACGCACCTGATTCATGTTTAAGATTTTGATTACGATATCCATTTGGGCGATAGATTTCACGGGTGTTTGGCCAAGATAAGACAACGTATGTCGGGTCAGATCGTACACAATAAAAAAACAAAGATTCAATCTTGATTAATGACTCTTATCGTTAATTTTACTCCTCCTTTGCTGTACAAATCAAAAACGTTTGCATGTTTCGGTTGATAATTACAATAGACTCCATACTCTGAACTGTATTCTGAAATAATTTAAGGATTGTTCAAGTTTTAACCGTCGCTATCGGCTTTTCATTGTCTTAATACTGCCTACCATCATTATAAATTTCACGGGTATATATGTATATCTACAAGGTGGGACAAAACAGATCACGCTATTGGAAGATGCTCTTATTTTTGCCAATGTCAAATATGTTTTGACATTTGTGGACTAAACAGATGTAGAATACAAGTGAACAAGACATGGAGTGATACACTCCCCAAGAACGCGGAATAATCGTGTCTATTTTTTTGCCTAACAATTCGTCTGTAGTGTTGGCGCAGCGCGAATTCCGTCGCCGATTCCCCGGCCGTCCAACACCGACTACGCAAACACTGCGCCGTTTGACCACCAACGTTGAAGAGTATGGGACCACATGAGACGTTGCCAGGAGTGGCCGGCTCTGGAGCGCCCGTTGTACCGAAAATATCGCCAATGTTGCCGAGGATGTCGAGCTGTCGCCGAAAACATCGATCAGACGCCGTGCCTCGCAATTAGCCATCAGCTGGTTGTCCCTAAGGCGAATTTTGGTCAAAGACTTGCGCATGTTCCCGTACAAAGTCCAGTCCGTGCATCAGCTCCTGCCTATCGATCGCCAAACGCGTATAACCTACGCCCAAGCCATCCTCAATCTCGAGGGCGAAGTGGACGATTTTTCGACCAAAATCATAATGAGCGATGAGGCTCATTTCCACCTCAGCGGGTACGTCAGGTGGAGAAACTATCGCTTCTGGGTCTCCGAAAATCCACGATGCAAAATGCACGAGGAACCCGCTCAAAGTTACTGCATGGTGCGCTGTTCACGCTGGAGGAGTCATCGGGCCATTTCTTGTTCGAGAACGCCGCTGGTCAAACGACAACAGTGGACGGTGCGCGCTATAGGGCCATGTTAATCGAGTTTTTTCTGCCGCAATTGGACGAATTAGGATTGGATGACATGTGGTTCCAACAGGACGGAGCAACGGCACACACTGCGCGAGCCACAGCCGACATTCTGAAGGCGGCGTTCCGGGGTCGCCTCATTTCTCGTTTTGGCGATTTGCACTGACCCGCAAGATCGCCCGATTTAACCGTTCCAGACTTTTTTTGTGAGGTTTTTTGAATTCCCGTGTTTACGTGAACAAGCCCGAGACTCTAGAAGCACTCAAGGACAACATTCGACACGATTTCGAGAATCTGTCACCCGAAGTTCTCGCCGAAGTGATGAAAAATGTCATAAAACGAGCCCGTATGGCAATCAATTGTGACGATTTAACAGTTCCAGACTTTTTTTGTGGGTTTTTTTGAATTCCCGTGTTTACGTGAACAAGCCCGATACCCTAGAAGCCCTCAAGGACAACATTCGACACGATTTCGAGAATCTGTCGCCCGAAGTTCTCGCCGAAAAGTGATGAAAAATGTCATAAAACGAGCCCGTATGGCAATCAATTGTGGCGGCTCCCATTTGGCCGATATCATCTTCTCGACTTCACCGATAAAATTCTAAAGGTTCAAATAAACAGAATCGAAGTTTTTTATTTAGAAAAAAAATTGAGAGCCAACAACATAGGATGAATTTTTTTGGCCCACCTGGTATTTGATCCTTAAAATAAGAAAAACTAATTTAAAACACAACTCAGGTGTGTCTAATCAAGTGAACCAGACTGTACATTAATTGCACACGAGTATTTCATATTCTATTTAAATTTTAATTGCACATAAACTATTGCGCACTTTGCGTACTTTTATGTCGACTTCAAAGTTGAATTAATTAAAATTGTTTTTAATGAATCAGACATGTTGTTTTGTTTGCTATATTTGCAATCATGAAAATGTCTTAAAAATTTTACACTCAAATCACGTCTACTCTTAAAATATATACAAACAGTTAACTTACCTCTTCCTCAATTGGGGGATCTCCACCAGCCTCAAGGAGTAGCACTTTCCAATCGGGATTCTCACTCAATCTTCCGGCTACCACAGCACCTGCCGAGCCCGCTCCAATCACAACAAAATCATACGTATCTAATCCTTTTGATCAAAGAGTATCAATAAAATAAGTTGTCAATAGTATAGAATGCACACTTACCCTTTACCGCCAATGATGCTCCATAATCCGTTGGCCACATAGATGGTTCGGAAATGGAGCAATATGACGTGATCAAGGTGTGAAATAGCAGATTCATCAATGTATTACCCGGCCCGGCAGACCGAGCTGCACACTCAGGTGGAAGAAATTCCATGGTTTCGAGTAACACAATTCAACTGCACTGACTGGGAAGTTCTGGCAAACTATTCCCAACCGATCCGAACAAGTGACAAATATGCACCGATGCTATGCAACTTGCATTTGTGATTAATTGCAAAAAAAATGCTTATAAATTCAAATGGTTTACCTCATGGGCCAAGTGGAAGGGAGGGTGCTGTTTACTGCAAGTACCAAGGTGGGTTATCGATGTTTCGACTCGTTGGTTAATCTAAAATCTATTAATCGAGCATATTTATAGCGAAATGTCTGTTTGTTTATTTCAAGATAGAACCTCTTTATCATGTCAGGCCCGGTTGGGGGCAGACCTATATGAGCGGGTGTGTATAGCAACAGTAAATGGTATTTGTTTTGTTAAGTGAGTGACAAGCACACAATCAGACGATGTAAATAATTTTACTCTTGATACGTACAAATCTTATAAATATTTTTGGAGATACACAAGTATTTTCAACAATACCAATAACACTTCTTATCTCATTGTTTATTTTGCTTAAGTAAGTACGTATCTATATATATTTTTAAGATAGACGATGTAAACAAACGCTCATAAAAAAAGGAGTGCTAAAAAAGAAAGCTAAGACAGCGTACGTTGCCGTAACGTTCCCGAACGGGCCAATTGGCTCGCATATTTTTATTTCTTTGAATAATTTTGATTGAGATTTAAAAATAACTTTTCACTTAGACCGTATGCCAATCGCGTTAAAATTTTAACCATTGGATCATTTTTGACATTGGTGTGGTGAATATAAATTTACAATTTTTAACCTGCTCAAGAGCTCGGTATATTGTTTGCAGTGGCTTAATATTGTTTTATTGATTTTGATTGGGATTTGAATGATTAGATTTCACTTATACCGTGCGCCAATTACGTTAAATTTTTAACCATTAGATCATTTTTGACATTTGTGTGGTGAATTTTAACTTTTTTTTTAACCTGCTCAAGAGCTCGTTAAAATTTCTTCCAGTTGCTAAATATTGTTTATGATTAGGAAAATCCTCATCCAAACCCTCCCAGTGGGTGTCGGCCGGTAATGATTGCTACAGTGTTCTTGTACGTTGTCAAGACGGCAATCAGCTAAGGTCAGAGGGCATTGCGGTGATGTTACTCTACTTTTCAATAGTAAAATATCCCGTTTTTATGCCTTTTGACCATAGGACCAGAGGTACCTGATTTCAGTGGTGGTGTGAGCGCACTTAATGCAAACCGTGCCAAAGAATGCAAGGCTGGGGGTTAAACCAGCCGCTAACGAGCTTGGTTTGATGCACAGGCATGGTCTGTCGTATTTTTTGCCTTACTCTGGTATATCGGCTCTGCCGGAGTGGTCCTCCTTTCCGTTCTACTCGTGGGTCCAAAATTTCAATGAACCATATAAAAATAAAAAAACAAATAAATAAAAAAAATACAAAAAAAAATAAATAAACTTGAGGATAAGCAGGTCGGTACCTCTTCGGAAGAGGAGTTACTAGCCTCCTCTCAAGAGACGGTTACAGGCGTTGCGAAGGATACAAGTAGTATTCCCACGCCGCCTGTGGTATCTCTAGAGACCTCTTCAGGCGACGCGCATTGTATAGTTAGTACACTCGCGGAGTCTCAGCCAATTAACACCCAACAAAACGCAGACGATGGGCAGTGTATAGTTAGTACACTCGCTTCGTCTAACGTTTTGCATACAATAACCAACTTAGGCGTTGGAATATGTGCAGTCAGCACACCGGCATCGTCTAAGTCCTTAAACACCAAAACGATTCCGGCTCAGGTCGCTTGTGTTAGCCAACAACCAAGTGAATCGAACATCACCAAAAGTCAGTACAGTAGAGCCTGCTTCATTCTCAGTAAGATAGCTAAGAATGAAGCGGCTGGTATTGTACATAGCAAAGACAGCGACAAGCACATGCACCTTAAGATTGTTGAAGACTACAGCAAACTCAAGGAAAAGCGGCTAACTAAAAAGATTTTGACACACTTATATACACCGAAGGCTCCATAATGGACTGCGGAGTGGGCGCAGGTGTCTACTCGGACACACTAAAAATAAAAAAATCGTTTCGCCTCCCTGATTCCTCCAGCGTATTCCAGGCGGAATTGTTGGCTATTAGGGAGGCTTGTCACGCGATTAGACACGATAGTACTCCCAAGCAAAACATCGCTATTTTTGTCGACAGTCAAGCCGCTATTAAGGCGATTATTTCTTCGACATTTTATTTATTTATTTATTTTCATCTACTGAGCTTAACTCTAACAGATTACTAACAATATTGTAATAACTTAAGGTATGTGTAATAATTTCAGTATTTAATATTTAAAATTCATTCTTTTAGTGTTTAATCTATTTCATTTGGAATTAGCAAAGGTAATTCATTAAAAAGTTCAATACATCTTGATATGGGTTCGTTGCATCCATAATTATATTTATGCCTCTGAGCTTTCAAAAAATGACGCTGACGCAAATTCATTTCGGGTACATATATATCAAATAACTCAAGGATATCTGGACATTTCGCACGACTCGAGAATACATCATGTACAAACATTATACATTGAACACACCGTCTCATTTCTAAAGTTTCAAGCCCTATAATGGCGCATCTTTCTAAATATGAAGGCATTTTTTCAATATTAGGGCTTAGTTTTCTTATAACAAAACGAGTAAATGATTTTTGAACTTTTTCTATTCGAGTTATAGCATTATAATGGGAGAGGTACCATATAATAGAACAATATTCATGTAAAGAACGTACCAGAGACATATAAACAGATTTAAGGGCATACATATTGGTGAAATTTTTTTTTTTTATAATTTGCGCGCACTCAAGGGGTTATGAATACCCTTTATATGTTTTAGCACAGTGCGGGCGTTAAGGAAATTAGGGATAAGAAGAAAGGAGATACCGATGCACATTGGTTTTAAATGTCTGTAAGTTATAATGGAAAGGAAAAACAGAGTTTGGTAGAGCATTCCACATTCGTGTTGTTCGGTTTATGTACGAATCTCTGTATTTCAGTGTACGTCCGAAGATAGGCTTGAGGGTAAACTGATTTGCATTCATTGCGTAACGAGTATTGCGGCTGAATTGTTGAATGGGAGGAATGCAGCTGGCTATTTCATTTGAACATTGATAAAACAAGGTAAGACAGGAGATGTTTCGACGGTGTTCGAGCGAATCTAAGGAGTTCGCTATTCTTATGTCTCCTATAAGTTTTTTCGCACGCGTTTGAATCCTATCTAGAAGTGTAATGTTGATTTTGGTGCACCTGACCAGACGTGGGCGTTGAATTCAAGTTTTGGGCGTATAAACGCTTTATATATTGTGGCCAGATCAGAGGGGGTGAAATATTTCTTACATCGATTTAGGAAACCTAGACATTTCGCTGCGTTTTTAGCGACTTCAAATATGTGGTCGTTCCAACGTAAGTCGTTACTAACACACATACCTAGCATGGACAGCTTTTCGGTTTCTTCGACGTAAGTGCCATTCATGGATAATGGCTCAAGATTTTGGTTCCGCTTTAATGACAGAAGACAGCATTGTGTTTTGGAAGCATTGAATTCCACTCTATTAGATTTACCCCATTTGATAATGCTGTCAAGGTCGGAATTCAATGAGCTTAACATATTTTGGCGTTTAGAGTCCACGTTCGAAGGTGAGGGACGAGGACCTGTAAACGAATATGAGAAGCTGAGGGTACTGTCATCAGCGAAGGAATGGATTGGATTAGAAGTTGCAGACAGGAGATCATTTATAAAAATGAGAAAGAGAGTCGGAGACAAAACTGAGCCTTGAGGGACACCAGCATTTATTTGGTGAGTTACAGACTTGAAACCATCCAAAACAACTTGAATTGAACGTTTCGAAAGATAATGTCTAATCCATAGAAGAAGTTTTTCGTCGATTCCAAATGCACGCATTTTCGACAAAAGGGCTTGATGCCAAACCCTGTCAAATGCCTTTGAAATATCAAGCGCAACAATCTTGCTTTCACCACCATGGTGGATTGATTGGTTCCACTTTTCGGTGAGATATGTCATCAAATCACCAGTAGACCTGTTGCTGCGAAAACCATATTGCCGGTCATTGAGAAGTTTTCGTGTTTCGAGATATTTCATAAGCTGACGGTTTATCAGCGTTTCCATGACCTTGGAAAGAAGGGACGTAAGTGCAATTGGTCGGTAGTTGGAGAGAGAAGAAGATTCGCCTTTTTTTGGTACAGGCTGGACAAATGCTGTTTTCCATCTACTCGGAAAGAGTCCTGATGAGTAGGATAGATAGAAAAGCTTACGCAGTGGTTTTGCTAGCGTAGAAGAACACCTCTTCAGAATGATGGGGGATATACCATCTGGACCAGCGGATTTGTGTATGTCAAGATCAGATAAAACTCTTGCAACTGTACGAGTACGAAAGTGAATTTGTCCCATAGAATGATCTACGTTCTCAAGTACAGGAGGAGACTGAACACAATCTGGCAATGTAGTATTGTCTGCGAAATGCGCAATCTGCTTGGGCTTTGTCTAAAGAGCTGACAGCTGGAATGTCATTGTGAATGAGCGTCGGAATTGATGATGAGGCCGAATTTTTTATATTTTTAACAAATGACCAAAAGTTTTTACTACCTCTGGGACATTGTAGAATTTTTTGCCTCAACTTTTGGTCATGGAGGAATTTGACACGCTTTAAATGGGCATTACAGTCGTTTCTGGCTTGTTTGAACTTTGCTCGGTTTTCCTCTGTTGGGTTGGTCTTGTACAACCGAAAGTTTGTCTCTCTCAACCTGATAGCTTCTTTGCAGCTCAAGTCATAAATCAGAAATCAGAACAATCAGAACGTTTTACGAAACCAAACATAGAATTAGCTTTTGCTATAATATAGTCCATATGAATGGAAAATGTAAATTTGGTGTCAACAATTATTCCAAGGTCCTTAACATCATTTTTTCGTTCTAACATTATATCTGCAATATTATAGATAAAAATTGTTGGAGTTAAAAGACGGTTTGCAGTAAAGACATAACACTTATTTGTATTCAATTTCAAACCATTATTTTTACACCAATTGACGACTACATTAAGATCACTTTGAATTTTAGTACAGTCAAAAACGTTTTTCACTCTACAATATTTCAACAAAGACGGGATTTCATTTATGAATATATTAAATAAAAGAGGACCAAGATGGCTACCCTGTGGAACACCCGACGATACATTTATGTACCTTGATAAAATATTGCTAATTTTAACGCATTGTTTCCTACATTTAAGGTAACTTTGGATCCAATTTAAGAGCATCCCATGTATACCAAATGATTCAATTTTGACAATCAATGTGTTATGACAGGCAGTATCAAAAGCTTTTATAAAATCTGTGTATATTACATCGACTTGATAGCCGGATTCAAATGCTTCTATGACATATTTCGAAAGCAGTATAAGGTTGGTTGTAGTGGTTTTCCAGCTACAAACCCATGCTGTTCAATACAAATATGCTCTTTAAAAAAAAAGGTAAGATTATCAGAGACGATCAACTCAAAGAGTTTTGGAATTGCAGATAGCTTTCATATTCCACGATAATTTTCAATATTACTCTTTGGACCAGCCTTGTGTATTGGTGTTATAAAGGAAAGCTTCCATTCATCCAAGAAAATCCCTGAAGACAATGATAAATTAAAAATTATTTGAAGGGGAATGGCCAAAGCAAATTTACATTGTTTTAAGAAAAATGATGGAATTCCATCGGGGCCAGGATTCATAGAACAATTCAATTTTGTTATACCTTTTATGATCTCGATTTCAGATATTAAAATAGAGCTTATATTAGTATGGCCAATATTTGAATGTGCAACGTACGATGGACTAACGACAGAATGATTGATATACACTGACTCGAAAAAGGTTGCGAAAAGTTCACATGTGTTTTTAAGATCAATTCATGATTGCCCATTATACTCCATGCATTCCTGAAGAGAAACCGATTTCCTTTTGCCATTTAGAAATACCCAAAATGCTTTCGGATCATTTGTTATCCGAGACTGTATGTTCAAAATGTATTGTTTGTATAAATATTTGTTTAAAAAATCATATTCTCTTCTCAATTGACAAAAACGCTGCCAATCAACATCCAAATTCGTTTTTTTATATATTTTATAAACTTTGTTTTTGATATTTTTTAAATTTACAAGTCGTTTGTTATACAAGTCGTATGTTATGTTTCGGTATCGACGTCATCAAAACTAGTACTTCAATGCCAGAACGAACTGGCCTCCATTGGGAGTCGGTACAGTATCACTCTCATATGGGTTCCAGGCCACAGTGACATAGATGGAAATGAACAGGCTGATGCCCTAGCCAGGCTGGGCTCGTCCCTTCCCAGCTCACGTGCAATCGGCATTCTCACTCCTTTAAAAACGATCATGAATAATATCAACACACACTCTCTTAAAACAGCAGAACATATGTAGGTGGCGAAACCTCAGTGGGTGCGCCATTTGAAGAGGTATGTGGCCTCGCTACAACAAGACAAACAAGACGCGACCTCTTAAGCAGATCTCGTAAGGAAGTCTCCACTGGCCCATCGGTGACCATGCTGTTAGAATGGGTATACCGTATACCCCACAACACCAACTGTCGCAGTTGCATGGAGGTGGGGGAGAAGGAAACTTTAACTCAATTTCTGTGCAAATGCCCAGCTCTGTCAAGAGCAAGACAACGAACTTTAGGCCAAGCTTTCTTTGACAATATCCGCGACCTCTCTGACAAACACATCAAAGAACTGATCGCCTTCCTTAATGTCACTGGTTGGATTTAGTACACGCCAACTAACAACAAGACATAACATTTAACCGCACGATTATTTGGCATCAAAATGGCGCACCCCAGCGCTAATTGTGTTTCGTCTTGTACGAACAGCCAATCTAACTAACTCACTATGATAAGGATTTAAAAATAACTTATTACTTAGGCCGTGATGGGTACGCGTTAAAATTTTAACCATTGGATCATTTTTGACATTAGTGTGGTGAGCTCGGTAAAAATTTTCCAGTGGCTAATTTTTGACATTTGCTATTCCTACTGAGCTAGAGAGAGATGGAAAGCACACTCATGGATTATTTCTGGGAAAACAGCACATGGTTCATATTATTAAATAAAAACCAAGGAACATGTATTTTATTTGAAAAAGTTTGATGAAATTGTAAAATCAACAAAAATTGGATTTGACAAAACAACGGTTACGAAAATATTATAATTACTTCTGTTTCACTTTATTTTGTATGAGAAATGAACACAAATAGACAACAATATTTTATTTACTGATTAATAAATATTTAAGGGGTTTTTCACGATCTCTCAGAAATCTATTTGATATTTTTTTTTATTAAGGGTCAGTGTTCAGTGTGAATGCACCCTAAAGCGATTACCAAACTGTCAATGTCAAAATATTCAGTAAAATGAAAATTTTCATCATGGTGAAGTACATGAAGGAACAAAGTTTACAAATAATAATAATTTAATACTGAAATTCCAAGTCAGTGATCGCAACTTTAAGAGCGTTTATATTCGGCCGTAATTCTCGTCCCATAGTAGACAAGCAATTCATAGTCTAGTGAACGAATTTGAGTCAGAATATTTCCAGGTTGATGTTGCCGTGCCAGTGAGACTACGTTTTGGCTGTGGAGAATATTCCTGCCGTAGAGGCGCCTGTCGCAAACCAGCGTTCAATTTCACGGCGTTCTCAAGATTTGGGCCTCTCACATACCACATTATGGCGAATTTTGCGTAAGGATTTCGGTCTATACCCTAACAAGATCAAACTGACAAACCAGCGTTCAATTTCACGGCGTTCTCAAGAATTGGGCCTCTCACATACCACATTATGGCGAATTTTGCGTAAGGATTGCGGTGAACTAAAGGCACTTGGTCATATGAAGCGACGAACATGCTTGAATTGGGCTCTGGACATGATCGAAGAAAAAGAAGAATTTCATCGCAAAATCATCTTCAGCGATAATAATAAGCAAAATCTGCATTACTGGGCAAGTGAGAACCTCATGTGCTTCATGATACAGGACTTCATCTGCAAAAAGTTACTATTTGATGCGGTTTTCATGCAGGTGGCGTCATTGGGCCGTTTTTTTTTTCGTCGATGAAAATGACCGTCACGTTACTGTAAATGGTATTAGCTGCAAAGACATATTCACATATTGGATCGTTATTTCTTTGACCAATTTCATAAATTTGACATCAGTGACATGTGCTTCCAACACAAGACGGTGTCACAAGCCACACACAGTTATTAAAGTCTCAGTTCGGTGAACGTGCTATCTCGAGAAACTGACCTCTCGATTGCCCGCCGAGATCGTGTGATTTAAAGCCTCTAGACTTTTTGTATGCGGCTACATTAAATCATTGGTCTACGCTAACAAGCCGACGACATTATAGGAGCTAAGAGCCAATATTGAATGAGAAATAGCTGCCGTATTGGTCGAAATGTGCGGCCGAATCATCGAAAATTTGGTTTAAAGTATCGACCGCTACATACGTTCCCGTGGTAATGGTTGTGGTATGAACGAAGTTGAATTCCATATTTTGAAGTAATTCAAGCCAATAATTTTTTTGTATGCCTCTGTAGTTAGCGCAGTTCAGAGCGTCTCCTTTTTTGTGGATCAGGCGAACGATGCTGAGGTTCCATTCTTCAGGCATACCTCCATCGGCTTTATAAAGCTCGGCGGGTCATGTCAGGCGGTCTTGTTAATCTTGAGTTTAGATATTGCTATCCTCACTTCACTTAGGTCGGGTGGTTGATAGTTTTCGCTGTCGTCGCCAGTATTAAATGGTTCGTTCAGCCTGACAGCGGAATGTTGTTCGTCGTCGCCGTTTAACAGTCTGCAGAAGTGGTTCTGAGGATATGAACCACTTCTGCAGACTGTTAAACGGCGACTTCATCGACTGTGTCTCAACTACAATATTTCCTTGTTCATCCCGACAGGATTCTGTTCCAGCCTTGTATCCTTGGCTGTGACGTTTTACACATTGGTAAAACTCCTGGAGTGACACTTGACTTTCCTATATCCTCGATCCCACGTTTTTCTTGCTCTTTTTTCTTGTTTCTGAAAAGCCGGTGTTCTTTCCTTCTTCTTTGCATATAAAGCTCAATAGCGACTCTCGTCTTCACCTACAGCTTAATCCTGTAGGGCTTGTTCTTGGCTGCGATCAAATGTCGGCATTCCTCACCAAACCAGGGGGTTTTTTTCTGGTGGGCGCGAAAAACCTACCACATCAGTTGCAGCTGATCTAATGGCTTGTTGACATCGTTGCCATTGTTCTTCGACATTCGATGCTGGTGGAAGGCCTTGGCGATCTCTTAAGATTGCAGTCCTGCGTCATTAAATTTTTTCACAGTATTTCTGATATGTTGTGGTGTGGTGGATATCCGCATTCTTACCTTGGCTGCAACAAGGTAGTGGTCCGAGTCGATGTTAGACCCTCGGAATGTACGGACATCCAAAATACGGGATGCGTGCTCTGGCTATAGTGGCATTTCGCTCCGTAGCGTATTGACTTCGCAAAGTCCGTTACCAGACGTATTGTCGTGTAGGCTGTGTTTTCCGACAATACTGCTGAAGATGTCTTCTCTTCCTACTTTTCGTTAAAATATCTCAGCACGATTTTAACATCGTACTTAGATAATCGGTCATAGGTTTTGTCAAGGAGCTCGTAGAAGCAATCTTTAGCTATGTCATTTTTTTCCTTTGTCGGAGCATAAGGCATTTTGACGAATTTAGCCTTGATGCGAATTGTTGCAATGCGTTCGTTAATGTCTTGGAAACATAAGACTTCATGCCTAAGTCTGGCACTTATAACAAATCCGCATCCGAATAGTCCCTGCTCACTATAACACGGTCCATAGTAGATATCATCGTTTTTCATCCTCTTTTTGCCCGGAACATCCCATCGTATTTTCTGGATGGCAGTTATATCTATTTGTAGTAGTTTAGGGTTTTCTCTAGTTGTTCGCCTGCACCTCTCCTGTTTAATGTTCTCACATTCCAGGTGCATTTACGAACGTCGTTGTCCTTATTGTTAGCAACAATGACATAAGTCCTTTCCGAGGCTTCTGATTGTTTCGTAACACAACCCCCTACCTGGAGGGCCAGTTCCAATTTATTAGATACCCCTAGTACACGGGTCCATCAGTAGCGACTACGGGATTGAGCGCTTCCGTTGGCATTTCGGTTCATCCGCCACCATCTCTGTTCAAGAGGCCTGAATTACCCTTGAAACCTGTTGTCCGAATAAATCCAAGCAGCTCATCTATAGGTTCACCTGGGACAGCAGGCCTTGTATTCCGTGCCATTCTGACCAGGCTATTTATAGTGTTGCTGTTTTTCGTCTTGTTATCAACACTCGCACTTATCGTTGAGCAAGTCAAATTCGGTTGGATGAGACCAGTACGCTTCGTAGGGTTCCATATTTGAAAGTTCCGCTAATAATCCATCGGAACAGGCAGCTTTGTTGTTCTTGATTGTTCCACTCTTTATACTGTAGGGGGTGTTATTGATCTCTCGATGAAACTCTGCGTTCCTTATTTAAGTGAGCTGCGAGTTGATTGCCTTTTTTTGTAGAATTGACGGATATTCTTCTTCTGCCTCGATATTCTGTGGATCCAAAGTGGAGGTAACCTAGTGCTACTTGTCAAAATATATTTCACGCTCTTTTAAAGGGTGATAGTTGGAAGCCAATATCTTTTCTTTTTTCTTTTGTTTCCAACTAACGCACCAAAGATGGTTAGATTCCCAATTTTTGCATTGAAATTCTATTTTTACGTCGTACTCCAGACAGGCTTCGTAGACATTACAATGCGGACCATATATAATTACTGGTCAAGGTACTAGAAACTCAGTGGTGCCACTTAGAAACTGAGAAACGGAGTTGTTTGGCATCACCTTGAAGAAAACGCTTGCGTTGCCGCGAAATCGCATTGACTATCACGTAGTAAAATTTCCATCAAGTTCTGTTGTGGACTTAAAAGAGTGTCAAATGTTAAAAAACGCCTTACTTAATAAATATAGTTTTTCTTATTTATTGTGAAATAAACTGGAGAGATTTTGAGAAGATTTTACAGAAAATACTTTTAAATTACAAAGCCCAGGCCATTAGTTGTCAGATAACTTTAATACAAATCAAAACAACTAACAACGCTCCTCGTACTGATTGTGCCAATCCTCCTTAACAAACTCGGCAGCCCTCTCTCCGATCATAATAGTCGCAGCATTTGTATTCGCACTCACAATGTCTGGCATTATACTAGCATCTGCTACACGCAACCCTTTCAACCCCCTCAGAAGCAGTCGCGAATCCAAGACAGCACTGTAATCCGTGTCGGGGCCCATTTTGACGGTACCCGTTAAGTGGTACACTGTGTTAGTCATATACTTCATATAACACTTCCAGTACTCGGTGCATTTGAACGGAAACTGATCACACTCGGGAAGATCAAGTTGAATTATCTTGCCATCTTGCTCTTGGAAGGCGTCGGTTTTTTCCATTTCCATTTGGAACTTTATTCCACGCAAAAGGGTTTCAATATCTTCTTCCTGTTCCAAGTAGTTTGCAAATAGTTTTGGCGGATCTTTTGGATCAGCACTTCGCAACCGTAATGTACCAATTGACTTTGGTCTCAAAAGACCAACATACACTAACAAAACATGCTCGTTCGTATTTAAGTCACGCAAACCCTGAGCTATGCTGTCAGACATGAGAGTCACGTTACACCAGATGTCAATGCTATTGGAACCACTAGCCATAAAGATGTTATGATATAAGATATCCGGATATGGACTCGTGGATTTTTCGTCCGAATTTATCAGCCCTGTTACGGGAACGGTCCCATGGGAAGCCATCATTCCACTCTGACTGGTTAGATACTTAAAACTAGCGTCAAGCGTGTCCTTTGGTGTCTTTCGCCTTACCTTACTGTCGTTGATTTTGAAGAACAGAGGAATCATTACGTGATCTTGCAGATTGTCGCCGACTCTGTGATTTTTGACAAGTGGAATACGCAGTTTTTCGAGATGATTTTGAGGCCCGATTCCCGACAGCATAAGCAGCTTTGCCGAGTCAATGGAACCAGCAGAGAGAATAACCTCTTTGGTTATGTTTGCTGTCATTTCAGATGTATCTTTTAACTTGAATGAGACTCCGGTAGCTTGCTGTCCTGCTTTATCGAAATTTATCTTTGTTACTAACGCATTTTTGATGACGTGCAAATTTGGTCTATTTTTAGCTTTAGCTAGGTATCCAAATCCGGTACTTCTGCGCTGACCATTTTCGATTGTGCCAGGTAGAGTAGTATAACCAATATGAGTACCTTCATTAAGAGTTTCAATCCTTGGCACTCCCAATTCCTCGGCTGCGTTGAAAAGCATTTCTCGCACTTCGGGATAATCCGTATTGAATGGTTTCACTGTTAGTCCACCTCTGCATTCCGAAATATTCCTTCCCAATTCGACAGATTTCTCGAAATACGGTAACACGTCCTTCCATCCCCAATATGGGTTTCCTTTCTTTTCCCAATCGTCATAATCCTGTGGAATGCCTCGGATATACAACATTCCATTGATTCCTCCACTTCCGCCAATCATCTTTCCCCTTGGCCAGTAGCAGGCTTGGTTCTTATAGCCTTGACAGGATTTTCCATCTGGTTCGGTGAAATAATTCCAACTAAAGTCGGAGTGCAGCAGTGTAAAATACAAGCTTGGTATCTGTAAAGAATGACGAATTAGAGCGGTTCCTGAGAATTTAACATTTATCCTCTACCATTGATTCCTGTGGCGGATCACCGCCTGCCTCTAGTACTAGAACCTTCCAACTTGGATTTTCGCTCAATCGACTTGCCATCACAGATCCCGCACTTCCAGAACCAATAACTATAAAATCATAAGATTCCAAGCCGTTTGTTAAAGCAGTTGGTCCGTAGTCCTTCGGCCAGAGTTCAGGTGCTGAAATTGCGCATTGGGCTGCTAAAAGTGTTTGTAGCACAGTTGAGACTAGGTTGTTGGCGAATCCATTACTTTGCTTCATACATGATAAAGAAGGGGCTGTCACAGCTGACATTTTGACGACCTTGGGTAGTTATTTAAAAAAATAAAATCTGAAATAAAAATATTTTTTAGGAAAACTTAATTTTATGGTAAAACATTTTCTAGACAAGATTCAATAGCTTCTGCGATGAGCAGAAGGTACGTATTTTTAAAAAAATATTCAGTTACGTGAATGGCGGAAAAAATAAAATAGTGAGCTCTGCTGCTATTAGTGTATTTAACCTACCCTTTTGAGACTAAAAAAAGCGTCGATATTGTCAATATAGCATCATGAATAAATATATCGTGGCATTCCTCGACATTGCTGCTCTTTAGCAACGTTAAAACCTTTAGTTTCATAAACGCTTTAAAGTAGCTGTACATCACCGACTCAATCTGCAATCTCACACACCACAATATCACTGCCATTTCGACAGCTAACAGCTGATGGAGTAAACTGTGGCGTCTATAGTCCCAGTTAGGATGGCACTGGGACTTTAGACGCCACAGTTAACTCCATCTTTGAAATTCTTCAGATAGGCAGTAAGAAAAGATATATTTAGCAGTATTGTCGGAAAACGTAGCCTACACGACAACACGTCTGGTAACGGAATTAGGCTAATTGACTTCGCTACGGATCTAAATGCTACTGTAGCCAGCACATGGTTTCCTCACCTTGATATCCATAATGGGACATGGCGGTCTCCAGATCAACGAACCTTCAACCAAATTGATCACATTGCGATAGACAAGAATCACGCATCCAGTATTTTAGATGTCCGAACATTCCGAGGGGCTAACATCGATTCGGACCACTGCCTTGTTGCAGTTAAGGTAAGAATGCGGATATCCACCAAGCCACAACAAACCAGAAATACTGTCAAAAAATTTAATGTCAATCGCTACAATCGCAAGAGACCGCCAAGGCCTTTGCGCAACGCGTATCCCTTAACCTCTCGATTAATACCATACCACCAGCATCGAATGGCGAAAAACAATGGCAACGATGCCAACAAGCCATTAGATCCACCACAACTGATGTGCTATAGGTTCCTCGCGCCCACCAGCAAGAAACCCCTGATTTGATGAGGAATGCTGACAGATGCTCACAGCCCAGAACGAGGCCTACAAGACTAAGTTGCAGATGAAGACGAGAGCTGCGTCAACTACAGAGGCATAAGTGTCCTCAACATCGCCTTCAAGATCCTATCTACCGTTATATGTGCACGCCAGTGTGGATTTATTCCAGGAAGAAGAATTACTCTTGCTGTTTCGCTTTTTCTTTTGGCTAAGAAGGCAATTCAGTAGTAAAGCCCTCACTCGAACGTCTAAGGATATCCTATCCTATTTCCTATCCTCTACGGCGCTGAAGCATGGACACTTAGACAGTATCAAAAGTGGATGAAGAAATCGTTTGTCGATTTGAGAGGAAAATTCTTCGAAAAATCTTCGGTCCCGTTTGCGTTGACGGGCTATAGAGACAAAGATTTAACCAAGAACTATACGACATACGACATACTCCTGATCAAAAAACTAGGCATTGGACGCTTAAGATGACTAGGACATGTAGAACGAATGGACCCCAATACTCCGTCTCGCAAAGTCTTCGATACCCAGGCAGACGTTGGACGCAGTAGAGGAAGACCTCGCCTTAAGTGCACTTAAGGCGAGGTCTTCCTCTACTGCGCACAAATAGAAACCGACCTCAACCAACTTGGAGTGCGCAAGGATCGGGCTAATTGGGAGGCATGTTATTTGAGACCCAGGTTCATTCCGGACTGTAGCGCCACTTAAGTAAGTAACGGGTAATTTTTGAAGCGTAGTTTTTAGGCTTGTGCCATTTTCGTTTTAAAGACAACTTCATGTAAATGTCGTCCGTGGTTCCGTTTCAAATGGTCCATTCGGAAGGTCCAGTTTTGCGTCACTTTTTCGAACATTTCGGTCTGTATTCCACGAATTACGTGTGTTATGTTATCCTGTGAGGCTTCAATCGTGATCGGCTTGCCCACATAGACTAACGCCTTTACATAACCCCACAAGAAATAATCAAGAGGCGTTAAATCGCATCATCTTGGCGGCCAACTCACAGGGCCATTTCGAGAGATTGAGCAGCTTATAAATTCATCCTTCAACATGTCCATTGTTTCGCGAGCTGTGTGGCATGTGGCACCGTCTTGATGAAACCAAGTTCAACTCAGCCAATTGGGGCAAAAAAAAAAGTCTTCCACGGTCGTCTTTGAAGAAAAATGGACCGATGATGCCACCAGCCCATCGGTATTTCTTGTATGGCATGTGGCTGTTCATCACTCCAGATGCGACAGTTTTTCTTATTTACGTATTCGTTGAGCCAGAAATGAGGCTCACATCTCTCTCGCTGATCACAATTCTTCAATAAAACAGCCGATTTGCACATTTTTCACAGAGCTCGCATTTTTTATAATAAATTTCAATAATTTGCAATCGTTGCTCGTTTTTAAGTCTTTCCATGATTAAATGGCGAGTATACTGAAAACTTTTCACTTTGTTAGGTGACGTTTGGACTCCATTAATAACCAGTGCTGCCAACCTAAAAAAACTTAACTCTTAAAAAATGACCCTTATAAGTAAGTAATGTTCAATTTCTCGTCGCTTTCTGTCAGCTTAACGAATCAAATTCCGAACAATTAACAAGTCTCAAGGGGAGTCATTGCGTTTTTGCGGCATTAGGGTCCAGCTGTAGATATCATTCAAAAGTCCCATTTTTTCTTTAACTTCTTCTTTAAATTCAATCATTGGTGCATTGATGTCAAAACAAGGCTTATCCGTTTTAAAAAAAGAAGATTATCCAAAAATATTTTAATTTTTGAACAAAGTATTCGCCGAAAATCTCTTTGTTTTTCAATTATCAAGAACAATTTTTCTGAAGTAATGTTTTTGATTCCAACCAAATGAAACAGAATTTTACAATGATACCTATAACCAGCTACTTAAGAAAAATAACAATTCTATCATTCACAATTTGTGTTCCAATTAAATTGCTCAATGATAGCTCTGGACCCTTAACCTTGAAAATCCATGCTTCTCGCATGGTCAATTGTATGTCGCCTGTTTCCGCGTCGGAACACAATATTTGTTTCTGAGACAACAAAAAAATGCGTGTATCATAAAACATCATAAATTATATCACACAAAAAAAAAACTATTTATTTAGTTAAATTTTTATTTATATAGATTGGTTACCTGAATATCGATTTACCAATCAGAATGTAAATAAAAGATACTCCAAACCAATAAAAATACAAATGATCATTCAAAAATACGTTTTAACATTTAAAGGCAAAACAACGTTTGCCGGATCAGTTAAGCTACGTTCAGACGATTGGATTTGGAAGATCTTGCAATTTTGTCATATATGTCAGTAAAAAAAATTGTTCCAAATGTCTTCCAACCGTCTGAACTCCCAATTTTGTGTGACAATTTCGTAAGACAATTTATTATCGGCAATTGTTAGACCACAATCTGACCAGTTAATTGCTAGGTATCATACAATCGTCTGAAAACGCAATTTCAGTTTTTGCAATATATTGTCAGCTGATTGAGACTTTGTGAGACAATTTTAAATTGTCCGATGTCATAGATTTATACATATTCCAATTGCCGACAATTTCTGCAAAATTTCGGTAAATAAATTTATTCCCAAAATATTGACGACTGCAGGTTATTCAAAAAAAAATACGGGAATTGTATGGAGCAACAAATTAATATCGTATTTTCTTATTTTAACAAAATCTTAATCACACTACATTTTATATATTTAGAAAGGTTATTAATTATACAATGAAATAGCATTTACAACGTTATATTGTACAATACTAAAATGTTTGCAAATCCGCGTTTGCCACCCAGTTTTTCGTCCAAACACTTCGGATTTTCTGTGGCAATTCTTCCTCCTAGCTGTCTTCCAACACATAAGCCATTAAAATGGTAGAAATCGCAATATTTTGTTCCATTTTTTTAACTTGTTTATTTTATTTCCACAAATGTATTTACTACATGTCACTGACCTACGAATACAAATTTAAATATGTCCGACAATGCCTGTCAACCGATCTCCCAATTTTTTGGTAAACAAATATCTTCCAACCGTGTAAAATACAATTTGGAGATGACAATATTTTTCAAATTAATTTGTCGGACAATAAAATTGGAAGACATTGGCACAAAATATACCAACCGTCTGACAATTAAAAATTGGAAGATAGTTGGAAATTGTGAGCAATTGGCAGCTATTGTCACAGCATTGACATATACGACAAAATTGGAAGATCTTCCAATCGTCTGAACGTAGCTTTAGTTAAACAATAAAAAAAATTAAGCTTTCTAATTAAAAACCTGTAAAATTACGTGATTTTTTGGACACCCTTTAGTATGTCAGATGTTCTGTGGGACGTGTGGAATGTGTGGAATCAAAAGGCATGTTCACTCCAACAACCTCCAAGATAATGAGTTTTTCGTAAACTGAAATTCTATGGGAAAACTTCAGGTTTCAGTTTGGTGTGAAATCCAAATTACAAAACTCAGTTTTTCCATTCCATCACAATTTACAGACATTTAAAACAAACGCACGAAGCTATCTCCTCTTTCCTCACCCTCAATTTCCTTAATGCCCGTGCTGTGCTTAAACATTTAAAGGGTATACATAAACCGTTGGTAGCTTGCTGATTAAAAATTTCCGATAACGCTTAATCTACTTCTTACAACTTTTTTTTGGTTTACAATTGACAAACATACATAATTTTATTAAACTTTAAGGCTATGGTGACATGAGTGTAGTAAGTGGCTTTTAAGTGGTTATTTTTGTCGAGTCACAAAGACAACAAAATAATAACAGCTAGATACTTGATGATTAATCTTCGAAGAAATAGTATTTTACATAACCAGCGCAAGTCATTATAAAGCCT
The DNA here is from genome assembly GCA_932526625.1 of Rhingia campestris. Taxonomy (NCBI): domain Eukaryota; kingdom Metazoa; phylum Arthropoda; class Insecta; order Diptera; family Syrphidae; genus Rhingia; species Rhingia campestris. The sequence goes on along the minus strand of OW052182.1, from coordinate 92,926,184 downwards.
TAAACTACTCCTCAATAACTTTTATCATTTCTAAATTGCAAAAAAAAAAAATAGGTCGCTTATCTTTCATCAAAGTATCTCAACGAATAAAAAATAAAACAACCTGACTACCCCTGATAAGGTTCCGATCCGACGCGACGTCCGACGTTTGCCTATCGACGTGAGTAGGTAGAGAATATTGAACGTACAAATTCATTTCAGTTGTAGATACAACGCGGTCAGTAGTAGACATCAGAAAATATGTCTGCCGCATTTTCAACACAGTGCGCCCATCATAGTCTGGGACCGGGCACTGCTATAGCGTCAGCACTCATCCAAACACTGCTAGCAGCACAATGTGCCATATCGCCGCCTGAACTATGGCCAAAGGACTATGGACCAACGGCTCTTGAAAAAGGACTTGACACCTACGATTTCGTGGTTATAGGCGCTGGAACTGCTGGCTCCGTAATTGGAAGTCGTCTCAGTGAAAATCCGTCTTGGAAAGTCTTGGTATTAGAGGCGGGGGGCGATCCACCAGTGGAATCAGAGGTAAGCACATTAAATTCCCATTTAATGACCGGCACTATAAGTTGTGTAAATTTCACCATTAGATACCTGCAGTGTTCTATACAGTTCAACACTCGCCGCAGTATAATTGGAATCACTTCACCGAACCGGATGGGAAAAGTTGTTTGGCCTACAAGAATAAAGTTTGCTACTGGCCAAGGGGAAAAATGCTCGGCGGCTGTGGGGCCATTAATGCGATGTTGTACGTGCGCGGCGTAAAGCAAGATTACGACAATTGGGAGAAAAAGGGAAATTCCCATTGGGCATGGCGTGACGTTCTTCCAGTATTTGAGAGATCACTCCAAAACAACGACTCAGATACGATAGGTAGTGCCACCATAAATTATTTTAACCCTGACTATCCCGAGATACGAGAAATGATTTACTCTGCCGGCGAGGAGTTGGGGCTACCCAGACTTGAGGGTTTTAAAGAAGGATCAGATCTAGGTTACGCTTCGTTGCCTGCTACCTTTTACAACGGTCAACGGTCTTCAACAGCAAAGAGTTACCTTGCCAGGGTAAAGAATAGGCCGAATCTTCACGTGATCAAGAATGCTATGGTGACGAAGATAAATCTCGACAAGAAGGGAAAAAGTGTGAAGGGCGTTAGCTTCCTCTTCAAAGACCAACACAAGATGAAAGTAAACGTAGCCAAAGAAGTTGTCCTTTCAGCCGGTGCCTTAAGCACTCCCAAAGTGCTGATGCTCTCGGGAATCGGTCCAAAAAAACACCTGGAAAGCCTCGAGATTCCAGTTGTGAAAAATCTCAAAGTAGGTGATAACCTTCAGGATCATGTGATAATTCCATTGTTCTACACTTTAAGCGATAAAAAAGTTCAAGCAGATACTCCGAGGAATCAACTTGACGCCGCTTACACATATCTCACCAATCTGACTGGAATATTGTCAGGGATTGGGACCACAAGTCTAACTGGATTCATTAATACAGATGACAAATCCAAGAGTCCGTATCCTGACATTGAAACCCATTCCATGTTTATACAGCGGGGAACTGCATTCCTAGAGGTATGGATTCATGCTGTTGCCCTTTCCGACAGCATAGCACAGAAAATCCGTAAGATGCACGAGAGTAACCATCTTTTACTAGTTTATGTTGTTTTGCTGCGACCAAAGTCAATTGGTAAGCTGCGATTGCGCAGTTCTGATCCAAAGGATTCACCACAGATTTTTGCTAACTACTTGGACCATCCGGATGATGTAGATACCCTTTTGCGTGGAATCAAATACCATTTGAAATTGGAAAAGACCGAAGCTTTTAAGGAACAGGATGTAAAATTGCTCCAGTTGGACATTGGCGAGTGTGATCGATTTGGTTTTAAGAGCGACGACTATTGGAAGTGTTATATGAAGTATATGTCATCGACGCTTTATCATCCGGTGGGTACAGCCAAAATGGGACCTGATACGGATAAAGCTGCTGTCGTGGATGATCAACTGCGTGTGAAGGGATTCAAGGGACTGCGGGTTGTTGACGCCAGTATAATGCCGGATATTGTGAGTGCGAATACGAATGCAGCGACCATCATGATTGCGGAGAAGGGAGCCGAGTTTATTCGCAACGATTACGCTGGACATGTCGAGTTGTAGATTTTTGGTGTTGTTGTGAATTGAAATAAATTTTTTTATTATTTTTATCAATGCCGTGGATTTTATTTGATTTGTGTCAATACAGCTTATCATTGTTTCAATTTTTTTGTTGGTATAATTGGATTGTTTTGTACATGCCAGTTTACCATTTTAAAGAAATCTTGGTATTTTAGGTTTTGCTTTAAATTCTAGTGAAAGCAAAAAATAACTTCGAAACTTCGATCTTTAAAATAATTATACCGGGATCCACAGTATTCCATTGAAATCTCACTACGCCCAAATATGATGGCATTCAGTGTCCTTTCTTGTCGTCGTATTGTTGGCCTCCTTCAGATGTTTTGCGTGTCAGCCTCATGCTTTTTGTATTAAATGATGTCCGGTGAATACGGTGGTCAAGATAGATTTAACCACTCGGAAGCGTTAGCCTCTTCACAAGTATAGATATGACACTGATTGGCCGTTCATATTGGGCAAGTGTTATTACAACAAAGCTTTGTAGCCATATCTAATCATCTTCGTACTTTGGACTATCAAGTATGACACTCCACCCGTTATCATGGTGATGCACGCAACCATTTGCTAAGATCATGGAAATAATAATTATAATCGGCTGGGTTAAACTTTTCGCACGTATATGAGTATTAACCTTGGATTGATTTGTTGTAAACGATAAAAAGGAACACTTAACAGCCGAACAAATAACTGTTAAGAAAGAAGACATTACTGCCATTCAGGAAATACAATGGGGTGGAACAGTCAAATGGAAATTGAAACAAATGAAAAGGCTACAATCCGCTGTGCGAATCGACAGACATTGCTAAATCGACTCAGCTAGCGATTATGAGTTTATGAGAACTTAATATGATAACTAGAAAACCACCATATGATAGAGTATAAAACTCCGACATTTACTTTAGCCCGTGAAAATTGGTGGGAAATAACCTGGTAAGGGGCATCAACGAATTTGAAGTTAAATAAGGTGGAATAAAAGTATGCCTGGATAATAAAACCTTAGCATAGTAGCATACGTCAACAATATTGACATCTTTGGTCGAACTTAACAACTTAACGACGGTATATTTGTGCCGAATTTGCTAGTAAAGAGAAAACGAGTGTTGGGTGGTGCACGACGGGCTCGAGTGCAACTTTATCTTTTAATGTGAGGAAGATCAATGGGAATTATAATGATAAAAGTAAAAAATATGGCCTAGTATTGTGATAAAAACAATTCTCCATACGAAGTTTGAAGAAAATCGGTCAAGTCGTTTAGGCTGGAGAGACCATTATGCACAGACGAACCGACGCGACGCACGGAGGGAATTTCAAATTGGGTTCCGCTATCATCGAATCAGTCAAAATCATGAGGTCGAAAATTTTCCCGAAAACAAAATTTCTCTTTGTACAAAAAGTTAAACAAGTCAAATAACCCAAAGAGGAACTAAAATCAAAATTAATAAAATGGCTGTCTGCAGCATATCGAGTGTCGAAATCCCGGTACTATTAAGTTGACTTATTGCACACATTTTAATTTTTGAGTGATTTGTGATAATGTCATTTCCCCAAAATGGGGAATTATTTAGGCTGCATCGACATTTTTTTTATTCGGAATATTTTGAAATGTCACATTCAAAATGGTCTTATTCAACAAGCCTGGCTTCAAAGTTTTGTTCCCTACCCTGGTCAGTATCAATCATACTCTGGTGCACACTAAGAAACGTGCGTTTGCGATCTAATGTCGGTGTACGCAAGCGAGCACGCCTTCCGAAATCGCTACAAAGATGTTGAGCCCTGTCCCGGATCCGAAATGTTCTCGAAAACGTGTCAGAGGACACAATTTTTTTTATAAATTGTCCCAGGTTAGGTGAACACTCCAGAAGCCCTTGAGATAATGCCTGCAGATGTTTATTGACTTGAGTGAATGCTTCAACAAACAGAACATGCCCAACTGGGCTCATATCAATGCCCGAGGATTACATCTAAGGCCATTGCATTCACCTAAGGTCACGGTTTAGTGTACAATTTCCCCAGGTGGGATTGGTAGTCCATGTTTTTTGTTTAAGAAAATGAGATCACATTGAGTTCACTCAGACCGGCATTTGAACACGTCAGGATTTGGCAACGGCTAACAGGTGAATGGATTTTTTTTACTGAAAACGTTGCCATTTGTACAATTTGTTCTGCTGGGAGCCACAAAAAATTCGTGTACTAAATTTCATCATTATAGGTTAAAATGCAAAGCCCAAAAAATGGTGACGTACGGGCGAATGGACGGACAGACATGTAAAAATCGACTCAACTAGCGATTCTGAGTCGATCCATATACACGATTATTCAGGCTGATTTTATTTTTTGCCACTTTTGTGTAAATGAAATTTGACAGTCGTAGAGAGTGTTCGATAGCAATTTATTATGGACCATCTAACACAGCAACAACGTGTTGAAATTATTAAAATAGCTCGCTATAGATGACCGCAATTTTTGGCAAAAATCATTATGAACGACGAAGCAGATTTCGTGTCTGGCTTTGTTAATAAACAAAATAGCCAGAGTTTGGGCACTGAAAACCCTTCATTGATACACCAAAGACTTCTAGACCCTCATAGAGTAACTGAATCTTACGCCATTTGGGCCGGCCAGCGATGTTATTATATTTCTTTGAGGATGCCATTGGCAATGCTGTAATAGTTATGCCTGAAAGCACGTGCAAAATTCTCCTTGCAGAAAAGATAAAACATATAGTTTTCAATATGAGTGAACACATGTAAAATCTGTAAGCGTTGCGGTTCTGCAAGTTGTGTCTATTTCTAAATCTACCGCAGAAGTCATGGCCACCACAACAAAAAAGACAAAAAATTAATTTTAAGATATATGGCATCATAAGAGACTTTTTCTCAACTCAACCCACATTTTTACTTTGTCGCGAAAGACGTTAACATTTAAAAACATAAAGTAGAGATATATCCAACGAAAGCCATTGTTTGTGTTAAATGCTCCAATAAATATTACGAAAAAGCACAGTAAAATAGTTTTTAATGCTGAATATAATGACAGGAGCCACTGCACTGCATGTCTGTCAAACTTTTTGCTCGTGGGTCACTGCATCCAGAAGCACTAAACATGTGGTTCGAGCATTACTGCTGATCGCTATCGGGACATGTTGGAAAACTTTCTTTTGCCCGAATAGGGTAAAATAGGCCTACAGAACAGGTGGTTCTAACAAGACGGTGCCACATCATACACAGCTCCTACTACGATGAGAATTTTACGAGAAATATTGTCAAAAGTAAGTGATATATCGACTGGTCGGGAGAGTAACGTTTGGCCGTGGATCGTTTTACTGAAAAACGTTTTCCCAAAGTTTTTGCCCGAATTTTCCAAGACTTTGTGCACTGTACCGATTTTCACATATTTTTACTAAACAAATTGTATAACTTTGTTTAATACTAAATGCGCTCTCCGTGATTCTCATTAATTAGAGCAACATATGTTGTTTAGTAGTCAATTTTGCCATAACTTTGTTTGGAAATGGTAGGAAATTTCAGGCAAACGTGTTTCGGCTTTGCAACATATCGGCCCCAACCTGACTGGCCCCGACGATCCCCTGATTTGACGCCTCATGATTTCTTCTTATGGGGTTCTTGAAGGAAAAGGTTTACATCAACAAACCACCTACAACTTCCATGCTTCAGGAACACATTACGAAATTGCGGAATTTACAGCAGAAATCTGCGAACTTGGTACTCAAAATGTGCTTAAAAGAGTTCGCCTTTGCACCACGGCTAGAGGCACCCACTTGACATATAATCAATATCTATATTTGATATAAATTAGAAGATTGTATTCCATTCAGAAGTTATTGAAAAAATAACATCGACCTGGAACATAAACGGCACCCTGTACTTTACGATATATCTTTCGAAACTATTTCTTTCTGTTACAAACTTTGTATAGAAACGGATATACCCCTGTGGGGTGGATAATAAAACAACAACGAACATCAATTTTATTTGTCGCAATTAATTTGCCAAGCACTGTTTTAGAGATATTTCAACACCAGATTAAAGCCAGATTTTTTTTAGATTAAAGCTGAATTTCGAATCAGGTTTACAAAATAAATAAATCTTGTTGTTCATTTAACATTTTTAATGTCAATATATGTACTCCTTAAAAAAAATATCAATTTCACATAAATCATTCATATCCAACAATACCTCGACACTTCATTGACCGCGCAAGTAAACTTAAAAAACACGTCAACCGATGCTGAGTTTAAATAAATGACACCACTCCAACCGACTCCGAAAAGATACTCAAGGAGTCTGCCCACGGTTTAAAACAAAACTTGATAGTTGTTATAGGTGCATGCTCATTATATAATGTACGCTTACCTATTTTTTTTTAAAGGCCCTCTATGTGCAAACAAGTACTTGAATGTGAACCAGTATTTACTGTGTGTAATTGTTTCACTTTGTAATAACCAGAAATTGTTTATTGTGTTCGTAATATTAATAATTACAAATAAGATACATTAGATCTATTAGTAAAAACGGAGATTTAATTTTTAAAACCCTGATCTCTGACTAAGTACGTATGTTCAGGGCCACTGCTTTATTCGAATGATAACTTGTAACACTGACCGTCTGATTCGTTTATCCAGCCAAGATGATCGCATTGATCATGTGCCAATAAAAAAATCAGAAAGTGGAAAAGCCTTTTGAAAGTTATCAGGTGCATAAATACGTGCAGCTTGTGTTAATGAAATATTTATCAACAATGAAAGTAGAAGTTTCACACATCAATTTTCAACAGAAGTCCGCCTAAGAGGGACTTGTATGAACGCAGTTATTCAACTAACTAGAAGTTAGCTCAACTATTCTGAGATTTGCTGGTGGATATCTGGCAGAGCCACAGGTTAGTATATAGTAAATGCGTTCGTGCAAGTGGCCCTTATGAGCCGATTGGTTTTGAGTGGAATTGGAATTACGAAAGTCTAAAAATTGCTGCATACTTTTTGGCTTGTATTTTAAGTAAAAACGAGCTTTGATTATTTTCGGACGTTACTATTTCAAAATTACGTTATAGATATATTTAAAATGTGTTATGTCCTCATTTTAGTAAATGATTCTTTGTCCCAATATGTATGAAGGTGTAGAACGGAGAAACAATGAAGGAAACTATCAGGAGATAACATGTTTGCATCAATATTTTTTTTTTTTTTGCTATCGGGCTAGAGAACTTTAAGTAAAGGGTTGAAAATGCTATAAAAAAAACTACTGAATATTTTTTCAAATTTCTTTTTTATTTGAAAGTACAATCCTTCCGGTTAATAATGGAAAATAATTTCATTCAAATGGCTGCCTCGGCTGGCCAAGCAGTAGCCTACACGATCGGTCCAATTTTTAAGCACATTATCGATTGTGTGCAGCTGAATTTCACCAATGGCTTCACGAATATTGTCCTTTAATGCGTCAATTGTCTCTGGCTTGTCGGCGGAACACTTATCTTTTACGGCACCCCACAAATAATAGTCCAACGGTGTCAAATCGCAGCTCCGAGGTGGCCAAACGACATCAGCTCTGCGGCTGATAATGCGATCTTCAAAAACAGGGCGCAAAACATCGAGTGTAGCTTCGGCTGTGTGGCACGAAGCGCCGTCCTGTTGAAACCAAATGTTGCCAATATCCTCCTCTTCAATTTTTGTGAACAAAATTTCGTTCAACATGGCCCGATAACGATCGCCATTGACTGTAACGGCCACTACTTGCTCATTTTCGAAGAAAAATGGCCCAATTATGCCTCTGGACCAAAATCCGCACCAAACATTGACTCGTTTTGGATGTATCGGCTTTTCAATGTATGCGTGCGGGTTTTCTGTGCCCCAAATGCGACAATTTTGCGAAAAGATGATTTTTTTGGCAAAATCGGCATCTTCTCGGTCGCAGGCCCACTTAGCCAAGCGAAAACGCATTGGATGGTCAGTTGGCTTCAACTCCTGAACCAATTGGACTTTGAATGGCGTAATACCAAGGTCTTTATGCAAAATTCGTCTCAATGCTGTCTCCGAAATGTTCAATTGTTGAGAACGACGGTGGATTGATGTTGATGGCGCTTCACGCACACTTTCTGCCACAGCAGCAATATTCTCGGGTGTACGCACTGTTTTTGGCTTTTTACGCTTTGGTTTATCGATGAGGATGCCAGTTTTTTCACTTTTATCACCAGATAACGAACATACGGAGCTGACGGTGCTTCTCTTCTTCCAAAATCCGTACGCAATTTTCGCACACATTCTGCAACATTACCATGATTTTCAAAGTAATGTCGCAATATTTCCCAGCGTTGTTCAAGCGTATACACAACCATATTCGTTCAGCGGAAGGATAAAACTAAGTATCTGTCAAATCAGACATAAGCTAAGTGTTACCATTCACGAAATAAGCACTAGTTGAAAAAAAAACGTTAGATGGCGGACCCGTTATTATAAGTTCGCCTCACCTAAGAAATGTTTATGATAAAAAAAAGTTTGTGAAGAAAGCAGCAAAGGCACAAATATCACGCCTTGTTATTCTCGCTCTCCATTTTCTCAATCCCTTCGTTTAGGTTCAAAATTTCGAAATCAATTTCTTGTATAGAGATCTTTCTTAGGGTCTAGTTATAGCTATCATTGAACAACTTCATTGGAACACAACATATGCTGGAATTGAAATTTTACCTCCATATCTGGTTTTAGGAATAATTGGAAAATTCCGTTTGAATGCCAAACCCGAAGATTGGGGAAATCAATTACAAAATCCTAGGAGTAACCATCATTGGATGGTCCTCTACAATGTTGAACACAGGATATGCCATCGTTTCCAAGAAACGATGCTGTTCTAAATCTTATACTGAGAGACACAAGACTAACAGGTATTGACAGAGTAGGTCAAAACTCGAGAAACTGATTAAGGACGATCAAGTACGACAGTGACCTCTGTGCCGCAGTATTACAGCTTCCGAACGAGCTTCAGGCGTTGCAGGAGTATGTGCATTCTTATAACTACAGTAAGACTACTTCCGAGTGCCATATCACCACCAAACAACAGATACCTGATTAACAACAAAATCGACGAAAACTTACAACAAAAAGACGAAACGATACAAAGAACAACTAATAGGACTATACCGAAATGCAAAGAACGTTACATAGTATCGACGTACAATAACGCTACCATTGACGCACTACACAGACAAAAAAGTGGTCTTCTGACAAGACTAACACTTTTGTACAGACGACTGACAAACATACGCGACCCGAAGATTAGTACGCTAAAGTCGTCAATTAAAAAACATCAACCTATTGCTCAAGGATAACTATCGGTTGTCCATTAATTTGTTGATTTAATAAAGACAAAGAAGTCAGCGGAAGTCGATGGTTTATCCTACATTGTACTGCGACATTTACCCCTTGAAGACATTTACATCATGCTGTTCAACAACGCGTTGAGTAATGCATATAATTTAGGGCGGTGTAAGACAGCGGTGGTTCATCCTCTCCCGAAAAAGGGAAAGGACAACTCCAATCCGGCGAATGTTCCGGTCGACAAGTTTCCTACCGAGTATCAGCAAGTTATTCGAAAAGATCGAGGCCTCGGTCCAAGTGGGCAGAAGACAATAAGATTATACCAGAGACTCAGTTTGGTTTTAAGGCGGGACATGACAATATTCATGCCGCCTCTAAACTTGTCTCTGATATACAATGGAAAAAGCCAAAGAGCAGTGCACGGGTTGATTTAGAGAAGGCTTTTGACACCGTATGGTTAGAGGGCCTCTATCTAAAGTTTACCATGCTTTTGCTTTATGTAATGCTGACTGGTAGAACTTTTGTTGTAACTTTTACCTCAGAATGTTTTATTAAAACTGCTTTGCAACAGGCAGCGGTAAACTAGCCGATTCTCTTTAGCATTTACCCCAGTGATAGGTCTTACTCAGAACAAAACAGCCCCTACGGCCTAGTTCATTCAAACTCTTTTCCAGCGGGACTACGACAGAATCCAGAGATATTGTGATGACTGGAAGTTTAAAATCAACTTTCAGAAATCTAAAACTATCCTGTTTAGGACAACGTTGTCTAGGGCCTCAAGGGATACAAGAAAGAACTGGCGCAAGCTGGTAATCTTGGGACCAAACGGGCAGCAACCTGCGAGTAAAAGTATATGGATCAGTATCTATATTTCGGCAGATATGTATATGCTGCTATAGCGAGAGCTAGGAAAGCGTTTGCCCTGACAAGACAAGACAAGATTGTTTTATAGCAGTCGCTACATAGTCCTTATAAGGCCGATGATTGCCTATGGGTACCCGATATGGTTCAACGTTGCCCCATTTCGAATGTAAAAAATTCGGTTAATTGGCTTAAAACTTTATATGAAATGCACTAACTATTCAGTTTTCAAGGTGTTATATACTTTATATATTCGTTATAGTTAGAGCCATTTCACACATACCCGGCAGCCGTCTAACCGGTACCGGCTAGCCGGTCTTTGGGAATGCATTCTTATGGGCTCGTTTACACCTGCAAACCGAAACCGTCGCCGGTTAACCATAGGAATGTATTCGCAACGACCGGCTAGCCAATGTCTGTCTGCCCGTTCCTCCACCTGTATTTTTATTCCATGCCTCCATTAGAAGTGTAACAAACGCTTTAAAAATCCACCCACGGGTCTTAAACTATTTGTATAGCGGATTGTAGGCTTCTCATATGTTTTTATAACATCATCAATAGTGTGGCTACACATTTCAGTGTAAGTGGTGTGCAAACAACACTTGAGTCTAAAATTTATAAAAATATTGAAAAAATGTCCTTCACCCTTTCCAATTATCCCCGTCCCTACCTTACTGACTTCAAGTTGCTTAATGTCCTTTCCACTTTATTCGCGCCACTAAATGCGAGGTCTGCCTCTATTGATTTTGACGTCTAGCTGCTAATCTATCAAAGAACAAAGGTCCATGGTATTGAAACTGCTGTTGAATTGACAAGGATAGAATCTGCCAACAACATTGAACAGGCTCTGACCCAACTGTCAAATAATGTATATCTCCGAATCATCAAGATAATTTGTAGTCATAAAGATAAAGATAAGGAAAGCATTCCAACTCCAAGTTATCTATCAATATCACATCAAAGATACAGCAGTAAAAAGCGCAACAAGACTTAGAAAAGCTGGAAACCGGTGCATTAAAACTTTTGGTTACAGCTAATATGTGCGTGCTTACTTATTGCACGGTGGCGGGACCTCCTGTTTTATGCCAAATCCAAATGGCTGAGTTGTGATAAGCTTTCCTTGATGATTTGCCAGATCATTAAGAGAGGAACGCCTGTAAAAAAAACCTAAAGTTTACCTTCAAATCCGAACGGCAAATTTGAGAAGCTTCTTATGATAGTGTTACTCACGGATGTTGCCAGAATTTCACAAGTAGTGGACCAGTGAACAAAACTTAGGTTTTGTCACCTTCGGAATTGCAACCAGGGATCCTGAGCATAAGATTTTTTCTCATGACAAGACATACATAGTAAAGGGTTTTTCAACAGGGACGCTACAAAAGTAGAGCGACAGGGACAGCAAACGACGCCATATTTCTTGCCGCTCTTTTGACATTTCTCTTCAGTAAGTTTTGCCATATCATGATGGAAAGACATACGAGCCAACAACGAGTCGAAATTTTTAAAATTTACTACCGAAATTCGGAGTCAGTGCCCTCAACGTTAAGAGCGCTACGTCCAATTTATGGTCGTCATAATCGTCCTAGCAGATCAACAATTGAGCGTCTAGTGGAAAAATTTGAATCCACCACAGTACAAAATGTTCCCGTGCCAGTGAGACAAAGAAGTGCCCGTAGTGTCGAGAATATTGCTGCCGCTGAGGCTTCAGTTGAAGAAAGCCCAAATGTGTCTCTCACACGTCGTTCTCAAGCGTTGGGCATCTCTGTGACGTCGTTGTGACGAATTTTGCGAAAAGATCTTCGCCTACATCCTTACAAGATTAAATTGACGCAAAAATTGAAGCCGCGTCGTATGTTCTTGAATTGGGCTGAGCAACAACTTAAAAATGATTCAGATTTTCATCGAAAAATCATCTTCAGCGATGAGGCTCATTTCTGGCTGAATGACTTCGTCAATAAACAAAATATGCGGTATTGGCAGCAATCCACACGTACTCCATGAGTCATCATTGCATCCCGAAAAAATTACGGTTTGGTGTGGTTTATGGGCCGCCGGCGTCATTGGGCCGTACTTCTTCCGTGATGATCAAGACCGGCACGTTACTGTGAATGGGAATCGCTACCGTTCAATGATAACCGAATATTTTTGGCCCCAATTGGATGATATGGACTTGGAGGACATGTGGTTCCAACAGGACGGCGCCACAAGCCACACAGCGAATGTCACAATCAATTTATTGGAAACCAAGTTTGGAGAACGTGTTATCTCACGAAATGGTCCAGTCGCTTGGCCGCCTCGGTCGTGCGATTTGACGTCGTTACACTATTTCCTGTGGGGCTACGTCAAGTCTATGGTCTATGCCAACAAGCCAGCGACGATTGATGAACTTCGTACGAATATCGAAAGAGAAATTGCAGCAGTATCGGCCGATTTATGCTTGAAAACCGTCGAAAATTGGGTTCAGCGTCTGGACTTCTGCAAGCGTGCCCGTGGTGGCCATGCAAAAGAAATCGAGTTCCATACATAATGGCATCGAAGAACTTTCACAGAAATAAAGAATTCCATTGATATCCCTCATTGATATAAACCGTTTTTGTTTTATTTAAAAAAAAAACTTTTGTAGCGCTCTTATTGAATTAAGATCGGCCGAATTATAAGCTTCGAACCTCATGATTTAAAAAAAATGTTTTATATTATTTTTTAAGCAATAATTTATTTTCATTATTCATAGTCATCATTTATCATTTAGTAGTTAAATACTTTTGGTACTGTTGCACGTTTTTTTTTGAGGCAGAACATAAGGTGAAATATTATAAAAAATATTTAAAATAAAAATCACTAAGGACCCTTTTATTCATCTAGCGATTAACTCTCCAAAATGATCTTCTCAAAAGTGTTTTCAGCTTTAGGCGCCTTCTATAGGCTTCTAAATTTCCAATAAATCTAACAAATTCGGACAGCGTCATAAAATTACAAAGAACTTAAGCTAACAACTCGTCTTACATTGATTGCCCCAATCCTGCTTAACAAACTCGGCCGCCCTCTCTCCAATCATAATAGTCGCAGCATTTGTATTCGCACTCACAATGTCCGGCATTATACTAGCATCAGCTACACGCAATCCTCGAATCCCTTTCATACGGAGACGCGAATCCAAGACAGCGCTATAGTCCGAGTCAGGACCCATTTTGATGGTACCCGTCAAATGATAGCATGTATAGGTCATGTACTTCATATAGCACTTCCAGTACTCGGTGCCTTTGAATGGAAACTGATCACACTCAGGCAGGTCCAGTTGAATGATTTCGCCATCTTGGTGTTGAAATGAGGTGGTATTTTCCATTTCCATTTGGAACTTGATTCCACGCAAAAGGGTTTCGCTGTCTTCTTCATTGTCCAAGTAGTTTGAGAATATCTTTGGCGGATCCTTGGGATCAGTACTTCGCAAACGCACTGTGCCACTAGATTTTGGCCTAAGCAGAACTACGTACACTAATAAAATATGTTTGTTAGCATTTACGGTAAGCAAACCTTGAGCTATTCGGTCAGACATGAGAGTCACGTTACTCCACACTTCCATGCCAATGGAGCCACTAGCCATGAAGACGTGGTGATATAAAATGTCTGGATATGGACTATCGGACGATAGGTCGGAATTTATAAGTCCAGTTACTGCGGAGGTCCCATGGGAAGCCAACGGTCCACTCTGAGCGGTAAGATAATTATAACTAGCGTCAAGTACATCCTTTAGTTCCTCGCGCCTTGTCTTTTTGTCGTTGAGTTTAAAGAACACAGGAATCATAACATGATCTTGCAGGTTGTCGCCGACTCTGTAATTTTTGACAACTGGTATGTGCAGTTTTTCAAGATGATTTCGCGGCCCAATTCCTGACAGCATAAGCAACTTTGCCGAGTCTAAGGTGCCAGCGGAGAGTATAACCTCCTTGGCTATGGCTGCTGTCAGTTTACGGTTATTTTTATATGTGAATGTGACTCCGGTAGCATATTGTCCTGCTTCATCAAAATGTATCTTTGTTACCAACGCATTTTTGATAACGTGCAGATTCGGCCTATTTTTGGCTTTGGCAAGGTATCCCAATCCGGTACTTCTACGGCGACCATTTTCGACAGTGCCTGGTAAAGCGGTATAGCCTATATGAGTACCGTCATTAAGGGATCTAATCCTTGGCACTCCCAATTCCTCGGCTGCATCATAAAGCATTTGGCGTACCTTAGGATAATCTGCATTGAACGGGTTCACTATTAGTCCACCTCTGCATTCAGATTTATTCATTCCCAACTCGATGGAATTCTCGAAAACGGGTAAAACATCTTTCCATCCCCAGTTAGGGTTGCCCTTGCTCTCCCAATCTTCGTAATCCTGAGGAATTCCTCGAATATACAGCATTCCATTGATTCCTCCAGTGCCACCAATCATCTTGCCCCTCGGCCAATAGCACACTTGGTTCTTATAGCCTAGACAGGATTTTCCATCCGGTTCGTTGAAATAATTCCAATTGTACTTGGTGTGTTGTAGAGTAAAGAACAAGTTTGGAATCTGTAAAGAGGACGTGATTATTGGGATTCAGAGAATTTTTGTTTAGCTTAACCATTGATTCCATTGGCGGATCTTCACCCGCCTCCAGTACCAGGGATTTTCACTCAATCGACTTGCCACCACAGATCCAGCACTTCCAGCGCCAATAACTATAAAGTCATAAGTATCCAGACCGTTTCTTAAAGCAGTTGGGCCATAGTCCTTCGGCCAGAGTTCAGGTGGTGATATTGCACATTGGGCAGCTAAGAGCGCTTGTAGCACAGTTGAAACCATGGCGGGGCCAAATCCAGTACTCTGCTGCAAGCATGGCATGGGAAATGCTGTTTCAAGTGACATGTTTTGGAAATTTGCCCTTGTAACTCCTTTGAAAAAATCTGAAAAAGGGATTAGCTAAATTGAGTCTGGGCAAGGCATTGGATATCTTCACTGAACTGTTAAAAATGTTAAGTAAAATCCTATATCCTCTTGGGAGGATCCAACAAATTAATCAATTTGCAGGAAAAGCTTAACTCAACTCAGCCGTTTCGATTCGGTTTGGATTAGAACAAAATTAGTCGGCTCAAAACGTACCGATGCGAGTCCAATTGATCACGAAAAAAAAATAATTTTGGAAACAAATATTGACAAGATACAATGAACGACTTGTACCATCTCAACGAACTACAAGACACGCAGTTGCAACTCATAGGCAAAAAAACCACCTGACGATTACACGAACAACACAATACCAAAACTTTTTTTTTGTTACAAAACTAGGAAACAAAAGAACGAACATGCAGAAGACGTATTTTCACCAATATGAAATACAGTTATTCAAGAGCAATAAACATCTAAACGGTCTTCCAATTAGGACTTCCGAACTTTGAAAGTTAATAGCGGTCATATTGTTGAAGCTACATTCGTCAAATTGGCTGCCAGTGTCTGTATTTTGCCAAATCACCATGGTCGGATATAGCGTTCAAACACGTGCAATTGATAAAATTGTTTTATCGTTCAACGTTTCGCGCGCTTCGCCCATTTTACGGTCGCCAGAATCGTTTTTGCTGAATGGACTCTGAAGCAGTTGAAAACTTACCCTAATTTCGTCAAAAAAAAATCTTCAGCGATGAGGCCCATTTCTGGACAAATGGGTACGTCTACTAACACAATTGTCAAATTTGGGACGATACTAATCCACATTGTCCAATTCATCCCTACTGTTTGGTGTGGATTTTGGGTTGGCGTCGTCATCGGTCCATATTTCTTTGAGAACGACGTTGGTCAGGCCATCATCGTCATCGGCGAGCGCTATGTGTCGATTATTACCAACTTCTTTTGGCCTAAATTGGATCATATGGATACAAACGACATGTTGTTTCAACAGGACGGTGCTACGTGCTATACAGCTAACGCCACATTGGAAATTCTGCACAAACGATTCGAGGGCATGGTCATCTCACGTGGAAGTGATGTGAACTGGTCACAAAGATCCCGGTAGACTCTTGTAGGGACTTGTAGGGTTTTCTGAAGTCGCAGGGCTGTGCGAATAGGCCACAAACCATAGCGGCCCCAACATAACCCATGGCATCAGTTCAATTCAGCCTCGTTTATGCAACAGAGCCATGAAAAATTGGACATTTCGGATGAGTGCCACCCAGAGAAGCCGCGGCGTGTATTTCAAGATTTTGTATTTCAGACATTATGGCATCGATAGGCCTTTCAAACAAATAAAAACAAATTCGATGATATCTCACACACACTTTGTTTTATTAAAATTGAAAGATAGGAAGCGCTTAATGAAAGACCCTTTATAAGTTCGGGCGTCCTTTGGCGGTATAGGTTCGCCTCAACTGAGAAAAGTATACACAAAATATAAGTCCTTTAAACCTTGCTGCTCACTCATTTTTGCATGCGAAGTTATAGATATTATTGACAGTGGGGGAGTAAACCAATCTTCAGGTGCATACTACTATACTTAGAATGCTTGGCCAATTAATCCGGAGCTCATAGAACGCGCTCTGGTCGTGCTCGAACAAAAAAGAATCACTAACATTTTTTGACAACTCAGGTTATGCTTTGAATTAAAACTTAACACCGCCTAATGTGTTTCTAGCATAAGCCCCGTCAATACGGTCAATGTCAGTCAACACAACATTAAAAATAGGTCGGAACCGCGAAAGGGCATGATTGGCCACCGTATCGAAGATATCCGAAGTTTGTCGAGTCAGTAAACATGCGAAAAATGTAGGTTTCAAGACGTTTGACGTTTACAAAAATAAATTTAGTTCTTCACTTAGCTAATCACTATACCAGGAAATAATAAAAAAAGAAGGAAGCTACTAATACCTGGAGATATAATTGACCGTTCAAGTGTTCTTATTTAACCCATCAACGTATTCCGATTTAAAAAAAAAAACACTGCTCCAACGAGCTACAAAAATATAAAATGTAAGCTGTCTCCTCACGGTTTAAAATCTCACTTGATGAATATTATTACTGCATGCGCATTTTATAGAGTCTAACACTTTTATCTCAACAGACAAAAAATGCGTTTATTATTTACCTTCAAGTACCTTCATGTGAAATAGAGCGTTTGTTTGGTGGTACCTTTTGTGTTGTTTGACTTTTTTACAACATGGTTCTTTTTATTTTTGTTAATTGGGTTAGGCCCTAGCATCAATAAAATTCAGAAAAATCGCTTTGATGATAGAGACATCAGAAATGCACTCGAAATATATCTATACGAAGGTTTTTAATGATAATGGAATTTGTGTTTAGATTAAAGCATCGAAGTATAGTTATTTTTTTTTAATTATTTGAATTATTGCCCTTTTTAAAAACATCTGTTTAATAAGCAGCATATGTTATTGGAATTGGTATACATTTGCAATGCTTGCTTCTGGAATCCTCAAATGCTGCAGAACTATAAAAATAATTTAAAAAAATAATAAAAAAAATGCATGCCAAGAATTTTGGTTTTTTAAAAATCCGACGGACATCACTACTTCACCAATCAGTTTCATAAATTTTGGCAACAAGATATTGAGTTGCCATGCCACTTTTTCCTCGCGATTTGCCGCGAACACCATGAAAAACTCTCGTACTCACTAAAAATTTAAAAGTTGTCCCTAAAGCTAGCCATCCACGATCACTCCTGAATGTTTGAAATTTTTTTGGAGAACCTGCTAACTGCGCTGCTGTAGCAAAACTGAGGAGAATGACATTAATGAGTGATAGTGGATACTTACTTCCTACAAGGAGGGCCAAAAGAAGTCATCCAATGTTGTTGTGGTTTTGGCTCGCGCAGGGTATGCTGTTGCTCCGCCCTGTTGGAACCACATGTCCTCTAGCCCTAATTCGTCCAATTGCGGCAGAAAAAACTCGGTTAACATGGCCCTATAGCGCGCACAGTCCACTGTTGTCGTTTGACCAGCGGCTTTCTCGAAAAAAAAAATGGCCCGAGAACTCCTCCAGCGTGAACAGCGCTCCATGCAGTAACGTTGACCGGGTGTAATGGCTCCTCATGCATTCCTAGTGGATTTTCGATGGCCCAGAAGCGATAGTTTTGCTTGTTCACGTACCCGCTGAGGTGGAAATGAGCCTCATCGCTCATTATGATTTTGGTCGAAAAATCATCCTCGAGATTGAGGATGGCTTGGGCGTAGGTTACACGCGTTTGGCGGTCGACAGGCAGCAGCTGATGCATGGACTGGACTTTGTACGGGAACATACGCAAGTCTTTGACCAAAATTCGCCTTAGGGACGACCGGCTGATGGCCAATTGCGAGGCACGGCGTCTGGTCGATGTTTCCGGTGACAGCTCGACATCCTCGGCAACAGCGGCGATATTCTCGGCACAACGGGCGCTCCGGTCCGGCAACGTCTCGTGTGGTCCCATACTCTTCAAGGTTTTTGGCTAAACGGCGCAATGTTCGGACGGCCGAGGAATCGGCGACGGAGTCCGCGCTGCGCCAACACTACAGACGAATTGTTAGGCAACAAAATAGACACGATTTTTCCGCGTTCTTGGGTAGTTTAGTCCACAAATGTCAAAACAGATTTGACATTGGCGGCCATTTGCAAAAATAAGAGCATCTTCCAATAGGGTGATCTCTTTTGGCCAACTTGTACTGAAGTTGCGCCTCAACCAACATGCCTCTCCAATTAGCCAGGTCTTTAGCTAACTGCCTCTAGTTGCGCACTCCAAGTTGGTTGAGGTCGATTTCTACTTGTGCGGGCCACTTAAGGCGAGGTCTTCCTCTACTGCGTCCGACGTCTGGCTGGGAATCGAAGACTCTGCGAGCCGGAGTATTGGTGTCCATTCGTTATACATGTCCTAGCCGTCTTAAACGTCTGCGTTTACTGCTAAACCCATTTTTGCCGCTTCCTACTAGCAAACGTGGCTATGACATCACGTTGAGTCCTACCAATGATGTCAATATCGTCGGCGTATGCTAGTAGTTGCACCGATTTTTGGAAAATTGTTCCTCTGGTGTTGGCTCGGGAGTTTTGCACAATCCTCTCAAGAATCAGATTAAAGAAGTCACATGACAGCGCATCGCCTTGCTTAAATCCTTTTTTGGTATCGAATGTGTCGGTGACCCTGATGGAGCAGCGAGAATTCTCCATCGTCATCCTTCACAAACGGACGAGTTTGTGCGGTGTACCAAAACTAGACATGACTCTGTATAGTTCGTCTATATAAATACTGTCGTATGCCACTTTGAAACCGATAGGTAGGTGCTGGGTATTGATTTGGACTTCTTGAGTTTTTTCCAGGATCTGCCGAAGGGAAGATTTGATCGGTTGTGGACTTTCCTGGCCTAAAACCACACTGATAAGGGCCGATCAGGTTGTTGGTAAACCGTTTCAGGCGTTCACAAATTACGCCAGATAGGATCTTGTAGGCGATATTGAGGTGGCGTATGCCTCTGTAGTTGGTGCAGTTCGGGCAAACGATGCTGATGTTCCATTCTTTATGCATACTTTCATCCGACCAAATCCGAATGACATTGTTGCCAGTGTTCTTCGACATTAGATGTTGATGGTATGGTATTAATGGAGTGGTTAAAGGATACGCATTCTGCGAAGACCTTGGCGGTCTCTTGCGATTTTAGTCGCACCATGCAGTAACATTAAATTTTTTCACAGTATTTCTGATTTGTTGTGGTGGATACCCGCATTCTTATTTTGGATGCAACGAGGTAGTGGTCCGGGTCGATGTCAGCCCCTAGGAATGTGCGGATATCCAAAATACTGGATGCATTGTATATCGAAATGTGATCAATTTGATTGACCGTTTGTTAGTTTGAAGTCCGCAATGTCCCCTTATGAATATCGAAGTGAAGAAACCGTATGCTGGCTATAGTGGCATTTCATTCCGCAGCGAAGTCAATTAGCCTTAGTCCGTTGCCAGACGTGTTATCCTTTAGACAATACTTCTAAGTATGTCTTATATTCCTTCCTTTGTTCTAAAAACTCCTAGCCCGATGTTAACATCGTACCTCGGTAGTTTTGTCAAGGAGCTCCTAGAAGCAATCTTTAGCGTTATGTCATCTTCTTCCTCCTTCGGACCGTGAGCTCATAATAGTCTTATGTTGGCGAATTTGGCCTCGATGCCGATTGTAACAATGCACACGCTTATGTTTTGAAAACATAGGACTTCTTGCCTAACTCTGGCACTTATAACAGATCCACCATCCGAATAGTCGCTGTTTCTGATCACTATTACCCTGTCAGTAGTAGATGTCACAGTTTTTCATCCACTTTCTGCCCGGCCATTACGTCGTATTCAATGGCAGTAATATCTGCTTTGGAGCAGCTTCAGGCTTCTGCTAGTTGTTCGCCTGCACCTCTCCTGTGTAATGTTCTCACATTCCAGGTGCAGAAACGAACGTCGTTATCCATTTATCCTTTTTTCGTCTATCATGGTCGTCAACAATAAAATCAGTCCTTTCCGTGGCTAATGGTTGCTTCGTAACATATAGTTTTTTCTTCATGGGTGGGTAGTTAACCCAAAGCACAATCCCCAACCTAGGACACGGGACCATCAGTATCCACCACGGGATTGAGGACTGCCGTTGGTCTTTCTGCTCATCCGCCACCATATCTGCTCATGGGATCTGACTTACCCTTGAGATATTTAGGAATATCAAGGGTTGTCCGAATATTTCGAAGCAGCTCCTTTATGTTCACTTTGTCCATCTGAACTGGGACAGTTCGACTCCATCTTGAGGGGTTCTTCCACTGGCGGGTGAAAATAGGATTAGTGAGTACACGTCTGCATTAATTTAAAAAAAAACTACATGTTTGGTAATTCATTAAATAATGAAGTTGTAAATTGAATTAAAGTGGGCATCTGGTGTTCAGGGTGTCCGAAAAAGATAGTCATTCCAGCAAATTTTCTGCTGTTAATCCCAAAACTATCAAAGATTGGATATTTCCTCTCTAGACCATAACATTATATTT
Source organism: Rhingia campestris (assembly GCA_932526625.1). NCBI lineage: Eukaryota > Metazoa > Arthropoda > Insecta > Diptera > Syrphidae > Rhingia > Rhingia campestris. Next base: position 92,904,823 of record OW052182.1, on the reverse strand, counting down.
ACCAAAAAATCCATTTTGTGATTTCTTTAAATAAATTGTTTTTATTTTGTTCATTTCAGGTATGTTTCAAAAACTGTGTGTAAACTTATTCTTTTGGGGCTAATATCTTGAGCACAACAATTGATAATTCAGGTAAGAAAACTAAACACTTTGTTTCTGCTCAACGTTTTTTTAGAGGTAATTTTCAACCATATGTTGGTTTAAAAGCACCCATTTCCAAGAGTCAATCATCGTTCGAACTCTTCGTAGGTAAAGTTTTTGATTTCACCATAGACATGTTATTTAAGGTTGTAGGTCGACAATGCTTTGCATACACATAGCCTACACACTATCTGTTCCAGGTCGAGACGAAAGATAAAATGCATCGAGCATTTGGGGCCGTATGTCGGCAATAACGCCACGAATGTTGGCTTCCAAGTCCCCTAACGTTTCTGGTTTGTTGGCGTAGACGAGTGACTTCACATATCCCCAAAGAAAATAATCCAATGGTGTCAAATCACACGATCTTGGTGGCAAATTGACAGGTCCATTCCGCGAAATTATGCGCTCAGCGAATGACGAATCCTTCAATAAATCGATTGTGACGTGCGCTGTGGTATGTAGCGCCGTCTTGTTGGGACCACATCTCATCCACATTAATGCCATCCAATTCTGGAACAAAATAGTCTGTAATTATGGCTCTCTACTGGTCTCCATTAACGGTAACTGACTCTCCAGCATTATTTCGGAAGAAGTATGGCCCAATGACTGCACCAGCCCTTAGAGCACAACAAACAGTCAGTTTTTGTGGATGTCTCATGTGGATTCTCTTCACTCCAAATGCGGAAATTTTGCTTGTTGACGTAGCCATTCAACCAAAAATGATCCTCATAACTGAACAAAATTTTGCGATGAAAATCAGCATCGAGATCAATCTCATTTTATCGACGCATTGCATCGTGATTTTGGTGTATGAGCCGGTCTCGCGGCTTTAATCCATGTACAAGTTGGATCTTGTAAGGTCGTAAGCCAATTTCTTTGCGCAAAAGCTTCCATTAATTTGATGGACAAAACTCCAATTTCTGTGCACGGTGGCGAATCGATTCATTCGGGTCCTCTTCAACACTTTGCTCTACAGCGGCAATTGTTTCTTCGGTGCGCACTGTTCGACGTGCATTAGTGAGAAAACGATCCATGGTTAACCGAATTAATTGCTCTGATGGACGATTATGTCGACCATAAAATGGACGGAGCTTGCGGTAAACTTTGCGAACTGAACCATTCTTTTCGAAATAAATTTGCACGATTTGCAAGCGTTGTTCATTTATCAACCTGTTCCTGATGAAATGGCAAACCAAACTAAACATAAATGACATTAGAGTTGTCCGATTTGACCACAAAATGTGGTCGAAAAACTAACCTCTAAAAAAACACCCTTTAGATCCTACCCTGCAGGCCTGCACCTAGCGAAGGAAGATTTGTTCTTTTAGTAGCACCCGCCGCCGTGTAAAGTGTGCGTACTTCCAGATGCTACATCCGTTATCCGAGGCTTTTCAACCTCTCATAAATAGATGTTTCAATGTGGTAAGAAAGTTTATTTTATGCCACAACTCCCAATATTTAGAGTCAGTTAGAGTGATTAAGATATCCGTAGATTTCACAAAGCTGAACTGACAAGTATTCAGCAATACACCACTTTCTGGCTTAAAGTGGTCATCATTAGATCCACACTTTTGTGCGATCTGATAGGCGACTCTAAGAATAGCCTTAAATCGTAACCTTTAGGTAAAAGTTCAAAGATCAGCTTACATATGCATTAGCAAAGCTCAATGAACTACCCTCGCCGTAGCCCTAGATGCTATCCCACATCTAGCGCTATTTGGCAACTTGACTAAAGGTGGAATCACGGCAATAAAAAAGCGTTATCCTGGCTGAATTGTTACGTGATGTATACGAAGAATATTTCATTTACATCAAAAGCACTCCACTACTGCCGACTACCTCATAACGAGATGACAGAACAACCTAACACTCACCTTGTATTAGTGCCGAGGGACAGAAATATCCACGCAAACTGTAATGGTAATGAGGTCAACTACATGTGGAAAGACTTGGGGATATTAAAACAACCCTACCATAAACGAAGCTGCAGGTTTTACACTCAAAAATTCCAAGACTATTATAAAATTCACACGATTTCATATATTTCAGGTTTAAGAAAGCGATGACAACTAACAATCTGCTTCGTACTGAATACCCCAGTCCTCCTTAACGAATTCAGCTGCCCTCTCTGCGATCATAATAATAGCAGCGTTCGGATTCACACTCACAATGTCTGGCATGATACTTGCATCAGCTACACGCAATCCTCGAATTCCTTTCACTCGTAGACGCCAATCCAAGACAGCGCTGTAATCCGTGTCTGGACCCATTTTGACGGAACCAGCCACGTGAAAGCCTGTAGTACTCATGTACTTCATATAGCACTTCCAGTACTTTTTGCCCTTGAATGGAAACTTATCACACTCGGGAAGATCAAGTTGAATGATTTTACCACCTTGCTCCTGGTAGGCGCCGGTTTTTTCTATTTCCATTTGGAACTTGAATCCACGCAAAAGAGTTTCGATATCTTCTTCGTGATCCAAGAAGTTTGTGAATAACATTGGCGGATCCGTTGGATCAGCACTTCGCAACCGCAATTTGCCAATCGACTTTGGTCTCAAAACAATTACATATAACATCAAAATATGGTCTTTTGTATTTATATCGCGTAAACCCTGAGCAATCCTATCTGACAGCACTATCGAATTACTCCACACCTCCAGGGCTGATGATCCACTTGCCATGAAGACGTGGTGATACGAGATGTCAGGATCTGGACTGACAGATGATTTGTCTGAATTTATTAGACCTGTTACGGTAGCGGTTCCATGAGTAGACAACGGTCCACTCTGACTGGTTAGGTAATCGTAACTAGCGTCAAGGACGTCCTTTGGCGTCTCCCGCCGTACCTTACTGTCGTTGAATTTGAAGAACATAGGAATCAGTGTGTGGTCCTGAAGGTTATCACCGACTCTAAGGTTCTTAATAAGCGGAATATTCCATTTTTTAAGATGTTTTTTCGGTCCGATTCCAGACAACATTAGCAGTTTGGCCGAGTCTATCGCCCCAGCAGAGATTATCACCTCTTTGGCTGCGTTTACTGTCATTTTACGGTTATTTTTGTATGTGAACGTGACTCCAGTAGCTCGTTTTCCCGTTTTGTCAAAATTTATTTTTCTTACCACGACGTTCTTGATGACGTGCAGATTTGGTCTTTTTCTTGCTTTAGCAAGGTAGCTTGATCCGGTACTTTGACGACGTCCGTTTTCGACCGTCCCTGGTAGAGCGGTAAAACCTATAAGAGCATCTTCATTGTAAGATTCAAGACGTGGCACTCCCAATTCAGCTGCTGCATTGAAAATCATTTCTCGTACTTCCGAATAGTGTACATTGAAAGGGTTCAAATTGACTCCACCAATGCATTCAGATTTATTCCCTCCGAACTTGGTGGATTTCTCGAAAAAGGGTACCACATCATTCCATCCCCAATAGGGGTTTCCTTTTTTCTTCCAGTTATCGTAGTCCGTAGGAATCCCTTCAATATGCAGCATTGCATTGATTTCTCCAGTACCGCCAATCATCTTTCCCCTGGGACAGTAGCAGACTTGGTTCTTGTAGCCTTGACAGGATTTTTCATCGGGTTCGCTCGAATAGTTCCAGGTATAGTCGGTGTGTTGTAATGTATAGAACGTGTTTGGCATCTATTAAGAAAATGTGAATATAAAAAGGTCAAGAGAATTTTTCAGTTGCACTACCATTGCTTCCTGTGGTGGATTACCGCCTGCCTCCAGTACTAAAACCTTTTGATAAGGATTTTCGCTCAATCGACTTGCTATTACAGAGCCAGCAGTTCCAGCGCCAACAACTATAAAATCATAGGTACCCAGTCCGTGGTGATAAGCAGTTGGTCCAAAGTCCTTCGGCCATAGTTCAGGTGGACTTATTGCACATTGGGCAGCTATAAGCGTTTGAAGAACAGTTGAAACCAGGGAGTTCGTCAACCCAACACTTGACTGGGTACATACATCGCCTGGCATTTTACTAACTTAAAGTTGGTAATCTGAAATACAAAATAAAAGTTAAAACTTTTTATAAAGAATTACCGCGCATGCGGTTTTAGTGCGTCTCTCGATTGTATCTGTTAAGGACGAATTTATTTCATGTGGTGTGACCCCGAAGGCTCAGTGGTGCGATGGTTAGAGTACTTAACCATGTTGACCTTTTATCGCCATCGACTGTAATGCCAAATACATATGTCAGCATACAAAGTCGTCAGCTTTTTTTGGAGATGTCTGAAATCGGGATTGCGTCAAAAGTGATTCGGATGTGTCGGGAGTTATCCATTTTAGGACGAAATGCAACTGGCAAATCAGTAGTGGTGCACAAAATGGAGTGATTGTATTATTTTAGATCATAACCCCCCCGAGAAAAGGAAATATAAAGTGTGAAAGCCATACTACTATCTTGTATAACTGCACTGATCTCAAAAGTGCACTGATCTCAGCACGTCCATCTACTTTTTCCACAAGATATTGACATCAAACGCTACTGTAGCGGTTTTTACTGCAATTGAAGATCCTTGTGAATAAAATCAACACCAAAGAATATCACCGTTCGTCAACAGCTAGCTCACAAACATCTACCTAAGAGTAGACATTGGTTGGGCGGAAGCTATTATTTGCGAGCTAGGGATTAAGTAAAAGACTCTGTCCGCTTAGGTAAGGTTTGGTTAGGTTATACAGTGTCTGCACGAGATGCACGTGCAAACTTTAACGATAAAGGTCCATTTTGTACGCTCAATATCTGTTCCGCAAGAGGTGGTGCAGGGAAAAAAATATTTTTTGTAATTTTTTTTTCGGATTTAGACCTGGAACACCGCGTTTCAATGCACGATAGAGATTAAAATAAATAATCGTTATCGGAATATTTCCCAGGGATTAGGTCTGGAATGTTTTGCAATTTTATTACAGATAAATCCCTCACACAACTTTGATTTAATTCACAAAAAATTAGCATTGTTTCTGAATATTGAAAAGTATAATAGTGAGACTGTATTCAACAAATTAAGCAAACAATCCAGTTGTTGTAATTTATTTCGAATTTCAACGAAAAACTAAATTTCACCACTCACTTCACAGACTCAAAGGACTTAAGAAAACAAATGAAAAAAATTACGAAGACTACCTTAAACTTGATTGTTGTATGATCGGAGATTTACAGAAATCACAGCCCTCCATACCATTCTTTATATATGCAGATATCGAAAATTACGAAGACTACCTTAAACCTGATTGTTGTATAGATTTACAGAAATCACAGCCCTCCATACCATTCTTTATATATGCAGATATCGAGGCGTATTCTAGTCTAGACTATTTTATTGGCATTTTATTCATATTAGCGACGCAGACATTTTTATACTTCTTATGTAAAACCGTAGTAAAGGAATGTATTGTATTTATGCGGTATTTATACCCTATCCCATAGCGGTATATTAGTTTTGATACATAGTTTGTAACATAGACAAATAATTTAGCTAGATATACCTCAAAATATATAGATCGACTCAGAGTGTCTGTCCTTCCGTCTGTGTGTCACCAATTTTTAGGCCTTCAATTTTGAACTAGAATAATGAAATTTGGTATAAACATTTTCAGAATTCGCCACTGCCACGCCCACTTTTTATACAAACGTTCTTTTTTGTCAAACGTTTAGGATTTAACATATTTAGACCATCTCAATATCCACTTATTGTGGGCGTTTTATGTAAAAAAAAACTTTTTTAGGTAAAATTTTAGGAAATTAAAAAAACGTTTTAATACAAAAACATTAATAATGCCCACTTTTTAGGGGCGTTTTTGGATTAAAAAAAAACATTTGTATACCCTACCCCATGGCATATGCATAGGACACAAGCGTTATTTTTTTGTAGATAGATAGATAGATAGATATTTTATTAAGTATTAAAAGTTTTACATAGGTAGTTTGTAACCGCACATTTTACAATACAATAATTTGATAATGGTAATTATCTTTCTATTGGAATATGTTTTTTTAATTATTAAGAAATTTTATTTAACAAATATACTTTGAGGCAAAAATACTATAAAACCCTCAATACAATAAGAAAAAAAATAAATAAATAAATAATGGTAAAATGAATAAAAAAAAAGCCATAAGACAGACAATATAAATATATAAAATATTTATTTATATATAATGTATTAAATAATGTAGAAATAAATAAATAAATAAATAAATAAATAGATGAATGAATAATTAAATAAATAAATAAATAAATAATAAAAAAATAATTAAATAAATAAATAAATAAATAAATAAATAAATAAATAAGTAAATAAATAAATAAATAAATAAATAATTAAAGAAATAAACAAATAAATAAATAAATAACTATAACAAAAAAAAACAACTATTAACAAGTATATACATTTAACAAATGAATTTTCATATAAAAACTAATAAATACCAAATATTAACAAATAAATAAATAACAATATTAACAAAAAAAAAATAAATAACATAAAGTATTTAACAAAGCATTGCAATATGACAACAGATTAACATGATATTAAATATTAATATATTACAAATATGGTAGTTATTTAACAATTTATTGAAAATCAAATAAAACTAGATAAATTAAATATTTAATTGATTTACGAGGGGATTATCAGCAAAGCTGCATCTTGTTAAAAATGTACGTTTAAGTCGGTAGATCCTATTAGAAATCAGTTCAACATTCGCCTTTTGATGGAGGTCAATAGTTGAATACCTCCATGGTAAATTGAGCATCATTTTTAAAATTTTATTTTGGGAAACTTGCAATTTTTTAATATGGCAGACGGCACAGTCGCCCCATACTTGGCAACCGTACAATAATATTGCCTGAAAAACTAATTTGTGAAGAATTATTTTATTGTCTATAGAAAGTAACGATTTACGATTAATGAATGGATATAACATTTTAATTGCAATGCCGATTTTTTTTAGTGTTTTACTAACGTGGTCTTTAAAAGTAAGTCTAGTATCTAAATAAACACCTAGATACCTAACCGAAGGCTCCCAATTAATATTAGTTCCATTCAACTGAATGTGTCTGCTGGGAAGAGCGCAAGCTTTTCTTTTTCGAGTGAAAAAAATCGCTTGAGTTTTACTTTCATTGAGTTTTATTTTCCATCTGCTATAGTACTTTACTAGTATATCCATTCCTTCTATTAAATTGCTCTCAATGTTGAGAGCGAATTGATGGGATGAATATATAGCAGTGTCATCAGCAAAAATGGCAACCTCACAGTTTGGTAAATGTGGCAAATCGGATGTGAAAATATTATAGAGGACCGGTCCAAGAACTGAGCCTTGTGGTACACCTGCACTAATTTCAACTGAGTTGGAAATGCTACCATTTATATGAACATTGAAAGAACGATCGGACAAGAAAGACAATACTACTTTACATATATATGGAGGGAAATTGAAGTGGATCATTTTATAAATAAGACCCTCGTGCCAAACTGAATCAAACGCCTTTTCAATATCTAATAGTACCATCCCAGTTGATTTACCTTGAGACCGATTATTTTTCACACAATTGCAAATTCGGAGTACCTGATGGGAAGTATTGTGGTATTGTCTGAAGCCAAATTGCTCCTTAGGATATATATTGTGGTCGTTAATGAACTTTATAATATTTTCCTTTACAATCTTCTCGTATATTTTACTTAAATTGCTCAGCAAACTAATTGGCCTATAGCTTTCTGGACTATCTGGTTGCTTACCAGCTTTAAGTATTGGCACCACTTTAGCCTTTTTCCAAGCATAAGGAAAATATTGAAATTTCATGCAAGAATTCATTATAAACGTCAAGTACTTGATACCTACTTTGGGAAGTTGTTTTATATAAATGTTTTTCAGATTGTCAATGCCTCCTACCTTCCTAATGCGTAGACTGTTGACAATAAATTCAATGTCCTCATCATTGATGACAACATTGGACACGCAATTGGAATTTGCTAGAGTGAAAGCTTGAAGAGTATTTTTAACCAAATCATTCGTATATGCATCACCTAGATGTTGAGATACAACATGATTGTTTGCAAAGCTAGAAGCAAGTGCATTTGCTTTGTCAATGTCCGTAAAGAAGGAATGGGATGCATTTTTTAGAAATGGTAATTGTTTATTCTTGGATTTTATCACCTTAACAATATTCCAGAATGGTTTTGAATTTTTATCTAAGGAGTTAAGCTTTTGATTCCATCCTGCGTTTCGATGTTGAAAAATTGCATTGGACACCTGTTTCTTGTAATAAACCATTTGGTGTCGAAATAATGGCTGTCGATATTTTTGCCAATATCTTCTGCTAATGTTTCGTAGCTTTATTAAAACTAAGATATGAAAAGAAAGTTTTTTTATATGACTGTTTTTTTTAATATTTGGCACTGATTGCTCAACAGAACTGAGAATTATTTCAGAAAATTTACTGACAACTGAATCGACATCTTCCTTGCACAATATATTGTCAATATTCATTTCAACATTACGCAATCTTTGTTTGATTTCAGAATGAAAACGTTTCCAGTTTGCATTCTTAAAGTCTTGTATATATTGCACTTTTTCTTCACCCGACCATAAGAGCCGACAAACTACTGGGTTGTGATCAGAGCTAAGTTCGGTTAATGATAATGGTTGGGTTACTAGACTAGGCACATTAGTAATAAATAAGTCAAGGACAGATGGACTACCACGAGAACTAGCTGGAAAATAAGTTGGACAAGAAGGAAAGATGACAGAAAATGGCAACATTACAGATAGACTACATAAAATGTTTCCCCATGCATTAGCTTTTTTGCATCCCCAATCTCTATGACGACAGTTAATATCTCCTGCGATTAAGAAATCACCATTTATTGTTAATATTTTTCTTAAATCATTTTTAAAGCCTAATCTCTTTTCAGCTGATGTCGATCCACCAGGAAAGTAGACAGAATATACTTTTATTTGCCTTTGATTTTTTAATTTTATCTCAATGCCAACGTTTTCCACATACCGTGTATTTATTATAGGTAAAGGCGAATGCTGAATTGACCTTCTAATAAGTATTGCAACACCTCCACCTCTTCGATCTATTCGATCGTTTCTATAGCATTTGAATTCTGATGTTGATAAATTCATACCCTTTTTAAGGCCAGTCTCAGTTACAAATGCAACGTCAATATTACTACAATTTAAAAAGTTAATAAATTCAATAGCTTTGTTTCGAATCCCTCTCGCATTCCAATTTACAATTTTGATGTGGTTGTCTGTCATATTATTATTTACTGTTACTATACAAGAACTTACTTGCTAAATGTGCGATTACCTTGAATTGATCATTTTTTGTTTTACAGGACGATAATAATGTAATCATTTCCATTGCTAAAGTATTTAGCTCTTCTATTGTGAAAAGAGCATCATTATTGGAAATGTTGCTAGGAGCTTCTAATGATATGTTGCTTGGAATGGTGGTGTTGTTGATGTTGGTGTTGCTGGAAGCAGTTAGAGAATGGCTCTCCCACACATTGTTGTATGATGATGGGTGAGGAATATGATTAGCGGGCGCATCATGGTGAGGAGGGCCGCTTTTGGTTGGAACTTGCCGTTGATGATGTGGTGGTGGGAGCAAAGGAAAATCATTCATGGAATGGACCGAGATATTTTGGTGTTGGTTGAGTGATTGTTGGTGTCCAGTGTGGGAAAAAGCTTGTAGAACCATTAACGATTATGATAAACTGTCTGAGCATTATAATGTGACAATGCCACGCCCACTTTTTGGGAATAATTAATTCGAGGATGAAATGGGATAGGGTATCCAACGATAGCGGATTGTAGCCTTTCTCATATGTTTTTTTTTAATTTTAACTCATTAACCTTTGATTTGAGAAATCTTCGGAGTAGTATCAGCAGACAACTCAACTCAGCAAGTAGAAAACGTAGTTGTTGTGTGAAAAAAGCTATATGTCCTAACAAGGCTGTTGCCCCAAAAATTCAATCCGACGAGGCTTTTCCAACGAAAATTTTACTTTAAAACGCAATAAAACCCATTTATGAATCAGATGAGAAACAGTCCATTAATGCCCATAAATTGAATAAGCCGATAGCTAGTGCCATAGAAGCTGATAAGTGGGCAATTTCTGATCTTCACCTTAGTAAGGCCCTTGAACGATTTATATAAATTAGAATTTTAAAAAAAAGTCTACAAAAAAAATGCAAAAGGGTCATAATTATGGAGCAGGCTGGTCCCTCCCAATTGACCCTTAATCAGATGAGGCGCTCCTAGAAGTGTTCTCTTAAAACAGACAGCAATGCCTTTGTGAAGTGTAACCCCATGCTACACCTTGTTGGAACCAAATCCCTTAAGTCAAATTCATTAAGTTGCGCAAAAAATTCATACAGCATCTTCATATACTGTGAATTCATTGAAAAAATTCTTGAAAAGACGACGGACCAACAATCCCAGCTCAGGTACACATTGTGACTTTAGGTAAATGTAAAGGCCTATAATGCAATTCTTGGGGATTGAGCATGTTCTGTTTCTTGATCTTGACGCATCCACTCATGTGAGTTCCTGCACAATCGGTAACTTGTACGGATGGTAATCTTTAAAAATTTAAAATGTCAAAAGGGGCGCTTGGTACGATCACATTGATCCGTAATCGATGAGTAGGCCTCCAAGGGAATCGCACGTTCCTTAATATTACAAAATGGCACCTCAGCTGAGTAGAGAACAAAACTTAACAACCACAATAAATGAGATCACTCTCGCCGAACAATGTATTACTATTTTAGCTTTACAGACAAAACAGACGGGATCTTCCCAGCTTTTCAAAAGAAGAAGAAACAATAGGAGAAAATCCGCTGCAGGTATGATCTTTGGATGTTTTAAGAAAATGTAAAATGTCAAAGCAATGGATAACAAGGGACGCACTAAATCTTGTCGAGATTCATAAAAAAACGAAGTTGACTCAAAGTCGATGCAGAGAATTTTAATAAAAAAAAAAAACTTTTCTGCTGACTATTAAACGGCATTGTCGAGCAATCTCCCGCTATCAGGGAGAACGATTCATATTTAATATTGACAGCAACAAAGAAAACCATCATCCACCCGACCTTAATAAAGTAACAAGGCTGTCGGTAATGATAGGCTTCTTGCCATCTGTGTGGTCAGATGAAAGTATACCTAAAGAATCCTTTGTTACAATCCACAAAATTGATATCCTCTGCACTGAGCACAGTACACAGACATATATATCTGTTCATTTACTCCAGAAAAGTTCAAAACTCATTGAATTAGTAAACTTCGGATGATACTGCAATGAATCAAAATCTAAATCTATACTCATATCAAGTCATCACCTATTCATTGATTTTGAAGGCACTTACGTAGAAGGAGACCTCACCATAAATGGCGGGCACAAGTAGTAATCAACATAACCTAAAATGAAGTGCTTAACCGTTGCTTAGGACCGGGTTATTTGAAGAGGCATGTTAGTTAATGTCCAGATTCACCGCGAACTATAGATCCAATTTCCAAACCATCCATTTAACAATGGCACGGACAACTCATTACTAAAATTCTATTTGTTGCAGAACTAGTAAACATGGATTGAACTTCCAGAAAAAGTATTTCCACCAATATAATGTACAATCTACACAACGATTTAAGTTTTAATGTCAAAAACATCTGCAAGCATTATCGCAGTGCACCTGAACAAAATTTTACAAAAAAAAATATTCAAAGATATTAATTCGGAAGTCAGTCCGAATTGTGTCGTAAATAAAAGAAAACACTAAAAAAAATGCCATTGAATTATTAACACTTCATTTTAATAAATCATTCATGGGAAGATCACGTTCTTTGTGACAAAAAAAATCCTCTGGTCCACAAATTAATGGAGAAACTAGGTTTGATAGCCTGTAGTTCCGTTAAGGCTAGATACATCACTTGTTTATTTGTAGATGTGAATAAATAAACTAACAAAACTATATACCATTTGCTTTGTAGATGAAAACAGTACAAATCTGCAGAAAACCATAAAAATTTTAAATCACTTAATTAGCATAACGAAAAAAATATAATCTCAAAATATATGCGGTCAGTTTAGTTCAAAAAAGAAAGGCTATTAAAAGATGGCAACATACACGTGTTCCCCAAGATAAAAGATATTTTAATCGGCTGAGTAACTTATTATCAAATTCGATTGAACATTTTAAATTAGAAAACGTCCAAAAAACGCTGTGCCAGCAGTTGGGGTACCTCAAGATGAGTGGGCAAAAGTCGATAAAGACAAAGCAAACGTTTTTGCCGCCCAGGAAACATTGAAGACCTTTCATTGTCCAGCGCAAACTGAAAACATTATTGTATTCGACACTACAACCGAAAAAAATTTAGTAAGATTATGGTTCTAACCAGTGTTGCCAGAAATTTTCTTAAATAATATGCCAGATTAAAAAATAAATATGCTAAATTATATGGGGGAGTAAAACAAAATATGCCAAAGTTTTAAAATAACAGCTTTATTGCACTAAAAATAAATTAGGTTGAACAAAAAAATAACAAACCAGTTTTGGATGCACGACTGGGTCGTACGCAACTTTCTCTTTCGCAGCGAGTCAGGCGTAAGATCAAATGGTACGCATTTTGATCAATAATGCTTAAAATGATATAAATAATGTCGAAATGTGATTATACGAACGTTTACTCCGAAATTTGAAGGAATCGGTGTCTATGTGAATAATAATTATTTTTCGTTATTGGTCAAAAGTGAAAATTCCGTTTAGTGATAGTTGGGCTACAACTAATTATGTAGAATTGTTTAAAACTATAATAGTAGTATATATATATATTAAATTTAATTCAATTTGACATAGTAGTTTGCGAGAAATTAACAATTTTCTTTATATGGCCTGAATGACAATATCCGTTATATGGATTTTCCCGAAAAAAAAACTGGGTATGCAGTTTTGTTGGAACTAATATGCTTATAGTATATATAAAGTTTAATCAAAATCGTTAAAGCCGTTTTTGAGAAAATTGAGGTTATGTGTAATTTTTATATAGGAAATGTAAGGTTTCGTCATTTTTTCACATTAGATGGCCTTTATTCCATGGTAACTCCATAGGTGGACACGGAATAAATAGGGTTGAGGGAATTAAAGACTTGGGCGTTACGTTTGATCCGAAATTAAATTTCAATAGACAGTACAATATCTAAAGCAAATTCCCTTCTTGGGTTTGTTAAAAGGAACAGCAAGGATTTTACAAACATACAAACTCTTAAAACCTTGCATTGTTCTTTAGTAAAATCTATTTTATAATATTGTTCTATTATTTGGCCACCAGCTTATCAGGTGCATATAAATCGTATTGAACGTATACAAACGTCTTTTTCAAGATATTGGCTTCGTCACTTTAATGGGTCAGTAGAAATGCCAAGTTATGAAGAAAGATGTCGGATAGTAAATTTAAAGTCCTTAGAAATGAGAAGACATATTCAGGACATAACATTTATAAAAGACATCGCTTCTGGAAGAATAAACTCAACGTTTCTACTGTCCAATCTCTCTTTTTACGTTCCGGGTATACCGTTACGTGCGCATGGCTTGTTTTATGAACCTAATCATTCAACAAGCTATGGAAAGAATGAGCCTTTAACAAGGTCCATTAGGAGTTTTAATTCAATATGCAATACCGTTGATTCTAGTATTGATATTTCGATCAACAAAATTGCATTTAAAAAAAGATTAAAAGAATTGTTATAATTGCTCATAGGGTTTTTTTCACTTTTGCTTAGAATAAGTTACGAATGTAATTATTAAAAGCACAAGTTTTTCCCTTAGGGTGATTTTTAAAAATTTTCTTCCACAATTACATTTTATTATTTTTTTTAAAATTTTTTTTTAGATAAGAATTTTATTAATTTTTTTCTCTTCACTTGAAGAGTTTTTTTCTTAACAATAAATTAAGATTTTTTTCAGGATTTTTAATATTATAATTTTTGTAAAAATATATGTTTTCTCTTACTTGAAGAGTTTTTTATATAGTCTGTAAGTTGTAATAATAATGGTAGACTTAAATAAATAAACAAATAAACAAATATGGCAGGTACCGTTAGTAACATGGATAAATGCAAACAAAAAAATGGCATATAATAATGACCAAAAGAAACTAGGATACGAAATTTGAAGAAAATCGGTCAAGCCGTTTAGGCTGGGGAGACCATTACGGGCAGACGGACAGACGGACCGACGGACGGAATTCCAGAAACCACTTTTTTGGGTTCCGCTATCATCGTAATGTTAGAATCAATCAAAATCTCGAGGTCGAACATTTTCACGAAAACAATATCTTTCTCTTTGTAAGAGAAAGTTAAAAACATAAACATAAACACAAAATGACTTCTTATTAAGAAATCAACAAAAATTCAGTCTTTAGTAATGAAAATTAGATTAAATTACTAGAAAGCTTATTAATTACAGAACTTAGTTCATAATTTTCCCCGTCTTTGTCAGCGTCCTGATATTTTGCAGAGTCTTTTATTTTATTACTGACATCTTTCGGTATTTCGAAGGACATGCAACATTTATCCTCTATTCTTAACCCTTCTCTTATGTATAAAATACTTTTAAGAATGTTTGATTTCATTCCATTTCGAAGTCGGCATTTTATAACATTCATTTTGCTAAAGAGCCTTTCCACTTCTGCATTTGAAAATGGTAAAACCATCAAAGAAACTGCGAAATATGCCAATTCATGATTAGGATTTTCATTCATTGCATTTTCAAACAAAATTGAGCAGCAATTCACGGGCAGTTGACATTTGAAAGTGAACTGAACGTTTTCTTATGAGGCTTGACATTTGATACGCCAAATTGACATTGTTATACACATTTTCAATAATGCCAAAAAAAGAAAACTTTAATGGATGTGTTCGTAATTGTAGCGAATAATAATAGAAACATGACATGATCTTATTGCTTTATGAGTTTTTATCTGAATGTTGAAAATATGCTAAATTGCATATAGCATATTTTATTTACACTTTTATGCAATTGACGGTACAAATATGCTAAATTTAGCATAAAAAATGCTAAAATGACAACACTGGTTCTAACACCAAGAAAATCAACGAATAAAATAAAGTCTTAAGGCTGAACTATAATAGAAGCTGGTTGCGGACGACCACTTCCGTAACTGTGCGAACACATGCAATTTGTATTGTACGACCATAATAGCTTTTCGCTTCGATTCGTTCAGTTTTCGTTCACTTTTGCTCACTTACGAAAAAGCGAATTGATTCGCTCTTTCTCTTTCTTTTGTTCTTTCATAGACAAATTTCACATTTCATTTCAACAGCTGTTTACATTTAAATTTGGTTCCTAAGCAACGAAATTTTGTTTTTATTGTTTGCAATGCCATTCTCAAAAGTCTATTATGGGCAACTTGAGTAATTGAGAGTACTGAAGAAAACTTAACTTAGAATTTTGACATTAGCTTCCGATTGCTTCCGTCTATTATAGTTCAGCCTTTACAGACCTATTTCACTTCTTCCAATGATTTCAAATTTTTTTTAAAGGTTATTACTCGGTCGCTTACGCCCCATTATTGATCAAAAACACCTTTTACCTGACCAGTAATTTGGGTTTAGAAGTAAACATTCGATCGTGGACCAAGTACATCGAATTACTGATGTAATTGATAAAGCTTCATTGGGTCAACCGTATTTCTTGACGAGGTGTGGGCATAAAAGCCTTAAGTACAAATTAAGACAAGTTCTGTCTGAACAATTATATAAAATCCTTGTGTGAAAATTGGAATATTCGGAGTTAAACGAAATAACTTCAATTGTACCGCAAGGAAGCGGCCTTAGACCATACTCGTACCTCCTGTTTACCGATGATATACCACAAAGAAACGACACAATAGCAGTGAAACGAACTTAAAATGTAAAAACTTTTGAAAACAAAATGTTAAGATCATTCGTCAGCTCGCGCGCCGTAGTACATAAGAAACGATGATCTGCGATGAGATCTAGGTATTCACGCGGTTCGAGACGTAACGTAACGTAACGTTTCTATTTATTAAGGCGTCTTCAAAGAAGATGTTGTGATCTTGTAGAACCAGAGTAGACTATGTATAGTGGTTGTAACTCTTACTACCATCAACTGTGCTTATTTTTACCTCCAAGTGATAACCATCGGGTACTGGTCCCATCCAACCGGATTTGACTAGCTACACGATAAGTACGAGTGTTGATAACAAAGACGAGAGCTGCCATTGAGCTCTAAAGCCAATGAAGACGGGAAGAACACCTTCTTTTCAGAAAGAAGAAAAAAGAGCAAGAAAAGCGCGCGATCGAGGATATAGAGAGGTGCCACTCCAGGAACTATGGTCGCCAAAGTGTAAAGCGTCAAAGCCAAGGGTACTAGGCTCGAACAGAATACTGTCGAAATGAACAAGGAAATATCGTAGTTGAGACACAGTTGATACATAAGATATTGAAGAACACTTCTGCAGACTTTTAAACGGCGATGAAGAACAACATTCCGCTGTCAGGCAGAACGAACCATTCAATATTGGCGACAAAAGCGAAAACTACCAACTACCAACCTAAGAGAAGTGAGGATAGCAATATCTAAACTCAAGCTTAATAAGGCCTCCGGAAATGACGGCCCTCCCGAGAGCTGGCGGAGATGACTTGGTAAGTAACATCCACCAACGCATAAGCCAAATCTGGTCGGATGAAAGCATGCCTGATCGTTTGCCCGATCCACAAAAAGGAGACTCTCTGAACTGCGCCAACTACAGAGGCATAAGTCTGCTCAACATCACCTACAAGATCCTATCTGCCGTAATATGTGAACGCCTGAAACCGTTTACCAACAACCTGATCGGCCCTTATCAGTGTGGTTTTAGGCCAGGAAAGTCCACAATCGATCAAATGTTCACACTTCGGCAGATCGTGGAAAAAACCCAAGAAGTCCAAATCGATACCCACCACTTATTTATCGATTTCAAAGCCGCATACGACAGCATTTATAGAGAAGAACTATACAGAGCCATGTCTAGTTTTGGTATACCGCCTCGTCCGTTTGTGTAGGATGACGATGGAGAATTGTCGCTGGAGAAGGGTCGGAAACGACCTCACCGACACATTCGATACCAAAAAAGGATTTAGGCAGGGCAATGCGCTGTCATGTAACACTTCTTTAATTTGATTCTTAAGAGGATTGTGCAAAACTCCCGAGCCAACACCAGAGGCACAATCTTCCAAAAATCGGTGCAACTACTAGCCGAAGATATTGGCATCATTGGTAGGACCTAACGTGATGTCGTTGCCACTTTTGCTAGTATAGAGAAGGAGGCGGCTCCGCTATTAACTCTGACAACAACATCTCGTCAGAAATTAAACGAAGAATTACTCTTGCAAACCGCTGGTTCTTCAGGCTAAAAAGGCAAAACAGAGGTAACGCCATCACTCGAACTACTAAGGAGATCATATATAAGACCCTGATCATCCCAGTCCTGCTCTACGTTGTTGAAGCATGGGCCGCATCAAAAATGGATGAAGAAATTCTTGGTAGATTCGAGAGGAAAATTCTTCGAAAAATCTTTGGTCCCGTTTGCTTTGACGGGCTATGAAGCCGGAGTATCATCCAAGAAATATACGAGCTGTACAGCGACATGCCACTAGCCAGAAGACTACGCATTGGACGTTTAATATGGCTAGGACATTTTAAACGAATGACAGCTTTAAAAGAATTGAACCCTTGTTATTAGCCCGATAATCACAAACCGCGCTATAAATTGCGGAACTCTCAAAGGAAAGTTACACACGTTCGTTATGACTAAAGTGCTCAAGATGCAGAACCAGTTTGCGGAATTAAAGGGTGACAACTGAGCAGTACTCCTTTTTTTTCAAATCGGCAACGTTTTCCCTCGATGGCTGTTGCAGTGGTTTCACCCTCAAGTTGATTGCTTTGAAATAGTCTTATTGTTAGAACATAAGCCTCCCTGGCCCTAGTCAAGCCAGAAGCCAAGATAATTTACTGCATTTCTCATCGCCAACGTTTTTTGAGTCTTATTTTTTGGTATCACTAAAAGCCTTAAGCGTAGGGTCCTGAACAGATTTTTTTCCGTTTTTTTTTGAAAATGTATTTTCAATTTCCAATCATTTGAAAATCCCTTAAGTGATCGAAGTCACGCTGCAAAATGACCTGGATTGTCGGACCTGATCTGTACGGCAATACCACACAACGTCACAGGGATATAGTCGCAACGAAATATCCAAAAAAAACTGACAAAAATGGACCTCCATCCGATCATGAACAGGCATTTCATAATTGGTCGAACCGCAACCTTAGAGGACGAGTAGAAAACAAGATACGAATGTCAGGCAATATCAGAAGTCGCTGACCACGGAAGCTCTGGCGAGAATACGACTGGAAGGGAACAAAAACTTTTAACAGTTTGACTAAGTCCTTAAGGCTGAAGAAGTACGTTTGACAATTCTATTAAGCTTTCATTTTGTTACAAAAAGCAACGGCTTAAACTGAACAAACACTGCGCAGTTTTTTACTGACCATCCACTGTGTAAAGGATACATTTGTGTTTATATTTAGATTGACGTTTAAGTTTCGAACTGAGGGATCATCTTCTTTGCACCTGTCCCCGACCACCACAATTAAAAAAAATCATAGCAATTGTGGAGAAATCCCCATGATCTTAATGGCATCACAACGTACCAAATTCCGATGAAAGTATATGCAACCACCAAAAACCTTCATCTTGCAACATAACTTTAAGAATTTTCATCTCATAACAAGTAATCTAGAAATCACTTTTTAGATAAAGATACAACAGACCCAAGAAATTGTTTGAATCAAGTTTATATTTCGAGTCTTATCAGCTGTTTACCAAAAACCTTCTTATTTCGAGACATTTGGGTTTATAATGTCCCTATTCCCAATTTTTATTTCCATTTCTTAAGAATCACTGAAAACGTTCACATAGTCCATCCGCACCTAATGCCCTCTATGATAGTGCAAGTGCTCCTCCTTAATCATGTCCGCTGCCCTCTCGGCAATCATCATAGTCGGGGCATTTGTATTGCCCGACACTAGCCTTGGCATTATGCTGGCATCAACAATTCTCAGCTGCTTCACACCATACACCCTCAATCGAGGATCGACGACTGCCTCGGGATCATGTCTTGGACCCATCTTACAGGTCCCCACTGGATGATAGATCGTCTGCGAATAATGCCTCGACATACATCGCCAAAAACCGTCACTCAAGTATTCCTCATCGGGGCAATTGCGCCACGAGTACTTATTCAAAGTGGCGTTCAGATGGCGCATTATGCGAGTGTGCGTGATGGATTGCACGAATTTGGCAGCTTCTACCTATGAAGATACCAACATTATTGTCCCCCTCCAACAGTTGATTTAGAATATACCTTACCATTCTCGCTAAATCCTCGGGATGGTCGTAATAGTTGGCATATATCTTCGGATGTATACGTGCACTATCCGACTGTAGAAGCAGTCGTCCTCGACTGAGCGGACGCATCAGCAGCGGCAAAACCATGTAAGAGTCTTGATACAGCACAGGCTCAAACACTTCGGCGTAGTTTTCGAAACTCACACCGGATCCCAATCGTCCAATCATACCGCCATCTGACGTATAACCATACGATCCGAGGAACAGCTGTATATCTGGCCAGTCCTCGCGGGGATCTTGGTACTTTGTGTTTATGTAGCCCATGATCTCGCAAACAGGTGATGCATAGAAGAACCCATTTCGCTTATTAATAAAAGTCTCGACATTTTTCGTTGTCATCAGTTGAGGTATGATGAAGGACAGTTTGTCGCCGGTTACTTTGTTGTCGATGAGGTAAGATGAACCAGTTAAGGCCACATGATCCTGCAGATTCGAACCAACTCCTGGTGAATTGTAAACAACATCGATGTCATATTCGTTAAGCTGATCTGCGGGCCCAACACCTGACAGCATCAACAACTGAGGACTCTGTATCGCACCGGCAGACAATATAACCTCTCTCGACGCGAAGACCACGCGCAACTTTAAGTCATCGTCATACTCAAACGTTACACTATGCGCAACCTTTGTGTGTGGATTTATGTTGATTTTGTGGACGAAGGCATTCGTCAAGATGTCCAAATTGGGTCGATTCCAAACAGGCCTGATGTAGCCTTTGTTGGCACTGCATCGCAAGCCTTCGCGCAACGTCCCATGGGGATAGGTGAATCCCAGTTGTGTCCTCCCATTCAAATCGCCAAAAGGGTTGATCAGGTTCATCTCGCCAAGAGCGTGCATAAATATTTTCGCCAAGGGTGAGTTAAAACGAAAGTGCTCTACTGTTATCGGCCCACCGACTCCATGATACGGCGATTCCCTTAGCTGGGGATCTCGTATATCTTCCATTTTCTTAAAGTAGTGCAAAATGTTGTCATAATTCCATCCGGGATTACCCAACCCCGCCCATTGGTCATAGTCCTTTCGGTTACCGCGGACGTACATCATAGCGTTGATGACACTTGAACCTCCAAGCACACGACCGCGTGGCCATCGACAGCGCTGATTTGTCATCGACAAGCAATACCGATCAGAGGGTTCGGTCGTGAATGCCCAATCGAAGGGGCCACGTTGAAAAACTGGATACAACTGTGGTAAATCACTCAGCAGAGGTTCATCTGACCCGGCTTCCAAGAGCAACACGCTAACCTCAGGGTTCTCGGACAGTCTTGCAGCCAATACACAACCCGCTGATCCCCCACCAACAATAACGAAATCGTACGAGTCTCGCAGATTATCTATGTCGACCGGCCGCATTCGATGATTGACGTCAAGGATATCGGGACGATATTGCATGATACTTTCGCGAAGCAATATTAAAGTGGTTAGGGTAGGTGCGGCTGTAAGAACCATGCGCATTATGGTCATCATGCCATCGAGGCTGACCATTTTGGAGAAGACTTGATTTTTTTTTTTAATTTGAATTTGCACACCAAACGCGACCGCGGATAAACGGAAACTAATTGCTGCATGTGGGCCTTTGTGTGGCCAATTGTTATTTTCTGCTGGCGATGGCATTATTTGGAGTAACTTGGGTTCAATGTGGTAACGAAAATGCCGATGACATTATTTTACCTTATTGTTTCGATTTTGTTTACACACTTTAGCCGAGTACGCTTATACCTAATCATGACGTCATATTGAAATTGGTTTGTAAGGCATATTGGTTACTGCACTGAAATATGACATGAGATACTAATTCTTGGAATCAATTGCAATAAGAAATCGTTCATGTTGACCTGGTGATTTAGAAAACAAGAATATTACATTACATTTGAAAATAGTATACTGGTGGTAGATACACTCTAGGTATCTAGATTTAAAAAAATATTTTCGGAATTTTGGGTAAATCGACAAAATGTTGAAGTTAGGGGATTCATCTACCTTGGAGTCAATATCAATTCTACGAATTACACCATCCGATGAATATTGGTTTTGACGTAGTTTCTGCGCAAGCTCCTCACTCAAAAATACAAATGCTGGACCCTAACTCTATTTTGCTAATTTTCGGTACTAAGTGCTGGACAATAAGGAAGAAAGCGGATGAAATATTAGGCACCGTTTGCCTCCAATCAAATCATTAATTTTGATGGGATCGGGGATTTTTTAAGCACCATGTTCTGAATGCTATTATACTACTTACTTACTTAACGACCCGTTGAGGGTCTCTGCTTCAGACAAGGCAGCCTTCCATTGTCTTAAATCCTATCACGTTGCTTCATGTCATTCAGTCCAAGTGATCTGGAATCCGCGATCGCTTGATCCTTAATCCAGAGGTTCGGTCTTCATTGTCGCCTCGAACTTGAAGGCTGGTCCTCGAAGATTCTTGTGGCTGAGTCAATGTAGTCTACGTGTTTTGACCTAGTGCCTAATATTTGCTATTCAACTTATTGTTCAGCACTAGACGCCGTTAAGTAGGGCTGACAAGATTAGGGTCCGGTGGAACAAACATTATTTGGACTTCAGGGTTAAGAGTTGTGATCCGATTTATTGATGTTTACAACCTCAAAATTGTTGCTATCCAAGGCTGTGCGTCGACAGTACTTTGTTTGTTAAAAGCATATTTTTTGTCTTGTCATCGTTAATTCCAAGAGCAAAGCATTTCACCTCTTCCTCTAACAGAAGGAAGGTATACTTTTCCACAACGACACGATAATGGAAGCGACAGTTATGTCGATATCGTCTGCGTCCTCCAATAGCTAGAGAAAGTGCCTTCCGTATTAACTCCTGATGTATGTTCTATATGTTGCATCACCAGCTTAGCCTTGTAAGCCTCGTTCTTGGCTGCGAGCATCTGTCGGCATTCCTCATCAAACCAGAACCCTATCATATCAGTTGCGGCTGATCTAATGGCTTGTTGGCATCGTTGCGATTGTTCTTCGACATTCGATGCTGATGGTATGGTGTTAATCGAGAGTTTAAGGTATACGCTTTGCGCGAAGGGCTTGGGGGTCTCTTTCGATTGCAGTCTTTCGACATTACATTTTTTTTGTGTTGTGGGGGATATCCGCATTCTTACAACAAGGTAATGGTCCGAACCGATGTTCCGACATCCAAATATTGGATGCGTGCACCTTGTCTATCGCAATGTGGTCAATTTGGGTGACCGTACGTTGATCTGGAGACCGCCATATGCCCTTATGGATATCGAGGTGAGGAAACCGTGTGCTGGCTATAGAGGCATTTCGCAGGCTGTGTTTTCCGACAATACTGCTGCGATATTTTAACATCGTACCTCGGTAGTCGCCCATAAGTTTTGTTAATGAGCTCGTAGAAGCAATCTTTAGCTATATGTAATCTTCTTCCTCCTTCGGGGCGTGAGCGCATAAAAGGCATATGTTGGCGAATTTGGCCTTGATGTGAATTGTTGCAATGCGTTCGCTAATGTCTTGGAAACATTAGGACTTCTTGCCTAAGCCTGACACTTATAACAAATCCGCATCACCGAATAGTAGCTGTTTCTGCTCATTATAACACGGTCCGTAGTAGATGTCAGAGTTTTTCATCATCTTTTCGACCGACCCATACCATCGTATTTCCTGGATGTCAGTAATGTCTGCTTTCTAGCTTCCGCTAGTTGTTAGCCTGTACCTCTCCTGTTTAATGTTCTCACATTCCAGGTTCAGATACGAACGTCGTTTTCCTTTTTTCGTTTAACAGTGTCGTCAACAATAAAATCATTCCTTTCCGAGACTATTGTTTGCTTATGTTTTTTTTCATGCATGGGTAGCAAAGCACAACCCCCAACCTGAAGGGCCAGTTCCAATTTATTAGATACCCCTAGGACACCGGCTCATCAGTATCCACTACGGGATTGAGCGCTGCCGTTTAGGTTCTTTCGGTTCATTCGCACCATCTCTGTCCAAGGGGCCTGACTTACCTTTGTAATTCTTAAATTTCCTAATATGTCGGAGCAGTTCAAATAGCGTAGATAACCTAAGATTTGTTAAACAATACAAATCTTGAGTCTTATATTAGATATGAAGCTAAAAAATGGATTGAATTTTTCGATGTGGGAATGGCAATCTCTGATCTCGTATTGGATCCATATCACGGGCATCAATAAAAATAAACCTACAATGTAGAGCATACTACTTTACTGTGTCAGTGGATCTAATCGCGGCGCTAGGCATTCTGCTCCTCCTACTACACTTTTATTTGGTAAACGAATGGCGACTAACTTAGCCATTCGACTTAGGGTTTGGATAAACTAGCTAGAGCAAGCTACTTGTCGGTGTGCCGGTTGATCATACTGAAGCACTGGGTATTCTGTTCTGTTCTATCCACTGCACCTTAGTAACTTATCCAAACATTTTCAAGAAACCGGCTAGAAACGGTTCATGCTTTGACCTAAAAATAGTTCGCATGCGTACTTTGATTGATCTTGCTCAAATTGTTTTTCGGTTGAACCATGCTAACCCTCTTTCATTCATGAAAGTCGACATCCACCGCAACACAAAGCTAAACAAATACTCATCAATGTTATATATCTGGATATCATTCATCTCTATTAGCAGCTTTTCCCACAAACGGGCCAACATCCTGTAATGTCTTGACAAATATGAATTAAAGTAAAACTCCACTTTCATTTCGTTTTTCGTTTTTCGTTTATTCAAAGTCCTATCTAATTCGTTACCTTATTTTCTAAACACTATAGTCTCGGTTATAAATTATTTCTTAAATTCTAAGGCTTAACTTAAAAACAGGCACTCATTTTAGGAAATTTATACTACCTTACCGCACAAAGCATCCAATGATCTCAAATTTCAGGACACTCCTGTGCACTTCATCAAATTATATTAAACTTCAGCTATTTCCTTACGACTTCTACTTGTTCGCACACACTCCTTATAGAGAGCAAAGAGTATTTATCAATCCTATACTATCCCTACTTGTAGGTTCATTTCTTAGCAACGGAATTCTTGATCCAAAACTCTTTTATCATATCCGAACCCTTCTCCGCAATCATAATAACCGGTGCATTCGTATTCGCACTTACTAATTTCGGCATTATGCTGGCATCGATAACCCGCAGCCCTCTGATGCCGTATACCCTAAGCTGAGGATCGACAACCGCTTCTTGATCCCAATAGGGACCCATTTTGCATGTTCCCACCGGATGATAGATTGTCACTGTGTACTGTCGGATCATGCACTCCCAATACTCGTCGGTGAACATCTGTATATGCAGGCAGCCAGGCCATTTGATT
Organism: Rhingia campestris; assembly: GCA_932526625.1. Taxonomy (NCBI): domain Eukaryota; kingdom Metazoa; phylum Arthropoda; class Insecta; order Diptera; family Syrphidae; genus Rhingia; species Rhingia campestris. The sequence goes on along the minus strand of OW052182.1, from coordinate 92,879,878 downwards.
GCAGATATTCGAGATCCAAACCTTTGCATGGCTTTAGTTCGAGAGAGTGCCACCGCGATTTTAACACCTTCGATCAATGTTTTCGTATCAAAATCGTCGGCTAAGTAGTTTGGGTATATGTAGGGATAGTCGAAAGGATTACCGCTTCGAAGTTTTATTGAACCCACGCTGCGTGGCCGCAACAACATTGGAATCACACTCCAAACGTCCTTGTTGTTGATCTTTTCGAAGACAGATCTGTAAAAGCTTTCGGAAAGACCGTGTGCCTTTCGCAGTTGGGTGCCCCCATCTGAGTTTGTCGATCCCGATACGAAGTGGAATTCAATGTCGGGCCAGTCATGGGTTTTGTTGGCGTATTTTGTATTCACAAATGCAAGTCCTTCAACGCCACCGAGTATGGTTAAAGGACCCTGACCAAAAACGGCATACTGCAGCACAGTTGACATCGAATGGAAGCGACTCTCCACGATCGAGACGGGTTGGTTTACCATAAATGTTAGCCCACCTAAGCCGATGTGATCTTGCATGTTCTCGCCGACATTAAGTTCCTTAATCACCGGAATGCGATGCTTCGTCAACTCCTTCCTTTGCCCAATGCCGGATAACATCAAAATCTGCGGTGAATTTACAGATCCCCCTGACAAGATCACCTCTTTTGTGGCTCTCACATGGTAGATCTTCCGATCGCGAACGAATTCGACACCAAAGGCGATTTTCGTCACCGGATCAATCATTACTCGGGTAACATGTGAAAACATTGAAATGTGCAAGTTCGGTCGTAACCTTGCGGGCCTCAGAAACGCCTTTGCCGTGCTGCATCTACTACCGCGGCGGGTGGTGCCTTGAGCAATCATGAAACCGGCCTGCTTTTCGCCGTTTAAATCACGATTTTCATAGCCCATTTCAACGCCAGCCTCAACAAAGGCTGCTGCCAATGGTGTATGGAATGGAGCCTCTCCCACAGTCAAGTATCCCCCTGTCGAGTGATAGGGAGTGCTGGCCAAGTAGGGATTTGTGTTATCTTCAGACTTCTTAAAGTAATACAAGGCGTCACGGTATCCCCAACCGGTATTTCCCGCAGCCTCCCAGTTGTCGTAATCTATTTTGCTTCCCCTAAGATAGAGCATGTAGTTGAGGACACTTGATCCACCGAGGACTTTGCCTCGTGGCCAATTGCAGCGACCATTGTTCATAGCTGGAAATAGAATGAGGTATTACATTCTGGTTATTTTATTGTGTTTCAAAAGTCTTACCTAAACAAGCTGTCCCCGAGGGTTCTGTTTTATATTTCCAGTCCATTTTGCTCAACTGCAGATAGCCAGCCATTAGGGGTACGTCGGATATTTCTGTTTCATCACCACCAGCTTCGATAAGAAGGACGTTCCAATTTTCCACCTCTGTCAGTCTATTCGCCACCACTGCACCCGCGGACCCCGCTCCAACTATAATAAAATCATAGTGGTCCATGATTTCGTCGGATGGGACGATTCTCGACTCTGGATCCATGATTTCTTCATACTGAAAGTATGCAATGGCCGCTACCAGCATTGGCACGAACCAACCAATGCTTGTTGCGGCGCTTACCGCGCCACCTATTGCATTTGCAGCGCCAACAATTGCGCTGCTCATTTTTGGAACTTAACTGTGGTTGATGGTAAAGGATAAAAGTTCCCCCTCTCTCTCTTGGTGGATGGTAAGCTAAATTTGACGAAAGCTTGTCGATAGGAAATGATGTTGGTTTGGGTCTTTACTTATATCGATGACAAATCAAATGTTGCGTGGATTGTATTTCTATATGCCAACATGTTGATGAGTGGATTCTGAAATGGGAAATCAGTTGTTGAGTTACAATGTTGTTTCGGAGGAATGTCATGAATGAAAAATGTCACTGCGTAGCTGGCGAGACCAGGGTTCTTAAAAAATATGTAAGGTGTAGCCTTACTTTTTGGAATCTTTGTCTAATCGTAGCACATTTTATAACTTTGAGTGTGTTTAGTGTACGACACATTACAACATCAACGCTAGGTTAATTCCCAATAACAATGTTGTTGTCAAAGCCGATGATGATGACATCAGAGACGCCTTCGCTTTGAAATGAAAATGACCCAAATAAATTTATTTAACCTACTTAAAAAAATCTATTCACATAAATTAGACATAACATAGTATGAAAGATATTTCTGTTTTGCAAATTCTCAAGCTGTCTACATTGGTAACAATCCAAAAGTGTCGTAACTTTGATTTAAAAAAAAAAAAAAACAATCCTCGCTGCATATCAATTAGTTACTCATTACATACTCATGTCATCCAGCAGATTGCGCTCGTTGGCAGTGGTCGGTGCTTCCAATGCCCACGAATAACAATTACCATCGTGATGATCCAATTGTCAGATTCTCTTCTGTCACTCTCGTTCCCCTTTGTTTTGTGTACAATTGCGCAGACAGCCAAGTTGAAAATTATTATGGACAAAATTTCTTTTCAATTGTCATTCAGTACCATTGTTGGGAATAAAATTATTTCGAAGCACAATAAATCGGGCATTTACATACCGGGTGACCAAGTCTAGTGAGTGAATCTCAGCTCTAATCGCGTAATAGTGCATTCACACCGAACAGAAAACTGAGTTTTCGCAGAAGCACCTGAAACCTTCATCAAAAACCGAGTTTTCCCATACATTGTCAGTTCTCAAAACCTAGTAGGTTACGACGTAACCTTCTCATAATCACTTCGCAGACGTCATCTCGTTGCAGGTTATTGGAAAGAACACACCTTTTTCATACATTCTACACGTGTTCCACACGTCCCACAAAACAGCTGATGAACTCGCTGTCAAAACCATGTTTTTTTTCAGAAATTTACACACCAGATGAAATAAAAACAAAACAAGCGGCGGGCTTGAGAGTCAAAAACTGTTGTCAAAATTTTTAGATTTGTTTCATTTTGAACTTCAAATGCTAATATTAGTTTGATTATATTAGAATTAATTTTATTATTCAATTACAATATTTTCACACACAAATGTTGCAGCTAGTATCACAATTCACAGCTGATTGAAATGTCAAACGAAACCTGGTCAGAGTCGGTGTGAAAGCATCCAGTGGTTTACGAAAACTTTTTGCCAAAAACTCAGTTTATGATTCGGTGTGTAAGCACTATAAGAAGTAAACAATCAGACTACTCTGTTTTCATGATCTGGATTTATGCGATTCAGGCTCAGGGGTCTTTAACACAGCGCAACAAGTCAACATTTGTGAAGAATTAGCTATAGTTCAACACTTGGCAGATTCTTTTTCTCTTCGTCACTGCTTCGTCTAACTTCTGCAGAATTCATTTGTGTATTTGTTATCTAGTTCCCCGATGAGAACCCATCTTAAATCTTTAATATCCAATGGCGGCCCACAACAGCTTATCCATTCACTGCTGATGGGTTCAGATCAGATACGAATCTGACCAGTTAATCGCTTATCCGTTTCATTCCGCCCTGACGTGTCCTAGAGCCCAGCAAAATAGTGCCGAGTTACGACTAATACCCCTGAATGCCAAGAGGTAAAGCATTTCGAATTTGAAAGGTTGGAGCTGATTGCTTGACTCTCGATGCAGATGGTTATTTCTCTTAGTAGGATTGTTGTCAGCAAGCCATGAAATCAGCCGCGAAGTTCCGCCTCAAAGAAACTTTTAATTTGACGAAGATTACCGAACGGATGCTTGCAGACAACAATGTGGCTTACAAGGTAATGCTTCTGGCGATGACAAGAGCTGATGAAAAAGTTCCCATTGAGTTTCATAAGCAAAGGAGATAAAAAGAGAAGAAGGATTGATGCTAGTAGGTCTTATCAAAGTGTTAAACGCCTAAGCCAGGGATACAAGGCCTGAAGAAAAAATCGTAAAAATCGATGCTGAAAATATATAAAATAACCACATTTACAGACTATTAAATAGAACGAACCATTCGATTGTGACAATAGCCAAAACTACCAGCTACCCGACCTTAATGAAGTGAGGTTAGCAAGATCAAAACTCAAGCCTAAAAAACCTGCCGGAAATGAAACGCCTTCCTGATGAGCTAAAGAAAGTCAGGTAAGTGGTAAGTAACATAGACCAACACATTAGCAAAATTTGGTCCGACGAAATTATGTCTGAAGAATGGAACCTCATCATCGAATGCCCAATTTAAAAAAAAGGAGACACTCTGAATAAGGCTCCTCAACATCACCTACAAGATCATGTTTGCCGAAATATGTCGACGTCGACTGATACCTGTTACCAATAATCTGATTGGCCCCTTTTATTCTTAAAGAAAACTACCCAACTGATGTTCAGATGCTGAAAAATAAACCAAGATTGCGCGTTTCTTTTCTGATTGCTAAAAATGTCTACGTAAACGTACTTAAATGAAGTTCACTAGTTTTAGTACTTGTATATAACGGGTGATCCGTATAGTTTTAACAGCATGGAGCTACATGCCATACAGCTAACGAATCAATTACTTTATTGAGGAAACGGCCGATGAAAACAGCATCTCAAGAAATGTCAATTGGCCACCAAGATCTTGTGATTTGACACCATTGGTTTACTTTCTATGGGGTTATGTGAAATATCTTGTTTACGTCGATAAACCCGAAACGACTGAAAGTTTGGAAGCCAACTTAACTCTTGTTATTCATGGAATACTGGCCGATATGGTTGAAAGAGTGGTCGAAAAATGGACCACCAGAATGAATCATTTATGAAGGAAATTACCTTTAAAAATTGATTAACACCACAAAAAAAGATTTTTCTCAATACATTGATTTTTTGTGTTTAATTTATAAAAAAAAGTCAAGAAGCTCTTATTGGATCACCACCCTGGAAGTTTGATACCAAGATACTAAAAAAAGGATTTAGTTTGACACCTTCAAAGTTGTTTTTACAGGATTGTGCTGATTCGGGCACAATCTTCCGTAATGCTTTGCTACTAGAATTCGCCGACGATATTGCGCTCATTGGTCTTACTCAACAAAATTCATCGCCGCGTCAAAAGAAAATGAAGCGCAAAAAATGGGTGAACGTTGCAAAGTACTTTGTATGCCTCTGCTCCGAAGGATTACTCAAGCCAACCATTGTTAGATGGCAGTTTAGTAACAAAGACCTTTCAGAAACTTGTAAGGAGAACCTACTTATACCAGTTCAGAGCTACGGTGGTGAAGCATGGCCCGTATAAAAATCGGATGAAGAAATCATTGGTCTCTCCGAGCTAAGAGTGTTTCGAAAAATCGTTGGTCCCGTTTGCGTTGACAGATTATAATGAAGAAGTAAAGTCCAATTTTCGATTTCTTTCTTTTCAATAACCATTTAGAAATCTGAGACTTTCTGTAGGTGTAGTAAAAAGAAATCCATTACTTTTGGATGGAATTGAAGACATTATTTAGCGTAGTTGGAATGGTCAGATTTAGGTCAAATATGCGCTGTTTTGTTTCCATTTCAAAGGGACTTAATTCCATTATGGCTCTTTCATTTGGCAAACAACTGGGACAGTTGTTTTTCACAAGTCTCTTTTAAGGTGAATTTTTCACCAGAATGATCGTTTGTCATGGACAGGTACATGAGGTAATCCACGTTCGGACTATAAGGTGGATGTATCAAATGGGCAATCAAAAATGTATGCTTACTTAACGTTCAAACTAGAAGACTTCTACTCTCTTATAGACATTTACGACAATTGGCCTCACAGAGCGTGGACATTAACAAAATCGACCAAACTAAAACTGCACATCATTGGCTGCTGTTTTAGAATTAGGACCAAAAACACCATTTACATTTTTTGTCATCTATAGCTGCGTTTTCGTCTTTATCGAAGAAAAACTGTAAAATGTGGCGTATTTTACCTTTGCTGGTGTCCATCTTTCACGTGCACTCAAACAAAGTGAGTTAACTAATAGAAAACTGTCACTGCATTTTTTTTAAGTACAACATCTCGTCTTTCCAATGACATTTTGACACACTGGTGGTATGTAACGGGTGGTAAAATTTCAAGGGCCGATGTTGAATGTGAACCACACCTAAAAGTCAAGTTTTTTTCTGCATTTTATTTGACATTTCTCAATTTCAGACTAACTCGATTTGAACCATGGAAATACACACAATCGAGCAACGGATTAAAATTATTCAGGCTTATTATGAAAATGGGCGCTCAAATCAAAATGCATATCGTGCACTTCGTGATTTTTTCCGTCAATTGAATCGTCCAAATGTGCGTACAATCGGGAAAATCGTGCAAAAATTTGAGCAAACCGGGTCTGTAGGAGATGTGAAAACACCAGTGCATGCTCGTACTGCAGAAAATATTGCTGCTGTTCGCGATAGTGTGGCTGAAGAGTCATCCACTTCAACTCGTCGTCGTGCCCAACAATTGCACCCCTCACGCTCGTCGTTGATGAACATTATGCATAAAGACTTGCATTTACACGCTTACAAGGTGCAATTGACTCAAGAACTAAAGCCTCTTGACCATTTCAAGCGTCGTCAATGGTCAGAATGGTGGCAAGAAATGGCAACAGTTTTCGAAGAAAATCATCTTCAGTGATGAGGCCCATTTTCACCTCAGTGGATTCGTCAATAAGCAGAATTGCCGCATTTGGGCGAATGATTGTCGAAAAACCAATGCACCCACAAAGAGTGACTGTTTGGTGCGGTTTATGGGCAAGCAGCAACATCGGTCCGTATTTTTCCAAAATGAGGCCGGTCAGGTAGTTACTGTGAATGGTGTTCGCTATCGTGAGATGATAACGAACTTTTTATGGCCCGATATAGATGTGGACGATATGTGGTTTCAAGAGGACGGTGCCACTTGCCACACGCTAACGAAACAATGGCTCTTTTGTGCGACAAATTCAATGGCCGTCTTATCTCACATGGTGGCGATGTCAATTGGCCACCAAGATAATGTGATTTGACACCGTTGGACTTCTTTTCTTGGGGTTATTTGAAAGAAAAGGTGTAAGCCAGCAACAATTCAAGAGCTAAAGGATGTAATTCGGCACATTAACGGCATAGAACCTCAATTATGCCTCAGCGTGGAATACACACTCGCAGCATTCCTAGATATTGAAGGAGCTTTCAACAATGTCAAAACATGCGCAGTAGAAAGGGCATTGCAGAATTCCAACGTTGACCAGGCACTCACTAACGTGATTGTAAGTCTTCTCAAAGAAAGGAATATCAAGGCAAAACTGGGCGACACTGAACTAAAAGTAAACGCCTCAAGGGGCACACCACAAGGAGGAGTCATCTCCCCTCTACTATGGGTTCTTGTCGTTAATGAAATACTTATGAAATTCAAAAACAGGGGGTTAAAGTAATTGCGCACACAGACGATGTAGTATTGCTTGCGACAGGCAAATTCTTACCAACCATAAGTGAGCTGTTAGAAAACTCGCTCCGGACACTCAACACGTGGGCAAAGCAATGCGGCCTTGGGGTCAACCCACAAAAAACCGAGCTTGTGCTGTTCACAAATAGAAGAACAATACCACACTTCGAACCACCAGCTATAGAAGGAATACCCCTTAAAATAGCTGAAAGTGCGAAATATCTGGGAATAATTCTAGACAGGAAGCTCAATTGGAAACTTAATGTTAATGAAAGAGTTAAGAAAGCAGCAAATGCTTTCTACGCATGTAACCGAATATTCGGCAGAAAGTGGGGACCTAGCCCCAAAATAATCCTGTGGATGTATACGGCTATCGTGCGACCAATACTCACATATGGCAGTATAGTCTGGTGGCAGGCCACATACAGAGCAACCAACTTGAAGCAAATGACAAAAATACAAAGACTAGCGTGTATATGCCAACCAGTGCGATGAGAACAACCCCAACATCTGGATTGGAGGTGATTCTGAATCTGCTGCCCTTGGATCTATACATGCAGGAATCAGCTGCCAAAAGCTCCTCGAGGATCAGCCAAACAAACAGCTGGATCCCGAGCCTCGCTGGGCATGCGCAGGTCCTAAAGAAATACGTAGGGAGCGTAGTAAACTCTGACTATCTATCTCCCTATCTAGACTTCGATCGACCCTTCACCAGCTCGTTTCCGAGCAGAGACGAATGGGACAAGAATGAACCCACAAAAAGGAAATCGATATTCATCTTCACAGATGGATCAAAGATAAACTGTGGAACAGGTGCTGGCATATTCTCAGAGGAATTAGTAATACACAAATCAATCAGGCTTCCTGATCATAGTAGTGTGTTCCAGGCTGAGGTGCTAGCAATCGCTGAAGCGGCTCATTTGGTGTCAATAATGGAAATACCGCACAGTGATATCACCATATTCATTGACAGCCAAGCGGCTATAAAAGCAGTATCTGCTATCGAAATTAAATCAAAGCTAGTTCGCCGCTGTCGCGAAGAGCTCAAGGTTCTCTGCTCACAGCATAATGCTGATCTCTGCTGGGTTCTTGGTCACAGGGACATAGACGGCAACGAGATGGCCGACGAACTGGCAAGAAATGGATCTGCTACAGATCATGATCAGGCACTACAAACGGTCGAACCACCACTCTGTAACCTCAGAGAAAGAGTGGAATACAAAACCCGAATGAAAGCCAATACCAGGTGGAAGTCATTGACTACCTGCGAAATATCTCGGAAGCTCTGGCCAGAATACAACGGAAACCGAACCAAAAAACTTTTGCGGTACGACAGAAGCTCCTTATCTAAACTGGTAGGGGCTCTAACTGTTCACAACTTTCTCAGAACCCATACTACATACTTCCAAGGCATCCAAGAGCTATCCGATATCCCATTACCCTATCTTTACAGGTTCCTACGAACATCAGGATGGCTGGATAGAGTGGAGTAACCCATAGTAACGATAAGGAAGGACGTAATCCCACCAAGGGTATCACAATGGGTCCACATGGACCTAAGTGTGGCGGAATAGAGAATCCTCTACTCCACCAACCCGTAAACCTAACCTATGCCTCAGCGTCATCGAAAATTTGTACCATCGGATGGAGGTGTGCCGCCGAGGTCGCAGCGGCCATTTGGCCGATATTTTGTTCCATACATAATTGAACCATACCAATATTACTTACTTACTTAAGTGGCGCTACAGTCCGGAATGAACCTGGGCCTCCACCAACATGCCTCTCCAATTAGCCCGGTCCTTAGCTAACTGCCTCCAGTTGCGCACTCCAAGTTGGTTGAGGTCGGTTTCCACTTGTGCGCGCCACTTAAGGCGAGGTCTTCCTCTACTGCGTCCGACGTCTGGCTGGGAATCGAAGACTCTGCGAGCCGGAGTATTGGTGTCCATTCGTTCTACATGTCCTAGCCATCTTAAACGTCCAATGCGGAGTTTTTTGACCAGGGGCATGTCGCTGTACAGCTCGTATAGTTCTTGGTTGAATCTTCGTCTCCATAGCCCGTCAACGCAAACGGGACCGAAGATTTTTCGAAGAATTTTCCTCTCGAATCTACCAAGGATTTCTTCATCCGCTTTTGATACAGTCCATGCTTCAGCGCCGTAGAGCAGGACTGGGATGATCAGGGTCTTATATAGGGTTTCCTTAGTAGTTCGAGTGAGGGCTTTACTACTAAATTGCCTTCTTAGCCCGAAGAAACAGCGGTTGGCAAGAGTAATTCTTCGTTTAATTTCTGACGAGATGTTGTTGTCAGAGCTAATAGCGGAGCCGAGGTAGACAAAGTCCCGTACTACCTCAAAGTTATATCTGTCAATGGTGACGTTCTGTCCAATTCGTCGATGTTGTGAGTCCTTTCGTGATGACAGCATATACTTAGTCTTACCCTCATTTACTGCTAAACCCATTTTCGCCGCTTCCTTCTCTATACTAGCAAACGTGGCTATGACATCACGTTGAGTCCTGCCAATGATGTCAATATCGTCAGCGTATGCTAAAAGTTGCACCGACTTTTGGAAAATTGTGCCTCTGGTGTTGGCTTTGGAGTTTTGCACAATTCTCTCAAGAATCAGATTAAAGAAGTCACATGACAGCGCATCGCCTTGCCTAAATCCTTTTTTGGTATCGAATGTGTCGGTGAGGTCGTTTCCGACCCTGATGGAGCAGCGAGAATTCTCCATCGTCATCCTACACAAACGGACGAGTTTGGGCGGTATACCAAAACTAGACATGGCTCTATACAGTTCGTCTCTATAAATGCTGTCATATGCGGCTTTGAAATCGATGAATAGGTGGTGGGTATCGATTTGGACTTCTTGAGTTTTTTCCAGGATCTGCCGAAGTGTGAAAATTTGATCGGTTGTGGACTTTCCTGGCCTAAAACCACACTGATAAGGGCCAATCAGGTTGTTGGTAAACGGTTTCAGGCGTTCACATATTACGGCAGATAGGATCTTGTAGGCGATGTTGAGGAGACTTATGCCTCTGTAGTTGGCGCAGTTCAGAGGGTCTCCTTTTTTGTGGATCGGGCAAACGATGCTGAGGTTCCATTCTTCAGGCATATTTTCATCCGACCAGATTTGGCTTATGAGTTGGTGGATGTTACTTACCAAGTCATCTCCGCCGGCCTTATAGAGCTCAGCGGGAAGGCCGTCATTTCCGGCAGCCTTATTAAGCTTGAGTTTAGATATTGCTATCCTCACTTCACTCAGGTCGGGTGGTTGGCAGTCTTTGCTGTCGTTGCCAATATTGAATGGTTCGTTCTGCCTGACAGCGGAATGTTGTTCGTCATCGCCGTTTAACAGTCTGCAGAAGTGGTTCTTCCATATCCTCAGCATCGACTGTGTCTCAACTACAATATTTCCTTGTTCATCTCGACAGGATTCTGTTCGAGCCTTGTATCCTTGGCTTTGACGTTTTACACTTTGGTAAAACTTGCGAACATCGTTCCTGGAGTGGCACCTCTCTATATCCTCGATCGCGCGCTTTTCTTGCTCTTTTTTCTTCTTGCTGAAAAGCCGATGTTCTTCCCTTCTTCTTTGCCTATAGAGCTCAATGGCAGCTCTCGTCTTCACCTGCAGCTTAGCCTTGTAGGGCTCGTTCTTGGCTGCGAGCATCTGTCGGCATTCCTCATCAAACCAGGGGTTTCTTGCTGGTGGGCGCGAGAAACCTAGCACTTCAGTTGCGGCTGATCTAATGGCCTGTTGGCATCGTTGCCATTGCTCTTCGACATTCGATGCTGGTGGTATGGTGTTAATCGAGAGGTTAAGGGATACGCGTTGTGCGAAGGTCTTGGCGGTCTCTTGCGATTGCAGTCTTCCGACATTAAATTTTTTCACAGTATTTCTGGATTGTTGTGGCGTGGTGGATATCCGCATTCTTACCTTGGCTGCTACAAGGTAGTGATCCGAGTCGATGTTAGCTCCTCGGAATGTTCGGACATCCAAAATACTGGATGCGTGCCTCTTATCTATCGCAATGTGATCAATTTGGTTGACCGTTCGTTGATCTGGAGACCGCCATGTCCCCTTATGGATATCGAGGTGAGGAAACCGTGTGCTGGCTATAGTGGCATTTCGTTCCGTAGCGAAATCAATTAGCCTAAGTCCGTTACCAGACGTGTTGTCGTGTAGGCTATGTTTTCCGACAATACTTCTAAAGATGTCTTCTCTTCCTACCTTTGCGTTAAAATCTCCCAGCACGATTTTAACATCGTACTTCGGTAGTCGCTCATAGGTTTTGTCGAGGAGCTCGTAGAAGCAATCCTTAGTTGTATCATCTTTTTCTTCCGTCGGAGCGTGAGCGCATATAAGGCTTATGTTGGCGAATTTGGCCTTGATGCGGATTGTTACTATGCGTTCGCTAATGTCTTGGAAACATAAGACTTCTTGCCTAAGTCTGGCACTTATAACAAATCCGCATCCGAATAGTCGCTGTTTCTGCTCACTATAACACGGTCCGTAGTATATGTCACAGTTTTTCATCCTCTTTTTGCCCGGCCCATCCCATCGTATTTCCTGGATGGCAGTAATGTCTGCTTTGTAGCAGTTTAGGGCTTCCGCTAGTTGTTCGCCTGCACCTCTCCTGTTTAATGTTCTCACATTCCAGGTGCAGATACGAACGTCGTTGTCCTTTTTTCGTTTAGCAGGGTCGTCAACAATAAAATCAGTCCTTTCCGAGGCTATTGGTTGCTTCGTAACTATGTTTTTTTTTCTGTGGGTGGGTAGTTAACCCAAAGCACAACCCCCAACCTGGAGGGCCAGTTCCAATTTATTAGATACCCCTAGGACACGGGGCCATCAGTATCCACTACGGGATTGAGCGCTGCCGTTGGCCTTTCGGTTCATCCGCCACCATCTCTGTTCAAGGGGCCTGACTAACCCTTGAAATTCCTAGACAACCTGTTGTCCGAATATGTCAGAGCAGCTCATCTAGGTTCGCCTGGGACAGCCGGCCGGGTATTCATCCGTGCCATTCTCACCAGGGTGTTTATAGTGTTGCTGTTTTTCGTCATGTTATCAACACTCGCGCTTATCGTTTAGCAAGTCAAATCCGGTTGGATGAGACCAGTACCCGATGGTTACCACTTGGAGGTAAAGATAAGCACATTTGATGTGTAGTCAGAGTTGCAACACTGGGCATTGCCAAGTTAACGCCAATCAGAGTCTACCCTCGTTCTACAACACCCAACCATCACCATACCAATATTGTCATAATAAAAAGAAATGACAGTAATTTCCTAAATAATTTGTGTTTTATTCAAAATCAACATCGGCCCTTAAAATTTAACCACCTTTTGTAAATACTATGGCAATGACTTGGGTGGTGACACACGCTTCATGTAGTATGAGTTGAGAAATGGCAATACAAATTTAGATCTTCAACGTACCACTTAGGAAGAATGGCGCTGCGGTCGACAGAAATCCGTGTATACTACAGACGTAGTAAAAATGGTAATATTAGCCCAGACAAATACAATGCTGCTCGCGTGGCATTACCGTGGTATTTCCTGACATATAGGTGGTACATCCGTACACAATATTATTTATACCACCAGTGGATCAAAAGTGAAAGACCTATACAGATTGCTCAAATAATAAATTTATTTTTTTTTTAATTTTTGATAATTTTTTTATGAATACACCAACAATTAAAATGTGTCATCCGCTCGATGTATACTCTTAAAAATACGGAGATGCATAATTGACGAGTGGAAAAGTTTGAAAAGCGCCTATACATGTGAAAAAAAGAATATCCTAAGTGCTATAGAATTAAGGGAAATTTTCATTTATACAGGCTTACCATAAGAAAACTGTGTTTAAGACGAAAATCCAAACGCGTATTTCCAAACTTTTTACTATTAGGCAATATGCAGGTTGATATGGCATTTAATGGAATAAATAATGGACTTTTTAAATATATGAAATGCTGAGCGATTTAATTATCATTTTAATACAAAAATGTAATTTTAGTTTGGCGCTATTTTTCCATACGAATAGCGCTACTTTTGCGACTAGTAGAGAAAAAAGGAATATTACAATGTATACCAAAATGCTAGCCTTCAGTCGTCAATTATACCTCAGAATTATATAAAATCCACGTAAAATTTTAGCCAGCTGACCAGTAAAAGTGTATCCGATAAGCAAAAACTCTGAGTTGTGATTTTGGCGAGCAATTCTCAACAAGCAGAGTGGCGCAGTGGAAGCGTGCTGGGCCCATAACCCAGAGGTCCGTAGATCGAAACTACGCTCTGCTATCGATAATGTTTTTTTTTTTTTACTAAATAATATCTTGTTTACACAGAATGTGAATGATAGGGGTATTCATGCAACAACGTCGAAAAGTCGTTGTAAACGTGGTAAAATTACGACGTGGTAGATGAACTGTCAATTTGTATGGGAAATCCTTTAACAACAATATCGGAAATTTCGCACAGGAATTGTAAACACCCAACTGAGATGGTAAATGTTGTAAACTGTTGAAATGCTATTTTGAAATTGAATCAGTAATTTAAATAAATTACTAAGATGAGATTGAATTCAGTGGGTTGAAGCATTATTAGTTGTAGATTCGTTCATGAAACGTTGTCGTAAAATTACAATCTTTTTGCACTTAGTAAAATTACGACGTTGCATCAATACCCATATTATACTTTTTTTTAAATGAGTTGTATATTTTGATTGAACAGGTTTATGTTTCATGATAGGCCCTGGGTCTTTTGCATCAACAATTTGCATTTTTAAATGTAATACCAGGTAAGGTTACAGTGGGTGGCAGTTACTCACTGGCCCAATTAGAGCAGGGGCCCTATTTCATAAACTTTAACAAGTACGAGAGGTGAATGACGACTTGACAATTTTCAAATTCCTGCCCGATAAATAATTTGACAATTTTGTAGAATTCACGGAAAATGCGTGACCATTGTCCATTTTTTTTATCATAAAAAAATGTCATGACAATGAATTGTCCGATATTTTTCGAGAATTGTTACGAATTTTCTGACAAATTTTTACTGACAATATTTGTGACAAGCGATTGAGTTTCGGTCAGGAATTTATAGTGAACTGATCTTGAATACTAAATATGTTTTCTTCAAGTGAAAGTGTTGGAAAACATGAAATTAAAGTTCGTGAAGTACGTTCTTAATTCATTAACCCTATACACACATTTATTTTTACTAACTACAGAGTCCTAATTTGTATGTTTAGCTGTAGCTGTAACCACGCTGTTGTACAAGGTGGTGCAAAAGTTGTCACCCGTCGCAAAAGTTGTCACCCGATGTTTTTTGGCCGCCATTTATAAAAGTGTTTTGCAAAAAAATCGAAACAATTATTATAGGTGGCGCATAAGACATGAATCATGGAATAATTTTTTCTACTTTTTTTGCTGAAGAATTTAAATATTTGCAACCAAAAAACATCGGGTGACAGCTTTTGCGACGGGTGACAACTTTTGCGCCACCTGTTATTATGCTATTTCCGACGATTAGACTGAGAAATATCGAAAGCTAACAATTGATGCACTTTACTTGTGTCTGTGAAGTGCATCGATTGTTAGCTTTCGATATTTCTCTGTTGCTTATGAGGCTTAAACGGCTACACAAACAGTTAACTGGCAAATTTGTACAGGCTGTATATAAAACCTAGTAGCCCCAATATGTTCCCACAAAAAAAAATTTCCAGGACATGATCATAACGAAATTTTATGTGTCCGAATTTCTTAAACAACGCTGAATAGGCTGTTGGTAAAAGTCCGGAAAGTTATAACTCAAACGACAATTTTTTTCACACAGGAAGATCCTCAGGAGAAGGCGAATTCGTAGGGCGCTATTTTCGAGACCGTGTAATAACTCCGAGTAAAGTTTTTGGAATTAAAACGGTTTACAACAGGGGGCGGTGAACTCCCCGATATTGTTAAACATTTGAATTAGTCATCTTGTAGAGATGCTATAGCTTACGCAGATGATCTAGTGGCGTACAAATCAGGTCCGAAAATCCAGGTCATCAACATATTGGATTGGAAATTGAAGGTCAATTTCCAAAAAAAACCGAAACAATTCTGGGTCATATTTTATAAAACGAATATCGTTGAAATTCTTGATTTTACGATACTCGTAATTTCTTACGAGTGGCATTGGGCAGTCGTATAGCTATCGTTTTCGTTGAGCTGTCATAAATTTCTCGTTTTACACAATCGCGCTTTGTCGTGACTATCGTTTACTTCTGTTTCGTTTATTTGCCGTTCGTTTCATTTTATGTAATAGAGTCCCTGTTTAGAACCCTAAGAGTTCTTAAGAGTTTATGACCTCTAGCGATACCAGAAAAAACTGAAACGCCGTTGGCGGTGAGAAGTGAAGTGAAATATCTTGACATCTGCCTTGACAAATTTCTGTGTTATAACCAAAATGTAGATTCTTGTCTGGCGAGGGCTAGGGGTGCTTATGCTCTGAGAAGATTACAATCAACTTGATTAATGGGTGAAAGCCATATGCTATATGGCCATTATAAGGCCAATCATCGCTTACGGTTATCTCGTGTGGTTCAGTGTAGCACCCTCCTACATGGAAAAGATTCGGCTGTTTGAGAGGCGGTGTAACTGATCCTGTTTAGAATTGTACCCAACGCAGAATCCTATACGATAGGGATCCATTCCACCGCTTCAGCACGGCGATTATCAGATCGCAATAAAACTAATGCTGAAAAGTAACGCACCGAATTTTGATTGTCTAAATGAGGAAAGTGTTTTCTACACTCCATCAAGACTTTTCGTATTTTTGGACCACTCCTTAGTCTCAAGAATATTAACTTTTGGTGCATGGCTTGGGCAGATTTGTTGATGGAAATGTTGATCATTCAATTAATGCCATGTCTAAATAAGACAATTCTCATGAAGTTTTGTTCAAAATATGACAATGGAAATTTTTCATAATCTCACAATGACGAAATTGTCACAACAAATTTAAGGTTGAATTTACTGACAATTTTTTCACCTGTCAATATGTTATGAAATTTGTAGAATTGTCACCTGTCAATGTTTATGAATTAGGGCCAAAATTTTGTTCATTATAAACCGAATAAAATTCGAAAAAAATTGTACGCCTCATACGATGAACAATAGACCTCTTCTCTAAGCAAAATATTGTGATCTTCGAATTTCGTTCGCAATAAGTTGACCGCTGAGAAAATCCTGCCGTAGCGCCCTTTTGTTATCAACGTTTAATTTATTCAATTTTAGAAAAAAAAAATGTCGGTCAATAGCTGTTGATAACATTCAGCAAGAGAAGATTTTTAAAGCTAGATTTGAGGTCCTGTATGTGCCGTTAATGTCAAATACAACGGCCACTAACCACCACCATCTCACAAACCACCCAACACATTTTGGGATTCATTGGTTTTTTGTTAATCACATAAGGATTTCTTGAGACCCAAATACTAATTATGTTTGTTACAAACCCTTCCATCCAATGATTTGATTCATCAGAAAATATAACTTTTGATGTAAAATTATTTCTTAATGCCTAGAGCGAAATGGTGTAATGATTTATGGTCCAATGGGGCTTCGATCTTTGTGCAATAAGATATTATATGGATATGGAATTCAAATAGGTGATTCGTGATTGATTGATGGTATCAAAAGCCGATAAAGAAATCCTTGGTCGTTTTGAACTAAAAATTCTTCGGCAAATCTTCCGTTCTGTTTGCGCTGACGGGCTATTGAAACGAAGATTTAACCAGAAACCAGAAGATCTATACAGTAACAAAGATTTGGTAAACATTTAAGACGGCTAGGACATGTAGAGCGAATAGATACCAATAGACGTTGGATGCAGAAAAGGAAAGCATCTCCTTAGATGGCCCTCACAAGTAGAAACCGACTTCAACCAAATTTAATTGCGCAATTGGGTGCAGTTAACTAGGGACCGACTAATTGGAAAGAAATGTTGGTTGAGGTCCAGGTTCCTCGGTTTTTTCGTCATAAGGCGAAAGTGTCACCCTCGAAAAAGTTAATTGAAACTGATGTTCTTATATAATCCAAGCAAAATTAACTTGAATACACAAAGAGACCGGTTAAAATGCACAAAATAAAGTGTTGAATCCACTCGTAGTTCTTACTAGCATATGCTTTACGGAATCTCAACCCTGATTATATTTAGCTAGCTTCGGAGAATACGTTTACACATACTTTTAAATCTAAAAAAAGATCCAAAAAGGTCAAATAAACAATATAAACTGAAACTAGCAATAGACTAACCATACGAATTTCACTTTCTTTTTTTTTCTTCACCCGTGATGCACTTGGCTTATTCATGAGAAGAGTATCTCACGACCATACAAAGTACTATCTCTATACCAGCCAAACAAGAAACAACAAAAGGGAAGCGAAAGTGATTCGAGCTCAATATTGTATTCTCTTGTCTGGTGTATGTAACAATAATTCAAATTTCGGTTTCTACTAATTTCTTATTAATTACTAGGTAAACCGCCTACACATTCAAATGCAAACTATCACTATCTAAACATCGTTATACCAGGCTCTAGCTCTCACACAAACAAGCACTTGAGAATCTAACAATTAACACCTAAAAGTGAAATTTATGTATTCTCGGGTAAGATATACAAACCCTGTGTTACATAAAATTCAGAATTATCATGGAATTCACTAGTATTGTAGATTTAGCAATCTGTTTGCGCGACGATGTAAATTGCTAATGCCATCCATCAGGTTTTTGAAGAGATACCAAAAGTAGAACACTCGACAGCACTTGGCAACACTGTTTGGAAATGATTTCCGGTTTATTTTTAGTAGTTCACATTTAATTTTCTATACGTCACGAGAATACCGTTGTTCGTCACAGTTTTATCACCGTTATGCCGTATGTGGTAAGAAAACCATTAACGAAAAACCGAATCACAACCCCAAATGTAGTGGATAACACACTCGCACCGAGGGCCCGATATACATCGACCCAACCATTCTATTTCGAATGTGGAACACGACACTTTCATACACCGCTCCTTTTCGCTTGGTATTCTTCTCTTTCACCGATTCTTTATTTGTTTTATAACTATTCTTTGGATTTTATTGGATTTTTTTTTTCTGCTGTATGCTGTATGATTGCCAATTCGAATGGATGGTTCGAGATACTTTTGATGGCAATAGATGTAATATTTTTTGTTTTGTTATATTGTGATTGAAAGAAACACTCATTACCACTGCATTGCTGAGGGATTTTCCGCACGGTTATTCTTTTAGAACGATGTATCTTTTACTTCTGCGAAAGTATCTATTCACGTTAAAATGAATATAAGTAGAGAAATTTAGTTTGTAAGTAAAGTACGGTGGTTGTTTTAATACTGGTAACCGAAGCGGGACTCTAGATTTGAGTATCTTTTCGAATGACGACTGCAATTGAACTGATCGCCGCGATGGACAGAGGTAAATGTTAAATATTAGTCAAAGAAGTTGGTTGGAAGAGTATCGAAAGAACTCAGAGAGCGAGAGAAAGAGCTTTCTTCTTCGGTGCTTCGTCGTTGTGGTTTTCCTCTGCATTTTGGTATTCGTGTGTTTTTTTTTTCTGTTGTTACTCCAGCTCTCCAGCAAGCAGTAGCCACTAAACGTTGAGGGGTTTTTATGGCTCAAGTTCAAGATAGAGGTTTTTCCTGTATGATCACCTTTTGCCGGTTGTGATAGGAGGGAAAAACACATTTTCTTGTACATTTGGTTGTTGTTGGGGATTAAATCACACCTGTCATAGGATTTTATTACTCTACGTTTTGAACTCGATACTATATAGATATTTCACTTTGTGTTTGTTTTGTTTTTTACACGATCTTGTTTGTGTGACTGGTGGACAAGACGTATAAATCAGTCTTTATCAGGTTCAATGAATGCAGTCTTTGTCTTTGACAAGAAGTGGTAATTTTGAGACCAATTATGAATCTTACAAGTCATTACGTGTGTATTACAAAAACTTACTATTTGGCGTTCAGATATAATCTGAGTTTTGTACATATGTAAGTACATATGTATTATGTACATAAGATGTAACTTTTATTAGAAAAATGTTCCGTCCAAATTTTACACTTTTGAGGATAATTTCATTAAGCTTTTTAAAAATCGTTTTATATATAATTCTCTCAGGTGAGACGAACTTATAAGGCTAAACAAGATCTAAAAACATCTCCTGTAGATTATGTATGTTTCACTGTTGTGTTTTTCGTATCGTTGTAAGTTGAACTGTGTGCCTATAAGCCTGTAACAGGTTGTCATGTGGGTAGTTTAAACGTAACAAGTCTAGGTATGATTTCGCTAAGCTTCTCCGAACATCACCTGGCATAATACCTGAAATAATAAGACAAATCGCATTCAAAACTTCACTCAGCTAAAGTTTGGACAGTTTAAGTAAGAAAAACATTATCTGTAACGTGTATTGCTTGACCTTGAAGTTCGTTAAGCTGATTATATGTTTTGGGGCCCAACTCTATATATGAGAACATTTTTTTTGTTTATTGTCCCTAAAAGACCATTGGGATGAATTTGCAACAGAAAAAAAATGGGCGAGAGAATAGATCCTTGAGCCAGTCAAGCGTTTATAGAATTTATCTGAAGAAACGCGGTCCGTCTTCAACATTTGTGATGGTAGTATCGTTTGAAAAGTAAAATGCCTTTGATAAGCTAAAGTGAGACATAATGTGCGTATATTATCTCAGGTTATATATTTGGAAAAATGTGTTTATGTTTAAATGATTATTTTTTCCCTTTCAGGATGATAAATGTCCCACGCCTTTATTGATTACAGTTTAGAGTCTTTACATGGGATTTTTATTTAACTTCTAGCAATAGGATCTTAACTTCCTGACAGGTGTTCTATTCAAGAGCAGCGAAAATTTGTTGTTTGTACACATAAATCCGTGACTATAACAGAAGCCCTTTAGAATGAATTCCAGATTGGATAAATTTGGTGAGCTCCTTACTGCAAAGAGGTACCCAAAGAAGAATTCGACCATTTTTCTTACTTTATGGGCTGTAATCATAAAGTAAGAAAAATTGTCGAATTCTCCTAAACTCGATAACCACTAAGTTTTCGGAAAAGATGGTATACACTGGCCCCGGTGAAAAATGGTTCTCTTCCCGAAACGTATAAGATGCGATCTAGTGCTTACAACCTACAATGTCGACATTAGCAGCTTTACTTTATCTCTCTCTCGGGACATTAAAGCAACAACCAGCTCCATACCTGAGCCATGGCTACAAATATAAATTCTGGATCCGAGTTACAATCAAAATAGACACCTATGTTGTTTTTGACCTTACAACTCCTATTCTGTTGTCATCTGTTTTCCTGGGTATATACCGATCAAGCGCCGATCAACACCAACATCCACTTTGTTAGTCCAGTTTCTCCAACAACAGTGTTCATTGTTTGTGGACACCTTAAGGTTCTATCGCACACAAGAATTTAAAAAATCTAATTTGAGATGTAGGCAGGGCATATCCACGTTTTAAATGTATATAACGGATTTTATGTTAGTTAAAAACATTCTACACTTTGCAAAGGATTCCGAACTATCCAAATAGTTCGGAATCCTTTGCCCGTCTGTTTCGGACACTCAAGCATACTTGAAACCTTAAATCAAACCCAGTTATGACTTTCACAAGAACTTTACATTCTTCAGGGCTTGGATTTACCCAGCACTGTAATTTAAGTTAACAATTTAAAGATGACCCGAAAACAGTAATCTCAGAGGTTCTGGGTGACAACAACATTTGACTGACTGACCGTCTACCTGGACAGTCAAGCCCGGCTTATGCGGTCACTTGGACGTGCTAGACAAGAAATGAGTCACATTTATCACTCGGAACTATTCTGCTGGGTTCGAAGAACGATAAACTCATGGTCTGCCATTTACAATTCCAGGTACTTGCAATGGCTAATTTTACGTCAAAGAACCAGCATTTGATTGGTTTTAGTGAGAAAGTAATCTACAAATTTTGCTCACGTCACAAAGTAGGTTTCAATGCTTTCTTTACAAACTATCTCTCATCTTGTTTGGTAGATATTAACCCCCTTGTTAATATACGCTGATTAGCTAATCGGAGACCAACTTCTGACATTTGCGCGTGTATTTCTTATAGGGAAAACGTTCAAGTTAACCATTGATTAGCTTATAAGCGTTTATTTATACAGGGGTAACACATTAACTTTGTGTGCTTTTCAATTTGTTAATCTTGGCACCGTGTTCCGTTGTGTCCTTCAAGGCCGAAAATTTATAGAAAAGACATATTAATGACTGTCTATATAGAATATGCCAATAACAGATTGCAGTACTGCAATCAATACATAATGTATTGTAATCAATACATAATCAATACATAACGTATTGTAATCAATACATAATCAATACATAATGTATTGTAACCTCTTATTTAAAATTAAAAAAAAAATGATTTCCAATACACAACCCATAATTGCATAATTACCCTAATTGCGTCTAATTCATATAATTGTTAATTCTCTGGTCAATGACATTTCAAATAACCGCAACAACTTGAAAAAGAAAAACAATACTCGCACGCTTCATAAACCTGTAAATTGCTTCGAAGACGCTTTTAACTTATTTCAAGTCATTGCATCAGCGGATATCTCGCCGTCATTCGAAATAACTTACTTTCAACGGGAAAAAATACTCCACAACTCTCACCTAAACGCACTTCCGACGATAATGAGGTTAAGATGAATCACGGACTGAACTTTTATTCAAAAAATTGTGACACCTGTCAAAAATGCTGTGCTTCTGTGCACGCACCATAATGTCATTAAATTAAAATGTGTGATTTTCTTTTCAGGTGAGTTGTCCTCATGCCACTATTGTGCTGGTTACCAGCTTTTATACAGTTCCATACCCACCTGTGCCGTGTCACGTACCTACATACGTATTTCTTTTCTATTAATCAGAGTTAAGCTATCTGAACATCAATGCGGGCTTCATTGTTTGTCATAATTTCTCTTTCCTGCGAATTGTGTGTGTTGCTTTAAGTTCTGCACAGAAAATGGAAAAGAAGAAGAATTTAATGATGGTAAATATACAAATGAGAAGAAAAGCTTTCTCTATGTTAAAGAGTGAATAAGAGCTCATTCTCGAAAAAAAAATCACTCTTTGAGCCGTTAACTGAAAACGTCAAGATCAATGCCACTGTCATGGTGACCATTTGACATTGAGCTGAGAATTCTGTAGTGTTGATGACAGACTGACGTTTTTGGTACAATATGATGGAAATGCACTGACAGGTACAGTAGGGAAGGAACATTTTCGAAAACATGTACACTTATAAAACAAATTAAGCAAATATTTTTATATTTTTAATATTTTCAAATTTAATTTAATTAATTATTTTTTCTTATAGGTGGCTGTTGTGGATCTACAAAGAAACGCACCATCGTTGGTGGCTGGGCATGGGCATGGTGGCTGGTTACAGATGTTCAACGCCTATCACTAGAAGTGATGACCCTAAATCCGATGTGTGAAAATGTGGAAACCGCACAGGGTGTACCGTTGACAGTTACTGGCGTAGCACAGTGTAAAATCATGAAGGTATATTCTGAGTAATATTAACAAAGTTTTTAGTTTAGTTTTTTTTTTATATAAAAATATTATTTTATTTAATAATAATCGCATTAGTATATAATTTGCATAGGAAATCAAAGGAAATCTACAATCGATTAAAATTAATAATTTGTATAATCGTATTGTTGATTTTTTTTCCATTTTTAGGTAGATTTGACATATCAGAGGATGGCATGATTTTAAATTTAGTAACATTTTAAATTATTTATATATAAAGCATGGACATCATTAGTGAAAATATTTTTTTTTTATTTTGGTATTACATTTAGAATTCATAGGGTGGCGTAAAAATTTTTCATTTTGATCATAATTGTTAAAATTATTCTCGACTACATAAAACTATTTTTGTTTATTCAAAAACACGACATAACATTAAATACTATACACATTAAAAATACGTGGTTAAACTAATTTACAGCAAAGGTAATAAAAAACTTAAATTTTATTCCATTTAAACAAAAGTTTGATGACGTTTCGGAATTGTTCTTACCAAGTCAAATGAACTTGAGACCAATTCACATCCCCATTTTGTAAAACTTGGCTTCCACGATTTTATTATTTTGTTCGGATTTGCAAATCCAAATCACTAGTCAAAATCCACGATAAACTGCTTCGTAAATGTCTTAATTGCAAAGAACGAATACGAATTGAAGTAGAAGTATCCTGGTCAACCATTTCACTATATGCTGCAATTTTCTGCTACACGGTCATGGGCGAGTCTCCTCTGTATTTAATTAACCAAATCGCTTTAAATTTATCAATA
The DNA here is from genome assembly GCA_932526625.1 of Rhingia campestris. Classification (NCBI taxonomy): domain Eukaryota; kingdom Metazoa; phylum Arthropoda; class Insecta; order Diptera; family Syrphidae; genus Rhingia; species Rhingia campestris. The sequence continues at coordinate 92,856,090 of OW052182.1, read as the reverse complement.
AATCGGATTACTTTTCGGCGAAAAGGTGACCAAAAAATTCACTACATTTTCGGGACCAGGTAGTCACAGCTCGACTATTGCAATGCGTCCTGGCTCATTTCGCCAATACTTGACACCAACTAATCTAAGACTTTAATTCAATTGTTGGATACTTCCTTCAAATTAACCAACATTATCATGGGACACAGTATCCTGGGCAGACAAGCTCTTTTACTGAGTATAGCATGTAACGATTTCTGCAGAAACTACATATACGATAAGAATTAGCCAATTTTAGGACACATTCATTGCAGTCAATAAACATCTGCAAGCATAACCTGAAAAAAGTTTAAAAGTACCACTCTAGCTCAAAATTTAAGGCCGAAAAAATCGGTTACACACAGACGGACGGACATACAAACATGGCTACATCAACTCAGCTAGCGATTCTGACTCGATCAATATAATTTAAGTTCTATCTGTTCTCTATGTTAGAAACATAATGTCAAAACTAATACCTCAATGGGTTAGGTTATACAAAAAATGTATAAAGTGAGCCATATTTTATGTCGTTATGTGAAAAGTAAATAACTTTTTAACAACAAAAATTGTTTTCATATGTGAGATATTTTTATTTAATTTGGTTCTTTACAAATTATTTTACCTAATTGTTGAAAACAACATCAATCAATCGGTCGCCTTTATTGACCAAAGAAAAATGTGCCCTATTTGCTGCGTTTTCGATCATTTCTGCACGAATGTTTGCCTTAGCTCGTCAATGGTCTGAGGCTTGCTGGCGTATACTTTGCATTTCAAATAACCCCTCAAAAAAAAGTCCGTAGGTCTAAAATCTGGATATCTGGGTGGGCAATCAATTAAGAATATTTTGACAGCACACGTCCAGGGAAATTTTGTTGCAGAAACTGCATTGTTTGATTTTCAGTATGGCATGGCTCACAGTCTTTTTAAAACCAATAACTGTTCGGACCTTTTATTTGTGGCAGGCACGACCACATATTTGTGGCATAATAAGCCCACATCCACCGATATTGATTCCCATCGACTGTTTTGTTGTCTCGTAAAAAATGGCCCAATAATGGTTTTGGATCTCTTATAGATCTCCGTTCCACAAATGCGGCAATTTGGCTTGTTAAAGGCTCCAAAAAGTTTGAAATAGACCCGTCGGTCATCAGAATTTTCTTCCAAAATTTCAGTTTCAACCATTCAAGCAACTGTTTTGCCGTAATCCATTTTCAAGCGACGTGGGCGGTCTGTCGGCAATATTCATTGACTCAATTGCATTTTTTTCGGAAACCAATTGAAATCATCCTGATTTGGATTTCGGATTGGCTGAATGCGGATACGGGACATGTGGGTTCTCGGCAACACTTTCATTCCGATTCAACCAGTTCATTGAAACGTATTGGGCGCTAATGAACGTCATGTTAACGATCATCCTTGTGCTCAATTATTTGGCCCGTGCTTAACTCAATACTACACCTTACGACGAATTGTTTTGTGACTTGTTCACTACGAAATTTTTTTGGACGATATGGGCGTTGGGTTAACACAACTAAAGGACTATTTTTCGTTTACACTATTTCAACGCGTTTTTTCGGTTTGAAGCGATTTATGGTTATTTTTCAACGATCTCAAAACCATAAGTTTGGGCGACCTAAACAGCGCATTTTTTTAGGTCGAAGTGCAAATTTTTAGTACCGGGCACGAAACCATAGAAAAGAAGTTGATGTTGCTTCTGGTGTTAATCCCAACCTACACTCGAATGAACTATAATGTGGAGATTTAAAACACATAATTATTAAATTAGAGAAATCTCAGTTATAACCGTTTTAAAAATTTTATCGAAACAAATTGACATATTATCCAACACAAAGTCAAAAACTGAAGTCATCTACTGTGGAACTATTTGCCACCATTCACAAGACCCAAGCTAAAACATATCTTCATAAAATGCTTCCCTCATATTATAAATAGTTCTAAGTCACTTTTTGAGAACACGTTGCCATTTTCTTTGCTTTTTCATTAGAATAGCTAAAATAAAATCAGCACGTAGCTACTGCGACTCACATGCTAAACAATCTAAAAGATATCCTTTTCTAAACATTGACACACAGTAATATAGATTTAGATTCAAATATATCGCCACCCTATGTAACTAAAATCGTATATTTCTTTCAACAAATATTAATATTTTTTTCTCTTGATTTATTTATGTTAATAAAAAAAATACTAACCCAAAATCCATCAGTAGATTAAACAAAATGTAAGTTTATAATTAAATAATTTAATTTTTGTTTTAGACAAAGTAAAGAAATTCTTTTTTTTTTTTAATACAAATTGGTTTTGCACGGCAATATTTAGCTTGGATTTAATTTGTTATTGTTGTGTGCATGTAGTTTTAATATGTATCTTCAAGTTATTTAATTAAATTTATTCTCTAAATAACACTTCACATTGATCCTCCAATTTTTCTGTTTCGTTTGTTATTTTTATTAATTTTTAATTTAGTTCAAATAAACGTTCATGGCTGTACATATAAAAAATGCTTTTCGCGTTGTTTGTTAAATTACGTTTTTTTGTTATTGAAAAAAAATCTAACTATAAATATTTGTTATCCACTTTTTCTATTTAAATATATTTTCGTTTGTTATTCTTACAAAATTTATTTGCTGAAAAGGAAATGAATAGTTTAAAAGCAACTAAAATCTTTGGGGGCATTTTTAAACAGCAATCATCATCCTTTGGTAAAAAAAAATATGTTTGTATACTTAAATATAAGTTATGAAATAAAAATGAATTCAAATGAAAAACAAAAATTAGAGGATCAATTCGCTTACATTGAGACAAAACAATACAAACAACACGATGATCAGATAACTTATCACTGAATGTCTTATTTTTCTCTTAAATAAATGTTTTAAATATTTTATTTTATTTTTACTCGGGAAGGTAAAACAGTTTAGATATCAAAAATTTAGATATCATATTCGTATTTCGAATTTTTTTTATGTTTTTTTTTGCTACTCTATTTCCCCGATCATGAGAAAGATCTTACTTTCATTGGTTGGTCTTAACCAATTTATCCGGTCAAATGAGAGAGATAAAGATAGTTTTCGATTGATCCGCAGTGACAGTCTGATAATAGCTTATGGGCGATGCGTTACTGACACATATTTTAGCCATGTCAGGAGTCCAGTTTGAATTTTTTTTTTATAATATCGATGTCGCTGTATAACTTTTACATTTCTTCAGTTGATTTTTTTGTTCTTTCTGAGTAACGAGTGTTACTATTCGGTTGGGTATTTCTTGAAAATTTAACTGAGGCCCATTCTTCATTTATTTTATTTTTTTTTTTTCAATTTTCGAAACATTTGGAAGAACCGATTTTCCATACCTTCAAAATTTGGGTTTGTTTCGACGCAACGTTTCATAAAGTTCGGAAAAGAGCTGTCTTCAAAATTTGGATCTCTTACTGAATTTGTTTAGCACAACCTTAAACGCAGCAGGTTATTTAGGATCATCTAAATGTATTGCTTGATACCAAGATTTATTTTTAGTATACAGACTAAGTTTTACAATCTTACAATTTTTAAATTTTGGTTGGGCTAAGATTATACTTCCTACGTCTGGTTCTGCGAAAAATAAAATACAGACTGACGCATTGATATTCGAAGAAACTCATCAAGAAAACTCTGGAAATGTCATCCCGAAGTCAACAGATGTTTTCTCTAAGGCTGATCTGAATCAGACTGAATATTTTCATAGGAGTTCGAGCTAACATTTTTATCATATTTCTGACGCAATATTTTCTCAAATTTGCATCTCAAAACAAAATAAATTAACACAGTCTACGTTTAATTATAACATCAGAGGAATGATGAAAAAAAGACTCTTCACATGAAAAATTTGGATTCGACGAGATTAGTTCAACACTTCGGTTTTGAATATATGATTTTCGGCAGAATTCGGTTGCCCTGTAAATGGATCACCCTTTATATATTAAAGGGTGATCCATTTCGAGGTTCCCTACTTTTTTAAAGAAAATAACACAGAAAATTCAAATTTAATGGAGAATGTTTATTATCATTTGAAAGAACATTCTTTGGCATTTATTTTTTGAAGATTATGTCTATCAAATGTTGGCCGTTGCTACGTCGCAGATGGTCCATCCGTTGAGTCCAATTTTCGACCACTCGTTCGAGCATTTCGTATGGTAACTGGCGAATGACACGCGTGATGTTTTCCTCCAAGGCCTGAATCGAAGCGGGTTTGTCGGCATAAGCTTTTGACTTTACATATCCCCACAGGAAAAAGTCTAACGGTGTGATATCACACGATCTTGGTGGCCAATCGACCGGCCCAAAACGTGAAATTATGTGCTCACCGAAATGTTCTCCCAATAAGTCCATTGATTGATACGATGTGTGGGAAGTGGCGCCGTCTTGCTGAAACCAAATGTCGCCGAGATCACGAGCTTCAATTTCAGGCATCAAATAGTCGGTTATCATGGCACGATAACGGTCGCCATTGACGGTTACGTTCGCACCGGCACTCTCAGCTACGGCCGCTATATTTTCTTCACAGCGTGCTGGACGTGGTCTATTCGGTCGAATATTATCCAATAATGAATGCTGGGTCTCAAAATGGGTGATGGTGTTGCGAATAGTACGCTCAGTAGGCCGATTATGTTGACCATAAGTTGAGCGAAGTGCACGAAACACATTCCTCACAGAACGTGAATTTTCATAATAAAGTTGAAAAATTTGTAAACGTTGTTCACGCGTAAGTCTTTCCATTATGAAATGCCAAACAATACTAAACAAAAATAACATGACAGCATGACACGACTCACACGTGATCTGTCAAATAAGGCTATTGAAAAAAGTATCTCTACTTGGATCACCCGTTATATCCCAACATCATTTTTGATTTAATGTCGATGTCGTTTGTGTGTTTATTAAATTCATTTAAGGACCTAAAAAACACCTTGACTTTAAAAAAGTCCACTCACTAAGAGTGAATAGAGAGCTTTGAAAAATATTTCGTTCTAATTCCATTTGATCAGGTACAGATGCAAACAGTTTTTGGGATACCATTTTATGAAAATCGGTTTGTAGAAAAATCGACTCGTTTAGATCTACACATTTGCATAAGCATAAATCAATATCTTGCTCTGTTAAATAAAGGTATAATATCTGTTTTAGAGGTATATAATTTGTGCAAATTTATTTTGAAAATCATGGTTCTGTTTAAAATACGTATCGCGCACTACGTCCATTTTAACGTCAACATAATTGTCCATCAGAGAAATTAAATGATTAAGTATGGAACGATTTCGCACCACGCTTACAGTCCCTTCAAAAGAAGTCATCGCTGCTATAGAGCGTAGCGCAAAAGAAGACCCGAATCAATCTATCCGCCATTGTGCACAGGAATTGGATTTGTGTCAGGATCACTAGGCGTAGATTCGGTGAATGGGCACAAAACAAGATTGCCGTTGATTCGAATTTTCAATTTCGTATTTTGTTAAGCGATAAAGATAAAGACTGCCGTATTTGTATTGATGATTATCCTCAAGTGTATGTTGAGACACCTTTACATCCACAAAAACGGACTTTTTGATGTGCTTTATGGGTTGGTGGAATAATTGGCCCGCACTTCTTTAAAAACGATGCTGGTCAGAACGTTACAGTCAATTGTGACCGCTATAGAGCCATGATTACTGAATTTTTCGTTCATCAATTGAACAACCACTATGTGCAGGGGCTGTAGTTTCATCAAGACGGTGCATCACACAGCTCGTGCAACAGTTGATTTGTTGAAGGAAACGTTCGATGAATGATTATTTCGCGTTTTACGTCCTGTGAATGGGCCTTCAAGGTCGTGCGACTTAACGCCGCTTGACTATTTTCTGTGGTGATATTTGAAGTCGGTAGTTTACGCCGATAAGCCCGAAACGTTTGACCACTTGGAGGGCAACATTCGCCGCGTTATTGCCTATATACGGCCACAAATGTTGGAAAAGTCATACGCCAGGAATCATATTTTAGTTATAATGCCAGAAGATTATCTTTCGAATGAAGTAAATTTCATGTCAATTTAAAAAAAAAATAAAATCTATTTTATTCCATTTCAAAGTTCTATACCTCTAAAAAAAAACACCCTTTATATTTACATCGTTCAAAAAGAATACGGTTTTTTAGTTAGTGTAAAAAACAGGTCAATTGACATCCTTGGAGTCGGTCGATCAGTTTAGAAGTGTTTAGATGAGGTGTTTTCAAACTAAAAACGTCGCATCGCGTGTTCTCCAGTGAAACGTTCGATCCAGTAGAGTCTGTCGATCTGTTTAGAAGAGTTTAGATGAGGTGTTTTCAAACTAAAAACGTCGCATCGCGTGTTCTCCAGTGTTAACCGACACAGCTGTATCGCTTTTGATGGTATCCTGGATTCGGTCAACGCTTTATAAAGCTCTAGGCGATGGATGCTGTCATACGCGACCTTGAAGTAAAGGGTCCGCCAAATAACTTTTGACTTGAAAGTACAATCCTTCCGGTTAATAATGGAAAATAATTTCATTCAAATGGCTGCCTCGGCTGGCCATGCAGTAGCCTACACGATCGGTCCAATTTTTAAGCACATTATCGATTGTGTGCAGCTGTATTTCACCAATGGCTTCACGAATATTGTCCTTTAAAGCGTCAATTGTCTCTGGCTTGTCGGCGTAACACTTATCTTGTACGGCAACCCACAAATAATAGTCCAACGGTGTCAAATCGCAGCTCCGATGTGGCCAAACGACATCAGCTTTGCGGCTGATAATGCGATCTTCAAAAACAGGGCGCAAAACATCGAGTGTAGCTTCGGCTGAGTGGCACGTAGCCTGTTGTCCTGTTGAAACCAAATTTGGCCAATATCATCCTCTTCAATTTTTGTGAACAAAAATTCGTTCAACATGGCCCGATAACGATCGCCATTGACTGTAACGGCCACTCCTTGCTCATTTTCGAAGAAAAATGGCCCAATTTTGCCTCTGGACCAAAATCCGCACCAAACAGTGACTCGTTTTGGGTGTATCGGGTTTTCTGTGCCCCAAATGCGACAATTTTGTTTGTTTACATACCCGCCAAGATCAAAACGAGCTTCATCTGAAAAGATGATTTTTTTGGCAAAATCGGCATTCTTCTCTAAGTCAATCGCCGGCCCACTTAGCCAAGCGAAAACGCATTGGATGGTCAGTTGGCTTCAACTCCTGAACCAATTGGACTTTGTATGGCGTCATACCAAGGTCTTTATGCAAAATTCGTCTCAATGATGTCTCCGAAATGTTCAATTGTTAAGAACGACGGTGAATTGATGTTGATGGTGCTTCACGCACACTTTCTGCCACAGCAGCAATATTCTCGGGTGTACGCACTGTTTTTGGCTTTTCACGCTTTGGTTTATCGATGAGGATGCCAGTTTCTTTCGTTTTTTTTTCACAATATAACGAACATACGGAGCTGAAGGTGATTCTCTTCTTCCAAAATCCGTACGCAATTTTCGCACACATTCTGCAACATTACCATGATTTTCAAAGTAATGTCGCAATATTTCCGAGCGTTGTTCAAGCATATACAGAACCATATTCGTTCAGCGGATAGATAAAACTAATTATCTGTCAAATCAGACATGAGCTAAGTGTTACCATTCACGAAATAAGCACTAGTTGAAAAAACGTTAGATGGCGGACCCGTTAGAACAAAAGATGATGTATCTCGACTTGAAATTGGTTTGTCTTTTCCAGGCTCTGCCTTTGTGAAAATGTGGTATATGGCTGATCTGTCGGGCCGGAAGCCACCCCGATTAGTGTGTTACAGAATGGCTTTCAATACTTTGGATAGGGTCGTATACCTTTGACGGTTACAGACCGCTTACCCAAGACACTATGCTTCAACAAAAGAATCTCAAATGAGATCATAACCAGAGAAGCATGGGTTAGCAATAACCCACCAAACTGTCAATGCGGATAGTTCTAAAATAGACTCAGGGGTAGGAGCCATTATCCATGGACCAAATCGGAACGTTTCAATACCTATGGAAAAAAACCCCAGTGTATTTCAAGCAGAGCTCCATGCCATCAAAGAATGTGCAAACCTAATACACAATTCAGGTATTAAAGGCGCCAACATCCATATATTCACGGACAGTCAAGCAGCTATAAAAGCCCTTAGCTCACATATTATTGACTCCAAATCAGTACTACATTGCTTTAATTCCCTCCATACACTTAGTTCCAGGAACAAAATCAGGTTATGGTGGGTCCCCGGACATAAGGGGGTTGAAGGCATCAAAAAAGCTGATGAACTACCCAGAAAAGGCTCGGAAACCCCATTGGACCCGAACCCTTCTGTGCATTCCCCAAATCAGCCATAAATCTGGCTATAAAAAGCTGGGAACAAAACAATTGTAAGTCATACTGGGAGAACGTCCCAGACCTTAGGACAGACCAAAAGAGCTATTCAGCCCTTCAAAACAGATGCCAACAAGATACTAAGTCTTCGCAGCACGATATCAAGAACTTAGTAGGCTACATAACGGGTTACCACAGTCTGCGATATCACCTAAATAAAATGCATCTAGTCGACTCACCGGAGTGCAGACTATGTCTAGAAGAAGATGAAACAGCCGAACACATCATATGTGAATGCCCAACCCTTTACAGTATAAGAAGGGAATCCTTCTTCAGGGAAATATTAAGTACCGAAGAACTAAGGAAATCCTCTACTGAATATTATCAGCTACATTAGGAACGTAGAAGCGCTACTAACTTAAACAGACATCTGACGGCAAGCACAATAGATCTTCTAGGTCGACATGCATCTTATTGCTTCAGCAAGTCAGAATTAAAACCATAAAATACCTTTGACACACTGGTATAGAGTAAATAAAATGGCATTGATACCATTGTTCTGTCGATACCTTTGGTGGTGACAGACGCTACATGGAGTATAAGTTAAGAAATGGCAATTGAAAAATATAGTTCTTAAATGTACCACTTAGGAAGAATGGCGCTGTGATCAGTAGAATTATCTGTATACCACAGTAAAAATGATAGTATTAAGCCACGCAAATACTATGCTGCTCGCGGTAATGCCCCACGTGGTATTTCTTGGCACATAGGTGGTACATCCGTATACCATAGTATTAGGCAGGAATATGCCTCGGTAGTTGCTGCAAGATATGGGATCGTCTTATTTGTAGATGAAACATATAGAGCTGATATTTCAGTCATATGGCATGCTCTGATCCATCCAGACTTTTATGATGGTTGGTTAATGAACACTTCTATGTCAACACCTCCGTATTTGAAGAGTTCTGATATTAATCCATCACAAACGGCTGCCTTCTTGTTTTTCAGTTTTTTGATGGCTATACTAACTTTTTCAATACTGTTAGGGAGCGTAACATCTTCGTTAACTGCAGGTAGATCAGTTTCTTGCCCTATCACTCTGTCGATATTAAGTAGCTGTTGGTGACTAGATTGCCATTGTTAATTTGTATTTTGAAGCCAACTTCCAATTGTTTGGATTTCTAGTAGAATTGATGGATGTTATTCCTGCCATTGGAATCTTTGATTTCCCTGAGCTGAGTTCTCTTTTTTTTCCTACTCAGGAATTTCTTCTCTTCCCTTCTTGTGGTTCGATACTTAAGCCGCACAGCGCGTGTTTTGCTTTGTAGCGCCTTGATATGTTCTTCTTCTGACATCTGTTCTGACATCTGTTCATATCAGGGATGGCTGAAAGCCTACTTCTTCGGCTACTTCTTTAATGATATTGCGATATGGTATCAATCCACTGGGAAATGAAATTTGTGGAGAGGTAGGATATAGCGTGGTGTCTCCACTCAGTTGTTGTTTATAGACTCTGGCAATCTCCGTGAACCAACGTGGTCAACGTGAAGTTTCTTTTTTTGACACTTTACTGCGGCGAGAAAATGGTCAGAATCGATGTTTGCCACTCTGAATGTGTGTACATCCAGGATGTTGGTGCGTGCCTCGCATCAATAAGCATATGGTTCGGTTCGACGATCTGGAGATCGCCAATTTGCTTTGTGGAACCTAGTGCTGCTGATAATAGAATTACGTGCTGTAGCGAGGTCTGTTAGTCAGAAGCCATCATCTGTTTCGTTCCGACTAACCCGTAGACGATGTTTTGCTTCCATGGCAAACGCCTAGTGAGATTTACGTAACATTTTTATAACATTTTCAAGAACTCAATTTTAGGTTATTAAATTTGACCAACCACAAAATATATGTTTTCGGCTTTTTTTATAAATAATCTTCACAGTTTTTTCCTGACCGTGGTATTGACAAAATACACTCAAACAAGCCATGCTCTACAAATGTTAACCCAACTGACAGACCGAAAAGGTTTAAAAATTATAATACATCTGTTTTTTTTTTTTTTGACACCTATAAATTGTGAAGTAAACGCAAACGATCCGTAGCTGGCAAGTCTACAATATTTTCAAGGTACTCACGTTTACTAATAGTTACATTTACCGTCAAAACAATTTACAGATTAATAAAAAAATATATTAATTTACAAATGTTTCGAGTCTCGAAAAATGATCGCCACTTGAATCCTACTGCGAAACTTGGTGGTAGGATATTGTACTAGATTTACATAAAAAATTCTTCTTCACTTCACTTAGATGTGCAAAAAAGCAGAGCTAAGGTGTTGTGATAACTCGTCAAAGGCTTTAAAAGAGTTTGTATATTTATAAACAGGATTAAACCATTAACAATCAATTGTACCTGAACCTCATTTGTTCTATGTTCAACAAACTAAATCAATCACGGTCATATGTCATCTTGAATAATTTAATTTAATTTTGTGTTGTCTTCCTTCTGTGATTTATTTTCTTACATTAATTTTATTTATATATTATTTAAATTCTATTTGTTTGTTTTTTTTTACTTTTTTTCCATATTCAACTACAATTTCTTTTATGTAAACAACTTGTTGTTGTCCGAGTGATTGCCATCATGAAAGTACACAGCAATTGGTCTACACATTCTGTAAAATATTTATTTTCTAAAGGTATGTTAAATTATATGTTCTTCTTAATATTTTTTATTTTATTTTGTTTGTTTTCTTGTGTGGCTTTTTTTTTGATAATTATTTTTTAAATTCATAACATGACTTCATTTAAAAAAAAAATATATTAAAATTTTATAGTTTTTTTGGCTTTATAAGAAAATTAATTGTAATTAAAATGTAGTTGTGTGGTACATTATAGTACAATTTAAGTAAATATTTGACTTGGCCAACGTAACAGATATATTACCTTTTTCTGAATCCCTTATCCAAATCCTTATATCAAACAATGTACAAATAAGCACCTAATCAGCTAGATTCACATTTTGGAGTAGAATATTTCAACTTAGTTTTTTTATCATAGTAAATATTTCGAAATCTATGCGCGGTACTGATTATCATTTTTGGTGTCCAACTTAAAACAAAAAAAAAACTAATAATGCAAAAATTTCCCTTAACATTAGCTTTCATGGCCAATGAGTTTAAGGTAAAAACATGATTATAAGCGATTCGTATTGACAAGCTTGAACACTTCTATGTAGCATGACTTAATTTATCACCTGCACACCTAAGGGCATTGTGCACACACATGAGTCGTTATTATTGTTTGTAAAAACATTGCTCAGATGTGTCCAACCTTAAAAGCAGTGCCCTAGGATCTTCCATAGATTTGAAAAGGTTAAAAAATATTGAAAAGTTCAATGGTTCGAACCATTAAATATTGACAATGATAGCGAATACTACCAACTACACGACCTAAATGAGGTTAGGATAGCAGTATCTAAACTTATGCTCAACAAGGGAGCTGGAAATGCCTTGGTAAGTAACATCTACCAACTCATCGTTTTCCTAATCCGCAAAAAAATAGATCCTCTGAACTGCGCCAACTACAGAGCCATAAGCCTCCTCAACATCGCCTACAAAATCCTATCTCAGTAATATGTAATCGCTTGAAACAGTTCTTGAACTACCTTATCGGCCCTTATCAGTGTGGTTTTATGCCTGAAAGTTCACAACTGAACTCACACTTCGGCTTGTTCTGAAAAAAAAACAATTTATCGATTTCAAATCCGCATTCGAAAGCATTTATATAGACGAACTATATAAAGCTATGTCTAGTTTTGATATACCGCCCAAAGTCGTCCGTTTGTGTAGGATGCGATGAAGGTGGAGAATTCTCTCTGCCCCATCAGGGTCGGAAACGACCTTACCGACACATTCGATACCAAAAAGGATTTAGGCAAGGCGATGCGCTGTCATGTGACTTCTTCAATTTGATTCTTGAGAGGATTGTGCTAAACTCCCGAGCCAACACCATCAGAGGCACAATTTTCCAAAAATCGGTGCAACTACTAGCATACGCCGACGATATTGACATCATTGGTAGGACTCAAAGTGATGTCATAGCCAGGTTTGCTAGTATAGAGGAGGAAGCGGCAAAAATGGGTTTAACAATGAGGGTAAGACTAAGTATATGCTGTCAACACGAAAGGACACACAACATCGAAGAATTGGACAGAACGTCACCATTGACAGATATAACTATGATGTAGTACGGGACTTTGTCTACCTCGGCTCCGATATTAACTCTGACAACAACATCTCGTCAGAAATAAAACGAAGAATTACTCTTGCCAACCGCTGTTTCTTCGGGCTAAGAAGGCAATTTAGTATTAAAGCCCACACTCAAACTACTAAGGAGATCCAATATAAGACCCTGATCATCCCAGTCCTGCTCTACGGCGCTATAGCATGGACCGTATCAAAAGTGGATGAAGAAATCCTTAGTCGCTTTGAGTGAACAATTCTTAGGAAAATCTTCCATCTTGTTTACGTTGACGGGCTTTTAAGACGAAGATTCAACCAAGAACTGTACAGCGACATAAACCTGGTCAATAAACTCCGACTTTTACCTTCAAGATGGCCAGAACACCTATAGCAAATGGACGCCAAAACTCCGACTTGCTGAGTTTTCGATTCCCAAAAAGACGTCAGACGCAGTAGTAGAAGACCTCGCCTTAAATGTCTCGCAAAAGTAAAAACTGACCTCAAGCAACTTGCAGTTCGCAATTGGAGCGTTACTCTGAAGAGATCATTACTGCTGATTTAAGTGTAAAAGATCCAAAAAGCGTTAATTTTTATAATTTCTCAAAATGGAAAATCGGTATTTCTCCTATTTTTCGCCAGATAAACATCAATAAGAAGTTCCTGCGAGCAAAACTTCAAGTCAAACATCATTTGGTAAGGTTAGGTTGGAATGGCTGCAAGCGATTCGCAAGCACACCTAGACCAGTTATTGGTCCATTGTGATACCACATGGATCTCGTGCATTCTCTTTGTTCCCTGTAAGAAAACCAATCTGAGCGGTTAATGAAACGGAGCAAACTTTCTTTTCACTTCCTCTTGTTAAATCGCTGAGAGTTTTAAAAAGCAGTAACCTCTACGATGGAGCTCTCTTTTGTTTAATAGGATTGGTGATGAATTGTTTCTTCTTCCTCTTCGTCCATGCAGCTCAGAAATCGTTCGAAGGAAGGCCTAGCCTTTCTTCATGCCTACATATTGGCAGTGTCCATCACTGTCCACTGATTACACCTATGGTCTAGCAAGCGGAACTTCTTAAATCCAGCAGATTTGTTTCGTTATTTGACTCCATCTGAGATGGGATTTGATATTAGCATGCTGCGCTAGTAAGCTTCTGCATGTAGCGATAGGAATACAAAGTGTACCCGTTTCGGTACGACTGGTAATTCCATATCTGGCGAGTTCATCAGCCATTCAGTTCCCTGGAATGTCACTATGCCCACTATACCCAGCAGAGGTGAATATTGAACGGCTCTGCCTTCTCTTGAAGAGATGAGCGGCAATCTAGGGTTGTTTTAGATATATATGAGACTGATTCCAAGGATTCGATGGCGGCTTGGCTGTCCGGGAAGATCCTAATATCATTGGTATCCTTGGTATTTGTTCTTTGTTCGCCATGAGTTCAGCCTGGAATACGCTGCAATGATCAGGGAGACGGAATGATTTGTTTTGGAGCCTTCGATATAAAAATGGATCGAGTCATTTTGCACAGGTTCGTTACATTCCCATGACGATCTGTCTATGATTCTGACCTGGAAACACTTATCAAAGTCTAACCTGGTAACAGTATAATCGGTGTTGTCAGGAATATTTGCATGTACGTAATTTTAGAGTACCAGTTTGTAATTTGACCACTGTCCGATGGCTTTAAGTCGGATGGCTGAGTTAGGTGCCTTTTGCTTGCCAAAAATATCAGGCTTAGAAGGTAAAAAGAATGTCTAGTCCTGCTGAGGGTGTTGTACGAAGTGTGCCACTAATACACAGACATGCACCATTGCACCCTGGTTAGTTTTTTGCTGTTTATAGCGCTATCCACCATACTATTTACTATAGAGCCAGTGCGTGATACGAGGTTGAATTCCCCATTTCGTGCCTATTGCTTTCTTGCAAGCATTAAGTGCGACTGTCGCTTTCTTCACTCTTTACTTCCAGCTTAGCTTCTTGTGCAAAACAAGATCCAGAAGACAAACACCATTAAAAGATCTGTGATTTGTCCCTAAGAAAATTTCCATAAATTCATAGAAAATTTAAGAGTCCGTAGACTATTGACTTACTTATCAAGAAAGGATCTGTGTTAAAGTCGATCGAATTTCCAGATATTTAAGGTGGACGTTCCATGCTGTTCTAATGATTTATGTCCATAAATTGCTTTCATAGCGCAGCAGATCCCCAGTTCAACTAGTTACCTACTGAACAGACTTCCGTCCTGTTGGGGGCATCTCCCTAACATATGACAGCCGTTGATCCTCTTTTACCCTACACACACTTCTGCTATCGCTTGATCATCTAATCGTTGGGTTCTTAGGTTTTTTCGTTGTCTGCAACCTTAAGGCTGGGATTTGAAAATTCTCTTGGCTAAAGCAATACTGCTCATTCGCTAATCTAGACTGGCCAATGAAGCCGACGTGTTTTTTCTTTGGTAATCTACCTCTGGATCAACTGAGAGCTGTTTTCTTGATCAATAGTTCATATACCAGTTGGCGTATGAAAAATTCAAATGACTTACATGTGCCGACCCGGCTTAATTTATTATTTAAAAAAAAAGCCGAATGTAGTCGAATCCATCCAAGTACCGAAATGAACTGACAGAAGCGACGCCGACTCGGCTTAGTTTAAATTTTGAAATAAGTCCGAATTTAAAACTCGGCTTTGTCATTTCAAAAACGAAACTGGGCCGATCGGCGTTATTCCACGGAACCACTTTTCACTCGCCGTACAACTTTTACATTGCAGCGTCTCTTGCTCTTCTATCAGTTTATTTCGAATTTCGGTACTTTGATGGATTTGGCTATTTATTTCGATACAAGGATGGAATCGGCAACTTATTTAAAATTGTGGCGATTGATGATCCATTGAGTCTTGTCGTTGGGGAGGGGAAGGCAGAGCAGAATGTCTCTTAGTCAGAGGTTCTGCACAAACTCTGTCTATCTCTGTGATAGTAATGAATATAACTCTGAAACTTAGTTATGATGAACCTCCATAACTTATAGCATTATATGACGGCATATTTTCAGTTGGAAAGGGGTGGTCTTATCTACCACAAATTAATCGCAAAAGAGATTATTGTCTACTCCAGTAAAAATGACAGGCTGCAAAACTGAAATGTTTTGCATGTTTATTGTCTTAAAACTTTCATGAGTATCCTCGAATCTAAATTTGTTTCCTAAATTTGTCAATTTAAAATTTTTTCAATTTATTGTATATACAAGGACATAATTTCCTTAAACAAAACCTTTTTTATTCCAAACAGTTTATGGTCAATTTGTGAACTTAAAAAATCAACACCAATGAACTGGGGTTCAACCATTGTCAGATTACATTATTTTATGTTCATGAGCCCGGTACATGTGTTTAGCTGAAACTTTATTTCCAAAACTTTTGTTTTACAACTTTCCTTCTTGGTGCTCTTAGGTAGTTTGGAAATAGGAAACTTTTGTTTGCTTTTCAATCTCAGAGAAGAATGGCTTAGTCACCAACTTTGTTGGAAGTTTAGTTAGTGTCGCTCACTCAATACTTACTAACAACAACGATGCAGACACGGTAAAATTGTTTTTAAAAGTGGTGACTCATGTATAATGGATTTTACGTTAGATCAACAAATTGGAATACTCTTACCAAGGTCACAAGGCATTCATTCATTCTCTGAGAAAATAATATAGGAACTTAGAAAAGCATACACTTCGCTTAAACCCTGTACATTGGTTCAGTCCTTAAGGACAAAGTTTAAAGAAAATTTGTTCGTTCACCTAGTTAATATATGTTTGGAAAAAAAATTACGTGCAGAGTGCAATAACTCCAGTCTTTTATCATTTTAATACTTAGTTACTGGGCCTCAATTAACATGCTTCTCCAATTAGCCCAGCCCTAAGCTAACTGCCTCCAGTTGCGCATTTCTAGTATGACGTCCGACTGAGAATGGAAGACTCTGGGAGCCGGAGTATTGGTGTCCATTCGATCTGCATCTCCTAGCCATCTTAAACCTGCACTGCGAGCCAGGTCTATGTCGGTGTACAGCTCCTATAGTTCGTGGCTAAATTTTCCTCTCCATAGTCCAAAGCCCATCAACGCAAACGGGACCGAAGATTTTTTCGCTCAAAACGACCAAGGATTTCTTCATCCGCTTTTGACACGGTCCATGCTTCGCCGAAGAGCTGGATTGGGATTATCAGGATCTTATATAGGATCTCCTTAATTGTACGAGTGAGGAGTTTGTTACAAAGTAGCCTTCTTAGCCCAAAGAAACAGTGGTTGGCAAGAGTGATCCTTCGTTTTATTTCTGACGAGATGTCGTTGTCAAAAGCTATAGCGAAGCTGAGGTAGACAAAGCCCTTACTACCTCAAATCTGTCAACAGAACGTTCTCTCTATTTCGTCAATGTTTTGTGTCATTTCGTGTTGAAAGTATATACTTGGTCTTACCCGCAATACTTTTAAACAAACTTGCAAACTTGTCGTTCAGTCCGACCACTGATGTCAATATCGTCGGCGTATGCTAGTTGATGCGCCAATATATAGATGACTATGCCTCTGGTATTGGCTCAGGAGTTTTGCACAATCCTCTCAAGAATTATGTAAAACAAGAAACATGTCACTGCGTTGCCTTGCCTAAATCCTTTTTTGGTATCGAATATTTCACGATGAGTTGGTTGCCGAACCCTAATAGAGCAGCGACACCGTCGTCATCTTGTACAGGTGGACGAATTTAGGTCGTATAGTCTAGTTCATCTCTATCAAATACGGCAGAAGCTTTGAAATCGAAGGAAAGGTGTTTTTTTTTTTTTGATTTATTTCCAGGTACTGTCCAAGTGTGACGATTAGATTAGCTCTGAACTTTCTTAGCCTTAAACCGTACTGAGAACCGATCAGGTTAATGAAAACGGTTTTCAGGCGTTCACATATTACGGCAGATATGATATTGATGGCGATGTTAAGAAGACTACCTAGGTGGCTCAGTTCAGAGGGTCTTCTTTTTTGATCGGGCAAACGATGTTGAGGTTCTATTTTTCAGGCATATTTTCATCCGACCAAATGTTGCTCATAACTTGGTGTTTATAACCAAAGAGTATAGAACTACATAGAGTGCGCATTTCATACAACAAAATTTTACTATGTGGGGTACTGATATTGATACCCCAGTGTTCACATTGGTACCACCGCATCATTTCGAACGACGAAAATTCCCATACGCCCGCTCCTGAAACGGCTGCACATTTTTTAGCTGTGATGCGTACTCTTTGTAGTTCTATACACTTTGATATTGCTTACCAAATAATCTCCGCCAGCATAGAATGGTTCGTTTTGCCTGAAGCGGTAGATCGTTCGTAGTCGCCGTTCAACAGTCTGCAGAAGTTCTTCTCTACAAAATTCTATCCGGGTCTTGTATCCCTGGCTTTGACGTTTTATAGTTTCGGGAAATAAACGAGCATCATTCTTGGGAATTCGGTTTTCATTCTCTATTTTCTTCTGGTGTTCTTCCCTCCTTCTTTGAGCATTATAGCTCAAAAGCGACTCTAGTCTTCCCCAATAGCTTTGCCTTGTAGGCCTCATTTTTGGTTGCGAGCATCTGTTGGCAGTCTTCATCATGCTGATGGGCACTTACCACATCAGTTGCGACTGATCTTAGGCAATCTTAAGCAATGTTGAGGAAAAAATTTAATCTTGGTGTTAATAATTTTCGTTATTATTCTTCCGAAAAGCTGTGCCATTGGAATCCAGTAGTCGTCTAGCCCGACTTAAACTAGGGAAGCATTCACATACTCAAACTAACGGGTGATTTTTAAGCTGGTTTGGTTTTGGCAACACTGGTTTTGACAGCTGACGTGTGTTTAGTACCTTGTGTCACTGTCAAACAGCTTCAGTTTGGTTTGCAATTTAACCATGGATCGTCTTACAAATGAACAACGCTTGCAAATTATTGAATTTTACTATCAAAATTCGTGCTCGGTTCGAAATGTTCATCGCGCGCTGCTTCCATTTTATGATCGGCAATTGACCTTCTGAGCAGTCTATTCGGAAGATTGTGACCAAATATCGCACCAAATTTACTTTGTTGGACATTAAACCACCAACACGTTTACGTACTGTGCGTAGTGAAGAAAATATTGCGGCCGTATCAGCTAGTGTGACAGAAGACCGCGAAATGTCGATTCGGCGCCGTTCCCAGCAGTTAGGCCTTTGTTACAGCACTACGTGGAAAATTTTGCGGAAGGATTTGGGCGTAAAGCCTTTTAAGATACAGCTGGTGCAAGAACTAAAGCCAGCCGACCTACCACAACGCCGAATTTTTGGTGAATGGGCTCTTGGAAAGCTGGCCGAGGATCCGCTTTTTTATCGAAAAATTGTGTTCAGCGATGAGGCTCATTTTTGGTTGAATGGGTACGTAAATAAGCAAAATTGCCGCATTTGGAGTGAAGATCAGCCAGAAGCATTGCAACAGCTACCAATGCATCCCGAAAAAGCCACTGTTTGGTGCGGTTTATGGGCCGGCGGCATTATTGGGCCATATTTCTTCAAAGATGATGCGAATCGTAGCGTTACTGTCAATTGTGAACGCTACCGAGCGATGATAACAAACTTTTTTTTGCCCGAAATGGAAGTTCTTGACTTGCATGATATGTGGTTTCAACAAGACGGTGCCACATGCCACACAGCACGCGAAACAATGGCGCAATTGCGAGGCGAGTTTGGTGAACAGTTAATTTCACGTTTCGGGCCGGTCAATTGGCCGCCTAGATCGTGCGATTTGACACCATTAGATTATTTTTTGTGGGGGTATGTCAAGGCTAATGTCTATAGGGACAAGCCCGCTTCGATTGACGCACTGGAAGCCAACATCCATGCATTCATTCGTGAGATACCGGCCGATATGTGTGAAAGAGTATGCCAAAATTGGACTCAGCGGATGGGCTACCTGAGACGCAGCCGCGGTCAACATTTGCATCTTTAAACATTAAATTGCAAGGTTCAAACTATCGATTCAAATAAATATTTCATTCATTTTTTCGAATTTTTTGTGTTTTTTTTTTTAAAAAAAGTTCTAAACCTCTTAAAAAATCACCCGTTACTTATAAAAGGTTACTCATGCTCTCTTTTTTGGTGTCATACCTGAAGGTGTAGACTTATTTTATTTTGATAACTTTATTGGTTGCGTAGTTTTTTTTTGACATAAGACAAATTGTTTTAAAAATTAAAATGCACATTTTTATAATCTAATTTTATTAACATCTTTTAAATGACAACAGACGCAAGCAAGTATACAATTTCTAAAAATCATACTTACTTATTCCAATTTTAGTAGCCACGTTTTTTAAGCAAATCGCAAACTGGTTAGCAGACTCACAGCTTATAAAATAAAAATTTATGAAAACATTTCCAGGATACGAAAGTTTAAATCCTTACCGATTATCGGGCACTGATATGTTTTCGCAAGCACCATAGACATGCTCAATTTGACTCGTTGTTGGTTCATTTTGACCGCCTCTTGCGTGGATTGAACCTACGTTTATGGCTGATTTTAGGTCCATTTTACCATCAGCAGTCATCTGCACACAAAATAGTCATCAAATATACTCATAGGAGTCCGAAAAGTCTTACCATTCCGAAGTGTGTCGCAATACATGCTAAAAGGCATTTGGTTTCCATTCTTGGAAATGGTTTATGATTGACAAGAATATCTAAATCCTCTATTAAAGACAGGATACAAAATAAATATCCTGCGGGTGCGATTATTTTTCGATTTACCTTCGTTGGCTCCTGTTTCTGCCAAACAGGCTATGGCAACAGCTTGAAAGCCTTTAATTTCTTCTTCAGTTGGAGCACTCGATGGTTGGGTGCTGTAGAACGAGGGTAGACTCTGATTGGCGTTAACTTGGCAATGCCCAGTGTTGCAACTCTGACTACACATCAAATGTGCTTATCTTTACCTCCAAGTGGTAACCATCGGGTACTGGTCTCATCCAACCGGATTTGACTTGCTAAACGATAAGTGCGAGTGTTGATAACACGACGAAAAACAGCAACACTATAAACACCCTGGTGAGAATGGCACGGAAGAATACCCGGCCTGCTGTCCCAGGCGAACCTAGATGAGCTGCTCTGACATATTCGGACAACAGGTTGTCTAGGAATTTCAAGGGTTAGTCAGGCCCCTTGAACAGAGATGGTGGCGGATGAACCGAAAGGCCAACGGCAGCGCTCAATCCCATAGTGGATACTGATGGCCCCGTGTCCTAGGGGTATCTAATAAATTGGAACTGGCCCTTCAGGTTGGGGGTTGTGCTTTGGGCTAACTACCCACCCACAGAAAAAAAGCATGGTTACGAAGCAACCAATAGCCTCGGAAAGGACGGATTTTATTGTTGACGACCCTGCTAAACGAAAAAAGGACAACGACGTTCGTATCTGCACCTGGAATGTGAGAACATTAAACAGGAGAGGTGCAGGCGAACAACTAGCGGAAGCCCTAAACTGCTACAAAGCAGACATTACTGCCATCCAGGAAATACGATGGGATGGGCCGGGCAAAAAGAGGATGAAAAACTGTGACATATACTACGGACCGTGTTATAGTGAGCAGAAACAGCGACTATTCGGATGCGGATTTGTTATAAGTGCCAGACTTAGGCAAGAAGTCTTATGTTTCCAAGACATTAGCGAACGCATAGTAACAATCCGCATCAAGGCCAAATTCGCCAACATAAGCCTTATATGCGCTCACGCTCCGACGGAAGAAAAAGATGATATAGCTAAGGATTGCTTCTACGAGCTCCTCGACAAAACCTATGAGCGACTACCGAAGTACGATGTTAAAATCGTGCTGGGAGATTTTAACGCAAAGGTAGGAAGAGAAGACATCTTTAGAAGTATTGTCGGAAAACATAGCCTACACGACAACACGTCTGGTAACGGACTTAGGCTAATTGATTTCGCTACGGAACGAAATGCCACTATAACCAGCACACGGTTTCCTCACCTCGATATCCATAAGGGGACATGGCGGTCTCCAGATCAACGAACGGTCAACCAAATTGATCACATTGCGATAGATAAGAGGCACGCATCCAGTATTTTGGATGTCCGAACATTCCGAGGAGCTAACATCGACTCGGATCACTACCTTGTAGCAGCCAAGGTAAGAATGCGGATATCCACCACGCCACAACAATCCAGAAATACTGTGAAAAAATTTAATGTCGGAAGACTGCAATCGCAAGAGACCGCCAAGACCTTCGCACAACGCGTATCCCTTAACCTCTCGATTAACACCATACCACCAGCATCGAATGTCGAAGAGCAATGGCAACGATGCCAACAGGCCATTAGATCAGCCGCAACTGATGTGCTAGGTTTCTCGCGCCCACCAGCAAGAAACCCCTGGTTTGATGAGGAATGCCGACAGATGCTCGCAGCCAAGAACGAGGCCTACAAGGCTAAGCTGCAGGTGAAGACGAGAGCTGCCATTGAGCTCTATAGGCAAAGAAGAAGGGAAGAACATCGGCTTTTCAGCAAGAAGAAAAAAGAGCAAGAAAAGCGCGCGATCGAGGATATAGAGAGGTGCCACTCCAGGAACGATGTTCGCAAGTTTTACCAAAGTGTAAAACGTCAAAGCCAAGGATACAAGGCTCGAACAGAATCCTGTCGAGATGAACAAGGAAATATTGTAGTTGAGACACAGTCGATGCTGAGGATATGGAAGAACCACTTCTGCAGACTGTTAAACGGCGATGACGAACAACATTCCGCTGTCAGGCAGAACGAACCATTCAATATTGGCAACGGCAGCGAAAACTGCCAACCACCCGACCTGAGTGAAGTGAGGATAGCAATATCTAAACTCAAGCTTAATAAGGCTGCCGGAAATGACGGCCTTCCCGCTGAGCTCTATAAGGCCGGCGGAGATGACTTGGTAAGTAACATCCACCAACTCATAAGCCAAATCTGGTCGGATGAAAATATGCCTGAAGAATGGAACCTCAGCATCGTTTGCCCGATCCACAAAAAAGGAGACCCTCTGAACTGCGCCAACTACAGAGGCATAAGTCTCCTCAACATCGCCTACAAGATCCTATCTGCCGTAATATGTGAACGCCTGAAACCGTTTACCAACAACCTGATTGGCCCTTATCAGTGTGGTTTTAGGCCAGGAAAGTCCACAACCGATCAAATTTTCACACTTCGGCAGATCCTGGAAAAAACTCAAGAAGTCCAAATCGATACCCACCACCTATTCATCGATTTCAAAGCCGCATATGACAGCATTTATAGAGACGAACTGTACAGAGCCATGTCTAGTTTTGGTATACCGCCTAAACTCGTCCGTTTGTGTAGGATGACGATGGAGAATTCTCGCTGCTCCATCAGGGTCGGAAACGACCTCACCGACACATTCGATACCAAAAAAGGATTTAGGCAAGGCGATGCGCTGTCATGTGACTTCTTTAATCTGATTCTTGAGAGAATTGTGCAAAACTCCAAAGCCAACACCAGAGGCACAATTTTCCAAAAGTCGGTGCAACTACTAGCATACGCTGACGATATTGACATCATTGGTAGGACTCAACGTGATGTCATAGCCACGTTTGCTAGTATAGAGAAGGAAGCGGCGAAAATGGGTTTAGCAGTAAATGAGGGTAAGACTAAGTATATGCTGTCAACACGAAAGGACACACAACATCGACGAATTGGACAGAACGTCACCATTGACAGATATAACTTTGAGGTAGTACGGGACTTTGTCTACCTCGGCTCCGCTATTAACTCTGACAACAACATCTCGTCAGAAATTAAACGAAGAATTACTCTTGCCAACCGCTGTTTCTTCGGGCTAAGAAGGCAATTTAGTAGTAAAGCCCTCACTCGAACTACTAAGGAGATCCTATATAAGACCCTGATCATCCCAGTCCTGCTCTACGGCGCTGAAGCATGGACCGTATCAAAAGCGGATGAAGAAATCCTTGGTAGATTCGAGAGGAAAATTCTTCGAAAAATCTTCGGTCCCGTTTGCGTTGACGGGCTATGGAGACGAAGATTCAACCAAGAACTATACGAGCTGTACAGCGACATGCCCCTGGTCAAAAAACTCCGCATTGGACGTTTAAGATGGCTAGGACATGTAGAACGAATGGACACCAATACTCCGGCTCGCAGAGTCTTCGATTCCCAGCCAGACGTCGGACGCAGTAGAGGAAGACCTCGCCTTAAGTGGCGCGCACAAGTGGAAACCGACCTCAACCAACTTGGAGTGCGCAACTGGAGGCAGTTAGCTAAGGACCGGGCTAATTGGAGAGGCATGTTGGTTGAGGCCCAGGTTCATTCCGGACTGTAGCGCCACTTAAGTAAGTAAGTAAGTTGGAGCACTCTTTACAAAAAAAAATGTTACTAAGGACTTTAAAAAAATGGTTTTCACACCTTTACTGCAGCAGCAAAAGTTAAAAGGACAAACGCGGCAAGTAACTTCATATTCGGGGCAAAAAATGTTTCAAATTCGTGCAGGATTAGAAAGTGACTCGAAATTGACCGGTAGGCTAACTGATGACTGGTAAATGGTTTGAGATCTTTTTATATGAGAATGCTGTTTAAAATATTTGTTGTCAATGAGTTCAAAACTGAAGGACTCGTTCAGGTGGAAAATTGTAGGGTTATTTTAATCACGCGATGTACACTATCGATTCTGGTTTATTAGTAATCATGTAACACTTAGTACTTTTTTCGGGCTTAAAGTGCAATTAAACGACTACAGATGCAGCCAAAATGTATGATGAATACAACTTTGTATCAGTTTGATGCATGGCCTGTTATATTCATATTTTCAAGGGCTAAGGGCCAGTAACATCTATCCTAACGACATCAACCGGAACCGACATGACGGAATTTCGCTTTTGTTGTTGGTACTTAGGTTGTCTGAATATTCTGCCTTATTAGAGTATATCTATCGAACCCATGCGTAAATCATGGTGATTCATCCCAAAGACCACCAGCAAATTCGATATAACGGTGCTAAAGCAGAGAAGCTCTTGAGGACTTTCGGCGTACCCTTCGTACTGCCAAGCAGTTCGTCCCTCACTCTGCGGTACAAAATTACCATTATTCTGTAATATCTTGTAGATCGTTTAAATCTCAAACGTCTAGGGATAATTTTTTTAAGCCATTCTCTGCATCTCCCGTAGTATCTTTTATGCATATAAAAAAAGATATCCTAATGTGTTTGCTAAATTTAGTACAGTGCATGTTTAGACTTTTTAAGGCCTGGTTGGACTTGTGGTCTATGAAATAAGGAGCTGGGCTGCTGTAAACTGTCTCTTAGCTAAAAAAATTTTAAATTGAGTTGAACCAACCATGACGTCTATAATACGCATGTATTTCTATGGTGTGTTTTCCATAGCCCAACTACGGGCCTGGACTAGCTCTAAACATTTAACTAAGTTTATCACCCGCTGATTTGGACCCAGATGTTAGGTTAGGTTAGGTAAGGTTGGTGCGTTGACGTTGTAGTCGGTGTAAATCTTCCTCATCACACTCAGGTCAATGTAGACTCATTGTGATGCCCGTTGGGGGTCCATGTGTGTGGTTGGTTCCTTCATTATCCCGTTTCAGTCCATTGTTGTTAGTCCCTTTCCAGTCATTCAGGAGTTGTTGCAAACCTGTAGAGATTAGAGAGAGGAATTTCGGATAGATCCGTGAGGCCATGGAAAAAGTATTTTCCTAAGGTTCTCATTCTTAATTGGCTGAGGCCTGGGCAGTGGCACAGAAAGTGGAGGGAATCCTCGTGTATTTCTTCATCACCGCTGCCTCTACAAATGTCATTATCAATAAGATGCATTTTCAGTCTGTAACTTTTGTGTAAGTTGTGTCCAGCTAGAATCCCTAGTAGTATCGAAACAGATTTCCTGTTTCTTGGAAGTAGTTTGTGTTTGGCTTTGTCATACTCAGGCCACATCCTTTTGGGTGTTTCACAGGTGGGGAGGAAGTTCCACTTGTTTTTGACAATATGCAGTGTTTTCTGTCTCACCCGTGATTTGAGGTCACATAGTGGTGGCTTGACAGACTTGTCTGCTTGATTTATGCTGGAAGCAGATCCCTTTCTCGCCAGTTCATCAGCAATTTCATTGCTCTGTATGCCCCTGTGTCCGGGGACCCAGCAGAGCTTAACATTATGTTGGACGCAAAGAACCTTTAGCTCTTTACGATAACGCTTCACAAGTTTAGATTTTATTTCGAGATGCCTGACTGTCAATGAAGATGGTGATATCATCTGGTGGTAACGCCAGCATTGAAGTCGCTTTGGCTGCCTCTGCTACTGCCAATATCTTAGCCTGGAAGACACCGCTGTGCTCAGGGAGGCGAAAAGTGCTGATTAGCCTTAGTGTTTCTGAGTACACTCCAGCTCCAACGCCTTCGTCCATTTTTGAACCATCAGTGTATATGGATATGGTTTCGATGCCCAGTTCGTTCCTCTCCCACTCCTCTCTACTTGGAAAAATGCAAGAGAGTGGTCTTTGAAAGTCGAGGTGGTGCAGCATGTAGTCAGAAGATACAATCGAGCCCAGGGATCTGTTTAGAATTTGAGCATGTCCTTCTAAGTTCATTATCCAGCAGTTGGGCTGGCTTATTCTTCGAGCACTTTTTGCTACAGAATCTTGCATGTAAAGGTCTAGCGGTAGCCGGTTAAGAATGGTCTCGCTGTTGGTGTTACATGTTGTATTGATATATTTGAACCAACTATGATGAATTTTAAAATATCACTCAACAACGAAAATACGTTGTTCTTACGTACACCTCTCCATTTTTTCGTTGGGAACACAGTACTATAAAATGGCGCAAAATTAAAATTTTGCGTGAAATATTGACACCCTTTAGTAACTCTATTGAATGGTTCCTCTAAATAATTCATTTCTGTAAATACTTTCATACGCGGCTTTTAAATCGATGAATAGGTAAAATACCCATATTTTATGATTTTTTTCAAATTTTCACAAAGTGTGAAGAGACCCGTTGTGGGCGTCCCGTGCCTGAAACCACACTGATGATTATCAGTTTGGGACGTTCACGTATTACGTCAGATCTTGTAAACGATTTGGAGAAGACTTATGCCTCTGTTATTTCCGTAGCTCATTTTGTTAATTAGTTTGTGTCACTCCTTATTAAGTCATCGCCAGCAGCCTTTTAAAGCTCGACAGGATGGCTGTCCTTTCGCTGATGTCTTTGAACGATAGACTTAGGCAAGCAGTTTCTAAGTCTATTTTTCAAATTCGCAGAAGAAAAGTCCCTGATTCTGGGAATGTTAAAGTTTTTCTTTGTTTTTGTTTTTCTGATCCATCTCATAGTATTTCCAGAATGTCAGTAATATCTGATAGGGTTTCCGTTAGTTGTTATGCTGGAACTTTTCTCTTAAGTTCTCCCCTATCCGATGGTAACCACTGATAAGTAAATAAAATCATGATTGATGTTAAAGTAACATCATTGGGTCTCGCCACCATTTTAGAATACCCAACCATTAAATGTGGTCGAATTGATCGTAAGAAGAGCCTTGAGCCTCATTAAAAAAATTACATACCATTAACGATTTTTTTTTATTTTTCAAAGACCAAATGCACAAATTTGGAATTACATTTTTGTTAAGTATGCAAACAAATGAAAACTATTTATTGTTAAAGTGTTTTAAAAATCATAGTTGGTTATTCCACGCTTAGTGGCCTCGTTCCTCAAGCAAACGGAATAGTTCTCGGCTGCATCACATCTATATTAAGTGAAGCATATCTAGAGATGCAAATTAAACCTTTATACTCTATAATCCATACTTATTCTCCGGTGGAGTAATGTCCTTGCAAGCTCCGAAGATTTCCTCAATTTCACTCAACATTCCCGCATCACCTTCTGCATGCTTGGATACCACTTTTAAAGCGGCATCAAAGTTCATCTTTCCATCGGACATCTTTAATTGGTTAGAAATGGTAATTTCGAACAAAAAATAGTTTATAACTACAAATCTTACCATTCCAAGGTTTGTCACAATGCAAGCCAGTAGACATTTGCCTTCCTCAGTTCCAGTGGACTGATGTTTGACAACATTATCCAAATCCGCTATTACAAAAATAAATCGGTTTAAAATAATTACTCAGGTATGCGATTATTTATAAAACTACCATCTGATGCACCTGTTTCTGCCTTACAGGACATGGCAACAGCTTTTATTTCGTCCTCAGTTGGAGCACTCTGAAATACAAATAAATTAGTCAGTTAATAAAACTCTGAAAAGGTTTCTTTCTGCCTGAATAGCAACAGCCAAACTGATAAGGATAACGGAGGCAACAAACAACTTCATGTTCCTGATGTAGGTACTACAGATTCTTTATTTTGTCAAAGTAGTTTTGAATACGTCTGCTTAACAACTGATACCTGACCAACTATGTCATGGCCTTTTATATGAAATTTTATAATTGCACTAGGAAAACTATTGCCAATCAAGCCATAAGTTTAATAGTTCAGGTTGAACATTGTGTGGTTCTAATGTATTATTAACATTGCTAAAGTTTGAAAAAGCCCTTTAAACCTTGCAACGCAATTTTTCAATTAAGAATTCAGTTTTGCAATCAATTTTTTTAAAAAGTTTTAATCGATTACTGAATTTTTCAGGAGAAATAATCAAGGAGTTGTGTAGTTGTTTTGATCTGTATATCTGTATAAGGTACGGTTTATGTAGAGTATCCTCTAACTCGCCATTCATTGGGTTAGACGTGTGTATGGTCTGTTGATTGCAACCATCCCTCAAAATCACCACAGAAACGGTCCTTCTGTCCTTGAACTTATAAAAAGAGTTTTTGGTATCAAGGAATTAACATTGAAGAAGTCTTCGTCTTATGATCTCAAGGGTTCCTACTCTCAACCCTTGAGATCATAAAGGCTCTAAACGATATGTACATCACTGCGACACAATCTGTGACTATGTACACGTTAATCTGAACAGTAAAACAGTCAGTTTCAGCAGCAGTTTAGCTAGAAGGAATGAAAACTGAATGCGATCAAGAAAGCAAACCGTATGGATTAACGGCGCAACGTGTCCTAATATCCAGGGTAATCATTCCGTAACATTCAAAACTATAATCATTGATGATAGTAAAGGAGACTTTATGGGTACGTGCCGTGTAATTTGTATACATGTGCACACACACGATATAAAAATTACAAGCTACGGACCAAGCGAGTCTCCTACACTATCGTCAACGATAACCGTTTTAATAGTTACAACTCTGGCCAAATTGTAACCAGAATCGCTCTGTCTTGATAATGTTGAACGTTACACAGTTATACCCCTCTATCGAGGTATCCGTTTGGAAAAACATTTTCTACCGAGGTATCCGTACCATTTATCATTTCGAACAGATCATTCTACGAAATGTAACGCACATGATCGCGCATCGGCGATATGTGTTAAGTCAACAAATTTTGGCAGCTATGTTGAATTTCCTCCCAAGTTGTCCGACAAAAAATTGCATCAGAATCAATCGAACGCGATTGTATGCTTTTTTATATTGCTCCGCAACGGATACTTCGACAGCAAATTGAGCTCCGATTGAAACTGACTTTGAAACTGACAGGTACCTCGATAGGGGTGATAATTTCTGCCACAACGAAGAGGACCTTCTGTTTAACCCCGAATGCGAACGTCAAATTTGAGACCCTTCTCATGACAGTGCTACTCTTGGATGTTTGTTAGACTTTTGCAAGAGGTGGAGCAGTGAAAAAAACTTATTGGCTGTCAATTTCGGGATTTGAACCAGGAACCCCGTGCTGAGAAGTCCAACGCACTTACCACTAGGCCACTGCACCCAGGAGGTGGTAAACATTCTGATGGACCTACATTCTGATGCACTGCACTGCATAGTGTGCACAATTCACATGGTGAGGCTGATATTGAAAATCGTTCCTAAGAGCGGATCATACCCAGGCGATCACTAACCGGCTTAAATTCAATCACTCTTGCCTTGAATCGGCTCTCAACAACAAATTTGCAGCCTTGGTGGTGATCCTATTACCGAATTGCAGCAATATCAGTCCTGTACCGCTGGAGGACACATTGAACCTTTTGAGTAGTTTCCGAGCTGTACGCGTATATGGGATACACTATCAGATCTGTGTCGTAGCGAGCTTAATACAAGCAGCATCTACGAGCAGAGATTTGCCACAGCATATAATATGCATTCACAGGCTCATCATTTAGTGCATTTGTTAGTGGGACAAAACAGAACATAGATGAAACTAAATTTGAAATCACTAGCAAAATCAATAAACGATTAAATTACAATGAAGCTATATATGTTATTAAACAAAGGACAATTTTAAATATACTTATTACGGCTCTAGAATACAATTTCGCAGAGTGTTTATCAAACTACTTTTACTAACATGCAGTTCAACTACGTCGTTATTTTTATTGTAAACTCTACTCATGCGACTAATAGCCTCATGCATGCCATAGTTGTGTTTATGGCTAGGTATATGTAATATATTGAATCTACGCAGGTTGTAGGAACCTCCCCGAGTATTAAAACCAATAGCACTTAAAAGATCAGGAGCATCAATTTGTCCTGATAATAATTGGTGTAAGAAAACCATGTCATTGTTAAGTCTACGTTGAGACAAAGGCAATAGTTGCAGCAGTTTAATTCTGCACCTATACGGAGGCAAATTGTGCAGATCATCCCATGGAAGTCCTCTCAAAGCAAATCTTATGAATTTACGTTGGACTGATTCAATTCTATTCGAATGAACTACATAGAAGGGTGTCCAAACTTGTGAAGCATACTCCAAGTGAGGTCGAACTAGACAGTTATAGAGTGAAAGAGTGACGTAAGGGTCGTTAAACTCTTTTGACCATCTTTTAATAAATCCTAACATAGAGTTTGATTTATTGACGATAACGTTAATGTGTTTATTAAACTCCATTTTGGGATCAAAATATACACCAAGATCTTTAAAACTGTCTGCACGACAGAGAGTGTGCCCGGACAGAGTATATTTAAAATTACATGGAGCGCGTTTTCGTGAAAATGACATATGCTGGCACTTTGTAGGGTTCAGATTCAAACCGTTTTTAAGACACCATATGGTAAAACTATTTAAATCGGTTTGTAGTGAAAGCGAATCGTTTAGATCTTCTACACATTTGAAAATTTTCATATCATCAGCATATATCAATATTTTGCTATCTCGAATACAAGCTTTTACATCGTTAATTGCAAGTATAAATAATATTGGTCCTAAATGACTTCCTTGAGGTACTCCAGAGTGAGCAACAAAAGGGTCTGACTTGGAACCTCTAAATTTTACTTGGTATGTTCTCAATGAGAGGTATGATTTAACCCAATTTATGAAACCTGGAGGGAATCCATACGCCTTAAGTTTAAAAATTATGATGTTATGTGATAACTGGTCAAAGGCTTTGGAGAAGTCGGTGTATATACAATCGACTTCTTTTTTATTTTCCAAACTATTGGAGCAATGATGCATGAAAGTTAATAGATTTGTTACAGTGGATCGATGTTTAACAAAGCCATGTTGTTCATCACAGATGATGTTTCGACAAAGGAAGACCAATTTATCACAAATAATATGTTCGAATAACTCGGGAATGCAAGATAGTTTTGAGATAGGTCTATAATTAGAAATATCTCCACGCTCACCTTTTTTAAAAACAGGTGTAATAAATGCATTTTTCCATTGAGTTGGGAATACTCCAGTGGCAAAGGAGCTTTCAAACATATACTTAAGGTATGGCAAAAGAGCATCTTTGCATTGCTTTACGACTACTGGTGGGATTCCATCGGGCCCCGCTGAATAGTCATTATTTAATAAAGAGATATATTTAAGTAGTGTCTCATCGTCAAATATAACGTTGCTGAAACTAACTTGCGGACAGCCATTGAGATAACTGAAATAATGTTCGTCTAAGACAAGAGGGGTGTCAATAAATGATTTACTGAAATTCTCTGCGAATAAGTTAGATAAAATTAGAGAGTCCGATGTTTTTGAATTATTATAAGAGAAATTGGCTGGATATCCATCCGTTTTTCTCTTCGAATTGACAAAGCCCCAAAAGCGTTTAGGGTCATTTTTAAGAGCGTTCTCCATATTGACTATATAGCCATTATATAAACTACTTGACATCGTAGAGATTTCATTAAAATAATTCAGGTATTTATCATAGTCGTAATGATTCGGCTTTTTACAAAATTATTCCAGGCCCGGTTACGTCTATTTCGAAGAGATTTAAGCTCTTTCGTGTACCAAGGATGCTGGGTTTGAGAATTTTTTGAATATTTGACTGGGATTGTTCTATCCATGCAATCTCTTATTAGAAAATAAAATTTTTTAACAGCTTCTTCTAAATTGGAGAAGCTTTCAATATTTACATTCGAAAGAATAATTTCTTCGGATAGCCTTTGAAAATTTGCTTTCCGAAAGTCAAAAGAGTACGAACGATCGTACGAATCAACGTTTTCGTACAGATGTCCGCCTATGTCAATGAAAATATCCAATGGAGGATGATTTTTGTCTATGTTAGTAATGCTAGTACTAGATTTTAATACTGCAGTACTAACAGAGTCAGAAGAAAAAACTAAATCGAGAATTCGATTATTATGATTTTTTATACAGCTTGTTTGCTGTAAGTCAAATGTTAAAATTTTGTCAAGTAATAGTAGCTCTTGTTGTGCAGAATCTTCAGATGGTATAAAGTGAGGTTCTCTCTCAGAAGGCACCCAATCTATGTGCGGCAAGTTAAAATCACCCAGTAACAAGATAGTACTGTCACAACAAGATAAGTCAAAGATATATTCTAAAGCCTTTGATAGCTCAGAATACAGAGTGCAAAGACGATATGAGGGAATGTACGCATTTGCAACATAAAGATATTTTTTTCCAAGAGATATCTTAACACAGATTATTTCTATGTTAAGAGGGAATGGAAATTCTATTTTCTCAGAGGTTAGATGACTGCGGACTGCAGTAAGAACACCTCCACCAAGCGCTTTTAGGTCATTTATATGGCGGTCACTCCTATAAACTGAGAACTCGTGATTAAAGAGTTCCGAGTCAAGTATACTGGCGTTAAGCCACGTTTCAGTCAAGGAGAATATGTCATGGGAAAAAGCT
This sequence comes from Rhingia campestris, assembly GCA_932526625.1. NCBI lineage: Eukaryota > Metazoa > Arthropoda > Insecta > Diptera > Syrphidae > Rhingia > Rhingia campestris. Next base: position 92,823,284 of record OW052182.1, on the reverse strand, counting down.
TGGGAATTTAGAAAAAATGTTTTTGTTTTTGTTCGGAGCCCTCTTACATTTTGGTAGTAGAGGGACAGTCTTTGTAGTTTTTTGAAGTAGGACTGTTTTCTTTGCGGGTTACTTTTCGCGGCTTAAACTCAATAACAATTGTATTTGAAGGCCATGAGTTACTGTTGCATACCGTTTCAAAGAGACCAGCAGGAACAAGTATTTTAAATGACGAAACAAAGCTATCAGGCTTACTGATTTTTGCACATTTAATTAAGGGGCCTCTGGGAACGAGATTAGTTGATACCAAGTGATTTATGACATCGTCAACCGAAGTGCTTGGTTTCAACCGTGAAATAAAAATCGATTTCGGTTTAGGAATCGATTCAATCGAGGATATATTTTTGGTAACTGCACTATTTGAATCAGATAATGGGAAAACGGTAACGGGAGAAGGATCAGCCTGATCAGCGTAAATAGATACTCGTAGATCGTTATTTGCAGTCGTTCTGCGTCTGATTGCTATTTCAGGAGATTCGTTAACCGTTACACTTTAGGCATAACCCCTAGCCTTTTCCTAAAATATTCCTGGAGTAGAAAAAAGTGTTTTTATCTATGTTTCCTTTTAAACTCTCTTGTACATAAGTACTGGGAGTTCACTCATGATATGTTTTTTTTTCAATTGAATGCCCAGAAAGTAAAACTTTCACACATGAATGGTTTTGAGAAATCTTTACTCTGAACACATTTTATAACAATCGTGAGATGTTTCCTAGGGATATTCATTTGTATTAAACACGGCCTTCTGATTGACTTCAAAAGGCCTACAAAGGAAGAAAACTTCTGTTGGGAAATGTACTAAAAATAGTTGATAGAGAGAGTAGGACGTTTCTTTAAATACTTAGTTTCAAGCTGGAAAATTTCTATTGCTCACATTCTGTTATCTTCCATCGTATATTCGTCACAGTGAAGTAAATTGCCCCAAATGGTTTGACTGCCATTTGACATGCAACCGCACCATTCTTCCAATGCACCTACAAAAACAACGAATCATGTTTTAAAATTTAAATTACCACCAAAAACACGGATGTGAAACCACAAATCAGCTTTAAGGACTACCCGCCACTCCTATTAGCATATTTCTTTTAACATTTGTACAATGCTCACACTGCACTATGTAAATATGTGCATCCTTTCACCTACACCATCCCACTCCCACAACTGAATTCATGGCCAAGTTTATAGCATCCTTTGTAGCTACCTAGTTCATAATAGTTTCAGTGCATTTTTAAAAAAAAAAGTGCTTTCGTTTGCGTGCGTGTGTGTGTTATTATCCGTTATATCGTTCGTTAGTCCTAATGTTTTTTTGTCTAATGCAAAACCTCTCTTATAAAAGAGAAGAACTTGTCAAAACGTGATAGAGCAAAAATTAAACACAAAAACACTAGAAGAAAAAAAAACTAATTGCGCCACTAATTTGACACTGGACCAACAGGATGTTGATTTCTGACCCCTTGCTTTGTTTTTCCATTCTTTTCTCTCTTTTTATAGATGATGAACGTGTATTATTTTCACCATCAGGCTGACGAATTACTGGGCACCGCTAGTGAGCAGTTCCTGGGTAAAAGTGTCAAGGAAATCAAACAGACGATCTTGCAAACACTGGAAGGACACTTGCGGGCTATACTTGGTAAGTTAAATCATCTTTTTATTTAAGTGGTTTTGAAGTTTGTCTAGCAATATATCTTATTATCTCTGTGCGCATAAACGTGAGTGTGTGTTTATTGTGTATCTAATTCCACTACATCCGAAATCGACTCAATGATATTAATAGCAGTTTACAGATACTTAATCTTTTTTTTATTCTGCGGCTGACAATGTACGTATCCAATACACATTCGTATGTCACTTACAACGAGGACTGTAATTTATTTCTTGTGAAAATGTGGGGTGCCTTCAGTTTGCCGACAATGTCTATTGATTCTTCTTTTTTTGCTGGTCATATCCTGTCAAATGTAATTGGGTGTGTAGCAGTGGCGTGGTGCGACCTTTTTAATAGGGTATCCGAAGGAAATTTTTTGTTGCTTTTAGACTGATTATTAACCGTTTTGTTTTTGAAATGCCTAATATAGGTTTATTAGTTTAGAAATTCGCCATCTTGTGAAAAGCAATCGGGAAAAAGTCTTAATTAAGTTTTTTGATAAATATATGATTTTTTTTTTTTAATTTTAAAAATCTCTTAGCACCCACCATTTATTTTTTGTTGGTGTAATGTAGAAATTGCGAGATTTATTGTCACAAAACGATCGACCTTTTTGTTTGACAAGTGAGAGTACATATCAATCAAATGTTAACAACCTAATAGAGTCAATACACGTTTTTGAGATGAAATTTAAAAATCCTCTCCAAGCATTCATTCACGTCATTATAGAAATGCCATCCCTCTCGAACTCTTTGATATAAATATATACAAGGTGGCGCAAAAATAACCTTCCGATGTTTTTTGGCTGTAATTTAAAAAAAAAAATGAAAAACTTTGATTCTTCTTGTGGATTATTATTATTTGGTCTTTTAATTTTTTTTACATCAAGTCGAGAATATGATGTCATGTAAATGGCCGCCGCCACAGTTGATTGTCATTTGAGCCCTTTTTATGGCATTTTCCATCACTTTGGCCAAAACTTCCGGCTATAGGTCCTCACATTCTTGACGGATATTGTCTTTAAGAGCTGCAAGAGTCTGAGGCTTGTTGACATAAACCCGCGACTTCAAAAAGCCCCACAAAAAGAAGTCTGGAGCGTTCAAATCAGGCGATCTTGGTGGCCAGTGCAAATCGCCAAAACGGGAGATTAGGCGACCGGGAAATGCATCCTTCAGCATATCGGTTGTGGCACGTGCAGTTTGTGCCATTGCACCGTCCTGTTGGAACCACATGTTTTCCAATCCCAATTCATCAAGTTGCGGCAAATAGAACTCGTTGATCATTGCTCTGTAGCGCTCACCATTCACAGTAACCGTTTGGCCCGCGACGTCTTCGAAGACAAAAGGTCCGATGACTCCTCCAGCGAAAACAGCACACCATACAGTGACTTTGAGCGGGTGTAATGGCTCTTCGTGGGTTACACGCGGATTTTCAGTGCCCCAGAAGCGTAAATTTTGCTTATTTACGTACCCGCTAAGATGGAAATTGGGCCTCATCACTCATGATTTTTGATGAAAAATCATCTTCCTCTTGGTGGTGATTAAGGATGGCTTGAGCGTATGTTAGACGCGATTGGCGGTCAGCAGCTAACAGCTAATGCACCGTCTGGACTTTGTACGGAAACATCTACAAATCTTGTACCAAAATTCACTGTAAAGACCGTCGACTGATACCCATTTGCGTGGCACGTCGTCTGGTCGATGTCGACGGCGCTTCCATGACATCTTCGGCTACAGCAGCAATATTCTCTGCAGAACGGCTACTCCGGGGTATGCCACGCCTGGTAGCATCTCGTGTTGTGCCAGTCTCTTCGAGGCGAGCGGCTAAACGTCGCAGTGTTTCACCAGTAGGCGTTGGACGGCTAGGAAATCTGCGACGAAATTCACGTTGTGCCAAAGTCACCGACCGATTATTACTCAAATAAATAGTCACCAATATTCCGCGTTCTGGAGCAGTGTAGCGTAACATTGTTTATTAACGTGTATTTCGCATGTGTTTACTACACAAATGTCAAAACAGAACTGACATTAGGGGCCAATCGCAAAATTTATAGCATTTTCTGATAGGAGGATTACTTTTGCGCCACCTTGTAGAAGAAGATAGACTGACCTGTTCGACATGCTCTTGAGTCCTTACAGTGCATGCATATAACACCATAGCATTAACTCTTAAAATTTGCCAAAACAAAAATCAAAATATGTATATTACAAAAAAGTATCTCACTGGGTCCATGTATACTAGTTGACCAGTCGAGAGATCGAAGTTCTCTTCAGATTTTATGTAGTTGGTAGATATTCCTTTGAAAACGAAAAAAATCTATCATGTCAGGTATTTTCGCAGTTTGCCCATTGAGTGGAAGTCACAGCTGTATTTACTCCATACCTGCCTTATAAATCCTCCTTATAAATATCCTCAAGTGTATGCTGAGACACCCTTACATCCATAAAAACCGACTGTTTGGTGTGCTTTATCGGTTGGTGGAATAATTAATCCGTACTTCTTTAAAAACGATGCTGTCCAGAACAGTCAATGGTGACCGCTATAGAGCCATGATTAATGACTTTTTCGTTCATCAGTTGAACAGCCATGATGTGCAGGAGCTGTGGTTTTAACAAGACGGCGCAACATGTCACACAGCTCGTGCCACAGTTGATTTGTTGAAGGAAACGTTCGGTGAGTGCATAATTTCGCTCTCATTCGAGCTTTTTGAAATCGCTGCCAATAATAAAATAAGGTTTAAACAAGTTAGTAAAATTTATTTGTTTATTTGTTTCATCAGGACAGAAGATAGATGCAATCTTACGGGTACATTAACTACTTTTAGCTTAGACCTTGTTTCTCCCTATAACCGCAGCCTCTGCAGATGATGCCATTCTTGAGTTTTTTAAGTTTTATTATGGGGTTTTCTATGAGGATCAACCATTTAAAATTCATGGCCATGGTCAATTGAAGATCGATTTTTCCCAGCTCGTCGGCCATCAATTTCCCTGTGATCCAGCAGAGTTTTACATTACATACCATTCTCAGACATCAGCTAAGATCATACTGCAGTGATCAGGAGTGTATTACCCCTTTTTTTTAAAAAATTTATGCCACCAGGGCCGGTTTTACAGATCTTTACAGATTACAGATTTATATCAATTTAATTTCTTTTTCATTCCATCTTGTCCCATTTATCTCTGCTCAGAAAGGGGTGGTCGATATGTAATCGGAGTTCACATAGTTTTCTATGTGATGGCTAGTATCCACGGATTTCCAGAGATAATAGCCATTTTTTCGTTTTAGCTGATGCTTAACGTTATTTTGACAGCCTTTCGTACATACATACATTTCTACTTCACCGACCATTCTCCATACCCAACCTGTTTCAACACACAATGATCATGATGTCATCCTGTGTTATCTGAAATTCTTTCAATCCTTTTTTTGCACAACACCAATTCACATACAGCAGTGTTATCAATTATGGAGCCATCATTCGTGTTTCTTGTCGGTTTGGTTGAAAAGAAGGCACACTACACACTGGCAGTCTAAATATATAGTCATGTTGCTGTGTGTTTGACACATACAAACTAAAGGGTCCGCCAAATAACTTTTTTTTTTTTTGAAAATGCTTTAAAAAAAAACTACTGAATATTTTCTCAAATTTCTTTTTTTATTTGAAAGTACAATCCTTCCGGCTAATAAGGGAAAATAATTTCATTCAACTGGCTGCCTCGGCTGGCCATGCAGTAGCCTACACGATCGGTACAATTTTTAAGCACATTATCGATTGCGTGCAGCTGTATTTCACCAATGGCTTCACTAATATTGTCCTTTAAAGCGTCATTTGTCTCTGGCTTGTCGGCGTAACACTTATCTTTTACGGCACCCCCACATAATAGTCCAACGGTGTCAAATCGCACCTCCGAGGTGGCCAAACGACATCAGCTCTGGGGCTGATAATGCGATCTTCAAACACAGGGCGCAAAACATCGAGTGTAGCTTCGGCTGTGTGGCACGTAGCGCCGTCCTGTTGAAACCAAATGTTGCCAATATCCTCCTCTTCAATTTTTGTGAACAAAAATTCGTTCAACATGGCCCGATAACGATCGCCATTGACTGTAACGGCCACTCCTTGCTCATTTTCGAAGAAAAATGGCCCAATTATGCCTCTGGACCAAAATCCGCACCAAACAATGACTCGTTTTGGGTGTATCTGCTTTTCAATGTATGCGTGCGGATTTTCTGTGCCCCAAATGCGACAATTTTGCTTGTTTACATACCCGCCAAGATCAAAATGAGCTTCATCTGAAAAGATGATTTTCTTGGCAAAATCGGCATCTTCTCTAAGTCGATCGCAGGCCCACTTAGCGAAGCGAAAACGCATTGGATGGACAGTTGGCTTCAACTCCTGAACCAATTGAACTTTGTATGGCGACATACCAAGGTCTTTATGCTAAATTCTTCTCCGAAATGTTCAATTGTTGAGAACGACGGTGAATTGATGTTGATGGCGCTTCACGTACACTTTCTGCCACAGCAGCAATATTCTTGGGTGTACGCACTGTTTTTGGCTTTTCACGCTTTGGTTTATCGATGAGGATGCCAGTTTCTTTAACTTTTTTTCACAAGATAACGAACATACGGAGCTGACGGTGCTTCTCTTCTTCCAAAATCCGTACGCAATTTTCGCACACATTCTGCAACATTACCATGATATTCAAAGTAATGTCGCAATATTTCCCAGCGTTGTTCAAGCGTATACACAACCATATTCGTTCAGCGGAACAACTAATTATCTGTCAAATCAGACATGAGCTAAGTGTTACCATTCACGAAATAAGCACTAGTTGAAAAAAAAAAAACGTTAAATGGCGGACCCGTTATAATCATTTCCTCATTGCTGATTCATTATCATTACTCTTGACTTTGATGGAACTTTTTGGAGATGATTCGAAGCATTGCTTAGCTTTATTACATCGTTATGTTTTTATATCATTATGAGAGTGTAATTGCAAAATTTCAATCCTAGGCCTAGGGTCAATCTGTCAGTCTGCTGTCAGTCATCACGGTTGTCTTGTTCTTAAGTAGAAGATAGAAGATGAAGGTTTGAGTTTCAATTTACAGCAACACAAACAAAAATTCATTAAGAGCATATGCATGCTGGCAAATAGTCATGATCAAATCTTGTCAATTTGTTCACATCTTTCCAGCTTAAGGATAATCGGATTGATTGAAAAGTATATTTGTAAAGTAAAATTTCTGTTTGGTAACACGATAACCTTGTATTTTCTGAACGCCACGCCACTGGCGAGTGGACTTATACCGCAATTCACTTGAGCCTTCACAATGATGACCTCGTGAAAAAGAACAATCGATTTCAATCAATAATCTTGCCCATTTCTTCACATAAATTTTCATTAAGGATAATCGTTGTGGTCACTCGAATGTCCTATTACAACTTAAGGTGGTGGTAGCGATATTCTGTATCCTATAATCTCAAGGTGGAAATTGTGAATGAATAATGACTTAGGAGATACTCATAGTACCTTCATATTTCAGCATAGGCTATCTAGGAAGGACATAAGGACGACAAGCTGACCATAGCTTCAATTACATCAAGTGTCGTTGTTCACTTCATAAATGTGATGGTCAAGTGAATGCGTGTTTTATTTCTTCGCAGGATTAAATATTCATATCTGAAGGACATTTCATGTTCGTGTGACAGTGTATTCCGATGGTATTATTATCTTATTTTAAGTCGTTGCCAGCCATTAACATTGACATTGAACTAAGGAAACTAGAATACGTAGGTACTCGTGGGCGGAAGTTTATGGAAATTATTAAGCGATTGTCGGGGTCCTGTAATGATAATGGTGGTTTCTTAGAGACACGTGTTACTTATTGGCCATGAAAAAGTAACGACTATCGACAAAGTTTCGTGGACTCGAATCAAATATTACACACTAATGGGTTTATTTGTACAGATTTCACTTGCGTGGAACGAAGTCCATAACTTTCGATTTTTAAATAGCGAATAACTTTTGTAAAAATATCCAGTTATTATTCTTCTGCAGCCTTAGGCTATCTTTGTATTCCCTCTCAATGACTGCGAAAATCCAAGCACCAGTATCTCTAAATATTTTGCGGCAAAGGAGCTTTCCGAACATTTGAAGGGTCTTAGTGCGGTTCGACAATTCTCATTTCTGTCTTCGAATTTTCCTAAGAATAGGATGATATCGGAAATGATTGATTGATTGACTGGTTTGTAGGGTGAACGAATATTGATTGTCTCACAAGCTTAGGGATAAAGTAAATTGCTCAATACACTTCGACCCCTGGGGAAACAAATGCGAATTGTGCATTCCTTATTGGAAGTATTCCGTATCCCGCCACATGATACGATTCATTAGAAAATATTCAATTTCAGGACGTGGAAAGAAGTCTCTGAACCCCAGGGAATATTGATTGTTTGCTTCGACCATTTCCGCGATTGAAAGCACAAGTTTCTATACTCAGTTGTATGGAGTGCTTACTGAGGTATTACACTATCCGTATTTACTTTTTTTAAAGACATTTTTCCTTTTGATTTCTGATCCTTTTTATTATAAATGTGCATGTTTGTGTGATATTCTGTATATAGTCTCATTAATTTCACTTCAAATAAAAGGCACCAAGCGTTTGGCAGCTTCTGTTAAGAAACACCTTAACGATTACTTGACTTTAAGGTAAAAAAACACACCTTTTGGATGCCTTCCATTTAGAAGACATAGTGTAGTGAACGACTAAATAGAGACTAAACTCAGCTATTCTAAAGTGGCCTCTGCTGGACAAAATCTCCGCTTAAAGACGGGGACGACTTAATATAGATTCCCAGACTATGGGACATCAACAATCTAGTAGTAGCCTCGATATAGTGTCTGTGGTGTTGTTTAATGATGATTTTTGGATCTTTCACCTCCATAGCTACAAGAAATTATGTTATGGTTAAACATGGATTAGCTATTGGAATATGAAGCATTTTGCTTTGTACTGTCCACCAGTAAGCTGTAACCCCGCAATTTATAGGAATGGACATCCACTTTATATTGACCGTAGATACAGCGCATACATGGCAAACATTAGGATTGGGTACAATTCTTAAGCTTCTCTCGAAGTGGTGTGATAGTCCGGTTTTGATGTCCAGGGCTAAACTTTGTACACTTAGTTGAAAATAGGGTACATGTGGCCATGTCTCATGATAGGTCATACTAATGAATACCACTTATAAGACGAGTTTCAACAAGGGATAGTTTTTCTGTGCGATATCATACTAGACTCTAGAAACATGTTATAACTTAGAGTTAACCCCAACTTGATCTGGTTCAACTCAGAGCTAACTCAGCACCAAAAAATCGGATCTAATATTTTAAGTCCAATGGAGAAGATACCTTTTTGAGACAAAAGATGCTTAGGCAGATTAGTATTGCTTACTTCACATCTACAGTCTTATTTTTTTAGCTACATCAATATCAAGTATGGCTACAGCTAGGGGATCAGGGATCGATTCATCACTTCCGACTGAACCTACAATTGGAATAAATTTTAGCGTTTCTAATGCATTCATTCGTATTTGTCAGGTACACTGACGAACCATTTCGGCGTTAAGGTCATTCTTGTTGTACTTAAAAGTTCGAAGGAGTCAAAGCGTAGGTTATTGCTCCATCTGCATTTCTTGATTTCTTTTATCACAATTAACCTTGTGGCCAGCTTTTCCACCTTTTATTTATGTCTAAAAGTACTAAACTGCTGATCTGGGAAACCTGAGCTATTTTGAGTTAATTTCAGAGTTAGACTGGGAATCAGTTGCACTAAGGTTTTCTAAGACTTATTTTCTAACGCGCAACATGACCCTAGCCGCACCGCATCGATACGAGCGATAGCTATTTCTTAGAAGTCAAAGGGCCTCTAACCACCTATCAATTTCTCATGATCCTGATGACTTTAAACATGTGGCAGGTAAAAGCTGATTTGAGCATTTTGGAAGCGCCGACTTTCATGTCAGATCATTTCGTCAAAGAATTTGATAACTCTACCTGGATATAGGTTTGGTGCCATTATTCGTTTTGCAACGCTGCATTTATATACGTAATTCAACCTGAGTGGCTGTTGTGGCCTAGTGGTTAGTGTGTTGGACTACTAACCATTGGTTCAAATCCAAAATTGACTACACCAATGTTTTTTTCACTATCCCACCACTTGCATAAGTCTGTCAAACATGCAACAGTACAAAACTGTCACGAGAAGCTTCTCAAATTTGCGTTCGAAGTCGGCGTTAAACATGAGGCCCCGTTCCTGGTGGTAAAAATAAAACTTCGCACACACAGTTTGAAGCTCTGTACGGGCTGTTAGTTTCATGTCAATTCAACCTCAATACCTATGTTTAATCTTCCAGTCCGGAATTTTATTTCATCCGGTTCGAGCTCTTCCTCAACTGCATCCGACTCCTGGCTGGAAATCGAAGAATACGAGCCTTAGCATTGGTGTCCATTCGTTCTACGTGTCCTAATCATCCAAAACGTCTATCTAATGCTCGTAAAATTCTTGGTTGGAATCTACACAAACAGGATTAAACATTTTTCGCTCAACCCCATCACACTCACTTATAAGGGCCGACTAGGTTGTTGGTTAGCGGTTTCTGGCGCTAACATATCGGCAGATAGGATATTATAGGCGATATTGAATACACTTATGCATCTGTAGTTGGTCTCCTCTTTTGTGGATCGGACCTCTTTTTGGGCTGCGAGCATCTGTCGGTATCCTTTGTCATACCAGGGGTTTCTTGCTTTTGGGAGCGAGAAACCTAACAGCTTGTTGATATCGTCGTCATTGTTTTACGACTCAAGATGCTGGGAATATGGTATTTATGGTATTAGTCGCGAGATTAAGAGTTCTGCAAAGGTCATTTTTTCACAGTATTTGTTGTTGTTTGTGGATATCCGATTTTTTACCTTGGCAAGGTAGTGGTCCGAGTTGATGTTAACCACTCGGAAAGTTCAAAGATCCAAAAAACTGGATGAGTGCATGGTATCTTATGCTATGTGACTAATTAAATTGACGGTTTATTGATCTGGATATCGCCATGTACCTTTATAGATATCAAGATGAGGAAATCGTGTGCTGGCTGTAGTGGCATTTCGTTCTGCAAAAAAACAAATGAGCCTAAGTCCGTTGCCAGACGTGGTGTCATACAAAAAAAATACAAATTTTTGGCGCAACAGGCTCGTTAGTACCAAGGGCCTAGCTTTCTCACAACCATTCATGTGTGCGTGTGTACTTCTTGCACGATGGCGGGACCTCCTGTTTTATGCCGACTCCGAACGGCTAAGTTGAGATAAGCTATTCTTGACAATTGATACTACTCGGATGGTTTGTCAGATCATCACGAGAGGAGGGCCAGTGAAAAATCATTTAGGTGTTGCAACGGCCGGGAATCGAACCCAGACCTCCTGCGCGGCAGTTCATCGCACTAACCATCGCGCCACTGAGCCCCTCAGTGGTGTCATATTGCCTGTTATTTCCAACAATACTGCTTAAGATGTATTCCCCCCAACCTTTGCTAAAATCTCCCAACACGATTTTATAATCGTACTTTTATGTAGTCGTTCATAGGCTTCGTCGAGGAGGTTCGCAAAATCCAGGTGCAACACGGACGTCGTTGCCCTTTTTTTCATCTAGCATGGTCGTCAACAATAAAATCAGTTCTTCCGGGAGTATAAGTTACTGTGTAACAACTGTTTTTAACGTGAGTGGGTAGTTAGCCCCAAGCACAGTCCACAACCTGGAGGGCAAGACCCATGTGTTCACCTGATGATAGTATATTGCTGCTGTTTTTCGTCTTGTTATCAACACTCGCACTTATAAAGTTAGCAAATCAAATGCGGATGGATGAGATGAAACCACTTCCTTGGTTAACACTAGGAGGTAAAATAAGCACAATTGTTGTGCAGTCAAAGTTACAATGACTGAGCGTTTCCAAGTTAACGCCGACTAGTGTTCGCCCTCGTTCTACAGCATCCAACCATCGACATTATTATCTTTTCAAGGATTTAAGTGACTCAACTTGAATCGTCATTGTCATTATAGATTTGCCATACTACATAACCAAAGCTCTTTAAAAAAATCAAATATTGAAAAGTGTCATTCATTAGCAACACGATAGAGCTATTTTCTAATTCTCTGTAGTTTTTCTGAACCTTATTTCAAGGCCATCCATTCTTTTTTATTTACTTCTTTACATCAATAAATTGCCTTCATGTTTACCGAAGTTCCATTAAATTTTTTTTTGTAGACACACAGATTACCATTGATTGATGGTTCCAAGAAGTTCTCTGGCACTTATTTAAATATTTGGCAATTCAAGAACATTCACAGGCAAAGGGTATGCTTATCTTAACTTTATTTTCGGAACGTATATCATGATAAAGATACATACGGCCGTTAAAACTAGAACCTGATTCGGATAATCGAAGCAAAACGTGGATTGCAGGCAAACACTTCTTGGAGTGGATTCAAACGCTCAAATAAAACACCACTTCCTCTCCAAATTAACTTTTTTCACATTTTTTTATTATTTCTACAGACAAATACCTTAATGACCACAGTCAACACTTTAATTTAGTCGGACAATCTAAGATCGTTCTTCAAGGTTAGCTCACAGACTCGGGAATACAATCAACTTGAACGTTCATAACTATTTACAATTTATCCAGAACTCTCTACGTTTGTGCTCGTATTCATTACCTCACATGCGATGGTTTTAGGTATTTCTAGTTCTATAAAAGGAATGTATCTGTCCACCGTCTGAGATAGTGGGATATTGTTGTAACAGCGTTGGCATGTCGTATACAAATGAAAGACACACACTAATAGCTTTGTTCATGTAATTGATTTGACATTGTATTTATGTTTACGGGTACAAACAAACACACAATGCTTGGCCCTCTCCGCATGGGACAAGCGTACGAAGATTTAATTGTTTCCAAATTGTTGGGCGGGAAATGCCAAATAAATACGTCACTTTAATGATTATAAGTATCACGATTCTATTCAGATTATAGTAGACCCTTAAATCGGTAGCTAACTGGATAGACGGTCATTTAAAAAATGAAACGACAATTTAATGAGCATTGAGACCATCTTAAAATTTCCTAAAAATTGTGGCATTACTTACTTAAGTGGACTTACCCTGTCATGTATGATGTAAACCTTAACATTATTCCAAATGCCTTTCCAATTTTCTGTCTTAGTTGCGCACTTACAATTAATTAAGATTGGTTTGCCATTTGCGTGCCATTTAAAATAAGGTTTTCCGGTACTGTATCTTACAATCTGGCTGGGGTTCGAAAACTGCAGGTCTTAGTCCATTCGCAACAGTGCAGTGCTAAACGCACCTCCTGGCGTAACTTCTGTTGTAGTGCAGAAAGCACTTCTGAATCAGCCAGGCTTAGAAAAATAATCGCCAAAGAACAGGCTGTACACAGTCCACCCATGAATCTTTAACACATCCACTGGAAACCCACTTTCCAAGATGTGATTCATACTCCGGTAGGACTCCAGACATAACCGTCTATAATGGCAACCCCATAACAGCAGCAATGGAGGATATGGTTAGTGTAGAAAGAATCAATTGGGCAATTGACTCCTTCTCCCCCTATAAATCCCCAGGGGTCGATGGTATTATCCCGATCATGCTACAAAAATCGAAACACCTCGTAACAGCATTCCTACACAAATTGTTTGTTGGTAGTCTCAAATGCGGTTACATCTCTAGGTGCTGGCGGGAAATAAAGGTAGTCTTTATGCCAAAAGCCGGCAAGACCAGCCACACGACCGCGAAGGACTTTAGACCAATAAGTCTTACATCCAACATACTAAAAACCTATGAAAAACTAATGGATATCTACATTCGTGACAAACTCGACTCCCAATACATATCCTCGGTAAGGGAGTCGAAACTGCCCTACATGATATCGTTAGTACAATAGAAAAACCTCTTCACGAGTAGAAATACACTCGCTGCATTTCTCGATATTTTGTGAACTCTCAACGAGTGGACAAAACAATGTGAGCTTGGCATCAACCCCCGGAAAACGAAACTCGTTCTCTTTACGAATATGAGGAAGATACCAATATTCGACCTACCGGCTATCAATGGGACTACCCTCAAACTAGCCGATAGTGCAAAATATCTGGGTGTCATTCTTGACAGAAAACTCAACTGGAACCTAAATGTGCGCGAGCGCATTAAAAAGGCCACAGTCGCTTTCTATACGTGTAACCGAATATTCGGAAAAAACAGGGGTCCGAACCCAAAGATCATCCCATGGATGTACATAGCCATTGTAAGGCCTATATTAACATATGGGGGGCTTGTCTGGTGGCAATCCACAAATAAAGCCACCCATCTGAAAAATATGACAAAGGTACAAAGGATAGCATGTGTGGGCCTTACTGGCGCAATGAGAACCACACCAACAGCGGGACTGGAAACCATCCTTACCCTGCTACCGCTAGACCTTTACATGCAAGAATCTGCAGCCAAAAGTGCTCTAAGAATCAACCAGCTCAACTGCTGGAAATCGAACTCAGGAGGACATGCCCAAATTCTACACAGATGTCTGGGCTCACCTGTATCCTCTGACTACATGCCATGACTTTCAAAGACCATTTTTCTGTATCTTTCCAAGCAGAGAGGAGTGGGAGAGGAACGAATTGGGCACCGAAACCATATCCATCTACACTGATGGTTTAAAAATGTATGTGGGCGTTGGAGCTGGAGTGTTTTCAGAAACACTAAAGCTAAACAGCACCTTTCGTCTCCCTAAGCACAGCAGTGTCTTCCAAGCCGAAATATTGGCAGTAGCAGAGGCAGCCAAAGCGACCTCAATGCTGGCGATACCACCAGATGATATAACCATCTTTATTGGCAGTCAGGCTGCAATAAAAGCTATCTCTGCTGTCGAAATAAAATCTCGGCTTGTAAAACGTTGTCGTGAAGAGCTAAAGGTTCTTGGCGTCCTACATAATGTTAAGCTCTGCTGGGTCCCCGGACACAGGGGCATACAGGGCAATGAAATTTCTGACGAACTGGCGAGAAAAGGATCTGCCTCCAGCATTGACCAAGCAGACCAGTCTGTCAAACCACCACTATGTGACCTCAAATCTCGGGTGGGATAGAAAACACTGATTACTGCCAAAAACAAGTGGAACTCCCTTCCCATCTGTGAAACTTCCAAAAGAATGTGGCCTGAGTATGACAAAGCCAGAACCAATAAACTACTTCGAAGAGACAGGAAATCTGTCTCGACTTTAGCTGGCATTCTTACTAGACACAACTTAGCCACAAACTGAAAATGCATCTCATAGATGATGACCTCTGTAGAGGCTGCGGTGATGAAGAAATACACGAAGATACCCTCCACTTTCTGTGCCACTGCCCAGGCCTCAGCCAATTAAGAATGAGAACCTTAGGAAAATACTTTTTCCATGACCTCAAGGATCTATCCGAAATTCCTCTCCTTAATCTTTTCAGGTTTGCAACAACATCTGGATGGCTGGAAAGAGGCTTAACAACAATGAACAGTAACGGGACAATGAATGAACCAACCACACAAGTGGCCCCCAACGGGCATCACAATGGGTCTATATTGACCTAAGTGCGATGAGGGAAGACGCACACCGTCTGCCTCATCATCCCACCAACCTAACCTAACCTAGTCCATTCGCCCTAGATGTCCAAACTTAATTTCACTCAAAAAAACGCAATATACAGCATTTACTAGAAAAACAAGTCCTCAGTTCCGCAAATCGAAATGGAGAATACAATCGTGAATTCAGAAGAATCCATGCATCTCCTAGGCATCAGAATTGGGTCAGATGTTTCATGAAAACAATATGAAATCTCTATCGCTTAACCAGACACCTTTTTAGAACTAAGAGATCTTACCATCAGTCCAGCTTTTTCTTCCCTAAAAAGCCCAAGTACGACCAAGTCTTGAATACTGTTCTCATGTTTCGAGTTCGGCCCCGATATATACACTTACTAAGCTCCAAAGATGAGGGATCCGCCATATAGGCAATTGTTCCTACGATTTGTCCTTTTCCAAAAATCTCCAACCTTTGGCTTAGCAAAGACTTCTATCGAATCTACCACTACAGGTACTTTAACAGCAAACATTCAGAAGAAGAGAAATCATAGACTTGTTGTATTTCAACGATCTACAAGACACTCAGTTGCAGCTCTTAGTGTCATAAAGGCACACATCAATTCTTCGATATCGTATGTCCCTACATTCCTTGGATTACAGCCAAATCCACCATATGCACTCCCTGCTCTATTATGGCAAATTCATAGGTGACATCTCGATGAAGCCGAACTTAGATGTCAATATTGCCAGGTAGGGTGGTAATAGTACAGATTTTTGGAAGCCTAAGCCCCTTTTAAGAATAAATTAATAGAAATTACATGAAAATGCTTTTTTTTTATCTATGGTGTCGGTAAGGTGGCGTTGCTCACTTTGATAAAAAGCGAGATTTCCCACCGTTATCCTGGACATGCGGACAAGTTTTAGTGGTATACCAAAACTAGGCATAACTCTGCATAATTCTCCTAAAGAACTGCTATCTTATCATCTATTTATACAACTTGGGTTTTTTTTCCAGGATTTACTAAACTGTGATCATTGTTGTGGGCTTTCATGGACTTAACCAGACTAATTGGAGCCGATAAGGTATTTGGTAAACGAATGTTGGCGCTTACGTACTACTGCAGTGTAATTGGATCATGTAAGAGGCTCTGAGGTTTTATTCATCGGCCCACTTTTGCTAATGAGTTTGTGTATTCAGAGCTCACTGGCGCGATGGTTAGTACGATGAACTGCCGCGCAGATGGTCTGGGTTCGATTCCCAGCCGTAGCAACACCTAAATAATATTTTACTGGCCCTTCTCCCGTAATGATCTCACAAATCATCCGCGTTGTATCAATTATAAAGAACTTTGACGTTCGTGTCGGAGTTCCCGCCATCGTGCAAGGAGTACCCACACTGCAAGCATCTGTCGGCATTACTCATCAAACCAGGGGTTTATTGCTGGTGGCGCGAGAAACCTAGCACAAGAGTTGCGGCTGATCTAATGGCTTGTTGGCATCGTTGCCATTGTTCTTCGACATTAGATTCTGGTGGTGTGTTGTGAGTCGAGAGGAAAAGGGATACGCGTTGCGCGAAGGTCTTGGCTTGGCGGTCTCTGGCGATTGCAGTCTTTCGACATTAAATTTTTTCACAGTATTTCTGTTTTTTGTGGTGTGGTGGATATCCGCATCCTTACCTTGGCTACAATAAGGTAGTGGTCCGAGTCGATGTTGGCCCCTCGGAATGTTCGGACATCCAAAATACTGGATGCGTGCCTCTTGTCTATCGCAATGTGATCAATTTGGTTGACTGTTCGTTGATCGAGGTGAGGAAACCGTGTGCTGGCTATAGTGGCATTTCGTTCCGTAGCGAAGTCAATTAGCCTAAGTCCGTTACCAGACGTGTTGTCGTGTAGGCTATATTTTCCGACAGTACTGCTATAGATGTCTTCTCTTGGTACCTTTGCGTTAAAATCTCCCAGCACGATTTTAACATCGTACTTTGGTAGTCGCTCATAGGTTTTGTCGAGGAGCTCGTAGAAGCAATCCTAAGTTATATCATCTTTTTCCTCCGTCGGAGCATTAGCGCATATAAGGCTTATGTTGGCGAATTTGGCCTTGATGCGGATTGTTACAATGCGTTCGCTAATGTCTTGAAAACGTAAGACTTCTTGCCGAAGTCTCGCACTTATAACAAATCGGCATTCAAATAGTTGCTGTTTCTGCTCACTATAACACGGTCCATAGTAGATGTCACAGTTTTTCATCCTCTTTTTGCCCGGCCCATCCCATCGTATTTCCTGGATGGCAGTAATGTCTGCTTTGTAGCAGTGTAGGGCTTCCGCTAGTTGTTCGCCTGCACCTCTCCTGTTTAATGTTCTCACATTCCAGGTGCAGATACGAACGTCGTTGTACTTTTTTCGTTAAGCATGGTCGTCAACAATAAAATCAGTCCTTTCCGAGGCTATTGGTTGCTTCGTAACATAATCTCTTTTCCGTGGATGGGTAGTTAACCCAAAGCACAACCCCCAGTCTTTGACCAAAATTCGCCTTAGGGACGACCGACTGATGGCTAATTGCGAGGCCCGGCGTCTGGTCGATGTTTCCGGCGACAGCTCGACATCCTCGGCAACAGCGGCGATATTCTCGGCACAACTGGCGCTCCGGGGCCGGCCACTCTTGGCAACGTCTCGTGTGGTCCCATACTCGTCAAGGTTGGTGGCCAAACTGCGCACTGTTTGCGCTGTCGGACGGCCGTTGAATCGGCGACGGAATTCGCGCTGCGCCAACACTACAGACGAATTGTCAGGCAAAAAAATAGACACGATTATTCCGCAGTCTTGGGGAGTGTATCGCTCCATGGCTTGTTCACTTGTATTCTACATCTGTCTAGTCCACAAATGTCAAAACAGATTTGGCATTGGCGGCCATTTGCAAAAATAAGAGCACCTTCCAATAGGGTGATCTCTTTTGGCCCACCTTGTTCTTCGATAATATTGATACGAACATTTCGTCAATAGTTCATTTAAACTCACGCCCACTTTTTTTTGCTTATGATGTTAGTTATAGGGGTATATTGATCAGTCCGAAAATTTAATGATGGTATATTGGAATAGGTATTTTTAATCCACCCACGGCAACTCACACTTTCACCAAAAAACCTCAATTTTTGTCAAACGAAAAGAAGTGTTGATAAAGCGTCTAATAAAGATATTCATGTAATCTCATTTTCTATGTTTTACTCATATAAAGTCTTTAGTCACGCCCATTTTTAGGGGATGTTTAATTAAAGGTTGGAATGGGATAGGTTGTTCAACGATTCGCACAACCGATTGTAGCCTTCTCATTATTTTTTTTTTACTGGCCCTACTCTTGTGATGATCTTACAAGTCATCCGAGTAAGAATTTCTTTTCTTCTTACTGCCATGAGTATCTCCACTCAGTGTCCCGTCGTCATCGTGTAAGAAACACACACGCAAACATGAATTGTTTGGAGAAAAAGCTAGGCCCTGGGTTTTCCGAGCAGGAGACATACATTTTTTAAGAAAAATTTTTAGACACAGAGTACCTCTACATATTCATCATAAAATCTCAACTTTGAACTTTCGCGCCATTCCATTACTGGTAAGCTTATCGAATAGAAAAACATTTCGGAACAACATACAGAATTATAGAGTTGGGCCCTGATTGGTCTGCAGCAAGTTCAATCTTCCGTCAATGCTTTCCAATATTGTAATCCACATTCTTACATTGGCTAAAAAAAAAGGAAATGGTCTGAGTCGCTGTAAGCCTCGGCCATCACTTTTATTTTTGGCAAAAAATATATCTTCACACACACAAATAATCGGAGAAGTTGGGTTAATGCCCTTTATTTAGCATATTTTTCTAATGATCGGAAGTAGTAAAACTTTTAAAACTATCTCACTATTTAAGTAATCGTCTACATCTACCACCATATGATACATGAAACCTATTACCAATTTATTATAAGTGCAACATAAAACCCAGCAAGGCAAGTTTTTAATTAAGTGGTGTAGATACCAGCCCTGGGAACTAAATTAAATAGCTCACACCTATTTCCCCTACGGAGTTGTTAACATGATTTTCCACAATGTCAACAATTCTTTCATCTATTCCTATGCAAAAGTTGAACTGACAACATTTCGATGATACTTCTTGTCAATAAAATTGAAGGTTGGTTATGTTATTACATTCCCAGTGCTGTTTTAAAAAAAAAATGTGGTGCGTACACAACTGGGTCTTATGTGATTGCTCAAACGGCGCCCACCTATTAATTTTTTGTTAGCAGTTTTATATTATAGGAAAGGTTTTCATCTAATATTGAGAATATAACTAAAAATACAAAAAATTTGCGCTGCTGTGATTATAAGTATAAGTATTAATGAAAATCAGTAAAAGTATTGATGCCGGGAAACAATTGTGTTTTACCGTTATTGGCCGATAAAATTTCTTCGTTGAGAGACAATTGGCTTTTTCTATAATCATCGGATGTTCCATAATTCTCGCAAATTTTTATTTTTGCACCATTTAATAGCACTGTGTTGCCAATGGAAAAAAAGATAACACTGTGATAGCTGACAGCTCGGTGTTCGTAAAAAGGGAGCGCTATACGAAAGAACAAAGCATTTTCATTGCTGAGCAATGCTGTGGTTTCGCAAAAGTATCTAAAGGGTAATTTTTTTTAAAATCGAATAAAACACTCAAATTTGCATCAAATATTCAAATTTTTTATTGTAATCGATAAATAGGCCTTTGCCATTCACGATTTAAAAACAACTTCATGTAAATGTTGTCCGCAGCTCCATGTTAAACTGTCCATTCGCAAGGTACAATTTTGTGTCAATTTTTCGAGCATTTCGGCCTGTATTCCACGAATTACGCGTGTTATGTTATCCTGTAAGGTTTCAATCGTGTTCGGCTTGTCCACATAGACTGACGACCTTACATAACCCCACAAGAAATAATCAAGAGGCGTTAAATCGCATGATCTTGACGGCCAACTCACAGGGCCATTTCGAGAGATAAGCTGCTCACCAAATTTATCCTTCAACATTTTCATTGTTTCACGAGCTCTGTGGCATGTGGCACCGTCTTGATAAAATCACATGTTAACCAAGTTCAACTCAGCCAACTTGGGCAAAAAGTCGCGTATCATGACTCGATATCGTTCGACGGTAACGTTTCTTCCACGATCGTCTTTGAAGAAAAATGGACCGATGATGCCACCAGCCCATAAACCTCACCAAACCGCCGTTTTTAACTTTCTCTTACAAAGAGAAAGATATTATTTTCGTGAAAATTTTCGACCTCGAGATTTTGATTGATTCTAACATTACGATGATAGCGGAGCCCAAAAAAGTGGTTTTTGGAATTCCGTCCGTCGGTCCGTCGGTCCGTCTGTCCGTAATGGTCTCCCCATCCTAAAAGGCTTGACCGATTGTCTTCAAATTTCGTATCAAAGTTTCTTTTGGTCATAATTCTCATTTTTTTTGTTTGCTTTTAGCCATGTTATTAACGGTACCTGTCATATAAAAATGACACATAACCTCAATTTTCTCAAAAACGGCTGTAACGATTTTGATTAAACTTTATATATACTTTAAGCATATTAGTTCCAACAAAACTACATAACCAGTTTTTTTCGAGAAAATCCATACATATAACGGATTTTGTCATTCAGGC